>JALGBA010004142.1:2310000-3565870 GCA_023970755.1 Azemiops feae | reverse complement strand
GAGAGAGAGAGAGAGAGAAAATATTGGTTTTGAAGCTAGCCTTGTAAGCCAACACACTTATGTTACTGGGTTGAACTTGATAAGAGTTGTGTTTTATTCTCTTTTATCTTTTGAAATGTCTCCATCGCCCCACCTCCCCCCAGCCTTTCACCATGCTCTTTTGCCCCACAAATTTCCATATCCCTTCCTGTTATGTTTCTTGGCTGGTTTTCCTCAGAGATTATATTAAGGGCTCCATAGCCCTGTTGAATGCTTCCTATCCCTTGATAAAGGAGGCGAAAATGCCTTGCCCGTCCTCACTAAATTGGAGGACGGACAGTTGGGCAGGGAGGAATAAGGCCTGGGTTTTTTTAAACAAGGAGCTAAAAATAATGATTGGCCTGTGTTATCTTGTTTCAAAAGAATCTTGCCTGCTGAGGAAGGCTAGCAAGAGGGTAAAACCTTCCACCCTTCTTTATTTTATTTCTTTACAGGGTTGAGGTTGAGGTTATAGTTGGGATTGAAACCCTGCAATCAGTTTAAAAAAACAATAACTACAAAGTGTTCCTGTGAAACCAGGAATTTTGAATAAAAGTATTCACACTAATGATAAAAAAAGGAAAAATCCAATCTCACAACCAAGAGGAAGCCACAAATTAGCCAGCCATCGTGGCTTGATGGAACGGTTGACCCATTTTCTACAAACCAGGTGGGAGGCAGGCACATTTGCGCTCACTCTATTTGTGTGAGATGCTTTGACAAGTTTATTCACTACCATCAATATAAATGTACGGCGGTAACCAGGTTGCCCCCAATGTTCTCGGCATACTACAGGTATGGCCAAGGTAGAGCCCAGCTATCTTTGCATACCTTTGCATGTGGCCCTTGGCTTAAGTTCAAGGCCCCCTTGCTGCAAAGTCCACAGCAGATGGCAGCACCCAACTAATCTTGCCTGAGCCCCAAAAAGCAACGCAGGATCCATATTTGGACGGAAAACCAAAAGGAAGGCATGAGAACGCATCTCCCTCAAATGTGAAGAAGACTTTCTCAATCCCTGCAAAAGATCGGCTTGGAACTTGGTCCTTTCTCTAAAACTTGTTGCTTGGGGAGAAAGAAGGTACTGTCCAAAAGTTAGGAAGGGGGAGGGAGTATTAAAGAGAAAATAGGTGTCTCTCTGACGGAAGACAGATGGTCTGTTCTGCCCATCTTCTTTTTAAACCTCCCTCTGGAGTGCAGGAGAAAAAGTAGTTCTCCAGCCATTTGAGACCTGAACTATAACATTCTGCAAAGTTTCATAAACATTAAATCTAGTTCTACAAAATACTTCTTGAATTACACGGGACATTTTCTGAAATACTGAGATATTCTAAGAGAGAATAATGTTAAAGACAAGAAATTGGGAGGGGGGAAAAATCACAAAAGACTGAGATTTGCAAATACGGATTGCAGAAAGTCAAGAGTGGTACCATTGACAAATAAAGACTTAAATCAGCCCAACAACAAAGAACAGCAGAGTTGGGCAACTCATCTTTAATCAGATGCAATCTTTACAATTCCCAAACCTGTGGGGAGGGCTGAAGAAACATGAAGAAGAAAACTGACCGACCTTAGTTGTGACCTATGATTAATATATTTGGAATAGTAATCACATTAGTCAACTGCAAAAGCTTACATCTTGTGACAATACCTTTAACACCATGAAACATCCACATCTGCCTATCACAGATCCTTGGGAAGGACTCACTAAGTGGATGAAAATGCCAAATCCAGTCTGAACATCTGACCAACCGTGCGACCAGCCACAATAATGGTGCACTGGAATATGTGCAAGAAATAACATTTGCCGGTGAGCAGAACTGGTGGAGCCAAAGTGAGGAAGTGAAAGTGCTCTGGGACTTTAGAATTCAAATAGACAAGCATCTGTCACACAACATCCCAGATTTCACAATTGCTGATAAGAAAGACAAAAAAAGTCTGTTAGTGGACTTTCCATTACCTGGAGACAGCAGAAAACAAGGGAAAGAACTGGGGAAAAAATTTACAAATGCAAAGACCTGCAAATAAAAGTAAAACGACTCTGGCAAAAGGATGCAAAGATAGTATCAATAGTAAGAGGTTCCTTGGATCAATCCCAAAACATCTGGAGCCCCACTTGAGCACCATCGGCATTGACAAAATCACCACCAGTCAATTGCAAAAGGCAGCTTTACTTGGCACAGCTTACATCCTGCAGCAATACATTTGACACCAACAAACAACAACCTCTACCTATCCGAGATCCTTGGGAAGGACTTGACAGGTGGATAAAAATGCCAAATCCGGTCTAAACATATAGTTGACTGTGCAACAACCATAACAAAACAACAATAACAACAACAATGTAAGACAAGCCGCATACATCAGGCAACAGCAGTGATATTATGGGCTCTTGGCTTTTCCACGGAAGGGCAATCATTTCTTTGTTTGAGCCTGTTAAATTCAAAGTGTTTGACAATAATAAGCCATAACAATAAAATAAAAAGATGAAAAGCATTTCTAAAAAGTGGAGCAGATAATGAAAGTGGTCTTTGCTGGGGACCCCAGTAGGAATCAGGGGAGCTTCCCTTGAAAGAGAGAGAGGCTGGTACAGTGCCATGCTGGAAAAGATCCTCTTCTCCCTTGTCTTTGAATTGGGGGAGCACCTAAAGACAGTATGTCCAAGACAGGAAATCTGTGAAGTCCCAGATGCTGATGAATTACAGCTCAGCCCCCGCCCCCCAATCAGGCTGGCCAAGCATGATGGATGCTAAAAATTACAATTCAAGGACAGCAGGAGGGATGTGGGGGAAGATACTTCCTCAACTTTTCAAGTCACCCAATTGGATTGTGGGCTGATGGATTTTGTGACTGTTTGTGGTATTGTCCAGCACTGTAACACCCACTAGTTTCTCATCTCCCTTTCTAAGCCTGTTTTTATTTTAATGGCCATCACCAAGTGAAGGGGGAAAACAACACCCTGCCAAGTAAAAGGAATATCACTGTCAAAGGGAGTAAAAAACTTGTCCTGTGGTAGCCAAGAGCCTGTGGATGCAACAAGAAAGATTTTGAAGCCCGTTAAAGGCAAACATCTTGGCTGCAGCGAGTTGAGACCTGTTTTTCTGGAAAAGCTTTGGTATTCAGCTTCAAGGCGGATTTAAGATTTGATATCAAAAAACATTATGGTGATATCCCGGAATTAATCTTTGTTTGTACATGGACAGGAGGATGACTAGGGGGATCAAACGGGTAGAACAGAATAGTCGAGATGTTTGTAAGATACCAGCTGATCCTTTTTGTCTTTGCAACCCAGCTTTTCCACATTTGTGTACATGAAAATATAATGCGTCTTAAAACCTGAACTAAGAATGAAATGAGCTAACTGTGGTGGTGGAAATGAGAGAGAGAGAGAGAGAGAGAGAGAGAGAGAGAGAGAGAGAGAGAGAGAGAGAGAGAGAGAGAGAGAGAGAGATACAAATGTTTTGAGTTTAACTATTAAGCATAGTTTCCAGCTAGTGTACTCAGAACTTAAAATTAAATAAATGAAAGAAACATGTTTCATTTTTGGAGGTTGTTTTTGTTGTTGCTTTTTTAAATGCAGCAATAATGTGATTAACAGGAAATAAAGAAACATGGCTTTGCAGGCGTTAACTCTTTGTGTTCTGGATTGCTTCTCCCAGAAAACGTGAGGGGAGAGGAGAGGGGAGCAGATGGTGGCTTACATGGAAGGGGGAAAAATAATGTACTGCTTCTCATTTCACACTAAAATGTTTTACAAAGAGAAAAGTCCATTTACAATTATGCAGAACCTGAGCACCAACACAGTTACGATTAAAGAAGGCCCAGCAAGACTCATCAAAACAATATAGTTATTTTTATATAATACATTATATGGTGATTTTACTTGGAGCCTACGTCCAAAATGTCAGTGGAACAATATCTTTGATTCATTGCAACCACTTATAGATGAAATTGATCTCCATTCTAGTTTTTACTAGATTTTAGTAGAAACTTTTTTAGTTTCTACTTTCTGTTGATTTCTGCAGATCATACAAGAAGATAAAGAGTAAGTCAGAGCAATATCAAAGGGGCTCTTGGTAATGCTAGAAGAAAAAAACTGTTTTAAGTACTAGAGCAGCCATAATACCTGGCTAATAGGTGCTGTTAAAGACATGAATAAGTGCACTGTAATAGGTGCTGCTACAAGATGTGAAGGTTCAAGTAAACAGCAATCATTGGGTCTATCTGGGAAGATGGTATTTGTGGAAATTCATAAACAGCTGCAGGTCTACAGTGGCCTGGTTTGTGTTCCTCACTCAGCTGTCACTTTGAGCTCAGAAAGGCGATTATTTTTCACTTCTGAGGTTTAAAGTTGTGTAATATTCCCCTCGGCTGCTGTGATTATTTTAATTTTTGTTATGTGACAGTAATTTGTTTTATTTTATGACTGTTCACTGCCCAGAGTTACTTGTATTGAGATGGGTGACTGTACAAATCAATCCAATCCAATCCAATCCAATCCCATCCATCCATCCATCCATCCACCCATCCACCCATCCATCCATCCATCCACCCATCCACCCATCCATCCACCCATCCACCCATCCACCCATCCCCATCCACCCATCTCCACCATCCACCCATCCCAACCACACCCCACACCATCCCATGCCCCCATCCCCCCCACCCATAACCCATCCACCCACCCATCCACCATCCACCCATCCACCCATCCCATCCACCCCATCCCCATCCACATCCACCCATCCACCCATCCATCCCACCCCACCCATCCACCATCCATCCATCCATCCATCCACCCATCCACCCATCCACCCATCCATCCATCCATCCATCCATCCATCCATCCATCCACCCATCCACCCATCCACCCATCCATCCATCCATCCATCCATCATCTGCACATAAACCTAAACCATTTACATTACAATTAGAAATTTTATTTTATCCTTGCAATAATACTTTCATGCATTGATAACATCCTGAATAAGTTGGGCTGCTTTTGATGACAGTATAGAAATTACTATTATAATAACAGAACTTGCAATTAGGGTGCATGGATGGATGGATGGATGGATGTGTGTACTGACACACGGTGTACAATAACTGAACTTTGTTCTGGTCCATTCCTAGTTGTAGTTCAAATTGCTGATTTTGACCTTTCAAGACTTAAACTATTTGGGGACTGTGGTATTTTAAGAATCTCTTTATCCTCTGTCCAGTTCCTAAGATTCTTCTCAAATGACTTTTTCTTCATCTTTGGTCTTTAGTGTAAATGAGCCAGGACACAACTGTTTCTTTTTTGACACTAACTGTAAATTTATTCTTCGTTGGAAGTCTTATTTTTCAGGACCACCGAAGTCCTTAGCATCCTAGTTAGGGTTAAATTAGTTAATTGTAGGCTTGGTTTTAATCTGGTTTATGATCTTCTTGCTGCTAGCACTTTGTTTTCTGAACTTATTTCAGATCTTTCAGATTTGTCAGCTGCTCTAGAATATTTTTGCCTGAAGAGCAAGATATAAATCCTTTAACATAAAATAACAAAGCACTGTGTTTGTTACACTGAAAGCAAATGATAGGATCGTCAAGTTTGCCATGATCTTCACAGCCAGGTGGAAGTTTGAATGCAGCTTCTCTGGATGATGTAAATCCAATACTGACCTTCGTACACCCCAACTGGATCACCAAACAAGCTTGAAAAAGTTGCTCTACAAGTTATTCACTGCTGTAAATTCTTGTGCTGGGTTTACACGAGATACCAAACCACTAGATAATCTACTGCATTTTATCATATTTTCTTCACCCTATGTTTATGATTCAATGTATCCTGCACAGATAGCAGGGACTGACACCGGTATTCGAAAAGACCAGTAGTGTTTTTAAAAGGGACTCCAAAAAAAGGAACTGTGAATCTTTCCACTTTTACAGGAGAACCAACATTAGCCCAAATATCTTCCCCATACTCATTCATGGAAATGTCAGCCCATTATCTATCTATATTTCTCATGTATCTTGAAGAGGCTCAGATGTAACAGATAACAACAATAAGGAGAAGTACAAAGCAGTTTGATAAGCTAGGTTAAAAAGAGATTTGTGGCTGGGGAAAATGAGTGCATACATGGGGGTGCCACTAACCCTAATATGAAGGAGAGCTAGTCACGCATTTCCCTTACATAGTAAAAAGAAAACACTCTGAGTCCAGCGTGACATCTTATTCTGCCCATGGCATAAGAGATGTCTTGGTATTCAATAATAATGAAGACCAAGGGCCCCATCCTTATGCCAATGTCATACAGACCGTAGCTCTTGTTATAGATTGGATGGGCCAGCTATGGTGCAATATGGATGTTACATGTCACATACGGGACAAGCAGAGAAGAATTTAGAACACCTAAATTCCCACATGCTTACATAGGAGCCCTGTTTTAACATTGCAGTTTAAGAGATAGGAAAAGAAAGAGAGAGAGAGAGAGAGAGAGAGAGAGAGAGAGAGAGAGAAAGAGAGAGAGAGAGAGAGAGAGAAAAGAAGGAAGGAAGGAAGGAAGGAAGGAAGGAAGGAAGGAAGGAAGGAAGGAAGGAAGGAAGGAAGGAAAGGGGGAGGGAGGGAGGGATACTTTTGGTCCAAATTCTAGGCTGTGACTTGAGGTCATTTTACTGCCAACCAGCTCTTTTGTGTAGCTGACAATAGCCTCATTAAAAGCACCCCAAAATGTGAATGTAATTGCTCATAACTCTAAACACAGTTTAAGACATTAGCAGAAATTCCACTGATTTATAAAGTCCCATTGTCTGTTCATTACCCAAGCACGCAGATGACATGGGAGTTCGACAGACCACAGGCACATTCCAGGCAATAAAGAACACAGCAGCATTATGGGCTGAAGGCTGGAGGAGTCCCAAAACGAAATATTTGGACAATATAAAACTGCAGGGCAAGATTGGGCAATTTCATTTCTGCCCTGGATATTTGCTAAGGAAACTTTGGACGGCCAGCTAGTGCTCTTCCTAGGAAACCCAGAGAATTCAGGTCGGGAACAAGAAACAGTGGCTGGAGAAAGTAAAGAGGGAGGGATACAGGTAGATTTTCAGACCCCTTCCAGGAAACGGAATGGCCTGTGTGCTCTCCAAATATTTCCTCCCTCCCCATCCATAATGTTTGCAGGCTAATAATGCAGAAGCCTCTCTTGTTTCTGCAAAGGTCAGTCCACTCCACTTTTCCGCAGCTTCCCACAACTAGAACTAGGGCTATTTATGTGAGCGCTTAGAGAGAGAGGGACATGCGAGACATTTGCATAACAATAGAGAGATTTGCCATCCAAATGGGGCTTTAATTAATAGCAGGCAGAAGGAAGCTAGTCAAGCAAAAAAAACAAATACCCATGCCTCACACAGACACATACTGTAGACATCCTGGCGGTGGGATTTACACATTAGGCTATGCCTGAGCATTTTGATGGGGGAGATCACAAGACCTCGATGGCAGGAGAGAACCTCTCAGCGGCTGGCTTGCAGACTGCTGACAAGGCCAGTTCATTTGGACCAGAAATTGCCCGAGATCGAGGTGTTGACTCGTCATGCCAGGAAATGTCACGTTTGAGCACATGTACATTTCTGATAAAAGTTGTGAAATGCTCTGCATTTGTTCTCACAAATACCAAGCGATAAGATAAGCAAACCAGAACAGGATTCATCCTTAAGAAGACCTGTTGTTTTGCTTTGAACACCTCTGCTTCAAAGCCTGTGGCTAAGAATGCAGGATGTAAGGCCAAGATGTAAAAACACAGACCGGGGACTTAGTTTCAGAGAAACCAAACCAAGGTTGGAGTTTCCAAGCATAAAATCCAGCTTTGCAGCAGTGAAGGGGACTTGCAAGGCTCCTGATGCTGCTGAAATGCCAGGAACTCCAGGGAAGATGGCCAAAAGTGAAAGCAGGCTTGTCAGCTTTCAGCAATCAAGAGCAGGGCTCCCTGTCCCACCTTTTCTGCTGGTTTCCAATCTGGAATGTGGAGACTGGGATTATACGGGTGCTCTCACTACATGGCCGAGGAGGCTCTGCAACAAAGCCTAAAAAAAAGGGGTGTCCAACCTTGGCAGCTTTAAGACTTGCGGACTTCAACCCCCAAAAAGTCAACTCCAAAAAGAATTTGGGGAGTTGAAGTCCACAGGTATTAAAGTTGCCAAGGTTGAACATCCCTGGTCTAAAATATCAAGGTGGTGACCACAACTGTGTGATGGAAGGAGGGAGCTTTGATCACATAGTTGTACCCCCCATCTTGCCTTTTTAGACCTCCCCACTTCTTGCACACAACCCTGACTTGGCTGCTGAGGTAAAGCTACACACCAAAAGTTATCAAATGCTGATTTGTTAGAATGCCCTTCATAGCGTAAAGCAACCAGGCACAAAGATCTTTCTAGCTCTCTCTCTCCACCAGAGGACCTTTGCTGACGGCTCATCTCTGTTCCTTTGGGGGGCAGGTGGGATACACTTCCAAACATTGGAATGTCCTTCCTTTTTAAATCTTTGAAGACGGAAGCTTCTGTGGCCTATGCGAGGCTCACAGACATTTGGGGAAATGTGGGAAGCTGACACTGCTTTGGAGCAAGTCAACTTCCCATGTTTTTTCCATTAAAATGTTCCACCTGGTGTTCAAAAACATCAGGTGGAGCAAGGAGGCTGGCAAATACTAAATCTGGAGGCTAGCTTGAGGCTTCCAGATCCAGCTATCCACTCTCTAGCTCTGCTTAAAAGTTAGCTGTCTGCAGGTTGCTTCATCTGCCAGCCACAAATATTTGTGGTATAGCAGTCCACTTCGAGGCAGCACAGGGACTATATCTGTGATTTTTCAGTGTGGATTTGGATATAACAGTAAAGCAGTGGTGTAGAAGCCAGCTATAAACCACAGGGGGATTGATATCCTAGCTTAGTAGTCTCTGGATACTCCTGTCCAGATTTTTCCCTTTATTTGATGATCATTCATCAAATGTTGATCACATCAACAGCAAGTCCACTTCTTGAATTCAGCCCCACATTGGCTGTGTAGTTAAGGGTGCCATGAATGTGACCTAGCATGAATATGGAACCTTGTACACAAGTGGAAACCTTTGACACAAGGAACAAAAATAAGTGGAGCCACAGATTGGTGGCCTTCACCTTTCACATGCACACCTAGAGCCATAAGATTTTCTCTTTGCTTTGGACTTGGCACATTACCCTATAGCGATAGTTTCTAAACCATTGTTTATGGTTTAGCTCCTTGTGCAAATCGAACTGTACTTTTTTCAGTAAGCCACAATTGTATAAAACATGGCTTAGGGCAAGAAGGGAAGCTATCCTTTGTGTCTGTTGAGGCTCAAGGCCCTGGGGCCACCCCACCCTTTGCTCTTACAGAGTGACAGAGTGACAAGGAGCCCTATCCTATCAACCAGTGAAGTGGAACTGAACACCATCTATAGAAATGAAAGAGCCTGAGGATCCAGTGTCCAGTGGGGATCTAAGGATTACGGCATGCCTCCTGATAGGATTCCAGACAGAATTGGCTTAATGTTTCATCCTTCTTTTTGGAGAAAAGATTCTCCATGCATAAATATGCAACTAAGGTCAAGATAAGGACGCCTTCAAGTCAACTTCAACTTCAAACACTCATATAGTTTCCTTGCAGCAGAATGAAAGTGGTTTGCCACATACTTCTTCCAGTTTTTTTCTTTCTCTTTTTTTCAATGTCCCATTTGGATCTAAAACAGTTTTTTATGGCTGTATTTATTCCCGCTTAATTTAACCTTGCCTTATGGAATTAACCAATTTTCTGAATATAGATAACATACTGAACAAGGCCACAGGATGGGTTTGTGTAACATATTGGATATAATAAGGTTGGCCAGTTTGGGGTTCAGCTGACTGTGAGAAAACAGCCTGTGAATTTGATGGGCCCAAATCAGCCCAGAAAAACTTTGCAGCCCAGGGAAGAAGTCCCAGAAGTATCTCTTAAAATATCTTCTGGGATTATTTTACCATAAAATGCCACCAGCAATGGGATTTGAGCAGTTACCAAACAGAAATATACACACATCCGGGTGTCGGGCTGTCTGTTGCAGAGTTTTACCTTCCTGGGGCTTTGAAGTCTTTCATGTTTGAAAAGCATCAAAAAGCCGCTACAAATGTTAATAAAATTAGAGCCATCTGAATGTTGGATTCACATGTGCCTTTGAAAGCTGGCCTCTGATCAGTTATTACCTTCAATTACCTTGTTGTCCACTCTTTTTAGCTGGGGGTTAAACTCTTAACACTTCCCTTTGAAGTGGTTATCCTTTTATCTATGACCAGACTGAGGAATTTAAGGGCAATAATCAATGGAGGTTTCATAAGAATAGGAGAGGCAAAGCAACAGAAAATAGGTGTGAACTTCCCTTTAACCACCAGCTGGCTGGCTTCTTTGAGGAAGGAAGGAAGGAAGGAAGGAAGGAAGGAAGGAAGGAAGGAAGGAAGGAAGGAAGGAAGGAAGGAAGGAAGGAAGGAATTGTTCTCCAACACATGATCTCATTTAAAAAAAAAAAAAAGCAATGTTCAAATCAGCACTAAAAGCCAAAACTGAGGGGTGATAATTTGGGTGAAAGACAACAAAGGAGTGAGTTCTTCATCAAAGGGACATGAAAAAAGTAATGAAGCACAAAGATACAATTAAAGAATTGCCTTAATCAGAGCTTTGATGTCTGACATAGTCCATAACACTGTTAAGAGGAGAAAGCGAGGTAAATTCACCTCTCTGATCTAGGAGAAATAGGCTGATGCAACAACAGATTACAACTCTTTCAGGTCTACAGAGAAATATATTTTTTGCACCCCAAGGGTAAGGTTGAAACCGTCAACTTCTTTACACAGCCTCGGTTCCCCAAGTAAATTAATTTAGAAAGACTACCCCCTCTTCATTTTTACTCTTCAGCAGTTTATAGCCGGTATCAGATGATGATGATGATGTTGATGAAATATTGAAGGAGAAGTTAGAGAAGACTATTCAGGCAGGGCTACCAGATTTGAGCTGCAACATTCCGCAAAATCACTAGATGATGGCAACAACAACAAAAAAAAGTTCTGGATTTCTACTGACATCAAGTGGGCCTCAGGATGGTTGAGCCTTAGATCTAGTCTCTCTAATGTAAGTCCCTCTATGTTACTTTGGGCTATTTGTAATCTTTCAAGACCTTAGGCCAGCCCTGCCTTCAGGCAGAATGAAACATCTCCCTCTGATATGCTGAAATGCTGGGCAATGAGGAGTGGCAACCAGTTGTTGAATTACAGAGTTGTGTGCCACATGGTCTGCCTTCCACTCCTAACCTAGCCTGCTGCCCTCAGAGATAGTGATGGATGCTGACCCAATCCCAGTTCTGAAGTGGGGTTCAGTTGCTAACCAGCTACCTTCTGTAGGAGGATCAGGCCCAATCCTGACCTGAATCAAGATTTCTGAGGATGGCCCCTGCATACTGCTTTAGAAAAACAGGTCGAAAGAAATTCATGTATGTCAGTTGGACAATTTGGATGAAAAATGCAAGCTATAGCTATGATCAATGAAATAATATTTAAAACCACATCACTCATAGGTAGTATTCACATGTCAAGTTAATTCATATCCACAGTGATGAAAGGAAAGGAAGCCAATTTATGCCTTTATGAATTGAAAGAGTGCTAAGTTCTAGTTAATGTTTATTTTAGAAAAATAAATAGGGTGCTAGATATTCGCTTGGTTTACACCTCACACAGAATTAAAGTTTGTGTAATCCTAGTTTACTGAATAAATCATAATTGGCTGGTTTGCACAACATGCCATAAATCATGGTTTTCAGACCACAATGGCTGGATGCACACAACATTTTAAGCCATAATATGATTTGTCTGGTTTGAGTTTAGTTTCATCCATCTTACAAAATCATAGGTTTTTTAAAAACAAAACAAAACAAAACAATTCTTTGCTGAATAAGCCACAACTGGGTTAGTTCAGTCATTCGAGCTAAGTGTGAATCCTACTCTAATGTGACTTGTTTGGTTTTGATTTCAGGTCTTTGTGGAAGCCATTGTTACTTATTAACCTTGTTAATTCATTAGCATGCGGTGCGAGCCAAACAACTGTGACTAATCACACAAGCCGAGTCCCACAGATTGAATTCAAATTCATGTTGGTTTAGGATGTTGGTTTGGGATGATTTATTTATTTATTTAAAATGTTTATGTAGCCTTAAAACCAAATTCTGGGTGGCCAGCAAATGTTCAAAGTTGACTGTAGCTCTTCCATAATGGCCTAGGGCAGAGGTCCCCAACCTTTTGGGCACCAGGGACCGGTTACGTGGAGAGAAGTTTTTTTGCGGACCGGAGGGGGCGTGGTTTTGTGTGCTGCCTGCATCCCGTGGGTGGGGCTTTGCTTGTTTATGCGGACTGGTTGCTGGCATGCCGTGGTCCGGTACTGGTCCACGGACCAGGGGTTGGGGACTCCTGGCCTAGGGTTCTTGTTAAAATTCCTGAAATCTAACTCAACACAGCCTTGTAAATGTATTTTCCCTTTGGTGGGAAAATAAAACCTAAGTTAGAATGTGTCGTCTTTCATTTTCTACTTACAAGTAGGCTCTTTAAAATGGCAGGGACATTCAATTAAAAAGGCTTTCAGCAAATCTTCTGCATGGACCTCTGGAGTGAAGTTAAACACTCAGGGCCGTATACACCAACTTGTGTAGTCTCGATCAAGCCTTGCTTCTCAAGGACCTTCCCTAGGAAACCTGTCTTCTGCTTGTGGAGGGCAAAAGGCATGGCCTGCCACGAGAGAAATCAAAGCTGGT
The DNA here is from genome assembly GCA_023970755.1 of Azemiops feae. Taxonomy (NCBI): domain Eukaryota; kingdom Metazoa; phylum Chordata; class Lepidosauria; order Squamata; family Viperidae; genus Azemiops; species Azemiops feae. The sequence goes on along the minus strand of JALGBA010004142.1, from coordinate 3,553,036 downwards.
TCACAAGAACAGGGGAAAGACCAGAGCAAGTCAGAGGCTCCCTTCTCCCCCCCCCCAAGTTCATTGGTTTTGATGGAGTTGGGATGCCACTACAAGATCAATTTTTCTCCTAGAATGACTGATCGAATGCTTGAGAAAGAAGGTCTTGCTTTCTTTTCAGGAAAGCCTAATCAGATACTCACAAAACAAGCCACTGCCTTCTGAACAAGTGATCAGGTGCAAGATCACTATGACAAAGTGCTGAAATTAGCTAGACTAGGATAACTGTTTATTTTGTAAATCCTCCACCCCAACCACCCACCTCTGGAACCCTGGACGTCAGGTCCTTACATTATAATCTTAGGATATATAATCATCCATATGCCGTTTTCAATTCTATGTCTCAGGGGGATTCATTAGGAAGCCAAATTACCATCTCTTTGTATCTGTAAAGGCAAATCTGTAGTACACCTCTAACATGAAATCAACATTCAGTCCTGTTAGGTGTGAAAAGATGAGGGCTTCAAACTCAAGTTTCAACATTTCCTCAACCCGATTGCCATGGAGACATGTTGGACATTGATTCCCACAAACCCAGAGTCCGCTAGGTTTCAGACAATAGAACAATTGCATCAATAGATCAAGCAAGCAAGCCCTATTCAGCATGGACATCTGGAGATTATGGGAGATGAAGTCCAAAACATCTCAGAGGTAGAAGGTTGTGCTTTGATTCACCCTTATTCTGGTACTCCAGGGAGGACTACTGGTCTTGAATGGCAATTTGGTACAATCAGTAGGAAGATCTGAGCTGGTGGGCTCTGCAAAGATATACCTGGACAACTGTCTCCTTTTTTAGAGCTCAGGATTGAAGAACGAGGAGAAGCAAGAAGTTTAATACCTGAGAGGTTACTAGACTGATCTTAAAATGTGCTTTTCATATAATTGTGCCATTTGTTCTTTACTGGGTTACATTTTAATTTTACTTGTAAAATAATGTAAACATAACTTTATTTTATTTTTCTTCTTGCCTGGTTGCTCCCCATATCTTGGCCATGTGTTGATGATCCACATCCAAATGGCTTATTGTTTCCCCCCCCCCTCAGACCCATCCATTGTCTTTTCCCTATTTGTGCAACAGCAGTTGTGGCTCTCTTTCTCCTCCTTTGCTAATAGATCCAACCACCAGAGCTAAACCTCCTATCTACCCAGATGTTAGTCCAAGAGTTGCTAGTCATGCTAGCTACTGCTTCTCAGCTCCAGTTTGGACCTCGCCTCCCTCCTCCTCCATGTCTTTCCTAATTTCAGCTTTCCTTCCCTCTGAATAACTTTGGCATTCAGCTTCTCAATGACAAAGTTCAGTCTATATTTCTTGGTTTGGGGCAAGGAATCTTGCCCAGTACCGGTCCGTGGACCAGTACTGGGCTGCAGCATGCTAGCAACTGATCAGCACAAACAAGGAAAGCCCCATCCACAGGATGCAGGCAGCACACAAAACCACGCCCCCTCCAGTCCACAAAAAAACCTCTCTCCATGTAACCGGTCCCTGGTGCCCAAAAGGTTGGAGACCTCTGATCCAGGATGATGTAAATAAGGGAACAGGAGCCACATCAGTCCTTTCCTTTAAGAGCCTGAGATTAGCAGCTCATTGTGATATTAGGACCTCATTTTTTCGTCCTCTTTCCTTTCTTCATCCCCCTCCCCCAGTACACTTTTAACACCTCTATGAAGGTCACTACCAAATAGTTCCTATTTCAAAAGCCAGACAGTCTCTGTTTTCTCTAGGTTCCACCTGAATAATCTATTCTTTGAGAGTAGATTAAATATAGACGCCCTCAAGTCAAACTTGACTCTGTGCAGGATTGTAGATGTGGTTTGTCCAGACCTTCTGCTGGGCTTTTTTTTTTTTTTAAACCTTTCCAGCTTAGCCAGACAAATAGTAATTTCTGGTACACCTTTTCTACTAGACATGAATTTCCTATTCCTTTTTTATGCATAAGAAAGAAGAAACTGTACCAAGATAGATTTATCCTACATTCATCTATCATTCAACCATTCTTAGCATTTTCCTTTGCATTAACTGGCTGGGAATGCATATGTATGTATTTATATTTATTAGATTTTAATTCTGCCTTTAATACTTTCATAAGTAACTCAAAGTGACGAAGATATCTAATAGTCCTTCCTCCTATTTTCCCCACAATGACAACCCTGTGAGGTGGGTTCTGCTTGCTTGATGCCTACATGTGGGTTGTCAGGAAGTTGAGAAGATGGGACCTTCGTGTGTTCAACTCAAAACCCCATATGCCTGGGCATACATTGTGGGCCATGGAAAGGTCAGCTGAACCATGGTTTATTCAATGAGTCAGGCTTGGTTTATACAATATGTTGAAGTGTAAACTAATTACATAGTCCAGCCACACACAACATACTAGGGGAGAATGTGGCTGAGAGCTATAGCAGAAGAGGTTCTTTGTCCCGAAAACTATAGAAAGGACCAAAATACAAAACTGAAACTACAGCAGCTGTCTATTACCAAAAATCCCCCAAGAACACAGACTTTACTCAATAAAAAATTATAGTTAGAAGACCATTTTCACTTTCATTATCTACTACAACAGTACTAGGTAGAATAGCTTCCACATTAATGAGTGTGTTGCTAACTTTTCCTGCTTCGAATTAGATAATGATTAAATTATCTAAGGCGCCTGAGGGCAGGACAAGAAGTAATGGATGGAAACTAGTCAAGGAAAGAAGCAACCTGAAACTGAGGAGAAACTTCCTGACAGTTAGAACAATTAACCAGTGGAACAACCTGCCTCCAGAAGCGGTGAATGCTCCAACACTGGAAGTTTTTAAGAAGAGACTGGACAGCCATTTGTCTGAAATGGTATAGGGTTTCCTGCCTGAGCAGGGGGTTGGACTCGATGACCTTCAAGGTCCCTTCCAACTTTATTATTATTATTAAGTTGTGGAATCTTAAGTGTCATAATGGATAACATCTTCCTTCTTTACCTGGAGAGTAACCTTAGCAATTATCAGATTATTCTTGAAATGCCATCATTGTGACTGGATCTCATAGAGATCTTATTACCTTTTGACACCAATATTGTTATTGAGTTGTTGTCAATTATAATAAAAGTTTTACTTTTTTTACTTGTCCTTCTCTTGAAGGAAGATATTGTAAGTAGGCTTCTGTTTTATATACACACATACACACACATACACAATTTGCTTCATTTTTTGTTTTTACCTAGATAGGAAATCATGTTTTCCCCCTATCTCAAATCCTTCACTTTCTATGTTTTTAAGATGTCTTCAGATATTGCTTCACGGCCCCAAGCTTGAAGTCTAGCAACTTGTTTTATTGATTTTAATTCTCAAACCAAATATTCAGGATGCTGAATTCAGTTCCAAACAGAAAACAAAATTAGCTCTTTTAATTATAATTATCAGTTACAAAACCAGTTGTGGACAGTAGTAACATGATATTAAACTGCCTTTACCTACTCTGGTTTAGAAAGTAGTACGCACATATCAGCAATAAGACAGTTTCTATCAGTTGTAGTGTAATACTCCTGTGAAAATTATATCATCAATATGGGGTTAGTATTTGAAAGACACACCAAGACAGGCCAAAAGGAGAGTTACCCAGAGTTACCTTGGACAGCCTATAGATTTTATAAACAAACAAACAAACAAACAAATGTACATCTGCTATATGTACACTTGTTTGCTTTATTAAAACACTACTACTAATGTCCAAATCCAGATATCTACTTCCAAAACCCCACATTTGCAATTTAGAGTGCTGCATGGAGAGCGGGAATAGAAATAAGACATCAAGTGGGGAAATGTGATATTATATCAGTTACAAGTGCTTTGTTTTATAGCAGGATCCTCAGCAGATGGTAGTCTTTAAGATCTTGGTTGATCTTAAAAGAGCTAAGTAGAGTCTGGTTGAAGCTTGGAGAGGAGATGGCAAAGAACATGAGGACTGTGGGCTAGACTGACAAAGAAAAGAAAACGATGGCAGAAAAAGGCAGGGGCCAACTACCTCCGTATTGTTACCAATAGAAGAATCTCGACGTAGTCACCTAATAAGCAAGAGTGATGGTTTGTTTTTTTAAAATGCTTTTGTAGTCTGGAAGCAGGACAAAAACTTTTGCCAAAGAAAAGATGGGTTGTGTGGTAGAAGTACATGGGGCAGTAGTTCCAAGGATTCAAGTACCAGATCACCATTTCGGTGAAGACCCAGAGGATTTTCAATAGAGTAACTATTGAGGTACGAGAGTTCAGTCAAAGGTGGTGGCCAGGGCATGGAGGACATTCATTAGATAAGTAGCTGGGCTGGATCTGAAGGACTTCAAGTGTAGACATATCCTGAACAAGTTGCCATTCCTAGTGTAAGAAGATGCAAATGGAGAAAATACTCGACAGAAGTGAGGGGAGCCACGTCAAGGAAGATTGGCAAAGAGAGGTTTGCAGCAGATAAAGCAAGGAGTTTAAGCCAGGCATGGGGACAATTTTTAGTAGCTGAGGTGCCTTTCACTTCTGATGAGGTCGGAGTCACCGTGGACATTGTAGTGATGCCAAGTGAGCGGGGCCAAGTCCCACCTAGAGATGAAGCCACATTTTTTTTCTTTCCTTTCCTGAACTGTGTGGCAGCAATTGGGAGTTGGTTTGTTTTTAATTATTCGGTAACTAATCATTTAACTATTAAGCACAATTATTTGTAGCTATTTACTATTTAAAATAGTTTAACTTTTAACTAATAGGCAACTTTATTTGGGGCTTTTAGTATTGTTTTATGGGGGTGATTGTAGTAGGAAAAGGGCCATCCTTTTCTGGTACTTTTAGCAGAAGGGACTTTGGGGAGCAACAAAAGGAGGGTACCTGTTTCAGGTGACTGTGGAATCTCAGACATCTTCTTTCCTAATTTGGATGAGACGAGCTTCGCCACTCTAGTGTCCTCGAGTTGGACTAATCTATAACTTCCAGAATTGGGAAGGCTGCATCCAATGCATCAGGATGGAAGAAGGATAGAAAGCAAGCAACTGGTTCCAGATCACTCTAAAAGTCATGTGGTTTAGGAGGAGTTTGAGCCCAGCTCGGCTTGGCTGCTAAAGCCCTTTATTAGCTACCAAGCCAAAATAGTGAGCTAAATTTAGAAAGAGAAACATTCCCAAACTCTTGCCCCATTATTTCGGTCCACATTTGCTCAAGTCCTGATGCTTCCTAATGAACTGACCTGGCAGTTCTCTACCATCACAGGATCCACTTGGTTGAATGTGATCGGTCTTCCCATAAAAAACCATGGATGAAGAAAGAGCAGGTCTCTTTGGAACCAAGAAACGGAATCAAGTGATCCAAGCATGGGCCATCCTCAAAGGCCATATTGCACCTCTAGTGTCAGCATGAGACCCGAGTCTAAGTCAGGATTTGTGGGAAGGAGGGAAGAAGATCAGTGCTCCCTTATTTCCTTACCAGGAATCTGGTCTTAATCAGGCCTCCAATGCTGATTTGCTTTTAACAGTTATTCATACAATTGCCTCTATTACTGCCTCCAAGAAGACATGCTTGAAATTCCATTGGATTCCATTTTTTCCAATGAAATAAGCCTTTTCTAAATGTGCCCATTGCTTGACTGGTTGTGTATTTCCCATGTTCCAACTACAGCTGGTTACTACAACTGAGGGCCAAGTTATATTGGCAAAGTTACTGTCGAATGTCAGTTACGGGATCTCTACCTCTCCTTTGAGTACTCATCTGGGCAAAGTCGATTCCCAGTATCCTCTGCCTGTGGCCATTCAGGCGGTTCAGGAAAGCAAAACTAAAGATTGCAAGTTGGTCTGAGGAAAAATTACTATCTTGTAACTGAATTTGGAAAAATACACTGGATTGTTGAAAAAAGGCAGCCCAAGAGGCATCTGAAGGCAAAGATAGCAGAGAAGGAGGGGAAGAGTTAGATAAAATGCTTGTTTGGAAAAACTGGATTAGCAGTGGGATTGCAGCTGTGAAATCTTTTGGATAGGAGAAAAAGGGCAGCAAAGGAAGAAATAATCTTGTTTTGTTTTTTCTTTCACAACCCAAAAGTAGCTTCACAGCCAAAACATCAACCCTTCTACTTCCTTCCTTCCTTCCTTCCTTCCTTCCTTCCTTCCTTCCTTCCTTCCTTCCTTCCTTCCTTCTTTCTTTTTCTTTCTTTCTTTCTTTCTTTCTTTCTTTCTTTCTTTCTTTCTTTCTTTCTTTCTTTCTTTCTTTCTTTCTCTTTCTTTCTTTCTCTTTCTTTCTTTTTCTTTCTTTCTTTCTTTTTCTCTTTTCTTTCTCTTTCCTTTCTTTCTTTCTCTTTCTCCTTCCTTTTTCTTCCTTCCTTCCTTTTTCTTTCTCTTCTCCTAGCATGTGCTTTATGAACCCTCTTTTCTCATTTAACTGGTGTGAATAGCTCAGTGGGTCGCATCCGTCTTAGAAAGTGAAGGTTTGGGGGTGGGGGGAGTGGAGGGAGCTTCCTTGGAGATGGGATCACAGGAGAGAATGCAGACAAACATCCAGTCTTGGCATGCTAGAGAAAAACCCTACCCTAATCCTGTCTGCAGTGTCTTCGTGACTGCAGGCTCCAAGGTAGCAAGGAATTCCCAGTTCCCTTTCAAGAGCAGGGAGCACTGGGGGATGTGGCTGGGCTGGGGTGTTGGGCGGCAATTCCTGGGCTCAGCAGCAGGCACCAAAGGAATATTTTTCTCAGTGGAATCTCTCCACCACATTTGGTCAGTAAGCTCATTTATAAGGAGAAAGGAGTGCCTCTAGCCCAGGGTTCAGCCATCCTGGAGAAGAATGCGCAGCCCAGGGTTGCAAGTTTGGTGCCCTACTTAACCATAGGGTAGCTGGTTTATTTATTCTTCAATTTAAGGTCCATAAAAGTTCTCAAAGAGGAGAAGAATGCAATCAGCATCTTGTACAAGAATATAAAGCGACATGGACTGCATATGACCTGTCCGTTTGTTCAGTATGGCTGATTCTGATTAGCGATTCACATCATCTCAAGTCCCCATCTTTTATAATATTGGCAAATTTGATCAATTTCGGGAGATGTCACCAGGGTTTGACTGTTCTAGGCAAAGCATATGTTCTTATACCAGGCTAGGGATCCATCCTAAGTATGATGGGTTAGCAGTAGGTTGTTGATATTTGTTATTGATGCAGACTTGTATGAGAAGGCTGAAAGCTGAATATGCTTTCCCAGGGAACTAGAGAAGAGGCCTGCGAAATTTGATTAAAACCTAATGTTCTCTTGCGCAATGGCCAGCTGAGTCTCTATGAGAAATCAACACTCAAGCATTCAGTGCCACATCATTCTCACATATTCTCCTCCATACATGATAAATGGAGGCTATATATTACTCTGATAGAAGAAACAATATATATGCCTTGTATAATATATAGCTGCTTATCATCTTATTCCCCCCTGAATGTCTAAATTGAGGGCCATCACAATATTATATGGCTTTAATTATGCTTTGCATGTAAAATTACTCTCTCTTATCTGTCCTGAATCTCCCATAATTCAGCTTCATTGCATGACCTGGTTCTAATATTATAACAGAGAAATAAAACACTCCCCTAATCACGCTATAAATAATTTTATATGCTCTATCATATAATTCTACATTTCCCCTTTTCCCCGAGTTAATAAAACTCAACCTTAAGACCTTTTCACAAAAGTGCACTGCTCCACTTTCTTTACAATTGGGATGATCTGATGTTCTAGCTCCATGATAGCCTTTTTAGGTACAGTGCACACAATATTTCTAATGGTATTATGCTATAGGTTTTTATAAGGGTATTGTGATATTGGATTTTTTTTATAAAAGAAATCTTTTCCAAATAATCATATTTGCATCTTTTTCATAGTAGACATTCTGACAAAGTCACCACTGTAAATAATAAAAAAATGGGATGTGTTTCTGTATAATTAGTTTTATAAACACAGATGTAAAGATTGCCATTTAAAGTAACCTCTGGATAAATTGATTATTAGGTTATAAAAAATTAAGACTGACTGGATCCCAATCTTTTTTTTTTTTTTTAATCAACTGGGATGTCTTTGTAGGCAAGACTGATTGATTGACTCGAGATGGCCACATGACTCTGGGTGGCTATATAATCTTCTTATTGTTCTGTGAAATTTAGTTCTGGATTCAAATGTTGCTGTAAAAGTAAACCTACTGAAATCAACAAGATTTCAGTGAGTCACTAGTAACTTACTTGTAATGCCTTTAAGACAATATTGCTCATATTGTACAGGAGATGGAAGGGGGACGTAGGCCTAGAATGCCTATCTGTGCTTTGCCTATGGCCAACTGATGAATATGTGGCAAAGGCTGAACCAGCTATAGGGCTTCCTTATTTATGGGGCCTGTCATTACTTGATGTGAGCCAGTTTTTCTGTGTTGGCTGGGATGAGATGTAAAAACGTTGTTTGATTTGCCAGAGTGTGGTGTGTTAATAGCAGTTAATACTAGTTACTTCTTGATGATGCTGTCCATAAAAATGAAACATGCTCGAGTGATCCAGCCCAACTGTACATTTTTTGAAAAAAAGCCTCCAATTGGGTGGGTGGAGGTGGCTGGTTCCCTGCCCACCGTGACTAAGTTACCCCTTGATGAACGGCTGCCTCTCTCCTGGGCTGCTGTTCCTCCTGGGTGTGAGACAGCCCAGACCGAGGCTGTCTGAGCACTTTTCCCAGCCCAGCAGCTTCAGACAATCCCCAGACTCAGATTCTTAATTGCAGGCAACCAAGTGGGCTTAGCAGGTTGCACCTGCATTGCAGGGGCTTATAGATTGCTCAGCCTAAGAGCAACAGGGTGCCCATCCTCTGAATAATTTCAAGCCAGCTTGCAAGTTTCCAAACATCAATTTAGCGGCATTGCTGCTAATGCCTCTGAAAGCTGTGACAGAGGCCTGTTGCCAGCATTGTCTGGAGCAAGCTCAATGAATTAGTTTGCAGTTGTCTGGGGCTTGAGCCAGAGAATCGAGTAGCGCAAGACCACACAGATTCCCTTCCTAGAAAATAAAACATAAATTTCCTTTATATATATATATATATATTTTAAAAAATGATTAAGAAATTTGACCACTTTAATTCGGCAGGATGATTCAATTCTCCCTCCTTACTTCCCTCCCACTCTCATATATCTTGTGGGAGTGAACAATTAACTAAAAAAAAAAAAATGCCAGCCCTGTTCCTTGGCAGGGAGAATGCCTGCAAGCCTTTCCCATCCCTGGGTGTAAATATGGAGAACGTCAACAGCATGAGGAACATCTTAGGACAATTGACGTAGCACGGCCGAACTCAGTGCGGGATTTTGAAGAACTTCCCCTTCTGTTCAGAAGAAAGCAGGAACCGTTCCTGGTACCCTTTCTGGGTAGAGATTTCTGCTGTAAATGAGCAGGAACTATTGGCGAGTGGGTGTTTAATTCAATCCGAATTCATGGCCCCAGGAGAACAAAGGAAGAATTGCCTCCTGGTGGGACTTTAGCACTTGGACCTTGAATCAGGCCAGTCTCCAATCGGCTTGCTAACAAAGACTTGGGAAGGAAAGAGGCAGGCAGAGGGATGCTTTCAAAGACATACCACACGTTCATGCAGCCTGGGGAAACTGAAAAGACCCTGGACAAAATAGTCCCCCCCCCCAACCAGGAGGCAATGGCTATGGAGATAAACGAAGCAAACTCTTATATCTGAAGGACAGCATGCAGTCTCTCAATTCTGCCTTGGAGGCACCAATGTGCATTCAGCAGTCTTTGGAATTAAATGTAGGAGAGTGGGGAGCCAACCCTTTGTAAGCCATCTCCTACCATCTTACTACTACATATAAATCATCTCTATCCTGAAAAACATTATACTTGAGGGAATCTGGAAGATCACCAGCAAACCAAGAGACTGGCAAGCAGATCACTAAATGCCCGATAGGGAGAAAACTGCTTCAAACCTGCTCTGCTTTCCTGTCTTTAGGGCAAGGGTGTCTAACCTTTGAAACATCAAGACATGTGGACTTCAACTCTCAGAATTCCCCAGCAATTGACTGGGGACGTTGACGTCCACAAGTCTTAAGAGCTATCGAAGTTGGACACCCCTGCTTTTGGGTAAGAGTGGCCAAAAGGACAAGGAGACTAAACTGACATCACAACCTGCTACCTTTCAAATAGGTTTGACAATCCTACGTCTCATTCAGAATTCTGGGAGCGGTGAACCAGGCTGTCTGGAAGGCAAGGGGGGGGGGAAGCTGACCAGAAGTGTTGGCTGTGGATTGCTAAATCTGCAATCCTGCTCAGATATGAATAGCTTTAGCATGCCAGGCACTAATCAAGGTATGGGGATAGAGTACAAGGAGAAGAGGACCACTGCAGAAAAGCCAAAGGGTACATTCGGGTTATATATTAGGATCTTTTAAAACTTATTACATGGCTTTGTACATTTTTATTAATCTACACTGTTGAAAAATAAAATTCTGTCAACTAGACTAATGACAGTAGCAGAAAGCAAGGAACCAACTTATTGTATTTCTTAATGAGCTTTTAGATAAAGGAAAATGTAATAAAGACTATCTTGAAAAGCTTGGTTCCTGGAGACTATACAGGCTAGTCCAGTGATGGCGAACCTTTTAGAGACTGAGTGCCCAAACTGCAACCCAAAACCTACTTATGCATCGAGTGCCGGGTGGGTGTGGCCCATTGGCTGGGTGTGGCCAATTGGGTGGGCGTGGCCCATTGGCTGGGCGTAGCTGCGATGGTAACGGCAGACTGGGTGGGATTAAAAAGTTCAATCAATCAATTCCAACTTTGCAAGATCTTTTTTTTTCCTGCGAGAAGTTGAAATTGACTGATTGAACCTTTTTTTTTTTTGCACATGGCGGCGGAGGCCTAAAGCGAAAAGGTTTTATAAAACCCAGCTGAAGGCCTAGGACTGGGGCGACGGCGCACGTGCCCACAGAGAGGGCTCTGAGTGCCGCCTCTGGCACCCGTGCCATAGGTTCGCCACCACTGGGCTAGTCCATGTACTTTTCTGGGCCATAAGAAAGGAATGTTTGCCTTCTGATTTTTGACCAAATTTCTCTTCTGGCCTACAATCCTGGGATTTTCCCAGAATTCCCCAGCCAGCCCAGTCTAGACAATGAGCACTGAATGTAACAATATAGCTTCTTAGACTATACTGAGTGGCAGTTGTCTAATCTATGTAGAGGTCTATGCATTCCCAACAAAAAAATTAGAATATAACAAAGTGAGTTTCAAGATTCGGGGGGGGGGGAGGGTGTCTTAAGTAAGAAAAAAATCCATAGGTACATATGATTCCTTTACAACAATCTCCAATATGCAACTGAAACATACTCAGGACTTGACAGGATGGCTGGTGTTATGAACATTTGCATTAGCCATGCATACATTGGATAGGTGGATGAGTTCACAAAGCATGATAAAATATTAAGCAATAACATTTCACCTGCCACAGAATGGAGAACTCCAGCCTCTTTCAAAATATTTGGCTCGAGTCTTTCAGCTGTGTCAGATGAACAACTATCCCCAAAGCAGTGTGTCATTTCATCACTTGGTTTCCACCTGCCTCTGTTTAGAGAGGATCAACTAAGTAGGGCCCAACAGAGAATTACAACCAGCTTTGAAACTCATATAGCAAAATACGTTCTTTAAAGTTATGTTGAATGTAAATAAAATAATTATTGCCAGAACATTGAATTGGTCCTGGAAACTCACTGGTGGAAATGAAGGCACCTCTGGCCTAGTTGGATGTATTTCTCAAGGAATTTTAGGGTGGAATGATGAAAGCAAAATTTTAATTACAAGGAACTCTTTGATGTTGGGAGGTGTTGTTTGATTCACTTCTCTTGTCTGACTCTGACAGTGCTAAGGCAATCAGGATGGCCTTGAAATCAGATATCTCATAATGGGAGTCTCTAGCTGTGTAGGTTTTGGAGACTTCAACTGGGGCAGTAGCACACAAAGAGATTGGTCTCCCTTCTCTCTAGTATGGAGAGTACCACTCCCTAAGGTCCTATAGCAGGGGTAGAGTCCAAGAGATGCTTTTGTTTTTTTTTACTCTTTCCAGGGAGTAGTAGTTTGCTCTGAGGGAAGGAAATGAATGTCAAGCACACCCCAGGCTGGCAGTAACATCTCCCGTAATGCAAGAAGGAGGTGAACCCAGGTAAATTCCTCTGTGCAATAAATATCCAGAAACTTACTGCTTAATTTTATTTTGGGCAAAACTTTCCTCAATTAATCTCAAAACTATTTTCTTCTGATGTTCAATCTCCATTTTGAAAGGATCAGTACTTTGTTCTTTTGTTTAGAGTTCCTCTTTGAATCTGGAAGTTATCCTTAAGTCTAAAGCCCATTCATGTTTCTCCTATTGCTGTATGAATTAATAAATATCAAATGCCATTTTAAAAAGACAGCTTTAATGCTACTTTATTTTGTAATCTGGTAATGCATTCTAAAGATTGATGACTGCTTTACAGGTTATGTTGTCCTTGTGTTTTTCACTGAACAGAAAGGAAAAGACATTTTCTTTCTTTTGGCCTTGCTTTGATACATCTGGTTTAAGGAAGGAAGAGTAGGTGGTGGCAAATACTAGTTGAAGCCAATCATTGTTATATCACTCTTGAGCGACTCTAGTCGGGTGGGGCGAGTCCAGTGATGAATGTCACCCTTATGTATGTCAATATGAGGTTCCAAGATACTTCATTACCAGTTGCTCTGCATTTTAATGAAGTTCAGCCTTAATGACAGATCTCAACATTGCAGCTTTTGAGAATTTACATTAATATGAAAAAAGGAATATGGGTGGGAGGGTGCTTCAAGAGAGTCTTACAACTGTTGGCTGTCCAACAGGCATGAAGTAGGAGGCTGAAAAGCGGAACTAGCAATAGGCTTAGCAACCAAGCTCACAGAATGTATCATCTAGCCATTTCAATTTTTTTTCTAAATGATGCTATCTTCCATCAGTTGGATTTTCACATCTAAAACCAAAGATGGTCTCCCTGCCATGCCACACAATAATCTGAAATACAGAAGTTACAGCATCTGTAGATGAGTGTTTTGGATATCATAGGGGCCATCCACCAGTACATTCATTTATTGGAAAAACTATGTTATATGAAGCTCCATAAATGTACCCTGGCTCTTAAAATAACAAAAATAATAATCAGTCAAAGCCTTATTTATTTACATTTTAGTTGAGGTTTAGTTGAGTGTGAAAAGGCTAAAACAACTCAAATTGAATTGAATAGTATGGTTTTTTAAAAGGTTTGAAAGGTTTAATTAATTTATAGCCTTTGTACCATGAAAAGTAATCAGTCTGAAAGGATGCTACAAGTTCCTCTTATGAAACAATACAATTTTTGTGGGGGTGAATGGCTCCTGTTTCAAAGTGGCATGAATTCTGATCCATAGGATTGCAAGCTTTTTCCAAAAATAACTTCTCTTCCACATTATCTGGAACAATTTCCAAAGGAGAAGCCATGTGAATCTTCTTTAGCAAAAATAACAAGAATGTTGTGGTATGTTAAAATCTCTGAAGGGTATTATCATTTCAGCATTTGTGCATCTTGTCTGACTTCACCAGACATCTGGGACAATTCTCATTTGAGGATAGTGCTAAACAACAAATTAAAAAGACACTCTATTAAAAATAATTGGAAGTTCTTAAAAAGTACTTTAGCTCAAAGCATTATCATCCTTGTGCATTGTTGGAGGGATTCTCCAGGCAATTTCATAAACTTAAAGCTTCGGTACTCTGCCCCTTCAACTAAAGATGTCATCTTGATTAACCTTCGGAACTGAAACTCATTCTATTTTAAATAGTTTCTTCAAAATCGGGAGTGTGTAGGATAATTTGTATTCAGGTATACTGCAAATAAATACATAAATAAAACACACAAGAATGTAGTACACTTAATGAGTACCTTAAGGTACTGAATTAATATAGGGAATTCACATTCAAGTGTACCATCAGTCATGAAAATTCACTGGGTGACTCTGGACCAATCATTCTCACTCAAATCTATCACACAAGATGATGGTTGTGGGGAAAAATTGGAAGAGGGAATGTTATATAGGCTATCCTGTACTCCTGGAAGGTGGGATATAAATTCAATCAATCAATGAATGTGGGGCTATTATTAGCTGCTGTAAATACTGTAGAACTGTGGGAATGGTGAAAATGTAGTAACTAGTTAACTATCTCAAAAGGTTCATGAACCCAATCATACCCTTATATTATAAATAAAACTTTGATAAAGTATAGCTAATATTGGACACAAATTATTTTATCGCACTAAATTGGTGGCATAGTGCGGCATAATGAAGAACTGGCAAGTAGACTGGCTCTTCATAATTCCTTTCTGGATAAAGAGGACTTGAGATCACTGACAAGTACTCCAGACAGCTACTCTTTGCAAGAAGACCACAAGACAGCAGTCCCCCATAGGTTTAGAATTTTGGGAAACAAGCGAATAGCCATCTTGCTAAAACCACAATTGGTGCCTTTGAAAGAATACTGGGGTTTGCATTCTTCCTTTTCTAGCACTTTCAGAAATACTTGTTAACTACTTTTTAGTTATTAGAAACCTTTGGACCAACAAGTCTGAATGCACCGGGTGAGCTTTCTTCAATCCTTAATAAATGAAGTGTTAAATACAAGTGAAATTTGATAAATAAATATTTCTGTTTTTCTTTATTATATTATTTTTATACATTTTACTATTTTTCTTCTTTCCTGCATTTTTTTTTTATTTGTATTAGTTTTCACTCTTGCAATTATACTTTTAATAAAATCATTATATGAAAAAGAAAATAGTCTATTCTTATCGCTAGTGAGGAATATGAATCTTAATTAATGTTACTTATCCTCTGCCCAACTCAACATTTGTTAGAACATTTCTTAGAACATTTATAAAGCTGGACCAAGCTCACTGTGGTTAAATTCAATGACCACATTCAAATCCAAATTATTTTATTTATATTTAAATGTTCTATATAATGTTGTCTTGGGTGGATACTCTCAATGAACCAACATCATTAACAAAACAAGAATAACAGAATCAATCCAATCAAACAGTGCAAATGTAAGAGATTAAAAAAAAACCCATCATATTAAGGACCGACAGAAATTTAAACTAACTGAACAATCAGGAGGGGAAAAAAAATCCCTGGAACAAGCATTTTTAAGCTGAATATTTGCAAAGAGAGAGGCAAAGATTTTTACACTATTTCATTCTGCTGTATCTGCAGAAAAAAGCTTTTTATGTATTCTAAATCTCAGAAGACATTGGTCTATAAAAAAAACCCCTCACAATGCAGGCACTTATGCAACCAAAAGCATTTTTTAAATGACTAGCTCCTTGAATGATGCCAAGAATCATACCTGTTCTGACTGATAGGAAGGTAATGTTGATCAAGATGTAAGGAGCAGCTGGTTTCCTAATGGTCTTCAGAAGGAGTAGCACATAAAATAAATAACTCTTAATCCCCTGTTCTGAGTTCACTCTCAGAACAATGAACACCTTGGGCTGACGGCAATTGGCACTGAGAGTTTATTTGATTGACACCCTTCTTTTCCACCCAGGCAGTTTGAAAGTTCAATAAGAGTTAGCAATTAAAAGTCACCATTGACAAATTAAAACTGAAAGGCCTGCTTAAAAAGAAAGGTCTTGACTTCTTTCTAAAGCACAACAATAATGCAAGGAAGTAGGATGTTGGCTTTTATTTATTTATTTATTAATCAAATTTATATAGCTGCCCATCTCATGAAAAGTTACTTCAGGATGGCATACAATAATTAATTTTAATATCCAACCTTCAGTGGTGTGAACTCTTTGGGAGCATAGACATGAATAAACAAGTAGTCTTTGCATATTAATAGCTCCCCAACACCTCACCTGCTAACCTCTGGATGCTCACCTTGAAAAAGCCTCGGGGAACGCAAGCAAGCCTGCATCTCCGGGAAGCCATCTACACCGAGGGTGGCAATCATTACAGACAGAAGTTGAACTTCTTTTTCAAGTGTTGCATGATGATCTATCCCTGATTATTATAAAACATAAATATTAACCACAACAAGTCTGTTCAGAATACATAGCTTGTTGGAGTCTTATCTTGTATATATCCAATCCTTTGAATTATGTGAATCATGACACCCTCAAAATCTCTCTCTCTCCCACAAATCCTGAAGGGCCATGGGGCTCTTTCCAGCAGATGATTGAAATTCATTTTTTAATTTCATCTGTATTTTGATATCATGTCAATGAATATAATCAAATATGACTTTTCTGTTTATTAACACACACACACACAAACAGTTATGGTTCCTCATTTAGTTAAGCTGATATTTGAGAAATATGATTAAGCCTCCATATGTCTATCATTCAAATTATTTTGATTTTTTTCTGCATTTCATACTACTTGATTGACTTCATGAATCAATATATATTTATAAAGATTTATTTTCTATGGTCAGAGAGAGGGAAACATTTCTAGCCAATATGGTAAATAATGTAATTCATACTTCAGGAGTTGTCAGATCAGAAACTAGTGTTAGAATTCTACCATCAGAACAAAATATTCAAAGCTACTGCTGCTGTGCCAAATTAAATATGCATAATGTGACTACAAATAATTGGGCTAAAACAAGTCCAGGAAGGAATATATTAAAATGGATTGTTGTATCCTGTACCTTTTTCATGATATGAAGCTTTGTGAGATATGCAAATGTAACTTTTACGCAGAGAGGAGTTCCCAATTTCTACTAAAAAGGTGCTTCATGTGAGAATAAGCCACCTGGAAGCAGATCCAGGCGGGCATTGTAACTCCCAGCCTGCCTACTGTATATATTGAAGAATTTGTACAATGACCAGCAAACCACAGTTTGAGCAGAATATAGAGCAACTAATAATTCCAAATTGCAAAAGGAATGCACCAAGTTGTTTACTTATTTATTTTCCTTATATGTAGAATATATTCTGAGAAATGCTAGACTCAAAGAAATAGAAATTAGAATTAAAACTGATGGGAAAATCATCAACAAGCTTTGATGTGCTGATGTTATCAGTTTGATAGCTGAAAGCAAGGAAGAAATACAAAGTTTCTTGCTGAAAGAGAGTTTGAAAGGTAGTCTGCTGCTCAGTATTTTAAAAAGCAAAAAAAAAAAAAAAAAGCAAAACACCCCCACCAGCTGTTTAATTATTTATAAAACAAATTTGTATAACTGCCCAACTCACACATAGGTGACTCCATCATTATGTCAATAGGCATGGTCAATCCAATGCAAATGCATTAAGAGAAAGTCTACAAACTTTATATTCTAGACTAGAGATAATGATTGCAACCATGAAATGCAGAGATTTGCTACTTGGGAGAAATAGCATGGTGGACCGAGACAAAATATGAAAAGTGCAGAGACCCTGCAATGACAATAAACGGGCATATTGTCAAATTTGTAGTTTTTCCTGTTAAACACATATAGCTGAATGAAGAAAAAATGAATCCTTTTAAACTGTGCTGGAGGGAAAGTTGTTAAGAAGACCTTGAACTTCCAAGAACAAACAATTCAATATTACACGAAGTAAAACCAGGCCGTTCATGAAAATGTTAATAATAAAGCTAACGTTGAAACAGAGGTTCCATTATCAAATTAGTATGCTCAAGAATACCAATGGACCAGACAGTGACTGATTCAAAGATCAAAGAAAGATGGAAAGAATATACTGAAATTCTGTATTGTAGAGATGTCAACATCCAGGATACCTTAGAAAGTATTCCCTATTTGCAAGAATCTCTAGTGCTAGAAAATGAAGTTAAATTGGTACTCTAGTCATTACCAAGTCAAAAAGCTACAGGAATTTGTGGCTTATCTACAGAAATGTGACAAGCAATGGAAGAATCAGTAAAGATTCTAATAAAGCTATGTCAACAATACTGGCTAGCGGATAATTAGTTAATCCATATGCCAGTACCAAAAAGGAGACTTAATAGAGCATGCTAACCATCACCAAATATTCTTAATGTACATGCCAGCAAAATAATACTTGGGATTATTCAATGCATATTACAGCCCTGTATGGAAAGGGATACCAGATGTTCAAATGGCTTTAGGAAAGGCTGAGGGACACAAAACATTACTGCTGATGAACATTGGATAACTGAGATATTGGATATTGATCAAGAACCCTATTATGAGAAGGACGGCTAAATATAAATTGATATGTACTAATCATGCTATAACATGGAAAGCAATGCTATGCAAAACATAGAAAAGGAATAAGAAATAGTAAGCCTAAGAAATTAAGGCATGGGACAAGGACAAGAAAATATTTAATTAGTTTATACCAACACCATATTTCTCGATCTCCTCTTATTCGTCATCAATTTTATTCTCTAAAATTCTAATCTTCTTTTTAAGGATCTCACCATCTCAATCATTTTTCTTGACTTTTTCTTTAGAGTTAGTCCTTGACTTATGACCACAATTAAGCTCAAAATTTCTGTAATAACTTTGTAGCATATAGTATTAAACTTGTTAACTCTCAAAATTATTTTTTCCGCTATGTATTTCAAAATGGACTGTGATTAATATTTGTGTGTGTGTGTGTGTATAAATAGACAGACAATATGTTCATGTGTGTACATGTCTGTGTATGGGTATATATTTTCTTTTGAGATCGCGCATCAGAATTTCATTTTTAAGGTGTGCCAGTGTGTTCACAGAAAAAAGTGACAATAAAAGTTATATCTTATTTCCATTGCTAAGCAAGACAGTTATTAAGTGAATTTTGCCCCGTTTTACGACCTTTCTTGCCACAATTGTTAAGTGAATCACTGCAATTGCTAAATTAGTTAATCTAGTTGTCAAGTCAATCTGGCTTCCCCATTGACTTTGCTTGTCAGAGGGTCGCAGAAGGAGATCACACGTCCTCAGGACATGGCAACCGTCATAAATGTACCAAATGTTCAAATTTTGATCATATAACCTTGGAGATGCTGCAATGTGTGATTTGATCCTTATTTATCCTTTTTATATGACCTCATTTATCCTCTTTATATGACCAAACCACCTCAACATATTCTTTCATACCGGTCACTCATTTTGGTATTCAGCCTGCATTTTAGCACCATTTGTTCTTAACTTGTTCTTGCTTTCCCACACCATACTTCTTAACTAATACATTCCAACTACTTTCAACACCTTGCTTTTTCTGACATACCCACTTTTCTCTTTGTATAATAAAGAGGGTCAGAATATATTCTTATAAACAGTAATTTTGCATCTTTTGCAAGAATTTAGGCGCCCTGACTAAATTTGTATATATTAATGAATCCCTAAGTGAACAGAAACCGACACAACTTCTGCATGGTATGAAATTAAATGTTATTTTTCTGTGAACCACAGTCAAGTTTCTTTCTTTCTGGGTGCAATTCTTTTTTTACAAATTCAAAATAAGAAAATAGTGAAGAGAACATTTTGCCCTGGATTGCATTCATTCACAATTTTCCATCAAAATCTTTGGTTCTTCCATTATCACCATTAACTGGAGTGTAAACTTCCAACTATCACAGGCTTATAGACATCCACTTCCTTAGGCATCCACAATAGGTAGACTCTAATTCGTACTTTTGATTTTAGCTTTTTCATTCATAATTAAACCTATATTTTATTTCAGTGCATTTTCTCATCAGCCCTATTGTGCAATATCAGACTATCTTTATTCAGATCTATTATATCCTTCTCCTTTCTCTTACTTTTATAGACACATGAGCACACTATTTTGTTTTCATTTCACTTGCAGTCTTTTTCATTTATCCCTTTTAATTCCAAGATTAGTTGGCTGAAAATCAGGGTCATTACATTTAATTCCCTCACAAAATTTTGAATACCCTGATTGGATAAATATAAAAATTATAAACCTCATCATTTATACACAATTTATAACTTAGGATAATATTGCTTATCGGAAAACATTTTCTCTCTAATTCCTTAAATGTTTTGTACTTCTTTCACTTTATATCATTCCTTGATATTCCATTTTCTATCGCCAGCAAGATTACAAGATAGTATTCATAAATATAGTGCTATAAAGCATTTTATTATGAAGTAACACTATATATATGATACAAATCAGTGAGTGGGACATGACAAAAGTGAATTATGATGGGAGACACTCAGGCACCTACATATACAATATGTCCTTATTTATTTATTTAACTTATATACTGCCCATCTCACTCTGAAAAGTGATTCTGCGCTTGCCCATCTCAGCCTCTCTTCCTTCCTCCTATTCTTCCCCAAACATTCCATCCTCTCTAAGTAGAGGTTTCATACACCTGCTCATCCTTAATGTGGAATTGTCCTAGAGGAACATGGGTTTGGACATTTTTACTATAACATTGGGGATTACTTCACATCACTTAATCCTTTTCAGATCAGTGTCATCACTGAAACACACAAAGGAATGTCCTCAAAGTGCTTTTTCCAATTTGAAAACATTTCGCTTCTCATCCAAGAAGCTTTTTCAGAAGAAATTTCTTGAATGAGGAGCAAAACATTTTCAAAGAAAAAAACCAAGAAAGTCCAGTTGCCTTTTGAAAAAAGCACCTTTGGGACAACCAAGACCTGGATGATTGAGAATCTCCATAGACATACAAAGAAATGCCACTTTGCTGGAAAACTTCCCATCTCTATACATAACCTCTACTCTGAATGGGAAAAAAATGAAGTTAAGGAAATGTGCAAAAATATATCTGTATTTACAATAAGCTTAGAGCACTGAACAGATATCAGGAAAGATGGCATGACAAAATAAAAAAAAAGTATTCAAGATCAAAGCGCTATGGAAGACATACATCTTTAAATAACTTATGCTTCTATTCTGAGTTTTTCTGGTTACACTGATTATTCACATTCAGAGAAAAGAATGAAAAGATTATAAAGCATTGATAAATGTCTAAAAGAGGGTGTTGGATGTCCAATTAAATTTCATAAGTAATTATTGCCAAAGGTCATTAAAGAGATCTGCTGGAAATAGCACTTGGATAAATTAACCAATTCTGTTTTTGTCATATTTGTAAAGTGCAGAAATCCTTGTTGTAAAGATTATGCTTAAAAAAATAGAGTCAAAAGACCCTCTCTCTCTTACAAGATTAATAGAACAATGCTGGAAACAAAACAACCAAGCAATTTGAATGGCTTTTGAGCTATGAGATGTAAATAGGACACGGCTTTTTTAAATGCTGTAGTTAAAAAGAGTAAATAGGAAAAAAAAACACTAGCACAAAGGATTTCAAGGAAGTGTTTGGTTACCATACTTAAAACCAATGATACATTTTTGTTTCAGTATCTTGCAATTTCAGCATTCTTTGATAATGGGCTTTGAAAGAGCCAACTTGTCTTTAATGACACAATTTAAGCAGGAATTATTTTTTCTCAGCAAAAATATCAAAGCTGAGATTTTTTTAAGAGAGAAAAGTATGAATTAAAATGACCTTGTGTTCCAAAATCTTTTCACCTACTGCTTGGTGTTCTTAGTGCCTTTTTTCCCCTTTCAAAATGAGATCTGATGCTGGTGCCTTTGGCATATTGAGATTTCAAAAGGCAGAGCGGTATTTAAAAAAAGAATCCATACTCTTTCAGTATGATGTGTTAGAACTACTTAGCATCAAGGGTGCCCTATATTTTCAGTGTAACCTTTCCTAGTTATTAAAGCAATCACAAGTATTTTCTTTCTGTCAGTGTTAGAACCTTATTTACCAAGGGCAAGTCTGGACACAGTGTGAATTAATAAAGTCGTTTTTTTTAAAGAGAGTTGGACAACTAATAAAAACAGCCCATCAGTTCTGCTGCAGGAGGAAAAAAATAAACCCATATTGCCATCTTATAATTAAGCCATCAATATATATTACATATCCAAGAAAGAGGTGGGTATTTCAAACGTAATAAAAAAAAAAACTATATATGCAATTTTTTTTTTAAAAAAAAAACATGAACAGAAAAATAACATGGAAACTCACTAAAAGTATAGATAACACCCATATAGCAATTACCTTTCCAGGAAAGAAAAATTATTCAGAACTAAATAATCTATTCTTGAAACACTTCAATAGCCAGAATATAATGGAGGATCTGACCTATTACTAGGGGTGTGAAGATAATGGGATTAAATTTGCGACACCTAATTAGAAAAGTGTGCATATGTGTATATGAATAATAATAAGAGGTACCTTAAGGCAGAGGTAGGCATACACGATTGTGGCAGACTGAGGTTGGCATAAATTAGATGAACTAATCCACAGGCTACCAGTTTATATGGTTTTGACTGTGTTTGAGGTATTTTAGCACATTTGATGGCCTTTTGAATGTCCCTCCTTTTCCTCTTACCTAAGTCCTCAACAACTGCCCTGGCCTCTCATTTAAATATTGAGTAGAAGGTTTGGTTTGCTCAATTCATCCTTAGATTTTTAATCTCTGCTGATTTCAGAAGTCAGGAACCAGGACAGAGTTCAAAAGTTCTGTAAGTTTATTTCATGCTGCCTACACACAAGAATCTGAACTACTAATGGTCAAGGCAAATTGGCGCTAAAGGTCAACGGACCTCAAGGAGGGCTGGACTTAGATCTTTTATGGGAGTGTAGAGATTCCAAACTGATGATGTGTTTGAACCCACCCTCGGGCTCAGCCTTGTCATCCTCTGCATCTGATGCCCTTGGTCTTCAAAATGCCTACACTGCAGTTTCAGTTTATATCTTTAATCCACAAGCTTCCTGAGGCTGGAGAAAGAAGGAATCCTTCAAAAATCTCTAAATTATAAGCTCTAGGCTGTATCCTCCAAAATGTTATCCTGCATCTGCACTGGGGTAGGTTCTCCCTTAATTCAAAGTTAGAAATATTAAAAGGCAGGCTATACTCTAATTAATCAAAGAAAGACGTATTTTCAGTAAAATAGTACAGAATAAATCATTATAATTTATTGCATGGGTGTCCAACCTTTTGGCTTGCTTGGGCCACACTGAGTGAAGAGGAATTATCTTGGGCCACATATAAAAATATTTAATATTGTTTTATAGTATAAAATCAAATAATAATGTTCAAAGTTTATGATCTTGTGACGCCACATTACTAGCTGTCCAGGGCTGCAAACTGGATCCCAGATTTATAGCCATGAATGCCTAAATTGCATACAAAACCTTTAATTTAATAGCCCTTGCTTGCTTGCTCATAGTGCTTAGAATTCTTATTCTGAGTTCATGTTCTTAGTAGTGCTTTCCTTTATGTTTGGGAGTGCCTGAAATGTGAACTCTTGATCCTACATTATAGGTACAAGTAGTCCTCAACTTACAACAGTTCGTGACTGTTCGAAGTTACAATGGCACTGAAAAAAGTGACTTATGACCATTTTTTTCACACTTATGACCACTGCAGCTTCCCCCTGATCATTTGATCAAAATTCAGATGCTTGGCAATTGACTCATATTTATGAGTTAAAGTGTCTTGGGGTCATGTGATCACCCTTTGCAACTTTCTGACAAGCAAAGCCAATGGAGGAAGCCAGATTCACTTAAAACCATATTAGTAACTTAACAACTGCAGTGATTCACTTAACAACTGTGGCAAGAAAGATCGTAAAATGGGGCAAAACTCACTTAACCACTGTCTTGCTTAGCAATAGAAATTTTGGGCTCAGTTGTGGTTGTAAGTTGAAGAATACCCGTATGCTCATTCCATTCTGCAGTGAGTAGCTGGAAGTAACAAGGGAAACTCAATTGCAGAAGATACAGAACTACTATTGAAGAATTAATATGCAAGGCAATCTTTAACTTCCACTCTATTTTCTGAAATTAGCACATGCCATAGGTAATCTTAGTAAGTGAAAATATTAATAACCCTACAACTATAATTCATAAATCAGAGAGTTCCTGATGTGAAACTCTCTTCTGCCATGAACAAATGATGTGACCTTAGGCAAGCTTTCCTTTATCCCCCTTCTGCAAAACAGGAGATAATGATTGTCATTCACTTTATTGGATTGTAAGAAAGACAACTAGACAAGGCATCTGAAGTACTCTGAACATGTAAGAATGCCAAATGCATTAAAAAAATATTATAATTACTGTTTCCCAGAAAATAAGAACTATCCCTCAAATCTTGTCAAAATACTTGGTAATCAAAAGTTCGGTATTATAATACTTGTACACAGAGCTCCTCCAGTTGTGAAAGACAAAAAGTCTAATTACTACACCTATATATGTTGGCGGATAAATAAATTCCTCCTTACAGTCAATATTATGTACTCAGAAACAGCTATTATTTAACATAATATTTTCTTCTATCATTCACTTAAGCATTAGATTTTAAAATTGAGTAACTGTGGCCTTTTCTCACTTAATGATTTCAGAAGCTTTATTAGTTGCGGGGGCCTCGTGGAAAGTATGCAATCATGCAATTTGTCCCTTGTAATGGAAATATTAATAGTTCTTTTTTTAGGCTTGTAATTTCCTAATCACATCAAGTAATTAATGACTATGCATGACATTGGAAATAGCAACAGTACACTAAATGGGAATGGCACAAGGAAACAAACCATATAATTATATACTAAGGAGGGAGATCAGTAGAAAGAATTCACTATCCACTCTGTGAAACAGTCTTAGCTGTCATACTATACCACATTATTGAAAAGTGACCCATTCCAGAATAAAATATATATTCTTACTAGTCATATTCAAACTGACAGCCACAACATGCACAATCAGCAGACTTAAAAGGTGCATCCTGCCATACAAACCACAAAACAAAACAAAAATTGGAAACGTTTATACTTTGCTGCAGATACCCTTTGCAGTAAATAAGATATTGAAAACAGAAATAATGTTGAAACAAAAATGTACAAAAATATTTTAATAATGTAACATATGAACATGAAGCAATACCATATAGGTTTTAACATGTTTTGGACAATATAATATAATAAGGACTTGATTTTAGCATGTATTAAAAAAAAGTGCATTATGAAATAAGGGACAAAAGCAATGTGAGCAAACAAAATTATGTTTTTCATATGTAAATTAATAAGGTACATGTGAATATATCAAAAACAGAATCTTTTTTATGATAAAATGATTCAAATGTTTAGTAACTTAAAATACTGTAATGAATAAGGGGTGCATTTTTATTCCTTAATTACACAATCTAATTTTATAGAACAATCACTGATCTCCCAGATTAATTCAAAAGATCCAAATCTTCAAACCTGCTGAAAGAAATCCATTCGACGCTTGAAACAAACTGTCACCTTCAGTAATTACCTAAAGAATAAAATATTCTCATCAATTATCCATTTATTTTGTACAACAGACAATCCTAACATCTTTTAGATTCTTTCTTACTTCCTGGAAACAATGCCCCATTACACAGATATTAAGTATTAAAATGAAAGACTTCTTGGATTAATTCAGAATAATTTTCAATTATGGTTTCAGTTGGCAAATTATGGTTATCGGGAAGAGAACAACTGAAGACCAGAAAGCAGATTATGGAGTTAAGATCTGAAGTTTCATCATAGCAGATGGCAGCACTTATGTGACCTCAACTCATCCTGATCAAAACTCTTAGTACTTAGATGAGACTAATAGGAAATCCCAGGGCTATAAACTACAATGGTTTGTGCATAAAATATTCAAGTTTAAACTGGACCAGAATTTTATGCACAGCTCTTGCAACATAATTGAAGTGTGGCAAAAGTCTTGGAAAGTCCTACTCAGTAGATGTGATCTAGCTTTAAATTTGACTCATGCCTTTTATCAGTTTAATTAAGTGGTATTTACACATCTTATAACATTACAGAAACATTGCAGAAGTCAAGACTCTTCTTAATTTGCAAAAAAGAAAAGAAAAAGAAAGCAGTGACATCACTTTAAAGTGACATAACCACTCTTGTGAGTCATTCTTTTCAAAGAGTACAAAGCACCTTTCGGCTGTTATTGCAACATTTGTGCATATTTTTGCATAACAGGAAAACAATATAAAAAAAGCCAAGGAGGGTAAAGATCTTAAAGATACAATCTTGAAGATTATAAACTGTATCATTGTACTTTATCTCAAAAGATGGCAATACTTCATAGCCCTCTAACCATAAATTGAGCCAGTGTCTCAGGTGTGCGAAAGCAAGGCCCAGATCAGACTTGTACCAGCCAGTTGTTCGAGGCCTTACTAAACTGCAAAATTATAGATGTGCAACTTTTTGAAGAGGCTGTGCTTACTAAAAGCAAGCTAACAATCTGAGTAGGAGATACTACCATAGCTTACCTTCTGGTGCGATATGTACTCAGTTCCTCTTGTAGAATCGATGCTCTTTTTCGTAAAAAGTTTACCTAGAAAATACAGCTGTTGTGACTGAAGAGCTTCTAGTATATAACAGACTTAAGAATATATCAGTTTGCGGTTCCTCAGATGTATTGCTTAAATCCTGTTTATGGCCTGATAATCTAGGGATTGATGTCCCAATGTCAAACCGCCTAAATAGGGATGAAGTGTATTTCATCTTCTGAGAATACCGTCCATGTTCTATGTCAGCGGCTCCCAACCTTTTCTATACCCCACACTCCTAGAACACTTCTGATATATTCTCGCACACCTTACAAAAATTCGAAATAACAGCAACGAATTATGCATATACACTATAATTTTGAAAACCCAAGTTTTCGCACCCCCTGGAATATCGTCTCGCACCCCCGGTTGGGAACGCCTGTTCTATGTTCATGTAGTATTACACATTTTGGGGGGAAATGCAATCCCTAAATTTTGTTTATAAGAAATGCAATGATTTCAAAACTGAACATTGGCATAAGAATTCCACGTTCTGCAATTTAAGCATCAACATTAATGGATTACACATGTCTTTGTGAGACACAGACATAAAATTCCACTTTTGAAGGGTGGTCAAAAAGTCTGTTGGGAAAGTAAAGTTATAAGCATGCTATAACAGTTCATTAGCAAAGTGCTAGGATAGAAGACAAAGAACACAGTGAAAAGCCTCAAAATTGAGGAGATGGAGGCAGCCAGCATATTTTAAATATAAGCAAAGCTTTGTTTGAGAAGTGAATGTTTCCTATTTGTTCGTTGTTACTGCTGCTCTGTTGGTGTTTTTAACCTAACCAAGCCCTCTCATTCCTCTGGAACAATTCACAGCCCTGACAGGTGCAAAGATTCCACTGTTCTTTCTGGCTGATGTTTTTAAAACAGGAATTTCAACAATTTTCAAAGAAGACACCTGTGCTTCAGAAGCTGTTATAGAACAGCCTGTAGCTGGATATTGTAGTTCACTGCACAGGCAGCTGCGAGCTATGCTTTGTATATGAGCACTCACTTTTAAAAGTCTGGAGTTACTTTTACTCCTTTGAAATGTTATGTATGCTAGCAGAAGCTTTGAAGACTGAAATCAAATTTCAACCCCAAATTCACTTCACTGGAAGCTGGGGATTTTTCAGTTGTTAACATTGGTAAGTTTGCATGCCAGTCAAAAGTCACACGTATTATTAACTAATTTACTAGATAATCCGTTCTTCCCTTTTGTTATTTGTAATGGCAACACTGGATGA
Source organism: Azemiops feae (assembly GCA_023970755.1). Classification (NCBI taxonomy): domain Eukaryota; kingdom Metazoa; phylum Chordata; class Lepidosauria; order Squamata; family Viperidae; genus Azemiops; species Azemiops feae. The sequence continues at coordinate 3,525,409 of JALGBA010004142.1, read as the reverse complement.
ACCTGAGCACCAGCAGGAATTCCTTCTCAAAATTAGTGGTAATATCAACAACACCCATAAAGCAGCTGCCCTTATCAAGAGGGAACATGGTACTCATTCGCCATGGCAATTCCTTTAGAAATAGCATTACAAGGTGACAAATCCAAATGCACCATTTTCAGATGAAAAATGAAATAATAACAACCTCTTTTGAGACTATATGAATTGGAAAAATGTAAGACTGAAGGTTTTCTAGTCTTCGATTTTAGCTGGGTTCCTATGGATGTCTTAGTATTACAGGAAGTTACAAATGACCAGTTCATATAGTCTTTTGTCACACTATTATTTTACTAAATATATCTATTGCAAAAGAAAACCTTTATTGATGATTACCTTATAAAGTGTGAATTAATTTAACAAACACCCATTCATCCACTTGATCTTGTTCTAAAAACCTTTGGTATTAAAAGAATGTTAGGATAGCAAAATTATTCCAAGTAACAAGTGGCTCCTAAACATTTTTGCTTGAAGAGGAATTAGTACATCATGGTATTGGAATGTTTGCTTGTTCAACAACAGACTGAAAAATGTAACTTCACAAACCCCAATTAGGGACACCAATCTTTCTCAAGTCTGTGTCCCACCATTGCTGCATGTATTGTAAGCAGAGACAAACTATTCACCCTGATGCACCAATGTCTTTTTACAGAAACCATGCATGCTTGAAAAACAAAAGGTGTTTATGCAAAAACTATCAAATTAAAAAAATTATGTTCATGTTTAAATATCAAATGACTAGAACCCTCATTATTTAAGAGATCAAAAAGGCTAAATGTCTCTCTTTATATTGGCGTAGAGAAAAAAACCAGAACTAACTCTTGTGAGTGAAGATTGGAACTAGTTGAGGGGGAAAAAACAAGTAGAGATGATGAACTATTAATTGTCAAACTCCATTGCTTATACCAACATGCTATGGATATTTTTGTCAGTTCTTTGAACTAGCAAATCCTAGATTACATGCTACTGTACTATGCTGACAAATAGAACATAAAATCTTTACCTGAGATTTTAGTGAGAAAATTGTGTCTTCGAGTTCTTGTCGCAAAGATGCTGGCATTAGACCTTTCAGTTTGGTTTCATATTCTTGCCGTATAGAAGTCACCTGAAATCATAGAAAGCAAGCATTTCCATAGTGAAGATTAGGTGAGCCAGTTAAAGTTATTTAGGAGCAGTCACTACCTACATGTTTGAGGTACTATCTATATGAAGAGAAATGTTGACATGCAAGAACAGTTTTGCTGTATTGAACCAAACTGAGTAATTCCTTGGCATTCTCTTATAAGACTATCCATTCCTCAACTTTTATTATGTAAACAATATATGATTGTATCTCCTTGTTTTTAAACTATTAAATAATGGCCATAGGATTCTATCACGGATGCTGCCTGTAGATATTTATGAGTGTTCTCCTGAACTCCCTCCATTGCAATATCCAAACTGAACAGGTCATTGTAGGAATAGTTTCACTATCTTCAGTAGCTTCCTGCTCCTACTCACTCTTGCCTGTTAATTCAGAACTGGATCAGTTCTTTTTTGCTACTTCCTCCCACATGCAATGCAAAGGATGTTACAGGGAGGATAAAGATAAAGCAAGTTTCCTTAAATATGCTGCACATTTAAAATATTTTGCTTCTAGATTTACATCTTGGATATGGTGAGATTCATTTCCAATGCTACAGTATTGCCATCTTGCAGCTGAATAATTAAGATAAAATAGCTAATGGGCCAACCGTAACCAACACAATATTTTTTTTCAAAATTCCCCGAATTTCTTTCACACCTCTGGCTGCTTCTCTTCAAGCTTTATTTTCCCAACACATGAACAGCAGCACAATTGGTTCTGGCCTTGGTCTCCCATTCACCGACTCAATTATGTTTTGAAGTATACCAAACCAACTACTTTTTTGAGGAATCTTTTTTCTTTTATATCAAATGGCATGCATAGACTTCAACATTTTTTAAGATTGTATTTATGAATGAAAATAATTTCATTTGCAAAAAAAGTCGGAAGCTTTCTTGCACAGAGGTAAGAGTGAAAAACATGGAGAATACTAAACAAATAATCAATATTTTTATTTGAAAAAGCAAAAGACAGCTACATTCTTCCTTATCCTCCCCCAGCCCTCCATGGTTGGCTTCTCTTGACCAATTATGCATTGTGGGTAAGCAAAACCTAAACTTCAAGAATACCTGTTACTATAGAGGACAAAAGAAAGGTATGGTTTATATGATGTCAGTCTGTTTAGCAAAAATAGGAGCAAACACTATATAAGCTAAACAATTTTACTACACTAACCTACCAAATTTTAATATAAACTATAACTATTTCCCAGATAATTATATTTTGACAGCACTGTATTCTTTAGAACCAAACCAAACCCTACTTACTTCCTATGTCCATGTAAGCTGAGAAAAACATCTTACCCCAAATTTGATTTCCAAAAGTTGTATAGAATAGTTGGTCCTGCTGAACATGCCTTCTCTATTTTATCCTTCAACTTCCATATGTTAAAGGGTGATATTTATTTTCTTATCTTTCCTGTACTTTCAGAGTTCTAAGTTCCTGAACAAATAATACAATTGTGATTGGAGCCATAGAAAAATACCTAAAGGACTTCCTTAATATCTTGTAATATTGGATTTATCCAACTTGAACACCATAATTTTTTTAAAAAAAACCACCCGCACTCATTGGAACCTTTTATATTCTTAGATGCTAGCTTAAAAATTAATAACTAAGAACTAATAATACTTAGGTCTTCGGTTACTTGAATTAAGTTTCCACAAGTCTTAAACTGTGAATCTAACTCCATAATTACAATAACTTTATTATTATTAAACAGCAATATCTGCCTATCCCAAGTCCTTGGGAAGATCCTGACAGGTGGATAAAAATGCATCTGGTTGAGTGTGTGACTACCATAATAATAAAAACTTATTTGGGTTGATATAAGGAAAAATCACTAATATATTTTTGTTAATAATGAAGTCATGTTTCAGGATCGGTGTAGCTAAAGTTTGACCATTCTTACAATCATCTTTGGAATAGTCTTTTCAATACTTCCTCACCAAATTTAATAACAGCCAAACTTTTATCCTTCTTTTTTTACTGTTTCAGAAAAGGACTTTTTAAATTAATGTAGGTTATAATGATTCACATAGCTCTATTCTTCTAGCTACAACATCTTTCAAATGTATACAATCAAAAATAGGCAGTCTTAATTATGTGTTACAAAATTATAAACTTGAACTACCACATGCTTTCATATCAGTCCCCTAATTAATAGCCATCTGTGAAATTCCTGTATTTGAAAGAATGTGGTCTGAATGCACATCTCACTGCTACTTAGATTAAGAATCAAAGAAGAATATTTCTGGTTTTAGACTTAGGAAATTAAGCATCCTGTTTCTTACAGTAGCCATCCTGAATTCATAGGAAGCACAAAAATAGGGCACAGGGATAAAAGCATAATGCATCAAATTCCACAGATAATTTGATATACAAAAGGGAAGATACTCATTTAATTTACATTTTAAAGCCAAACAGTCTACTTTTGTGAAGGTGCAGAAAGGATAATTGTCCTACTGCATCCTTTGTGCTGGAAAATGGGAATTTACCCTCGAGCAAGGTAGAGCCCTTCTGCAATACAGTGATTTCCTGATACTTTGAACCAACCACCATTAATCTCAACTGGCAGGGCCACTGACAAGGAATCGGAGAACACATGCCTGTAGGTCTGTATTTTTCAAATACAATTCCCTCCTTTCAGACCAAGATGAAATGAAAACAAATTTGCCTTTTGATTAATGATTCCTACGCACGACATTCAGAGAACTGTTCCTATACATTGTCTTTATTTGAATTATTCTTTGGTTGGGTGAAGGAAGCCTGTACATTTTGCATTTAGCATTTAGCCTTCTATTTCCTTTGGCTAGGGTGGTCCAGGAGCCTTTAGTTGTCTTCATTGAATTCAGCCTTGCCTTCATGGAAATATCCATGTAATTTTCTTGATAGCAGTGCAGAGATTACTTGCTGTTGTCTTTCCAGGGATTCCCCCACCTTCATGGTCTAGGTGACATTCCTACATTCCTGGAAATCTCTCATCTAAGGACTAACCAAGACTAGCTCTATTCAGCTTCCTAGTCCAGACAAAGCCATCCAGGTGCTGCCATCTACTGAGTCGAGGCAATATGAAGCTCCCTCTGAAATGGGGCTGAGAAAATACTCCTTAATCACTGTACTATGCTAGCATGCTGCATTCTGAAGAACTATCCCTATTTTTAGAAAAATCAAAGGAAACATATAACACTGAAATCTGCCAGAAAGTATTTCCCCTTTTCCACAAGTTATTTATTTATTTAGCTGATATATTAAACAGGACACCACCTAATCCAGCCATAGAAAAGAAAAGCCACCGATAAGATAACAAATGCAATCTACATATGAAAACAACAACATGCAATCTCTATTTACTGACAAGGAAAACCACCTTTTATCAGCTTGAGAAAACATACAGTACTGATTTGAAGAGGTGGGACTCCATAAAACTGAAGGTGAAATAAAATAAGAGTATTACTGCCTTATGAACCGGAGCTGTATAATTAAGTATACACGAATGTTGCAAACTTAAAAAGGGAGAAAGCTATTTGATCTGATACTTACTCTTTCTACTCTAACATATAGCAATATAGATGTGTTCAGTAAAAATTATTTTGATTGTAGACATAAATTGCAACAGTAATTTCACACAAACGACAATTAGCCTTTTTCACAGAATGAGGCACTGTATTAATAGCTTGGAGCACCTACTTCGCCAAGGCTTAACACAGTTATTCATATGGCCATTCATTATTTTAAATGACATTGACTATAAGCCCACAGCATAAAACCTCACAATATAAAGAATGGAATATATTGCTATTGTTGTGCATTGCTAAAGTTACCTCTAGTGGGATGCGTAGCTATTTACATTTGATTAACAAATGAATACAAAAAAATGGAGACCACATTGAATAATCTGGGGGAAAAAAAACCCAAACAGGAACAAAATGTAAAATACTGATTTTACATTTAAAAAAAAATACTGATCTTATATTACCGAGCTTATATTAAATCTTTTTTTTTTAAAATAGATGATCCTCATGCTGAAGTGCTTTTTGATGTGTTTAAGAGCAGCCTTGAAATAGCCACACAATATTTGCCTTCCTTCCACCTCTGCTGATATTAAACAAATAGGATGATTTGAGTCACAGTGTTCAACTAAATGAGTTCAGTTGCAGCAGCTGCACAGTTCTTTTGCCAGCTAGATGAAGACACTATATTCTGGATTGAACAGTAATTTGGCAGCTCACTTCAAAGAGAAAATGAAACTTTGGAAGTTTATTTAGCAGCTTGTTTGAGGTAGACAAGGCAAAACAAACACTTTTTAAGCAAAAGCTTCTTTTTGCTTTTATTCCTTTCATTAACAGGGGATACATCTTGTTCATTGGAACTATTATCAAATTTGTGAATGTCATTTAAGAAAACTCCCTAGCATAGGTTCCCTTTACATTTCATAAAACTTCCAAACAAAGTCAGACACTATACAACAATAAAGGAATCTCTATCCAAATGGTTAATACTACACACTACGTCCAAATCAAACTTTTGTAGAAAAATTGTGGTACAAGGCTATACTGCTGTATAAAGAGAGAGGTTTGCACTAATTGTTCCTCATGAGAAAATTTCCAATCAAAGCTATAAAAAAAATTGGAAGGAAGATCTAATTTACTATTCCCTCCATGGAATGTCTTTCTACAGTTAAAAACATTTTGAAATTATGGTACATTACACCAGTAACTGTCCCCTTGCTTGGAAAAGGATAGAGCCAGGCTTTTCAAAAGGTTTGAACGATTATGGGAAGATAATAGGCAATATTATATATTAACATGTAAGTATCATATTGTGAGATTAGTAAACAGCCAGGTGGCAATGTAAGTATATAAAATTTCAAATATTTCAGGCTTAAAACAAATACACCCTTTTCTGAGGATGAAAACTGTAAGACACTTGCTGATTTCTATAGTTTATACACTGTATGCTTCTTTAACCTCTTACACAAATAAAAAGCGTCTGATAGCTATTTGATAAAAAGATTAGGTAAAACATTTCTATATCCTAGTATATTTTTACCAATGGACTGCAAACCAACAGATTAAAAATTCATTTTACTTGAAAACAAAATAGGGTTGTGATTTATAGCTTCTCTGTAAAATCCACATAATTTCTGCTGTAGAAATATAGATCTATTTGAGGTACCAATTAACCTCCTCAAATAGGAGAAAAAAATCATGCTAAATGTAGCATTTTGCATAGTACAATAAAATTATAATTTTATTATTATTAATAATAATAATAATTATTAATTATAATAATATAATAATAACTATAATTATTTTCAGAAAGCAAGAAAGCTTGAGGCTAACAAAGCACTGTTCTTTAATTATTGGGGTTATGTTTTGGAAGAGTCTCCCTCTCCAGAAGCTAGATTGCCTCCTATAGTAAGTGATATTTTACTGTGTTTTATCTTAATGTAAAACGCGGAGAGTCAGAATAATTTGACAGCATACACATTTAACAACGTCAAGAAATCATTTAATAGTTAGGTAGTACAACTCTCTGAAGAGTGTGTCTACTTACACTGTAGGTGGCAGAGAATTATGTGACTGAAGTGTCCTTTTTATTAAAAGCAGACCACCAACCAAAACCAAATAACCTTTCCCCCCAAATAGTGTTTCCTTGAAAATAAGACACAACCGGAAAATAAGCTCTAGCATGATTTTTCAGGATGCTCGTAATATAAGCCCTACTTCAAAAATAAGCCCTAGTTAAGAACATCAGCCAAACGGACGCATTTAGTACTGTATTTCCCCCAAAATAAGACTGGGTCTTATTTTAATTTTTGCTCCAAAAGATAGTAGTCAACTACAAAAAAGGACCAATGGACCTAAAAAACTAGGTTTCTTTCTTTCTTTCTTTCTTTCTTTCTTTCTTTCTTTCTTTCTTTCTTTCTTTCTTTCTTTTCTTTCTCCCTCCCTCCCTCCCTCCGTCCGTCCATCCATCCATCCGTCTGTCTAAGATATAGATAGATAGATAGATAGATAGATAGATAGATAGATAGATAGATAGATAGAGAGAGAGAGAGAGAGAGAGAGAGAGATACATATACATACATACACATATATATTCTATTTCTATTTATAAAAACCTGGGTTGTCTAACTTAGGAACTATGTTAGAGAACATCTGCATTTGATGTACAGCAACTCACTGGCTGTTTTCAGAAGGGGCATGGTCCCATCTTATTCTGTGTAATTTTTCTAAATACGTATATTGTCTCTAGAAAAAATGATTTCAGTGTCTTGTGTTTTCTGATATTTTCATGCTAAACATGGATCACCCACCTGGAAAATCCCTTGTTTGTGGTTAAACACTTAGAGTTTTATATAAAATCATAACTGCCAAAGAGAAGCAGCAAAACAAACCTTAAGAAATAACATACTGCATACAGCAGACTTTATGGGATTATGTAAGTTGGACAGAAATAAAAGTCTTCACTCAACAACATTGCAAAACTGTGGTTAGAAAATACTTGCCGCTGGATGAGTTTGCCAACCTAAAGGATCCTCCATTCCTTCCCTAGGATTCTTCTTATGAACTAAAGTTTCTCTTGCTAAGGGAAAGCAGCTCAGCAACTGAAGCAGATTATCAAGAATAAGTCTATTATACTGGTTTTAAAATAGCAGCAGACTGAAATAAATCGGAAACAAATTTGAGATTTGGTACTAATTGCATCTTTATTTCCTTAATAATATCTTAATGTTCCAAACTGGAAACAGCTGCCATTTTGCAGAGAAAAGAAAAGATGGTTTTTATATAAATAATGAAAATGGCAACACAATAAATTTTATACCAACAATGTGATTTTTGTTCCTACAATCAGATTTTGAAGATTAAAAGAGCACAAATTATGAAACATGTTTGAAATTCAGTCAGAGTAAAAGTGGCTTTGATTTGCTTAGGAACTGATATGCTGGAAAGATATGCTGACAAAACATAATGGTTCTGCAGAATAAAAATAAATGTCCTCTTGTCCTGAAACCACAGAGATGATTAAGTACAACATGTTCTTTCCTCACATCATTTGTATTGTTAAAAAATGAAGCAGAGGTTCTATAATCGTCATAGCTAACATCACTTTCATGACCTATCAATTAGTAGCTGGTACATGGTATGCTTGTGCTTAGGAGATCCTATACTATAACATTTCTATCTATTACAAGTGTTGTGAAATCATGACCTGAAATGTTTGAATCTTAGGTTCTATGTGTAAGACTAGACAACCCATGGCTGTCAGCTCATTCTTCTTTCCACATATAATATAAGCTTGTGCTGTTTCCCTTCCACTGGCGACCCTCAGGAGACCCTGGTGAAGCCTCCTCCTTGACCGATGCACAGAATTGCCTACCATTTTGCTGGGAAGAGGGGAAAAAAAGGGAGTGGTAGACCACAAGGAAAACGTCACCCCAGGTCCCCATTCCAGTGTGTCCCCAAGAGCCCTACCTCCAGGGAGGAAAAGGGCTCACCCGTCACCAGCACCCCCCAGCCAGATCTACCTTGCGAGCAGGCATCTGAGTTGCTACCTCATTTTTTCTCACTAGCTACCACTATTAAGATATTTCAAATATTGGCCTTAGTTCCAAAGCACCCAATGACTGCTTGGCCATCAGGCCTTGCCACCAGACAATTGGGCCCAGGGTATATAGGGAGGCAGGAAAGAGGGCGGGGATACGCTCTTCCAAACTGCCCATCCGCCATGCAACCTATGGGTTTCTGGAAAGTGTAGTCAGGAGGCAAGGTGGTGCTGAAGAGGCCATATCTTTGCCAAATTTCAATTCCACAGTCATGGGTCCTAGATTTTGGACACATTCTATAATTTAATCCATCTGAGGTTCGTTGATTAAAACATTGTTGTTTTTTCCCAATCTTGCATGTTTTGAAATAGGAATTGGTGCCATTTGAAATAAAAAGTTCAATTTAGATAATATATTAATTTTATTGTTGCAAAAAGTCCCAGCTAAGAAAGTATTAACTTTTTGCACCTTTCAGGATCTTGTTTTATTTCTTTCCATATTTTTTATAATTGTTTTGAAAAATGCCTTTATTACATCTTGACAAATTCACTGGGTCACAGCAAGGCTCTTCCTTCATCAAGTTTTTTTCTTTAGAAGTTATTATCTTTGCTTTCTTTTCATTGACTCTGTATCGAGAAAAGTGGCCAACTTTTTAAAATTCTTGACATCAACTGCCTTGCAGAGCTTAATGATTGCATCATTGTTAGGACTACATAATCTGCACACCATTTCATTTTGTATTCCTTTCCTTGAATTTTGATCCAAGTTATTTGTCCTTTCAGATCTTGCCTGCCAGAACTTCTAGAAAAATTTTATGCAATACAGGAGACACCCTTGTCATCTGCCTTCCTTCACTTGATCATTGCTGTTGATGTATGCTCTCCACTCAAGTTGTGAATTCTTCTCCTGGATTCATTTTGTCAAGGACATGTAGTAGAAATCCAATCCAAATTGTCAAAGGCTTTCTCCGCATCTAAAGATATTACTGTCACCTCCTTTTTCTTGTTATTAATGTATTCTAATGCGGTTATTACAAACTTGATGTTGTCATTAATCTTCCTCTTTGAAATGTAACCTGTTTGATCTAGACATGTGATTTTGGAAATGCAGTTCATCTGCGTTGAGCTAATGTTTATAACCAACATTTGATATAGGAATTGGTGGTAAAAGGGAAGAAGGAAGAGAGGTGTGTGAAATGTTTTTGGAATGGAACTTGTAAAATAGAAAATCAGGGAGCAATACAAGAAACTGGCTGTAGAATTACAATTAACACATTGTATAGCAGTGGTGGCGAATCTATGGCACGGGTGCCAGAGGCGGCACTCAGAGCGCTCTCTGTGGGCACGCGCGCCGTCGCCCCAGTCCTAGGCCTTCAGCTGGGTTTTATAAAATCTTTTCGCTTTAGGCCTCCGCCGCTGTGTGCAAAAAAAAAAGAAAGGTTCAATCAGTCAATTTCAACTTCTCGCGGGGGAAAAAAAAATCTTGCAAAGTTGGAATTGATTGAACTTTTTAGTCCCACCCAGTCTGCCGTTACCACCGCAGCCACGCCCAGCCAATGGGCCACGCCCAGCCAATGGGCCACGCCCAGCCAATGGGCCACACCCACCCGGCACTCGACGATGCATAAGTGGGTTTGGGGTTGCAGTTTGGGCACTCAGTCTCTAAAAGGTTCGCCATCACTGCTGTATAGAATCATTTTTCACTACTTATAAAGAAGGAAAGAAAAACAAAAAACAATGCTGAAGCAGAGGGAGAAGAGGCAAGGATGATGGAAGGAAGAAGAATCAGATTCAGATATATTAAATCAAGTTTAATTAAAAACTAATAGCACAAATGAAAGAGCTGAATGAAAAGCTCCAAGGTACATAGGAGCAGGTTCTGCACATGATGGAAGAAATGAAAGCAGACTTAAAAACAAGTGAGATTACAAATGTTCAGGTTAATACACAATCTAAAATTCAGAAGTACCTGAAGATTCTGGAAAGGTAGAACTTGACGTCCATTTCAAAATAGCTAACCAAGACTATTTAAAAATAGATGGAGGCTTTCCAGATATTTTTAAACATAAACTCTACATTTGCACAAAAGAAAAAAGTGCCTCCAGATATGCTTGTCAGATTCTTACAAATGAGAACAAGAAATGCTATTTTAAAGCAACAGACTGAGAAACCTTTGATTATAGAAGGGAAACGTATTCAAATATTTCAAGACCTCTCCCCCAGAATGCTAAGAAAAAGGAAAGAATTCACATTTCTTACAGGAAACAAAATGAATAATCATAAAGACAACTACAGAGGCTTCCTGCCTACATGAAAGAGTAACTGCTCAGGATTCTGCAGACAAAGAACTTTCTGGCACCGGAAAATACACTTGGGATGAAGAAGAGGGGAAATTAGCTAGGGCACCAGCATTAAATTAGAACTGAAATGGGCAAAACAACATTAATTTCATTTAACGAAAATAAGATTAAATTCCCAGTTTAAAAATAATAATTAAAAATGTAAATAATAAAGTCGATTTTGTTTACAAGAAATGCATATAAAATAAGATCATAACTTGCTAGAATAGAAAAAAAGAACAGAAACATTTTGCAACAGAAAAGAAAAAGAAAATTGGAATAGCGATTTATTTTTAACCAGTCACCTTGGGAGGTATTAGAACAATTAAAAGATAAAGGAGGAAGAAATTTAATTTTGAAATTAAGAAAAAAAAGCAAAGTTCAACTTTGGTAATCCAACTGAGCTTCAAATAAGAATAAATTTTACAAAAGATTTTTCCAAACATTACTAGAGTAATGGTAAAGGACATTGTTGGGTGCTAGATATAATTTTAGACAAGTCATCTCAAGGGAAAAAAGGAGAAAAACTTTCAAGAATTTTGTTTTCAGTATACACATACATTGACTCTGACAATGCTTGGAGACTAAAAAAAATCCAGGAGTAAGAGATCTTTTTCTAACAAGATTATTATTTCTTGTACTCAAGAACTGACATGCGTTGATTCTGAAGGTTATTACACCAATTATGGAGGAAGATATATGGATCGCAATCCAGTTTCAATATCAGTGTTCCAAGGCGGGAAAAAAAGCTTTTTAAATGCTATATTTCTTTCTAATTAATTCTGAGTATAAATAAAATCAAGCAACATATAAGGAAAGGTTGATGGAATTGGGTATGTCTAGTTTAATGAAGAGAAGGATGAGGGGGGACATGATAGCAGTGTTCCAATATCTCAGGGGCTGCCACAGAGAAGAGGGAGTCAAGCTATTTTCCAAAGCGCCTGAAGGCAGGACAAGAAGCAATGGATGGAAACTAATCAAGGAGAAGCAACCTAGAACTAAGGAGAAACTTCCTGACAGTTAGAACAATTAACCAGTGGAACAACTTGCCTCCAGAAGCGGTGAATGCTCCAACACTGGAAGTTTTTAAGAAGAGACTGGACAGCCATTTGTCCGAACTGGTATAGGGTTATGCCTGAGCTTGGGACTTCTTCTTCTTCTTCTTCTTCTTCTTCTTCTTCTTCTTCTTCTTCTTCTTCTATTCTTCTTCTTCTTCTTCTTCTTCTTCTTCTTCTTCTTCTTCTTCTTCTTCTTCTTCTTCTTCTTCTTCTTCTTCTTCTTCTTCTTCTTCTTTTCTTCTTCTTCTTCTTCTTCTTCTTCTTCTTATTATTATTATTATTATTATTATTATTATTATTATTATTATTATTATTATTATTATTATTATTATTATTATTAAGTTTAGGCTTTCTCTTGCTACATCCACATTTGGGGAGTGTGGCCTCCCACATATTGCTTAAAACAGAAGTGGCCTTCTCTGGGAAAAGTGTGCATTGCTGCCTTAGATTTGCCAGCTTTTTTTAAAAAAGAATAATAATTTTATTAAAAGTTATAATTAAAAAGCTGAAAACTAATACAAAGGAAAAATAGAAAAAGGAAAAATAGAAAGTACAGAAAGGAAAAAATAGAAAAAGAAAAAATATAGTAAAGAAAAAGATGTATATAAAGAAATAACTTCCCCTTCATTACAAATATAAGCAATTTTAGTAACTTAACATTTTCATCAAATTCAACAAATGATCTTTCTTTCCTTATCCCATCTCTAATCTATAAATAAATCTTTAAAGCCTCGCTGCTTCAGTCTTGATCAGCAAAAGTCTATTAAGTGTTAGCAGAGATAAGAACATATCTATTTTAAACCTTGGTCAAATAAACTTTCTGTTCCTTCCTTTTATTTTTAACAATCTTGATCTTTAGTCCCATCAAATAATGTCCTAGAACTTTGCCCCTTCTCACAGAATTCTTCAAAGAGTTAACAACTCTAGAAACTTTATCCAGATCACTCTCGCTGTTATTTGTATGTCCCTTTTAATTATTAAGACATCAACAGGTTTCTTTTGTATGTCAAGTCTAACATTTTTTCCATATCATCCTTGTAGTCTGCCTTTTTAAAATCCACTTTCAGATCAGTCACAATCTTGTCAGATAAAACTTGCTCCTCTTTCGTAACATAGTTAAAACATGATCTATCTCTAGTGGCATATACTCCTAAAACTATGGTAACTTTTGGGTCTATTGTTCAAAAATACTCTTCAATCTGTCCAATGTTAAAATATTTCCCTTCATTCTGTATTAGAAAGTCAAAGTATTCTTTCCCTTTAATTGTAATTGTAATCTTTTGTTCCTTCTGGTTCTCTCTAATACTGAACCTTCAAGGTCTCATCCTATCTTTTTTTTTTAAAGAGAATTTAAAACAAAAGCATTTTCCCACGGGAAGAGTTCCTATAATTAATTCCAGAATCTTATTTCAAATCCATCTGGACCGTTAATCCATTTGTTACTTTCCCAAAATCAAAGTTCTAATCATCCTTTTGCTGTTTAATCCAAAAGAAATCTTTTAAAATCCTTAAACTTGTATTTAAAACTTCTTTCATAAGAGGGAAAACTCTTTGATCCAAAGGTTCCTGAAAATAGCTGAAAGTAATCAACAAGCAATTTCCAAAAGTGATCAGAAAAGGAAGTACGTGAACCCAGTTTCCTTTTAAAAGGTGCTAACCACAATTTGAGGAAGATGGTTAGTCGCTTGATTTTTGGTGCTCCCAACCTGCTGGAGACCACTGTCTTGAGGTCTCGTCAGTAGTGCAGTTGCCCGGAGTATTTGGGGATGATCTCCCATCCTCTTCTTACCTAACAGTTTAAAGAATTGTTTCTTCCTCCAGAAATCCAAGAGATCAGTTTCTCAAGAAGCAGGAATTAAAGTTTAATTTCAGCATTGACTAAGTATGACTTGCCTTCAGTACAGAGTTTCTTCAATATCCAAGCACTTGATAAGACTTTTAATATGCCTAGTTGTAGCTCTCCAACTTGGCCCACAATATCATTTTCATTCCAATCAGAGGTTATCAAATAGGCACAGTGATATAACTGAAAATAAGGAAAATTAGTAGCCTCATTTTCATATGAAAATCTTCACTATGAAAGGGAAAACTATGGAAATTGAAAGTTCCATAAAAGTATAACCATCACATTATCAAATTGTTAAAAGCACGAAAGGCAAATTAACACACATACACCTCTTAAAATAGATATTGTTAATGAGGTAATACTCATTTTTATAATTGTCTTCCTCATCCTCATATGCATATTCAGCCACTTATCAGAGGATATTTTCCTGAGAGTAATTATCTCCAAATATTTAAAAGAAACTCAGCAAAATGCAAAACCAAATTTTAAGACATTTCCATAGAAAGCTCATTAACTATAGGCAAAATATTAAATTTATTTCTATTGTATAACCATAAGGTTTCCCACACTATTCACAGCTCTAGTAAGCAGGGAATTCCTTACAATGGCAGATTATCAGAAACCAAAAATGGGAATGAGTCACTGGTTATTGAATTGTTTATTTTAGAACAATGTAAATAAACCAATGAAACAAATTAACTGGTCATATAAACAACAGATTCCTAATAAAAACACTACATAATTTATTTTGCATCTCCTTTACCTCTATGCAGAATACTATGAGAGATGACTAGGAGGCTGGGAAAGTAATGCAAAGAAGTTTAGATATAAATAATCACAAAAATTAGAAAAGGAGCCTGTTGATAGTAGCAATTCAACCAAGGAGGCAAGAAACCTGGGAAAAAGCTATCCAAATAATTCATAGATAATCCACTTAAATTAAATCAGTATAAATGAGCATTGGAAATTCCTCTTGATTTTTAAAAATTCTATATTTACCACAAGACTAGTATTAAAGATACCTTACTGAAGTGTACATAATTCTTGTAACCTTATTTGGCTGGATGGGGGCCTACTTTTTATGGAAGTAGGTAGGACCAAAATTGTAATAGTTCATGTTTCTAATCTTTGACAAATATTATGGTAGTAGTAGGTAATATATGAATACTGAAAGCTGCCAGTCTGGGGAGATTCCTGTGAAATAGGTGTACAGCAATAAAGTAGCTAGTGTGAACTCTACATGTGTAGGTCTGGTTGTTTGCACCGAACATTATTACGTTATTGTCAAAACTGTAAACTGACAAGAGTCTCTTGATTATAGAGGTTAAAAATAATAGATACACGTTTCTTTGTTAGCTTTTTCATATATATTCTACTATATATTCAGGGCTAAATTAGCCACACCTTGTTCTTATTAAAATAGGAATGCAATTTCAAAAACAGTATTTATTAACTTTAATTTTTATTAACTGCCCATGTTTACAAACTGAAAGCAAGGGTATATACTAGTTTGAAGTAAAGAAAGACGAAGCTCCCATTAATTCTATATCTATTAAGTGAGTTCCCAAACTGGATTACCCAGCTCTTTTCTCCTTACAGCCTTTACTCAAAGAGGAAGGAGTGCAGCAACTGTTTGTTAATCAGTGTCATTAAGAGTCTTTCTGCCCCTGCTAGGGATATGCAAAAAAAAAAAAAAAGGAAATATTCTGTTTTGAGCTCAGAATGATATAACCCCAAATTCACTGCACCCTGTTGGAACAAAACATTAAAGCAGAGGTCCCCAACCTTTTGGGCACCAGGGACCGGTTACATGGAGAGAGGTTTTTCCGCGGACCGGAGGGGGCGTGGTTTCATGTACTGCCTGCATTCCACAGATGGGACTTTGCTTGTTTGTGCAGCCTGGTTGCTGGCATGCCGTGGCCCGGTACTTGTCCACGAACCGGGGGTTGGGGACCCCTGCATTAAAGAAATCAATGCCCTTGTAACTGCGTTCCTTCTTTTGAATCGTAGGATTCAAACATAAGTTCTATAGGCTGCCCAACCTACAGAAAAAAAATTCCACAGGGATTATTTTATTTTGTTTTAAAAGATTTAAGAATAACCATAAGAAATGGGTATTTAAAACATTTTCTTAAAGTTAAAAGTAATTTCCTTGGTCAGTTTTTCAGTATGTGTTACTACAAACAGGATGTATTACTACCCATACTACATAAAAAGTTTAAATAGTAGGCAACTTGTGTTTTGCAGCATACTTGCCTGTTTAATTCTTCCATTAAAACAAAAGCAAAACCAAACCAAAACTGTATTGTATTTGCTAGACGTTGCAAAGGAGGAAAACTATTATTTAGATGGTCATTGGGAGACAAAATTCAACAGGGCATGAGGATGTGCAACATATACACAATAAATCAACCCAAGCATTCCAATATTATGCTAGTGATATACGCATTTACAATGTGAACAACCATAAAAGCATTAGCAACACTTTCGTGCAAAGTATACACAACTGCCTTTTCCTATCATCTGTGCTTTCTATTGTTTGCAGACCTGCAAAAGAAACTATTGCAATAACATACAGTACCACCATTCCACTTAAGCTGTAAGTAATTAACAGCAATTTTTTTTTCTAACAATAAAATGCATCTACTATGTGGGCATATAAGGCAAAGAGGAAAGCAGTAACAGGCTCACATGTACAGAAACTACAGTGCTGCTTCAGACATATGTCACATGCTTAACTAACTACTGCTTTAGACTGAGGATTTCAACCCCATGTTACTACAATCAGTTAATCTAATAGCAGCAGGGATATTTTGTAAGCTTCTGACCATTCATTACCTTTCTTCTCCGTTTTATTATAATGTGGTATCTTAGTTCTCAACATAAAGGTACCAGAAAGTACAGTTGTTATCTTTCCAAAGACAAAACAAGCAACACCTGATCCCAACTAATATATAATTAAGGGGAAAAAAGCTGTTCAGTCAATAATTGACTAATGAAGTCTATAACTTAAACCTATGTTGCTCTAAATATGGAGAATAACGGAGTTGGAAGGAATCTTGGAAGTCATCTAGTCCAACCCTCTGCTCAAGCAGGAGACCTTATATCATTTCAGACAAGCAGCTATCCAATCTATTCTGAAAAACCTCCGGTGTTGGAGCACCCACAAACTGCTGGAAGCAAGCCCTTCCACTGGTTAATTGTTCTTGCTATCAGGATTTTTTTCCTTAGTTCTAGGTTGGTCCTCTCCATGATTAGTTTCCATGCATTGCTCCATGTTCTGCCTTCAGGTGCTTTGAACAGTAGGTCGACCCCCTTCTTCTTTGTGGCAGTCCCTTAAATATTGGGAGACTGCTATTGTATCACTCTTAGCCCTTCTTTTCATTAGACTAAACATACCTAATTCCTGCAACTGTTCTTCATATGTTTTGGCCTCCAGCTTCCTAAGTTAAATTTGAACTGCTTGTTATGCATTGTAGCAAGACAGAAATCTTATTTTTCTTTCTTTCTCCTTTTCTGACTCTGTTTCATGGTTCTTCAGCAATAAAAAACTCATTTAGTCTGCAAATAGCCGCAATAGTGGCATCTTGTCTGTTTATGAAATGGCTAACCAGGGACTAGCAAGCTATTTGCAGCCTGCATTGCAGGGTTTAATTTAGTGATATATGGGAAAAGGTTCCTGCTTTTTCTGATTACCTACTCAGCATCCTGCTACTTTAGATATATTTTGGTAATGAATTGATCTTAAAACACAGGTAGTCACTATGCAAATCATATACACAATTTGCAATAATAGTAGCAGGAAAGTTTTACTTGCTCTGTAAGTTATATGCACAAGGCTTTGGGTATTTGTGCCAAGGATTAAGAAAGTCAGCATTAACTAAAGTACTATGTGAATAAAGAGCTATCAGGAAAGAGATGGCTTTAAGCCATTTCATCTAATAGTACTTTTTTTTTTTTTTGCATTTTTATGTTGTACTTATCTAATATTAGCCTTGCTAAATAGCTCTGAATCTGGCAGCCCCAACCCTAAACTGTTAGAAGCATTTCTGTCATCTGAAAAGAGCCAAATCCTTCAATTGTTTTATGCTATCAGACACTCAGAGATGATTTACTGAGCGCTGTAAAAAGAAAAGTTCATTTTCAGTGTGTCATTCCATTATGGGGATAATATAAATAACTAAAATTGTAGAACGTTTCATAACTGTTG
Source organism: Azemiops feae (assembly GCA_023970755.1). Taxonomy (NCBI): domain Eukaryota; kingdom Metazoa; phylum Chordata; class Lepidosauria; order Squamata; family Viperidae; genus Azemiops; species Azemiops feae. The sequence goes on along the minus strand of JALGBA010004142.1, from coordinate 3,507,246 downwards.
GAACATTGGCATAATCATTTGATATTCTTATCAAATATTCACTCTTCCAGAACCAAGGTTATTTTGGTGCCTTTCAACTTTGTTTACGCGCCGTTTCTATCTCCCTTATCCTCCTTTCCACTTCCTTTCTAGCTGCTCATAGGATTTCAACATTCTTGTCTCTGCCTTTGCAGCTATGTGTTCACCTTTGTACATTTCTAAGACAGAGTGTGATTACCAAGTAATGCTTCAATGTCAACTTCTTTGTACCCAAGACCTTCCTCACTTGGCTCAAAAAAGCTCTAGCAAAATTAGCACAGTCTTCACTTCACCATTTTCTCATGTTTCACTATTCCATTACGTTCACGTATAGTATTCAAAGCTGTGCTGGCAAATAGCAATCACTGCTACAAACCTGCTAAGTGAGCCTCTATTTTCTTTTAAACTCAGCTTCCTTCCAATTACATATTGGTCTTATAAGGTTGTTTTAAGAATTATTGAGAGAACATATATATGGAATAGTGTCATCACTTGAACTTCATCCTGTAAAAACACTTCAGTTTTAGTACCACTTAATTTGATCATTAAGGTGCAAAGGTTTGGTGGAAATGTTATTTATTGCAATAAATCACATTACATTGCATTTTTATGAAGCTAAAGCATAATCCCATGTTTCTACATGAAAGAAACTGTCCAGCTAAAAAAGGATGGGAACTTTCCCAAGAAAGGCTAATAAAATACATTCTCTCTTGTCCTTGATCAAATGTTTTTTCATAGTTATAATCTGGAGTAATAACTATGAACTACATCTAAAACAGATCTCCTTTTATCCAGATGGGAATAGGCTTTAGTTTGTATGTTAAACATTACAGAGAACCTCCCTATCCTAATGAAGCCTTCTGGTAGTGGTTTAACAGCCAGTTAACTAGAACAGGCATGTCAAACTCGCGATGTCACGTGACGTTGCGCGATGTATCGTGACTTTTTCCCCATTGCCGGCAATGGGGGGGGGGGCGCAGTTTTGGCGTGACGCATCCGGCCCGTGGACCGGCAGTTTGATATGCCTGAACTAAAAGAAGAATCTTTGCCTCTCTTTCTCTGTATGACATGTTGGAATAGCCTTGCTGAAAGAAATACTAGGAGCGTTTGCAGCTTGTTAAAGGATTTAAGAAAGTTATACAAGCTACAATAGTCTCACATCTATGACTGTCTAAATGCCATGAAAAAAAAATCTCTATTCAGAACCTAACATCTCTAGTACAAAAGAAACGATTCGGGAAATGGGTACAAGGAAGACAAATATTTTTAAGTTAATCTAAACATTTTTGGTTGAATTATGATTCACGGTAGTAACCAATTGGCTAAAGTGACCCTTGCAACAACCTGATGTTGTCTACCTGAAGATGCAAAGATGATTGAGGCTTTCAGGTGAGGAGGTAGATTTAAAGCTCTACATTGTTACAGTTCAAGACAAACAGAAACATGGCTCCTCTTAGCAATTCAGTGCAATAGCAACTGAGTGCAATAGTATGACTATTTTGTGCTGGCAATTTTTTTTAATATACAGCAAACTTGGAGATCAATGATCAAATCCTTCAGCTTAGATGACTGAAGATGATGACAGCATTGCTAATGTAACACAAACATAATTATATAAGTATTTTGATTGAATGATACCGGATCATTATTCTCTTTCCAAATGTCAAAATATGTGATTCTGAATATTTCTGAGTACCTAAGAAGCAAAGATTGCCAAGGGCAATTGGCAAGAAAATAGTATACTTTCAAAGCCTACCTCCAGAGTCATAGTTTAAAATTCTGTCTTTTGCATTTTAAGTTATGATTCTTGGTAACCCCATATTATCTAGAGATAATGGAAGCTGTTGTGCGTGAGATTCCATTTTTCCAAACAGAAAACAAAATCTTTTTGTTGTTGTTGAAGTCTCATAGCTAGAATTAGAATGGGATTGCCTTTTTCATGGGGACTAAAATTAGTTCTTAATTTTGGTTGTTAGTAGTCAGTTGACCTTTAACATGGACACATTTCAAGTCTACATTCCTTCTAGATACTGGATTTTAAAAATAAAAACTGAAAGCATCAGAAGGCAAGACAAGAAACAATGGATGAAAATTAATCAAAGAGAGAAGCAACCTGAAACTTCCTAACAGTGAGGACAATTAACCAGTGGAACAGCTTGCCTTCAGAAGTTGTGGGTGCTTCATCACTGGAGGTTTTAAAGAAGAGACTGGACAGCCACATGTCTGAAAGGGTATAGGATCTCGTGCTTGAGCAGGGGGTTGGACTAGAAGATCTTCAAGGTCCCTTCCAGCTCTATTCTGATTGTTCCTATGCTAAATATGAATGCCTATTGTTATATATTGTGACTCATGAATCAACTGATATTTTATAAGAACCTTTTCAGAAATATGTGGGTTTATTTTATACAAATTGTTATGTTAACTTATATAAATTTAAAGAATTCATTTAAACAATGCTGTCTACTTAGAAATTAATTATATCCAAACCATTATTCATCAAAATAATCTTAGGCAATCTGTCTACCTCTGCAAACTGTGAGGCTCTAATTAAACAATATCAGCAACTAATGAGTAGCTAATCATTCTAAAGGTGCCTATGGGAATGATTCAATCACAATCTAAAAATCTAAGATAGTGTGGCCAATATAGAGAATAATCACACTTCCCTTATTATGTTTCCCCTTTCCTTTCCCTACCCCCCCCAAACCATCTACACACAAACATAGTTGTTCCTGATGATCATTGGAACAGCTGGAATGCTGTGAGATGCTATAGCAGGACAGAGAAATTAAATGATTTTGATACAACCAAGAATGTTTAAGAATGCTGATTATCAGCAAGGCATCTCTATGAATCAAGAAAATATATTTTCATGGCATTGGATAACTAGTATTTAAACTCCCAAGATTAGACATGAACAGTATATTTTATATTAGTTCTAAAGAGTTTGTTTCTGTCCATAAACTGCAGATAATTAAATTTTCTTTGAGTTTAAGATATTGTAATGTAAGTTGTTTAGCAAGCAAAATTTTCAAATGATGCATCATAGCTATCTTAGAACAAATTTATTTAACTGGCATAAAAACAAAAAAGTTAAGCTGAACATTGTAAACATCCAACATTTATTAAAAAAAATCAACTTGAGCAAGCTGGAATAATAAACACTCAACTGGCAAACTAAATGTGCCATTGAATCATTGTTCTCTTGCAATTAAGATTTCTGTTTTCATTTTGCACTTTGGAATGAAATAGGAATGTCATCTTTTTAATTAATGTTGTGGAGGTCTTGGTGCTCTCTGAGCTTGATTGTTTTGTTTGCAGAAGTTTGATTACTGAACCAGGTAACCTCATCAGTGAATGTTAATTTAATGAATTAGTAAAGTTTAATTTAATGAATTTTATTTTTAGATAATCTCAGAAATGTAGACTTTTCTTGCTTTTTAGTTTATTTACTTCAAAAGTAGTATTAAAAGCTTAGAAAATGTTACTGAAATGTATCCCTCCTTTCTCAATAATATTCTCAAACGATGAGTTATTCTCTTGTGGGCTTAGTTCTCCTTTTCTTAATGATAAGAGAACTTGGCTTATTGTTCTCAATGAAATGTCCTGAGACAACTTGAGAAGGAGCTGTAAAAGGATGTACATATATTCAAGCTGGACTTTTTTTCCACTAAAACATGCCCCTAACTAATCTTTGTGGAGCTTGCCTCAAACCAGTATTTCTAATTTCTAAATACAGATTGTTTTAATTTCAGTTGAGGGAAGTGTTCGTTTTAAATTGTTTCACCCTGAAACTAAATAGTTCTTGTTTTTCACCAGAAAAAACTTTATTTTTTCTACAAAGATTTCACTGGTGACTTCCATGTAGCTATTATTAGAGTAATACTGGGCTCCATGATTCACTCTACTATGCATCTCTAATCAGGCAAAACTGGGATAGAAATGAACTATTCCATTTTTACTACAGAGAGCTTCACTGTTCTTTGATTCCATGTGAGTCTGTATGTGAATGAATTATCAAGAGTAATACAAAATCAAATAATTCTTGAGATCTTAGCCATAAAATCATTACAAGCTAAGACTGAGTTTGAAAAGATGATAACTTCATCTGGACCCAGTGTTTTGTTACTATTACTGACTCCTTACAAATTAAAAATCAGGATGATCTGCAGGTTCCAGGTTTAAAAAGTTGTGGTGAAAAGCTATAATTCAGTGACTAAATATGCAGGTCATGTATAGAAAATCCATGCTTTAGTATAAAATGTTATTCAGTAGGGCTAAGCAAGATTCCTATCTAAAAACCCCGTTCAGTCTCTAGATAAGCAGTCTGAACTAGACTGAACCTGAATTAACTCTTTCCTCCTACACTAACATTGTAGCTGCACCACTGCTATCAAGAATGCACACATCAGGACTTCATTGGACATGGCTGCAAAGTAGCATGTAGCTTGCTCTCTAGTGAATGTTAGATATGAGCATAAACTTAGAGACAGTTCTCATCTAAAAACAAGGCAAACATGGAGAACTAAGATACCACCCAATAAGAAATAATAAGAAACAGTCTTGTGCTTTTAATTAAAACCACAGTTTTTTTCATGTCTCATTCATTTGTTTGTTGTTGTTATAGAATCAAAACACAAGACTTTCCTTTTAATGAAAAACAGCAAGCATTTAAATAAGCTTTTTTTTTTTACTTGATGCAGACTTGTAAAAAGCCCATGAAACTGCCTTTTGTAACTATGCCAAAGCAATTTTTTAACCTTTCTAAAATGTGGTCTCAATACAATAGTATCTTATAGAAGTAGAGAAAAGTCCCAAATACTGGTTTCTGCAGATGTATTTGTAGTTAGCGTGGATAAGGATCAACAATGAAAGGAAGCTAACATTTTGAGGTGGCCCATTCACATTTTACCTTGCAGAATAATTAACACTAAATAATTAATTGCTTCAGATAAAAGCATGCAAAACATTATTTTAATTCTCCTAGCCCTAATCAGACTTGGAAAAAATAAATACTGAGAACAGTACAGATAGTCCCCAACTTACCACCAATCACTTAATGACTGTTCAAAGTTACGATGGATGTGAAAAGAAGTTACTTATGACTTGTCCTCAGAGTTATGACTGCCACACCATTCCCACAGTCATATAACTGCATTTTGGGCACTTGCCACTTTGTGCACATTTACAACCTGTGGTCATGTGATCACATTCTGCAACACTGTTTGCAGTTTTCCAGCATAAAACTCCCATTGGATAAAATGCTTTCATACTTATGACCACATGGTTTACTGAATACCATAGTAACTCATTTAATAAACATCATAAAACTGAGTCTGGTCACATTGTGCCTCAACCTACAACTGCCAACAACTTACAACCAAAATTACGGTCCCAACTGTAGTCATAAGTCAAGGACTACCTGTATCAGTACAAGTGAATATTTGGGTAAGTGCATTACTAAGTCACTTTTTTCTATATGGGGCCTTTTTTTTTTTAAGCTACAGCATTCTACTTCATAGATGGCAAACTTATAGTGGGATAGAGGTGGATTTTCTAGGTAGTAATTGATGTCTCATTATGGAATAAATGGTGTAATTCGACTTTTCACGAGGAAGCTGTCCCTGAAGGATTTTACAAAGTAACTACCCAATTACAGACATCTCTTTCTTGGGAAATGGCTAGTTAGCTACAGATGCATTTGGAGGAAGCTGCTTGTGTTGACCGATTTGAATCTGGTTTCAGGTTTGGATACAAAACTGAAACAGATTTGGTCACATTTGTTCTTCCTCTTGGATTGTTCAGCAGCATCTGGTCCCTTAAGCTTGATGGGACAGCTCTATGGCCTGAGAAGTAAAAAGGCAGCATTGCATTGCAATAACTCTGTTTCTAGCTGCAGGCTTGCTACAAAAAATAGCTATGGGTAATTCCTGTTCACCTTATTTATTTCACTGAATTCTGTTCCTTCCCTTCTCCTACTGCTATAGTTTGGGACATGGTAACACTAATGTATCTCTATTCAATATGAATCAGGAGTGCTAGACAGTTGCCTAGTGGTAGTGATGGGTTGAGCAAGGATCAATAAATCAGTTGATCCTGGTAAGATGGGAGTTTTGACTGGATCTGGAATTATGGAGATAGTGTCTTCTATATGATTGCATGTCTTAATACATGAATGCAAATTTGGATTCAAAGCTTTAACTGTGAAGAGCATGTATACACTTCAAGCTGATATGGTAGACATAAAACTTCACAAAGAAGCATAGCATGACTTTACTTATTCACCCCCTAATAGTTCAGTGTTTGTTATACAAATATTTTCTTGTCCAAAATATTAGTTCTAAAATACATTCTTCATTCATTCAAATTAAATGCAAAAAACCCAAAACAAATCTGCCTAGATGGACTTGGACTGATACTGTACCTTTTAGCCTTGCTATGAATACTACTTTTAAAGTATAAATATTAATTAGCTGACACGAAATAAAATGTATATCAACTGGTTATCCTTCATTGGGTTCTTAATTTTTTCGGTCACTTTGTTATTATAGAAGTGAAACTATTAATTTATTATTTTTTTAAAAAAAATACGGGAATATTAAAAATGTAATCCTTCTTAGGATTCTATCATTTCATGTTCACATCATGCCGCTACATATATAATCCAGATATTAGCTGTGAATTGAATTAAAATTACATTAAATAATTCCCCTAGTAATATGCATGTGCATGAATGTGAAATTCAAGTGGGGCACCAGAGAGTACCAGATATTCAAGCAGAGTTTCTTTTCCATATTTTACTGTTCCTTTTCTATTTTGAGTACACGAAATATTTGACTTAGAGCTGAAATATTGGATTTGAAGTACTAATCTATTAAAATAACAGACAAACATAAATAACACTATTTTAAAATAAATTATAGTAAAGTAATTTATAGAAGAAAATGCAGAATTTAAAATATTTATATACTTTTTTCCCCTTCAAGGTGCATATAAATGTGGATATGAGATAATAGCCACCATATAGTAGAAGGAAATTCTCTGAGTTGTTGACCTATATCCCTATTTTCTTCTAAGACAAGCACGGAGAAAATGATTTAGGCATAACAAGAAACTGAATAAATAAAGTATATTAGTGATGCTAACTTTTTTTCCTTTCTAGAAACAGCTTAAAATGTTTCAATCGTATTCTTAACAAGCAACAAAATAAAATGTTTGGTAAGAAAGAAATCCATTGATGTTCATGCAGCACCTTTTTCCTTTTAAAATGCATGAATATCATGAAGTCTCTCCATCAAGGGATGGATAATAGACATATAGTCAACAAATGTGTTGCAAAAGTTGGGTTTAATTCACAAACGTCACAATTACATGTGGCCCGTGCTTAACAACCACTTTTTAGTGATCATTTAAAGTTATGATGGTGCCAGACTAGTAATGGATATGACTGGACCTCATATCTTCCCCATGATCATGTGATCATGACCCAGATGCTCAGTAATGTAATTCAATTACAACATTGCAGCAACCCATGGTCATGTGACCACCATTTGCAAAGTGAATGAGGAAGCTGGTAGGAAGTCTCAAATGGCAACCATGTGAAGTCCTTGCAAATGACCCGCAACAATTTGCTTAACAACAGCAACTGGAAGTGCCAGAAGTGCTGTTGCTAAGCAGTACATCGTGTCATGTTGCACTTTACGACTCCGTTACTTAGTGATAGAAGTTCTTGTCCCTAATTCCATTCTTACGTGAGAACTACCTGTATTTGTTTGCTGTGTATAAACTCTCACCACAAATTCCTTCTTATAAAAAGGAGATAACTATTATTACAGATAATTAAGAATAAAAGGAATTAAGATTTTAAATAATCTCACAAGGCAGTGTTTCCCAACCTTGGGAATTTCCAGGATGTGAACTTCCACTCCCAGAATTCTCACCAAAGGTCATGTTAGCTGTGTTGGCTGTGGAATTCTGGGGGTTGAAGTCCACGTTCTTGGAAATTCCCAAGGTTGGGAAACCCTACCCTAAGGCAAAGATCAGGAACATGACTAAAAGAAAAAAAAGAGATATCAGTGAAAATATTAACTACTACGTGAGTATACTAGATGTTTAAAGCTTTTATTTCCACTTTGCATTAATATCTAAAGACATACAAACAGCTGCTTCTACAACAGAGCAAATCTTTTTTCCCCATCATGCATTGTATGCACACCATGCACATCTAATCCAGGAGGCTGGGAAATCCTTTGATTTTAGAACTCTGCAGAGAGATGCAGAAAAGACTTTCCCATCATACTGTCACTTCTGCTGGCAGATAGATCTCAACCAGAAGGCCATAATTTCATTCATTTAAACATTTTAAAATTCTAATTTGTGAACTAATCACGGTTTGAGCAACCCCAGATATCCCAACTAGAATTTCTCAGGCAAGAAAGAAGGGACAGCAAGTGAATCTGCAAATGAGCTTAGAACTGCTCATCTTTGTAATGCTGACCCATAGTTTAATATATGTTCCCACAATTATTTATTTAAAAAATAAATATATAGCATGAGACTCAGGACATATGAAATCAAGTACTGTATACACCAAATATAAATCAATCTCCTTTCATAAATTTCACTCAGAAAGTATAGCTTGCCAAAAAGATTGATAAATTAATAACCTAAATAAATACCCGGGAATAAATAAATTATTTATACTATCTTTATAAATATAAAAATAGTATTTTCATTTACAATACAGTGCCTCATTCAACAGCTGAAAAGGTAAACAGAAAAAAGGGGGCATTAGCGCTGGATACAGACACCTTTCTTAGTAATAAAAATAAAATATAAATCCTATAAAAATCAGCAAAATGTCTACTATATTATCAAGTAAGAGATTATTTTCATATATAGGTGCATGCAAGTGTGCTTTTTATTGTCCTTTCTCTAAAAAGCAGAAATCTCTCAGCAAAAGAATTATACCTGTTCCTGTGTCTCCAGATCTTTCTGTTGCAGCTTTTCTTCTGCAGAGTGAACCTGATTGCAGTAACTTTCAATCTCATCTTGTAAACCCTGAAACAATATTAAAAAAAAATATGTTTTTCCAGAATTACAAGGAAACAAAATATAAGAAACTGTGCTTGCACCATTCATGGATTTCTTAAGTTCCTTCTTGACAGTTACCCATATAATAAGTCTCCCCCTTCTCCCCCCTCTCCCTAAGTAGCCAGTTCCTTCCTACAGCAGCCCTGGCAGGCCAACAATTGTACTGGCTAGAATAAGACATATAATATTACTTTGCTGACAGAGAAAAAATAATATAAAAACTCCTGCAAGCTCATGTTTATTGCTTCTTCTAAAGGACAACATTAGGCCTGTGGGGCCAATTTACTGAGACTATAAAACAACTTCCTGTATTTTATAACTTAGGTGCCAAACTGAAATGCATCTATAACAAGAGATCCCAAGATTGATTGTTGTTTGCAATGAATGGCATTTATTTTGCAAATATGATTTAAACCTGTGAATACTGTGAATCTATTATCCATTTTCCATTCAACTATGCAGAACAGACTAGTCAGCAAATACGCAATGTGATTAATTTGGGAACCTACGATATGATACCGTTAAAGCAAAACCTGTAAAGTGCAAAACTTCTAAACTGGCTCAAAGCAACTAAAATAACTCACAGTACAAATATTTAACAGAATCCTCTTCTATCTCTCTTAGACAATAATGGAATAGTGTATGTTTAAATCATTTACAGGATGAATGGCAATTCAGATAAGATAAGAGGAGTACTTTGATAGATCTTGCGTAATTGTTTTAAAGTAATGCCAAGAGTTAACTTAAAACTATTAACACTGCGGTACAGCTTCAACTTCTTCTGATGCCAAAACGTTTAGTCAATAGCACAAGAGAGCTTCAGATCTCCTCCATTCTGTATTATTATGCACTGTACAAATAACAAGCGTGTATAATGGAAGTCCATCAAAAATGCATTGCAACATAACAGCCTAAACTGATTGCTAAGAGAAAGATCTGCTGCGTCTTTTCTTGTCCCTTCATCTTGAAATTGTTTTTTCACTATATTATACAAAAAAAAAAGGGGGGGGAGGAGAACTCTTGAATGTAAATTTTGTATTATGTGAGCAGGCTTATGCCTGTGAGGGGATAAAGCAACATGATATCCACAGGCACCTTCTGTTCTGTCTACAAAGTACTTTGGTATTATCCGCAATTTATTTTATGTGAGGGAAGACTTCAAAGTAATGAGCTAACCCCTCCATGCTGTCTGCCATCTTTATTCCACAGAATGCCTCTGGCTCCCATGAGACTCAGAGAAATCCTTCAGAAATAAAGGCTAGGAGTGGCTGGAGGCACACTCTTGCTTTTAAGTTCTCCTGGCCAGCTGGGAGGCAGAGGGAAGGAAAAGCCTGCTGGCATCGAGGGTGCCTTAAAAAGGAGCAAGATTTAGATGACAGTGAGGCAGGGGAACAAATGGGACTAGGAAACCAGGAGACCAGGAGAGAAAGCATTTACTCTATTTGGGTTTTGATGAAACCGTGTATTTTTATAATGGCTAATTAACAGGAAGTTAAACATTAATTCAGATGTTTGTGTTGAGGCTCAGACCCCATTTCTACTTTATTCATATTCTAGAGTAATTTACTTATTTTTACTTATTTTTTTGCTTTGAGATTTTTTTTTTTTTTTGAATATAGGTATTTGTGGCATGGTAAGAGAAAATGGCAAAGCAGCGCGTTTAGAAATCAGTGCCTACCATGTCTTTCATGTTATTGAAAATTCCAAATGCTTCCACCAATGGGGAAAAAACCCTGTCAAGAATCACATGCAATAGATTTCTATTTTGTACACTGTGCTATACGTCAAACCCAACCTTTTAAAATGAGCTTTTGGCTCCCTCTGGCAAGTACTTCCAAGATAAATAGTACTTTCTAAATAGTTTGTGTTATGGAGAAAAGACCATGCATAAAATCAATTGCAACAATTTGCACGTTTCAAACCCAATCTAATTAAATTAGCTATATTTACATTTTTTTAAATTAATGGAATAAATAAAAAAGGGTTACCAGGTTTATTTGGTTCTCACTGAATCTTACTGAATCAAAATGATTTCCTATCTAGATCTTTTGCTTTGGAGGCTGGCATTCACTGGTTATAGTTCTCTGTAATTTTTTTCTCTTTTCTTTTAGACAAGATTGACAGCATTCAACAAAGTTAACTTATCATGGGTCTTCAAACTATACACTGGGGCCATTACCATTCCAAACAAATGAAGGGAATGAAAAAGGAATGAGGGTTGATATTCTGATCCTTAATATCAAAGGATAATGAATCCAACCAACTCCAAACATTTTAAAAAGCTTGTACTGATAGTCCTCAACTTACAACAGTTCATTTAGTGACCATTCAAAGTTACAACACTGAAAACAGTAACTTATGACTCATTTTCACACTTATGATCACTGGCACTGCAGCATCTTCATGGTCACGTGATCAAAATTAAGCCGTTTGGCAACTGTCTCATATTTATGACGGTTGCAGTGTCCCGGAGTCATGTGATCACCTTTTGTGACTTTCTGACAAGCAAAGTCAATGGAGAAACCAGATTCACTTCACAACTGTATCATAACTTAACAACTGCAGTGATTCGCTTAACAACTGCAGAAAGGTAGGTCATAAAATGGGGCACAACTCACTTAACAACTGCTTCACTGAGCAATAGAAATGTTGGGCTCAATTGTGCCATACATTGAGGACTGCCTGTATTTGCATTAGTTTCAAAGTAGCAGCCCTCGGGTGTATTCTGAACTCTTTTTTAGGCTTGGGCCTAAGCCAACTGCTATTTAAAAATCTAGTGAAACCTATATTTATCTAGCTCGCTGATAAGAACAGAAGGACAAGGACCACTGTATAATGACTACTTCTATTTAAGGAGAGCAATTCCAGCATGCTAGGACTCAAACTGAAATGCCATTTCCAATTGTGCAATACTGATGCATTGTACCATTTGTTCTTTTATGAAGTGGATTGGGTCGGTTGTTAGAAGAATTAGTGAGGATGGTCTTGCTCTGAATCAGGATTTATCATCAGAATTATTAGATTGGATGATTACATCTCTTTTGTGAAGCTACATGAGAAAACTGACAATAGATGCTTCAAAAGAAAAAAACTGTAGAAAGCAATAGCAGAAAATGTGGGTTTAAATTGCACAAATAATATATTACAGTTTCTTATTTTAATTTGCAGAATTAGTGAGATCAGTCAAGCATGCTCATGCCATCTCATTCTTAATAGATGATAATAAATATATACCCTAAAAATAACCCAACAATTTTGGAACATTTCTGGTTTTAAAAATTAATAGGAGCACTGTTGTGCAAGTTATTAAAATACTCAGTTGAAGACAAAACTGCCCATGTTATTGTAAAGTGAGTAGAATGTCAGTGTTCTGTATTGACAGTAAATCAGTTTGCAATGTTTAGATTATTATATATGTTTCTTTCACCACTTCTCTTTACACAAATGAAAGATAAACATTATGAAGGGAAAAAAAGGAAGAAAGCTGTGAGCATCAAAGGCCTCTCTCTTTCCCACACCAATCTGCCAACTAACCAAACTTTCCAATTGGAGCTATAATAAAATAAAAGTTCACATGATGTTCAAATGATTAGTTTCTAAATGTGATCCCACTCATGAATTACCAGTTCAGTAATGTTGGATCTTATGACTGCCGCATAGGACCCTTTCTTATATTTATTAATTTAAATCTTGCTTTTTATTTGGGCATGCAGAGGGCTCCCTATTCTTGCTAAAAACCTTTGAGATTCTTTAAGACTGAGTGATCCATAATCTGTGCTAGGGGTCCAGATTCTGTGCTAGGGGTGGACAAGACCTCGAGTGTCTCCACTCCCCAATCCTACTACCATGTCTTCATCACATGATTGTCACTTGGCAATCAGCAAACAGTATGGATACTTCAAATTTTTGAGAGAGGATCCAGTAGGAAAATATAAAAATGTGTTTTAATAGCAAGACTATACCGATGCCAAGTTTTCATTGCAAACGTTCTTCCAAGTCAAAGTGGCCTCTAAAATCAATAATAATAATAATAATAATAATAATAATAATAATAATAATAATAATAATAATAATAATAATAATAATAATAATAAAAAAAAAAACAATAATAATAATATTGGAAGGGACCTTGGAGGTCATCTAGTCCAACCCCCTGCTCAGGCAGGAAACCCTATACCATTTCGGACAAATGGCTGTCCAGTCTCTTCTTAAAAACTTCCAGTGTTGGAGCATTCACAGCTTCTGGAGGCAGGTTGTTCCACTAGTTAATTGTTCTAACTGTCAGGAAGTTTCTCCTTAGTTCTAGGTTGCTTCTCTCTTTGGTTAGTTTCCATCCATTGCTTCTTGTCCTGCCTTCAGGTGCTTTGGAGAATAGCTTGACTCCCTCTTCTTTGTGGCAGCCCCTGAGATTTTGAAACACTGCTATCATGTCACCCCTCGTCCTTCTCTTCATTAAACTAGACATACCCAATTCTAGCAACCGTTCCTTATATGTTTTAGCCTCCAGTCCCCTAATCATCTTTGTTGCTCTTCTCTGTACTCTTTCTAGAGTCTCAACATCTTTTTTACATTGTGGTGACCAAAACAAAGTACCAGATCTAAGCTGGAAAATAATGATGAGAATATTTAAAATTGTACCATGTATTTTTTTCTCCCATTCTTGAAAATTACTTGGGCACGTGTTTTAGAATCAACCTAAGTGAAAACCCTCAATATCAATGAAACTATCAATCTTTCACATAGCAAAATACTACCAGACCAGTGTTTTTTTCACAAAAGGCCAGCTGTTTTGTGTGGGTGACTCATTTCTGTTATCACTCATCCTTAGAAAGTTCCTAGATATTTGCTATATTGTAAAGGCTGGATGATGAAATGAAAATGTATAAACAAATGGCATCTGACCCTTTCCTTACCAAATGAAATGTTGCATGAGATTGAATCACTGATGCTTTTTCTTCTACATATAAAAGAGGTATATTTAATGGTAAATATTGTCAGGAAACAGCAACAACAACAGACACCTTGCATAAATTCATTTGGGATCCATATTTATTCTGTCCAAAAGAAAGTTGTCTTCACCTGCCAAAAAGGCAACTTTCTTCAAAACAGTGCTCTCCAAATTTTATGAAACTAATTATCTAAATTCTGTACTTAAAAAAATACTATTGGGATGCAATGAACGTTTGCTATTTCAATTATTTTTCAAGTGACTTGTGAAGAAGTTTGCTGTGAAAAGTTATATGATAGTTGACCTTTGAACAAGGAAGTATTATGTTTTGTTTTCTTATTCAGGTGCCCCATGTCCCATCCCATCCCATCCTTTGAAAGGTACTTAAAAATCAGAAAAGTCTACTATAACAATGTGAGTGCATTATGGAAGAAGCAATTTATTTGATGTATTGATACAAGGGGAAAAGATACATAATGTACTTTAAAAATGTGTTACTTTACCTAAAACTGAATGGGAAAAAAAATCTTAGTAATAATGTCACCAAGGTCAACCTGACAAAGATTTCTCATTTTTTTTCTCTATATAGAAGAACATATTCTGATTGGAGTTACCAGCCCTACAGCTTTCTTATGGCTGATCCCTTGACCCGCAACTATCAAGGATTAAAAAAAATATAAGCTATGATTAAATAAGGCAGGCACTGTTTTCAGGGTATGTATCCAACAGTAATTTTTATTAAAATTTTGTAAACATAAACTGTATCAGAGATGGGTTTATTTATTCATATTTTATCAGCACATGCTTTCATAGGGTTACATGCAAACCTTTACATGAAGGTGCGTCAGAAAACGTATGGTGACATCATTTAACTGGGCAAGCCTAGGATTCTGGGGGGAAGGGGAGGAGAACTCAAGATTTTTGTTACTGTAAAAGGCATACCTTTGTTTCTTGGTGTCTGCCTACAAAATTTGGGAACAGGATTTCCAGGGCCTGCAATAGAGGGGACTTAGAAGCTATGTTGCTCCCTCCTGGCATACAGACTCTAGGAGTACATGACTAAAAAATCTAGGCTATGGAGCTATCATAAATGATTTTCAGGGCTTAGGTAGCTAATTTGAATCCATATCGAGTCTTTCAAAAATGATTTTACCAGATGTTTACCACCGAAAAAATACCATGGAAGTTTTCCAAAAGTAGTATGAAGTATACACTACTAGAAGAGTCAAGAAAAATTCTGGTATTGCTAGGGTAAGAGGTCTTGTAATAGCAACCTGACTGACCTGCACCTTAATTGGAAAAGGGCTGATGTGGTCCCCATCTTCAAGAAAGGAAGAAAAAAAAAACCAGACTCAGGAAACTACACACCAATCAGTCTAACACCAATACTGGGAAGATCCTGGAAAAGATAATCAAAAAACAGATCTGCGAACAACTAGAAGCAAACAAAGTCATAACTGGTAGCCAGCACGGGTTTGTTAAAAACAGATCATGTCAAACCAATCTTATTTCATTCTTTGATAAAGTGACCAAATTAGTAGACCAACGAAACGCTGTGGACATAGTATACTTAGATTTCAGTAAGGCATTCGACAAAGTAGACCACAATCTACTGCTTAGTAAGCTAGAAAAAGGTGGAATAGACAACAACACCACCAGATGGATTTGTAGCTGGCTGACAAACCGTACTCAGCGAGTAGTCCTCAATGGTACTACATCCACATGGAGAGAAGTAAGCAGTGGGGTACCACAAGGCTCCGTCTTAGGCCCAAGGCGAGACCTGGCTCAAAAACAGCAACTGTGAGAGGGACCTTGGAGTCCTAGTGGACAATCACTTGACTATGAGTCAGCAATGTGCAGCAGCAGCCAAAAAATCTAATACAATCCTGGGTTGTATAAACAGACGCATAGAATCAAGGTCACGTGAAGTATAAGTACCGCTTTATAAAAGCCTAGTGAGACCACACCTGGAATACTGCAACCAATTTTGGTCACCATACTACAAAAAAGATGTTGTGATCTTGGAAAAGGCTCAGAGAAGAGCAACTAAGATGATCCAAGGCCTGGAGACTAAAACATATGAAGAACAGCTGCAGGACTTGGGTTTGGCTAGTCTAAAGAAAAAAAGAAACAGGGGTGACATGATAGCAGTATTCCAGTATTTGAGAGGCTGCCACAAAGAAGAGTGGGTTAAATTATTCTCCAAAGCACCAGACGACAGGACAAAAAACAATGGTTGGAAACTGACCAAAGAGAGAAGCAACCTGGAATTAAGGAGAAAGTTCCTAACAGTGAGGACAATTAACCAGTGGAACAGCTTGCCTTCAGAAATCGTGGGCGCTCCATCACTGGAGATTTTTAAGAAGAGAATGGACAGTCACTTGTCTGAGATGGTATAGGTTCTCCTGCTTGAGTGGGGAGGGGGGGCTGGACTAGAAGACCTCCAAGGTCCCTTCCAGCTCTATTCTATTCTATTCTGTTCTGTTCTGTTCTATTCTATTGCCCTATGCATTAATGTTTACCTTTGTGCACAATCAAAATGCAGCATCATTTTTACGGCTATTTGGAGCTCATTTATCAAATGGTTAGGAATTATGCTTTTATTCATAAAGTGATGTTTTGATGAATGTGCATAAGATTTTTATATGCATTGTTATAAAAAAATTAAGGGAACAGGAAGAATAAATAAAAAGTTTTGATAAAAAATTGTTAGAACATCCACTCATACTGCATATTCAGTTACCTGTTTCCAAAGCCACCGTATTTGTGCAAGAAATTTGAAAGAAAAATTCTTGTTATCAATTTATCTTATAGGACTTTGTGCTAAAGCAATTTCACAAGCCTGCAAAAATGGATCAAGTAACTTGGGGGGGGGGGAACAACTTCACTAAGAACTCTGCAAAGAAGATTGTAATAGTTGAATCCTGTTGTATCCATATCCCAATTTTCCAATGAGATGCTTAGAGCAGCACCATATTATATTCTTATAGTTCTACATGGAGGCAAAGCTCCAAGAAAAAGACTGTCTCAAGTCTATCTGGCAACTTCATATCAATTGAATTTCTGAATTTTCCTTCCCTCCCTAGAAATTCAAGACTATAGGTACCATTCCTGTTGCTGTATGTGAACTGTATCATTAGTTTGACAGGATGTGGATTTACATTACAAATCAACTTACAAATGAACAATCTTTATAAGGAGATATCATTAGTTATTTTTCAAGAACCATGCAAAAGGGACCCCATGATATATGTTATCCCATTGGTTAAAATGATCATTACTTTGCTGTGGTGTGTATGATTTTTGTTGGAAGTCATATTTTAGTTGTTTGTTTTCCTATTCCAGTTTTATGATGAAAACTGATCCCACCAAGTTGGGAGTTTCATTTCCAAAGCTAAGGAGAGTGTTGGCTGGGGAGGGCAACTTTTTAACATGACTAGAGGGGAGGAAAGGCTCCCTTTTCTTGCACTGCTGTTCTAACGAGAATCACCCCAGTGTAACTGATGATTTAAAAAAAGGAATTCAACCACAAGCAATATATTGTGTATCCTACCTAGTACACATTTAGAAATCATTATCTATCCCTGTTCACTATACCAATTAGCATCATAATTCCTCACTGTTTTAGATAACAGCACTTATAGACATAAAGGTAAAAGTAAATGTTTCTCCTGTCTAATCGTGTCTAACTGTAGGGGGCAGTGATCATCTCTGTTTCCTAGCTGAGGAAGCCAGCATTGTCCATAGACATTTTCTGTGGTCATGTGGCTGACATGACTATACACTGAGGCACATGCAACGTTGTTACTTTCCCACCAAAGTGATACCTATTTATCTATTTGCATTTGCATGCTTTTGAACTGCTAGGTTGGCAGGAGCCGGAGCAAGAACTGGTTACTCATCACACAGTACTTGGGTCTCAAACTGCCAACCTTCCGGTTGACAAACCCAGTATCTTAACTGCTAGGCTACTGCGCCCCTTATTATACACCTAGGCATCAAATAACCTAATTTCTCTAGAGAAACACACTCCAGCGAGAGCTTTCTCTTCTTTGTTTGTACAATCGAGACCCCTCATTGTATAAATTTTACAATGCGCCATCACTTTAGTGCAGATTTGATTTGTCTGGAACAAAAACAAAATCATGACCAAAGAACAAAAGCAGAGCTAGAACAGCACCTAATAAGACTTCTTCCCTTCTACTTTGCTAGTAATAGATTAAGGTTCACAAAACTATGGTGTTACTGCATTGGAAAAAAACCCTAAGGAAATGTTGACTATGGTTGGGAATTATTAGAGTTACTGCTTAAAAGGAGAGGATATATTTTATGATAACATGAATTGGTTTGACATGATGGTGTTTGTAAAATGTTTGGAGCTTAATTCGCAGAAAAATCCCTTTGTCTCACAATGGCTTTAGCAAAGTAACTATGTGGATAAAAATTAATTCTGTGAAAAACTATAGTAACCAAAACCATTTATACCACATCTTGACTAGAAATATCTCCCATCTTTCTTCACAAAGTTGCTAATGTTTTTATTTTTCCAGTCTAAAATTATTTGTGTTTATTTACCCAAGAGACTGAGCATACACACCTTGTTAACATTTAACTAAGAGTCATTGACATGTATTTCATAGAATTAAAATGACAAAGCAAACAAGTTTCAGGGAGAACTCTGAAGAATTCTGTCCAATATAATGAGCTTGGTAAACAGAAATAATTAGCTCTCTATATTTGTAAAAAAAACAAGCAGGAATTCAGAACTGCTTCAGAAGTTTTACATTTTCACTTTTAAAGATGGGATTATTTCAACTGGATAATCAATTTGACTTTTTAGAACAAAACTGAGTTCAGTCCCCATTCTGGTTGTTTGGAGCCACCTTGGGGAACTTCTAAATGTCAGCTAGTTGCTGACATTTCCTGCCTCTTTGTGGCTCGCCTGACATGCCGTGGCAGTGACAGGATAATGCTGGGTTAAGTGGGGAAAATCTCTAATCATTCTAACAATATCCCATGTTTTGAAGGGAATAACATCATGAGATTAGAGGAACAGCAGCATGGTTCAAAAAATAAAATAAGGATCTGGCCTACCTAGGCTTTTCCAGAAGTGAAAAATAAATAGACTATAAAGAGAAAAGAAATACACTTGGGAAGGATAAAGTAGGGGAAAATACTACTACTTTCAAATGGTACTTTGATGAAAGATAAAACTTTTCTCTCCCGCTCTGTATTTGAGGTGAACCTTAGCAGACCCAGGAACAAATATGGCAACCTTGTTGTCTCAATGTATGCACAGTGCACTGTGGTGAAACAATAATAACAATATCCCTAATTTTTCTCATATGTAGACCGAGTCCCATTTAGCAAGAATTGATTCTGAAGACTATGCAAACTATGCTGTTTTTATGCTAGGATGGGCTCATTTAGTTAACCTATTTATTACAGATCCTTTATGTTTTAAAAATGCAGTGAGATATTAAATGTATGCCAAATATTTTTCTGCCCGTTTTCCTTTAAAATGTCACTTGCTGTTATTGCTTAATACCTCAGATTTAAATACTGTATGGTCCTGTTGATGACAGACTGGCAAGAAAATAAAAAGCTGGCAGACATCTTTTAAAAAGCTATATATCCCCATATATCTCAAAATGAATGCTTAATTTCAGCTGATTACTAGAGACTTTAACTTGGTTTATTTATTTATTAATTTTGTATACTGCCCATTTCGCTAAAAGGTGACTCTAGGCAGCTTACAATCAAATAACATTCCAACAATAATACAAAGTATGGTAAGTAGCAGTGTTCCAATATCTCAGGGGCTGCCACAAAGAAGAGGGAGTGAAGTTATTTTCCAAGGCGCCTGAAGGCAGGACAAGAAGCAGCGGATGGAAACTAATCAAGGAGAGAAGCAACCTAGAATTAAGGAGAAACTTCCTGACAGTTAGAACAATTAACCAGTGGAACAACCTGCCTCCAGAAGCGGTGAATGCTCCAACACTGGAAGTTTTTAAGAAGAGATTGGACAGCCATTTGTCTGAAATGGTATAGGGTTTCCTGCCTGAGCAGAGGGTTGGACTAGATGACCTCCAAGGTCCCTTCCAACTTTATTATTATTATTATTATTATTATTAAGTATTTACTGTAATTACTAATTACTAAGGTCCCCCTTTTAGTTTGTGCAGAAAGAAAACAAGGAAAAAAAGTCTGTGCCTAATCCATGGTTTCTGTACATGCAGGAAAAAAAATTATTCTGCAATTACTGCGATCGAGCAAAATACAAAAAGTTGTCTTGGGTAATTGAATTATTTGAGCGGCTGACCAGCAATATTGCTGCACTTCCAACTTTTTCATTATCCTGAAATGGAAATAAATAATCTGGTATTCATTACCATATCTTCATGGATAGGAATCTGAAGTTTATACTGTCCCAGAACTGAAATATATTAAAGACATTTTATGTTTATTATATGTACAGTAGTATCTTCAAGTATCTGCAAAATCCCAATGAGAATTTAAATTTCTCATCCTCGCATAAAGAATATAGTACTTTGATTTCTGGTGTAATTGGTTTCTTTGACATCACTTAATAATATAATTTTCCTCACAGTGCTGGCCAAATTATAAATCCAAACTGGAAAGTAAAGCAGCTTGCACATGAATAAGTGATATACAGAATCTAGTGCAGCAACTTCCTTGGGAGTGTTTCTTCCTGCTTTTTTCTTCATCTTACTATAGAAAGAATTCATAAATGCTTCTAGGTTACATTCAAAAATTTCCCCAATGCATACATTTGACTGGGGATTGTGTGCAGTAGAGACAGTATGCCTGTAAATTATGGACAAAGTCTTTCTTTTTTTCTAAACTGTATTAGTCATCTTACTGTAGTAGCTATCAAATGATGCATCTCAAAATACAAACAATAGATATAAAACTTGCTAAAATAATGACTTCCAACAATCAATTCATAGCTGCTCAGTAAAATAGCAATTCTGATACATGATTTATTTAAATTAAAAAGCCAGGGAGTCAAACAGAAAATAGAATAAACTAGGTATATTTTCCTTATGGTGACATTTAAAAACTGGGGTGTTACTACTGAGAAAATCTATGCAGTTGCTGCAGTTCATCTTGAGCAAAAATCTCCCTCCGGATATTGTCAACCTAAGCAAGGATATTAATTAATTAATGTTAATAACTGCCGTTCTGAATTGGGCCTGAAAATGAACCATGAACCCATGAAAATGATATAATATGATCGTAACACCTACCCTACCTGCCATATTTTATACTAGTGGAAGTTTCTGGATCATGGCTTGCTTTGAAACTTTCTTGTTATTACTTTGATTGTAGCAGTAGCATCAAACCTCAATCAATGTCAAATGAGTTCATTTAAAATTTTAAATATTATTTTTGTGAAGATACAATCTTCACAATGCAGATCTCTTTTTAAGTTACTGAAGCCATATCTGAGTTCTATAATCCTTGTTTCATTCACTCTTCAGCTTTCCTGTGAGATTGCCCAATTCAATTTTTTTTAATAAATGGTGACCTGAGATTGTATCTTGTTTACGTATTTAAGAGAAAAAACTCACATTTGTAAAGCAACTGCAATTGTATAGCATTAGAAAAATTGCTTTTATACAAAGATGGAGAAATGTTTATAATGATGCATAATAAATCTGTAGTACTATTATGTCTCTAAAAGTAGTTAAATGGCTATTACTATATGAAAAGAACAATTATTCAGAACCTATTATGCTTCTCAAAATGTAGACAGCATGAACTGTAAAGCTAATCAGTGGTCAGGATAGTGTATATTTTTCTGAAAACCTTTATAATTAGAAACTGATCACTGTCAAGCAACTGAATTACTGTCAAGCACTAATGGTTTAAGTATCAGAAATATTAGGACAGTGGGACATTAATAACATAATTGTTAGCCATTCCTCATACTCTTCAGTGGGTTTATAAATATTGCATGTTTTTTTTCCAATAAATGAATGTTATATATTCAAAAAATACTAGAACAACTTTGATTAGATGCCATCAAATCAGTGTCAACTCTTAATAACCATGTAGTTGGATTAGATTTTCTCTAGATTTTCTCTAGAACAATTTACAAGAGCTGTGGTGACGCAGTGGTTAGAATGCAGTACTGTAGGCTAATTCTGCAGACTGCCAGCTGCCAGAGGTTCGGCAGTTCGAGTCTCACCGTCTCAAGGTTGACTCAGGCTTCCATCCTTCCGAGGTCAGTAAAATGAGGACCCAGATTGTTGGGAGCAAAATGCTGACTCTGTAAAACCACTTAAAGAGGGCTGTAAAGCACTACGAAGTGGTGTATAAGTCTAAGTGCTATTGCTAGTGCTACTTATGAGGAAAAAGTTCAAAAGTTGCAATTTAAATATGAGAAGATTTACAAATATTCTTTTGTATAGAATTGCTGATACATTGTCAGAAACAAGTACTGCTGAATGTTTTGAAGTTTCCTAGCTAATCTCTATTAAAGCTTGAACTAGAAGGAGGAAGGAGTTTTAGGTATGTTCTCCACTTTGAGTTATTTATAAAAATAATAAAGGCAGGATTAATTTTTTTTAAAAAAAACTGTACAGTTTGTTATCAGTCTCAAAGCAGACATGCTAAGTTATTTTTTTTTACCCATTTAATTGTTACCAGACCTTTGGTGTGATTTTACAACTATAAAGTGGGGGGGGGGAGCATCCAAATAGGACAATTCAGATAAGAATTTAATAAACTAACTCTATGCCCAGACACATAGTAGGTTTAAAAATTATTGAACTTGTCCTATGCTAAAACTGATGATAAAGTCTTGAACTATCACCATAATTATCACCATAAATTGTGATAATTTTCCAATGGCCCTGATATGGTTCAAGAGATAATATGGAAACCCAGTCTATCAGGCTCAACATGGTTCTATATGATCTAAATTAAAAGTATAATAAGCATATTATGTAATATGTAGTTTTTTAAAGTTTCATGCTGATATATAATCCCAGACAATAATACAGTGTCCTAATGAATCCCACTCTATTTCTCTCTTCCAAGAATTAAGCAATCTGATTGTTGATAGAAAAAGTATGAATAATTCACTGCTACAAAAAGGTATAGATTTTTCTTTCCAATATTGTAATTTTCTCTACAATACTCTACAAAGAATGTATTCATAATTTTGGCATGCTGACAGATTCCACAAGCTAGAGAATTTGTTTAGAAGAACCCTTGCATTCTTGTTGAGGCATGTTTGCAATAATTGTCAAGGAATGTTGGAAATCCTATGCATTTTACACAAAATATGGCAATAGTAACACAACTTCAACCATAACGGTTAATGTTTCAGGTCTCAAAATACAACTCTAGCAGTTAAACTATCAGAATTATATTGGACTGAGGTCTCCTAACATAAAAGGAAGAACTGCCCCATTTGTCTGATATCTGAGTATTATAGTTGTGCAGCATTTTGGATCATGCTCTAGAAAGATGCTTTGGATTAGTGCATATTGCTTTTGGAGTATGCAAACTCTGTATCAGTATCTTCTTCTTCTTGTTGTGCCGTATCCGTTGTCGGATGTTGGCGATCCTGTTTTTATCAGCAGCCACACGAAAAAGTGCTGCTGAGTTTTGTCCAAACCAGTCCCTTAGATTTTGAAGCCATGATGTTCTTCTTCTGCCTGGACCTCGTTTGCCTTCAATCTTTCCCTGGGGGATTAAATGGAGTATGCTGTATTTTTCTGGGTGTCGCATCACATGTCCAAAATATTCTAACTTTCGTTTTTCCTTTAGCCACTCCTTTTCCTGAGATCACACAGTAGCTATAAAAGGCAGCTGCATGATCCTGGGAAAAAAGTTCAACTGCTTTAAAGAGCTGCAGGTGTGATATTCATGATCTAAAATAGGGTTGTTGTTGTTTTTGGAATTCAACCTCACAGCCTTAGTAATTATGACCTGATTCACTGAAGTTGGTTTATGACACAAAGTAGTATGTGATAATCGAAATCAACTTGCTGGTTGGTTTGAATGCTCGGATCGTTTAAAAGCAAATAATAATTTGTAATCCTAATTGATTTCAGTTCTCGAGTGTAGCCCTTGAGAAAAAACAAGGATAACAGCAGCAACAGTGAAACATAAATATAACATTGATGCTTAAATACTGATGTTTTGTGCAAGGTGACTGACATAACAATTTCTTATTCACTTTATTCCTATAATAGCTTAATGAACTAGTAGATTAGTTGAGAAAATGATTGCTCAAGCTGATCCAATTGGCTTAGTAGCTGAAGGGGAAGCACTTATGTTATAATATCAATAAAAATTATGAAAAATAACAAGCTAATGCTAATTTTCCAGTTGTAATAAAACATTAAATACCACATATTACCAAAAGTTCTGTTAATTAAAAAATAATTGAAATGAAATGATTTTACCCTGCTAAACAGGAATTCTTTTTTTTTTTTTGGACAGATATGCTTGAAAATCTATGAAGCTCACTAAGACTCGTGCAACACCTAGAAACCAATGAAGTGCAAAGCACTAAAGTTATGGAAGGTGCACTGAAACCAATGAAAAAAATGGCTCTTCCTCTCTCTCTCTTTTTTTTTGCCTGCCAATGAGTTCTACAATCACATCTTCAAATGCATTCCACATGATATATCTGTGCAATGTTCACGTGACCCAACTGTTGATTAATAAAAATTCATCAAGTTTGCTCCACTATCTGAGATACGAGATTAAACAGATAGTTTTAAAAATGGCAAGCGGCAAAACACCAGGTATAAAACATTTATAGATCTTTTGGTGCCAAATGTTGTCATGTGAAGATAAGGGAATTTTATTACCGGCTTTTGATTAGGCCTCTATTACAGTTAATATCACCCTCAGTGTGCCAATTATTGTCCAATCTCATTGATTAATGCTGATACAAAGATTTTAACAGCAGTATTAGCAAAGAGTCCTGCCATGAAAAGCTGTTTGGGTGACCTTGGGCCAGTCACTCTCTCTCAGCCCAACCTACCTCATTGGGTTATTGTTCTGGGG
Source organism: Azemiops feae (assembly GCA_023970755.1). Classification (NCBI taxonomy): domain Eukaryota; kingdom Metazoa; phylum Chordata; class Lepidosauria; order Squamata; family Viperidae; genus Azemiops; species Azemiops feae. Next base: position 3,482,132 of record JALGBA010004142.1, on the reverse strand, counting down.
AGAATAGGAGGAGGAAGGTGTGTTGTGTATGTATGTTGCCTGGAGATATTTAGTATAGAGTATAGAGGTGGGATACAAATAAATAAATCTGTCTGTGTGAATTTATATGCTGTCAGGCAAAAAAAATTGGATGTAAGATTTTATAACTAAACAAGGAAGGACTGAAGAAAAGCCCCAATATAAAATAAATATAAAAATAAAATAAAAGCAATTGAAATAAATATAAAATAAAATGGAGAGATATTTTCAAATATATACTTTTTTTCAATGCATATATGCCTTTTTTTCCAAACTCTTATGAGATCCTTAAATGATAACCAGTTTTCTCCAGCAAGTTCTCAAGTATCTTTCACCATTAGAACTTTCAGCCAATTTTTATACTTAATTACTTAATTAAAGGATCATGCAAGAAGTACAATTCCTGAGAATGGAAATGCAATGTTTGTTTTATGTTTCCTATTACATATTCAGCCTGAACAAATAACCATTTTTGTTCTATGGTAACATTAAATCAGACTATATAATATTCCTCTACATTGATTATTTCCAACAAAAAGGCAATTCTTCCACAGCAGAAGCAATAATGCTATTATGTTACAATCATAATCTTGTTTCTTTCTTCTATAAGAGAAACTTTATAACAATTTTCAAAAGACATAAATAATTGATTTAAAGGATACCTTGGACAATGCAATTTTTCATTGTCCAAGGTATCCTTTAAATCAGCTCTTTATGTAACAAGGCATCGTACTGCTTTTTGAAGTGAACAAGACTACGTGAATCAACATGAGTTGAAGATTCAATATATACTGTATGATGAAAAAAGATTTTAAGGAAAATTATTTGGTCCCTGTAAATACAGGACAGCCAAGTCACACAAAACTCTTTTAACCAAAGCTTTGAGAAGACACTCCAATCCCCAAAATAGCAGCTGTCAATAAAGGCGATGAACCAAAAAGTAAAGTTAATACTTCTACCAGAAATAAAGATGGATTACGTAGAAAAGAAGCAATGTCAAAAAGGTTGTTAGAACTTTAATTCTATTAATCTGAGTATTATATCATATATTACACATTTTATTTCACAATCCCTTTAGTCTGGACAGTTCTAGTTCATGATTTTATGGCATTCTAACTTACACTGCAGGGACTCAGTTTGGTGTAGGAATTAAAGATAAGTAATTCAGAGACTATGAGTTCTAGCGTCATCCTAGTTTAAAGACTAAATTTTAAGTAACAGAATCTGTGAAGCTAGACATGGTTCAGATTTTCCCCATACTCAGGTAATCATTCTGTATTATGTTCTGCATACTCTGGACAGCCACAGGATATATTATGTGGGCATAAAATTGAAGAGTTCCATTACAAACAGACTTCAATTTTTTATTATTGTAGTTATATGTGGGTATGGATTTGAAATTTTCTCAGAAACTTCAATTTGCTCATTTAAAAATCAACTGGATATCATTTCAAAATGCAGTTCTGCTCCTGTGCTTTACTTGCTCTGCTATTTTCATTTTTGCTGGGTTTAATTATTTTTTGTTCATTTAAAAATAATTTTAATATTAACTGTTCCGGAAAGTACACTTCCAGTTTTTTTTTAAATGAACAACTTACAGGAATGTAAACTTTGGTAAATAATATGAAGCACCATTATCTATCTCCATGGTACACATTAATCCAGCAAACACCAACAACAAATTATGTGGTCTCAACCACAGACTATCAAATAACAAGCACAATTAGTTATTTTGTTTAGAAGAAAGGTTACGAAAATACTAATTTACAGAGGAGTATTCCAATTTGGGCATTGCCTAGAACCTCGTCAGGGTGAGGCAATTTTAAAAACTATAAACGAATATAGAAAATCATTTCTAAACATTTATTTTCTGTTAACTGAACAAAGATCTCAAGCTGAGTCCAGTCTGAATTTTATCCTTGCTAGTAAGCATACTTAAGGCTAAACCTTGAATTAGAGAGACAGTGGAATTAACATTGAAAGCAGGAGTTGTCAGATATCACTAAGCCAAAAACTTAGACTTTTGCTAAAATAACCAGTTGATACAATGTAACTTGTAACTCAGGTTGAACTTTGGGTCCTTGGTGCTCTCTGAGATTGGTTGTTTTCTTGCAGACATTTAATTAACAAATCAGGTAACATCATGTCTAATCACCATAGTGTTTGTTAATAACATTATTTAAAATGGTTGCCACTGTCTTAATTCCTTATGGCCTTCAGCTAGCAAATTGGTGTTTATTATATAATTATTCCTAACTACTGTAATGGCTCCACAAACATAGAGCACATACAAGTTATCAATTAATTTGTCAAATTCTAAAACAAACAATTATAATTGCTGGAGCTAGTGGCTTTTTCACTCCATCTCACTATAACTAAAAGATTCCTTATACAGGTAGAAAATATTCAACCGTCAACGCACTGGAATAGTGTTTGATCGGTTTATAGTGAGTCATTGCCACGCTTTGCTTGGCTCACTTCTATAAGACAGGCTCATTTAATTTTCCTTCACTTTTTATATTATTTCAAAAAAAAATTAGCTGTAGCTGAATCCTTATAAATGCAAAAGCATTAAAAGCAATAGAAAACAGATCAACTTCTAAAGCACCACAAGTTTTTCATTTGTGCAGCTATATACCATCCTACTCTCATTAGAATTGCACAGAAAAAGCAGAGAATGTCAGTCCTTTCAAACTATTACATAACTTCCCCTTCCCAAAAAAAAAGAAAAGAAAAAATGTGCCTTTTTATAGAGATACTAGTGCCAATGAAAGAAAGAATGGAATGGTGTGATATAGTTTAGGAGCATTTGTATCTCAAAATCTGACTTCAAAAACATAAAGCACTTCATTCAGCAGACTTGGAAAGTAAAGACACTAATTTAAGAAGCAGAAGATAAAAATGTAGCAACACAAAGTGATGGTTTTGGATAGAGCTGGTAACACCAAGCTTGCATCATTACCAAACTCCAGTTGCAAATTAGGATTATCTTAAATTGTTTATGAGGACTAGGCAGGAAACAGAAGGGCAAAGAAAGGAGGCATGAAGACATGGAAGGCAAATACTTCCACCAAATACAGTGCATTCATATTGGTAACTCAAGCTATACTATTATCTCAAAACATCAATCACCTTCATTTCCCTGTGTTCTTTTCTGGCTTCCAGTCTTTTCACCAAATGTGGTCAATTACTATTCAGTATTACAGTGGAACGAAGGAAACACATAATATCAGATAGATATGAGCTAAACACTCAGGCTTGGTAGAGACTAGTGGTGAAGAATGTCACCAGGTATGCAGACAATTAGAACCTACTGATACTGTTAAAATTATTACACTGGCTCCAGTAATTGCTGTTTTTTACTCAGGGGAATTGAAAGGACATGAATTATATTAACTTTAGAAAGAAAAACACAACAAATCTAAGTAGAGTTCTATAAAGGGCAGATCCACATTTTTATTAAAGCTAGAGGAAATGAATTTGTTTTTTGGCATTAAAAAAAAGTTACTCTGGAATATAGAGCTACCCCGGACTGATACAACATATCTCTGGTATTTGGCAATATAATATTTATTGATTAATGTCTAATTTGTTTTTCTGTTTTCTAAAACATAATGAAAGAAATACTGAAGCCAATATTTGTTAGCACAAGTGTCTGAAGTTTTTTGAAGGCTGAGATCTATAGATAAAAAGAGAAGGAATATTAACAATATTTATCCTCTTCATGAGTACCATGGATATTAGAACCAAAAATAGAAGCTACATGAAATTGGGTTGGAAAATGCAAGCAGTTACATGGAACAAGAAAAGGGAGCATTATAGAACTAATAAGTAGCAGTGTTTGATGTGGCCATTTTAAACTGATTCACAATAATCTTTGTTACTGATTATTTGAGCTCAAAGCAAATATAAAAAGAAATACATCAAGATTAGAAACAATTAAAAATCTTCCCATAAAAGTTATCTTAAACTGTCTTTTTTCTTTTGCAGGGAGCAATACTAAACTATTTTTTCAAAATGGACTTCAGTTAAAAAAGAAGTTTGTTGAATTGGAGCAATTAATTTTAGGGCAGAATGTAATATTTTAAGAGTTTTATCTCATTCATGGGGCAAGCCAAGGCACTTTCTCCTATATTTTATGTAAATATACATTTTTTTAAAAAATGAAAGACTGATTTATTTAAATGATTTAGCAATGCACTCTTTCTGTTTATCCTAATTATACAAAAATAAATAGCCAGGCTAAGGTTACCACTAATTCAGTTAACTAAATTCACCAGAGATTTGGGGGCAGCCCGGTATGACATAGGAAGGTAGTGCATACAGAACATATAGAATGTTAATCGTGGCCTTTTACAAAATAAGGCTTTACTGTAATAAAAATTGGTAATATGGTGCTTTTAACCTTTGGATCATGCTTGCATTCATGGGCACAATGGTGTCTATGGTCACCACATTACCTACTCATGAATTATAAAAGTTTACCCACGTAAAAATACCAGATGCATCCTTGAAAGAATTGTTTTGCTTTTGAAAGAAAAACCTATTTTTTGAACTTCAAATATACACAGTGAAAATGCAAAACAACAACAACAACAACAATAATAATGAAAGAACTGGAGAAGATAACAAAATACAAAGATCTACAAATAGAAATGGAATGACTGTGGCAAAGGCAAGCAAGGGTAGTACCAATAGTAATAGGCGCCTTGAGTGCAATCTCAAAACAACTGGAGCACCACTTGAATACCATTATTGACAAATTCACCATTAGTCAATTGCAAAAGGCGGCCTTACTGGGAACTGCTTCCATCCTGCGACAATATCTGTAATACCATCAAACATCCACATCTGCCTATCCCAGGTAGATGTAGTCTAAGGACTCGATAGGTATACAAAAATGCCAAATCCAGCCTGAACATCTGGCTGACTGTGCAATTAATAATAATGATAATGATAATAATTAATAATGATAAATAATGATAAAAAATAATAATAATAATAATAATAATAATAATAATAATAATAATAATAATAATAATAATAATAATAATAATAATAATAATAATAATAATAATAATAATAATAATAATAATAATAGTTGGAAGGGACCTTGGAGGTATTCTAGTCCAACCCCCTACTCAGGCAGGAAACCCTATACCATTTCAGACAAATGGCTGTCCAGTCTCTTCTTAAAAACTTCCAGTGTTGGAGCATTCACCGTTTCTGGAGGCAGGTTGTTCCACTGGTTAATTGTTCTAACTGTCAGGAAGTTTCTCCTTAGCTCTAGGTTGCTTCTCTCCTTGATTAGTTTCCATCCGTTGCTTCTTGTCCTGCCTTCAGGCGCTTTGGAGAATAGCTTGACTCCCTCTTCTTTGTGGCAACCATGAGATATTGGAATATTGCTATCATGTCACCCCTAGTCCTTCTCTTCATTAAACTTAATTTTCTTCTTTTACAAGTCTTATACACTTATGGCCAACATTTGTTTAAATGAAAAACTGCCCCACTTATATACACACTGGAAGGAGCACTGTTAAAAAGCAATGCAGATTGCCTGTATTCTCCAATTTTACAGCCTTTCAACCCCAAATCATTTTACTCTGTTTTCCTACATAGATTTATTACTGATCTGTATAGATTAATACTACTAATAATGGACTGAAGCAACATGCTAAAAGCTTCACGTTTCACAGATGATAGCACAGACCTACATTTGGAAATAATGATAGCTGTGATACCTAACCTGGCCTAAAGTTAGCAGTGGTTTAATAAAAAGCACACTTAGGAAAGGGACCAGGCAAGAGAAGGTACAGACACAAGAATTTTTTTTTATAGACAATAGCGTCCTCTTTTTCATGCTTGCAGTCCTCTAACTACATCCCTTCCAATAACCACCAATATTTCACTGTATGCAAACTCTAGGCATGGAATTTCTATATCCCTATATTCTCTATGAATATTTCTCCCTCCTTTTAAAGGTATCCATGTAGCAGATGGTATTACATCTAAGGAGAGTGAATTATATAAATGAATTGTGTGTTATATGAAAGACTGCTCCCTTCTACTTCATATCTACTATTTTTTATGCAGGAATTGAATATCAGAGACCCTGAGAAAAAGGATAATTCCCAACCTAAAACTTCGTGATTATAAGTCATACTGGTACTTTGCCCTATTGTCACTTTCAGGTATGCAGTCTGCTCATTTGCTTTGGAGAGCGCCAAGATTGGCTCATTTAGGATGGTAAAATGCTATTTGGCAATGGACATTATATCTGCTAGTCAGAGTACTTTAAAGCTTATTTCCAATCTATCAGAAGTAAACGGGATAACTGGTAATTTTAAAACTGGTTTCAGAAGCCAGTTCCTTAGCAGTGTCACTATTTATCGTACCTTCAAATTGTCCCCTAGTTTTTCACAAGTTTAACATTCTGGGATTCTAGCAGAACTCTATTATGCTTTATTTTTTTAATTTATTGGATTCATACCCTATCTTATTATCATCATTGAAAAATGATCATTCGACTTTAAAATCTGTGCTGTCTCAAATGTAACAATTGCATTATTGCAGCAAACTGTGAAAACTAGTTATTATTAATTTTGCTACAAAGTGGTAAACATTCTTCTGCTCTTCTGAAAATGCCATAAAGCTCCCATAAATTTTTGCAGTTGAATGAAATTTGCTAATATTGTGTTTCCTCCTACAGTGCTGGTAAAACTTCCAAGTCAACACTGTTCCATAACAGAAAAGGAAGACAGGCATAATTCCAAACAGTCTCTGGAAGTAGAACAAAGACTGACAACTGGAAAGCCTACATTACTTTTGCAATACTTGGAGTTGGAAAAGGCAGAGACTGATTTTTCAAAGCTTTTTCTATGAAGCCCCAAACTTTTGAATATGGAATCTTCCATAAAGTAACCCAGTCTTATGAAATGGATTCTTGGGACCTCATTTTTAGACTATATTCTGAACCCAACAAAATCTCCAAAACTCATTAAACTTTGCCTCCCCCTCCAAATTATTTTTAGCTCATTTGACTTGGAAATAGCTTAAATACTGCCACACAAGATAAACTACAATTTAACTGAAAGTAAAAATACAATTTTAAAATGCAATCAAAGATACAAGTAAAACCACAATCAAATACAATATTTTATTTCTTGTGTTCAATCATATCTGATTCTCAGAAACTGCTTGGACAAGTTCCTGTAATTTTCCTGGCAAGGTTTGCCATTGGCCCCTTCCTAGGGCTGAGAGAAAGCGACTAGCTCAAGGTCACCCAACTGCCTTTGTGCCCAAGGCCAGATTAGAAGTCATAGTCTCCCGGTTTGTAGTCTGATGCCTTAGCCCAGTGACAGCGAACCTTTTAGAGACCAAGTGCCCAAACTGCAACCCAAAACCCACTTATTTATCGCCGGGTGCCAGGTGGGACGTGGCCCACTGGGTGGGTGTGGCTGTGGTGGTCATGGCAGACTGGGTGGGTGTGGCCAAAGTGGGCATGGTCACCTCGATGTTGCTCGTGGGGAGGGATGCCTGTGGGGGCCGGGCAGGGTTGGGGGAGATCCAGGGGTCTCTGGCAGGTGGGATGGTGGGCAGGAGGCTCGTCCTGCAGGGTGAGGCGAGGCAGGGCGGGGGTGCCATTGCCACGGGGCAAGGCGAGGCAGGGGCCGGGGCGGCTGCTGCCTGACACCATCAGTCCCCACACACAGAGGCCAGCGAGCGCATGGGGGCTGCCAGTGTCCGTCAGCAGCCACAGCCTGCCGGCCCCTCCACTGGCGCACTCTGGGGCTCCGCAGCCCACCGCCAGCAGCTCAGAGAAGCCGCCTCTGAGCTGGACAGCTGGCCAACAGCTGAGGAGGCGATGCAGTGGGTCGTGCCCGGGAAAAGGAGAGCATGCGAGGCCAGGAGGGACGGGATGGGGGGAGGGAAACCAGCCATGCCGGGATGCATCCGGCCACATGGGACCTCGGGCGGCTGGTTGAAGAGGGACAGTTGCCATCTCCGGGGCATGGCACATGTGCCCAGAAAGAGGGCTCTCAGTGCCGCCTCTGGCACGCGTGCCATAGGTTCACCACCACTGCCTTAGCCACTATACCAAACTGGTATAGGTAAGCACCAAAACCTGCCAGGTGTAAGACTTCTAATGTATAATTTTGATACTGGTCATGTATGGATTTTTAATGTGCTGAAGTATGAAAAGCCAAGAGAAACAGCAGTGAGCAAAGCCAGTTATGGGAAAATGAGTTCTTTGTTTCATAAAAATGCTGGAAGTATTATAAAGTGCTTAGACTCAACCTTTTCATAGTTGCCCAATTGGCCAAACATTTGAAGTCATTTTTTTTTAGTGTGGACTGTTTCATAAAATGCTGTATTTTCAAATACTATTTTCAGTTGGAAAAGATAGTTGAATAATAATTTTAGAAAACCCAGAATGTTAAAATAAAATGAAGTTCTCAATCAAATAAATCTGGAAGTAGTTTGGTTTCTTTTAATGATATATCCTCTTTCCACCAGATTCACAGTTCATGTTCAAAGATTATATGAGTTATAATCAATATGCTGACAGTAGCCAACTATAGATCCCTACCTCTCTCTGGACCAAGGACATTGCCAAACTCCTGCCTCTGTCCCTGAAATCTGGGAGGGCTTGCATGGATCAAAACAAGCTGAGAATAATTCCATGCAAGAAGGAGCTACTATTGATTGATGATCAATCTAGCTCAATTCCATTTCCAATGTTGAATCTGGATAGGGGTCATAATCACCCTAGAGGAGACTAGAGAAGGTCTTGCTAGAACAGCAGGTGGAGGCCATAGCCAGGGGAGCCTTTTCAATTTCACTGATGCTCCAGTTATCCTTATTGTCTGAAGGGAGAGCGTTGGGAGCTTTTCCACAAGCTTCTTAGTGGCTGTCCTCACACTCTGGAATATCTTGCCTTCAAAGATGCAGAATAACTCAACTACTTGGATTTCAAGAAGTCATTGATGGCTTATTTTCCACAGGATGTTTGAATGCTGATGGGGAAGGGCTACCTTAGTTTTTGAACTGGACAGTTCTTCTCTGTTCAATTTTGATTTGACTGTAAATAAACCTTAAGTCTTAGAAAGTCTAGATCAGTGGTGGCGAACCCATGGCACGCGTGCCAGAGGCAGCACTCAGAGCCCTCTCTGTGGGCACGTGCACCATCACCCCAGCCCTGCCTCCCGCCACGGCCCCTTCCTCACCAGCAGCCCCCCCGGAGGAGAGTTGCCCCCAGGCACGGCCCGCACGGAGCAGTGCAGCCAAGGACATGGCAGCCAGGCAGTAGGGACAAGACTCTGCCCTTGCGCCCTGTTGTGCGCAGATGATGCTGCAGGGCATGGACGGAGGATGTGGCCGCCATGGCGCTGCAGCCACCTGGGTGATCTGCTGCGGCGGGCCGTGGAGGCAGTAGGCCCAGCGGGCGGGTGGGGTGGGGAGTGGCGTGGGGACAGAGCGGGTGGAGCAGGGGTGGGGCAGGGGTGGGGACGGAGAGGGCAGGGCGGGGCGGGGCGGTTTTTGGGCACTCGGTGTCTAAAAGGTTCGCCATCACTGATGATATATAAATGATATATATGATGATGATATATATAATATCATACAAACTATTAGCCAGCCCTGAGACGGAAATAGTAGAAGAGGACTGTTTGTTGACAAATTTACTAAGTTAAGACTTAATGTTAAAAAAGTTCTCTGGGACCAGAACAGAAGTACCAAATGGAAGGGGCGTTGTCTTACCTGAACGCCTTTTCTCAGCATGTTGATGGAGAATCCACAAATGGGTTTACTTCACCCTCCTGCCCAATGAGACTAAGTCAAACGATTGCCACGCCTCCTGCTGGGCTAGATACTGACCCAGTTACGACGAAGGCAAAGCAACAGACGATTGTCAGACGTGTTGGCTCCTCCTACCCCCGACACAGGACCTGACAGACACTAAGGGGGTGGGAGTGGATTCTCCATCATCATGCTGAGAAAAGGCGTTCAGGTAAGACGCCCCTTCTCCAGCATGAGGATGGAGAATCCACAAATGGGACATACCAAAGCTACCCTGTCCCTATGGGAGGGAATTAGTCTGGGCCTGTGTCCCGCTTGATGCCACCACTTGTTGTAGCACCCGCCGACCAAATGAGGTGTCTGCGGAAGCAAACTTGTCCACCTTGTAGTGCCGTATGAAAGGGGAAGGTGAAGACCAAGTTGCTGCTCTGCAAATCTCATCGATAGAAGCTTGCTTAGCCCAAGCCGCCGATGTTGCGGCGCTGCGGGTGGAATGAGCCGTGATGCGGCCGGGCATGGGTAATGAATGTGACTGGTAAGCAAGCCTTGATCCATCTGTCTATGGTTGAAGAGGATACTTTCTGTCCCATGGAAGAGGGTTGAAATGAGATAAACAGCGCCTCCGACTTGCGAAAGGCGGACGTCCGTTTGATGTATTGTCTTAGCGCTCTGCGCACGTCCAGAGTGTGCCACTTACGTTCCAAGCCGTGGGACGGGTTGGGGCAAAAGTTAGGAAGTATCACCTCCTGGGACCTGTGGAACAAGGTGTTAACCTTGGGAACAAAAGACGGATCTAAGCGAAGGATCACCCTGTCCTCGCGAAAGGTGCATAGATCCTCTCTGACCGAGAGAGCTGCTAGTTCTGATACGCGCCTGGCCAAAGTGACGGCTACCAGGAAGGTGACCTTCATGGATAGAAGACGGAGCGTACATGTCCTGATAGGCTCAAACGGAGGTGAGGTGAGAGCCTGTAGAACACGTGGCAGGTCCCAAGATGGATACCGATGGACCGCCGGGGGTCTGGTGTTGGTCGCCCCTTTGATGAAGGAGCGCACCATGGGGTGCTGAGCCAAAGGGCCGAATTGTCACATTGCAATACCGTTGACAGAGCTGCGACCTGTCTACAGATGGTATTTGGCGATAAGCCCTTGTCGAGCCCCTCCATCAAGTATTCTAAAATCCTCGGGATGGTGAAGGAGGAGAGATCCAATTGTTTTCTGGTACACCAGAGACTAAAATTTTTCCAGGTGGAATCGTATATCCTATTTGTAGAGGGACGCCTGGAGGCATGAATCATTGAAATTACCCTCGTTGAATAGGATTCTCTGGTCACGATTTGCCGCTCAAGTGCCAGGCGGCTAACTGGAGCCACTGAGGATCTGGATGCTGCAGGGCTCCCTGACTGAGGGCAATGCGGTATGGGGGTATTCTCCACAGGGGGGGGGAGAGATGGAGAGGCTGACAAGGTCTGCAAACCAAGGTCGTCTCGGCCAGTGTGGGGCAATCAGTATCACTTCCGCCCGTTCCAGCAGAATCTTGCGGATGACCACCTGGATCAGGGGAAGAGGAGGAAAGGCGTATAGCCATTCCCTGGGCCAAGGGCTGCGGAGCGCGTCCACCCTCTCCGCCCCCGGAGAAGGGAACTGGGAGAAGAACCTCGGGAGCTGAGTGTTCAGTGACGAGGCGAATAGGTCTAGTAACGGTAGTCCAAACCTGTCCGAAATCTCCCTGGAAAAGGGAGGGATCCAGGCGCCACTTGGAGTGGTCCACCGTTGACCTGCTTAAGGAGTCCGCCTGTCGGTTTGCCTCTCCCGAGATGTGTTCCGCCTTGAGGGAGGAGAGGTTGCACTCTGCCCAAGAACCCAACAACTGAGCTTCGATCATGAGGGATCTGGACCGGGTCCCCCTTGACGGTTCACGTGGGCTTTGGCTGCTACATTGTCCGTAAGGACCAGGACATGTTGGCCCGCCACATTGCTCTTGAAATGGCGTAGGGCGAGATGTATGGCCCTGAGCTCTAACCAGTTTATGTTGTGCTTCAGGTCCGGTCGGGACCACCGGCCCTGAGCCAACAGTGATTGGAGGTGAGCTCCCCAGCCGAAGAGACTGGCATTGGTAGTCAGAATGATTCGGGGGGGCTCCTTGAATAACGAGCCCCTTGCTACCGCTGGAGATGTTCACCAGCGAAGGGAGTTCAGAGTCTGAAGTGGGGCCCTGACTCTCTGGTTGGAGGAGCTCGTGCCCAGCCTCTGAAATGGGAGTAGGAACCATTGCAGATGCCTGGAGTGTAACCTGGACCATGGAACTATGGACATGCAGGAGACCATCTTCCCTAGCAATCGGAAAAGTGTGACCAGGGAAACAACACGTTCCCCTTGTATCTGGAGCACCAGGGAGCGGATGCTGTCTTGGCGCTCCTGTGATAGGTACACCATGCACTGTCTCATGTCTATAATCGCACCCAGATGTAATAGACGAGTGGATGGTACTGTATGGCTCTTCCTGGAGGACCCCAATAGTTAAGGTCAGATCCGTTTGGGCTGCCTGGACAGAGGTGGACTGGATCAGGATGTCGTCCAGGTAACCCTGGACCCGTACTGGGACTAATCTCAGGTGGGCCGCCAGAGCCACCAAGATTTTGGTGAACACTCTTGGGGTGGATGAAAGGCCGAATGGAAGGGCTCTGTACTGGTAGTGATGCCCTGTGTAGCAAAACCTGAGGAACCTGCGATGTTCGAGAAAAATGGGAACGTGTAAGTAGGCCTCTGTGAGGTCTATGGACGTTAGGAAGTCGTCCCGTCTGATGCTGGCCAGAATAGAATGGAGTGTCTGCATCTTGAATCTTTTGTACTTTAAATGGGAATTTAGTCCCTTGAGGTCGAGAATGGCTCTCCATCCTCCTGAGATCTTTGGCACCACGAAGAGGATGGAGTAAAAACCTGATCCTGTTTGTCCGGTAGGCACTGGTTCTATGGCCTTGATGTCTAAAAGATGACGTATGGCCTCGTGCATGAGTCTCCTTTTGTCCCGACTCCAAGAGATAAAGCGGCCCGGGGGTCTGGACAGGAATTCTAGGGAGAGACCATCTCTGATGGTGTCGAGCATCCAAGAGTCTGTAGTGGTGGTCTCCCATTTGTTGATGAAGAGGGAAAGCCTGCCGCATATGGGGGCTGTCTCCCTGGAGTCATTTACTTCTTCTGAAGGGGTGGCCGCCAGTTCCTCGAAAGGGCCGCTTGTTCTGGGCCTGCTGTCTGGGTCTTGGGCCGGGATGCTCCCATTGACGGTCGGGTCTGGGAGGAAAGGACCGGGTAGGCGGAGCCCATTCCTGGCCTGTACCTGCACAAAATGGCAATCTGCAGTAGTCCGGGGCAGAGTGTCTATCCACACGCTTGTTAAGGTGGGACATGACTCTGCGCTTGTCACGGTTCTCCACCAGGTATGGATTGAGGGACTCACCGAACAATTGCCCGCCAGTGTAAGGGGCGGTAGCCAGGCGCCATTTCGATTTTTGGTCCGCTCGCCACTGTTTCAGCCACAACAGTCTGCGGACAGCCACGTTGTAGGCTATAGCCCGGGATGAGAACCTGGCTGCATGTAGCGATGCATCTGCCATGTACTCAGATGTGGCCAGCAACTTACCCAGGGTCTGGTGGGCGCGTACCTGATCCTGGGGAATTATGGCCTGGAGTTCACAAAGCCACATTATGGACGTCCTGGCAAAAAAGGAGGTGGAGGTCGATGCCTTCACCGACCATGCCGAGGCTTGGTGAGACCTGCGGAGAGAGAACTCGGACTTCCTGTCCTCTGTCTTTAGGGTCTCAGCCATGTCACCAGATATGGTGGATGGAGAAACCAGAGGTGTTAGGGCTTCGTCCATCGCCGGGACCTCAAGCAGTTCAGACAAGGAGGTGGCCACAATTTCTTGTCTGTTGTGCCCAGTGTGGGAGGAGTACCCAGAGCTGACCATTGTTTTTTGATAGTATTAGTGAAGAGGGGGGGGACAAGGAATATGCTTCTGAGATACAGAAGGCTCAGCAAATAATGGATTTGGGGCCTGGCTAGTGGAGGGGACTGGTTGGATCTCTTGATCCGAGTCAATTTCTGCCGAGGTAGTTGCCTTATTCAAAAGGGATTTGAATAAGGATGGGTCAAACAACCCAACAAATGGGGTAGGATCCGGTGCTGATTCCTCATCCTCGGATAGATGTATCTCCCCCGGCTCGTATTCCTCTGGATATGATTCCATATCATGAGAGGATCGGTCAGAGGCAATGGAACAAGGGTAATCTACAGGCTCTGACGGGTAATGAGATGGCATGATTGGTGTGGCGGATTCGTCCCTGGGTCTGTGGAACGATGAGGCCATGCCCTGGGCGAAAGCCTGGGCTATTAGGGCCTGGAATTGTTCTGGCCACATCTCCTGAGGGGCTACTGGGCGGAGCCCAGCTGCAGTAGGAGTGAACGTGGCCTCTGACCTGGGCCGTGTGTTGGGCAATGGAGCCACCCATTGAGGGCATGCTGGCTGGTTCAGCATCTCTTGCCCCTGTCCGGTGTCTCCTTCAGGAGACCATGCCCTTTGAGAAAGGGCGCCAGGGGGGGCTAGTTGAGGATCAAAAAGAGTCCCCTCCGTCGAGACAGGGACAGCTGGGACTGTCATGTTGGCCTGCTGTTGTTGTTGGGCCCTGGAGAACTGCCTCTCCAAAGCGAGATGTCTCCTGTTAGTCTCCTTTTCGGCCGCCTTAGAGGGAGCCTTGCTAGAGATAGCTTTGCTCTTGGCCTTCAGCTTCTCTGCTGCCTCCAATTTTGAGGATTTGCGCCTCTTTTTGGCTGGAGAGGCCACCGTGGGTGGTCATTGGAGCCGCGTTGTCTGCCATCATGTTCAGGGTCCCTCAGTAGTAATCTGAGGAAGGCAAGCAATATTGAAGCAGAGCGCTGGGTTTGGTGGAGGCCCCAGATGGCTCTGAATAATGGCCCGGTAATGGCTCTGAATAATGGTGGCCGCTGGACCAAGGATTGGCCACATGCACACCCGAGAGCGACCGGCAAGGCCGGTCCTTGCTCTTAATAGTGGTGGCCGCTGGACCAAGGATTGGCCACACGCACACCCGAGAGCTACCAGTGAGGCCGGTCCTTGCTCTTAACAGTGGTGACTGCTGGACCAAGGATTGGTCACTCACGCACCAATGAGTTGTAGCCGGCTGTCAAGCCAAAAATGTTGCTCAAGGTTGAAAGGCAGCAATCTTTAAGCGAAGAGGCGGCACAAAATGGCGTCCGAGAGGGCCTCTTGGGGTGGTCCTGGCTGGTGTAAAAATGGAGCCTTTCAGTCCACCGGAGAGGGCAGTGACCGTGAGGCCTGAAGGCCTGACTTTCAAAATTGCCGGTCCTCAGGAAAGGAATCCTCTAAGAGGAATTCCTCCACGGAGTTGTTAAGTCTGTCGCGGCACCCAAAATGGTGGCCGCGACGAGCCCGCCAAATTCGCGGCCCGCTGGCAAAGCCCGGACCGCCCAAACCACCTCCAGAAAGCAGCGGAGTGAAGAGTTAAGCTCTGGAGCTAAAAGCCCGCAGCAGACGCGCTCAGGGAAAGAGAGTCCGGCGTCTGAAGCTTCGGCCGAGCTGTCAGTAAGCTGCGGCACCCCGCGGCTCAGCTGAGCTGCGGGGAGGGGTTCGCGGCATCCTGGGCTGAATTCCGATCGGCGTTTTAAAGAGATCGGAAAAGTCAGAGAAGTTTGAGGTGAAAATGAGGAAAATCCACAAATGGGAATACGACCTGCTAAGTTTGAGGAGCCAACGATGAGCGTCCTGTTGGGCTAGAGACTAAGTCGTAACTGGGTCAGTATCTAGCCCAGCAGGAGGCGTGGCAATCGTTTGACTTAGTCTCATTGGGCAAGAGGATGAAGTAAACCCATTTGTGGATTCTCCATCCTCATGCTGGAGAATTGCCTGTTTGTTGCATGTGGTTATCAATAGAATTGATACCATGACTGTGGTTATCAACAGAATTCAAAGGATTATATGGTAGACCCTATTGCCCTTATATTGATAAACTGCGAAAAGAGGGACTGATCTCATAACTGACTAGAGATGCAAATTGATTCTCTAGTGATATTCATATAACTGGGCAAAAATGTTCTGGGGAAAATTCCTTTTTTCCAGCTCTAGATTCTAACAACTGAATCCAACTGCCATGATGTGAAAATCTCAAATGTGAACTGTAGAAATAGAAGTAACTATACAGATGAAGACTGTATACTCCAAAGAAGGAGTATGATGATTCCTCACAAGTGAACAGGATTTAGATTCTCCCAACTGACCAGTTGCATGCTCAGAGTCTGATTGTCCAGGATTTGGGAATTATATATAATAGGTTCAAACCTAACAAAGATCAGATAAACTGTCCCTGCTCTAGAACAGATGTCAGCCTTCCCAGGTAAACCAAACATGAAACACAACCAAATGAGCTATTTTATTGTAAAGCTACATTAACAGAATCTTGCAAGTCAGAAAGTACAAATCTCCCACTGTCTCCTTTACAATTTGAGAAGTTGGGGAGGATCCCTTCTAAATCTCTTTCTCCATCTATCATGCAGTAGTGGGCTAACCTCTCTCTTATCTGATTGCTCCTCAGGCATTTCTTCACCCCATCTCTCAAGTTCTTTCTCACATACCACTACAACAGTGCTACTACCATAGACTACACAATCCAGATTCCCTGAGCAATCCTGCTGACCCAACGGGCCCCCATCCTTTGAGACCCATGTTGCTGTTTCATAGGACCAGGTCCTGCAGAGGGTAACTTTTGGATGCTAGAAAGAAAGAGTCTATCCTTTCTTAAACTTATCACATAAGGATATAAAATTATATAAAGTACAGGAGTGTCTATTTATAGCTTTCACATCAAAATTGGACAGGACGAGAACTAGAAGTCACCCTTTTTCCCATAGCTACATTGTACATAAGTTTGCCCCTGCCTACTAAAGCAAGTGTAAGTAGCTTCAATGAAATATATTCTCCTTTGCTATTGGAGGAAGTTATGTTTACTGTAATATATTGGTAGAAGCCTGAACTAGTAAATTTATAGCTTAACGTTTCAGAAAGGGCAGCTTAATTATTAAGTTTTCATGAACATTTAAGTTAAATTGGTGGTTTTCTTTAAACAATTGTGTATTGGAAATAGAATATTAAATAACAGGATTTAAATTGTTTTAACTGACCTAAATTTAGCTAAAATTTGATACAATTCTATGATGGCTTATTATACAAAATTATAGCAAATGAAAAAAATATGTTGTTTTAGAATGCAAAAAAATAAAAAGTATTTTTTTCAGAAACTCACGAGATTATATGATATGCAGGGGGAAAAAAGGATTATGAAAGTCAAGTTGCTAGGCTACCGATAGATGCTTAACTACCTAGCCTCTGCTTGGCAAGCTAAGCCAACCCATTGCTTATTTCTAAAATACATTTCCTTAAAAAATACTCAGAGGAAAAGGGAGGAAATGACTGCAAGTAGGGCATCTCAGTGAGCACCAGTTTTCTGACTTGCAGAAGTGAATTTTTATGATTTACCAAAAATAGAGTGCCTTGCCCCTTCCAAGAATAAGCATTTACAATCCCCCCCCCCGCTTTTTCTGAAGTGCAGGAAAGCAATTGTCACAGCTAAGTTGTATAAATGCAGCCACAGTCCAAGTTGGCAGCACTGCTTGTCTCACTCTCTTGCCAAATGCTCCTTTTAGCCAGAGGTGGCTATTTATGGTATATTTATAAAAACTACATGGATACCTACACAAATGTGTTCTCTGCATCCTCCAAGGAGTAACCTCATCTCCATTACTGCAAAGCCAACAAGTCTCAGTAACACAGAGGCAGTGATTATGTGATATGCAACATTCCTAACAACTGAAAGGCTAATACACATTTGTCAGGCATCTGGAAATGGTGGGGGTTTGACATATGCCTTCCCAGAGATGGTTTAATGAAAGTCATAATATTCCAGAACGATCTAAGCAGAACACCTCACATAGCATAAGCACTCAATGTGTGTCTTCTGCTCAGGAATAAAAATAGCCCAGGAAAGAACGAGACACATTCTGTAATGTGTAGAAGAAGCTTACTTGAAGAGTATATATATATAAAAAAAAGCCAGGCATCACCACCCTTATGGAAGACATAAAAAGCCTTGTTTGACAAGGCCTCAATCTCTGACATTAAATGAAAAAGAAATGTCTACTATTTCACAGTTGGTCATTTTTAGGCACAAGTTTTCAAAAAATAAAATAATCATGAAACAATGGAATTGGTTGAATAATGAACCAGAGTGGCGTTGATAATATGTAGACATATGGGGGATGCTTGAAAACCAACTCTCTATTCTCTAAAGAGCCAGCTGACATTTTGAGGTATCAGTGTAGAGGTCTTTTTAAGCACTGTCTCATTTCTACATCAAAATCCCATCTTCTAGCCTTGTCCTTTTCCTACCTCAAATCCTAGAAAGTCAATGTCATCTGAAATCCATTGAAAGAACTGAGGTTGAAAACATTTTGTTGCTGGGAGCTCTTTTTCAAAAAGCCTTGGAGGACTTCAAGAAGTTTGAGGATGACATGATATTTCTGGAAAGAGGGAGGCTATTTGTTTTAGTTTACTTCTTCAGATATTTTCATATAAAATACATGCATTGTATCTAAAAAAAGCTTAACACTTAATTGTTACCACTTAGTTGCTTCTGCCCTTGATTATTATTTTTTAAATGTATCACTGCGTTTTCAAATTCTGGCAGTATAATTTTGAGATGATAGTTCGTGGCATATTTCTTGACTGCTTGTTCCTTTACTGCTGATGGTTAATCCATACTCACCATTAAAGTTTATTGTTCCTTTATTGTTGATAGTTGAACCATTACATTTCACTTAATACTGTTGTAGGGTCAACAATATTAAACTAGTAAACTTTAATGGAGGGCATTAAATGATTGTTTATACTGTCATCTAGGTCTTACAAGGAACTCACTCTGAAATGAAGATTCTATTAGAAATGTTGACTTCCAGATGCCATTATAGTGAAGCCAATGACTCTATGTACATATTTGCTCTTCTATTTCAACTCTGAAGGCTGAAAGATTCTCTGAGTGATCCAGCTGAAATTGAGACAAGAAGCTGTTGTACTAAGGGCTCAATTGGACCACAGATTGTGTCATAATCTTGATTAATGTCATGAGCTTGAACCTTGTAATCTACATCATTCTGACACGTGTCTGGCAAAGCATATTCACAAACAATATTCTTAAATTGTTAGATGTTTAAAGACATTGTTCATCTTTTGACTTAAGATCCAGTAAACGATCATACTAAAACTATTCACAAATTATACTCGAGTCATGTAATGAATGGTACGAATATTAAAATTTGTTCCCTTTCACTTTTAGTGCAATGGTGCCCCCTCTCTGAATTGATATATACAAGCCATAAGCAAACAAACAAAATACTTATAACACAATTGGAGGCATGTGTTATAAAGAGTTCAAAAACATGCAGCATTTTTTTCAACATGCTTTTTAAAAGAGTAACAAAGGCTTGCTTGTGGAGCACATAATGATAGCCAACACAGACACTTGTATACATTAGATACATTACAATCACTGTTAAAACCAATTAAAAAGCTTTATACTAGATCTTTTTTACAAGAACAAATATCATATGTAAATTAGGAGGTATTTAGAGCACTATAACATTTACAAAGCAATGGTACTTCCAAATAGACATTTGAAAAGTCAACTATTACCATAGTAAGTAGATAGAAGAGACAAAGATTTCCTACAAGATAAATTAGCTTTAAATAATAATATAAGAGTGGGCTTGCAAATGAAATGTTTTTACTTTATAAATGGATAGGAATAAAACAGGTTTAGTTCTCTTCTGAAGGAAAGGAGGAACAGAAGGTTAAGTAAAGAGCTGATGGGAGTTCTCCATGTAACTATCCCTACTGTATGAAAGCAAAATCATCAGTACTAAGATTCAAATTGTTTGGAAGAGCACTTTGAAAATAGTGGTTAACTTGGGAATAGATCATTACTTTTGAGTAGTCCAATTTCTGCAACCAGCTTTAGGATGTTACCAATTTAAATAAGGGCCAGGAGCCCTTATTTTCTTGTCTTGTATGAAAGCAATCAAACATTGAAGCATATTCTGGACAGTCTTTCTTCAACTCTAAGCTTCACCTGACATCCTGGAAACCCTGACATATGTCTGGATCTGACAATGTTGTTCTGCTTACTGCACTGAATTTGGCAGCAAAATAATGAATCCTTTGCTTGACTTCTGTACTGGACCTTGATCATGCTTTTGCCTACAACTCAGCTTTGTGTGTTCTTGGCTGGTTTTTGACATCAGCCTGAACCCAGTGAAATTGATCAAAGTTTTGATCTCGTCTCATATGTGCTGGAATATTTCAGGATTTCTGCTATTAGAAGTCGAATGCAATGTAACAATGAAAATAAAGCAATCATGAAATTTCTGATAATATGCAATTTACAATCTTTTACTGAACCTTTAAGCCTAACTGCATCAACAATAGCTATTCAACAAACCATTAAGAAGTGAATTTTAAAGCATGATGTAACTATTAATTTTGAACTGTTTCAAGTATGGAATGTCATAAATATCCTGTTTTGATTATGAAACTTGTTTTCATATGCAAAACTGGGGTCCTTCAACTATGTAGGAACTTTACATCAAGATAACAAATTTAAAATATTGAGAGTTTGGAGGAACCTGGACTAATGTGAGAACAAACTGGAAATTTAGGACAGAAGAGAGGAAACAAAATATTTATTATAGTTTGAAGCCCCCTCGTAACACTAGAAAGAGATCCTCAATTCATCTTAGTATAGTTTTCATTTTTGTCTCTATGACATTTGAACATTTTGAATTCTA
The DNA here is from genome assembly GCA_023970755.1 of Azemiops feae. Lineage (NCBI taxonomy): Eukaryota > Metazoa > Chordata > Lepidosauria > Squamata > Viperidae > Azemiops > Azemiops feae. The sequence continues at coordinate 3,461,390 of JALGBA010004142.1, read as the reverse complement.
TATAGGATTAGAGAACAATATCTGCCATTCATCAAACAAGGGAAATATTCAGTAGAGCGTTCACCAAATGGCCAATAATAAAATGGTGTATGCAATAGTCCACCAGGAAATGACCAAGGCATGAGTAACTGTGAGCAAGGCCTCCTGTCTAGAAAAGGGTGCAATTGGTGTACAAGGCATATCTTGTACAAAAGCCTCCTAGCCACAGTTTCCACCTGTTTCCCAAGCAGAAGCTGCAAGTCTCACAGCCACTGCCTGTGGAAGTGTTATATCACTGAATGTCAGAGATAACAAAGAAAGACCCAAGATTCAAAACCACTCCATCTTGCCGGAGTTGAGTTGGAGCTAGTTCCTCCCCATCCAGACCCCCAAAGTTTTCAGGCAATGAGTCAGATACATGCAAGAGTCTGTTACTATAACCTCATAATAAAAATAGAATTAGCTTGTATATCTTTGGTTTCAAGATTAGTCTATCTTGGAGAGCTGATGATAGGTCATTCACAAGTGTGACCAATGCCATCTTTGTATTACAATTCAAACTGAATCCAGACTGAAAAGGATCCAGGTAATTCATTTCATCCAGGGCCCTCTTGAGTAGGGAGTCCACCACCACTCCTTTGAGGCTGGTGGAACCATCCACTCCTGCAAAGAGGCATTAACCATCGTTTGGACACTCAGGAGCCCTTGACCAACCAGGAGGGGCATAAGTCCAGAATATAAATAGCCAGGCTCACTGAATGGCTCAAACTCCTCCCAGAGGTCACTTCCTAAAGGATCTGTCCAGCGAGCACCATCAACAAGTGAAATAAACTGACTTTCTCTGACAGATGCTGAGTACAATATATTCTCCAAAATTGCTCTGCAAGAGCTTTCATGGCACTTCCTTCCCAAGGAGGGACATGGCAATCTGAAACAAGACTGCTGGTTGGCTATCTGCAGATGTGATAAGAGCAGAGAAGTACATTTGCTTTGCTGTCCTTATTGCCACAAAGTACATCATAATAAACGCTCTTATCTGTGCTTGGTTGGCTTTACTTTTCATCTTTCACTAGCAAAGTTCTAGGCATCACTGTATCGCTTCATCTTCTACAGTTCCTTAATAAATCATGAAACTCTATATGATCCATAAACAAAAAGAGTCCACACTGACGTGACCCGATCCAGATGCCTATCACATGCTCATTACAAGCAATGACCAAGACTTCCACCAATCCATGCACCAGAGCTTTGGGGTAAAATCCAAGCTGCTTCTGAAATCCAATTGGGTCCATCAGTTGCCTGGTGCCAATTGCCAATCGAATAGGCCCCACTTCAGTTAGAGTAGATATGGTGGCAAAGAAAATTTCTAAGACATGGAACAGTCATCGATGGATATAATTATCAATCCCAAACTAAGTACAAAATACAAATTAATCAAGGATCCTCAATCAAGAATGAAGTCACCATCACTTGGACCGAACTACATGTCATGTGATGGGTGTCCATGACTAACAAACAGGGACAGGGCGCTAATGCACAGCTGGACACACTAAAAGAGCTCTTAGAATCTATTCATTTTTCCTAAAGATCACTAGATCAAATTCCTACATTAACACAGCCAAACCTTGACTCAGATACTTCAAGAAGACCCAGTTAGAGTCCAACTCTGATACAAGGGTGAAATCCCCCATTTATTCTAGCTCTTACTATTCATGTTTATGAAATTTGGTAAGGAAGCACACAAATGTAACTTTTAACATGCTGAATATTTCAAACTGTAAATGAACCACATATTCAAGCATGTGTTTAAGGAAACGTGAATGAATTTTGTTAAATCACACAAAGAAGGCAAGCGATAGATATTTTTCAATTAACCATCTAATGTGCTTAGAAATTTTCATTCACTGTATTTTTTAGCATTCACAATTCATCTAAAACACAACAGAAATAACAAGCGTATTTTATATGAAATTTCTAGAGAAAAAGAACTGCTGACTTCTATAAAAGCGTAACTTCAACATGCATTTTTAAGGCCACAGTCAATATTTTCAAAACTTTTAATTATACTCAAACAGCTGGCAGCATAATTGACTCAAAGCCCCAGATTACCTTGATTGCTCTGTCATTATCTCTAATCAGCTGCTGCTTCTCATCTTCAAACTTTTGTAAAACATCTTGCAGACGCCTTTCTCCAGCAAGTTGCCGCTGGTTGCTTTCCTCTGTCAGAGAGGAAATGCTTGTCTTAAGTTCAGCTATGATCTAAAAAGAAAACAGCATGCTAAAACTATTGCAACAGAAAGAAGTTATACATTTTGCAATGTATTTATCATTGACACAAGAATTTGAGTTGCCAAACTCAACTGTTACATGCCAGCAAGCAGAAAATTCTACAGAGAGAAAAGAAACATTGAGTTTGGAATAGCATAAACTACTAACAAAAACATTTAGGAGAAAATTTTCCACTATGAAAGTTCCTCAACAATCTGCATACCAGAACAAAGCACACATGTTATGTGAAAAACAGCAAATATAGGATTCCAATTTACCACTTTATTGTAATGGTTTGAAAACTGACAGTCTGAAATGCTTCTGCACATATACTGAGAAATGCAGCAAAGAGAATATTGAGTTAACCACCAAAGAATGAAAATGTATATTATCGTACATTATACTACTGCATAGTATAGCCAGTCTGCCTTTTTTGCATGAGAGAGACTAGTTATCAATACATTGATAACTAGACTAGGTATCAATACAAGATAGAAAAATGTGGGGTAGACAGCATCACCACCAGATGGATCCGTAGCTGGCTGACCGGCCGTATTCAGAGTGTGGTCCTCAATGGAACCGCATCTACATGGAGGGAAGTGTGTAGTGGGATGCCCCAGGGCTCTGTTCTGGGCCCAGTGCTCTTCAACATCTTCAATGATTTGGACGAGGGGATAGATGGGGAACTCATCAAATTTGCAGACGACACCAAGCTGGCAGGAATAGCCAACGCTCCAGAAGATAGGCTTAAGATACAGGAGGATCTGGACAGACTTGAACATTGGGTGCTATCTAACAAAATGAAATTCAATGGTGAAAAAAGCAAGGCTCTACATTTAGGTAAGAAAAACCAAATGTACAGGTATAGTATAGGGAGTACCTTGCTCAATAGTAGTAACTGTGAGAGGGACCTCGGAGTCCTAGTGGACAATCACTTAAATATGAGCCAGCAGTGTGCTACTGCTGCCAAAAAGGCCAACACAGTGCTAGGTTGCATTAACAGAGGGATAGAATCAAGATCACGAGAAGTGTTAATACCACTTTACAATGCCTTGGTAAGGCCACACTTGGAATACTGCATCCAGTTTTGGTCACAGCGTTGTAAAAAAGATGTCGAGACTCTAGAAAGAGTACAGAGAAGAGCAACAAAGATGATTAGGGGACTGGAGTCTAAAGCATACTGTATAAGGAATGGCTGCTGGAATTGGGTATGTCTAGTTTAATGAAGAGAAGGACGAGGGGGGACATGATAGCAGTGTTCCAATATCTCAGGGGCTGCCACAAAGAAGAGGGAGTCAAGCTACTTTTCAAAGCGCCTGAAGGCAGGACAAGAAGCAACGGATGGAAACTAATCAAGGAGAGAAGCAACCTAGAACTAAGGAGAAACTTCCTGACAGTTAGAACAATTAACCAGTGGAACAACCTGCCTCCAGAAGCGGTGAATGCTCCAACACTGGAAGTTTTTAAGAAGACTGGACAGCCATTTGTCCAAAATGGTATAGGGTTTCCTGCCTGAGCAGGGGGTTGGACTAGATGACCTCCAAGGTCCCTTCCAACTTTATTATTATTATTATTATTATTATTATTATTATTATTATTATTATTATTTACATTCATTTAGCCATTTACAAGCAAATTTTTCCCAGTAATCTCTTCTACATGCTCTGAACTACATAGCGTATATTTAGCACTGCCCTAAAGCAGCATTCATTTCAGTCTCTGTATTACATTTTTGGTGGGCATTCTTTCCTTCCCAAACCATTACTGGGAACTTTTTATAGCCGAGATTCTTTTCTTGAGGGAAATAGTGAAACCCTAGTTTATTTTATTTGGTCAGGAGTGGATAATCTTAATCTACATTAATAAACATTCTTTAAAATATTGCTGCCACCATCCCCAAATGATAAACTGAGATTTTTCTTGTAAGGTTATATTCTTTCTGTTTAATCTGGAAAGATTAGCATAAAGGATTGTACTCTGTACTCTTTACATAATCAATTGATTGTGAATGATTAAAACTTTATTTAACAGTAAAGACTTTACCAGATTTATTGAGATGAAAAGGGTTTCAGTTTGCAACTAATATATCTCAGTGTATACTAGACTGAAGACAGCCTTTCTCTGAACTAGCAAAGGTGCAAGTCTCTTCACTATTAACAGGGTAGTTTGCCGTTTGTAGTGGGATTTAGTGGGATTTAAACCAAATCAGTGTATATGAGCACATATACACATCTATAAATAGAAACAGATAAAAAGAAAAAAAGTAGTATAGTTCTTCAATTATAAGGAAAAACTGAGCAACCCAAGGATACATACGAATCCTCCTTGGATAAAAGCAGCAGCAAACAAAAGCTATGCTACCAGATAATCTTTTTCAGAATAGAGTAGAAAAAAGCCATATGGAATTCCTTGTAGATCAGTGTTTTTTAAACTTGGAAATGTTTTTAAAATTTCAATTCCCATAATTCCCCACCAAGCGCACAACCATAATGCAGCCTACATGGACACAACATTCACAAAAGATTCACGTTCTTAAACAGCAGCAGGATAAGAAAAATCAACTTAGCTGGGGAATTCTGGGAGCTGAAGTTCGTACATCTTAAATTTGCCAAATTTGAAAAAACACTGTTGTTGATAAAGCAAAAAATGGAACATACGATTTACAGACTGAGTCATCTTCACAGAGGCATGCATGCTGGTTTGAAGGAGCATTTTTGTAACACCCTAACAAAAAAGCAAAGAATAATGCATCAATTCTGGCCAAAGCAAAAGCTAAAGTAAAAATCAAAAATTCAGAATGTTTATGAGGACAAGTAAGAAGTTGGAAGGTACCCATTTATTTATTTATAACTCAAGGCAGCAAACAGACACAATATTCTTTCCTTATTCTATTTTTCTCGCAATAACAATCCTGGAAGGTGGGTTGGGCTGGGAGAGGATTGGCCCAAAGTCACTCAGCTGGCTTTCATGCCTAAGGCAGCACTAGAACTTATATTTTCCTGTTTTCTCGCCTAGTACCTTAACCACTTTTAGGAAAATCACACAAGTTTTGAGGATGGGAACCAGACTTAGATTGATTTAAACATCAGTGTCCTGAATATGTTGTTTAAGAACAATTTTGGTTCATAAAGACAAGTTCCTAGTTGCTGCTGTTTTTATATTTATGTACCATGTCAAGGAATTGTGCAGGTGTCCAAATGAAGTCAGACATAAACTTGCAGTTTTATATACGTAAATATATTTTACATCTATATTACAGCAAACAAGATAGTCAGGCAAACAGGAGCATCATGAGGTAAATCAGAGCATACAGGGCACCCAGAAGAAAAAGGTGGGAAAACAGGGAAACTCCCCCTCCACACCCACAGCAACCAATCACAGCGTACATTGCCTCATGCAGGAGTCAGCACTCTCTAATTAATCAACTACAGTGAGGGAAAAAATTATTTGATCCCCTGCTGATTTTGTACGTTTGCCCACTGACAAAGAAATGATCAGTCTATAATTTTAATGGTAGGTTTATTTTAACAGCGAGAGACAGAATAACAACAAAAAAATCCAGAAAAATGCATTTCAAAAAAGTTATAAATTGATTTGCATTTTAATGAGTGAAATAAGTATTTGACCCCTTCGCAAAACATGGCTTAGTACTTGGTGGCAAAACCCTTGCTGGCAATCACAGAGATCAGGCGTTTCTTGTAGTTGGCCACCAAGTTTGCATACATCTCAGGAGGGATTTTGTCCCACTCCTCTTTGCAGATCCTCTCCAAGTCATTAAGGTTTCGAGGATGACGTTTGGCAGCTCAAACCTTCAGCTCCCTCCACCGATTTTCTATGGGATTAAGGCCTGGAGATTGGCTGAGGGAAGCAGGTTCTCATCCAAGATTTGACGGTACATGGCCCATCCACCGTCCCTTTGATGCAGTGAAGTTGTCCTGTCCCCTTAGCAGAAAAACACCCCCAAAGCATAATGTTTCCACCTCCATGTTTGAGGTGCGGATGGTGTTCTTGGGGTCATAGCCAGCATTCCTCCTCCTCCTAACATGGCAAGTTGAGTTGATGCCAAAGAGTTCAATTTTGGTTTCTTGAGCAGGGGGACCTTGTGGGCACTGCAGGGTTTCAATCCTTCACGATGTAGTGTGTTACCAATTGTTTTCTTGGTGACTGTGGTCCCAGCTGCCTTGAGATCATTGACAAGATCCTCCCATGTAATTCTGGGCTGATTCCTCACTGTTCTCATGATCATTGAAACTCCACAAGGTGAGATCTTACATGGAGCCCCAGAACGAGGGAGATTAACAGTTATTTTGTTTTTCTTCCATTTGTGAATAATCACACCAACTGTTGTCACCTTCTCACCAAGCTGCTTGGCGATAGTAGCCCATTCCAGTCTTGTGTAGGTCTACAATCTTGTCCCTGACATCCTTGGACAGCTCTTTGGTCTTGGCCATGGTGGAGAGTTTGGAATCTGTTTGATTGATTGCTTCTGTGGACAGGTGTCTTTTATACAGGTAACAAGTTGAGATTAGGAGCACTCCCTTTAAAGAGTGCTCCTAATCTCAGTTCATTACCTGTATAAAAGATATCTGGGAGCTAGAAATCTTGCTGATTGATAGGGGATCAAATACTTATTTCACTCATTAAAATGCAAATCAATTTATAACTTTTTTGAAATGCGTCTTTCTGGATTTTTTTGTTGTTATTCTGTCTCTCACTATTAAAATAAACCTACCATTAAAATTATAGACTGATCATTTCTTTGTCAGTGGGCAAACGTACAAAATCAGCAGGGGATCAAATAATTTTTTCCCCTCACTGTATAATTGTGTGTTCTGGTTCACTGCACAACCCCACTGCTTCAGCTACTAAATTTAAATAGCTTAACATACCACCTTTATAATTTTTTATAAATAACTCAAGGCAACAAACATACCTAATACTTCTACCTCCCATTTTCCTCACAACAATTACCCTGTAAAGTGGGATGGGCTGAGAGGAAATGGCCCAAAGTCACCCAGTCAGTTTTCATGCCTAAGAATCACTAGAACTTGGTTTTCTGATTTCTAGGCTAGTACCTTAATCATCCTCACCTGCATGAGCATCTTTATCTTTACCTCCTTAACTCAACCTTCAATCCTTTTCATGAAGGTTTTCTTTCAAGCTCTTTTTTTCTGCCTGTTCTGTTACTCTGATGCCAGGTACTTTGAAGCTTGGTTGAGAAGTATACTATTCAAGATGGTTATATGTATCCTGACTACAGTTATTACTGAGAGTTGTGCAGATTTTTTGTGCCTCATAATATTACAATGCAATAACTATCCTGCAATGGTCTGTGTCAATAAAAATGGTGGGGCGATATCCTTAGTTTGACTTACTCATCTATAACCCTACACTTTGCATGGGAATCCTGGTTCATGAAACTTTCATTTACTTATTTAATTTTTATTTATTTGTATTTATATGCCACCCGTCTCACTATCCAAAGCACTATCTGGACAGCTTACAATGCAATACAATAAAAGCAAATATAAAAAAATTAAAATTAAGAAGAATTAAATAAAACTAAGAACCAAGTGCACAAGCAATAGGGAGGTGGGATCTCCTCTATTACTTCACAACCACTTTTAGCACAAAGCGTTCCCATCGGGGGCCCAAGCCATCCACCAGCGCCATGTCTTCAGGGCCTTTTAGAAGGCCAAGAGGGTGGAAGCAGATCTCACTTCTAGTGGAAAGATGTTCCAAAGGCAGGGGTCATGGCAGAAATGGCTCTTCTCCTGGATCCCATGAGCTAGAATTCCTTGACCGACGGGATCTGTAGCAAGGCCCTTCTGCCCGCAGCCACTGAAGCAAGACAGTTCCTCAGATAACCTGGCCCCATGTCATGAAGGGCTTGATAACCAACACTTTGAATTGGACCTGAAAGCAAACTGGCAACCAGTACAGCTCATGCAACAGAGGTGTTAATATGGGCCAACTTAGAGGTATCTAGACCTGCCTGTGTGGCTTTCTTTACGAATTGTAGTTTCTGAATACTCTTCAAGGCTAGCCACATGTAGAGTGCATTGCAATACAGGTAGTCCTTGACTTATGACCACGTTGAGCCCAAAATTTCTGTTGTCAAGCCAGACAGTTGTTAAGGGAGTTTTGCCCTATTTTACAATTTTTCCTTGCCATAATTGTGAAGTGAATCACTGCAGTTGTTAAGTTAGTAACATGGTTAAATGAATCTTACTTCCCCATTGACTTTGCTTGTCAGAAGTTTGCAAAAGGTGATCACATGGCCCCAGGACACTGCAGCTGTCATAAACACGTGCCAGTTTCCAAGTATCCAAATTCTGATCACGTAACCATGGAGATGCTTGCAACGGTCGTAAGTGTGAAGAATGGCCATAAGTCACTTTTTTCAGTGCCATTGTAACTTCGAACAGTCACTAAACGAATGGCTGTAAATTGAGGACCAGCTGTAGTCCAAATGAGAGATGACCTAGGCATGAGGGATTGAGCTAACTTTTAGTCATCTATCTGAATGAGCCAATATAATTTCATAATTTCAACCACACCTGAGATATATTCTACAAATGAAGATTGCATCCAGACTTCATTGCTGACCCCTTTCATTATTGTGAAATCCTGTCTCTGAGTTTTGCAAAAGATCCAGCTGTTGCAAAGGCTTCCTAAGTGATGCATTCCTCCATGCGCAGATGAAACCCAGTGCCATAATTCCTTCTTATCACAATGCTTCTACAGAGGAACTTGCATATAAACTCCTTGCATCTTCGCAACTAGCTGGTAGCTAAGACAACCACCATAGAAGAAATTTTCAGTGATTCTTGAGCCTGCAGCTAAACTTTCTATTCATTTACTGTTTCTCAGAGGTTATGTTTGCACATGTAGTCAAAAGGTAAATCCCCATTTACACAAACATGTTTTTCAGATAAGTAAAGAGAGGTTCCCACTCACAGATTTTCACCCAGATGGATAATACACTGAAATTTCAAAAGTAAGCAGAGAAAGAGATTTTCCTCAGCCCTCCATTGCTGGTAAAGAATACTTGATAGGACATAGGAAGATTATCCAAAGCCCTTCCTTTTTGGCTAGAGAGCAAAACAGTTCAGTCATTTTGTAATCCTCAAGAGGGGAAGGGGGAAAGGAGAGGCTTGCCTGAACAGATTTTTTTTTAAAAAAAAAATCCTCTAGGCCTCACCCTTTCTGGTAAAGAGTCTTTTTCTCAAGGGACAGTGAGCAAGATTGTGGTTAGATACAAGACACATTAAGGGCATGAACACATCCTCAGATAATGAAGGCTTGGAATGAGAACTGGCGAAAGCCAGGGGAGAGTTGGTTTCTTGGAAAAAGACAAAGCTTGAGAAAAACAAAGGGCAATATTCCAGGTTTATGAAAAAGTAAATTATCTGTGGTAATGTGCCAAACTGATTTCCCTGGAGAATGGGGGTTAAGGAGAAGCTCTAGATCAGGACTCATACCAAGTCAAAGGAGGAATGTCATCATTCAAAAGCCTCTGATCAGCAGCTGGAAATCTGTAAGGAGCAAGGTTTATTCAGATGAATTACTGAATTACCGAGAAACAGGAACAGCAAAATGAAATACACTGTCAGGCATTTGTGCTTTATTTTTTGTGGGTGTGTCTGCTTGATTGTTTCTTGGAACTTGCCCTTGGTAACTTTTGTGTTTGAAGTTTGTAAGGCCAACTTTGCTTCCAGTATTTTTGTTCCTTCTTAGGCTCTTTGAGCCACAGATCTCCCTCAATGTGGATCTGTACCCAATCGCCCTGATAGCATTTTATGGGACATTGATTTTAAGACATTGTTTGCTGTCTTATTGGCATTATGTTCTTTATTTTTCCATCTGTAATTCGCTTTGTATGTGACTTCCTAAAGCTAAAAGTAATCTTTACATTTTTATTTTTAATAGTTAATTTTTAAAATATAAATTGTGCTTTTGTTCCAACACCTCAGAAGGAGAGGGGGAATTATTTTCTCTGGTCACACTCCTAAAATTACAATGACCAGGAGGTGGCAGTATAGAGTTCATGTTTCTTTTTCATTATTTTTGTTATACTTACTGTTATTGAATTCAGCAGGACTTAAAGCACTGGGTTGGTTTGTTTGTTTACTAATCTTACACACACATATCTAAAGTCTAATTCAGGCAAAGCTTTTTCATAAATGCTCTTAAAGTCTTTTTAGACTGAAGCCGTATAAATGAAAATAGCTACTTGTGCTGGTTTATGACAGTGACACTGCTATTTCATTTCAACTAAGAATTTATTCCCTGGCAAGTAATGGTCTTCAGAGTGTGAGATCCCCTATTTGTCTCACATTCTGTTGTGATCAGAGGAGGAGGCCAGGTCAAAGTATTTTCCCAAAATAGATGGCAGCAGCAGAAATACAGCCTAACAGCTGTCCCACAAAGGTAGGGCAAAAGTACAGGCAGTACTAGAGGACTTGGGGGAACTTAGGCAAGCAACCCAGCCCTTCTCAGCTGCTACAGCATGGCATGGCTAATTAAATCATCAATTCCCCTGACCATCTGACATATATACATGTTACAGCCGTGCAGATCACCAGATATGTAAAACTGTAATCTGTCAGTGAATTTTTAACCCTCAGCTGCTGCAAAAGGAAATTGGCACTTTCCACTTCTTAGGTCTCTCTCACAGAGGGGGAAAAAAAGTGTGGAGTGATCAGGGTCAGTGCTGTTACTCACACCCACCAACTACCTACCATTTTTCACTCCCATGTGGCAGGGAAGACACAATATAAGCTCTGTTGGACCATGGGTGTCCAACCTTTTGGCTTGCCTGGGCTGCACTTAGTGAAGAGGAATTGTCTTCCACCCCTTATCAAATATATAGTATAGTTAATGTATGTAAATATCACTAAAAATCACACAATAATGATAAAAATTTACAATTTTGTGGGGCCACGTTACTAGCTGCTAGGACTGGGCACACATGCCAGCTTTAGACAATGCTTCTCTGAAATTGCATAATTCATAGGTATGTCCCTAGATTTTAAAGAACCCTAGTTACAAGTCTGCCACTTTGTCTTTTTCAGGATATTTATGGGTTATAGTATGGAGAGACTCTGCAAGTGCACAGAACAGACTTTGATCTATGTTATATATTAATTTAACATTGAAATCTATGCCTTGAGACTAAAATGAACAAAAGTTGAATTACACAACTGTAAAAGTGAATTGTCTTTGTTTACATGTTTTAAATTTTATAACATTTAATTACTACTAAAGACTGGAATACTTAATACACTTACTTACAACAATCTTCCCTGCCTTGGTGCTTTCCAAAAGTTTTTGGATTGCAACTCAGCCATTGGCTATGCTGGCAAGGCATTTTGGAGTTGCAACAGCAAATCTGGAGAAGACCAGATTGGGAAACGATAACTTGCTGTAAACTCTTCTGAATACTATTTGACTGAGTTTGTAATAATGCAGAGGGGATCACACAGTAAAGATACTGAAGCATTTGTCCATATAAAAATACCCTGCAATATTAAACTGAATTCCAGTAAGGCAAAAAGAAATCTATGAACTATTTTGCAGCTTTTTAATTTGAATATTTCATTTGATTTTGTAGCCAGAAAAATAATTCAAAGGAAGCAAATGTTCCTTACATAATGCTATAGTAATAGGGGTGTGCAAAATAAAAAAATATATTTTGTTTCAAAGCTGAAACTATTGCATTCTAGAAGTGCTGCCAAATCATTATTCAAATCAGTGCCTGTACTGGAACATCACTGGCTAAAGGGAAGCAGGCAAGGGAGGGAGGGAAGGGATCAGAAAGACCAGGAGAGAATACCCCAACAGGGGTAGGTTTCACAGCTTAATTTGAAATAATTCAGCAAAAGCAAAACTCAGAATGCTTTAGCTGTTCTGGATTCTGCACACAGCAAAATCCAAAGGGATCCCAGAGTGATTGCCAGATCCCCAAATCTGTTGCATCTTCTACTCCACATTGTCTGTCTATTGAGTCACCCACCCTAATCTTCTTAGCATCTTCCACCCTATCTCTCCTCTGCCACTCATGTCCTGATTCTTCCAGGATTTTTTTTCCTCTCTCACATCAGTTGCTGCTGTTGTTGCTAATGCTCCAGTGCGACGTATTCACCAGTGATGATCCAGGAGGGCATACTGTGCCAGCCCCAATCTTGCCAGGGTCTTCACTCTACCTCTCTCAGTAGCAGCTGCTGCAGATGTCCACGTGTACCATCACTAAGGATAGTTGTCAGTCTTAGCTTTTCCCTACTCTTACCTTCATACACACCACTTCAATCTGGAACATTTTGGTCCACAAATTGCTACAAACCAAGCTTTGTTTTGAACAGGGACCTACAAAATCAGCTGTTTCATGCAGGAAAGAATAAATGTATGAAACACTCTGCCCATCCCTAGACTGAATCCATTCCTTTTAAAACAATCCAGCTTTATGCTTCAATTCACATCAAATGATGCTCACATAACTTCTAAAAGCAGTAAGCAAACCAATGGTTAGGCACTAATATTTAGGGAGGGGGAAAAGAAATATTATTTATTCTGAACACATTTACAAACAAGTTCTTGAAGTACATTTTCTTTTGAAAATGGCCCAGGAGGCAATAGAAAGTTAGAGACCATACACAATTTACAAATAACCTATTATTTACGTTACAAAACTGTGTTTAAATGGTAGCCAGGCCACTGAAAAATTAAGAGAAATTAAGGTGACAGAATTATAGATGAAGTTCAATTTTAAATTAATTTCTAACGGCAAAAACACATTTTATACGTCCTATTAGCCTTCTGTAAATACAAGCAATTACACGTACACACTGATTAGAAGTGTGTTCATTTGTTTCCCAGAGTATATTCACACCCTCAGCAGCGTCAGCATTTCAGGCTTTTATATTTTAATTGGGAAGAATTATTTCCATGGGTGTCTATATAAATGCTATGTCTACTTGCAGCTGAACTTTACCATGAGGATTTCATGGATATGTCCAAGTAGATTTCTTGGCAACTATATGGAACTGGTTTGCCATGGCCTATCTTTTTTCCCAGCCTAGCCTACACACTGAGATTTCCTGGAAGCCTTGCATCCATACCTTCTAACCAAATTTGACCCTGTTTAGCTTTTCCAAGTTTGATTATGGTGCTGTAACATCTAGGCCAGACTGCATAATATGTAGGAGATATATTTCAAGCAACTATTTTCATTCTGCTTGCGCAATAAAGTAATCAAGTTCCAGCAGATCTAATGCTCAGGGAGGAGTCAGTGCAAGCCTTAAAATAATTATTTAGTCTTCCTTTCCATTCCATGTTATCTCTCCACTGATACCACACTTATGGCTTTCTACTACTTTCCTAATGATGCAAAATGGAGTTCCGCCAGGCTGTACTGATGAACAATTCTTCTTCTTCATAATTAAGAGTGGAGATAAGTATTGAGTAAATGTAATTTGCTCATGCTTGCCTTTCAACCTATACTAATAACAGCACAATAATCAATTGAACTATAATATAGAAATCTGACCCTTCCTCTCCAAGCAAGAAGGGGGGGAAATGGAGTAAATGCCCTTTCCAATTTTGATAGAAGCCAATATAGAATTATTGAATTCTTTATAGAATTACCAAAGTAAGCAAGAGAAGGAACATGTTGACAACTGGGATACCTCTGAACAGTTCAACATACTGTAGTTGTTTTTACTGGTGGACTGATATGGGCACAACTGCTCTTGAAAGAACTTTATCTGAAAAGGTAGAGCTAGACAGGAGCAATCTATTTAAAATTACCCCCCCCCCCCAATGCTATCAGTGCTTCTACATTCAAGGATGATGATGTTATCATAAAGACTGTATCTGCACAGGGAGAAAAAATTAAAAGGCAATATCATGCCCAAATACTAGTGCCTTATGGGATAATGTACTCACAATAATTTGTAATCATCTTTCACCCCACCTAAATACTGCAAATATCTCCATGTTCAAGTAGCATATAATCCAGGATGTAGGAACTGACCATCTTTGTTTAGGCCTCAGTCCCAGCCATGATAAAGGACACTAGGATCTCTTATTTCTCTTTCCACTTCCATCTATAATGACATGACTGGGTTGACAGCACTGCAAAATCAGGAGATTGTGTGTAATCTGCCAATTTCTTTCTTTCTTTTCTTAGAGTGAAGATGAAAACTAAAACAGCCATGGATATTGTACCCAGAGATAATCTTTTAGGATTAGCTGGCTGGATCCAATGACCCAATTTTGGTATTTGTGTGAGATGTTATCTTCTCCTTATAACTAAATTAACAGACTGTGTATTTGAAGAATTTCATTTTAATGCCACAGGTTGGCAAATTCATTATTTAAATTTGCTGATATTGAGGGGGAGTGAGTGGGTAACATGTGAGAATAAACCGTAAAAAGCAAAGTAACATCTGCCAACCGCAGAATTTAACTTTATGGAAAGGAAACAGGTGTTAGAATAAATCCTGGTAATATAAGTATAGATATCAATGTGGTTTTTCTGTTTTCATCTTTAACTGAAAAGACAAAAAAAAAAGAGAGAAAACTTTCCTAAAGAAATATCCTTGTTATGCTTCATTTTTTGTTTCCTACCTGTGAAGATTTGGCGAGCTTCTGACTGTATTCCTTTTCAATCTGCTTCAACTTGCTGTTGGCCTGAAAGACACAAACAAAAAGGGAAACCAGATTATCTCAGATGAAGAACGTGTACAGACATTTTGCCACTGACCTCTGTTGCCTGGCACTTCGTCTGCATGCCTATCACTAAGCAGCTGGGAGCTTTGCCAATTCCAACGCCCTTTTGTGGCAGCCAAAAAAACCCTAGGGCTTGCCTTTGATCTAGGGCCAGCTATTCATCACTTGAAAGAGAGGGAGGGGGGAAAGGGAGGAGAATAGCACTGCTGCTGCCAATTATTAAAAAAACATAAAGGCCTCTGTGGATTTTTTTTTAAGTTTGGGGGGGGAGAGGGAGAGTGAGTTTATCTGAATGACCTCATCTCAGTAAGAAGAAAAAAGGGAAGGGAAAGGAAAAAAGTCACCAGCTCTACTGGGGGCTGGGAGGATATAATGTGACAGATACTCTATGATATTGTATGCCAACTGATGCCTGCTAGTTCCTTTTAAATATTCCCACATACCTTTTTGACTAAAAATTGGCTTCCATTAACTCAAATTCCACCACACTATAGAATCATTTGAGCTTATTTTGACCCACAGCTCTCTTCTTCTCCCTTTTTAGCTTCTCTTTTGCACCTCAAAGGTAAGAAGTACAGAGTCTGGAAATAGGGCTTATTTGTTGATTTGATACCACATGCAGTTGCAAGAGCAGGATTTCTAAAACTACCTCAACCCCCCAACTTCCAAAGAAATATTTACCTAGATTTCTCTATTGACATAAAACAGTTAAGAATCTATTCCAACCTTTCAAAGGATAACTCTCGTACTTAATTATGAACCAATGAATGTGCTCTGTTCTCATGTTTCTGGACACAAGGCACAAAATACTATATTCTAAAAAAACGTACGGGTAATTTGGCACATTGGAAATGGGACAATAACTCTGAGGCACGTTTCCCTGTTCTTTTATTGAGCAGGGAAATATGTGCATGCACAATTACTACACCCTTGTACAATATTTTTCTTTGTTAAGAGGAAACAAGAACTTTGGACAACACCCATTTATTAAGAAAGTGTAAGGCAAAACTAGTCAGTCAAGCTATTGACTTTGTAGCTGAACCAGTGGTTCCATTTTCAAATTAAATTCTGTAGCTGTAAATTGAAATTAGGTCTTTTAGCTTAATACAGAAATATTTAGCAAGTATCAACAGGGAATTACATTGATATAAAAATGTCAAAATGTGGGTACAGCATACTAAAGGTAGTCCTTGACTTACGACCACAATCGAGTCCAAAATTTCCATTGCTAGGCAGGGCAGTTGTTACATGAGTTTCATCCCACTTTACAACCTTTCTTGCCACAGTTGTTAAATGAATCACTACAGTTATTAAATTAGTAGCACGGTTAAGTGAATCTTGCTTCCCCATTAATTTTCCTTGTTAGAAAGTCACAAAAGTTGATTACATGATCCCGGGACACTGCAGCCATCATAATACATGCCAGTTGCCAAGGGTCCAAATTTGGTTCACATGACCATGGGGATGATGCAACGGTTGTTAAGTGTGAAAAATGGTAATAAACAACACTTTTTTCAGTGTTGTAACTTTGAACAGTCATTAAACAAATGGCTGTAAGTTGAGGATTACCTGTAACTGCTGGTGACCAAAGACTGCAGAAGAGTATCAGTGTCTTTTCCACATTTGACATAAGAAAAAAAAAATGGGCCACCTATACTCTATGACCATATAAGCATTTTATACACTATATTTCTTGAAGAGGTTATCACCACAACTGGTTGCAGCAAAACATAACAAAAAGCACTATGGGACAATAAAAATTGATATGCTTACTGTGGCATCAATTTTTGATATAGTAAATACTACTTTATTAGATACATGGAATGTTAGCTTCAGTTGATAGCATACAATTAACAATGACTTCAGAAGGAATGAAAACTAAGAAACGCAGTCTGTGATACTTGCATTAAAATTTAATATATAATAATTATAGTGACCGTTCATAAAACACAATTAACAACACATACATTCGGGCATGAGTTAGCTAATTAACATTGTCAATGTGGATTAGCTCAATTCAGGTTGTTATTTTATTTTATTTTATTAACAGAATTATATGGCTGCCTATTTCATAATGATTCTAGGTAGCATAAATCATATTTGTTCGTTTATTTAATGTCCAACCTTTATTACTTTTGTAAATTACTCAAGGCACTGAACATACCTAATACTCCTTTCTCCTCTTGTTTTCTTACCTGTTGCCTTAACCACTACACCAAACTGATCCAAACACCAAGATAAAACAAAAATAGCTTTCTCCCCAGTTGCAAGACCAAACAGTTTCTCAGCTCAACTCCCATCCTAGCTCAATGCTTGGGGGAAGAGCCAGGTCTTCACCACCTTCTGTAGGGTTAAGGGATAGACATCCATTGAATCTCAGGTAGGAAGCTGTTTCAAAGGGCTGCGGTGGCCACTGAGAAGTCTTGCCCATAAGGTGGCATCTAAGGGAGGAGATCTGGAACTTACCCACCCTATCTAACCTAATAGGACAGGCAGATACTCTCACGGTCTTGCAAATAAACTGGCCCTGTGCCATGTAAAGCTTTCAAGGTTATAACCCAGGACCTTGAATTTAATTAGTTGATTAATATATTAAATTTAGAGACCACCCATTTCACTGAGCGATTCTGGGCAGTATTCAATGAAAAACATAAAAACCATATAAAATATTATAATGTCAATAAAAAGAGGCAATTAAAACAAGGATAGAATAATTAAAGCTAATTATTGCACCCAGAAAGCAACTGGAAGACAGTGTAGCATATGCAGCTACATTGTAACTCAAGTGAACCATGGGGCACCCAAAACCTGCACATGCTACTTGCATTCTGGACCACTGCAGCTTCCTGGGCTGTCAGTTGTAAATCCACTTTCAATACCAACTCTACTTTGTCAGATAAAATTTGTTCTACATTTAACATTTCTTTTGAACACAATCTATCATAAGAAGCAGACATCAATTCTGACACTGTTGACATTGTGACTACTATTTTCGGATTCCATTTTTCAAATGAGTTTCCTTCAGCATATTTATTGTCATAACTATCTTGCATGCTTGTATATATTTCCCCTATCTAAAATTAATCCTTTAGTGTCCAGATTTTGAAATCATGAATTTATTTATTTAACTCCTGCCTTTATTTTTATAAATAACTCAAAGCGGTGGACACACACAATGCTCTTTCCTCCTATTTTCCCCACAACAACCACTCTGTGAAGTGAGGTGGGCAGAGAGAGAGAGAAAGTGATTGGTCCAAAGCCATCCATCCAGCTTTCATACCTAAGGTGGGCCTAGAACTGAGAATCTCTTGGC
Organism: Azemiops feae; assembly: GCA_023970755.1. Lineage (NCBI taxonomy): Eukaryota > Metazoa > Chordata > Lepidosauria > Squamata > Viperidae > Azemiops > Azemiops feae. The sequence goes on along the minus strand of JALGBA010004142.1, from coordinate 3,443,098 downwards.
TTCTAGCTTGGTGCCTTAATTACTAAGTCAAACTGGCTCTGCATTATTTATCTATGTCTTATAAAAAACAAAAGAGAATCCATTTCCCATGACAACCTGTTCATACTTCATAATTTATTCCTAAAATGTATCATAAAAGTTTCAATATTTCAAGTTTATCATGGCTTTTTAGTTGGTTTATCACTTTCTAAGATCAAAATCATATTTAGCTTTTTGCTGCTTATTTCAGATTTTAAAGTTCTTAAGCTTATAATAAAAGTTTTCTTTCATTCAGGATAAAAGGCAGACTCACCCAGCATTTTCAAATTTGTCATTTTGAAGGTCTCTAATAACTTAGTAGTCAATGAACAATTTTCAAAAGTGATTACAAAGTGAAGTTTGCAAACTTAGTGTCCTTTAAAAGTCTTCACCATGTCTGTGAGCCAGATGGCTAGTCCTGTCATCTGCAAGAGCTGACTTACCAAAAATCACTGTCCTGGTGTTTCCTTGTGGGGACCAGCCATCTGGAGCATATGTGGGCAATCTCCCATCCTCTCTTTATCCAGAGAGTTTCCAAGGAAACAGTCTGCTCACCAGTTCCTTTGTCATGACTGTCAGCTCTGCTTTCCTGGAGAAATCTTCAGTTTGCCATACCTCCCCCAAAAGTCCTGGTAATACTTCAAACTTTGTGAACAAAGTTTGAATTTTCAACATTTCTGCTCAAATGTGACCTAAAACATGATCTGTTCTTCACCCAAGTCTTGAGACCAGATAAAGAGAAACCAATTGAATAAATGAGTCAAAAACATTATTGATGTATTGAGGAAAAGAATCCAATGCTACATATAAATGGAATAAAAAAAAATGTGGCTGGCAATTGCTTTCAAGTACCGTTGTGTCCTTCTTGGGCATCAATTAAAATAAAAAGGTGGCAGGTGAGTTCTAATTTTGAATAAACTTTAACAATGATATATACATCTGACATTAGCATGTCTAAGAAGAACATTAAATTCACTTATTAAGCAAACATAGATTGTTCAGACATGCTTCCAACGTGGGCAACTTCTTCTGATTGATCAGTATTTTTTTAAAAATTTTTGAGGAATGTAGGAAGTGTGCCAAGTGATGCAGTGACTTTATCATGGCAGAAAGGGGAGAATTACTGGCCTTTCAGCCTGTTTTCTCATTTGAATTATTAACAGAAATTAATTTGGTCACTCTGATGGACAACCACTGTCAAAAACTGGACAAGATAGTCCATCCTAATTAACCTCTTCACAGATTTTAATGCTACCAGTTATAATATCTTCTTAAACCACCTAGCTGTTACAGAACTTTTATAAAAGTTCTGATACTTTCTGACAAGTTTCCAAATATGGTACTGAGAGACTACTGCTTTAGTCCGTACACTTTGTATCTTATTTTCTATGGAAACTGATGTCTAGAGATTTGATCTATGAGATCATCATACTGACAAAGTTCCTTGTCCTCTTTCACTTGCTCCCAGCGGTTGTACATTTTGAATTAGCAGTTGAAATGAATGTTAGTCTGGCTATGGTTATGTAAAGCATATTTTGAATTCAACAACTTTTGTCTTTCAGGTTTATAATATAAAACTGTTTAATATGACCTGGACTGCCTTGCCCCAATACTAGCACTGGTGGAGCCAAATTATCAGGCAAGACTTCACTAGGAATTGCCTCACAAATTAATTTTGTTTCAAAAGATCTAACAAAAGGACAAAAGAAATGAATATTGTTTACACTTATGCCTGGAAAAAGTCATAATTAACATTTTAAGAATTTTTGTCAGTTATGCAGTGCTTTGAACTTACTTTATCTTATTTGTACAAATATTTAATTGTCATGAAATCTGAAAGGAGGACTATTTTAACATTCAGGTTTTTTTTACAATAGGCTCTGTGATTTATGTCTTTTTTCTCTTTTAAAATTAAGTAAATTAACTTAAATGTAAATAATAAACTGCATAGTATGAGATGAATATTAATTTTTTCTTAAATATATTTTAAGTAAGAGAACTAATTACTCTATCTCCTCAAAATTAGAACATTATAATGTAACATAAAAAAACAAAATTTCCCCTCGGTATCAGATCAGATTGCTCAAATATCCTTTTCCCTCTTTATCAAAAACTAATCAGTTGAAATGCAAACAAACCATAAATATCAGAAATTCATTGCTGCATGTCAAGTAAAGACCTGTCTTTCTAAGATTAATTCTTTTGGTCAGCCCTGGTACATATAAAATCTACAGTGCTTGAAGCCTAAATAAATTCCAAGTGCTGGGAAGGTAGCCAAGCAGAACATCCTCAATCAGCAAGATTGATCCAAAGACATATTAATAACACACTGGAATTTAGCCCTACATGTGGCAATAGTAGTACATGTCCAGACCATATGAGTTTATATTTCAATTTCCAAACTCATATCCAACAACAAAACAATTGCATGATGCCCTTTATAAACATTCTCTTGGAATTAACATATATGAAATTGAGCTTTGTGTTGTATTAATCTCATTTTATGTATTTATTTCAGATATTAAAATATAAAGACTTCAATTTTATATTCTTTAATATGATCCTCCTGTGTTTCACAAAATACAACATTCAAATCCAAAGTTTGCATCGATTGTTAATGTTCGTTTCTAAATCTTTCTTCTAAGTCTAGGCATCTCAACTATCTCATTCAAAGTTTCTAACAAGTGTGAAAGGCCACAACAGCATCAGTTTCCAACAAAAAAACCAATATGCTCAAGTTCAATAAATTGTCAAGAACTGCTAAAGGTAAAGTAGACCTGTTTAGGTTCTACCAAAATTTTTAGAACAATTACCCCAGAAGTAATTTTATTTAAAGTGATTGCGTTGCAAAAGACTTACTTTATCTTTATAAAGGTTATAAACATGAGGTTATGAGCTATTTTTAAATTGGAATTTTCTCATAATAAATATTTTTTCTTAAAGAACCAATAAATTTGAATCATTAACTGCAGGTAATCCACAGATGAACAAGCAATTTAACACTTGTCAGGATTTCAGTGGGGTCAGATAATAATTTTCAAGCTGAATCCAAATAACTGAATTCTGAAGTTCCTTCATCCAATCAATAGTCAAATGTAAAATAAATAGTGAAAACCTGGAAATGTAGACATTTAAATCCATCTTTTCTCCAACAGGTAAATGTACTTTACAGATTGAAAAATAAGAGGGATGCTCCTGCCCGGAAATCAGAATCCTATATATTTCCTTGAATAAAAGAATAAAAATAAGAAAATTTCTTTAAAGAAGAAATAAGGATTAGCTATAAGATCTGTCTTATATAACCTCCCCACCTAAAACAAAATTAAAACAATATGACAATGCTATTATTATAATAAAATTATTCTTTTAAATTTTGGGGGCCATTTTTGTTTTCAAATAATCCAATTTCGCTTATTTTTTAAAAAAAAATCTTGAATTTTAAAGATTTTCCACTTATTCAATAAAAGTATGATTCAGACACTAAAAATGTATACTAATTCCAACAAGGCTAATAAACAAAGACTTTTGAGGCTGGTAAGAGTTGTGGCAAGATTTCTACATTTTTATTCTATCAGATGAAAATCTGCTACAGATATATAACAGGATTATATGCCGGCATTCGACATGGATTATATCCATATTGTAGGCTGCATCATATTCAGCCAAAGCTTTGGTGATAATAGTTTGGTGGAATAGTTAAAAGGCTAAAAATAGATAAAGTCTCAAAACTGTACTAATTATCTCTCCTCTCAAATAACACAACAGATGCAAATCATTTGCAGTTCTATGGTATTTGTTCCTTAAAAAACCCCTACATACTATTGCTGGTAAAAGCTTGTTATACTTCCTTAAAAAGATCCAGTCAGATCAGAAGTGATGATTAACAAGATACTTGTTGTCTTGTAAAAGGAACTTTTGAAGCATTCCTTTCCTCTTGTCTGACTCACTCAGCTGAGCTGTGGGCCATGCTTGTGACACTACAAACACTTGTACAGTGATCAGTTCTGACACCATAAACACTGAGTTGTGGTTTCCCTGAGTGAATGAGCTCTGCAGCTGGCTGCTATTTAAGAGAAAGTTTTCATTCCTAAATACCTTGATGAGTAGCCCCGAGGAGAACGGAAATGACAAATGGGTTTGGTTTTGGCAAAAACATAATGGTTCATAGTTTGTGAGAGCAGCTGTTTCTAAAATATAGATCTGAAGTCTCCATAGGCATAAACATCTTGGTCTTTATGATTCTATCCTTAGTTCACCCTACACTGGCAGCTATTGCAGAATGCACGGCATGCAAGCTACTCATGCACTTTTTGAAAATGCTCTAGGAAGTTTAAAAAGAACCCACCTCTCTAAGCTTCAGAGAGCAAATCAATGGTAATGGTTTTTGTAACAAGTGCAAATTTCAGCCTGCCTTTATTTATCAACATCAAACTGTAAGGATCACAAAGATTTCAGTGTGACTCATATACAGTGGTACAAAGGGCAGCATAATGACTACTAATTTTATCCCACTGGGTTTTACTAGACTTTTTTTATTCATTGCCAAAACAAACAAACACACACTCAACCGCTAATATTACAATATTAGAAGTTGAGCTCATCCATTTATTAAATGCTGGGAAATTCAACAACAAAAGTTAAATTTTTTGAAAATTTGGGAGCAATGGGAAAAAAAAGTTTATACCTGTGCTTTTTTCTTTGCTTGCTTGCTTTAAGAGAGGAATAAAAATTCTGGGAGAAAATTAAATTTATTTATTTATTTAACTTTTATATCCTGGCAATCGCCAGGAACTTTAATTGGCTAATGTCCAACTAAAATTCATATCACCCCAAATATTTTAACTGAATTGAATTAATTTGAAATAGAAGCTACCCTACTCCAACCGACACTCATCATGATTAATACTACTACCATTAAAATATAAAAGGTACATAAGAGAATGGAAAGGAATGTAATGTTAGAACCAATCTTCAATGTTCTCTTAAAGTGATAGTTGTTCTCTGGAATGACAGGAATGTGGAGGTTATGGAGATTTCAGAGGAAAACATATTTCTTAAGGACATGGTAATTATTAAGGAAGCCTTTCTGAGTCCATTTACCCTTGATCTGTTAAGGGGGGAAAACCCAAAGTATCTGTCCATGTATTGCTCCAACAGTGAGAGTAAATGCCTCCTGGAGGAGACAAGTCCCAAAAGTAGCCTAGATGTAGGCTTTATAGGTAAAAACCACCATCTTTAATTTGGTAATTAACCTGGTTAACCAACCTGGTAACCAAGGCAGTGTCTGTAGTATAGGCGAAAAACATCTGAATTAGTTCTCACCTGCCAGCATATGGGCTGCTGTATTTTGTATCAGTTTAAATTTTCAAGTAGTTTTTAATGACAAGTGCAATAATCCTGCTTTAAAGAAATAAAGGCTGTTTGTTTGTTTGTTTGGCTATTGCCAAGGTCTCCTGCTCTAAGAAAAGCAACAACCGACCTATCACCAAAGCTTGGCAAAGGTACCCCTTGTCATTACCTCTAGTTGCTGGGTCTTTTTTTTTTTAATAGAAGCCATGACATCTCCCAGTAAACTACACTGGACACATAACGGCTACTTCCAGTTTGAGAAACTCACTATCTATTTCTCAGGACATGATACCAGGAAGGCAAATGGTGTGGCATTTATCACAAGCGAGAAACTTACTCAAGCAGTCAAAAACTTTTCAACGGGTAATGATCGCATTATTACCATCTGAATCTGTGCGAAGGACCTCAAAATCATAGCAGTCCATGTCTATGTCTGATGCAGTGGAACCTGAAATAAAGACTTTCTATGCCAGCATTGAAAAGCTCTGAAGCAAGTGCACCAAAAAGATCCAGTTTGCATAGTGGGTGATTTCAGTGCAAAAGTTGGCAGCCTTCAACTTCAAATCATGGATATGTGGTTCAAATAGCACAAGTGCCGCTTATGCTGCACATTTGGACCTCACCCAATCAACTGCACCATAATTAGATCTGCTATGTCTTATGCAACCATTGATGGTCCAATTCAGTCCTTGTTGTCAAGATATATTCAGGTGTCAATTGCAGTTTAGATCATGAATTGTTGGTGGCTAATTATACAATATCAAAAAGAAAACATCATCAAACAGGTTTGGCATCACCCAAATCTCTGCCATGCATGCAACTGAGATGAAAAATAGGTTTGAACCGCTGGACACTCCTGAAAAGATAGCCAAAGAATCGTGGCAAGAAATTTAATTGACCATCACTGAAGCAGCAGTTGAACACATACCATACAAGAACCCCAGAGAAAAAGTGCAAGTATCTCTCAAATGAACTCAGCAGAGTTTTTTTCCCACATTTCTTATTCAACCGTATGTTGAGGTGATCATGAAGAAGATGGAACCTGAAGACTCAAAAATCAGAGTAAAGAGTGGAAGAAGAAACATCCACAATCTTCAATATGCTGATGACACAACTTTCCTCTCAGAAACCAAAGAAGGCCTGAAACATTTGATCAAAAGGATTAAAGAAGAAAGAAATTGTGTTTCTTCCTGAACATCAAAAACACTAAGCTCGTGACCACAGCGAGGAATGCAAATTTCAAAATAACAATTGATGACGATGTGATCAAATGTGTGCAAGAATTCACTTTCCCAGGATTGCAGGTTGATCAAAGCAGTGAATGCAGTTCAGAAATAAAACTTTGAATCACACTGGATCACACAGTAAAGATGAGCATGAATAGAGTATGAAAAAGCAAGAACATAATCCTGGCAACTAAATGCAGATTAGACGACACTATCATGTTTCACACAGCTACCTACAGTTGTGAAAGTGGGACCATGAAAAAACTAGACAGGAAGAAAATCAACTTTTAAGCTATGGTATTGGAGAAGGCTGCTGGACAGCAAAGATGACAAACAAGCAATTACTAGAGTGTAATAAAAAACAGACATATCACTGGAAGGCAAAATCGCAACATTCCGCCTTACTTATTTCAGCCATGTCCTGCGATCAAACTCATTGGAAAAGAGGCAGTTATGCTTGGAATGGTCAATGGTAAAGGGAAAGGAGGTGGCTAAAAAACAGGGTGGCTAGACCCCATCAAATCTGACACAAGCTAAAGAGCTGGGATTTCATGTTGCATACTATAGTGAAAAGAAAGAAGGAATAGTAGTTGTTGTTCACCTGGTTACTTTTTAAAATGTAGCATATATTATTCGGACAAGAATTATACATCTAATACTTGAGCTTCTATGCCTTTACAAATGAAAGTAGGCTGAATTCTAGGGTATTTTTTCATTTCAATCTTTTATGTTCAGAAATAACAAAACAAAAGAACTGGTCCACATGGAATTAAAACAGTGTAATGTGTTCTGGACCTTCCCAGAGGTAGTCAACATATGTGATTAACACCACTTTAGGGCTATAATCAGTTCTGAATTTGATTACCCTGAAATAAAAACTAAGTCAAACATGTGATTCCCCCCATGAATCAGACCAAAGATCACTGGTTCCAAACCACGGTGGCTTTGAACTTCTGAGCTACCTCTTAACCCACATCCAGAGGAGCAGATTAAATCCCCCCAGGACTTCAAGCTTGGGGAACTTTACTGCCAGCCCAGCTGTGGCCATGGGCAGCCTAGGAAGAGAGGTTACTATGCAGGAGGAAGGTTGATACACAAGCACTAATGTCCTCTAATCCAGGGCTTTTCAACCTGTAGTACGCGTACCACTTGTGGTACATTAACGAGTGGCAGGTGGTACGCAGCCCTGCCTAGCCAAGTGTAGTGGGGGAGGGAAAGAGCCAGCACAGGCAAGGACTTACAGTGAGAGAGTCCTCTGGAGCTGCAGAGGCACGGAGGAGAGAAGGAGGGAGGGAGGGAGATGGAGAGTGGAAGGATTCTTATGTGCTTTTGTGACTTTGAAGTTCTGGGATTTGTGCAATGTGGGCTTTGTGTTCTTAAGGAGTGTTTGGCAATTTCTGTTTGGCTGATGGCTGGTGTTAGCTTCTATTGCTCTGCTATTGTTAGCTGTAAGTTTTGCTGCAAGGGATTTTGAAGTATTTTTCTCCTGAATGGATTTTGCCTGTAGATTCCTTTACTTATGAATGGAGCCATTTGGGGAGGCTGCCTTAGCCGGCAGCCAATACTTACTACATTTTTTTTTCTTCCTTACTTTCCTTTCTAGCCAGTAGCGAATTCTTAAAGGGAAATGTGCCTTTTTAAGCTAGTTCACTCAGCAGTTTGTCTTTTCTGTTTCTGGAGGCTTTTCCTTGTTTGATGAATATATGGAAGAGAAAAAATATGGGGGGGCGGGTTCAAATTCTTCCTTCAGAAGGAGGTGGGCATGAGAAAGAGGGAGGCAGGGAAGGAGGGAGGGAGGGAAGTCCTGCCTTAGCACTTGGCCACCACCAGCCCTGCCATTGACTTTACTTGTCAAAAGGTTGCAATAAGGGGATCACATGACCCTGGGACATTGTGACCATCATAAATATGAATCAGTTGCCAAGCATCCAAATATAAATCACATGACCCTGGGCATGCTGCAATGGTCATAAGTGTGAAAATGGTCATAAGTCATTTCAGTGCAATTGCAACTTTGAACAGGGTTTTTTTTTTGGTCATCAAGTTTTTGATACCTTGCTAGGTGGTACTCGAATATTGCCATATCCTACAAGTGGTACAATCGGTGAAAAGGTTGAAAAGCCCTGCTCTAATCCTCTACAAACAACTTCACAATTATCTCCGGAACAGTGTGCTTAGAAGACCATAGGATTTCTCAGATGACAATGACTATACCCCTGCCTCAGTCCTGGACTCATAGTGCTATGTGCAAATCCTGGCAGGGAACATCTCCAAGAGGGGACATAGACACACTCGGCCTGATCCAGGTTTTCATAATAAAGGAAAGATCAGACCTTTCATCCAATCATATCTGATTCAATATAAACAGAATTAGAAGCCCAAGCTTAACTGGCATTTAAAGGCTAGAATGAGATTAGAAAGAATAGTTTATATATAAAAAAAAATCCTTGGCACAAGCAGGTTATGCTTGGTATGAGAGTCTTCACTACAAGAACATGTGTTCATTTATCATAAGGCCTGTATGTCCCAACTATCGGTCTGAAGGCTGCCAAGGGAAGGGATAAAGGAAAACAAAATATTAATGGATCCCTAAATCTATATCAAAAGAGAGATAAGGAATAAAAATGGACATTCCTTTCGGGGGGGGGGACTACTAAATGGTTTGTTTGCAGGCCCAATAAGTCAATTGTATGTTTATTGAAGGGTTCATGTGGTAGAAGGTTGCTATTAGTACTGGCATTCTGACTCCTAGGAGGATGCTACCTATGTGGAGGAGAGATAATCTTAAGGGGGGATGAAGGAGGATGGTAATTATAGTAGAGATAGGCAAAGGGAAATATATGGGAGGCTCTATGCTGGCTATTACAGGGGAAGGGGTAATTGGAAATTTAAAGCCATTCCTTTCTCCTAGCACTTTTACTTCATTTTTGGGCCCAGATTGTCAAATTGCTAACAGCCTTGGCTTCGGCCTGCTGTTAAATGGTAAGACTCTAATAAATCTATCCTTAGTCATGACTTAGTCCTGCAGGAAAGATCAGACCTGGCATGCATTACTGGCTGGAAAGGATGAAGAGATGTCCATATCCAAGATCTGCTCTCCTGGGTTTCCAGTGTTACACAAACTGCAACTCCAAGGCCAATAAGAAAGGATACTAACAATTATCTGGGAGACCTGGAATTTACTAGATGCTATATTCAGCAGGGTGGCTAGTTATGAGGCCCTATAATGTGAAGTTGGGTTTGAGGGACAAGCAGAGATGGCACTCTTGCACCATCTACCCTCGTGCTTAGCTCTATTCTTACCTGAATCTCTTGACCTTAAAACAAAAAATACAAACGTACTTTAATATTTGAAAAAATTAATTTGAAATATAATTTTTTACAGATCTTAATAAGAATTCTAAAATAAGACAAGAAACAAAAGAACAGAAGTATCTAAGATGCAAGCTGCATGCATCCATGATTCTGGATGAATGGATTTTTCAAGGGTTAGGATAAATAGCAATGCAAAGGGCTTAGATATAATTCTTAAAAATGAGCTAAATAATTCCTCCACGGGATATTAGATGTGAATAATGTGCATGACTTTTAATAGAAATTTGAGTATTATTTTCTTTGGTACATTTTTCAAAGCCAAGGCTTAAGCTAGGTAAGTAATGAAATAAAATCTAGCTATATTTTAAAAACCACAATAGTAAAGCAGTATCACATGTTAATATTCCCTAATTAGCTGAGTTAAAAATATAAGCAAGCTTTAGAAAGACTGGGAGGGAACTACAGAAAGACAACTTGCTCCAGGGAAGAAGCAACAGTTCTCTGAAGTATAGCAAAGAATTTCACATCAAAGAGTTTATGTAAATGAGTCTGCACTCTAAAATAATAATTAAAAACCTCTTTCTTACAATAGTCTCTTATTTAAAAAATAAAAAAACAGCACTGAATAATTTCACTGGTGTCAAGAAATGACTCTATGTACTATATTTGTCAAACTACCTTGGGGGGGGGGGAAATACAACCTTCTAATTAAAATTTAGAGATGGCTATGTCAGAACAAAAATGGCCTCCAAGATTTGTAATTTCAGAAATAAAATTTCTGAAATGAGACTTAAGTTAAGAAATATAGGGATAGTCAATACCAAGACCAATGATATCATATTTCCTTTTTTCTGCTAGTAATATTTGGGAAGCAAGATTCATATACATTTACGTGAGAGTAAGGTCTACTGAATAAATACAGCATGAATAGGATAGGTCTGTTATATTTAAAGGCAAACAATAACAGAATGGATTAAAATATATGACTTACCAAAAGGATAGATACTTCTGGAATATTTCAGCTTGACAATAAAATCAATAATCACAGATAAAATATTAGAAAAAAAATGGCATTCTATCTGTTGTATTATGAAAATCCAACTCCCCCCCAAAACAAAAGTTTTTCTTTAGTTAAGCTACATACAATTTAATTTCATTTTTTGTGAAACAGCTCTTGAAAAGGGAACAAAACAATTCTAAACTTCTTAAATTTTCATTAGCTATACACAAAAATAACAAAAAATACAGGCATTATTTGCTCCCAATATTTATATGACAGGTAATCCTCGACAGCAAGATTGGGACCTGAATTTTTATCGCTAAGCAATGGAGTTGTGAAGAGCTGCCACATAACTTGGCAATGGCAATCCTTGTAGTCACTGTTACCATTGTTAATAGAATCCCACAGTTCTTAAGCAAGGCAAGGGCCAGAAAGAGAACACAATGGTGTGAAGGAGGATCAAGGGTGCACAAGTGTGTGAAAGGGTTTGTGAAAGGCACCGCATGATCAGGGAGAGTATGCGAGAGATGCAGTACATGTCGGGAACAGAGCACGAGGATGCAAGGGGGTACGCAAGGATGCAAGAAGTGTGGAATGGGTCGAGGCAGTGTGTGAGGGTGTACAAGAGGTGTGAGTCAGGGAGTTATGGACTAATCGAGTTTATATAAACATCATTTTCAAATAGCCACAATTTTACTAAATTCTGGCATTAGTTTCAAGTGTTCCAGCAGCAATGAGACAAGAGAGCTGTTGTGATGTATGAAACGTACCATAACCCAAATTACCGATGCATTAAAAAAGTCAGATTCTTGTTGCATAACATGTGCAAAGCAGCAGAGCTTATGTCATAAACTATTAAATTATGACATCAGTTCAAACACAGACCAGCTAATAAATGTAAAGTGAAAAATAGTGCTGTATTTCATATAAGTACGCAAAACAATCAAAGTTAACGAAAGCGCCTTATAATAAATGCTCTTTATGAAATAATTGTTCATTACTAATTTGATGGTAGATTAAATAGCTTTAGTAAAACAAAAGCTTAAAACAACAATCAGTACCAAAAAGCACTACAGAACCAGTATACAAGTTCAGCAAAATCTCAGCAAAGCAAAAATTGATTATTGCTGTATGTTCATTGGACAAGACCCTGATGCTGAGAATGGTTGAAGACAAAGGGAGAAAGGGACGGTAGAGGATGAGATGGTTAGCTAGTGTCATCAACACAATAAACATGGGTTTGGGCAGGCTCTGGGAGACAGTGGAGGACATGGGGCCCTGGCATACTATGGTCCATGGGTCACAAAGAGTCAGGCACAAGTTGGCGACTGAACAACAACAAATGTATATATGTATGTTATAATCATGAATTATTACCTCCTCTGAAAGTCTCAGGACAATTTGGTAGATTTCTCTGATTTATTTATATGCATGTAGATCAGCAAATGTGTTTACAGTTGCATATACATTTGCCAGTACAGTCTATAAAAGTAAGCACTCCAAATTTACAGAATGGCAACAGTTTGCCCCTAATCAGATTTTCTATAAAATTAATCATTCTTGCGGTGCTCAAATGTGATTGTGAAATTACTTTGATCTGAATGTTCAATATATTTTTCTATGTAATCCATGACAAAGTATAACATGATTTACTGTATCTGTATATGGCAGTCGAATAGTTGACAGAACTGAATAATTTAATGTAGGAAGAAAAAAAATCTTCTGGCATGAAAATATACAGATAATAATTGGGGTGCTTTAGTATTGTATTACAATGAGGTATATGCAGGCTGATCATAAAGAGTTCAAAACAATTATAATTCTTTCTCATCCATTTACTGAAAGTGGTTTTTTTCCCCTCTAACACATTCTCCAGCTGCGGCTGCAAGTCGTTTTGGAACACTTTGAGTCCCCCCACCCAAAAAAAAGAACACAAAGCATCAAATGGCCTCCTCCTTTTTCAACCATTGCGTCCATGTTCAAATTTTTTACATTTCTCAAGTAAATTTAAGTACAATTTCTAATGAACATGCCTTAAATAAGGACTGGCCTTATCAGTCACATATGATCTTGTACTTTAACTAGAAACTCTGTACTCCAGTTGCCCCCAATCTTTTGGGTGCTAGGGACTGGCTCCGCGAAGGGCATTTTTTCCATGGACTGGGGATATGTGGTTTCATGCACTGCCTGGATCCAATATGTGCACGGATCGGGCTTTGCTTGCTTGTGGCCCGGTTCTTGGGGACTGGGGGTTCCTGCTGTAGTCCATTCAAATTTGAATTACTGAATTTTTTTTATTTTATTAAGGCTGCTTAATAATTAAGAGAAAGCTAAATCAACTTTATTTATAGATATCTTTAGGATGATAAACTGCTTCAACCATGACCAATTCTAAGCAGCATATGCTCCCAATTGCAATAACAAGTTAAACAATAATAAATGATAATGGTACAGGTAGTCCTCGCTTAACAGTAGTATCTGGGACTAGAATTTCCCTTTCTAAAAATGTGGTCATAAAGCACTACATCACATGGCTGCATCACTTAGCGACAGCAATCCTGGCACTGTCCACTGTTGTTGTTAAGCAACAATTGTGGCTGGTTAAGTGAATGTCGCCCAGTTGGCTGCTGTAAGATGCAGGACGCCATGCTACTGGCTATAGGAAGCTGCTGTGACATTGGTTGCACAGCTCCCAGATTGCGAACACGTGACCATGGGTGTCTTAGGATGGCTGGAACTTTGAGGACTGATTGTTAAGTACCACTTGTTCAGCACTGTCATAACTTCAAATAGTTACTGGACAAGTGGTCATGAATCAAGGACTTACTTGTAATATTCTGTTATATATCAAAGAACAACAAAGCCAAGCCAAAGCAAACCAACAGTCTTATTGCAGGAAATAATTCAACCATATCAAACTCCAAAGGCCTTCAGATATATCTTAATGATTTCTTAAATTGTAAAACAGTGCCAATTTTACCTCAGATAATATTCCAAAAATAAGGGAGAGGGACTTACAGAGAAGTTCCACCCTCTACTGATGGCACTCCCTCAAAGTAAGGACCATAAAGGAGCTCCTTTTTCCACATCTAATCAGATAGGAACAAACTATTAGGAGGAGGCCATCACAAAGATAATCTGGTCCTGAGTTATGTAGCGCTTTAACGCCCCTGACTATAAATAGTTGAGTAAGGCAGCGTTTATGAGATCCCCTCCAGAACGAAAGACCACTGGCTTCAGTTGAATCCTCTTTTGCTGGAATTTAGTCTGAGTCTGTCCTTCCGTCATCCAGATCCCATACAGACTGTAAGCACTAGGACATTACCTCAACCATATTTCTGATTGGTCCAAGGTTGAGTTATATTTGCTGATGTAATAATGCTCTCTGACCTCATACTGGAGGATAACCTTTCCCAGTGGTTTCATGTAGATATTATATACAAGGACAGTAAGGTTAAGCCCTATGGCACCATCACATAAGGCTTAGAGGCCAACTCCCTCCCTGTTCCTACTGACTAGAACTGCATATGGGGGAAGCGGAACAACTGCTGATCAAACCCTATTGTTTCCAATTCATAAAACAGTTCAGAAAAATGCCATGATCAATAGTATCAGAGACAGCTGAAAAGTAAAGAAGGGCCAGGAGGGTTATTCTCCAATCTCAGTCAAGTCATCATTCATTCCCAAATTCAATCAATGTTGTCTTGGTTCCATATCTGAAACCATACTGAAAAGGGTCCAGATATACTATTTTATCCAGGCCCATTACCTTCTTAACAACATTCCCCCAAAGAGGAAGGTTGGACTCTAAATGGAAATTCTTCAAAGAGCTGCTTGAATGATAGCTTCTTGAGAAGAAGACACACCACTTTCTTTCCCAAAAATGCATTTGCTACTACAACTAGTCTAAATGTTATAGTTAATTATGAAATATATATAGCCAGATATTAGGAAAAACCCTACAATCCACAATTGGACAAAAATTATGTTAGGACTGTCCAAATATGAAGATCTCCCAACAATCTGCAACAATCTAAATGACTTATTTGGCATTTTACATCAGTTCTGAGAGATGTGTTTGTTATGCCTATTTAAAACTTCTAAGAAACCTTTCAGTAAGAAGCATAAAATTTATATCTATATGCTATATGCCAGTTTACTGTGCTTTATTTAGAGGCAAAAAAGTAAAGGAACACAAAAAAGAGATAAGATATATTGTCAAATCCAACATCTTCATCTTAGAAGAATCTTAGCACAAGAACTAGCTAAAGTTCCTTCTAAGGAACAGCACATTCTAGACCACATGAAAATATCTATGCAGTTCCAGTTAAAGACATAGCTTCTTTTTAAAGAGCTCCAGCACATTAGAGCTTTGGATTCATAAGTAAAATGATCCTTCGAAATGTATAACGATGCTAAAGGGGCATATATCTGCAGATCCTTATAGCAACTGTGTATTTTGGAAAAGATGGTTGCCACGCGCAGCACAATCCTTCAAAGTTTGGTTTAAGAAATTTGTAGACAAGTACTTGGTTCATTTCCACACATTCTGAAGGACCTTTTTCAGAGCACTGCATGATACTCATAAAATACACTTCCCTCTATAGTGGATCCTAAAACAATTCATGGGAAAAACAGGCTACCACTTAACACAAGACAATGTAGGTACACTAGTCTAATTTGTAGCTCAGGGTTGAAATGAGGGGTCCTTGGTGCTCTCTGAGCTTCTAATGATGGTACCTAGTTTTGGTAATGAAACTTCTACAAGAAAACAATCAAGCTCAGAAAGCACCAAGAACCCTTCACACTTAATTTGGAATTAATATTAATGGCAAGCATTGTTTATTAATACATTAATTATCATTCTTGTACATGCACTGAATTAATAAATACCCAATTAGTAACTATTAACTATTTATCTTACATACTTATTCCATGTGATTTTTCAAATAATTACATTCAATGTGAAAGTGCAAACTGGTTTCTTTGTATATTGATTCATATGAGTCTTTAAGCCTTATTTTTCCAGAGTATGGTAGAAATTTTTAAGACATTTCCCACCATATTTTAGATTTTGACTGAAATTCTAATACATACATCTGGAAAATGTTTTTGGAAAATTGCTCTTTGATCCTTCTTTTCTCATTAAAGTGACACCAGGGGGTAATCCAAATCTTAAAATTTCATTTTAAGAAACCCTCTATTATTTGAGAAACTTGAATGGATGGTGACATTTTGATTTCAGATCTATTATTAGGTGAAAATGATAAGTTTTATTATTTTCTATAGTAAATAATAAATATCATTTGTGTATTGTTGCCCACCGGCAGTATCAAACACTTATTCAACATTGGATCAATTTATTCCAAACAACAACAATAACAACTTAAATTTGTATGCTGCCCAACTCTCAACAACTCTGGGTGGCTCATAATGAACTATGAAATTACAATAAATCAATAAAAGATAAAACATGGCAAGTGCAACAAACCAGATAGAATGAAGTATGTAGTGGAATGTGTGGATGACATTGGGGAATGAGGGAATTAGGAAACAATCTGATAAGAGAGGCAGGAGCCCTCAGTGACTTAACAGTCAGAGAAAGAAATTCAAGAAGGACCTACTTTAATGAATCAAGTGGTTAAAAGAGATAGCGGGAAGTTTGTACTTTCAGACTTGCAAGATTCTGCTAATGTGGTCTTACAGTAAAATAGAATTATTTCATTTTGTCGTATTTCTTGTCTTTATCTGGGAGGCCAAAAAAACCAACAGCCTGCGTGAGGAGCCAGGTCTTCACAGTTCCTCTGAATAACAGCAGAAGGGGGGGGGGGAGAGGAGGGCGCAACCTTATTTCAGAGAGTAGGCACTGCTAAAGAGAAGGGACACTTCCAGGATAGATGATATCATTTAATTGAAGGAATCCAGAATGTGCCAATCCTGCAAGATTGAATTGGCCAGGCAGATACTATGTCAGGCAGTTCCTCAAAAACAACAAGCCATATGCCATATAGAGTTCTATAGATAATGACCAACACCTTGAGCAGCACGTTTACAATTGTGGGTATTTGTGGGGTTTGCTTTGTTACTAAATTATCAAATAACACTTTTGGCTCTAAATGCTTTTTGTCAGCTGGTTTGCCATATTTTGCAAGGTATAGAAGCATCATCAGGAAAACATAATATTCATTTATAATATACTATGTTAAAAAATGACCTGGAAATTTCCACGATTAGGAAACTCCTCTGCTCACTTCTTAACTGATGTATTGTTTTCACAAATAAAGTTTTATCTTGGCCCTGCCTACTGCTGAAAACTCCCTTTTCCCCCACAATGCCCATGATACAATAGTAGGCTCTACTATGAGGGTCAATTCCAAGTGTAATCTTTTCACATGCTTAAAGTAGCTTCGGCTCAAAACAGATTTTTTAAATTGTGATTTGGGAAATGTGCAATATATTTAGATTAGAAGACTATTAATATTAAACTCTACTCTTATATTATTTTATTTGTTAGATCTTTCAAAACTGTTAATTTTATATGCATTACATATATTTCATTAATTTTAATTACTTGTCCTTGGAAGTATTTTCATTAAATTGCTGTAAAAAGTAGTACAGCTTAAAAAATATTAAAATAACAATATATATATAAATGTCAAAAACCCGACAAATTTTGTATAGTAGCAGTACTCAGAAAATGGTTTTTACGCTAATTTGGAATTGATTATTAACACAAAGAATATGGGGATTTTTGTGCTAGAATATATTAAGCAAATATAAGAGGCTCTTGAGTGCACAATTGATTTATAATGATTATCTTGATATTTCTCCACCTTTTTGAATATAGAGAAAACACTCGTGTTTAAAATGGCAATAATATTATGTCTAGTCTTGACGAAGTTCAAACAGGAAACGCCTGTTCTGGATGAGATTGGTGGTTTACGGTTACTATGATAAATAGAAAAATGGGATTTGAGTTCATTGAAAAGAACAAACAATCTTTTTAAATTAAGAAATAAGCAGATATACGCCTTCAAGAAATACACATTTTAAAAGATAATATAACTTTGTTAGAATATAGACATTTTGGTCCAGAATACAAGGCTACGGACAGACAAAAAAAATGAAGTAACACTATATGTGAAAACAAAATTATGGACATTAGAAAAACAAATTCAAGATGAGGAAAGAAAGTAGACTCATTGCATTTTCAGATTGAATTTGGAAAAACAACAGCTGCTTCAATTTTTTCTCTGAATGATAAAGCAACCTTTTATGAAAAATATTTTTCAATCACTTCTTGAAATTGCAGAGTGAGAGATCCTTATTCTTTGAGATGCGTATGGAGTTTTTCTCCCTTATATGATAAAATGATTTTATTTAAAAGAAATACTGACAAACTCCTTCAAAATGTCTCAGCCTACATATCACTGTTATTTCTCTTGGATGCCTAGGTATATAAATATCTTTCAGAGAGCATATATTTATTACTTCTCAGTTCATAAAACTTATTCAAGGAGAGACATGTGTTGCATTTCTAATGCTCTTTTAACCAATCTTAGAGAAGGGGAGATGGCAATTCCTTTTTATGCAGGTCATTATCCAATAATAGTAAATCTGAATGGAGGAACTTCCAGATCAAAAAGGCAAAGATTCAATGAATTATTACAAAAATATATTAAACCATGAACTAAAAAACTTTTTTCAAATCATCTTAGCCTCTGAAGCCTGTTTGGGACCTTAGCAAGATATTTCATGAGTGATTTATTTCTCTTGTATAAAACAGAAAGAAAGCCATGCAAAACCCAGAAGGATACATTACTGAACGATCGGCAACTATTAGAATCAAGGCATAAACTCAACCTATTGCAGGTAGTCCTCAACTTACAACAGTTCATTTAGTGACTGTACAAAGTTACAATGTCATTGAAAAAAGTGACATGACCATTTTTCACACTTATGACCGTTGCAGCATCCCCAGGGTCATGAGATTTACATTTGGATGCTTGACAACTGATTCATATTTATGACGATTGCAGTATCCAGGAGTCACATGATGACTTTTGTGATCTTCTGACAAGCAAAGTCAATGAGGAAGCTAGATTCACTTTACAACTGTGTTACTAATTTAACAACTGCAATGGTTCACTTAACAAACGGGGCAAGAAAAGTCGTAAAATGGAGCAAAACTCATTTAACAAATTTCTCACTTAGCAACATAAATTCTGGGCTCAATTGTGGTCATACATCAAGGACTACCTGATGTATGAAAAGATAAAAGCAATAGAGAATCAACCAGATTTACTTGATGTAAACAAGACTTACAAATAGATGAATTTTAGTAAGCATAAACAATTTGAAACAAATCAAATAAATTGCTGGTCTCAATTGCATATGGAACAGGATAAAGCAATTATTACCTCTATTTAGGATGGAACCAAACATGTTTCTACAATGAAAGAGATGGTGCTGCAATTTGGTCAACTATAACTCTAAATTATATGGTAAACAGACATATGACCAAAAACATGTGGCAAATATTTGAGTAACATATTCCAATTTAAAGAAATGAAAAAACAAGGGGGAATACTGAGACTCTTGGCCAAATTTGAAAAATCATGTAACAAGGAACATTTGCTGGGCTTTATTTATAAGCAGCTGCTGAAGCATGACTCAGAATTTGAATAAGTCAAATATGGCTTGATTAAGTTATTGCAGAATTTGAATGCAGTAATAGAGATGCACAATGGGAATTTCAATGGAAAAATATTAATTTAATATTATACTTTGAGAAAACTTGTACAATATTGTTTTATTATATGTATATTACTCCCATTTTGATTGCTAAAATGGACAATTTATTCTCTAAAAATTGCTGGAAACAATGAGGTTAGATTTTTTTTTTTTCATATTTGGCAGCAACTTTGCAAAGCTCAACAATTCTGGAAAAGGATTTATACTGAAACTTAAAAGCTGAATTCCCACTTTATTCTATAATATCTTTATTAAACTTTATTAAACATAACCCTTCAAAGTACACAGAATTAATTTTGTATATGATCACTGCTGCAAGGATATTATATACCTTTTATTGGAAGGTTGTTTGATCCCATTTGTGAAAGAATGATTAACAAAGTTGTAGGAGTACGCTTTGATGTCTAGAATAACCTCATTTCATAGAAGTAAATCTGACATAGAATTCAACACTACCTGAATTCTAGACTATATGCATTTGTGCTACATCCAACATTTGGTTTATGTATAGGACCTATATTTCAAATCACAATGGATTCTCACCAGTATGGATTGAATTATATTTTATAATTGTACTTAGTGATTTATACTGTCTTTATCATGGTTCTTGATATTCACTCTTACTTTACAACTTAGTGATTGTAATCCTTTAAAGCGGGGGTGTCAAACTGCCGGCCCACAGGCTGGATGCGTCACCAGGAAACCGCGCCCACCCCATTGCCGGCAATGGGAAAAAAGCTCCGATACGTCGCACGATGTCACGTGACGTCGCGAGTTTGACATGTCTGCTTTAAAGCAATATAATATATTCAGTTATTTATAACTAATTGTATACTTGAAAATGATAACATGCTTATTTCAAAATCTTTTGCTTAGTCATCTGTAATCTTCTGTTTTACCTATTCTTTTTTTATGATCGTTTATTTGCTTCCTTTGATGTCTAATAGAAAAAAGAAATGGGTCAAAATTTTTCTGTATAAGCACAACAGATAAGTCTGACATATGTAGAGGAATCCGATAAACAAAGTTATTATCACTTTCCACAACCAAATATAGTACAGACTTTCTGACATATTACTTATGACATTTATACTGCTTAGCTATTTTTTATATTCTAGCATATATAAAGATATACATGAAAGCAAGTAAATGATCCTTATCTATAGGAATAGTGGCAATTGGATATATCAGGATAAGAGCAAACATAGCAAGAACTTTACCGCTGTCAATTGTCCAACAACCTGTATATGACTTCAGTTACAAAACTTCTTAACCACAGATATTTCTGTGCTATAGTATGATAGTTGTTATTGCATGTATTACTCTTGCTGAATTAATAGTGGACAGTGGCAAATGTAACTTTTTTTCATCCATTGAAGGAGAAAAGGAACGCCTCCCAACAGACATGAACTTATTGTGGAAACCTTTCCAGTATGCATGCATTGTGTGAAAGAGACATACAACTGGAATATATATCTATATCTATAGAATGAAGTATATTAGACAGAGTGCATTCTTTAAATATAGCTGTTTTATACAGTTAAGATTAAATCTTTCAAAACTGCTTGCTTAGAATGATGCTAATATATCAATTGATCTTTTATTTAGAATTTGTTCTGAATGCTTAATTTCCTTGCCAAAAAAAATCCTCAGTTGAACATTAGTAACAAACAGATTAAGTCTAAATCAGATCTGTACTCAAACCTAAAGTTGATTCTTGTTTCTCTTTTTATGAAAACTGATTAAGGTAAACAAACTTTACTCATTCTGTCACACATGACTGACTTAAGATTTATCCCATAGGTTGTGCTGATGCATCCTGTAGCAATGGTCAGACAGAAGGACACAACTACTTGCTACACTGCAGGTGTACATAGTAGGGTTATGTGGCATTTCAGATTCAATTCCCCAAAAATGCTTCAGAGCACATGGAGGCATAAACATAGCTCCTTTCTAACTTTAAAGCATCTGTATTTTCCCCCAGTTGCACAGGATTGCCTTCCAATGCATCTCACCCATGTCCCCAGAGAAGGACGTGATTTCTTTAAAATTGTGCACATTGACTCTTGCACCTCTCTAAAACATTTTTCAAGATCTGCCACCAGGTGTGATAATTTTACTCTGAAACTTTACAGTAAACTGCAAATGCCCGAGACCATTTGCAAAGGGAGAAATGGTCAGGACTGTATTCTATTTTGTTGAAGTTTAATGGACAGTTTCCTTATCCTACCATCACCTTCACAATAATCATCAGCCAAAGTTGAACTTCTACAGGAAGAGTCACCGTCATGTGGAACAGAATCATGCATTCATGAATGCATTCATTCAATCAATCACTGGACCAAAAACAGCTAAAAATATTTTTTTACAAAGGATTAAAGCAATAACCAGTCAGCCAATTCAAAGCAGAAATTTTAACAGTAAAGTATAAACAGAAAGTTATTGTCATCTATGGTAAACCACAGCCAACAGCTTGACTGAATATCTACATCTTCAGTTATAGCCAAAGTAAAATCAATACTGCACAAGCTTGGCTTCTGGGAAAGAAACTGAGATAATGACTTAGCCAGAGCTGAGAAGATTCTCTCCTGGAAATATTATATCTTCTTCACATATTACATCCAGGGAGAAGAGAAAAGAACTCTATAACAGTTCTTAATGTTTCAAAACACTATACAAGAACAGGGGACCTTTAATAGCTGCAATAAGCTGTTGCTTAGAACAGAAGCCCTTGGGCAACCAATGCAACTCCTTTAAAATGGACTTTATATGGATTTGAATTATGCTCTCAATTTCCATTTGCTGCATCTTCTATATCTCTTCAATGAAAGTTCAACACAGAGCACAATGCAATAGCATAGATAGAAAGTTATCAAAATATGTTATTACCATCAAATTATCCCTCTAGGAATGGTCACAGGATATAGTCAGTAGAAGTTGAACAGAATTATTCCAAGGCTACTGAAGGTTCCAATTACAAGTCAGAACTGATGTTTTTAATATGGAGCCTACAGATATCTCTTCCAGTGCTTCCTGCTGCACTTTACTTTCTTTTTTTAAAATGAAACAAGAAACATGCATGGATTGGATTCAATCTACAAGACATTATCTGATATATCCCAGGTGCTGTGGTGTAAAGGGTTTTACAAGTGTTAAACAGCAGGTGGGATGGTAAACCAGGAAGCTATTGGCAATCAGTGTGCTAATTTCAGAATAGTTGCAAGTCTTGGTTTATAGGTTATCTTGACAGGAATTTTCAGCTGTAGCTTTTGGGTCATTTTCAAAGGCAGCCCCACATGCAGCACATTGCAGCAATCTAGCCAGGTGGCGATCAAGTTATGAGTTGGTGATCAAGTTATGAGTTACCAACAGAGCATCTTGGTCATAACATCCACATGGATGAATGTTCCTCTGGCTGTGGCTTCCACTGTTTAATTAGGACCAATGAGTCCAGAAGAACCCCCAAAGTATGAATAAACTCCTTTGGAGAGAGCATGACCCTGCCTAGAGTGGCCACCAGAGCAGATGTTACAAAGAACAGTCTAATGATATGAGATTTTGTTATAGTGTTTAACGAGCTTGTAACCTGTCTAGACACTGGCTCAGAACTTCAACAGCATCTCCAATTCAGTCCAGGTAGCAACATATAACTGGATGTCATTAGCATATTGACAACACCCTACTTTGAACATCTCTCCCAGCAGTTTCATGTGGATATCAAATAATGTGGGGAAGAACACTAAAAAATTCTCCATGATCACTAAGTGCAGAGACCTTAATGAGGTAGAACCACTGTAAAAAACTGGTGGTTCCAACCCTTGCAGATGATCCAGAAGGATATTAGGGTCAATATTAGATCTTGTATGATCAAGAGGGATGCAGTTCCACCTTCAAAGGTTCAACCAAAGTAATTGACCAGAGCCCCCCCCCCCCAAAAAAAAAAATGCTGTTTCTGCCCCATCACTAGCTCTGAATCCTGTCTGGAAAGGATCCAGATAATCCATTCTTTGGTGGCTAACCAGCTACCATTTGTTAATTGTCCTTGCAATGAATTGCCCATAAAATTGTCAGAGCATTTCTTCTCTGGAAAAATCTGGATCCATGAGGTACGTGAGATGAATCACTCTAAAGCAGGGGTGTCAAACTGCCGGCCCACAGGCCAGACGCGTCATCGGGAAGCCACGCCCACCCCATTGCCGGCAATGATGAAAAAGCTCCGATACGTTGCGCGACGTCACATGACGTCGTGAGTTTGACATGCCTACTCTAAAGGCAACCAGGAATGCTTGCAGATGTCCAGGGCTGCTGTGAACTGCAACTTGACAAGGAAGGGATCTCATAACAGTTGCAGAGGGTATAGAAAATGGCCTTGAAGGACAGCAGAGAGAATCATTACCATGGCAATGATGAGACAAGTGTGGCTTGAGCCCATTCCAAGAAAAAAAAAACTTTAAAAAACCTCAGACAGGCCCCTTCCTAATTCACACAAGATAAAGTGAGGAAGGAGGGAAGCACATTCATATTTGCAAGATTCTGTTACTGCATCTGTTCTAGTAACAGTAATTTTAGATGCAAATGACATTTGTTTCTTCATTCAGTCTACCTTATATAATTGAGACAATAGCAATTGTTGTTGTTGTTAGTTGCGAAGTCGTGTCCGACCCGTCGCGACCCCATGGACAACATTCCTCCAGGCCTTCCTGTCCTCTACCATCTTCTGGAGTCCATTTAAGCTCACGCCTACTGCTTCAGTGACTCCATCCAGCCACCTCATTCTCTGTCGTCCCCTTCTTCTACTGCCCTCAATCTTTCCCAGTATTAGGCTCTTCTCCAGTGAGTCCTTCCTTCTCATTAGGTGGCCAAAGTACTTGAGTTTCAACTTCAGGATCTGGCCTTCTAAGGAGCAGTCAGGGTTGATCTCCTCTAGGACTGACCGGTTTGATCGCCTTGCAGTCCAAGGGACTCGCAGGAGTCTTCTCCAGCACCATAGTTCAAAGGCCTCAATTCTTTTGCGTTCAGCCTTTCTTATGGTCCAACTTTCACAGCCATACATTGCAACTGGGAAAACCATGGCCTTGACTATACGTACTTTTTGTTGGCAGGGTGATGTCTCTGCTTTTTAGTATGCTGTCTAAATTTGCCATAGCTTTCCTCCCCAGGAGCAAGCGTCTTTTAATTTCTTGGCTGCAGTCCCCATCTGTGGTGATCTTAGAGCCCAGGAAGATAAAATCTGTCACTACCTCCATTTCTTCCCCATCTATTTGCCAGGAATTGAGAGGGCCGGATGCCATGATTTTGGTTTTCTTAATGTTGAGTTTTAAGCCAACTTTTGCACTCTCCTTCTTCACCCGCATCAAGAGGCTCTTTAGTTCCTCTTCACTTTCTGCCATTAGAGTGGTATCATCTGCATATCTTAGGTTGTTGATATTTCTCCCGGCAATCTTAATTCCAACTTTTGATTCATCTAGCCCTGCCTTTCTCATGATGTGCTCTGCATATAAGTTAAATAGGCAGGACGACAGAATACAGCCTTGCCGGACTCCTTTCCCAATTTTGAACCAATCAGTGGTTCCGTGTCCAGTTCTCACTGTTGCTTCTGACCCGCATATAGGTTTCTCAAGAGACAAATAAGATGGTCTGGTACTCCCTCTTTAAGAACTTGCCACAATTTGTTGTGATCCACACAATCAAAGGCTTTAGCATAGTCAATGAAGCAGAAGTAGATGTTTTTCTGGAACTCCCTAGCTTTCTCCATGATCCAGCGTATGTTGGCAATTTGATCTCTAGTTCCTCTGCCTCTTCGAAATCCTGCCTGTACTTCTGGAAGTTCTCGATCCACATACTGCTGGAGTCTAGCTTGTAGGATTTTAAGCATAACTTTACTTGCATGTGAAATGAGTGCAATGGTGCGATACTTTGAACATTCTTTGGCATTGCCTTTCTTTGGAATTGGAATGTAAACTGACCTTTTCCAATCCTGTGGCCACTGTTGAGTTTTCCAAATTTGCTGGCAAATTGAGTGTAGCACTTTTACTGCATCGTCTTTTAAGATTTTGACAATAGCAATAGCAGATGTTAAAGTCCTCCATGTTCAAATTTCATCTTCTCCACTCTGAATTAAACACCAAGTCAAGTGAATTGAACGTAGTCCTTAACTCCATCCTTGTATTACCCCATGCCTCTAAGGTCATATAATCAAAATCTGCAAATCAATTCATTTTTGCAGCATTTTATTTTATTTTATTTTTTTTAAGTTAAAAACCTGATTTGAGCAAATGGTATCCCAAGTTTATCTTTTTTTTTTTTTTAAACCAATTTACCTCACCAGACAATGATTCTTATCTTATAGTGTCACCTTCAGGCTTCCTGCCACCTTTAAAGAAAAAAAAAATTCAAACACTGCTGCCATCATGAAAAGGCTGCTGGCTGAATTCTAGAAGTTTTTTCAAGTAACATCTGAAACTGACTGGTCCTTTCTCTCCTGAGAACTTTGCCCCTCTCCCCAATAATGCTATTGACAAAGGTTGCTTGTATGAAACACTAGATTTTTATGTTAACCTGTATCATTGCCTTTCATCCTTATTCTTCATAGAATTTTTTTTGCCCTGAAGACCCACAATCCCATTCTGCTACATCTTAGCAGCCATACAATTTAGGTTCAAATAAGATTTTTTTTAGATTTTCTGAGAGGGAAAGAACATTTGGAAATTTATATTTTTATTGTGTTTTTCTACAGAAGCATAGCTGATTCATTCTTGTTAAGTTTTGTGTCTGACACAAGATACCATTAACCCATACCTACTATAGAAAATAAACTTTTTAGGCATCGGTGGTAAAAATACATGGGAACCAAAGAATTGAATATTGTCCTTGTGAACAAACCAGAGTTTAATAGTAAAGCACCACTGAATTCCCAAAGCCTTAGGTTCAATCTTGGAATATTGGGGAGGCAAGAGGAGAGGGGGTTGAGTAGAGCTGATCCACAACTCTTTCAGAACTACTGCAAAATCAGCATAAATACTAATGACTAGATATTTCAGGCACTGCAGAAGCAGGCAATCCATAGTCCCAGTGCACCAAGACTGCATCACCAATGTTCATGAATTTTGAGTATTTTTTTTCAGATAGTGTTAAGCAGAGAAATAGAAGTAGTTTGTATCTGGGAGGCCTCCTTTTTCTCTTTCCTATTCTTAAATCCCACCATCCTAGTTAAAAAATACAAGCAAGAAAAGAAAAGAAATCACTCATGTCCCTTCTGGTAATATCACAGCATCATCACATGCTCTTGTGTAGCCTTCAGAAGATTGGAAAGTTGAGCAGCAACTTTGGACATTTCAAACATTACATACCTCAGATAAAGTGAACTTCAGCCCAACATCCCACTAATCATCTACCAAACTTCTTAAGATGGAAAAATCTTTTCTATATCCAATAACTATCATACAGATTTCACGTTATGTTTCTTCAAATTACATATGCTCTGTAATTTGGTCCACTTGCCATATAAAGTTTCTAGAAAATCTGATTCTGTTTCTGGAGATATAGGCAAACATTTAACATTTTCAGTTGGCATTAGTTACTATTATAGTTTTTGCTTTCTTTTTTTTTAAAAAAGGTCAGCTACTTTTGAAAAGAAAATACACCATCATAAAGCAGCGTAACTTTAATTTGGAAAACTTAACTTTTCACACTAATGTGTTTCAAATTTAAAATGATCTAAGGGAAAAAAAAGGATACGTGATTCAAATTCAGCTTTTAAGCAAAAATGACAATGTCGTCATGAGTTAATATTAATCCTTTAATTAAGAATTTCAAAGATTTAAATACTTTCTCTGACCTTGGCTTTAAATAATTATGCTAAGCGTGGATTTCTTTAAATTCAGAAAAGATTCTGAACTGTTGATCATAGTTATGTAATAGTTTCAAGCTGGCAGATTTCCAACATAAGCTGTTTAAAATTAGAGACGAAGAATATGATACCCACAAATGAAATGTCAGTTTCCCAAATGCTGTTCCAATTCTATATGCTAATTGTTCCATTTGGTTGCTGTATTTCATCTTGCAATAAATTAAAGATGGTACTTTAATATATGCTAAAGCATTTAAACACCTGGATGTCAACTAATGTAGATAAGTATTTTGAGAAGTTCCTTTGTAGTGTAACATCAAGTATTTAAGCACCATCAAAAAGGAATTTTGCCAAAGCAACGGCAAAACAAGCCAAACTGAAGCTCTAG
Source organism: Azemiops feae (assembly GCA_023970755.1). NCBI lineage: Eukaryota > Metazoa > Chordata > Lepidosauria > Squamata > Viperidae > Azemiops > Azemiops feae. The sequence goes on along the minus strand of JALGBA010004142.1, from coordinate 3,415,199 downwards.
ATGTGAAGTAAAATGAAGGTTTATTTTATCAGGAGCAGTATTTTTGCTTCATTTATATGCTGTACCATTTCAGAGGATGAAAACTAGTAATATGGTTTAATACTCTATGCTGGTATCAAACGCTTCCTGGAAATCTCATATTTAAAGGACAAAATATTCAAGTTCCTGATTAAAAAAATTGTTAATGTAAGATAAGGATAACCTTTATTGTCAACTTTTACTGTGGGCACACTGGCACCCATTAAAAATGAAATTATGTTGCCTGCTTTCAAAAGTGTACACATACATAACACACATATAGACATGCTATATACATATATTTGTTACCTACACCCTTACATATAAATATTAATCACTTTCCATCTTGAATACATAGCGGAAAGAGGAAGCTTGAGAGTTCACAAGATTGATACTATATGGAACAAAACTGTGATTGAATCTAAATGTTCTGCTTTAGATATCACGAAGCCTCCTCTCAGAAGGTAACAAGAAAAACGGGTCATGAAGACAATACTGTGGACCCTGCTCAAGCAACGCTAATATGCTAAATCCTGGATGGAAGGGAGGGAACTGCCAATAATCTTTTCTGCCATCCTCACCACTCTCTGCACCGCCTTCCTGTCTGAAGCAGTGATGCTTCCAAACCAGACTGTAATGCAATATGACAGGATGCTCTCGATCGTCCCTCTATAGAAAGTGGTAAGGACAGGGGAAGAAAGATGTACTTTCCTCATGTGATGCAGAAAACGCAGGCGCTCCAGCGCCTGCTTCACCAATGTCTCTTTAACTGCACACCCAGAAATTTGATGCTGCTAACCATCTCCAGAGGTGAATCATGAATACATAAAGAGGAGTGTGGCTGTGCCTGTGTTTTCTGAAATGGACAGTGATCTCTTTAGTTTTTCCAAAGTTTAAAACTAGGCTGGTTTTCTTACACCAGTTCACCAAACCCTCTACCTCCTTGCGGTAAGCACCCTCATTGTTATCTTGAATAAGGCCCACTACTGTGGTATTATCCGCATACTTCACAATATGGTTGGTGGCAAACCTTGCATAACAGTCATGGGTCAACAGGGTGAACAACAGCGGACTTAGGACGCAGCCCTGCGGAGAACCTGTGCTCAAGTAAATGGTGTTAGAAATATTAGTCCTAACTCACACATACTGGGGCCTGTCAATAAAAAAATCAAGAATCCAGTTGCACAATGGAGTATTAAAGCCTAAAAAGCCCAGTTTGTCTACTAGATGCTGAGGAATGATTGTATTAAATGCCAAACTGAAGTCAACAAATAGCATTTGCACGAGTATTTCTTTCCTCTAAGTACTCCAGCTCAGATGGAGAACAGAAGAAATAGCATCCTCTATAGAGCGATTTGGATGGTAAGCAAACTGAAATGAGTCAAATGCTGGAGGGAGGCTAATTATTATACCAAGCAAAGAAAAATAAAGATAATAAAAAAGAGATAGGCAAGAAAGTATTTCCCTTCTGAGGTATGTCAACACTGTTCTGAGATATGTCAAGACTGAACCTCAATATTCAAGTTCCTATACAAGAACACAACTTCATAATGTCTGATTCTGGGCCACACTCTCTGATTTTTCATTTGAACCAAAACACGCAATTTACTGCAATCATGACAAGAGAAAATGCTAGGCAGAAGTGGAGTAAAAGTCAGACTAAATAGGAATGCACTTTATGTCAGGCCCCAAAGTAATGTATCCTCAGTTATTTTAGCTTTGTAGCTTTCTTTGTTGCCTGCCATTCTGTTGGGAGGGGGGAGCCTTTGGGGATGCTTTGCATTGTCTGCTTTGTTGCCTTGTTGCCCTTCCCCCAGGGGATGGAATGTCTCACCCTTATCTGAGAGATGGTTTGTGCTTAGAGCCAGAAGAAATCGAAAGTGAGAGAGATCTTGAAGAGCCCACTGAAAAAAACGGTTACCAAAACACGATGCCACCTGTGGATTGGTTGGGATTCAAATGAACACTGGGACACTGGGGGGAGGAGTATTGAATGCTACTTTTAATATATCGCTTCACGGGTTTTTCTCTCAGATCTCGCCTTGATTCCCTGCTGTCACTAGCCCCTAATAAAAGTTTCCCTTTGAGACAATGCTTGTTTCAAGAGTTCTGCTTTCTTGGGTGGCTTAGCTGAGGTAGGTCCTTACACTTTATTGATAGTGTCTCTGGTACCCTGTTAATAATAAGTGAATACATTGTTAATAAGTCCTTGTGCTTATTTATTTATTAAATTTATTTATTAAATTTATATCCTCCCTCTCTCACTCCCCAAAACGACTCTGAGCAGCTTAAAATATAGTAAAAATAGAGATATAAAAACAATGAAAACATAAAAACAGATTTAAAATTGCAAGATTACATACAGACTAAAAACAATGGGGTCAGAGTGGAGCAGAGGTGGTGCATTCTCTATCACTGCACCAATCACCTACAGCCTACAATTTCTCCAACTCCTATCAAGGATTCTTTTTCTTCTTCTTCTGCCATATGCGTTATCGGACGTTGGCGATCATGTTGGTGATCCTGTTTTTATCAGCAGCCGCACAAAAAAGTGCTGCTGAGTTTTGTCCAAACCAGTCCCTTAGATTTTGAAGCCATGATGTTCTTCTTCTGCCTGGACCTCGTTTGCCTTCAATCTTTCCTTGGAGGATTAAATGGAGTATGCCATATTTTTCTGGGTGTCGCATCACATGACCGAAATATTCTAACTTTCATTTTTTAATTGTTTTGATGATTTCCCTTGGCTTTCTCAGGCAGCTTATCACCTCCTCATTTCTGATCTTGTCAACCCAGCTTATACGTAACAGCCGCCTGTAAATCCACATTTCAAATGCTTCTAGTCTCTTCAGGTGGCCTTCTGTCAGAGACCAACTCTCTACTCCATAGAGCAGGATAGAAAAAATATAGCATCTGACAAGCCTGATTTTCAGTCTTAGGCTTATGTCGTGACTGCAGAAGACCTTTTTCATTTTGAAGAATGCTGTTCGAGCTTTCTCTATCCTTGTCTTTACTTCAGCAGTCATGTCCCAGCTTTCATGTAAATTAGAACCGAGGTGCGTGATCCTTTCAACTTTTTCTAGTGGTGTTCCTTCTGAATTTACTGGTGGTAAGTTAACGGGTTGTTTGCCGATGACCATGATCTTGGTTTTTGAGGTGTTAAGCTTCAAGCTGTATTTTCCAGATGTTTCTGTGACTGTTGATGAGGAGCTGAAGGTCTTCATGCTTACTGGCAAGCAGAACTGTATCGTCAGCATATCTTAAGTTGTTGATCCAAACACCGTTTACTTTGATGCCAGCATCGATGTTCTCCAGTGCCTCGTTGAAGATTGACTCAGAGTAGATATTGAACAACAGTGGAGACAGAATACATCCCTGTCTGACCCCTCTTCGTATTTCTGCATCAGCTGAGTATTTTTGGCCTAGTCTCACATTTGCTACCTGATGCCAATACAGATTCTTTATTATTTGGATGTCTTTGTCATCTAGTCCCCCTTGTTTCAGGATTTCTAATAGTTTGCTGTGTCTTATTTTATCAAAAGCTTTTTCAAAATCAATGAAGCACATGTAAACACTGTGGTTGACATCTCTACAATGCTGTACAAGAACCTGAATGCTGAACAGTGCATCTCGTGTACCAAGATTGTTTCTGAAACCAAATTGTGTGTTACCTAGACACTCTTCAATTTTGTTGTATATTCTTGTGTGAATTATTCTCAGGAATATTTTCAGGGCATGACTCATTAAGCTTATTGTTCTGTATTCGGTACACTTCTTTGCATTTATTTTTTGGGGGATTGTCACAAAGGTTGATTTTAGCCAATCATTTGGTATCTTTCCTGTTTCGTATATCTGACTGAAGAGCTGCAGTAAAAAATTCTTCCCATTGTCTTCCAGCAATTTTAAAATTTCTACTGGGATATCATCAGGTCCTGTGGCTTTTCTTGTTTTTGCTATTTTTATTGCATGTTCAACCTCCTCCATAGTGATGTTTGGTCCAGTTGTTATACTTCCCATATCTATATCATCCCTAGTGTCCTCAAAAAGTTCTTCAATATATTCCTTCCATCTCTTTAGTTTTTCATCCTCATCTAAGATAATTTCCCCCTCTTTGTCAACTAAGTTGTTGGTTTTCTTTTTGTAGAGGCCTGCTGCTTCTTTCACTTTTTTGTGTAAATTGAAATTATCATGCATACATTCTGTCTCTTCTATTTCCTTGCATCTCTTTGCAAACCACTTTTCTTTTGCCAGTCGAATTTTTCTTCTAATTGTTTTCTGCAATTCATTGTATTTTACTTTATTTTTATTTTTATAAGATCTTCTTTCATCCATGAGATGAAGAATTTCCTCTGTTATCCACTGTTGTTTCTTGTGGTACCCCTCTCTCTGTTTTGAATTTGTTACCTCTACTATTGCATTTTTAAATTTATTCCAGTTCACTTCTACATCATCATCATTCAGGTTGTTGGTTTCCCTTAAATGATTTTCTAGTTGTTGTTTAATCTTCCCTCCATGTTTAATGATGAAGGATTCATCATCATCATTTGAATCAAGGATTCAAAACAGAAAAATCATATAACTTTCAGTTTACTCTTGCAAAACAGGAAGATTTTTACAGCCTACAATTTCTCCAACTCCTATCAAGGATTCAAAACAGAAAAATCATATAACTTTCATTTTACTCTTGCAAAACAGGAAGATTTTTTTTTAACTGCTCTTAATCTTTACTCCAGTGCAGGAGTGTCTAGAAGACCTTTAAATAACTTGGAAAGGCAAAGTCAGAATTAACTACATGAGAAAACCTGCAGAGTGCATCCACAACCCAGTATCACAATTTCTTATAGACTATCACATACAGTACTTCCCTTTTTATTACACTGTTAGCAGATCTGCCTACACTTAATATATTAATTACACTTTGATAATAGGGAACGGAAGGACAAAGTTTTATGGATATAACATAAAAGGAAATACAAAGGAAAAAAACCCAGGAATAATTGATAAATACTTACAAACCCTTTAACAAGTACGACACTTTAAATAAATTTGATTCCAGTTCAGATGGTGGGAAAGCCCAGGCCCTAACTGTATACTCATAGTTATAAATTTATTTGGCCCAAGTTCTTAATCTTAAGTTTTTCAATTGCTTGCTGGGAAAGTGCACTCCATAAAAATGTTTTTATGTGTTTGATAAGTGTCCTTTCTGTCACATTACAAATTACATCGCTATGCCAACCTTTAGAAGGACATTTGGTTCTGTATTCAAGGCTTTGGAGGAGACAGTTTGTCTCAGTTCTGGGGCCAGAGGTTAGACACCACTGGGGTATATCTCAATTTCCAATAAACTATGCTCTTTAAATTTTGGAATTGTGACCTGAGTTAACTGGGCCCAAATGACTGCTTTGAGAATGGTTCTCATTATTTATTTGTTTGATTACATAGAATTAAAGAATTCCTGACTCCAACTGATTCTGGGTACTTTACATAAGAAAAAGCCAGAACAATAAAACAGAGACACAGATGATATACATCCAGAAAGCAACCTACAGAGTAGAATAAAATCACCAACCATGTTGTCCTTGAGGCTTAAGAGAACAGCCAAGTTTTCCGTGTCCTTGGGAACATCCTCAGGATGGGAGCCATATGGATCTCTGGGGAAGATTGCTCCAGAGACCAGATGCAACAACAAGGGAGGCATGCCTCCGAAGTTCCAACAGATGACATTATTTGAGGGGCTATAAACTGCCTGCATGCTACCAGATCTTATGAGAGAGGTAGAAACAACTGGAGATACAAGGTCCCACAAATAACCAGCCTCTATGCCATGTTTAAATAATCGGGCCCTAAATATCCAGAAGCCAACTGGCAACTAGCGCAGCTCATACAGTAGTGGAATCACATAGGCATTCTGTGGCATTAATGCCCATGCTGCCACATTCTGGAGTTGAGATATTCTTGCTTCAGTTTGAGGAGGTGCAATGAAGTGCCTTACTGAATTGCCTCTCTTTGCCTCAATGACAGTCAAAACTGGGGCATTTCAAACAAGTATTTTTCTTCAGCAAAAGCAACATAGGCGCAGATGCCCCAGTTATCCAGAGAAGTGACGTAACATGGCTACTCTGTTGTTTTAAAGCAGATTAGCTCTTTGTGTTATAGTTTTGATTTGAAAGCACACTTTGCTAGAGGCTTCAATAAAGAACCGCTCCAACATCTATAGTGCTGGTTTATGAGCATTGTGCAGATTGAAGATAGTAACATACTATTCACACTTCTCAAACTTACTCCAACACTGATTTAGTTTCACATTAATTGTAACATCCCTGAATTGCAATATCTTAATCAGATATTTTTAGTCTTACCTTTTCCAGCGTCATCTCCTTTTCTGCAGCATTAGTCTTCTTCAGGTCCAGAATCATTTTTTCTGACTCAGTTTTCTGTTTGTTCATGGCAGTCTCATGATCTCTAGAAGCTCTTTGTTTTTCTTCTTCCCGAAGAAGACTAAGTTCTACCAATTGCTGTTTTCTTTGAGTATTCACCTGAATCAGCTCTTCCCTCAGAGTATGGATCTGGGCTTCCATGTCACAGATGATCTTTAAAATAACAATACCACCAATCAACAAGAAGAAATATTTTGGCTTAATTTTTATACACCCCCCCCCCCAAAGTCTGCATCAGTTAGAACAGAAAAGCTGTCATATCAAAAGTAGAAAAATGCTTTCTCAAATTATTGACATTTTATAGTGAGCCTTATAAGTAAGCCTCCGGTGAGAATGCATGGTGAAGTAGACATCCCTGAAGGAGCAGGGATAGCACTGTTGTAGGGATTAGCAGTCAGACGGTGAATTCTGACCAGCGTAGCTTCTCTGGAAAAAGGAGAGATTGTGAGATTGCCCACTTGTAACCAGGACAGCAGAAACTGAGTTTTTTGTGGCTCATGAGTTGAGCAGCTGGAAGTTGAGGGATTTCAATCAAGCTCAAAGTCATAATGCAACCTATATAGACAAAAAGTTCAAACAAGCTTCATTTCTTAAACACTTTCGGTTGTCACTAGTTTAGATAAGAGATTTTCTCAATGTAACATGAACCAGACTGTAATGCTGTCTGTAACTACGGAGATACTGACTGGGATGTTAACTAACAATGGAGTGCCATTTGAGACAAAAATATTAAGGGCACAGGAAGAAAGTAGAAAAAGTAGATGATCTTATTTTGTTAAGGACCTGGATATTGTTGTTGTTGTTAGTTGTGAAGTCGTGTCCGACCCATCGCGACCCCATGGACAACGTTCCTCCAGGCCTTCCTGTCCTCTACCATCTTCTGGAGTCCATTTAAGCTCACGCCTACTGCTTCAGTGACTCCATCCAGCCACCTCATTCTCTGTCGTCCCCTTCTTCTATTGCCCTCAATCTTTCCCAGCATTAGGCTCTTCTCCAGTGAGTCCTTCCTTCTCATTAGGTGGCCAAAGTATTTAAGTTTCAACTTCAGGATCTGGATGTACTCATCTCTAATGATTTACGTTGTAAAGTTCATTGTAACAGCATTTCTAAAAAAGCACTAAAAGTTGTGAATTTAATTCTATGAAGTTTTTTTCCCCTTGGAAATATTATATTGCTCATTAGAGCTTACAAAACATACACTAGGCCAATCCTAGAATACTGTTCAGCTGTCTGGAATCCTTACCGCATATTGGACATTAATACAATCGAGCGAGTTCAGAAGTACTTTACACGAAAGGTCTTACATTCTTCTGTCCATAATAGAATACCTAATGCTACTAGGCTTGAAATGCTTGATAGTTTAGAACTGTGACGCTTGCGGTCTGACTTATGTACTGCATACAAAATTGTACATAGTAATGCTATACTTGTAAATTACTTTTTTAGCATTCATTGTAATGTAATGGATGCAAACCACCACCTTAAACTTAATGTAAACCATTCTAAACTCAATTATAAAAAAATTGATCTTTGTAACAGAATTCTCAAAGTCTGGAATATCTTACCTGATTCAATTGTCTTAGCCATTAAACTTCACAATTTTAATCCTAACTTAACTTCTGTGGACCTCACTCCATATTTAAGAGGTCCCAAAGGATGTATGTGTAAGTGCACTGGTGTTGCCTAATGTCCCTGTCACATTTTGATTTTCTTATTTTCTTTGTTTGAATTTGTAATTTTTGTTTGACAAATAAAAAAAATTAAAAATAAATAAAATAAAGGGGGAAGTTTGCCTTTTCTCTTTCTCTTGTTTGATACACTTTCATTTTTGAGTTATAATATAATGACAACCACCAGAAAAGCAGCAAAAGTAGTAGAAGGGAGGAGAGGATTGCTAGAGTAACCTGCGGAGAGAGGAATTATACCAGATTTGCTTCAGAAAATGTTGAGCAATTGGCCAGTAAATTAGCTGTATCAATTGATATTAAATTTACAGCTTTTTAAAAAAAGAATGCTGAAAGACTTGTAAAGATGAAAGATGATAAGAACATGGAAACCTTGGTAAAACAAGTGCCTGTAAGTTTCATATTAAATTAATGAATAGCGGAAACTTTCCAAAGTAAGACAAAGTTATAGACAGAGAGTTGGAAAAAGAATTAGATCTGGCTCTATTGGAATTAAGAGTGAAATAATTTTGTTTTGAGATTTAGAGCAATTTCAGAGGATTGCAATGAAGATATTAGAGAAAACTTTAGCAATTTGGGGGGAGAGGATGAGATGAGATGGAAATAGATAAACTATATAGAATAAATACAAGATTTGTGACAATAAGAACTGTTCCAAGCAATGTTTAGGTGCACTTTGTCAGACAGAAAAGAAATCAACTTTTGCAGTACCAGTTTAATACAAAACTGAAGACTGGGATTTATATTTGTGTAAAATAGGGAAGACATAAAATGATGTATCCACACAAGCATAGAAACACACATGTAATATTAAGCAAATTAATAAATAATCATTTTTTATCTGGAAACAAATAATCCAAGTAGTAAGGGATGCTATACTCCCATAAATCTGGGAATTAATATCAGCCATATCTACTGTATATTTCGAGATAAATATTTCCCTCTATACAGCACTTCCCGCTAGAATTGCTTTGACTGAATCCTAGACTAATTTGTTTTCATTTAAATAAAAAATAAAAATGGCAGGCAGAAGATTCTTTAGTGTCTCAACAATTTCATAAAAGTTTTAAGAAATTGTTTTCAGAGTAAAAATGTATGATACAGAATAGAGATAAAAGAAAACTGTGGATTTAGCTGAATATGCTTGTTGCTGTATCTTTTGAAATCACGAAATGTGAATCAGTTCCATCATATCTTTGAGCATGATTTTCAGAGGTTGGAAGATATAAAATGTAATTATAAACATTTTTTTAAAATTTAGCTTACAAATACAATTGATAGAAAGATTGTGTTGAAACTTCCATTTATATGTCTTTCAACTTTTGAAACCTATTTTTAGAAGTACCTACTATAAAAAGAGTTTATGTTGTTGACCAATACACTATTAATATAACATTTTGTGAGTTTCAAGAATCAAGATTGACAGATACAAATTATGTTAATATTCAGGTATCTGTTTAGTTAACTATTGTAAACCTCTTCAAAGTGCATCCTCAAGGTGTAAGATCACTGTTTTTATATGATACACTGCATTGTACCTATGCTACATATGGATATGAATCAGTGGAAATCCCTATATTTACATAATAAGAACATTTCCATTTTATTTCCCTTTTATTCCACTCTAACTACATACCAGAATTGGTAAAGTATAAATTAGATAAAATACTTGGATTTAGACATTAAGAATGAATGCTTAAAACAATTCACAATTAGTTCTAGAGCTCTACATTATATTTTATTTTTTTCCCTTTCAAAGCTTAAATATGTTCAACCAATTTTAAAATTCTTGATAAATTAACAGTTCTGCACTGATGATGTTACCTAGTTGGGGTAATGAAATGTCTGAAAGAAAACAGCCAAGCTCAGAGAGCACCAAGGACCCCTCATTTCAACTCTGAGCTACAAATATTCTCTTTTATCAAATTAACAATTCTTTAAGCAATTTTCTTTTGATATCAATCTCTGAATGCCTTTGCAATTTTAGGAGAGAAACACATCAGTTAGGGAACGTTTTCCTGATTATAATGCTTAGTTAATGGAATAATTTCTGTAGTTAGTCATTTTGTTGCCAATATTAACTTTCAGGGTCAAACATTTCTTTATATAAATATTTTGATAATAGTTTGGGGTTTTTTAAAGGGCAGATTTTTTTATTGTTCTATTTTTGTGACTCATGTTGTAAACAAATGTTTGATTAAAGATTTCATGTCAGTATTTTAAAATGTTATGTGTGCTTGTGTATGTATTTATGTGCGTGTGTATATCTCTATACAGATTTTCTTTAATTAAAAACAACTTCCCTCTTAGAGATTCAATCAAATCTGAACAATTTTAAGGCCTATTTATTTCAATGGGACAATGATGACTGATTAAGACCTAAATATTCTGCATGGTATTGATATTATGTTCAATTACGGTTTCATGAACTTAGCATTTGGTTTTCTACATTGTGTGTTTACAGAGCTAAGGAAATGTTTACAAAAACATTTTAGAGAGGAACGCTATGTGTTGAAGGCCTCAGGCAGTATAAGCCTGTGAAGGAAACTCAAAGGACAAGTGAGCTATACAACAAGAACCAAAACAACAAAGATGCTATGCAAAACTTACTGAAGCCAACACTGAGTTTCTGGACAAATGCTGATTTGCAGAACTAGGCTGATTACCGTAAAGAACAAGTAGTTCAGTTCCAAGGATATGGTACAACTAGATTGTAAGCAACAAAGAAATTAATCTGTATGCAAATAGTGCAAACTTCATACCTGCAATAGAAAAGATCTTTTAGGAAGAGAGAAGCAAATCGGAAGCTTATAAAACTCACTTATTCCAGAGAGCAAGAAGTATCCAGATTGGACTACTGCAATGTACTGTAAATGGGGCTGATCTTGAAGTTTCAGTTGCTGCAGGATATGGTAGTGTTACCTATAGATCTTTTTCTGCGTGTGACACCACTGCTTTGCGAGTTACATCACCTATTAGTACATTGAATGAAATTCAGTGTGCTGGTAGTCATCTTTAGAGCCTTTCATAGCTTGGGGCTTGGTTATTTTAGGGGCTGTTATTCCCCACTTGTTTCTACCCATCCCATCTACCTGACAGAAGGAACATACTTTAGAACCTGCTGGCTAATGGGATATAGGAGAAGAGTCTTTTTCTGTTTTATTTATTTATTGAACTTTTATGCTGCCTATCACCCCAACAAAGTGACTCTGGGCAGCAGTCTTTCTTATGACACTTGCCCTTTGGAATATCATCCTTCCAGAGATTAACTTGGCAACGTTCATATTGGCCCCTCCATAAGACTTTGACGACATGGCTGTTTGCTCAAATCTGGGCAAAATGGGCATGGGATGGAGCTGAATGTTTGATTGTGGATTTATTCTCCACCTTCTCCCCTAGCTGCTATGGGTTTTGTATTTTTTGTATCTGTTTTTTGTTGTTTGTAATATTGTTAGCCACCCAGAGTCATGTACATGAGATGGACAGCCATATAAATCTACTAAATAAATACATTTGTGTTAAACTGTATAGTTAATACTTCTTTAGCCTAGTTTGTTTTAAAACACTAGAGCTCCAAATTCACCCATTATTCATTTCCAAATTCACTTATTAACCACTATTAGCCAAGAGTATCAATGAGATAATAGAAGTAGTTATTAGTGGAATATGTCACTGCATTTATACTTTTTTTCCATGAGCAAATTTGCTTAAGGCTGCTAACAGAGAAAGAGAAACTTGAAAATGTGCAGTGATTCTCAATGAGATCATGGGATACAGGAAGTGGCTTTTAACCTCAATCAATAGTGGTTTTTGTCAAAGCTGCTGTTTCCACATTGTTTATACTATCAGGGAGAAAAAAAATAAACAAATTTCTGTTGAAATAATAAATGAAAAATAATGTGTTAAGTATACAAGCACAGAGCCCCTTACATGTTGCTTATCTTGATGGGCATAACAAGATCAAAAGAAGTATATGCATATAATAAAAATACATGAACTGTACATCATTACGTTTAGATATTTTTTTTGATGAAGAACTGCAATAAATACAGAGTGTTTGTGTGTTTGTTTGTTTGCTTGTTCGCCCATCTCACCAAGATGACTCCAGGCAACTCTTAATGATTTAGGTTCGAATTACCTGAAAAGGCCCTTGTCTGAGTGTTAAATCAGAATAAAAGTATTCTGGAAGACTGAGAAGAGGCAGCTAATTACCAGGACATAGATTCCCATTGGTATGGCATCCCAGTGATGTAATCCTCTTCCAAAACTAATTTATCTCTTGCTTTTAATACCATTTATAGGCTAAATGAAGACCTCTTAATTCTCAAGGCCCTTTAGAGTTTAAGTAATTATAACATTATTATGAAATGTATGACTGCTATGTGTTTTGTGGTTGTCTTTGAAGCTGTTCATTTTTTTAAAAAAATCTTTTTATTGGATCCCTTCACATGGAGATTGCAAAATTGTGGGTAACCAACATGGTTTTACCCCTGAGCTTGTTACCTATTCACTCCTCAGGTATTCTAAAATATTGTCCTCAAAACCTGTAATCAATAGGACATATTTGGGACTAGATGGGGAATTTTAAACTCAGATGCGAAATCAGTGTGATTTTATACTGGCTAAAGGAGTAATGAAAAGAAGAAATCTTGGAGGATGGATGGATGGATGGAAAGATAGATAAATACAGACAGATCTCACATATACACACACACAAAAAGAGAAAGGGTCACTGCCAGGCAAGGTGGGTGGCATGTAAGTTTAATAATAAATAAAATAAATAAAGACTTATATAGATTTGGATGCATTTGTATGAAGTCTAAATATATCTACTCATTGATGGTGCACAGACTGAACCCACCACCAAATAACAAGCTGAAGTATGTAATTGCAGAGTAAGGAAAATGTTTATTTTTATTTATTTATTAAATTTATTGCCACCCATCTCAGGATTTGAGGCTATAACATTATAAAGTAACAAATTACATTTTTAAAGAGAAAGCTTCAGATAGCCTTATAATGTATGAAATTAAAGCTCATACAAAGGCAGCTACTATGAAAAAAAAGTCATTTTCTCCACTAAATTTGATAACAAATAGAATTCATTAGATTTGCCAGAAATATAAATGACACTTACTACTATGCATTTTATTATAAGTGTATGTTAAGATAATATTTATCAAAATGAAAACAACACTAAAACATAATCTAGACCAATTTAGAAAAGAATGCTATATTCACAAGAATCAGGTAGTGCTAGTATTAATTAATCCATTATTCTTGCCTCCCCACTTCCTCATTTTCTCTGAATTTCAGGTTGGGAAATTGTTTGTGCCTTTTACTGAACCAGCTTGGCTTAGACTAACTCATCCCGCAATGACATGTATACTGAATACAAATCAGACAGCACAGCTTTAAATGTGTGTTGTAGTTCTCATTTCCAATTCAAGAACTGTACTATAATCATAAGCTTCTAGTGGATAAAAGAAAATCAGAACTCTGTATATTAGTTAATGCCACATTTGCAAGTCCTAAGGAGATCTGTGCTTTAAAAAAAAAAAACCATGTATAATTTCTTCTGAAAAATACATACACACACACAGAGAGCGCGAGAGAGAGAACGAGAGAGAGAAAGACAGATGCACAGAGATAGATACATGAATAGCTTTGTACTGCTCAACTGATAGAAGCAGTGCCTGCACTGGGATTAAACCTTTTCATCATAAAGCCTCATCTGATTTGGACTCCAAGTCCATCAAACCTTTTCCTTTTAAAGTCCCGCCTTTGATTCAACATCAATTTATTCAAACCACAGCTGGGTGGCTGAAAACGAAAGGACAGCATCATTTAAACCCAACCATATTCTCAACTTAAAAGAAGGAGTATAATTTAAAAAATTGGCATAAAAGAATGGAAATGGGATAATATTTTTAATGGTAGTTGAAAGGCTGACAGATGTCAAAGTCTTTGAAGATGTCAATACAGTGAGCAAGAAGTTGCCATTAAAGAATTTGCCGGAGAGGTGAAGCTTTTTAATGACTGAAAAAGCCCTTCCAGACACATCCTTCTGTTTTTAATTTGTCAGATTTCTCTGTGTTTTCTGAACAATGACATATAACTATAACTGCATAGCAAACATATTTTTATAGCATGTTAATGTACAACTTATCTTATTCTTACACAGCTAGATAAGTATCAGGAAGCTTTACCAGATAGCCCACACCATTTAGATTCCTTGCATAGTCTTATTCAGTATAATTACTGAATTACTATCTATCTATCTATCTATCTATCTATCTATCTATCTATCTATCTATCTATCTATCTATCTATCTATCTATCTATCTATCTATCTATCTATCTATCTATCTATCCATCCACACACACACAAACACACATACACATATATAATTTTGGTTGTTTCTTTAAATGGTACAATTAGCTAAACACAATCTGCCTGTGTTTATTAAAGGTCAGACATATTTACAACTTTTTGAATGCTCATTAAAGGAGACCGTTGATAATTAGTTGATGAACAATATGTCCAAACAATTCTTTATTAAGCAGAGTGGGACAGGGGGAGGCAGGAGAAGAGTGTCCACATCTGGAAAAACAATAAAATTATCAAAACTATAGTTCCTGAGATACATAACAAATAAATGTTAACTCCAAAACACACATTCATATTTCCACAATTTGCTTACTGACAAGCGTTTATTACCAGGACACTTCTCCTCCCCATACCCACATGCTAATTAATAAAAATCAGCCAAATATCCCTTAAGAGGAAGGTCTATTTACACAGAATCCTTCCCTTCTGAAACAACTCTAAAGGACAAAGTGACCAATATAATCAATCATACCTCCCATAGTCCTACTTTGTAAAGAAAGGCAGAAAAGAGACACAGGGCATTTCCCTCTTCCCTTTTCAAACATTTCAGCCTTTATTTCTTCAACTCAAAGTCAACCCAAATATGTCATGAAGAACCAAAAACCTCTCTATTTTAACATTTGTATGCCATCTTTAACCAAAGTTCTCTCTCAAGGAACAAATGACCAGGCTCAAATTATCCTCCTCCAGGCAAATGTGACAAGGGATCCAGGCCATTACGGATTACAAGGTGGCTCCATCGAGATGTAAGGATGACACAGACTTCCTAAACAAACTGAATGCATTTTTTGGTAGATTTGAGGCATCAAATAGCACTCCTGCTAGGAAAGCTGTGCCCCATCCTGATGAGCAAGTGCCAAGCTTTGATGTCACCTCTGTCCGGAAAACACTGCAGACAGTTAACATTTGGAAAGCAGCAGGCCCAGATAACATCCCTGGACATGTCCTCAGGTAATGCGCAGAGGAGCTGGCTTGTGTTCTCACAGATATTTTCAACCTCTCATTGCAGCAGGCGGTGGTCCCATCGTGTTTTAAGATGGCCATCATCTTGCCAGTGCCAAAAAAGTCCACAATTACAGGCCTCAATGATTACCGTCCGGTTGCACTGACATCCACCATCATGAAATGCTTTGAGAAGCTGATAAAGGACACTATTGTATCTAGCCTCCCGCCAGCATTTGACCCGCTTCAGTTTGCCTACCGACCAAATCGCTCTACGGAGGATGCTATTTCTTCCGTTCTCCATCTGAGCCTGAAGCACTTAGAGGAAAGAAATACTCATGTGCGTTTGCTGTTTGTCGACTTCAGTTTGGCGTTTAACACAATCATTCCCCAGCATCTAGTAGACAAACTGGTCCTTTTAGGCTTAAACACTCCTTTGTGCAAATGGACTCTGGATTTTCTTACCAACAGGCCCCAATATGTGCGAGTTGGAACAAATACCTCTAATACCATTTTCTTGAGCACAGGTTCTCCTCAGGGCTGCGTCTTAAGTCCGCTGCTGTTCACCCTGTTGACCCATGACTGCTGTGCTAGGTTTGCCACCAACCATAATGTGAAGTTCGGAGATGATACAACAGTAGTGGGCCTTATTTAGGATGACAAGGTGGAAGCTTACTGCAAGGAGGTTGAGGGGTTGGTGAACTGGTGTAAGGAAACAGCCTAGTTTTAAATACAGGAAAAACCAAAGAGATCATTGTTGATTTCAGAAAAGGCAGGCACAGCCACACTTCTCTGTGCATTAATGATTCACCTGTGGAGATGGTTACCAGCATCAAATTCCTGGGTGTGCAGCTAACGAGTAGGCTGACTTGGTCGCTCAACAGTGAGAAACTGGTGAAGCGGGCACAGCAGTGCCTGCATTTTCTGCACCGCATGAGAAAAACACATCTTCCTTACCCTGTCCTGACCACTTTCTACAGGGGGACAATCGAGAGCATCCTGTCATACAGCATCACAGTCTGGTTTGGAGGCATCACTGCTTCAGACAGGAAAGCGGTGCAGAGAGTGGTGAGAATGGCTGAAAAGATCATTGGCAGTTCCCTCCCTCTCATCCAGGACATAGCACAGAAGCGTTGCTTGAGCAGGGTCCGTAAGATTATCTGGGACACTACACATCCTCTTCACGACCTGTTTTCCTTGTTACCTTCTGGGAGGAGGCTTCGTGGTATCCGTAGCAGAACATCCAGATTCAGCCATAGTTTCATTCCATACAGCATTAACCTTGCGAACTCTCAAACTTCCTCCTTGCGTTATATATTCAAGATGGACAGTATTTAATATTTCTTTGCTATGTATAAGTAGGGATGTGGGTCTATATATATGTTGTACATAGTATGTCTAGGTGTGTGTCATGTATGTGTTTCACTTTGAGAGCGGGCAACTAAATTTCATTTTTGATGTGTGCCATTGTGCCCACAATATAAAAATGACAATAAAGGTTATCTTATCTTTGGAGCCATTATGTGAAGACCTAGTTCTCTGGATAAGATTTTAATGCTGGGAAAAGTTGAAGGAATATAAAAGGGCAAATCAGAAGCAAGATGGATTGAATGTGTGCACCATTGGAAACCCTGAAGGACCGGGCTGAGGACAAATCATCATGGATAAAATCTATTTATGTGGTTGCTAAGGGTTGATACCGACTTGATGGCATATAACGAATCAATTAATCAGTGAATAATTCAATAACAAAAGATACATGAACACATACATGCACACACAATAGGAGAAGCAGCAGGTCTGACAGTAAAACTATATTTAAATTTAACATATTACTATATTAAAAACTAACAATAAAATGTCTCACAGAGGGACAGTTTTTAATTGCCTTTGGTTATAGTTATGGGCAGCTTGAATATATTGCAGAGTTACTCAAATTAGATGCAGCAAATTAAGTCTTTTATTAATTATATTTTCCATGATATCAGTCAAGATTGAGTAGTCCTTCAACACTTTCATGACCAGAGTAATGTGCCACTCTTTTTGGTCTTGGACTTCTCAGCCTATTTATTGATTATTCAGATGCTCCTGCCCAGGGCTTTTTTTGTCATAGAACGCCCAGAATGGAGTTCCGGCACCTTTTTTGGATGGAACCTTGTAGGGTAGGCAAGGCGGGTTGTATGACGTGTGTGAGTGACCTTTTTTTTTTTTTACAAAAAAAGCACTGCTCCTGCCTATCTCTTTCTTAACAAGGCAGATGCTTCTAACCATCTTGAGGGCGGTGCTGGTACGATCCAGTCCAGAGTTTCCTTCCTAGGTGATTTCCTCCCCTGCACATTATCCTCTCAAGGCTGCTACAGGCCAAACCATACTTTTTTAATGAGGAACTTTTGGTCTTTGAAGCCTTTTAGTATTGGCCCTATCTACTTCAAGGTAACAAAACCCGATGTAAGTTCAAACAGATCAAAAGATTTTGGTAGGATGGTTTCTCATAAAATTATACCATGTCAGTTGAGCACATTTCCCCCTCATGTTAGCTTTTAAATCTCTTACATGTCAAGCTTGCAGGCTAAGCAGGCAGATACTTAATTGCGCAAGCCAGGATTTTTCATATCTTACAAATCTCCCCCAACTTTTTTTTTTTCACTCTGAAAATTCTGGGGGGCCCCTTCTCTGATATATAACCCAGAGGATGCCTCCTGAACACTTCTAGATACACTTCTAGTATCTTAAATAAAGTCAAGGACTCAGCTTGAGTAAATAAAATTCCTTATTGCAGATATAAGCAAGCTGAGCTGCAATGAAGCTTGACTTTTCTGAAAGAGAGAGAGGGAGGGAGGGAGAGAGAGAGAGAGAGAGAGAATAGAATAGGAATAGAAAAATAGAATAATAATTTTATTGTCACTTTGAATGTACACTAATCGGCATAAATTAAAATGAAATTTCATTGCATTCAGCTCTCAAAGGGTCACCACCTCCGATATACACTACATAAATATGATAAAAATAAATAGAGAGAGAAATACCCCAACATTAAAATCCTGGATTTCTTTTTCCTATCCTCTTGTTTTGATGCCTGCTTGCAATTAATTTAGAGATATTTTCAGTAACCATAGCTTAACCAATCAGACCCACAATTTGCAAAACATTTTCAGAAAGCTTTCTTACTGCCTTGTTTAGTGACTACCTGAAGTTACAACATTATAATCCCCCCCCTCACAGCTTTGCTTCCAATTCTTGCAGTTACAACCAGCAGTTTTGTGTGCTTCCCAACAGGCTTGTGTCAGAGTTCATGCAGAACACAGAAGTAAAATCACAAGTCACACTCACTTGATGTGTGTGCGAGACTCGTGTCACACTTGATGTTTCACTTAATGACCAAATGGGAAGTGATGTCATAAGTCCCTAATGGTTACATGATTTTCTGTTTAATTTCAGGCCCCATAGGTCTACCATCCATGACTGCTACCAAATGCCTAGCAGCTGCCCCCCATTCTAGAAACCTTGAGGCCAGGAGGTACCTCTTTAAAGATCAACTAGAACATGCTAAGACCTCCTACAAAAGCTCTGATGATCATCATAATCAGAAATGTCCCCTTAATTACTACTGATTATATCAGACTTTTTATCAAATTCCCCCAGACATACATACACACCAAGACAACACCAATGTTGAATACCACATTTACTGGACCAATGTGATAGCAGAAATCAATCTTACAATTATTCACCTGCAGCTCCTAACCACATTGAAAATATATTCCCTTTTTTAAACCATTCCTTCTTAGTCATGAAGCACATTTCATGAAGCACATTTCATCCCTCCTCCATACTTCTAGCCTCTCACCCTCCATCTTGGAGGTGGGGAATTGAAGAGAGAGCATATTTTGAACTCTCAAAGCAGGAAGGACAGACTTAAACATTTGATTCACTGAACTATTCAGAGATAGAATCTTCTTGGGAGGCAAGATATGATGGTCATGAACCTTAGCAATACTCTCAGAAATGAAATCCAACCGGCTGGCCAAGCAAAAGTTGTGTCTCTAAGGAGTTCGGGGGGGGGGGATTAAATGGGAAGGATGAGCCAATGGCATAACTGAAGAAATATAAACAGTGCCTCATCTCAAACACAGAGAGAATTCTGAAATGGGTGAAATTCCTTACAAAGTAGTAGAAAGGAAAAATCTGTTCTATCTTGAGTCAGAAAAGGAGTGAAGAGATTTGATATGGCATGAAGGGGAATTTCTGACAAAGATATGAAGATGGAAAGGGAACATGTATCTGACACTTCCAGACTCATGGAGATGGAGAAGGGTCAGTGTGGGCACTGAATTAGGAGCAGCAGGTCTCAAAATCCTAAATGGCACTTTGTGTACAAAGAACAACATGGCATCATTCTTGTCTGCCATAAATATCTATGTGACTCCATGTCTGGGACTTTGCTACTAAATCAAAGATGTGCTATCTTGTATAGTTTCAGGATACTGACTGACTGGGAATGTTTAGAGGGAACCTGACTCTAAACTCTGGGCATCTTACAAATAAAACACAGAGAACATGGTAACTGCAGTGAAATTATTGGTTGCACAAAGATGGAAGGATTCTGAATTATCCATTAACAGAGTAATGGTTGATAAAGATGACAGAATTTACAGACTTGGCAAAATTGACTTGCTTGAATAGGGAAAATAGCAATTACATTTGTCAGTGTAGTTTATGGACTTTTTGCTGAAAACAGAAAAAATGAATTTGTGATTTATGGGTTTGACGATTAGGAAGTGTAGAATATGGAAATTACCCATGATACAGCCGTAGAGAGGATAAAATACAAATGTATTTATAACAGCTGCAAAGTAAAGTAGAAACTACTTCTTTATATTACTTTTCTTTTCTATTTTCTTATTTATCTTAACTTTTTTACTTTTTCTTCTTTAAACTTGTATTATTTTTACTCTGTAAAAATTCTTCAATAAAAATTAATACTAAAAATCACAATAAAATACAAATAACAAAAAGAAACACCCATGGATCTATTTCAATGAAGACTCAATCATCTAGGCCAGGGGTGTCAAACTCGCAACGTCACGTGACGTGTCGCGATGTATCGCAACTTTTTTTCCATTGCCGGCAATGGGGTGGGCTGGGTTTCGGCATGACGGATCCGGCCCGCGGGCCGGCAGTTTGACACCCCTGATCTAGGCCAAAGGTGTTTAAAGGTTGAATTATGGTAAGTGGACCAATCTTTGTTAATCTGTGTAATTGCATTGCTTATTGGAGCAACTTCATCAGTCAGAGCAAAATTAGTTAACACCCATGCATTTAGATCAGACATGTCAAACTCGCGACATCACATGACGTCGCGCGACGTATCAGAACTTTTCCCCCATTGCCGGCAATGGGGTGGGCATGGTTTCCTCGTGAAGCGTCCGGCCTGTGGGACAGCAGTTTGACACCCCTGATCTAGATAAATGCCAAACAAGTGCAAATGTTTCTTCTGATTGCAAAGAATCATTTGGGAATTGGAATTTAACTTTCCCATTCTCTCTTTTGAAATTATAAAATCAAGTATTTTGTGAGAAACTTGTAAGTATAGTTTTGAAGTATGCAAACATGCATGAAGACAAGACTTATGAAAGGTGAGAGTCAGAGATTTGTTTGAAATTATGAAAAAACTGACAATATCTTTTGAAGACATCAAACAAGACCCCATTTTAGCTCCAAAAACACACTGAACTGTCAGGTTATACAGTCCATATTTAGCTACCCTATTATCAAAACTATGCCAAATGCTTTGCTGAAATCAATATATATTATATCTACAAGATTCCCATATTTTTTAAAAACTTTCAAAACAGGAAAAAGGGAGGGAAAGACAAGATGGTGATGGAGGTTATAAGTGAGATAGATTACAAGTATCTTACCAATTAACAAATATAATGTATTAAAACCCATTGTGTTTATTGAGAATGCCTGACATAACCTGAAATTTTTGGATGAAGGTGAAATCAGCAATCTGTTGTTAATTGTACTTTTTTTTTTTTTGCTGTTCCAAAATAACTATTTTGATAATTATAATAGAATATTTTGGGAGAAACTGTCCTCCTCTGATATTAGTTTGCCCTTGTTTTGAACCCTGATATCAAACATGTGTCCATTAATTCTTCTGCACAAAGCACAGTCTGTTTGTCTTAAGTAAAATACAGAGATGCATTGTTGACAACAGTTGATGGCACATATCACATTAGAGAAACATCATGTAAAGGTGCCTCTAAATTTTGTGTAGGAAATTGTTGGGGCCAGCAATGTCATAAATGTGAAGGCAGAATAGATGCCTGGATTTGTTGCAGGGCCTGGTTCATCTGTTAAATCATTGTTCTGTTGTTTCTTATTGCTTGTAAAAATCTGCTTCAGGTTGGATGATTATTTATATGCAAGTATAGGGCTGCCACCCAGTGCTTGAGAAAGTTCAATGTCATTGTCCAGTATGGGTTGCAGCTTATTAATAATGCATTTAAGTGTCTTGAGCTGTGAGCTGGGGGTGACAACCAATGGTGTTACCTTGTTCTGTTTTTGTATTCTACATTTTAATAGATTCTACCTGCAAATCAGCCTGTCTCTACTGATTTATTGTGATCTCACTAGGTGGGTAATCTAGTTGCCTGAATGCTTGGTTTAATTCCATCAGTTTTGCCTCAGTTGATTAGTAGGCAAATCAACAGAGCCAGATCTTTGGATTTTTGAGGGTTTATCAGCAGCTATCCAGATTTTATTCAGAAGTGGGAAGAGAGCTCTTCTCGGATAAAAAGAATCTCAGGAAAGAGGGCTGTATCATATAGTAGGGTTGGCGGTGATTCATTGGCAAACTTGGGGGAGGGAGAGATCATTGGCTTAAACAACATTTCTTGACTAATACATTCATATTAGCTTTAAATAGCAAAAAAAACTACAATGCATACCTCATATTTGTCTTATACTATGCGAGAATTGTTTTGTGTAGCTGGGCCTTGAGATTACTCCTAACCATCTGACTATGTATTACTTACTATACATCTGCTGAGCAAGCAACAAGAGTGCCTAGCCAGAGAAAATTGCTCCAGTTCTCATAATAACCTTTTCTGATATTCAGAAACACTAAAAGCCAAATGAAAATCAACAAAAGATGAATATAAAGTCACAGATAGTGAGCCAATGTATATTTCAGCAACATGTTGCAAAATTAGGCCATATGCTAAATAAATAAACAAATAAATAAACAGGTACTATAGGTAATCCTCAAATTACAGTCACAATTGAGCCTGAAATTTTGGTCATAAATTGTTGTGTTCGTTAAGGGGGGGTCAGCATATAACTTGACTCGCTTTTACAATCATTTCACAGTTATGTGATTGTGGGATGCTGCAATCAATCACAAATATAAGCCAATTGCTAAGCTTCCAAAATGCAATCATGTGATCAGTGGTCAATAACTGAAAGGGTTAATTCCCCCCCCCCTTTAAAAATACAGTATAATAATAATTTCTTCAGGGTTTACGAATGATACCATATCATTTACATCATGTAAAGAGGGTTGCCAGTGTGAGAACCCACCATTTGGCATTCAATAATTCAAATAGCTACAAGGAGAATGTTCCATACGGTGGGCACCATGGCAAAGAAGGCTCAACTACTGGAATTCATCTAATTTAAGTCCCTAGCAGATGGACTTGCAGCATGCCTTCTCTGCAGATCTAATGGAACTAGCTGATGTAATTGGGGACAGGCAATCCCTCAGCTAACCCAGTCCCATGCCATGAAGGGTGTTAAAGATTAAAGCCAATACCTTGAATTGAACCTAGAAGCAAGCTGGCAGTCAATGCAGCTCCTAATGCAGAGATGTCACATGGGAGCCCCTATAACTGCCTGTAGAGCTGCATTTTGCATCAGTTGAATTTTCTGCATACTCTTCAAGGGCAGCTTCATGTAGAGCATTACAGTAGTCCGATCAGTTGCCTAGGCAACTGAGCGTAAGTGAACCTTCTGATCTAGGAACAGATATAACTGACAGATAACACAAAGCAGTGCAAAGGCCCTCTTAGCCCCATCTGCCACCTGCTCTTCAAGCAAAAAAAAATTAGGAGGACCCCCAGATTGCACACTAGGTCTACCTGGGGCAGAGTCACCTCATTCAAGATAGGATAGTCCTAGAACCAATAAACCTCCAAACCCAAAGCTATTCAGTCTTTCCAGGGTTTAACTAAAGACTCTAGTTCCTCATCCAGATCCACACAACCTTCGGCACTGAGATAACATGTTTACAGCATTGTTTAATATCTTACCCCATGGCAACGGATGAGCTCACTAAGTGGCCTCATATAGATATTAAATAGAAAAGTAGAAAGCACAAATCCTGTGGCAACCCACCTAGTAAAGGCAGAGGGTGGACCTCTCCTCCTCAATCACCACTGACTGGATTCAACCCTGGAGAAAGGAAGTGAACCAGCAAAACCAGCAACATGATATCCACCCTCAATGCTCTGAGCTGAAGGGAAGAATACCATGGTCAATGGGAAAACTGCCAAGACATCAAGTAGGACAAAGAGGGATGCACAACCCCCATTCCATCCTTGTAAGAGATCATCCAAAAGTGTGACCAATGCCGCTTCCATGCCATGCCCTGGTCTGAATCCTGATTGAAAAGCACGTACAGATAATCCACTTCCTCCAAGATTCCTCTGAAGTTGTTGCTCAATACCTTGTCAACCATCTTCCCCAAAAGTGGATGTTAGATATTGGACAAAAATTGTCCAATATGATGGAGCCCAGTGTTGGCTTCTTGGGGAGAAGACAAACCAAGACCTCTTTGAGGTAAAGCATAAAGGAACAACCCCATCACTTAAAGATGAATTACCCACTACTAGAACCCACTCACACAACACCCCCCCCCCCGTGTCACTTTAACAACCCAGGAAGGGCTTGGATTTAAAGACCAAGTGGCTAAGCTCGCAGTCCTAAGGACCTGTCCACTTCCTCAGGTTCAAACTATCCTGGCAGATAACTTTTCCCTAGGCATCTCCTCTAGACTAGCAACTTAATTCATTAATTATATTAATCTAATCCAAATTAATTCAACTATGTTCAGTTGGTCTATTATGTAATGCTACAGATGATATATTTGTAATATTTGTTTAAGGGCTGAAAGTAGGAAATAGTAGAAATAAGGTAAACCTTTTCAATACTTAAAGTTCTGTTTCATTCCTTATATTTGGAATTATAGTTTGGAGCAAATGCAATTATCTATCCACTCTAAACCATCACTTCAAGGTACTAAAGGAAGAAGAAATTACTTTGAACCAGGAATACCTAGTTTTTTCTAGAGTGAAGGTTTCATTTGGCCTTTGAGTCATATGCTGAGGGTTATAACAGGAGAGAAATTAAATTAGATTACATTTATATTTAGGCTTAGTAAAAATTAAATTTAGTCTAATGCAGGACAGCTCAGGAGTTGTGTATTTAATTACAGCCACCCATTGCCATATTAAAAATTACAATCTGATAACAATTTTTGGAAGTATTGGAATGAATACATTGACTACAAACTTTCAGGTATATTTTGAAGCTTAAGGTTACAGGCACTGTTAACTTATAAATATAGATCAGTGTAGTGTAGTGATACTGTGAAAAAAGAAAAACAACTCTAGAGTATAATTAAAGATGTCAAGTATGGTGACATTCATTAACAAAAGCTATACTCATACATGTCAGTGGTTACCATTAATTGATGTGAATGAAACTCAAGTAGAAACTATTGGGCAAGTTTCATTGGCGGAAAGCTTTTCCATTGGAAATATAATATCAACTTGGACTCAAAGTTTAATATTTGAAATTGTTACCCTGTGGTTCAAGTAGAATTATGAAAATCACTATCAAATTATGTGTGTAAGTTGCATACCTGGGGTTCTTTGGTATGTTTGTGTGTATGTGTGTATATGTATACACACACACACACACACACACAGTATATATACAAAGTGAATTGAGATTTAAAGGTATGGGAAATAACATTGGCTATAAGAATATGACAGAATCTTCAAAGAAAATTTAAGGATTGTTTTATGCAAAATTGTTTCCATTTTTAAAGCCATATTAACACAGTATTATTTTTGTTTATACAAGTATGTTTTGGATAGAAATGTTTCATAACAATATTTACAATTTTTTTTCCTTAAGGCTTTCCTTCATGTTTCAATACAAAAAGAATTGAGAAAGAACATCAATTCAATTCTTTTGACCCCCTGAAATAGATCCAAGGTCCTGGAAGTGCAGAAGGACTTGTGTCTGTAAGAATATGTCTCTCTTTTTAAGATGGGGAAAAGTGAGAGGAAGGAGAGCATGTATCTTATAATTATACAGAACATGGATTATTTTTTTTAACAGAGAGAATAATGAGAGAGTAAATAATTTTCTTGCACTCTGCTGTTCCCTCTTTCCCTTAATGTAAAGCCCAGTGATGATACTGGCTTATTACTCTCAAACAAAGAGGAAAGGTTGTTTTAACAGCTTTACAAGCAGGTTACATGACTGATATCCTTGATGCAACGTGTTGCACCAGGTACTACTTTAATAGTGGGTGTAGGCTGTAAAATATATCAATTCACATCCCATTCCAGCATTTCAAAAAGATCCAATTTGTGTGGATATTTTTCAGTCTAGCTTTCAAATTCAAAATTTCTCTCATTTCTAAGTAAAATTATTAATGTTCATTTGCCTCAACTGGGGCAAAGAACGAAAGACTAGAGGAAAAAAGAGATTAGAATTCTCATTAGTTGTAAAATATTAAAAAACAGAGGAATTGGGTTTTAAAGGCAAATCAGGAATAGAAATATAATTTAATGGAAGAAAGTAAATCTTCAATGAGGAAAAATACAAAACAGAAAAAGATTAACAAGAGAGCAAACAGGCAAAAACAGTTGCTGATGCAAGGTGGAGGAAGAAAGCTAAGAGAAATTATGCTGTATCTTATCTAGGAGAGTTTGCTTCCCTACATGAAAGCATTCACAGTAGTTTTTATTTATCCAATCACATGAGTATTTGAACATACATTCCCTTAATGGATGACAAGTATTTAGGATCAAGTGGATATATATCCTTTCTGTATCATTGGTCATGAAGTCTAATTCCTTTACTCAATTAATATAGCAACATTTGTAAATGGAACAGAAAATGAGGGGAGACTTGATTTTTATCATGCCCATTTTACAATGAAAAAACAAAGTACTAAGATTTTGTAAAACCCATTTCTTTCCTTCTGTATCCAAAGATAAGCTACTGAAAACCTAGTTATTTCCAAGAGTATTGGGTTCATCATTATGTGAGTGTTGCAAATGTAACCATTATTATTATTGTACTTTTATGTTTATACAGTTGTGCTGACAGAATTGAAATAATTGAAATCAGAGAATAATAGGCAGATAGCCAGGCAGATAGAAAGCCCAAGATTACTGGTTCACTCAAGTGGCAAAAAATGGGTAATATGCTAGAGAAAAGGTGTCATTAACAGGACAAAAGAAATTATGTGATGGTGAAATGATACATCTGCTAGAAGGTAATAATTTTTTTTAATAAATGCTTCTTTAAAAAATCTATGAAAAAAGTTATGCTTTGTTACAATTTTAATTTTAGAAGAGATCATCTAAATATTCTGCATACTATTCTAGAGTAACTGCATATACCCAAATATCTCTCAGCAGTATCTTTATTTAAGTTTTCAATAAACATTACTGAATTGTTTTTAATGGTTAAAAAAAGAGTACAAACATTTTAAAAAATAAAATCATAATCAAAACTTTCTAGCACCCTTTCGTAATGGTAATTTATTAAATGTTTAAAGTAAAAGATAATCACACATCTTCATAACTATGCCTCAAAATCTAAACCTGTGGATCAGCTTGGTCTTTCAGAGTAAGAAAAAATATGAGACTACTAAATTTCTCATTGGTAGAGTAATAGTCATTTGTTTACTCACGTTATTTATACAAAGGAAATAAAATTACCTCCAAAAATCAATTAAAAATTGTGGAGAAGAAGCACAATGTGCAAATTCAGTACATGCAAGTAACATATGATTTTTATTGTTATTTACTGATATTTGTTCAATATAAATTCCATTCCTATCCATACTAAAATAGAATATGATAGCAAAACACATCAATATATGATGATTATATCAAAAACCAATCAAATTGGTTCACACTATTATTTCTGTAATATCACTATCAGGATAAAATTGGTTATTTTTATAAGATATTAAATACTAATAAATTAATTTTAAGTGACAATTTGCAATTTATATGTCCCACTACATATTAAATATTTATAATATTGCACAGCCCTGAAAAAATACTACACTATGTTATTGAATACACTAAATAAGTAATAATATAAAAAAATAATAAACATCATATTATAAATTGAAATGAAGAGGTAGATGATTTAACAAGGACATGAAATATTAAAAAATATTATAGATGGTAGGTCCCACATCACACACCTACTTGACATGATACTGCAACTGTTTCTCATAACTCATTATCCCTGTGATTAAAAAAGTAGTGTGAATAATTTAATGATGAAATAGCTCAATGATTTTAGTCCAACTATAAATAAATCTTCGGAATTCCTTGATTGTAAAATAAAGTTTCCATATTTTAGAGAAGTGATCTTCGTGTATCATGAGCTTCATTAAACATGAAATAGTAAGGATCTATATATATTAACAAACTATACTACCTTAAAAAGGTAAATGGCAGCCACATCACAAATGTATACAAATTATGAATACGGAAATATAATAAGACTGATGATGATGAGGAAGCTATTTATCTTTTAAGAAGTATACATTTGTTATTAAATATGAACATAACATATTCTTTGACTAATAAACAAAAAAACTGAGCACAGTCCCTTCTTCCGTTCTATTCCTTGTTTCTTTTTAAACCAACCGTAAATATTGAGTTTCTGGATTGTATTATTGACATGGTGCAAATGAAATAAATTATTAACTTTTTTCAATAACTCATGAATTTGCAGTGAAGGAAAAACATGAGATGTTTTTCCTTCAGATATGGAGAAAAGGCTCCAAAGTGCGTATATGTGTGTATATATGTATATATGTGTGTGTATTTATGTATAATATATATTTTAAACTATGATGATAATTATCCACATTTTATATCAAATTATTCAAACTATTCTATTGAGAACTGCTAAAACAGTCATTGTTTTCCTATTCTATTACTTTCAATTTTTAAGTGTCTTCGCTTCAGGCCTTTTAAAGTATATTTATTCTGCATAAAGAACTATGTTCGAAACAACTGGCATAGGTTATATATTTTTAATTGGATCAATCAAGAAAATTTTTCATATCAACCTTTACATTTGAGCAATTAAACACACCATAGCTGGGAATTACTCTGGCAAATGGCTTCTAACAGTGATCATAAAAATAGAAGAGATATATGTTTGTTATGTGCACATATGTGTATGCACTATCACCCAATGTATGTGTCCTTATATAATTTAATGCATTTATGTATGAATATATACAGATACAAAATTTCTACACACCCACACACAAAGACATTTAAAAATCTTATTTAAAGGCAAGCAATCCACAATTCTTAATTTCCCATATATTTATCATTAAAACAAACCCTTAATAAATCACGTGCAAAAATAAAATGATATTAATAATTCCCAAACATCATTAAAAATTAATAAAACCCAAAATACAGGGAATATATGAGCTGATTGCAGGGATATTTATCTTAAAAATCAATGAGTAAGTCAAAAGGGGAGGGGTTTACTATAGATACATGGACAGGAAATAAATAACGGTTTTTCTTAAATCTATCATGACAATAAATGAGACAAGATTATAAATAATAGGCCAAATTATTGCACACCATGTGATTCTTAATCTGGGTACTTGTGGGTCCCCCCCCCTTTTTTTTTCTTTTTTCTTTTGAAAGCCTTTTTTTAGTAGTGGCAAGGAATGGGGCGGTAATGAAAATGCAATAGAAAAAGAAAATTGTGTTTATATGCCAGTTTTTTAAAATGATTAAAGCGTGCAGCAAAAAGAACACTGGAAGATGGGGGATTTAAAAAAAAAAAAAAAAGCCAATCCCATTATTTTTGAAATGCCATTATTACCTGAGCATCTCGTTTCCTATATTCCTGGGTTTTATTGTCGTAGTCTGTCATGGCAGCCCGAAGCTGTTTTTCTAGTTTCTCAATTTCCCGTTCATGGTCTCGGACCAGGCAATCCTTTTCTGTGTTATGTTCTTGGAATAGGTGCGTCTTTTCCTGTTCGTGCTCCAGCTTCAGCTCTACTATCTGATTGGACAATGAGGAGTACAGTTCATCAACAGAACATCCCTGTCGTCATGACAACTCATCTTACTGCTTAATTTTTTTTTCACCCCCACAATTTTATCGTAGGTTTTTAACCATTATTTTTACGTCATCGTTACCTCACCTGCAAAAAAAAAAAAAATAATGCTAGGTTTTAGGTGTTATTCATAAAAACGAAACAAAGTCAACAAATCACGAATACTGAATGTGATGAACACCGGGGGATGAAAAAAAAATCCCTGTCACATTGGATGTACGTTCCCGAAATCCAGCAGTGATACAGATTGAAAATGGTTAATTGTCTCATCCGCTCTTCATGGGTGCACAAACATCTCCAAAATAAAAGTCCATCCAATATGAATGAATGAATGGAGGAATGTTTATATGTCCGTATGTTTGGATGTCTGTATCTATATCTGTCTGTATAAACTTTTGTCAACATTCCCCCGCTATTTTTAAAATGAAAAAGCACTATGAAACTGAAAAAACTGTAGCACACCAGCACAAACAAATGTACGTGTTTTAGGAGGCACCTGCTGTGCCGCAAGCCTGCACCATGATTGCCAAGAAAATTCTATTCTCAGGAAGCTCCTTTGCCTGTTCAAAGCACGCTGGATACGATGACCCTGGCCAGGCTTAGCCTCTCCATGTTAGACTGAATGGCAGCTGGAGACCAAGGGCCTGGTGGCTGCAGCTTTAATACTAATCCTCCCAGACTGTGCACAATGGCACCCTACCTGGCTGGCAAACTATAGCTAGCTAGGCTGCCTTTGAAGCAGGTGGTGAATAGGGAACTGCAGGAAGCCAGCTTTCCTCGTGAACTCCGGGCCACACAGCTGCTAGGAACAGTCAGTTGAATTTTTCTTCAGTTTTGGTGGATTTCAGGAGAAGAAGAAAAGGCTGTTATCAGGAATACGGTTGTTATATTTAGCGTGAGAATCTCTCCTCTTCAAAAAAATAAAGCAGCAGTAGGAATCTGCCCATAATTGATCTTGTTTGTGTGAGCAAAGCATGGAGGCATCTTATCTTAAAGAGATAGCATTCATTTTTTTTAAGCATTCTCCATAACGTCACCTTAGCAAGTGTGTATAAATTTTCCATGTATATTCTGAATACCCAAATCTAATAAAATTCTTATGGAATCAAATTATTGTCAACTGGAAATATTTGGGTAGTATATACTTGGCCTAATACCATAAAAAGCAAATTGTTGAAACTCCAACTTTGTGAATAAAGATACATTCTTTATTGATAGTTAATGCTTCACTAGGGTTTGTGATGCAATTAAAATCAGGTTCTTTTTGAAACTTTTTATGCATTCTTTTTTAGCAGAAAGTAATTTCCTTGATTACAACTGAATGTGCATTGCTGTGAAAAATCAAGATAAAATAAGGAAAATTACTATTTTTTTCTAAATAAACCAACCATAAATAAATGTATACTTTTTAATTTGAAAAAAAAGTCCTGATCAACACTGCAAACTTTTACTTCCCCAATTAATTCTGTGATTGTCCAGTTAACTTTTACTTTCCAATTCCCTGAAACCAACTAAATTGATTACTAAAATATAAAGTATTGTGAAAATAAGAAAAATATCTGAAAGAAACATAAAAATGTATATGTCGGTCTTTACTTTACCGTGCACTTTTGTAGTCAACAAAATATTAAAATTGTGAAAGAGGGTATATGTAACCAAGAAAAAGGACATTATTACTTCTGAGAGCAGGATGATGTACTTGATCTTTAAGCTTAAATGACAGTACTGACTTCCTTGGCAGAATATATATAAATAAATAAATAAATGACACTACCACTATGAATGCTAATCCTGTTAGGCCACTGAGAGTGGTCAGCATAATTTCTTAGAAGCAATTGTCTCTCTCCTCCTCCAATCTTTACCCTGTACATTTGGATGTTAATGTTTAAACATTTCCAGTCAACCAATATGTTTCAGTGAATTCCTAAGTGAACACAAGCTGATGTAACCTGTACTTGGTACAAACTTAAACATCACATCTCTCTGCAAATGTTGAACGCATAATTATGTATCTGCAGTTGCCTAAGATCTCTGCACAGATGTTCTGTAATATGAAAATCTGGGGATTATGAAGATCAGTATTAACATTTTATCTTTCTTTCCTTTAACTACTACTGTAGATATGTTTTAGGACAGAATTATCTAATTTCTTCCTAGCTTCAAATTCTTCATTATATATATAATTCCAAAGCATAATAGACACCACTGTGCTTAAGATAAAGAGTTCAATTTTTGTGCCATCTATTCAAAGTACTTTATTTTGAAAGGTTTCAGGCCTATTAAGGTTTTCTTTATAGATATAAACAACTGCTTTTGTGATTTGACTAGAAAAGGGTTTTATTTTATGAAAAGTCTCTCATGCAGATCATTTTTTTCTATAAACAGCACTGAATTGTAGAACTATATACAGTTATTCAAGTATTAGCTAAATTTTTCAGCAGTAATGTATGGCTTCTACTCTTCAGATTTGACCAGTTTGGAAGCAGTGCTAGTGGAGATTTTTTGGGGGTCTTTCAGATCTTTCCTTGCTTTCAATGTTTCCATGTAACCTCAATTAACAAGGTTAGCACAGTGGAAATTTCTAGCTGAAAGTGTTTAACAGATTTAATAGCTTTTCTAACCTTTAAGAGTGAATTATCTTCACTTTCAAATATGCCTAGAGGGTTGCCTAGCCCTAGAGGAACCCATGATGTTAAAAGTAGATAGGTTAGAAGATCAAAGTACCTGTTTGTGAATTGAACTGCCAACATATAATAATAAATCTAATGAATCAATCACTAGGGGAGGGGGTTTAACAACTTTACAATACTGAATGAACTAGAAAAATGTTAAAACTTCTACAACTGCCATATTCATAATTTTCTTACTTTGGATCTTTAAACAACTGCAGATAAAGAGTAAGTATGCTTAATTGTGCACCAACGTTGTTCTGTTTGGATCAGGTTCTGTCCAGAATTAACTGAAATATACTGAGAAGATGATAGTCAGCATCTGGTCGTCCAGTGATGGTGTTAAAAGATAAGGAGGCTCACTAGAATGTGATTTCACCAAGGAAAACCATGGTTATAGGCTAGATTGGAGGGATGGAAACCTAGAAGAAAGCAATAGCAAACTGCTTCCATACTTCTGCCAAAGCTACCTGGATGTATCACCAGGAGCTACATTTGCAAGTCACTAGAAATTGAGCAAAACAAGATTTACATTTTATATTTTATAAAGGGATACTTTAATCTAGTACTACCAACTGTTAATGACCAAAATGATAAGTAATTGATTTATAGAAACCAAAATACAAAAAATAGGAACCATTAGTACCTATTAGCAGCTTCTTAGTGCTTCCAAAATTGTTGATGAATGAAAAATTAAAATATGAAAATTATGAGACATATATAAAAGTTATGCTCAAAAATGTGGAAGTATTAGATTGGGAAATATTTCTAATTATCACTGTTTTTAGAGCTGACATAATCATTATCATTACCAAATACATTTCTGTTGCACAATGCTGGAAAGGTA
Source organism: Azemiops feae (assembly GCA_023970755.1). NCBI lineage: Eukaryota > Metazoa > Chordata > Lepidosauria > Squamata > Viperidae > Azemiops > Azemiops feae. The sequence goes on along the minus strand of JALGBA010004142.1, from coordinate 3,381,788 downwards.
TCTAAGAGACAATGCATAATCCTTATGGCTGATAATAAACTGCATCCATCTCTACAACTGCAGCACAGCAAATCCTTATCAATTAATTTATTTTCTGGCTTTTTATGACCTATTTCCATTGTGTGCCCAGCACGTAAGTAATAAAGAACAAATAGGCTTGTCACATCTTACATTTTATTATTTGGGCTATGTAATTTATTAATTATCTTATTTATTTCTCATAATTCTCTTATAATTCAGAATTAAATCCTCAAAATTCAGTTGGTCCCAACCCTGCCAATTTTTAAAAGGCCTTGAAGATCTGATTCTTCCCCAGTCATTGGCCCATTTGAAACTTTAAGGGTTGTGTGACTAGCCGCTGGCAAATTTCATGTTTTATTTCATGTTTTATTTCATTACTTTCCTTTGTAGATTATCTTTCTAATCCTTCTTAGCTCCATAGCAGCACCAACAAATGGGCACTTGACAACTGGACAATACAAACAAATAATATTCACCAGAGCTTGAGCCCTTTTTATCTAGTCTAGGGCTCAGTTTGACTGGTTTGAGTCTCAAACTTTAGATCCTCATCTAATTTATTATCCTGGCCAAGCACTCAAATAACATCACCACAGTCTATTCCAAAAAGCAAAAATAATAACTTTCCAAGGAGTCTACTCAGAAATTTCATGAAGAAGCTACATGGAAGGACTAAGTTGAAGCTGTTTCTGAACATCATAGGATATGGCAAACTGATGCACTGGTAAGCATCACTTGCTGTGGCTTTACTCACAAGTTAAAGATGGGAAGATGACAGAAATAGACAGCAAAATCAAATTTGGAGGATCATGGAAGATACAAAACATGAGAAATTGTCTAGGCAAGAACTTTGTTTATGGAACACTCGCCTACCCTCAGGGACATTATTTTCCATAGTCTTGATGATGGGATACAATTAAGCAGAGCCCAGGTTTTGATGAAACAATATACCTCTCACAAAGAAAATTAATTGCTGAAATAAACTTATACCCTATAATAAATAAAACTTACAATTATAATGTGTATTCAGTTGCACAAATAATGCCAAACTATAGTCCTGTGTCCCTACTGTCATTGCAAAATAAACTATGCAAGAACAATTGAATAGTAAAATGCCAGGATTCATTTTATATTTATAAATACTAGCTGGTAATAGAAAAGAGATCATCATTAACTTTTCAAATGTCTATGAACTTCTAGAGGAATTTGGTACAATAAAGTTGGAACAGAAAGTTGAATTAAGTGATCATGGCAAAATACAATGATCCATTATATGTTTTATTGTAAACTGCTCAGAGAAATTGGGGTAGTGGGCAGTTTAAACATTTTTTTAAAAAAATAAAGAAATAAATATTGATTTGCTCCTATTTATTATATTAACGTTTATGCAGATAGCCAGTGGGCTGGAGGGAAAATTGAACCATAAGCATGAAGAAAATTGAAATGTAAAATTTGTATTTTTATCTATGGGGCGCTTATGATCATTTTATCTGCAAGGAATGCTTATAATAACTTTTGAAAGAAAAAAATACTGGTAGGATTGTATGGGGCCTCGTACATAGTAAACTCTTTAATGTGAAGCTTTAAGGCAAATGCATTTTACATCTATACTTGACTTGAAATTATAACTTAATGATCAATTTTAAGAATTTTCTCTAAGTTGAGTTGTGTTGCTATTTTTTATGAAATGGAAGCTTGCAAATTCACTGTGATTGAATTTTGGATTGCAGAAGGAACCCCGCCAATTGAAATTCACCATGAATGCAGTTTATTTATTGTAACTACTATGATGACATGAGCACTGTATGTCACAGGGACACCAAATTTAATGATTGTGTTATGAAGAACAAAGTGGATGACCTATGACAACAGCCAACAAGTTTTACATGAGAAAGAGTGATGAATTAATTAAGGGCATCTGGTGTATCACTGAAGGCAAAACTTGCTGTCAGGTTTGGCATTTCACAAAACTGTGCGGGTCACCTTACTAATATTCTTCAATACTGGAAGGTTGGTAGAAGATGGGCTTCTTGTGTGCTAATGGTAGAACTGAAACAATCAAGACTTGAAATCTACAAAGAATTCTTCATGCTATGACAATGAGAATGAGGATTTCTTTTACAGCATTATGACATGGACTCATCATTATGACACAGAGATCAAATGGCAAACCACGGGAAATCTTCACAATGCTTTCCTGGGGGGGGGGGACCAGACTTTGACGGAAAAACTCATAATTACAGTTTTTTGGGAGGCAAATGGTGATATTCACATGGATTCCCTTATAGTAGCAGTACTATCAACTTGTAGTTCTACACTGCAACACTCAGAACTCTGAAATAACAATGAAAGAGAGTTTGGAAATTTTGTTGCAACACAACTCTAGGCATTACATTTCATGAGTCATTGAAAAAATGGATCTCTGTTTCAGGATCCAATCTGAGTCAATCACTAGGACCAGAGGTTTAGTCTTCCGAGCTTTCGGACTCATACTGGAGCCCATCCTCAGGGAATTCTCTCCAACAGAATGTGCGCTTTGGGCTATTCTATGCTTAGTATTTATGTGGTGCCTTGTGTGTGTCTTTTTACTTGTTGATTGGGGTGTGGCTGGCTGGCTATTAAGTCATTGGCTGTTGTTTCCTTGAGCTGCCAAGTTCTTGGCTCCTAAGTACCTGATAAGTTGGTAGTGAAAAGTTCCCTAAGGATGGGCTCCAGCACAATCTGGTCCTGGTGACTGACCCAGATTAGATCCTGCAACATTATCCTGGGACAAGCATATTTGCCTTCATTCAGGGATCTCTATTTTACCCTATCTGCCATACAGTCTAGATTTGGCACTATACAACTTCACCTTTTCTCGAAATCAAAGGAATACTTTAGTGCAGAGTTCCCCAACCTTTCCAGGGTGGGGGAGAAGGGATGGTTCACGTGAGCAGCCAGCAAGCATGCACATAGCTCCATTTGCACAAGCAGCGTATATGTGCACTCGCCACTCACGCAAATGGAACATGCATGTGCTCACCCGCTGCTCATGCACACATTCACCCGCTGTTTCCATGGCCTAGTTGCAAACAACTCACGGCAGACTAGTGGGCCTTTGCCCAGAGATTGGGGACCCTTGCTTTAGTGGGCATTTGTTTCATCAAACAAAATATTTGAATATTTGAAGTAGAAAGGACTGTCAAGAGCTCTTTCATGACAGTGTTAAAAAACTTGTCCCTCATAAGCAGAAAAATGGCAAGAAAAATTGTGATTACTGTATATTTTACTAGACAGTAATCACAATCTTTCTCACCAGGTAACAAATAGTTCCTTTCAAACTTATAGATATGGAGGCATTACTTTTCATTCAATCCTCATGCATAGAGCAGAGCAAGATACTAGCTTTTGTGTCTTAAGGTGTTTCATGTGTAACTATTTCAATCAGCATTTGGAATGCATACAATATAAGGCAGGACAAGTTTCAAAATATAAAGATATCTTAGTATCTAAATAACACACATGAATTTTGACACTAATAAAAAAAGAAATGTAGAAAGCAGAAGCAGGATTAGAAAGAGCATGGAAAACCCTATATATATAAATCGTTTACAATAAAGTTGTCCAATTACTTCCTGCCAAAAAAAAAGATAATATAAACGAAGGAAGAGACTGAACTGTAACAATCCCATCTCCAATGTAGAAAGCTCCAACAAAATCCAGGGTCCTACCAAAAATACTCAGAATGGAGGGGGGGGGGGTGATTTTTGGATTGTTCTTCTGCCCCAGTCTTTTTCTTTTCAACACATTTCCTTCACTCACAAGCAGCAAAAAGGACATTATTCAAACATAGTTCAATACAATCTATATTTCATTTGTATCTGGAGACCTACAGAATTAGGAACCACTGTCCATTTCCCAATTTTCCCCTGAAATTGTATCTTTAAAATAGCAAGTTATTGCAAGGAGAGGGAAATTTCATCAGTGGAAGATGGGATTTCATCAATGAAGTCGGATAACTCACTCTGCTCAAGACAAGTAATCCAATCTAACCTACATCCCAAGAACACCTGCCCACAAGCAATATGGCTGTATCCCTAGTCTGAGATTTCAAAAAACAATTTCTGTTTTCGGAACAAAGACAAGGAGAAATATTATCATAGAAGATTTTAATAGGAATCAGTTTGAATTTTTGATATACTTTGTCAGATATTATGGAATGCCTTTTTGTTATAAATGCTTATACAAATAAAGAATTTTTATCTTAAAATGAGCTTATTACCTACATATCAATAATAAACAGACTCAAAGCCATTTTATACCATTGTTGAGGATTTTAATTTTTGTCACATTTTGTCACAAAAGAAAATCCTAAAAGTAAGATACTCATCTCTGTCATGGCAACAGATATGGTATCTCAATGTAGCACCCAGCTTAAATTATCTATATTATTTGTTGAACTGGATTAAATTGACTTTAAAATATATTTTTTTTATTAACTGGAATAAATTGACTTTAAAACGTTTTGTTATTCTTCTTATTCTTCCCATTCCTCTTATTCTACCTATTTCTTCTTCTGATCTCAAAATATCTTCACTTATGGGTAAATGCAGTATTTTTTTACCAAAAAGATAATGTTCATTCATTTATTCAACCAAATCAGATGAGCATGTAGAGGAAATAATTTCAGTTCTATTATAAGAATTTCTGTTATAGCTTATGCTTTTCTGTATAGCCAGAAAGTTTTAAAATTTTGGAGATGCATTAAAACTATTTGCTCAAGTACCAAGTAGAGGAAGAACGTTAAAACTGTGAGTTAATGAATCACTTTGAAAGCAGGTCAATGGCTTCCAAGATCACTGATAAAAAGGAAACCGCTAAGACAGCATAAAGTAATTGGCCCCAACACACAAAATATTAAGAAACATTTTCTTAACATTAACTAACCTGTTGTTCATATTTTTGCTTCAGCTCCTCCAACTGCCAGGAGAACTCTTTTGACTGCTTTTCACGGAAAGATTTTGATTTGCCAAGATCTGCTTCTACCTTTTCCATCTACAAAGTAAGCAAGAATACATAATTTCAGAACAGACACGGCAGATAGTGTAATTATTTCCACACCATCAAAATCTTAAAAACTATTATCCATTAACAGTTAAAAATGAGATTCAATGTTTTATCAGTAAAGTGACAAGCAGATAAACACAGATCATTAAAAAAAATAAGCACAAATTCAGTCATTTAAAATGTTATCAGATGAGAATCTTATATCATTGAAGAACAATCTAATTTTACACCTGATAAAATCTAAACGCCTCAAGTGCTATTTATTGAAACAAAAACAGTAGGACTTAAAGTGCTGAAGATTTTATTGCATTCTATTTGTGTTCTTTCAAAGACATTTATCTTGGAAATCATGTGTTTTTTGGTATCATTATATTTATTAAATAAGTATGTGGAGGTTTCATTACATTTGTATCTACTTAAAATAAGAAGCAACATATATATGTAAAGAGAGTTACTAAAAGAAAATCTAGAAACTCTGACAGTTTCAACAGAAGAAAAATACTAGCAAATCTTATTCTGGAGATTTCCTTCTTGGCTATGGAGAAAGACTTGATTCTCATCTTTGTTTCTGATATCTTTTTCAGAGGATTATGGAAGAGTTTAACTTTTTTGAATACTAAATCTTCCCATTTATACAGCCAAATTATTTTTCTTTTTTTTAAATAATATTTTATTAATTTTCCAATTTTTCATTTAAGTATTTAAAAAGCAACGTGGTGGCCGGATTAATCAATAGTTCAATAACATATAAAAATCTTTAGTACAAATCTCAAGTTACAACATCAAATATTTCCTCTCTTTTCCCCTTAACATCTGTCTCGTATTTAAGCTAATACAGTTCTTATTACATCAACTAAGTAAAAACGTCATTATTACATTTATCAATAAATTTTAGCTTATACATATCTTAATTACTTTTACATTCAATCTTTATAGACAATCAATGTCCAGTAATTGGTTTTTTCCCAATTTTTAGTTTCCCATCAATATTCAAATTTAACATTTGATATTTATAATTTCCAGGTTTTAGGTAACCAAAGTTTCCCTTACCTCAATTCATAACAGAATCTAATATTCAAAATACACATCTTATCTATTTGAGTATAGTCTTGTTCTATTTTCTAAAAGTTATCTATTTCCCACCATATTAAATCATCTAATTAATAATACAGTATCCCCTTCAATAAATCAAAACCATTATATGTATTATCTGGGTTAATCAATAAATCAAACATATTCATTTTTTTTCTCTTTTGGGTCTAATTTTTAAATATTAAACAAATAAAATCCTTATTTTCAATTAATTTCCAAATATTTTAAATTAAATGACCAAAATTCCCCTTATCTCAACTTCTCCCTTTTACCCTCTAATTAGTAATATGAAATCCCCTCTAATAAATCAAAAGCCCAATTTTCTTCAACCTTATTCTGGCTTTCTTCCTTTGCCAACTAGCCTTCCATGTCAGTGCTTTTAAATCATCAAATAGATCTCCCTCTATTATTATATATATTATTTGAAATAAGAGAGACCATTTAGTTGCCATTTTTTTTGGAAGGGCTAGCCCATTTGTTTTCATTAGATCATCTCCCTATTATTCCAATTCCCCATGATTGTCCTGATATGTTTATCTTCCATACAATCTGTTCTTCTTTCTCCTCACATTACTTCTGATTTATATAGAAAGTCTTTTCCATTTTCAGTGTTGTCACTCCCTTTTCTGGATTTTCCATTAACTGTATTTGTTGGTCAATTGAGTCTTCTGTCTTAGTATTTGATTGTTCCACTTCTTCTGTTATCTTCTGCGTTGTTAGTTCTTTGGTTGTAATCAAAATTTGGGTTTGTATGTCTAAGCTGGCATCTTGTTCTTTTTTGTTGCATCTTATTTTGTCACAAGCTGAAAAAATGGTTTCATGTATTGCTTTCAACATGGAAAGGATCTTTTCCTGGACTTCATCCATATTCTCTTAATAGTGTGTTGAGGACTATAAAATCAGATGTTAAAAATAATTTTTATAACTAGGTATGGGACCTCTATTTCATGTATTATAGGTGGTCTTTATAGTAGAAGTTGTTTGTCAAGTAAGATTTTATAGTCCAAGGTATTCCATCATCTTGTGTAATAACAAATGTTTCTCAGATAAAGAAATAGGAAAGCAATTCCCCACATATAGCTCTGAAAGTCAGTAAAGGTTTACATTCATAGTTCAAGCAGGCCAATTATGCCGCCCAGAAACTCTCTTTACAGCTGAGTTTCTCACAGGTGGTATCTATCAAGGTTGAAAGAATTTTATCTGAAGTCTGGGCTTCAAGCCAAGTCTCTTTTAGGCAATAACAAGTTGTAATACCAAACTTTGCCACAAGATGTCACCGATGCCGTTTAAAGTTTTTTAAGTCCAAAATTTTTTTAATCCTTTTTCCAGTTTTATTTCTTTTTTGTAGATAAAAACAAAAGTCTCCAGTAAAAATAAGAAAACTTTTGGTCCCCAAGTTTCAGAAACATATAAATCCAATTAGATTAAAATTGTTCTTTTATTGCTTTAACTCCCCTGGGTAGTCAGTCGCCGCTGTTCTTAGAGGGTGGGGTAGAAATTCCCTTCCCTCTCTCCTCACAGGGGGAAAAATACTTAAGATCTTAAAGAGAAGATCAGATCTCACCCAGTTTCATCCGCGTTGCTTTAGAAGTGCTTGATGGTAAGTTTGACTTCGGCTGTCTGCAGCTTAGTGACAAGCCATATTGCTATGGCTGGTCTTTCCTCCGCTGGTTTGGAGGGCTGCCTCAGATCGAGCGGAAGGGCTGCCCCCCTCCCGCGATCAAGCAGGGGTCCCCTCCTTGCTCATCGCCCCTACAGGGTGACTTTCGACCCTTTCCAGGGTCCCCCAGCGGAACAAAATCGAACGCGGAAGATGGAGCTCGCCTTCCAGCGGCCGTGGCAGCCGGAAGTCGACTTCTCGGTTATAGTTATTTATTCACCCTATTTATGGGCCACCAAATCCAGAAGCATTCTCACAATTTAGAAGATAAGAAACAATCTGCAGTGTATAAAAGACTCGTCTGCAAATAATGAAACCACAAAATAAAATTAAGCAATAACCAAAATATAAATAAATCAAAATGGTATCAGGACCCAAATTCCTCCTGGAAAAACTCTCTTCTGAGCATTTTCTAGAAAGCAATCAGGTTGGAACCCAGCCAGATGTTAAAGGAGGAGGCTTTTCAAAGGACTGGACTATCACCAATAAGCAGGCTCCTAAACCTTGACCCCTTCATTTGTCTAAGATGAGACCGGGCTAGTAATTGCACGTCGGTCAAACTGGCCAGACTAATTCCAATGGGAAAAGTGGTCCTACAAGTAACTAGGCACCAAGACTCTATATAGCCTTACAAGTTAGCACCATTTTAAATTGTATCCCAAAGCCTGTTAGTAACCAGTACAAGGCTCAATGTAGAGGTGTAATGTGTTCCACTGCAAATGCAGTAAGCCACAAGGCCCTTGCATTTTGAACCAACCACAGCTCCCAAGTGATCTTTAAAGACAGCCCCATGTACAGCAGACTGCAGTAGTCTAAAATGATTGTGACAAGGGCAGATGTTATCATATGAAGATTTTCCTACCCCAACAGGGCCACATGTTGTATACTATCAAAACTGGGGGAAAGTCTCCCTTGACAACAGCTTCCCTTTTCTTCTAGCAGGAGTCATGACTCCAGAAAAAAAAAGTTATGTACTTGCTACTATGCAATCCAAAGAAACTACTGGAGAAGACAGAGAACCTGCACAGACAAATAATAACAGCATCGTGCTACTATTCAGTTTATGTCTGTTCTCACAGCCTCCAGCACTGAGATAGGATCTCAATTACATCACCAGTCTGGATTAGTGGGGTAACACTGAATATCATCATGGTATTGATATTAAACTTCAGACTTTCAACTTACATCTCCTTGAGTCTTCATGCAAATATTCAATGCGGGTGAGGCTGGGAAAATCAAGCCCTGCATCACACACAAAGGAATAGCAATCAGGCTGTTCTCTCTTATCCCATCATAACTCATTGCGACCACCATTTCTCTACGTTGAATAGCACAGCAGTCATGTTCCCAGAGTTTCTACACATGGGTATCTTAATTGTAAGAGAGATAATTGGTTGTCTTCTTTCATCACAAACAAATCTACCATAGGTGTGCCAAGCTTAATAGCAATCATCAAAAAAAACTTCAAAGAACTGTTCCTTTTGAGTCAATGTACCATTATGTTAATCTTTTCTGTTAGATGGAAAGAATGAAGCCCACTTCAGAAATCTAAATGCCTGTCTGGACTCCCCTTTGGCCATGATTCCTGAAAACTGGTGCCAGTGTGCTGCAATTCTGAAGTGTGGAACAGGTATATGCTATAATATAGGGTGTAGTATAATACTACACATTATACTTTTTTAAAAATGATGAAATTTTCACAAAAATCTCAACACATCCTCAAGTATGGTGTTAGTCTACATAGCTGGTAATCTTCAATGCTCCCACCAATATGCTAAGTGCTGGTTTTGGTTATCAAAAATGTGTTCATGTAAGTTCATTTGTGATGTAAGCAAACAAATCAAGGACAAAAACTTGAATTCATATCAAGCTTTAGAAATAGAATGCAATATGTCCCAAATGTTGGTATTGATCAAATTACAAATACGGGTCAAAGCATCCTATAGAAATGTGACAACTCTCATAATTCTATTTTATCAGCTAAACACAATTGATATTTATTTTCTATGTCATGAAAACATAACTGCTCCTTCAGTGTATTAAGAATCTGAAGAGGGATATGTGTACAGAAAGGTGAACCACAATCATGCCACTAACTCAATCTCAAACACACCACTTTTTTCATGCTGTATATGGGCAAGGCTGTCTATAGCATGGGTGTCAAACTCGCGACCTCACATGACGTGTCGTGACGTATGGCAACTTTTTTCCCATTGCCAGCAATGGGGTGGGCGCAGTTTTGGCGTGACGCATCCGGCCCACGGGCTGGCAGTTTGACACCCCTGGTCTATAACAATTACCACTAACTCCTGGAAAGTAATGGGCAATTGGGACTTTAAATACAGATGTGATTAAAAGTAGTGGTACAAATCTCAAATACAACACTTTTTTCATGCTGTATATAGGCAAGGCTGTCTATAACAATCACCACTAACTCCTGGAAAGTAAAGGGGAATTGGGACTTTAAAAACAGATGTGATTAAAACTACTGGTACCCTACCACTTATCCCCATCCCCAAAATCTCAATCTGCTGTGAAATAAATTGAACCTGACACAAATAAATGACATCCACCATTCTTTATTCCATAGTCCATAGAGTGGACACTTTGCTTTTGATGAATGACTTAATATATTTTTGCATTTTTTTTCCTTTTTGGGTGCCTTCAAGTCAATCTTGAATCCTGGTGGCTGCCTAGGCAATTTTGCAGTCTTCTTGGCAAGATCATAAGTGATTTGCTATTGCCTTTTTCCTAAGGCTGAGAGAAATGACTGGCTCAAAGTCACCCAGCTGGCTTTGTCCCTAAGGCAAACCTAGAAGTTGCGATATAGTCTAATGGCTTCTAGTCTAATGCGTTAACCACTGCACCAAACTGGCTCTCTTATAAATAATAAAACAAATGAAAATGATAACCAATTGGGATTCTTTGGGGAAAAGTTGGAGGAGTACCAATACTTTTGGACCATGTCCACTTTTATCATTATTAAAATATCTCATTTGATGAAAATATATGGCATTTTAAGAAACATTTATTCATTTTGCTTTGACTCTTCTATTTGACTCTTCTATTCAGGGAATTGTGCCAACAAGGATGATCCCTGCAAGATTACAATGAAATACAAAGGGCTTTATTAATAATAAAAAAAGGGAACATGTTTGACATTATTCCACTATCATACCATATATCATAGCAACACTGACTTTAGAAATTAAGGTAATATTTTTCAGAAAGATAGCTGGAGGGTAGGGCTGAGCTGGGTTTTAGAAAATGAATGAGGTAAAACAATGAGCTATAAAACCCAAGCCCCATACAGGATGCAAGTTAATAATTTATTTATTTGGAAAAATCATATTCAGTAATAAAATCATGGAGGGTTTTGGAAAATTCTGTTTTAAAAGATTAATCAGCTGCTGACATCTTTTCTTCTGATTCCCAGGCAAAGCTACTATGTAGTGAAAGAGTTTGAAGTTCCAGAATCAAGTGAAATATGTTTCTAGCCATATAAAACAAGAATATGCTCTCCCACTGAGACAGAGAGTTCCAGAAAGGCTGGCCCTGTGACCTTCTCACCTGTTCTTTCATTTCTGCGTACACTTTTTCTGAGTTCAGCTCCACCTGCCGCTTAAACTCCTCCAAGGCAGCATCAGCCTGCTGGGCTTGTAGTCTCTGTGCCTCCATCACCTGAGTCAGATGCTCCTCCCTCTCCCTAGAAGGCAGAAAAGATTTTCATTGTTAAAATATCAAATTAAAAAAGCACGCCTTTGCATAAAAGAAAGGGCTTAAATAATATTCACTTATAATATTCACTTTTTAATCTTCTGTCCTTGCTTATCTTGCCTTTCATTACTAGTATTTTGAAGGAGAAAACAATGAGTTATTTTTACTCTCCCACTGATCTGAAATCACCTAAACAAAGGATTGAGTTCTTAAAAAAAATCCCCAGTAAAAAGAGAAAAGTTGTAGAAGCACTGCAGTTTTGAGTCATGCGGAATTTCACCTTTCCTAAAATACAATCACCCTAAAATATTTAATTAAGATAATATTTTAGTATATTGTGATTTAAAAAAAAATACTTCAAAGAGCAATTCCTATCCACAATCTCTCCAAAATTCTGTGGCTAGTGTATAGCTTATATACCCAATTTAGTCCCCCCCCCTTTTTAACATACGTGGATATATTAATATTTTGTCTTCATCCAACCAGTATATAAAGCTAAAGAAAAACTTATGAAAATCGTCTATGGAATCATTTGTTCAATGAAAAATGAACCAGTATGCCATTTCCTTCCATGGAAAAAATAAGTGCACCCTGTGCTCTAGTATATGGCATTGCCCCCTTTAGCAGAAACAACTTTAAGGAGGCGTTTCTTATATCTATTAGTCTCTGACATCAATGGGAGGATGGTTTTTTCAGTTGTGTGATGTTTGAGGAGTTTCTTCCATGCACAGCCTGTTTCAAATCACTGATGGGATTTAGATCCAGGTTTTGACTTGGCCATTCAGAACCTTCCATTGATTTTTAAGTGTTTTTTTTTTTAAAAAAAAGGGAGAAAGGAAATTAAACTTCCTTTGGAGGATGGAGAGAAAGGAATTTAATGTCTTTTGAAAGGAGGAAAGGAATTAATGCAACCTGTTTTGGAGAGAGGTGCTCCTCCATGCACTGGAGCCTCTAAGGTCTGAAGCAGGTCAGCTACCAATGCGAGGCCTGCTGTCTGGGGAAAAGGCACAAGATTGCTGCCTCAGCTTAATTGCAACAGCACAGTCCCTTGGCACTTGCTGCAGCTCAGACCGAGAGGGAACTCCTGCTACATGGTGCTCCTGGCTCAGCCTATGCCACAGCACCACCAGGCAACTTTTGCTGCTGCAGTTAAGCTGATGCAATGAGCTTGTGCAGGACTCCTCGCAAGTTACAAGCCCACACTTTTGGTGATTGGTGACTCTATTATTGTTAGTTTTAAAATTACTTTGAGATTCAGAAAATGGCAGACCAAAATGTTTCTGAACAGCGGAGATGATACTGAGGTGGAGACTGATGAATGAGTGGTAAATCTGGGCCAATGAAGCTTCTTCAGGCAAGAAGAAGGTAGGAGATTGCACACTTGAGCTCTAAAAGACAGTTCCTTGCAAGGAAACCTGCAAGATCTGGAGGGATTCTCCAAGCAACTCATGAGTAGAAAACAAGGAGCCAAAGAAGAAATACCAGGCTCACAGCCTCACGTGAAGACTGCTTAAGGACACTGGATTCACCCACTCCACTTTCTAGTGCACATTTGGATCACAATAATTTTAAAAGCAATTGAGATCTTCCAAGCAGCACAGCTACTAAACCACTTAGTGAGTGATCCTTTTAACAGGTTTAAAGTAAAAAGAAAAGAAATAATTGCAAGGATTTAAAACCAGCTAAAAGGAAAAAGCCTTCCAAGAGTCTGAATTAAGAAAGTTTAAAAAGACTTAAGGGACCAGATGAAGTTGAAATATTGTTTACTTTAAAATTGTTTTAAATTAATTAAATAAATAATACATACTTCTGTGGGAACTGTTTGAACTTGCTAAAAAGGATAGTTGGTTTTGTTAAACAAAGATAAGGGAAAGTTGCGAAAGCTTATGTGACTACATGAGTATCAAATGGGATGAAAGAGGTAAAGATACAGAAAAAACAGGAGGAATCTCTTTAACTTTTACTTTCTGGATTACATATTAAAGAATAGAAATAGCTACTACCAGAAAAGCAGCAAAAAAGGCTGGAGAGAGCAAACAGAGCAAATAACAGGAAAAGGGTTTATGTCAGAGATTTTACAAAGATTGTTTTGAAGCATTGGGGAAGAATGTTACAGAATAAGTGTTAAGAGAGATCTAGTTTCATTTGATAGGAGAACAGAGGAAAGATTTGCAAATATGGAAGAAAAGATGAATAAAAATGTTGAAGAATCTGTGAAACAAATGAGTGGAAAGGTTAAACAAATTAAAGACAAAATGGAAATGTTGGAAAATAAAACAGAAATAATAAATTAAGAGATAGAAAAAGATTTAGATAATGTGGCACTATAAAAAAGAAAGTATTTTAAGACTGAGAACTATTTCAAAGAAACCTGGTGAAGATATTAGAGAGGGGGTTTCTTTAATATGAATTTTTAACAACATTTTTGGTGGGATGAAGAACAGAGGGATGCAGAACTGGACAAAGTGTACAAAATTAATACATGACACGCAAAGCTTAGAAATGTACCAAGAGATATATTTGTGCACTTTATCAGGAGCAAGAAAAGAGACCAATTTCTACAATAATATTTTAATATTTAATAGATAAATATTGGAAAAATGGAAGCATCCTCAATTAACCAACAATTAGTTCATCTAACACGTTTGTTTCATAAAGAGATCTCACTCAAAGTAATATGTAACCCCCAGGATCAGCTTACAAGTGCCATTAGAACTGAAAAGGGTGTCAAGCAAGGCTGCATATTGGTCCCATTCTTATTCAATTTCCATATAAACTCAATGGTGGGCCATCTCCTCTACACAAACTTTCACTCTCCAAAACTTCACAGAAGACCCATCTCTCTTCTACTCTATGCAGACAATACAGCAATATTTTTAAGAACACATACTGGCCTTAAAAGAACACTGAGAGCATTAACTTAGTACTGCAAGTAAAACCAGTTAGAAATCAATTTACAGATTTTTTTTTTTAAATGAATAAATAAAATAAATATATCTGCAGCATTTGAATTAATAGAAGCCAAGCCTATAGCACAATTTCTTTATGATATCCAGCTATACCCCTTCTCCAATTTTGCAACCTTCGAACTTATTCAATCCAAATTTCTAAGTCCGAAAATGTGTTTCTAATGCCTCCCAAAGACTAGAGAGAGGTTTCATGAAACTGAAGGCCTAAAGTGGGATGACCATACCCAACTATTGGTTTAGACGATCTTTCTTTCCCCTTTACCTTGCCCCATTAACTATGAGGGAATATTGCTTATCCAATGCCTGTATTACAGAGTCATTTGTGGCATTGCTCTTCACTCTGTTTCATCTGTTAACTAAAAATACGATTCCAAATCTTTTCACTCATTCCTTATCAGCAAAAGTCCAGTAAGTGTTGTCAGATATAACTATATTGTCCCCTTAACCTTAATCAAATAAGCCAGCTTTGTATTACTTCCCTATACATTTAAAAGAGCTGAACTCTTAACCCAGTCAAATAGACTCCTGTAGCTTGGTTTCTTGTCATCTTTGTTTTATCCTTCCCATCAAAATCTTTCAGAACTTTAGCAAGTCTCTTTTGTACAACCAGTAAGAGGAATTCAATCTTTTTTTTTGTCACTTCTCAAAAAATCCTTCAAAACTCTGACAGATCTCCTTTGTACATCAAGTAAAACAAAAATATCTACATCTCCTTTCTGGTTTGATGGTTGCATATGTCTTTTAGGCACTGAAGCATCATCCTGTTTCATTTGAAAGTCCAGTACATCCTTTTCTGCATCCCTCTCATTACTTGCCACATTTATATCCACTTTCAGATTAATTTCAAACTTATCCAGAGTATCTTGTTCTTCTTCCACTGCATCCTTAACAGTTCATCTATCCATCATTTCCAATAATTTCAAAGCTCATTTGTCATAAATTTTCAAAAACTTTTCATAATTTTCCACCATTGTTCATTATTACAATATTTTCTTGCATTCTGTTGTTATCCTCTAGCACCCTCTAGTTTCCAACCTTTAAAGCCCTATTATCTTGTTTAATAACATTTTTCGAATGCTTTTAAAATTGTATTTAAAATTCTTTCTCTAAAGAGGAGGAGACTCACCTAGCAAATGTAATATTGCTTGCTATTCCAAAGGAATTTAATCCTTCCAAAGCAACAGGAAAAAATGCAAATCCAAGTTGATTATGTTTTGGTCAAACTCAATGTTCTTAAAAAAGACTGTGTTGAGCAAAAATGGTTTCTCTCCCAACTCCCAGCCACTGGATCCATAAGCACCACAAAATGACAATTACTGTGGTTTACTCATGAGCAACAGCTGTGTGGAGTCATGTGGGTTATCTTAAGATCTCCCCTTATTCCAGGAAGAGATAGGTGGCTTGGATGTTGTATCCAGCTGCCAACTGCTTCATAACACCATGTTACCAAAAAAAGCAACATTTAACTCATCATGGCTCTCAACCGAAAGTCTCAAATACTTAGTTCTAGAATTTGATATTAAATGAATTATTAAAAAAGAAAAAGAAAAAAAAACATTATACAAAAAGTGTTCAGATAGACTTTCTTTTTCATGATTTTTTCTTCTCTTTCTTCTGAATTTCCTTAAATTTTAATTATAATTAATATAAAAATTATTAATTAAATCTTTTTTGGAGGAAGGCACTCCTTCATGCACAGGAAGCTCTGGGTTTGTGTCTGATGTGTCTTCAGCTTGGCCTGTTCCAGAGCAGTTTGGCTATAATGGCAAGATAGGAGAGGGATTGTTTGCCTGCTGTCCCAGGTGAAAAGCACCTCCTGCAGTAGTGTGTTGGATATGTTCACTGTCTTATTTGTAAAAATAATAATGGCAGAATACAAATAAATAAATAAATAAAAATTGACTCCAGGTTTCCTGTTTAACCATGATGCTCTATCCCAAGTTTTGGAGTATGAGATGCTAATATAAATCCAGCATCAGAGTACCATTTTTATTTCAATAACTATAATGGATCAGTTTTTATTTCAATAACTATAGCAAAATGAGTACTTGAGGAGTAAGATAGTTAAACCAAGTTATGAGGGACCTAAGATCTATATCAAAGTGCCAGCAATCATTAATCAACTAGAATAGAAAGTATCTGTAAAAACTACACCAATGAGTAAAGTGATACTGAAAAGAAATAACATGCCTGATGCTTCAGCTAATACTTTCCTTGGTATCTTAAATCTTAACTTATAGGGAGATGACTGAAGTCCCTGGCTTAGTCAGGAAATATGGCTTTACAATCCTTTGCTAATCTGAATACTTGCAATTAACAATTGATTGTGGAAAACCAAATTTATAGCTGCTTCTCCCAGTCAGAATCACATCATCCCTGCCTCTTACAGGTAGAGGACAATTTATCTGATCATAGGAACGATTGTACTTTTCCCAGTAAGTAATATGATATCAGCTCTTATGTTGTAACTCTCAATAGTAACTTAACTATATATTTTGCAAGACAATGTGAACCTATTGTTCAATTCTTCTTAGCATAAGAAATGAAATGGAATTATAAAATCAATCAGATTAAATGCTATGCACATTTTCATCTAATCAATTTCATATCATATGAGCCTTTTTTTCTTTAGGGAAATTGACCAAGTCCTTTATTTTAATTATTATTTTACTTAGTAAATCCTCAAGAACTATAATTAAAATAAAATTCTACATAGTTCTGAAAATGCTTTCCTAATAGTGAAGAAAGAGTATACTAATGTCCCCAAATCTTATTCCATATGTACTTATAAATATTCTAAACTATACACGTGTGTATAGTTTACACACACGTATATTATATTACGTGTGTGCTAATTATATTTGTGGAACTTTACTTCAGTTTTTCCATCAAACAGCTTTATTTAGAGAGTTGATAGAAACATTACAAAAAAATGAAAGAGCATAAAGTTATATGCAAGTAGTTCTTGATAATATGGCCTTCAGGGTCTTGGGAAAAACATTGCATTGTTATCTATGACGGAATAGCGTATCACTACATTTCATTACAAACCCACTGTTCTTTCATTGTAAAATAAGGTGCCTACTTCTTCTTCTTCTGCCATATCCGTTATCGGACGTTGGCAATCATGTTGGCGATCCTGTTTTTATCAGCAGCCGCACGAAAAAGTGCTGCTGAGTTTTGTCCAAACCAGTCCCTTAGATTTTGAAGCCACGATGTTCTTCTTCTGCCTGGACCTCGTTTGCCTTCAATCTTTCCTTGGAGGATTAAATGGAGTATGCCGTATTTTTCTGGGTGTCGCATCACATGTTTGAAATATTCTAACTTTCGTTTTTTAATTGTTTTGATGATTTCCCTTGGCTTTCCCAGGCGGCTTAAAACCTCCTCATTTCTGATCTTCTCCACCCAGCTTATACGTAACAGCCGCCTGTAAATCCACATTTCAAATGCTTCTAGTCTCTTCAGGTGGCCTTCTGTCAGAGACCAACTCTCTACTCCATAGAGCAGGATAGAAAAAATATAGCATCTGACAAACCTGATTTTCAGTCTTAGAAAAGGTGCCTACAGATCACCTGAAATGCTCACAAAAATTTTATTTGTGAATGTAAGCTATTCCAAACCTATTTCATGGCAATACTTTTTGAGTTTCAACTGTACAGCAATCTGTCTTCAGGTTTTTCAATGAATTCAGTCATCAAGAAAAATGCCTTGAGAAGGCATTTGAGAAGGAATATCATTAAGAGTTCAACTTAAAAGAGTAAAATATTATGGCAAATCTTCCATCAGTTGCTACAGCATACACTTCTTCATCTGTTGGGGGAATGGGAAATTCTACAGACTGGAGTGAAATATACCCATTCATAGAAAAAATACTGACTTCCATTGAATTGTCATACAATAATCAGCCATCCCCACCAATTTTGAACAGTCTGAACCTATCAGGCTTAGAAGAGCATTTGAGGCAGGTAGAAGAAAAGTTGATGTAACAACAGAAAAGTTAAATGGATACACCTAGTAGTTTTTCCCACATTTTGCACCTCTCAAAATGTTTGTGTGGATAGTTCTATAGATAATATTGAAAAACAAATGCATAAGAATCTGCCTGTCACAAATGAAAATGGTTTATTTGTTCCCAGAAAGATTCTGATTTGAGCAAGTAAAATCTGGTATAAAGGCTTCCAATGCCCTCAGAATCCAGGGAGAAGATCAAAAACCAAACCAAACCAAAAATTACTTCCCTCTTTTCTCATTAAATACAAAATATCCCAAATGGAACTTCATAAGGATAGGGCTCTTACTAGCGGACAGCAAAAAATTATGCATCCAAGTATTTGTGTCATTCGGCCTATTAATAGAATGGATGCAAAAATATTTATCTAAATGAAGATATACGTATCTGAAGAAGAGACTTAATGGATTTCAAATCTGTTTTAAAGTGCAGAGAAGAGGCGGGAAAGCTCTTATCTATTATTTATTAACATCTGAAGCAGTTTAAATGAATTGGAGATTTCAAAGGATAAAATTAAAATATAACAAAATAACAACAACATCCAGTATGTATTGCACCTACCTGATTCAAACAACCCCAAAATATCAATACCCAAATGCCTGTTTAAAGAGAGACTTAAATGCCTCCTGAAGGGCTAATATGGAGAGGGACCAGACATACCTCTAGGACCAGGTTGTTCTGGGAGCCATTACAGAGCAAGGCCTTCGGGTCCATGTCCTTCTAAATACTTATAAGAATGTTGTATCTTTTATAAATTACAGCTTTTGTGTCCTTCTACTAAGCAGAAGCTACTACTGTTGCTTCTTGATCCCCTGGACTGTTTAATGCTACCAAACTCTGATGGAAGTATGAGAATCAAAGTCAAACCTAAGGTAAAATCATGCACTTGGGGAGTATAAGGAACTAACAGAATACAGAAACATATTGAAAGGAATATAAGAGTACCAGAAAAAACAAAACTTTCCTACAGGCAGTCCTCCACTTCCGACCAACTGTTTAACGACCATTTGAAGTTATGACAGAGTTACAACTGCTCTTAAGTTATAACTGCCGCACCTCCCACCACAGAGATATGATTGCATTTTCGGTGCTTGGCAACTGGCTTACCATCAGGGTCCCATCATGAGACTGTGATTTGCAATGAAATGCCCATTGGCTATGTTCAATTAACAACCACATGATTTGTTTAATGACCATGATGACTCATTTTACAACTGTTATAAAAACAGCTGTAAAATAGAGTAAGAACACATGGTGCCTCAACTTAGACACAACGACCAAAATTCTAGGCTTCATTGTGGTTGTAAGTCAAGAATTATCTACATTCCTGAAAACAGGAACAAAAAGTCCCTTGGAAGCATCCTAGCTCAGCTATTCAAAATTAATGGATGTCAATAAAATATAGAAACATTTGTTAACAGAAAATGTCTCAGCTTATTCCTTGAGTATGGAACTGTATTATAAAAAGGTACCATAGTACCTTTTTCTTTTCCATTAATTCCTATTTAATTTTAGAGAATTAGTTTTGAGAATCATCTAGATATTGCACCAAAAGAAAGAAAGAAAACTTAATTGGCCTAAAATCTTGTGTTTGCATCCAAATTTTCAGCCAGCAGTATAGCTAGCCTGAGGCTGAAACCCTGAACTCTTATTTAGAGCTGAAAAATGCTCAACAGTTAATTGGCAAAGGAAACTGTAAGAGGAAAAAAATCTTCAATTTACCCAAAATGAATTTTGTGATGGGTCTGGCAAGGAGAACTGTCAAAGTACTAATCTCTTATATATCCTCATCTCTTCCAATTTATCACACTGATTTGTATGCCCATCCTGTCATTCATGAGAATAAAAGATAGAAGTGGCAAAATTATAGTGGCAGCAGTCAAAAAAGAAACCATAAGAAAATTCAAAAATTCTGCTGTGGAATTAAATTTGATACATAGGGATTTGAATTTATAACTGTGCAAGCTTATAAGCCAACTCATTCACACCACTTTGCTAAATCTTTTGGAGGAAGATACTAAACGTCATAATCATAATTTTTATTATGGTCACTAACCACCAAATCAAACCACTGACTTCATAAAAAGAATAAAAGAACAAAGGAACAAAACATGGGGAGTCATGACATAGACAAGAAAGCATACATGTTATCTAGAGGGAATAGATAAAATGCTTTCAAGATTCACACATTTCTAAGGAATCAACAGGAGCATTTACCACAGATACAACAAGTACAGATAGTAAGCTATTAAAAGTAAAAGCTAAATGATACAAATAAAAGGACCAAATGAATTAATAAAAATATTTTAAGAGTAAGATACTAAAACGCTGCCTAAGAAATGAGGCTCAATCTGACTTCTCTACTTGGTAGCAAACTTGATCTAAAAATTGAGAAAACTCTTCCCTTCAGGGGGTCAAAATTAGATCTTTATCCTACCTACTTGTTCCAGGAGGAAAACATCCATTGTGAGGCTTACAAGTATCTCCCTTTTTGAAAGCAGAAAAATTATGTTACATAGATTCTTATGGAGTCTTTGTTGCTCTTTGAGTTTGGTTGTTTACTTGCAAATGTTTCATTACCTAACTAAGTAACATCACAAAGATTCCGCAGTTCAGCCCTGAGCTACATACAGGTAGTCCTCGACTTACTGTAGGTCAGCGTTGGCGAACCTTTTAGAGACCGAGTGCCCAAAAACTGGCCCCGCCCCACCCCTTGCCCCACCCCGGCTCCGCCCCCACCCCATCCCCCACCCCACCTGCCCGCAGGGCCACTCACCGCCTCCAGGGCCCACCGCAGATCACCCGGGCAGCCCAGCAGCGCCATGGCGGCCACGCCGTCTGCCCACGCGATGGGGCATGAGGGCAGAGTCTTGTCTACACTGCCTGGCTGCCATGTCCTTGGCTGCGCTGCTCCGCGTGGGCCATGCTCGGGGGTGACTCTCCTCCAGGGGGGCTGCTGGTGAGGGAGTCGTGGGGGGAGGCGACGCTGGGGCAACAGCACGTGTGCCCACAGAGAGGGCTCCGAGTGCCGCCTCTGGCACCCGTGCCATAGGTTCGCCACCACTGCTGTAGGTAATCCTCAACCATTCATTTAGTGACCATTCAAAATTACAACAGCACTGGAAAAATTGACTTATGACCGTTTTTCACAATTATGACCACTGCAGCATTCACATGATCATGTGATCAAAGTTCACACACTTGGCAACTGGCATATATTTATGATGATTGCGGTGTCCTGAGGTCATGTGATCACCTCTTATAACCTTCTGACAAGTAAAATCAATGGGGAAGACAGATTGACTTAACAGCTATGTTACTAACTTTACTGCAGTGTTTTACTTAACAACTGTGGCAAGAAAGGTCATAAAATGGGGCAAAATTAACATAACAGCTGTCTCACTTAGCAACATAAATTTGGGGCTCAATTGTGGCCATAAGATGAGGCTTACCTGTATATTCTCTTCTATAGACTCCTGTTAATAGAACCAGTGCCATCCTATCCTTTCACCTTTCTTTCTTGTGACAAATTTAGCAAGCGTACATGAAAATATTTGATTTTTCAGAGGCGGTTCTGAAGTATAAATTGTTAACAAAACATTCAAGCCATCATCTTCTGGGCACTTTTTCTCTTTAATTTTAAAGGCAAACTATGTGTTTTGTAATAGTCTGCCCACTTAAAAAATAAAAAAATAAAGGCAATCACATTTCCTGTTATTGGAAAAGGCAAAATGGAGTGGAGGGAACCAATGCAATCAATAGCTATTAAGTCATGCTGGTCTACCATTTTCAGGATCTTCAGGAGAATGTTAACGCTGCATCTTTAAACTCATGAATATATTTAGGTGAAGAAGGCTTATCATATTAAACTGGGAAAAAGTGAAGATTGGTAGGCGTGCAGAGGCAAAGTCAGGGAATGCACAATATATCCATTTAAACTTGTTCTCCTTTTCCCTGCACATGTCTGCTGGCTTACACAAGAAAAGGGGAAGTAACTTGCGACAAATGAATAAACTTGTAGTTCCCCTCTGCAAGTATGTACAATATGGAAACATTCTGTGCACAAATTATTCTGTGCAGGGGATAATCAGTTTGGGGTGACCTATGTTCAGAACAAAAAATAACAGTTCTAAGCAGACAGGTTTCTGCAATAATGGTAGGCCAAAGTAGCAGGGGGACCAGCAAAGGCCACATTGGAAGGTAGGAAGGAATAGATGAAGTGAGAGTGGAAGTCAGGAAAGCTGCTAGAAAGAGGGCCAACTGGGTTGGCCTTACAGAGAAGTAGACAAAGAGGGTCAATAGGAATGGCTAAGAGAAAGTAGGGAAAGGAAGTTGGTGGCCAGACCGGTGGGCAGACCAGCACAAAGGCCCTGCAGAAGGAGAAAATGGTGAGGTTGGAGCAGGTAAGGAGAATTAGGAAAAGGAAAATTTTCTTGTTGCATTAAAATATAGTTTTCACTCTCGGACATGAACTTTAGCATTCAAGGTAGATGGGAGGAATCGTTCAAAAATAGAAAAGTGTCTTTTTCTTCCTTTTCTTTCCTTAAAAACTAGGCTTTATATTGAAAAGACGGAGATCATTTAGTTTATTGCAGCATATCACTGAATATCTATGCATGAATCTTTCTGAAACTATTGCAACAGAATAACTATTGCAAATATGTTTCTTCCATGTGTGCGCGTGTTTTTTTCTCTCGAGGGAACATGCTATTCATTTTCAGTAATACATGACTGGAAAAAGAAGTAGGAATGGCATTGCTTTACTTTAATTAGTTTTGCTTCATACAAAGGACACTAAACAAACACATTTAAAATTATGAAGAAAGTACATGAGTCTCCCAGCATTTTCTAGCCCTAATAGCCTCAGCTGCATAAGTAAAATGAAGGCACGATAATACAATTAAAAGAAACCTAACATTTCTGGAGTATCTCCACTTACAGCCTATTTTTTAAAATTCAAAATACTGTAGTTGGGTGCTTTATTCTCGTTTATCACAGCCATATTTTTATAGAGCTTTAGAATTTTCCATTTTTTCTTAATACAGTCCCTTCTTCTTAAATATCTCATCTGTGAAATCTATAGTGATTTCTTGGGGCCTAGCCACCCACTCCTATGCCTAATTTATTAAACTTGGGAGATTTCTTTTCTTTGAACTGACATTGTGGACTTTTTTGTGACTTAGCTACTTAAGCACACTCATGTAGCAAGTATAAAATAATATAATCTGCATGAATATGTGTATTATTAATCTATAAAAACTTCACATGTAATTATTAGGATGTTCAAACTTGCATCAATTTATTTTAGATTTACAGACAAAATCTAGTCAGCCAACAGAAAATTCTATATAAAACTACAACGAATCTCGCCATCAGACAAATCCATGAATTTTAGATGCAAATGGAATTAGAATATCAGTAAAGTACAAGGACTACAGGTAGTTCTTGAAGTACAACCACAATTGAGCCCAAAATTTCTGCTGCTAAGCAAGACATTGTTACGTGTATTTTGCCCCCTTTTACGACCTTTCTTGCCTCAGTTGTTAAGTGAATCACTGCAGTTGTTAAGTCAGTAGCACGTTAAGTGAATCTGGCTTTCCCATTGACTTTGCTTGTCAAAAGATTGCAAAAGATGATCACATAATCCTGGGTCACTGCAACCGTCATAAATACATGCCAGTAGCCAAGTGTCCGAACTTTGATCATGTGACCACAAAGGTATTACAATGATCATAAGTGTGAAAAACGGTCATAAGTCACTTTTTTCAGTGCTGTTGTAATGTTCCATGATCACTTAACAAATGGTTATAAGTCAAGGACTACCTGTATAATCTTTCTTAAAACCATCTGAAGAAAGTATTTCATAATCAAATATTCTTTTTACCTCAGAAGATCTTCCAGCTTCCGTATCTTCTTGTGTGATTCTATTCTCTCTCTATCAAAATCGCTCTGAATTTCATAAATCTAATTTTTAAGGAAAAAAAGATAAAGTGGAGTTAATTCTAGAAACCATGTGATGAGTGACATTCCCACTATCATTCGGATTTGGGACTATTCAGATTAGCTCTATAACTGCAATCTCTGCAGACTTCAGAGTTTGGAAACTACAGCAAATGAAGAAGGCAACAGACTAAGTATTAATAAGTAGAGATCAATATTGCAGGACTTCACATATTGTAATTATCTGTCAGAAATACTCTAGTACATTCTACACTATATAGACTCTAAAGCCCCTTCCTATTACAATTTTATGCTCTAACTCTAACCTAATTGCAAGGTTTTATGGTTGCAATATTTTTACTATTGCTGTTTAATAGTGAATTATTTTTGTTTTGTTGCACTGTGACTTTTGTTAAGACTTTTTAGTTACACAGAAAATAAATTACATATCTAAAGAACTGTTTTGAACTACTACTGAAGTCATGCTAATAAAATTACATAACTATGTTGCTGTATCTAAAATCCTAAAATGTAATATGCTTACATTGCAAATAATATGGACTTGAAAGTTCCTTTTCTCTTTTTGTAATAGCTGTTTTCCATACTGACAAACCACTTCTGCAGCTGAACAATGTCTTTTCGCAACACAAAACTACTATTATCAAAAAGCATGATTACTATTAGATTTGTACAGGTATGCTACATCTTTGAAATGTGACTATTGAAATTTGGACTGAGGATCTAACAAAACCATAGCTGTTTTCAGAATAGTGTTCACATTACCTCTACAATCAATGCTTAATTATAATAATCATGAAAGAAGCTAAATGCTGGTCACACAGCCAACTGTCTTAATAAAGTGTGACTATTCCATTTAACCTAGTTTTATTTAATCTGACTGGCAGGGACTTAAAGAATCCTCAAAGTTGCAGCCCTACTAAATCCTTGTCATCTTATCAACTTCAGCTTTCAAAGGCCAGAGAAAGGTGATACTTTATGTAGTTCAGTTTTAAAAAACACAAAATTAGTATTTGTCAATATTTATGTTAAAAAATTAAACAGCTGAATTCTAAATAGCAAATACAATCTATTTACAATGATATTGGAAGTTCTGATAGTATGATTTAGCAGCATTCACTTCCTATCTCTCCCCAATTCCAAAGAAAATAAATTCAAAGAAACAAATAAACAGTTTTCCCAAAGGTGCTTTTTCACGAGGCAACTGGACTTTTTGTTTTTTGTTTTTTAAGAGATTTCGCTTTTCATTCAAGAAGCTTCTTCAGCTCAATTTATTTCTAACGCACACTCTACCCAACCTGGATAATCTAACAATCAAAATTAACAAATTAAAAACTAACATTCAAAATGATATGAAAGTAATAAATCATTATGTACCACAACATATTTATAATCACAGTAAAACTAGCACTAATACTGAACCTCTAAACGTGATAACCTTACTTTTAACTTTATTTAATTTCAATAGGATTATAGCAAATCTACTCTACCATCTAACTTTACTAACATTTTCAAAAGTTTTTAACTGTTTGCTCACCAAAGCTCTCTAGGTAATTTACAATAAAAGGTCTGCTTTATTAAATAAATTTTCAAATCTTTTTTTTAAATATATCAAAAAAAGTTGGAATTGGAGTATGGCAGAGAACTCTATAACAGAGCTTTTCAGCCTTTTCACAGATTGTACCACTTTTAGGATATGGCAATATTCGAGTACCACCAGTCGCCTAGCAAGGTGTCAAAAACTTGATGACCAAAAAAAAAAAAAAAAGGAAAAAAGTGATAAAGTACAGGTAGTCCTTGACTTACAACAGTTCGCTTAGTGACTGTTTGAAGTTACAACGGCACTGAAAAAAGTGACTTATGACCATTTTTCACACTTATGACCACTGCAGCATCCCCAGGGTCATGTGATTTACATTAGATGCTTGGCAACTGATTCATATTTATGATGGTCACAGTGTCCCAGGGTCATGTGATCCTCTTGTGCAGGGGTAGGCAACCTTGGCTCTTTTATGACTCGTGGACTTCAACTCCCAGAATTCCTGAGCCAGCCATGCTGGCTCAGGTATTCTGGGAGTTGAAGTCCACGAGTCATAAAAGAGCCAAGGTTGCCTACCCCTGCCCTTGTGCAACCTTCTGACAAGCAAAGTCAATGGGGAAGCCAGATTCATTTAACAACCATGTTGCTAATTTAACAACTGCAGTGATTCGCTTAACAAACGTGGCAAGAAAAGTCATAAAATGAGGCAAAACTCATTTAACAAATTTCTCACCCCTCCTTTTATATCTTCTCCTCTCTCCCTCTTTTATATCCTCTTCTCTTCCCCCTTTTATATCCTCTTCTCTCCTTCTTTTATATCCTCTCTCCCCTCTTTTATATCTTCTCTCCACCCTTTATATCCTCTCTTCCTTTTTATATCCTCTTCTTTCCATCCTTATATCCTCTCTCCTCCCCTTCTTTTATATCCTCTCCTCTCTCCCCTTTTATATCTTCTCTCCCTTTTATATCCTCTTCTCCCTTCTTTTATATTCTCTTCTCTCCCCTTTTATATTCTCTCCTCTCCTCCTTCTTTTATATCCTCTCCTCTCTCCCTTTATATCCTCTCTTCTCTCCCCTTTTATATCCTCTTCTCTCCTCCCCTTCTTTTATATCCTCTTCTCTCCCCCCTTCTTTTATATCGTCTCCTCTCCCCCCCTTTTTCTCTTAGGTGCACCTCCAGCTGACTGCTCTCAAGGCTGCGCTTCTCCGTCTCTCTCTCGCCGTCCCCTTCTTTCCCCCATTGTCTTTTTCTTCTCTCCCTCTCCCGCCAAAACCTGCTCCTTTTATAGCCTCTCCTCTCTCTCTTCTCTCTCTCCCTTCCTCCTTTTCTCTTCCAGGTGCGCTGGAAGCGCCGATCAGTTGTAGATGGGTGCGCTGATCCTAGGCTCTCAACAGAACCCAGGCAACATATCACGCAGCTCCAGCTGACTTTCCCACAAGCCTGTGTGCCGCTGCCACTGCTTCACCTCATCCACTTTTACACTTTTTTTTTACAGTGCTTTTCAACCCTTTGTACGCGTACCACTTGTCAGGTGCCGACGTACCACCAGTGGTATGCATACCACTAGTTGAAAAGCCCTGCTCTATAATATATGATGCAAGTCTTGAAATACATGCAAACAGGGTGGAGTATCAGGGAAAAGGGAAGTTCAGATAGTCCTCAACTTACAACCATTCATTAAGTGACCCTTCGAACTTAAAGTGGCATGAAAAAGGTGGCACGACCATTTTTCACACTTAAGACCCTTGCAGCATTCTCATAGTCACATGATCAAAATTTGGACGCTTGGCAACTGGCATGTATTTATGACCGGTTGCAGTTTCTCGGGGTCACATGATCACCTTTTGTGACCTTCTGACAAACAGTCAATGGAAAAGCCAGATTCACCTAACAACTGTGTTACTGCAGTGATTCACTTAACAGCTGTGGCAAGAAAAATCGTAAAGTGGGGCAAAACCCATTTAACAACTGTCTTGCTTAATAACAGAAATTTTGGGCTCAATTGTGGTCATAAGTCGAGGACAACCGTAAAAAACAAGATCCCTATCCTGTTGACTATGACAGGGGTTCCCAACCCCCAGGTCGTGGCCCACTAGCAGGCTGAGGCCTATTTGAAATTGGGCCGTGCGAGTGGCTGGCCACCGCCCATGCACACACAGCTCAACTTGTGTGAGTGGCAGGCTGGTGGACACTTGCATGCGTGCACACCAGTCCACCACTCATGCAAGTTGAACTGCGCGTGTGTGCACCAGCCCACCACTCATGCAAGGGCTGCATGTGCATGTGCGCATGCAGTCTGCTGCTTGTGGGGCCCAGTTCCCCTCTCCTCCCCCGTCGGGCCGCCAAGCCAGTAAGTTTGGGGACCACTGGACTATGACATATAAACAGAATCACAGCAAGAGAGGAGCTGGGACAGGTAGTGAGGGACTGCTTATCATAGGGCCTTAAACTCTAGCACCAAGAACTGAAACTGGGCTCTGCCCTTAATAGAATCTGCTTTAATACCCTCTATAGAAGGAAACATAGGAAAATGAGACAGATCTAGAACAAGGCATTCTGGACCAAGATCAGAGTTTCCACTGTAAGCAACCAACCACCACTAAATGAAGAGGGTATCATCTCACGGTTCCTAGCCATTGACACCAAAACCAACTCACAGACCTGAAGGGGAAGGCAAAGAATACTGAAGGGATAGGCAAGATAGTCCAGTTGAGACACACCAGAATCTCAGTCTTATCCATATTCAGTCTTTACTGATGAGTAGGCAACTTATCAATGTGTCTAAAAGGTGTTATAATGGGGAGAACCACACATTCTCATTTATCTCAGGGGAAAAGCCACTGATACCATTTGGAATACATGTAGTCTTTAAAGCCGGACTATCCGATTAGGCAATCAAGGGAAAGGCTGTACAAGGGGGAAAAATTACAAAAACAAAAGCAGTACTTTGGAGGGCACCTGCTGAACAAAGAAACTTCATGGAATACAGCGAGGTTAGTATAAATGAAAAGAATAACCACAGAGATCTGACTGAGACCAAGATAAAGCACTGCCAGTGATGCTCATTGCCAGTAACCTTGTCAGTGATATCTGGTGATCAAGGATCTTAAATATTGCTGAACATGGTTTTTTAATATCTATGATATAAAATTCATTTTTATCTGAACTTTACTGAAACATAGCCAAGTACTAATATATTTCTCAGGCAAAATATAAATGTTCTGAAAATATCAGTAGGTTCATTCTTGCTCAACATTTATTTTTAGAGTTTCTACATTCACCAATTTTATATTCTCTCTGCCCAACACTCCCATATTATGGTTTATATAAGTAAACTTTTATGGGTTTAACATGATATCCTGTGTAGACAAAAAAAGTATTTCTTGATTACCTTTTTTTCATGAATTCTCTCTAAATCAGTTGTTTCTTGTAGAAACATTTGCTCTTGTTCCTGAAAATAGTTGAGTCAATAAAATTACCATTATTATTATTTTCATCATAAACTAAAATATAATTCTAGAAAGTATAAATCTTGTATACTCAATGGGAAGATCAGTTAACGTTAGAATAGGTAATAGATTTGCCAAGGAAAGAGATGGGAAACTGAGTTGAGAATCTCCTCAGTTCTAGTCTCATATAAAAACTATGTATAAAACCTTTTTGTTGAAAGTATGCAGAATCAATCTTGGTCTTTTGCCTTTCCCCTTCAGCTTATTGGAAAGTTCTCCTTTTCCATCTTTCATCTCTTTTTTTCCTGAGGCAGTTTCTACCACATCCTTCCTTGAGCCTCTATTGCCAATGTCTCCCCCTTTTGAGGTAATCAGGTCCTTTCTTTAAATGGTTCCATCCCCTCCCCTGCCATATACAGGCATGCTAGCATAGTAAGGCATATATATGCAGGATTCGCAAAATGTGATAGCTATCCAGTGCAGGTCTGCCTCAGCTGACCTGTTAGAGATAGTAATTGGAAAGTTACGGACTCCTGATATTGTAGAATTCTATATGCCATCCAATACAGTCAGACCAAAGAATGCTGAAAGATGTAGGGGCAAAAAATTTGAAAGACTCCTGCTGTAAGAAATGAGAACAGAAGCCAAGAATGCTTACAATGTAGCACCAAGACAACAGATTTATGCTAATGCACTAATTTATACAAATGTTAAGATAGACAGGATGATAATTTTCAACTTCACTGAATGCTTTTTTCTTTTATTCCACTGATAAGCACACTTTTCAAATCATTTCAAGAAAAAAGAAAAAAAGAAAAAAAAGCTTTAAAAGCTTTAGCCTGAAATAACAAAATATTCTATTATTTTTCCTCACAATATTGTCAAGGCCTCCAGCAATACTTAATCTCTGTCTCTCTCTCTCTTTCTCTCTCTCTCTCACACACACACACACACACGCACACTCCTCCCTCCCTCCCTCTGAAAAAAACAACAACAGAAAGTGCTCATCATTCTGCTGAGTGAAAAATCAGGGCTCACCTGCAGTTGTTGCCTTTGATGGTCTGATTCTACTAACTCTTGTTTTAATTGAGACACACACTGCTTTAAGTCCTCTATCACATCAGATGTCTATAAAGATTTAAAGAAAATAGGAATGTTGGTCTTCAATTCTTTTGGGCAGAAATAGCTATACTTTTCAAAATTATCCTTTAAAAGATAAAAGGAATGAAATATTCCAATCACCCCAGAAATGCCTCTTAGCATGCCGCTAAGAGTCCCTCCTTTCTGGGACGTTTATGCAATTTGGACTGGACAGCAGGCTATCTCTGTACCAGCCAGTGTATTATGGAACAATGTCTTATTATTTCACAAAACTGCCTCAGGTAGTCCTCGATTAAGACCACTTGGTCAGCAACCGTTCAAAGTTACAATGGCCCTGAACACAGGGATCTTCAGAGTTCCAGCCATCATAAAATGTCCCCAGTCATATATTTGCAATCCAGGTGCTCCGAATCTGGCTCACAATTACAAAGTCACAACAGACTGCCGTCACATATCATGATTTCCAATATTCCCTGTGAGCTTCCACAAGCAAAATCAATAGGGAGGCCCGTAGGAAGTTATAAGTCATGATCAAGTGAAGTCATCATTTGACAAACTACAATATGCTGTCCTTATTTAATTACAGGAACTGGAACTGCTGGAATTGCCATCACTAAGCGACAGTCATGTGACATCTTGTTTTACAACCATGTCATTTAGCAACAAGGTTCCTGGTCCCAGTTGCTGTCATAATTCCAGGACTACCTGTAAAATGATTTTTTGTTGTTGTTCATCAATCAGTCAATTCCACTTGATTGGCCGTGGTTGCTTATCTATGAATTCATGGTTTTTTATACCTAGGCATTTGTATAATTGGTTTTGCTTTGTTACTGTACTCTATGCTACCTGGAGAGTTGGTGGATTAGTTAAAAAATATAATAAATACTTAAATAAAAGGCATGAAAGCTTTTAAATGCAAACCTTGTAATGTGATATAGCCACTGACTGGATACGTAATTTAGAGATGCTATCCATTCAAAGAACCTGAAGTCTTTCTATGCTAACCTACTAGATATAGGTGTGGAGGGAGAGATGCTTCCAAAAAGGATGAATTGAAGTACATTAAGAGAGGATGCCAGATGCAGGTAGTTCTCACCTTATGACCACAATTGAGCCAAACATTTCCAGTGCTAAGCAAAGCAGTTGAGTTTTGCCCCATTTTACAACCCTGAATCACCACAGTTGCTAAGCTAGTAACACGGTTGTTAAGTGAATCTGGCTTCAATGACTTTGCTTGTCAGAAGGCTGCAAAAGGTGATCACATGACCCCCGGACACTGCAACCATCATAAATACATGCCAGTTGCCAAGCATCTGAATTTTGATCATGTGACAAGAAAAATGGTCATAAGCCACTTTTTTCAGGGCTGTTATAACTCTGAATGGTCATTAAATGAATGATTGTAAGTCAAGAACTATCTATATACTCATAGATAACTGTTCGTTTTAGCAATAGTCTTTGAGTGATTTACTAGAAGTATACTCCCTTGGCCTTATATACTCCTGGTGTGCTTTAACTCAGAAAGGTGGCTGGAAGTGGATGATCAATTTATTGAGAGTGGCAAGGATATCATTCCATGCTGCACAGTAGAAGGCAACGTTAAGCCACTTCTGTATTTTACTATGAAAACCAAATGAATAGACAAGATAAAGTGACTGAGTGTCAGATGATGGGCCCCTTGGGTCCAATGCAACTTAATATGCTATTGAAGAATGTCTGAGGATCTTTCAGTACACTAGTGATGCTTTTGATGTAGCTAGATTAAAGCTTTTTAGACATTTAGTTGATGTTGCCATGCAGGGAAAGAAAACCCAAAGCTAAGAAGACAGCACTGCAATGGGAGCGTGGAAGGTAAAAAAAATATGAACGCAAGAAAGTTCAGCACAGTGAAATATAAAATAAACTGACATCTTATAAGCCATCAATCAATTGAAACAGACTGGAACTGGATATATTAAGTCAGAATATTAAACTGTTTACTACTCAGAACACAAACAAAAAAAAATGACACTGCTTTCATAATAGGAAGGATACAGTAAAGACAGTACATTATGGATACAAAGTAGTCAATGATCAAATAATTTTAATCAGTTTTCACAGACAGGTCTCTATTATGGGTATTTTAGGTTTCAAAACAAATACTTTATCAAAATCAATAACCAGATCCAAGCATAATTTGGTAACATTATTTCAGGGAAGAAAGACAGTGCGATAAACGTAGCCAAACAATCTTCAGAAAAAAGGAGAAAAAAAGGAGAGGAAAGGTAAAACCAGCAGATAAGGACTAGAATCGTAGACCATATTTAAGGTATGTCAGGCGAGAAATTCTGAGAAATGTTTTAACTGTCAAGTATGAACAGAACTATACTGCTACGTAAGAGGTTAGTAGGATAAAAAAATACCAATATATTAAAACATTGATGTAATTAAAATGTGGTGATAAAATGCAAAAGGTGTACAGTAAAACAATAAAGTTCTACCTGGAATAATTTTAGTATGATTTTATTATTTATTTATCACATTTTTATATTCTGAAATTTATTTTTTTACTGTAAAATGCCCAGGTAAGATGGGTCATCTTACCTGGGCATTTTACAGTAAAAAATTAAATTTCAGAAACATAAATAACAAGTAAACACACAAGAAAAAAGGATAGGAAAAAAATGAATCAGACAAGAAGCACGATTAAAGTGTGAGAACAAGAAAAAAGTAAAAAGAAGAATGGCTTCTGACTTTTAGCATATAGATATAAAATGATCCAACTCTTACTCTAAAGTAAAGAATAGTCTATCTTACTTCCATAATCCCATATAATTCTAATAAACAAATCCCAAAATCAAAATTATGTCTCTCTTAGTTTCTTGCAAAAGTCCAAAAGTGAAGTTCTACTTGGAATAATCTGAGCATAATTGATTGTGCTTGTTTAAAGCTTTGTTATGGTCTTCTATACTCATAATTTAAGGATATATAAAAGTCTGAGAGGAAGTAAGTATAGTAATCATCTGTTGTCTCCAGCACTTGCAGTAAAAAAGAACTATAATGTTGTTTTGAATATTCTTGTAGAAGTACCAATGGGAACACATTGTGCCCAGCCATTAAAAAAAAAAAATCCTTTCCTCAACTTAAGACGAAACGAGAGTGTACTCGAAGTTCCCAGGGACCTGTATCTCGTAGGATTCTGGTGCTTTGAGACTGTGAGTTGACTTCAGACAAATATTCAACATCATATCACTTAATCTTTGCAACATGTTTCTCTGCCACCAAGAGAGAGGATGGGAGTATTGTGAGA
The DNA here is from genome assembly GCA_023970755.1 of Azemiops feae. NCBI lineage: Eukaryota > Metazoa > Chordata > Lepidosauria > Squamata > Viperidae > Azemiops > Azemiops feae. Next base: position 3,347,939 of record JALGBA010004142.1, on the reverse strand, counting down.
GTTTCCTCACCATTTAGGACACCAAACGAACCCCTCAATCTCAGCCTCAACCCTACCTTCTTCCTGCCTACTGATGCTTGCGCAGCTACTCAGCTGCAGCCCGGAGATTGAAGGGACCAAGATGGAACGGCTGTAGTGACAGGAGGGAAGGCGTGGTAGAGATGGGAGACTGGCAGAGGTTGAAGTCGGCACAGAGAATCAACCCAGCATTGGGAGCCACCCAGAACTTGTTTCTACCCTACTAGCCAGCACGAACCCCTGGCCACAGATTGGGGGCAGCAGAAGCAGAGCCAAGCCAAAACTGTCATCTGCAGCACTGAGTGACATGATCAGGACAAGGGATCAATGGGAGATGGGCAGCAGGCCCAGAGTCTAACACAGTGTCTGTCGGAAGGGGATGCAGGCCTGGAGGCTGCACCAGAGCATGTGTGCTGAGGGAGGAAGGCCAGAGAAGGCATAGCCAGAGGAACCAGCCTGAAGTCATAGCTGGAGCCAGCCCAGAAGGACAAGAAGGGGAGACTGAAGGCAAGAACTGGCCAGAAGCTCAGAGAGTCAACAGGAGCCTTGGCAAAGAAATAAGCGGCACAGATCAGAGTCTAGAGACTAGGAGGAGGAGTACAAGGCCTATAGGCCAGAGATGGGTTTGGTGACATCTTAAAGGCAGGCCAGGCCTGTGCTGGCAGAACACCCAATAATGCTGGATGCCAGGGTTCAAGGCCAACATAGAGCCCAGAAGTATAAATAACTTGAAGGGTGAGGCCAGACCATCTGAACAAGAATATTGGCAACAACAGGCTTCCTCTAGGGTTGATAGAGAGAAGCTGATGGGTGATTGGGGGGGGGGGCACAGGAGTCCAGGGACCCAAGGTGATAGTAGGTTAACCTCTAGGGTGACAGCATAGAAGTCACCTCTTATCTATTGTATGTTTGCAACCCTCTTGTCCAGATATGAGATAGGCAGGGTGGGGATATGAATGTGGTCCCTGTCCAAGCTGGACAATGGGAGAGACCATCTTGTGGTGGCCACATTGAGTGTCTATGGAGTTGTGAAGATTGAGGACTCCCAGCAGCACTGAGAGCTACAGCCAAAGTAGCACAGGAGTATTGAATCGTTGGGTGAGTTGGTAGACTGGCAGAATGGCAGGGCCAGTAATACCCAGTGGGTCAGGGAGGTAGAAGGGAGATAGAAGACCTCCTCACAGGGTTTAGGGTGGGGCAACCAAATCAATGGTGAAAAGTAGGGGTAGAAATGGGAGCCAGAGGCCAGGCTATTACAAAGAAAGGTAGCCCTGATGCTTAATACTTAATACCAGTGGTGTGTTCCAGCCCTCCAAGCTCATACCCAGACACTGGACAGCAAATCCTTGAAGTCCCAGTCCTTTGGCTGCTGCTGATGAATGCCAAGTCAGTTAACAAGATCCTCCTCATTTGTGACCTTATTGGGGAGGAGCAAGCTGACCTGGCATGCATTACCAAGACCGGCTGACACCAGAGGGGGTAGTTCCCTTCTCAGAGATGTGTCCAGCTGGGTTTAGGGTTTGGTTCCAGGCAGGGAAGGGGGTATAGCAGTTGTCATACAGGAATCTCCTTTGACCATCAGGGGCCGTGCTTCCCAAGTTTCAGGATTTGAGACACTGTTCTTGAAGCTGTCCACTGTTCTTCAGGATTTGAGACACTGTTCTTGGGATTTTTGCTATTCTACCAGCCTCCCTCCTGCATAGCAACTTTCCTGCCTGAGCTGCTGGAGGCCATCTCAGGGTTGGCAGTGAAGGCCTACTTCATGGCAGTAAGAGCAGGGAAACATCACTATTTCTCCACTCTTATTGCATACACAGAGTGTGGCCTCTGACCTGATTCCTCCTAGGAAAGAAGGGCTCAAATGAACATTTATAGGACCATGAGGAATTTGTCCAGCACCTGATGAATAAAATCACTCACAATTTGTTCTCAGTTGTAGACCAATCATGGAGTGAGGTCCATTAGAGTAGCCCAGGGAACAGACTTGCCCAGTTATCTCGAAACACTTTGACTCTGTTGCACCTGAGGAAATGGACAGGGTCCTTGGGGGCTGTTAGTGCAACTATTTGTTTATTAGATCCTTGACCTTCCTGCTTGATAAAAGCTTCCTGGAGGGTGAATTGCAAGTAGGCCCAGGCAGTAATTAATACATCACTGAAGGAGGGAGTATTCCCAGAATCATTGAAGGAAGCCTTGGTTCATTCTTTCTTAAAAGAAACCTGAACAACTTTCCATCCAGTCTCCCACCTCCCCTTTTTAGGGAAGGTGGTGGAAAAAGTGTTGCACTGCAGCTCCAGAGGGTCCTGGATGAAATGTATTATCTGGACCACTTCCAGTCAGGTTTCAGGCCCAGTTATGGGACAAACGGCGTTGGTCACACTTGTAAATAATCTGTGGTGGTAGCAGGATGGAGGTAGTGCAACCATCCTTGCTCTTCTTGACCTCTCAATAGCTTTCAGATGAATAAAGGTAGTCATATGTATGAAAGATATGCAGGATTTAAATTTCAGAAATTAAAACCAAGAATTTTTTGTTTGATCCATACAGTATTGTTAGTAAGTAAAATTATCCATCCGCATCTACCTTCATTGCAGAAAGAGCATGTTCCTTCTTCATCAAATTTAGATCCACTTCATACTTGCTTTGTAATTGTTTAATGTTCTGTTTATGTTCTTCCATCATGCGCCCTCTTTCCTTCTGAAGTGAATTATGCCTAAAAACATTTGATTATATAACATAGAAAACACAGAAGACATAGAAGACCACAGAAGACCATTTTGATTAAACTAACATGTATCTTTATGTTTTCACACTTAATATAATAATCTTAACAAAATTTGAATTGCATTTATAAAATTATAACTGGTGAAGGCTACTATATTCCATTATCAATAGCTGCATATGACTCATTACGTATAGTCAAAATTATAGATTAGTCAAGTCACTTATTCCTAACAAATCCTATTACAGAAGTAAATCAGTACCAAAATAAAAATATACAAAATATACTATGCATAAAATATACAGTAAATGTAGTTCAAATCAAACCATGATCTAGATGACATTATAGAATCGCTAGAGAAAGATTTTTGTTCTCTGTATCAAAACTAAGTAATTTAAACTAGATTATCATGGCATATTTAGTTCAGGTTCATTTCATTTGTTTGTGAAATAAAACTTTCCCAATTATTGATTACTTCTGATGTTACAAGCCTTTTCATTTTTCCCCAATAGACCAACACAGGAAACCTTCTACAAGTTGTAGCTTTTCCATCACCACCTCTAATTTCAATATTAAAAAAAATATTGGAATCAGAAGACCTGATTTTGTCCAAACGTACAATGTTTAATTCACATTGATTCATCGTATCAAAGTGTAAACAATAAATGAGTTGACTATTCACAGTAATGAACTGTGTAGTGAAGTAAAAAAAAAGCCAGAGACCTTCACAAAAGTAAAAATGCAGATTTTATCACTTTTCACATGGTATAGAATTAACAATTCTATACCATGTGAAAAGTGATAAAATCTGCATTTTTACTTTTACTTTACAATTACTCAATACCAATGCTTAACAAATTGCAATAAAGAATATACCACCATAATTTAAAGGGGGGGAAATCATTAACTACCTTGCCTTAATTTCTTCAAGTTCTAAAGATGCAACCTGGTAAGACTGTTCCAGATTATTTTTCTCTTGAGATAATTTCTGCTGCTGCAAATGACTTGTTTCAGCTTCCATTGTCAACTGATGGACTCGGGCCTCCAGCTCTTTAACCATCTGGTTCTAAATAATGTGAAACGTTATATTAGACATACGTTCATGCACCTATCAGATGCTATTCAGTACGTTATTGACAGATGACTCAGAAAATACTGACGGATCTCAAAACATAAAAGCAGTTTTATTATTTAAGAAACATGATGAGCAAGTATACTACTTTATTATCAAGCCAAGTGACATCTATGTTCAAACATATGCAACATCAAGAAGGCACCTCATATTCCAGATGTTGCACTTCATTAAGGATGAATCATATTCCAAATCTGTATAAATTCCAAATAACTTTTAATACATACTTAAAGTAAAGCCATTTGGCAATTATTGCATTAGCCTTATGCATTTCAAAAGGGATGACAGGCTTCAAAATAATGAATATTCTTCCATTTAAACACAGTTTTTCTCCTTAGTGCTCTGTATTTTTTTTAAAAAAAGTAAAATAATGTAGACAGTAAGAGATAAAGAAACTCAGCCCTGTACTACATCTACCATACCCAATAGGGATGGTTGGCTAATAGGGTCTGCTGAGCTTTGGATATGAATCTACAAACTATTTTGGAATGGGTCTCCATTTGGTGCCGGTCAGTAGCACGTTAAAGAAGCTGGTGCTTCATGGACTATCACAGCAGCTGTACAACATCAGTTAAGATTTATTTATTTATCATACTTACAGTATATGACCAACCATCTCACAGAAGTAACTCTGGATGGTGTACAAGAATCAATAAAAGCAACAAATATATAAAAACAATTCTAAAAATATAAAATCATAAAAATGAAAAGACACTATAAAAGTAATGCTGACAAGGTAAAATAAAGTGCATAAGATGCTTTAGAGTGGGTCTGGTTATGATGCAACCATCATTTGAATTCAAATACATATTTGGGAGGGATCACATGGCTATCATGCAAAACTAGGAAAAGATATAATTTCTTTAAGAATGTCCTAGCAAGCACAGCATACTGCCCCGCACTCATTTTGAAATATGTTTGACTTTAGAACCAAAGCACATCACATCTCTGCTTGCTAGTTCCAGCAAGGCATTAGTGGCAGTATAGCCAAGATTATAGGCAACCATTCCTGATTCCACCTCTAGAAAGCATGTTCTCTAGCTGATTGTCCTCCAAGTCAATGCTTGAAGCTTAATGGCTTGAGGTAAGAAGCAAAAAATTAAGATGTTGCAGCCAGAAAATACTTGGCCAATGAAGCATTCACATCCACTCAGGAAGATACCACTTTGACTTTTGATGGGAGGGCTCAAGAAATTTAGTGAATGACAAAAATGGAAAACTTGAGCTTCCAGTATGGCCATGCTTACTGCAAAGGTGAAAAGGGAAGAATTAAAGCTAAAACAAATTCAGATTTCTGTTTTTTACCTTACTAATTATACAAATGCCTTTAAAGGTATAGCCCTCAACTAACTGGGTTAGCCGTTAAAAACAGGTATACCAGGAAACCTCATCTGACTATAGATAATATAAAAACTATATGGTTCAAAACTGGAAAAGGAACTTGTATCACTCACTTTATTTAACTTATTTGCGGATTGTACCATTAAAAAACACTGGACTATAGAAAATGAATAAAAATCAGAATTAAAATTACTAAGAGAAAATCTCAGATATGGTGATTATATCACTTTGATTGCTTAATCAAGGAAGATTTGACAGTGACAATGAAAAAAGAGAGTGTAAAACCCAACCTTCTGCTTAATATTTTTTTTCAAAAAACTAAGATATAGAAACTTAGAAAATCGATGGCAGAAAAATATCAATAGGCAATGCCAAGCCAATGCAAACTGGCTCAAAATTTAAAAAGATGGTGACTAAAACCATGAATTAAGTAAATGTCTGATGCTTAGGAGAAAGACTATGTTAAATCTAAACAAGATATTAAAGTGCAGAGACATCATAATAAAAGTACATATTGTCAAGGTTACAATTTCTCAATTATAACTTACAGCTGTGAAAACAGGACTACCAGAAAAGCTGAACAAAGAAAAGTGATGCCTTTGAATTGTGGTGCTTGAGAAAGTTGTGAATACCTTGGACCCCAGGAAAAATAAATCATTTAATATCAGATGAAGTAAAACCAGAATACTCATGGAAGTATTAATGATAAATCTAAAGCATAAATATTTCAGAAACATAATGGAAAAAGGAGTCAGTGAAGAAAACCTTGATCCTTCAAAAATCAAAGACAAGGCAATTTGAAAAAAAGCAATAGATAACACAATGGCTATTTATCATCACCAATGATATAAGCATCTTACAAAAACTCAAAAGAGGCAGCAACTGACAGACAATCCTGATTAAATGTTATCCATCAGTGAACCAAATGACAATGATCAGCTTAAATATATAGTTCTACAGTTAGAAAACTACAGCTAACAAGGATTGAACAGATGGGAAATTGTGAAACCATGTATTTGGCTATGGACAAACATGCCAAATACTCAACAGATTTCTAATAAAATAAGTTACCAAAGATGTGAGTTTTAATTAAGGCCATACTTATTAGCAGCAGACAGCCTACATATTTTGGGAATAATACATATGTTTAGAGTTTGGAGATTCCTTTTCCCTTGTTACAGTAGTTTGCCTGAGCAGGCAAACAAGAACTATAGTTTGATCTTCCACAGAAACCCAGATGCCGGATTTTTCTCCCAAGTTGTTAAACACATTGCATAGAGAAAACATACTGGAATGCCACAGCACATATATGATGAAGGTCAAGAAGGTACTATTGTTACTTCATTTATTTGTTTGTTTAATAAGGTAATATTGATATTTCATTTATTTCCTTATTACATTTTTATGCTGCCCATCTCCCCTATAAGGTGACTCCAGGCAGATATGTTAATTTAAGAAAATATGTATGATGAGTTTCTGTAGAAGAAAAAACAGCATTAGCAACAGGAAAAAATATTCTTACCAAGGGCAAATCTAGCTCAAATAACCTTAAGGTGAAGAAGCTAGCTGGTGATATAACTTAAAGCGTATGCATGTTGTGTTTTTTCTAACAATATACTGATAGATTGGAATGCTGCTTATTATTTACTGGGGGTCAACAATTTTGTGAACTTGCTGACGGGTTGTGGAATCTTAATTTCTTCAGCTGCAAACTGCCAAAGTGGTAGTGATAGATAGAAATCAAGAACAGGTGTTTTTTTTTTTCTTTTAATTTCCCTTCAACTATTCCAAGGAAATATTCAGAATTATGAACTGGAGAAGGGGTGGTACTGGGGAATGTAAGAAATGTGGTAAATGTGTGCGGTCCAATTTCCCAGCCTGCCAGGACTCACCAGCTTCCCCACTACTATCTGCCCCAATGCCCATCTATTCTCTCCCAGTCTTCCTCCAACCACGCTGCCTGCCGTCATTCCCAAAAAGAAGGGGGGGGGTGGGGAAAACGTGAGAGAGAAGCTGTCCTGATTTTGAAGGGAAGAAACTAAATACTGGTAGCACCCTCTATCAAAAAGGCAGGGAAAATGAGATTCCTTCAGTCAGGAAAAAAAACAAAACAAGAAACCTTTTTTTTCTCCATCTGGCAATCTGAGATTAAAATCAGATTGCAGGCAATAAGAATCCATATACAAATATATTTTGTGTTCTTTCTACTACATGGGGGGGGGGGCTCTGTTTCTGTGTGTGCCTGTAAGAAAGAGAGTGTCAGTCTCTAACCTTGAGCCAACAGAAGTTACTCCAAATCCACAAGCACAAGAAGGGAAGAGTACCGCTCATATTTTCAAAAAAATAAATTTAAATTATTTCAATGTTACTATTTATGGTTTTAATGCTTTTATTGGGTTTTAAGGACTCTAAGCCGCTAGAGTTGTGTCCAGGCGAGATGGGCGGCATATAAATTGAATAAATAAAAACACCCCAATGGTGAAGATGAAGGACTAGTTAGATTGGCTCATGTATTTCGTTAATTCTCATCTTTCTTAATAGGCAGGACAATCAAAAGTCTGTATAAGCACATGTGCAGTAAAGAAATGTATGAGATACTTAGTATTATTCTTTTATTAATATTTCTGCATGTATTTAGAATGGAACCCCCAAAAGAGTGAAAAGGCAATTAGATGGGGGAAAAAGAATAAAAGCTAAGGAAATATTATGTAAATACAAGTAAAGATAATTTTTAAAAATTGCCTTAAAAGAAAGGCTGTATATAATCTTAATAAGGAACATAATCAGGTGCCCCTCTGTGCAAAGAAAATATACAACCAAGCAAAAAAAAAAACTGCAATTAGGAATGTAGCCATACAAATTGTTTTAGGGTTGGTGGGTTGGTCTAAAAAATTATAAGCTTTTGTAAAATTTAATTCCTCACTATAGAGAAGACACAGGGATTATATGGAGAAAGATTACATACAGCTTTCAAATATGATAAAATATCTCTATCTGGAAGTGAAAGAAAAAAGATAATCACGTTCCATTTATGAGTATTCCTTGATACAAAGGAAAGAAAAGAGCAAAGAATGTAATAGGAATTGCAAGATAATGCTATTGCCTCATAATAAAGTTACTTTAATCACACGAAAGTGGCAAGTCTTTTAACAATAATTGAAGAAAAATAAGCAATAAAATGGAATAATAATCATGGAATGCATGTTAAATAAATTCCAGAGGAGAATGTTACTGAAATATTTGACACAATATTAGTAGGCTCTGCAATATCTAATTTTTACTGTCAGATGAGCAACTGTTCAATAAATATGAATATTCTTTTACCTTTCTTGAGTAAAAACAGATACAACTAAGCTTCAATTTATTGACACAGAAAAACAAAAGAGTAGAGGCTTTTATGCTTTTTTACTACATACAGTGAAGTGATTTGCAACTAGTATTTACAACAGGAATGTACCGCACAATTCTGGTGTTCACCTGTTGTCAAGTTGCCTCCCAAGTCTTCCTCCGAGAGACCATCCCCCTCTAGCTCTCCTGCTTCCTCCCCCTTTCCCTTGGTCTCTCTCTCCCCCATGTCTGGGCTTATCAAGAGTAAAACTGAAAAAGAAAGGAATGGGCTGGATTTACAGTAATGTGTAAAATTTTCTTCTGGATCTGCTCAGCTGAGCATCTGTTTAGGAGAAGAACATTTCTCAGGGTCTTCTGTCCAGTCCTTTCCCAGAGACCAGTGAATGACAAACCATTGTTTCCCATCTTGGATCTCAGGTGAACCTCTTGTCCCTCTGAGTCTTCACTTCCCTTCTTCCAGGGAAGACCTTTTTTTCCTTTCCCAACCAGGAACCAATACCTGAACTGCACACTCATGTAACTTCCCTCCCCAACCATTTCATAATTGCAGTCTTTTTGTTTCCTCTCCTTTTCTTGCTCTGCAACTTTGGATCAATTGGAAGTATGTCCCATAGCAATTGAGGAAGCAAATGCCCCCCAAGGCTCTAGTCCTCAACACCTATATACCAGGCTGGACCACTTACTGTTGCTACATCTCCCCACAAGAACCTTGGTTAGCACTCAGGACCGTTCATCATCATTTATAACATCATAACTGATCTTCATTTCTTCTCCCGCTTTCTAACTCCATTTGCTGACTTGCACCAGTACAACTACAGCCATGCTAGGTCATTGAAAACCATATGCCACAAACTGCTAATAAACTGTCTTATGTTGGCACAATAATACAGTCTTACAAATTTTACCCTGTTCCTTCCGGAAAACTATTCACTTTTATCTCCGCTAGAAGATTTCTTTAAAAAAATTCTAATATTAGAAAAATTACTAGAAATGAATACATCTGTAATCACAAGTTAATACCTATGCCAGGATTTTAAAATATATTCTGAAACAGGAAAGAACTTAATAATGGATTGTAAACTGAATTTGGTTTCTTGAGGAACTACTTCATTTTAACAGTAAGCTACTAACATAAGCTACTTAGAGTTGTCATACTTAACTTGAAATTGCATGAGCAATTCCTACTGAAATGTTAGGAGCCAGAAGGTTTAGGTGAAGATAACATTACTACTTGCTCATTGTCAAAATCAGAAAAACTGGAATTATTAAAGTAAAATAAATTTTAAAACAAAGTTATTTGACATAAATTATATAGGTAGGCTTCTAAATATATTTAGAATAAATATGCTATACTAAGAGAATGTGGTGACAAATAGGGCATTCAAATTTATTTTTGCTCATTGATGATCATATTTTTAATCTCAGCTAAAAATACAAAATATTCATGCAACAAATTGTGAGAAATGATATAGAGGTTCTACAGACTTTTGTTCTTTTTTTTAACCCAGTTTCTTCATCCTTAACTATTTTACTCTATTTCTATTCAGAGTCTTCTCTTCTGGACGCCAGCCAGAGGATGTATACATAAATCTTTTCTTCAAACAAGGAAGTCACAAAGAATGATAATACATAACTGGAAAGTCAGCATCACACTGCAAATACTTTGGAGGATACTTGAGACTGGGGGTGGGGATCTCCCAACATGCCTGAATAATACTAAAACTGTCAAATGAGAATGACCAACTCAGACTATTTAAGTGAAATACATAAAGAAAAGGTTCACTGACATCAAAGGGAACATTCCAAAGAGATTTGTACATTATCATACTTTTAAAAAATGAAGATGACATGAATGATGAAGGTAGGTTAATTGTAGAATATTCTAAATGGGAACTCTTCCTAAACATAGATAACCTTTATGAAACATGCAGAGACCACAAAGAAAAATTAAGCAGAAGTTTTACACACACACACACACACATATCCATACCCTTTTCAGATTTTCAGAGTAAATAGAAAATTTTTATGCGATATTTTGAATTCTAATTAAAAAATAATTCTGTTTTGAAGAAAACTGTTAAACAAAAGCTCCGTAGGTTTTATAAGTTTAATCTTTATAACTTTATTTAAGTGTACCTATAGGATCCCAGCTTCAAAATTAAAATACGTGGTTTAAGCAATATATTATAGTTAAGACGCATCAAGTATTATCAGCACATCATCTATTCAAACAGAACCATTACTAAATTTATTTTTTTAAACAAATTTGATTTAAGTAATATCACTTTAGAGTCCTTGGCGCTCTATTAAGTTCGGGTGTTTGCTTACAGCAGACATGTCAAACTTGCGACGTCACATGACGTCGCGTGACGTATTGGAGCTTTTTCTCCATTGCCGGCAATGGGGTGGGCGCGGTTTCCTGGTGACACGTCCGGCCCACGGGCCGGCAGTTTGACACCCCTGGCTTTCAGACATTTTATTATTAGTATGATTAGGTAATATTTTCTGTGCTAAGTGCTTCAGTGCTCTTCAGTAGCACTGAAGAGTTACCCAGCCAAGTAATGAACCATCTGCAAAAAAACATCCAAGCTCAGAAATTCACCAAGGAATCCGAAGTTCAACCATGAGCTACGCATATTTTCTTCTACTGAGTATCACTGTATTAATATAATATGAACTATGTATAGCATTTTTCTAAGTTAATTATGAAAAGCTATCTGCCCTGATACTTTAACAAGGTTAGATTGCTTTTCATCAGTATTTTGAAGGACAAAACAATGCAATATTTGAAAATTGTTACCTACCATGCCATTATATCCCAAATACTAGTATAAAATAAATAATTTTAGATTAATAATTGTCTAAAATTTTGAACAGCAAGTCAGGATCATAATCACCAAAACTGAGTAAGAAATAATTAAAACTGTTGAATATAAAACTGTTTATATTAAGGGTATATTATTTTAATAACCTATATTTTAAAGTTTTAAAATACAAATTGTGTAGATATTTATTTGCTATTTACAAACTTGCACCCAATTCACTCTCTCTGGTAGAAACCAATATACAATCAGGCAAAATACTGCTTTCATCTACATTGCTCCCTGTTGCAGGAACTTATTTCTTGTCACAAGAAAGTTAGTTATATCGGATTTTATCTTCTACTGAGAAGAAGCATGAAGAGAGGAAGGTGTGAGCCAGAAAACCAGAGAGTAGCATCTAATCTGTCCAGAAGTCTATTTTATATATGACATTTCCCCCTTCCTTCCATTATACTTATTGTTAATTTTCCCTCCATTTTTTCTGGGGTATTATATTATAAGCTTAGAAAATATTTGTTTTTTTTATTATGACTGAATGATAAAATGTAGTCTGACACTTAAAATAAACTATTAGATTGTTTAGATTTACTTGCCAAATAATGTTCATTACTGAATGCTAAATTAGGAAATAGTAAATCGAGAAAAATATAGATGCTGAAAATGACTAATTTTTAAAATCATTTGCAAAATCAGTAACTAGCAATATATTGCTACATAGCCTTAATTATTTCAAGGTATAAATATTTTTAATATCAGCCCCAAATAGTATATAATGGAAAAATCCTTGTTCCAAATATGTAATTTATAAATCTCATCACTCAGCAAATGTTAGTGCTCAACAAACGACATTTCATGAAAAACAGATAGGGGGGGGGGGAAGAGTCTGAAATAGTCAGAAAAGAGAAACTAATTTTCAGTGACAGTATAGTCTTTCATCTTAAGCCATGCCTTGAACTCTACCTTGTTTAATTATTAAAATCAGGAGCTGCTGTGCAAGATCTGTCTGCTTTTGATGGTTCTTAAATTCAATCCTGCTGACAGACTGTATCCATTTCTTACCATATATATTGTTACATATAAGAAGCTTTGAGTACTAATTTTTTTCCAACACAATCTTCATTAACAAGAAATGTTTGAATAAGCTTTAAGAGCAACATCAAACTATTTTTCTATAAATATGTAACACTGATAAAAAAAATGTTTAAACAGACTTGATTTGGAACACACAAACATTTTCTTTATGAAATCCACATACACACTTTACCATATGCTGCATCAAAAGAAGAACACCGATACATAAAAGCCTCAAACCCAGCTGTCTGGGTGAAGAACAGAGATAGACTTCTGCATTCAAGTTGGTACATTACCTTCAATGTCATTTGAAAAAGGAATTGATGAAAAGACCTTGTATACGGATGAAGAATTATTTTGGAATGCTGGCAGGTGGAGAAGGCTGCCAGGTGGAGTGTGAAAAAAAAAAAGTATTTGTGGTCATAACATAACACTTACAGTTGTTTTGGTCTCTGCCAAATATTCTGCTTCCATTTTACTTAAACGTGCATTTGTATCCTCCAGCAATTCTTGGATATTTTCTGTGTGTTTTTTCTGAAGATTAAACTTGTCCTTTTCCATCTCAGCTACCGCATTATGGAGCTACAAAGATAAATACAGTCCACAAACATAGAACAATTAAGGGACAATTCAATACTATGAAAGCTTTTGAACTTTCTTTGACTTATATCACAACTTCTCATTCAGGAGCTGAGGAAGGCATATATTATTCAAAATTTAAAAATATACTTCTGTAAACATATTCTATCTATGACGTCCTAAATTTTTAAAAGCTAATTGTATCACTTAATAGATATTTATCTAAACTAATAACTGCATAATAATAACTGCAGCCTGGTGGCCTAGTGGTGAAGATGCTCGCCTCTCATTTGGAAGGTTGAGAGTTCAATCCTAAGTGGCGGCAGACGTTTCTCTCTCAAGGAGCAAAGAGAAAATATCTATTGCAAACTCCACATAGGCATCTGGAAAGGCATCAGGCCAGTAAACGTTCAGCTCCATTCAGTCGCCCCCCAACTGTCCCCTGATTACAGGGTCATAAAAAGGAAAAATGAAGGAGGTCAGCTATACATAATCAGTATCAAGAATGTCTTCTTCCATATTTGGACACCTTAAACAAATCCAGGCAATCAGTTTATTTGCGAACAAAAAGTTTGACAATATTTTGCCATAAAGTTGAAGTTAAATTAAAAAGTCAAGCTAATGCCTTATCAAGGATTATCCATATTGCTAACCTTTATTTTGGAATTGACAGGATTAATTAATCATAGTACCCGCTTAGGCTATGCAAACAGCTTAGCTATTTTAACACCAGAACCCTGCGAAAAATCCACTGTGGTTTCTTCCTGATGGGAATCAATAACAGAAGCAATCTATCTATTTCTTGCAAGAGAAGAAAAGTGTTAAGTCTATACCGACAAAACATCAGGAGGAATCTAGTAGCACCTTTTCCAAAAGGCTGATGCCTTTTTGTGAGCTGCAGCTCATTTTATCAGAAGCACAGAGTGGCTATATCCAGTGAATGGGTAACCTCCCATTACTCAAGCAGCACATGCTAGACCCCCAACAATATAGCTACATGTCGACTGACAGGCAAGATTGCAAAGAGACTGCCAATGCACATATCCCAAATGCCTCAACAAAAAGACAGGCAAATCCATAATAACTTTAAATGTATATATACACTTAAAACAACCCACAACCTTTTGCTTTTGGCTATAGAGAAAAACCTTTGGTATTTTTGACGTGCTGAATTTTAGTCCAGGAGGTGGGGATAAAGACTTTTTCCTGAGGAAAAGGTCATTTTCCCTTCCTCTTTTCTTTCTTAAAAAAATCTTTTCTTGAGATAAATGAAAAGGCAGCACCTGCGAGCAGTTTACCTGGAAGGGAGGGCAAAATGGACAAAATGCCTGGAAGAGAGAAAAAAAAAGACATTGCTTAAAGATGAAGCAAGATGGAGACTGGAAATAGTCACTTGGTTTCAGTGAGCCAGTTTGCAGGAGCAAGAAAGTGGTAAGCAATATCTGAGCAGAAGAAAACCATGATAAGTATGAAGCTAATCGTCTCTGGGAGTGACATGATTGAAAATCCTCCGGGAGCAGAAAACAGGACTGGCTCAAGCAGGGAGGAGGCAGAGATTCCAAGTGAACAGATGAACTGGCTGGGTCATATAGTAAGACCAGAGCTGATTGTCTACGGGCTGAAAATGAGATCAGGAGCCTAACCGTAATCCATAAATCTCTAGGGAGAAAACAGGCGCTCAGAGGAAGTGTTCCTAAAACCTTGATTGAGGTTTATAATCTATGAAAGTCAAGGATTAGTCAGGATCAGTGAGCTGGAGAAGTGAGCTGGGAGAAATCCCTTCTCTCTGAGGTAAAGTAAAAGTTACAAGGAAGGAACGCCTTTTGGTTTCAGATACACTCATCTGCCCTATGGACCCTGAGAGCCTGGATCTATCTGCTAATTGTTTCAAGGAATCTGTGGCCGGTTTTTATATCAGAAATGCACTGTTTACATGCAAACTCCATTCATACATGTTTAGTTCCATGTATACTACTTTAGTCACAGATCCTGCCCATTTGGATTTCTGTCCTGTCCCCCCGAGAGTATCTCATGGAAAATTTATGTTTGAAGGGATGTGACTATCAGCAAGAAATACCTTATTTCATCCAGCTATAATTCTCTGGGCATTTTATAACATAAAGCTAAAAGAAAGTTTTCCTGTTCCTGTTCCTTTTTCATATATTTAATGAATTATTTTTTAAATCATACGACTGATATTTTTCTTTCAACTTTTCAAAACAGTAATACTGCTGTTCTCTGATTACAAAGGCAAGGAACTGAGGCTACAGTTTATTTTCTATTACTACCATGATCTTTATCATTTTATTACTATTCCTACTTTATGGGAATAATAAGGCTACAAGAGGCTAATCTGTCTCACAAACTGCTGTGGAAGATTGGGAGCAGAGGAAAGACATTACCTTGCTCCAGGAAGATGGGTGGTAGCAGCAGGAAATTCTACATACCCAATAACCAAAGTAGGGCTGAAAGGAAGTGCTATTTATTTACCACACATCCCACTTTCAGTCCCATTGAAAATACTCACAAAATCTGAAAACATAAAACAGTGTCATGTATTAAAGCATTGCAACAAGATAAAACTACACTAGTGCACATCTAATTGTAATATTTTATAACAGCATTCTCACTGTCCTCATGAGAAATTTATGTGCAGGCCAGGAAGCCACAGTACAGACAGAATGTGGTGAAACAGACTGGCTCATGGTTAGCAAAGGAGTGTAATAAGGCTATATATTCTTCTCTTATTTGTTCAAACTTTACGCTGAATATGTATTAAGGAAAGCTGGATGGAAAATGAATGTGGTTTTAAAATTGGAGAAAGGAACCTCAACAACCTCTACTATGCTATCACTACCATGATAGCCAAAAATGAAAAGGATCCGCAAGCCCTAGTACTAAAATTCAAAAAAACACCATGAAAAAAATGGAATTAAAATTAAACATAAAAAAGATCAATCTAATAATAGGTAGAACAACCAGCCTTAGAACTGAAATGAAGGTATCAATGTGGTAGATAGTGTCTGCCTTCTACAATCAACCATCAACAGTAAAGAAACAAGTCCAGATGTGCTGCAGACAAACACTAGGTAGTCATAAGAGCCTTGAAAAACACAGTCAAATGTTGTGATGTGTTTTTTCCAATAAAATTCAGAATAGTGCAAGCCATGATATTCCCTATGACACTCTATGGAAGTGAAAGTTGGATTTTAAAGAAGCAGGATAGGAAGAATATTGACACCTTTGAACTTTGGTGTTGGAGAAGATTCCTGAGAATGGTGTGGAAAGCCAGGAAAACACTCCTATAGATCTTTGAACAAATCAACCCAGAGTCTTCACTCAAGGCACAAATGACCAAGCTCAAATTATCCTATTTTGGACACATTATGTAAAGACCCAACTTTCTGAAAAAGGCTCTAATGCTGGGAAAGGTAGAAAGGAAAGAGGACAAGGACGAGCAGCAGCAAGGTGGATGGATTCAGTTATATGACGATCAGTGCACCATTAGGAGACTTGAAAGAACAGGTTAGGGATAGATAATCATGGAGAAAAGCTATCTATGTGCTCGCTAGGAGTCAAAAAACAGCACACAATCAATCAATTGATAACAGCATTTTCCAATACAATGTTCTTCAGATTTTACTGTGACAACAATTTTCATTACTTTGAAGAAGAAGATTTTTTAAAGACATAGGACTTTGGATTTGTTGAGTTTTCATAGATAATCCTCATAGCTACTAATAATTACTCCAATTCTGAATCATACTTAAATTAATCCTCCCTCTGGTTTCATCACAACATTTTCAGAATTACTTACGCTAGCATATTTTTATGTGCATTGTGTTTTGCTATACAAAGCCACTGTTCATACTTAAGATTTCACTTAATGAGAATTATAAACCAGAAACATTTTACAGAAATTTTATACAAAATTAATTTTAATGTTTTCATTGACTAATCAGTAACTGATTTAAAATTTGATATTCCCAATTAATCAGGCATCAGCTTTTGTGGGGTTTTTTTCATTTTCATTACACTAACAAACAAAAATTACCTTTTTCTCCCATTCATTGTTCAGGGAATCTGTACTGTGCTCACATAACTTTTTTAACTCCAGAATTTGTTTCTCTTGAGCTTCTCTGATGACTTGTGACTCACGAACAAGTGTCTGAACTGTCAGAAAATAAAAACAACAAAATAAAATACTTGAGTTGATATTTAGGGTATTCTTTTTAGAAAGAGAGATGTATGCTATTGCTGACTTCAATAATTTTCAAGCATTGTTCTTTAACATATGAAAATTGTCCTCAGCTGTATTTTTAAAGAAATAACTGAAAAATGTATAAAACAATCATAAACAAATTCATCATGATGTTTGGAATAATATTCTGATTGAATTTTATTTAAAAAATTAACTGTTTCTTCTATTGTTTCTTACCAAATTTTAAATATATTTGCTTAAAAATTAAACCTTATTCCATTGGCCACTACTTTGATAGACTGGATGACAACTACCAGTCTATAGATTATCTATAATTATACTATAATTACAGAATAGAATAGAATTTTTATTACAGTCACTGACCAGTATTGAAAACAAAAACACACTAAAAATAAAGTAAAAAAAACCCCAAGATAAAATTTTACAATTGGTGATGGGTTCCTTGGTGGACAATCCAAGTCTGTCCAATTACAGGCAGTATAACAAAATTTAACTATGGTCAAGAAGACTAAATCAGCTCTGAGATAAAAAGTGAAGCAACATAATTTTGCTGTGAGTTCCCACTGACCCCTATAGTGAAACACTAGAAATAGCAACTTAGAACAGCTCTTCCAAGCTAGTTATGTATGAAGTTGAGTACGTTATACACATCCTACTACCCTAATAAATATTTCTACTTAAACAATCAAGCAAGCAAAAATATAAACAACATAGAACTATAATAGCAAAATGACAATACAAACTTTTGGGAATTGAGAATGTCAGTGCAATTCAAGCCAGGCACAGCCTGATCAAAGCACAAGAAAGAAAACACAAAATTCAAATTGCCACTTCAAATTTTGGATGACACAAGAAGAGCCGAACTGGATAAAAATAATGTTATGTTTAGTCCAGAATTCTGTTCCCACAGTGAAAATGTTTCCAATCAGCCCCTTTTTGTGCTTCACATTAACTTGTACCCAAAATAATGTTTTTCCCCATGGTAACATATAGCAGTTCAGATTAAATCTTACCCCTCATGAATTTGTCAACTCTTCAGGTTAGTTGCCTTCATAATGGTAGCATTATGGTACCATTATGCTTGTGATATCAAATTCATACAATAAATACATTGCATTATAATATATATAATTTACTAAAATGTATTTACATCCAGATGTGAGAACTATCGTGAGTCTCTGATAAAGGACTATGTGTCTAACTTGATATGACTGACAATTCTATTCTAGTTAAATAGAATGTAATTACCAAGATCTGGTTATCTGCTTTCAATCTGTCAATTGTTTAGAAAAGAGGTAGAGAATAATATATTCTCTCAAACTGCCTTCTGAGATCTAGATATCATCACTGGATATCTACCAAAATACATTAATGGTATGCCATTTTAGCATACCATGGGTGCCTGTTAAGAAAAGCAAGAGTCAAATAAAGCCATGTGTAGCATCACTTAGGGCACTAGTAAAACCTAAAACAATTTTTCCCAACCACAAATCCTCCAGATGTATTCAAATTCAAATTCTGAATTTTCAGAAATAGTCATACTGGCTAAGAATTCAGGGAATCAAAGTACATATATCTCGAGAAAGTTTTGGTTGATGAAAGCTCTCTTAAAGGCATTCTTTCCTAACATGCCCTTTCTTACTCTTCAGTTTAAAAAAAAACAACAGAAGCCAATTTCCTCAAAATCATGCAATATTTTGTCTCAGAAGTTTTCCATCCCTAATCAAGAATGCGTTTCCTTTGCATTTTGCTTGTTAAGAGAAAATTAGGTGAAATATAAACAAACAGGTAAGAAACAAACATCATTCATGCAGTTTTCAGGATCAATACAAAATTGGAAAATTGGACACCTTTTTTTTCAAGCTTCTGAATAGTCTCTTCAGCTTCATTCTGTTTTGTTCTATACAAGCTCTTCAGTACCTCAATTTCATTGTTTTTTCTATCCAGAATCTATAGCAAAAATATAAATACAGCAAAATTGAGAAATGTCCATTTTCCATGAGTAATCTCATAATATATTTTTTTAAAAAAAGTGAACTGAGAATCTTACTGTTAAGAGTTATTTAGCTTTGGTATCAATATCTTTAGTGAAAGAACACCTAAAAAACAAGGAAACATTATACCGAAAACTGATGAGATTTCTTTCTTCAATGCATCCATATCCTTTTACAATCTTACAAAGAATTTTGAAGATTAACACATTCTAAAGGGCACCTTTAAAATACCAGTTAAGAGTATTATTCTAAATGTTCTGCTTAAATCATCTGAGATTCCCAACAAGAAAAAACATTCAAAGGACACATTTAAGATTTACAGAACTGGTGTTCAGTTTGCAAACTAACAAGGGGGGGGGGGAGGATTTGTTGTTACTGTAAAATACCACTGGACTTGCACAGCATGTAGCCTTGTGTATCTTGACAGCGCTTTTTAAAAATTCAATAAATGACCACTGCCAAAAGTTGCCATTACAAAAAATGATCCACTGCAACCCCAAAGACATATTGCCAAGTGCCTTCAAAACTCATTGATATACCTGCTCCATTGCTGGGTGCATGCCACTAGTCATCAAACACTGTTTGGTATGCCAGGTATCAATGTGGCCCTTTCCCCTCTATAAGTTATGCAGCTCTGCCATAAGACATTTCATCTAGAAACTCTACTATCAGTCAACATATTTCAAAAAGAAATAAATGGCAATGTTTGTATTATAAGCCCTCTTCTTAGAACTTCCAAAAGTATGATATTTTATTTACATACATTTGGTAATCAGTTTAGGCTTTTTATGTACTCAAATAAGCATTATTCTCCATATCATATTTTCTGGTAACTTCATATTTAAATTTTTTTTTCTCCCTCTACTCATATCTCTATCAATTCAGGACTGTGAATAAACTTTTTCTTCTCTGCCTTTACATACTAAATATTATATGTACTCTCGGTTCCTGAACTGCCTTATTCCCTTTCAACAATAAATAAAATTAACAAAGCAAAGCAGTATTTTCCTTAGTACTGATAAATTCAGAAGTCACACGTAAAATAACAACAATCATAACTGTAGCAGAAATACTGGCTAAAGGAGAATAATCCCCAGAATTGGAGTCCTAACTATTCTTTCAATCTTATTACATTTTTCTCAGGGCAGTAAGTGTTCTTTTTGAGGGACGTATTTCCAATAATCCTATGTTCTTTTATTACCAGAATTACATGTATACATCAACCAATAAAGGAGAATATTTGTAGCTCAGGGTTGAAATGAGGGGTTCTTGGTGCTCTCTGGGGTTGCTTGTTTTCTTGCAGATGTTTCATTACCCCAACTAGGCAACAATCATCAGTGCTAGTAAGGAGTGCAGTTTGCTGTCAGTTTATATTCTGGTGGCTGCCCTGACAATGTTGGTGGGGGTGGTCAGAGATTCTTTGGTTGGGCTGTTTACTGTTGGCTCTTTGGCAGTTTCTTGATTGGGGTATTTTTTTACTTCATTGTTGGAGTTGGAGTTACTTGGAGTTACTCTATGTTGATCTGGGTGCTGATTGCTGGTGGAGAGGTGCTTGGGTCTTTTTGTTCCTTTTGGGGCTGTGTGATAGTTTCTTTTGCATAGTCTATAGATGTTGTTAATGTCTGTGTGTCTATTGATGGCTGATTTGTCAGAGTGCCAGGCTTCTAGAAAATCCCTGGCATTTTTGGACTTGACTTGATCTAGGATGGTCATGTTTTCCCAATTGAAACTATGGTTAAATCTGTCTGAAGGTTGTGAACATTAAGAAAACCAAGATCATGGCATCTGGCCCTCTCAATTCCTGGCAAATAGATGGGGAAGAAATGGAGGTAGTGACAGATTTTATCTTCCTGGGCTCCAAGATCACCACAGATGGGGACTGCAGCCAAGAAATTAAAAGACACTTGCTCCTGGGGAGGAAAGCTATGGCAAATTTAGACAGCATACTAAAAAGCAGAGACATCACCCTGCCAACAAAAGTACGTATAGTCAAGGCCATGGTTTTCCCAGTTGCAATGTATGGCTGTGAAAGTTGGACCATAAGAAAGGCTGAACGCAAAAGAATTAAGGCCTTTGAACTATGGTGCTGGAGAAGACTCCTGCGTGTCCCTTGGATTGCAAGGCGATCAAACCGGTCAGTCCTAGAGGAGATCAACCCTGACTGCTCCTTAGAAGGCCAGATCCTGAAGTTGAAACTCAAGTACTTTGGCCACCTAATGAGAAGGAAGGACTCACTGGAAAAGAGCCTAATGCTGGGAAAGATTGAGGACAATAGAAGGGGACGACAGAATGAGGTGGCTGGATGGAGTCACTGAAGCAGTAGGCATGAGCTTAAATGGACTCCAGAAGGTGGTAGAGGACAGGAAGGCCTGGAGGAACATTGTCCATGGGGTCGCGATGGGTCGGACACGACTTCGCAACTAACAACAAGGTTGTGAAAATTGAAGAATTTTCATCATGTCTTCTGACTGCTAATTGGTGTTTGTGGATAAGTACTGCCAACTTTCTGCTTGTTTGTCCTACATAGTGGTTGTTGTAGTCCTTATATTGTATGTTGTATGTAGATGACTCCTGTTTTTTCTTCTGGGGTTGCTGGGTCTTTTGGTCTGCTTAGGATGTTTTAAGGGGCTTTAGTTGGCTTGTGTCTACCCTGATTCCATGTGGTTATAGTAGTCTGTTGGTGGTTTCTGAGATATTCTTGAAGTATGGTAGTGTAATTCTTTTTAGTTTGTTTAGATTATGTTGTTTGGGTTAAGTGCTCACGGACTTTTTGATAAAGTTGAGTGGATATCCATTTTGTTGGAATATGTTGTATAGATGCTCTATTTCCTTTTTATGCTATTCCGGGTTGCTGCATACACATCTATACATGCAAAGATTTCTGGCTGCCTTTCAACATACTTTTCAGTTTTACTATTTTCATGGAAAGTCTGGATGCCAGACAAGATTACATGGTAGTACTAATAGTAGATAAAATCAATGCAATTCATATCAAATACTTCTCATATCAAATATCTATATATATATATTTACTCAACTTCATACATTCAGGATACTTACTCACAGCTCAATCATGAACTGGAAGAAGTTTGCCAACAAATATTTCCACTGACAAGGAACATTTTTCTTAATAAACAAAAGTTTTTGACACTTTTTTTTAACTGGTTCTCTTTACCCAGTTTTAGCCCTTGTGTGGAAAACAGATCAAATTTTACATTGTATTTACTCAGAAATATTAAACATTCAAAAGAGTTAGTATTTTCATCAATAAAACAACTACATCCAATGTGATTGGATACCATTTAGAATATATCTTGACAGGTATTTTCTACAGGAAGTGATTTTCGATTCAATTGAGGTTGCAGAATTTCCTACAATATAAGCTCTGGTCCCTGTGAAATAGATCCATGGCCCTCCTGACTTTTCCAGGCAGCTAAGGAAGGGGTGATGGCTAAATCTAGTACTTCTTTGAAGGAGGAAGCACTGAAAGAGGCAGTGGGTACATTCTCTCCTGAGATTTCTTTCAATTCAGCCATGCAGAGCAACCTCTTTTAATCTTCCTTTTTTAATAGAAGACCTTGGATAATCCTGGAGCAAGATTAGCCAGCCTCCAGACCAAGTCTCGGAACAGAAATGGCACTCTTTACCTCAGATTATCTTTTCTTGGGCCTGAAGGGAGGTGAACCACTGAATCCTTCCATAACATCTAACTCAAGCCCTCATCACTTCAAGATTGGATTATTGCAAAGAGTTTTACTTAGGATTGTGTCTGAAGACCATTCAGAAACTGCAGTTAGTTCAGAACGTAACAACCTACTTAAGAGTGGTTAAGAACTGCTACAGTAGGACTGCACTGGTGCCATAGATACTGCACTGACTTCCTAAGTTTCCAGGTACATGTACATGGCTTATTATCTATAAGCCTTTTAAGGCTGAGGTTTGCACAAGATCTCCTCATCTTGTATAATCTACCCAGAAGCAATATTCCAAATTCCCTCCTCCAAATGATATGAGAAGAGAGAGAATCTGGAAGTATGACTTCTCAGGGACAGCTCTGGTGCTATGAAATAGTGTGCCCCAGAGGTTAGGATGGCTGGCTATCCAGAATATGAGGTATAATGCAACATTTTCCAGAACTCTATTTTTTAATTGTAAATTGTGAAACTGACATTATAATTTTCTTATATGTGGGTTGTAATTGAGTATTATTTCTTGGTTTGTTTTTCACATTTCTGAAATGCCATATCCCTCAAAGAGGAATTATTATATCTGGATTCTGAGTATCACTATATTTGTATTGGTTGGTGTGTGTGTGTGAGTGAAAACAAAAATGCGGCAAGTTCAAATGCTGATTACCCGTGTTTCCCCGAAAGTTAGACTCAGCCCAATAGTAAGCCCTAGCTTGATTTTTGGGGGTGGGCCTAATATAAGCCCTACTCCAAAACTAAGCCCTAGTTTGGGGGTGAGGTGCACCCCTAACAATCAAGCTAGGGTGGGGGTAGGGGGATGAAGCTGTCCCAGCGCCCTGCACCCACTTACCTTACTGGTAGGACCACCACAGCCAGGCCACACCCCAACACCTGTCGCGCCGCTACTTGACTTCTTCTGCGGCCGTTTGCCGCCACTTGTAGCTGGCCACCATGTGGCGCATTGCACCATTGCCGCTCCTCCCGGCAGGACACCGCATGGCGCTTCAGGTTGCTTCTGTTGCTCGGAGGCCACATGGTGCTTTGGGCCGTTTCCGCTGTGGAAACAGCCAAAAGAGCCATGCAGCATCCTGCCGCAAGCAGCAGAAACGGTGCAAGCACCATGCAGCGTCCTGCCGGGAGGAGCGGCAATGGCGCAATGCGCCACATGGCATCTGGCCACAAGTAGCGGCAAGCAACCGAAGTCAAGCAGCGGCGCGACAGGTGTCGGGGTGTGGGAGGCCTGCCTGCGGTGGTCCCAAGGTAAGACATTCTCCGAAATTAAGACCTAGTGCCCCTTTGGAGACAAAAAAAATATAAGACCGGGTCTTCATTTCGGGGAAATACGGTATGTGCTATCAAGTCATTGTCAACTCTTAGCACAAATAGATTTTCTTCATGATGTGCCTAACTTAGTCCTACATACAAATATCTTTGATGTATCTGTGTAAACCAACTGATTTAGCAAAATGAAGCCATTTCCAGTCCTAAAACAGATGAGCTATTGATGGTCAGGGGACTTACTTTTTGGTAAATGAAAGTAGTGCTTATTTCATTAACACAGAATGATAAGCGAATGACAGATTTTCTCCTTCTATCTCTGCAAGGTTTGGGGATTTCTTTTCTCCTTTGTTTTTAAACTATTTTAACTTTTCAGTACAAAATGTCACAAAATTGCATTGCCAAATCTTAGTGCTTTTAAATAGATAGTATACCAGGATGCAAAAAAAGGGTTCAGTGACAAATATTATTCTATGCCTCAGGTTAGGCACCCATCATAAAATAATTGTTCTGAAATGACAGGAAATGCAATAATGATGGCAAGTGATGTGATATTTTCCTTATATTCATTAATGCATTGTTAAGACTCATTATTTCAATTTATAAGAATCTATTACTATCAATGTTTAAATGCAGCCAATGGAATGCTAATGCCAACATTCAGATGTTACATAGGAATTTTATATTAGATATTTCTTTGTGTTACAAGTATTACACAAAAAACTCCACCATATCCTTTTAATCAATATACTGTACCTTTTGAACATCTGTATCGTGCTTCTGCTGTAATTTAAGTTTTTCTTCATGAAGTCTAGCTTCCATCAATTTTGATTTCATCTCCAGCTGTAAATTGGATGTTGCACATACTGATCAGTTTTATAGATGACACTTAACCCTTCCCTATAAATCAAAACAGCTTCAGGAACCTTTACATCTAAAATAACAAAGACCCACTGGCAATTTATCTAGCCTTCTGTGAATAGAACGGCAAATGGGTTGATCTTTCTCTGATGCTGAACTAAAGAGTCACAAATCTTACAGATAATTAATTTCCTTGGGATAGAGAAGCAGTTTTGATTCAGTCAAGCCTCTACAAGGTCATCTCTTGGTCACAAAAGAATGCTTTTTGACAAATTGGTTAATATTTATTTTAAAATGTATTTAAGGAAACCTTGTGAATACATATCAATAAAACTAAGCATTGCTCATTTGGGCTAACATTAGCCAACCAGCAATGATACCTTTTTTCTGACTGTTCACTATTTTTTTAATCCTCATATATTAATATATTGGCCTCATCCTACACACCTACCAGTTTGGTTGGGATTCTCATCTCTGTCCTTTAGCACTTGACATACTGCCTCAGCTGTTCCTAACAACTTATACAGGAAGAAGAAGAAGAGGCAAAATAATAATAGACAAATCAGCATGGCTCATTTTCAACTGAAAACCACAGCTAAGTATCTTGAACCAGGATAGATTTCGTTTTAAGAGCCTCCTTTTCTTTTACTAATTATATCATTGAGAAATGCACTATAAATCAACAGCCACATCCAGAGTAGAGTTTGCAAAGAAGAAGAAAAATGCTAAAAATTTTCTTTTTTTATTCAGGGCTGCTCTGCACAGCCTTAGGAAGCTGTACACCCTTCGCAGAGCTTTGGAAAAGTAAGGGCAGCTCTCCTTTTCTTTTTTTCCTCTATGAAGCCAGCTCAGGAGCACGGGAAAGGGGGCATTTTCAGATGCTGCAGCTAAGGGCTGGTTTTAATATTTTTCTTCTTCTTCCTCTTCCTAAAGCGCCAGGCTGAGAGGCCTTGTAGGAAAAAGAAAACAGTGAAGCTTAGCTGTTGCGGGCTGGGGCAAGACAGGGTAGGGTAGGGTAGGAAAGGTACGGCTGCTTGACTAGAGCTTCCCAGGTGTTGGGGGAAGGGTAACTGCTTTGCACCCTTGGAGTCTCAAGGACATTTGGAGCTTCCCTTTGGAAGGGAACTTCCAAATCCCCTTCTCCTTTACTTTAAAAAGCACTGGAATGATGGGAATAAGGCTTGAGGGAGGGGAGAACAGCACACACTCACACCCCTTCCTGCTGGCATTGCAAGGAAGAGTGTTTGAGACGTATGCATGTGTGCTTCTGAAGGAAGTCTTCCTCCTCTCCTTCTTTAAAGCCTTTCTCCTCTATGTAGACTGGATTTCTTTCTTTTGAACTGGTAGCCCCTTGGACAGTGGGGTGAAGTCCCTGGCAACTGCAGACAGTAGGGCCTGGGCCCCGAGTGATGCAGGCAGGGGGATAATCTCAATCACGGCAGTGGGCAGGGGCGACAGGCAAAGGCCGGGGTGAGCTGCTGCAGCAGGGAAAGCCACCAGTGGGAGGGAAATAGTAGGAAGAAAGCTACCAGCAGGGGCAATTAGGTTCCTGTTTCATTGTGGTTGCTTGGGAAATGGTGCCCACTTCTGGAATGAAGCCAAGCCCTTCAGGGACACCAAAGGGGGCGGAATGGCGCAATCGGTGATGGTTCAGGAGTTGGGGATTAGAAGCAAGCATATGACCTATGGGGTCCTGGGAGGGCAGAATGGCAGGGGGCACTGCAGCATCCCTATGGTCAGTCATAAGTGCGAATGTCCACAGGAATGCTGTAGCGGACATAACTTGGAAAGCAGATCATAAGTAGCTTTTGGGGGAGGGTCTGTTATAACTTTGAACAGTCGTTAAGCGACTGGTCATAAGTTGAGAACTACCTGTATTGGATCTAAAAAATTTTAGGTTTTTTTATGTATTCACAAAGCATGATAAACTTTCTCTTCTTGTACACATTTCCGACATACATTTGAAGTGCCCTTATACATTCTAGATATTTAGTTGGTATCATGTACCAAAGATACATCATTTTATAAAAATTCTTTTTGGGATCATAAGACAATGAAAATTTCAACTTTTTTAATCACATATTTTCTCATTGATCCATCTATAATAAACAAAATTCTTAGTATATTTTAGCAATTATACATTCAGTATCACAATTGTATTTCAAATTATTACTTACTTTCCTCCACAACATAAAGTCTTTTTATTCATTTAAATTTTTTCATATAATTGTAAATGGGAGAAACATTGACAACTATATTCTTTTGCTATTAATTGTTCTCTTGAACTAATTTTAAATTGATATATTTCCAATAAATCAACC
The DNA here is from genome assembly GCA_023970755.1 of Azemiops feae. Taxonomy (NCBI): domain Eukaryota; kingdom Metazoa; phylum Chordata; class Lepidosauria; order Squamata; family Viperidae; genus Azemiops; species Azemiops feae. Next base: position 3,320,541 of record JALGBA010004142.1, on the reverse strand, counting down.
AACCAACTTTATGTGCCCTTTCTCTTCTATAATGTGCTTTTTTGAGCTGAGATCCATAAAGGTGTTTTCAGGCACAACCTGGGCTTTTATCTATTCCATATTCTTAATATAGCACATGTAATATTTTTTAAAAGTCCACATTAACTTTATGATACCATAGTATAGATGCCACCCAAACCTTACCTTCCAAGTGTAAAAGTCTCTTATTTCTCATCCACACCAAACAACAAGCAGTGAAATACAATTTTAAATCCAGTAAACCCAATCCTCCTCTTTCCTTTGGATCTTATAACACTTTATATTAACTCTTGGTTTTTTCCCTTGAAATATAAATTTAGATATATCTTTTTGCTATTCTAAAATAGTACTATTGTGAAAACAGGCATTACCTGAAACAAAAACATCATTCTTGGCAAAACATTCATTTGGACCAAGCACCTTTCCTGTTTTAATCTTTGGGATAGTTTCATATAGCTCCCTTATTATTATAAGTCCACTCAAAATTTGTTTTTGATTGTCTGAAGTCCTAGATAAAATTCTGTTTATACAAATACTGTCCACGTTATCTGAAGAAATTTATATAAAGTAGTATGATACTGATAAACACTTTTTGGATATTCATATTATTTATGATATCCCCTTCTTATAACTTTAATATCATTTATTTTCTTCTCTTTTTCTAACAACTTATATGCCAACTCTTTCCCCTACATACCTTGTTTTATCTTTTGCAAATAGTTTTTTTTAATTTTTTGTTGCATTTATACTCTATGTTAAGCATTTGTAATTCATAATTAATCCAAGATTTTAGAAAAGTGAATACTTGTACTGCCTAATGTGGCGTCTTCTCCAATGTCTTGCATCTGTTGTGGCATTTGTTTAGTCTCATCTGTCATTGTCACTTCCCTTTGTGTCTTGTCCAATTCTTAATTTTTTTCAAAAAAATCTTTTGCTTTCTGCAGAGTTCAACCCAAATTTCTATTGTTTGAAGGTAAAAATCACCCATTGCAGCACACCACCTAAATGGAATTTTCTTCTGTTTGTCAGAAAAGGTACGATTACATTTGTATTATCAATACTCATCCTAGTAGTAAAATCCTTCTTTAGAAATTAATCTCTTGTTTTCTTCCCGACAAAGTGTACAGGGACATCCCCTGGACCATTTTTGCAAAATGCGTATTGATCCTTTAGCCTAATCAATCTATCAACATTGTCTTCCTCCCAATCTAGAAATCCAGACAGAGACTTAAGGATCTTTTCTCTAATGCCCTCGCCATGTCCTTCTGAAATTGTTCTAATTCTTAAATAAAATTATTTTTCTCTCAATTTCAGTAATGCCAGATTGCCCAAGTCCTTCTCTGTATCTCTATTAATAACTTCTGTCTTAGTTTCCAAAACTTGTACTTTGTCAGTAACTTGTTTCAAATCTGCAGCCAGTTATCCTCAGATTCAATTTTCTTGACTTCTTCTTTCAGATCTTTTTTCATCGCTGCAAATCCATTTACTTTTTAACTGTTGCAGACATCTTTTTACCAAATTCTTCAAATAGTTTCTTCAATAAATCTGATACAATACCCTTATCAGTAAGTTGTTCTAGTGAACCTGCGTGTCCTTCTCCCATTTTGGCAGCTTTTCTTATGGTTGCCATGGTGAGAAAGTGAAAGTATGTCAGTTACTATGGTGAGAAAAAAGTCAGGATTCTTGTTTTATTCTGCTTTTCTTTTCTCTATCCTCCCAATTAGCTTTCCAAAGTCACAATCAAACAGTCTAGCTCTGGTCTTCTTGTTTTCCAAAATCCACCAATTATTACTGTCCTTTTATATAAACATTCACATTCCCACAGTGGTCTGGTCTGTTAGTCTATTCAAATTTTCAAAGATACTTTTGTCAAACAAAAAAAGACATATATATATATATATATATATATATATATATATATATATATATATATATATATATATATATATATATATATATCAGTCCTCCTTTTCCATTTGAAGCTTTCTAATATCACAATCTTGCCTTTGTAATCCTTTAAAAGAGGGATTTTTCTCTTAATTTCAAAAAGAAGACACTCATCTTGATTCTTTAAACTTTATTGCTATTCAAAATATGTCTCTTAGAATAGATTATAAAACAAACCATAAACTTATTAAGAAGGTGAGTTTTTTTAAAGCAATGGATGGAAACTAATCAAGGAGAGAAGCCAGCTAGAACTAAGGAGAAATTTCCTGACAGTTAGAACAATTAATCAGTGGAATAACCTGCCTCCAGATGTTGTCAATGCTGCAAAACTGGAAGTTTTTAAGAAGAGATTGGACAACCATTTGTCTGAAATGGTATAGGGTTTCCTGCCTGAGCAGTGGGTTGGACCAGATGACCTCCAAGGTCCCTTCCAACTCTGTTATTTTGAAAGTCAAATGTCCATAAAAAGGCTACCCAACGATTTAGAGTAAATACTCAACTCCCAAGATACTTGACTTACCATCAACTGCAAGAAAAGTAAATTTCTGCATTTTTTTGTAAGAAGCTGTTCTTCCAGAGTACAAATGGACCATTCCCCCAATTTCTCTTTTTTCTGGAGTAATTTTCTGTCAGCCAGAACCAACATTTGGCTGGCAATTCCATCATTATCCATCTAACTGGCCATAATATCTCATCTGGAAGCTGAATACTCCTGAAATATCTTATTTTATTTTTATAATTAAAGACCCAGTACTACCCCCTTTATTTAGATAATATCTTTATTTTTAAACTTTTTTCTACATTCAAGAATAGAAATATTACTGAACATTTTTTCTTAAATTGTTTACAGAGTATTCATATATATTTGTAACTAAGTTTACAGAATAATTTCTCACATTATGAAACATTTTAATTATGGCAAAACTCCACTATATCTAATGTGGATTCAGCCACAGAATGAAGTATCGGCAATAAAAATGTTATAAAAGCAGAATTAAAAGATACATCTCTGGAGATTGTACCAAGTTTGATGGAGACTATGCAAGCAGCCAAATCCTATATACAGAGCAAGGAAGAAGCCAAGCTTCAATTCCAAGGATTTGTCACACAGGCCAATTTTTAATACTCAAGTAATGAGTAAACTAGGCAGAGAGTATAACTCTTAAAGTATGATTACAGCCAAGCGATTACTCTTACTGTGAAATGCAGTAATCCTAATCACTGTTTTAATGTTTATACACTATATGAAAACTTAGCACAAAATAGTTAACATTTATAATATGTTTTCAGAGCAACAGATACGGAGGGTTGAATGACTTTTGGGAAGTATGGTCTGAGAAGAAGGAGCAAGCGGTGAGAAAAAGGACAGAAATTTAAGATCAAATTATCCCCTGAAAGAACTAGAATGACCTTTAGAATTTTGTATTTGTGTGTTTTTAGCCTGATTACATGTATATGATTTTAAACCTCTTAATACCAAAGGCGCATACCTTTAGAATAATTCATTATACTGACCCACACACTTTGCCCTCCTGCACCCACCATGAGCAACCTGGCCAAGGAGAGCAAGCACAGCAGCATCAAGGAGGAGGTAAGTGCAGCTGGGTGCCCCCTCAGGGAAGTGGGGCTGGGCTAGGCTGCAGGGTCCGTGCCGTGGGAGCTCGAGAGCCAGGTTAGGCGCTTGACCTCTGCTGCCCAGGGCTCTAGGCCAGGCATGTCAAACTCGCGACGTCATGTGACGTCGCGCGATGTATCACAACTTTTTCCCCATTGCCGGCAATGGGATGGGTGCGGTTTCAGTATAATGCATCCGGCCCATGGGCCGGCAGTTTGACATGCCTGCTCTAGGCAGTCCGTGCCACTGTCCAGGGATGAGTGCTGCAGAGCTATCCTGTGTGATTGCCACATTCCCCTCTCCGGCCCTACCACATGGCAGAGAGGGCGACCGGGAGCCAGCCAACGCTCGGCTTGTGCCACCATGCACTCCCACCTCCCCTTTTGTCCCACAGGCCGGGCGTGCCCTGGGGCGCTAGGCTTACAGAACTCCATGGCCCGAGCGAGGAGAGATGAGGCCCTGCAAAGTGTGGCCGGGTGTGGTGAAGCGTTGCCCAGCAAAGGAGAGCCGGACAAGAAGAGGAGAGGCCCCACAGAGTGGGGCATGGCCGGGCAGGGCGGAACAGGGTGAGGCAAATGATCTGCAGCTGCTACTACGCACCACCAGCACCCGAGCGCTCGCTGTTTCTTGTTTGTGCACCAGGGCGGCGCCCAGCCGGGTTGGGGTGGGCCAGGGCTGGGGCAGTGGGGGCCCTTGCCATTTCTGGGACAGCCCTGGGGGCCAAATCTGGGCCCTTCGCGTGCTGGTTGCGGCCCATGGGCCTTGTGTTTGACATGTCTGATTTAGGCAAACAACATGTGAATCATAAAAATATATTCCTGAAAAAAACCACTTAAAAATGGATATTTGAAATTATTTTTATCAAAATGTTTCCATGTACAATATTTTTTATCATTGCCATTGTTCATTCTTCTGTGTTTCTGTCATTGTTTATGCTCTTTCCAGAGCACTATGAAGCAACTATGTCTTCCAGACATGTAAACACTACTGATTTCAAACATCTGTTCTGTCCCTACAATTAAAGCTATTAAGAGTGAAACCAATACATTTAATTTTATGTGTGTGTGTGTTAACTCTTTCTTAAACACATATACAAATGCCTTTAAAAAAAAATTAAATGCACAAATACTTTAAAAAAGTTGCTTCATTTTTATATCCTGCCTGCTTATAATCTGGGATGAAACATAAGTTATTTACTTCAACACAGTCTCACTGAGAAGTAACACATCCCCACAGTCCTATTACAGTACAAAGCATTTGAGCTTATTCATAGAGGAGATGCATTTTTTTCCCTAACACCAGAAACATGTCCTATTAAACTGTGAGATGATCTGGGAGCATTTCCATTTCGGAAGGACTCCAAGACATTCAAAACAGCCCTTTATGCAGAAGTCAAGAATACAAGCATTTTACTTAAAGTCACTATAATGGATAGTAGATTTTAGCTGAATTGTTTATATTCATTCACTAAAATGTAATGATTGTTGTGCGTCCACTGACCCAGAAGATTCTGACACCAAGGAGCAGACAGATTTCAACTTGAGGAACCTGCGGGGAATCAAACACTTGTGGCTGATCTGGCTGGCAATCATACAAAGTAGCTGCACTCAGTCTGAGGATGAGGAACAGGAGCTGGAGTGTCTGGCCAGTCTAAGAGAATAGTGCCTAGTTGTAGGGGCAAGCAAAACAACAGTGTTCAGTCCACCTTTTTGCCAGCTTCACCATTGTGGACTCTATTAACAACCTTTTGTTACTAATTAGTGTTACTAATCACTAACCTAGTTTCTTTCATTAGAAGCAACTAAGCAAGCAATCTGAATTCTGTGTTCTTGACATGGTGAACTTCTGATATCTTCAAATTCTGTGTTTCTGGCCCGAAACCAGCTGAAGACCCATCAACAATGCTTAGACAAGGGATCCACAACGCCCAGGCTGTGGCCCAGTACCAGACAGCGGCCCGTTTGAACCAGGTTGAGCAAGCAGCAGGAAAGCACACAAAACCATCCCCTCTCCACCCCCACCACCGCTGCTGGTCTGCGGAGCCGGAAAGGTTGGGGACTGCGGGTTTAGAGCACTGAACTATAACTTCAGCAAGCTGCTTTGGATTCTATTGGAAATTAATTGCAGGCAAGCTCTCCAGGGACTTTCTCTGTACTGGGCATACATTTGCACAAATATTTTGCTTACCCTTGCCTAAATTTGTGCAGTATTAAATAAAACCTATTGCAAATTACTTCTCTGCATTTCCATGCGACTGGCCCAGAAACAAAGAGAATCACATCATTTCCAAAATATGTCATATTTAAGATCGTACCAACACACAGAGAGAAAGAGAGAGACAGAGACAGAGGTAGGCTTGCTTCCTGTCCTGTCTTCAATTTAGCAGGAAAGTCTCACATAGCATTCTTCTTATTGAGCCCGCAGGAACAAGTCTAACAGAGTCTCTATCTTTACACAAAGGCAGCCATTAACTATGGCTGCTGCTACTGCTGTCAGAGATAGTGTTGGTACTCTCCAATAACCATGGAAGTAAGATATAATGGAGTAAACAGAGAGGAGCGTAGAAAGTGCTCCTGGGGGGGGGGGCGGAGAGAAGAAAGGGAGGCAGAAAGCAGTGAAATAATTTGCTTTCCTGATCCTAGTTTGCTCAGTAGCAGCTTGGCCTGGGTACTTAAGAGAGAACGAAAGAAGTAGGAGCACAAGCAAAAATTACTGATGAGAATTAGTGAATCTACCGAAGATGTTTTACAAATCAATATTATTACCTTGTGTCAAAAAAGAGAAAAGTTGTTAGCTAGGAAAGGTTCTATTTCTATATATAGCCAAAGCAGAAATCGCCAGGGAGCACAAAGTCCCATGTTTGCACAGGGTGGTCCTGCAATGGCCCTGCAATTTCTTGGCTTCCTGAACATTTCTCTTCTATACAACCTAGAATGTTTTCAATTCAATCTTTCTTACGGTCACGGACCAGCACAAACATAGGATGTTTGAATGGGAGGTTCTTTGGTTTCATGGAAAATGCCACCTTCCTGCTGGATCATCTTGATTCCATTTTAGCTCAGCAACAGGTTCATCCTGAGATGGGGCCTGTGCTATGAGTATATAGGTTTGAATAAATAATTAAGGATATAGAAATCAAATAAACAAACAAACAAATAAAATATCCTCATTGCTTTTCAGAGTGAGATGAGCAGCATATAAATTTAATAAATAAATAAATGGGCTACCTGAGAGCTGGAGCAAGGAGAATGTGGAAATGAGCTCTAAATTTATAATGCTACCAAGTATTAAGTTACATTTATTAATGCTATTTAAGCTACATGAACGTTGTTGCAAAATAAAAACAAGCAAATATCGCATTTTCAATGGGAGAAAGTATATTAACAAATCATATTAATTTAGCTTATTTCTGATGTATCTATAGATTTTTTAAAATGCTGAAGAGAAAATAAAACTGTTTCAATTAATTTAATTTATTTAGGACATATGCTATTTCTACGTTACTAGTTAGTATATAACTAAAGACTAACAAAATATTTTGAAGAACATATTGCAGAAGCCAAACGTCTAATAGTTTAGAATCAGCAACAAAATTTTTACGGACAGTAACATTTTCGGGAAGTAATTGATGCCAAGATGTCGATCTGATCAATCCTATGTTACATCAAGATATAAATAAATGCATTTCTAAGACACATTTCTATGCTCTACCAAAGATACTGAGCTTGTCAATCAGCATTACAAAAAGTAGATTTTTTTTCTTTTTTATTAAAGCAAGTTATCCCAATGTGTTTTAAAAAGGTTAATAGATGAGTCCTTGCCCTGCAGAGATGACATAAAAAGTATTGTGAAGGAGAAAACATAAGCATTTATATTTATATAGGCTTTCATGTCTGTAAGTTCTCTGCACCTGCTCCCTCATTACTCTAGAGATGGCCTCCTGCTTATTTAGATGTTCTTCCAAAAAGGCAACAGTGCATTTTAACAAAGCAGCCATTTTGAGGAGATAAAATGTAATGCACATTCTCAAAACTGCAAATATTCAAACTGTTCTCAAAAGTATGAAAACTCAAAATGGAAACCTGAATCTTGTCAACAGATGTTCATTTAATCTAAAGTCAATGATACATTTCTGGGTGGAGTGCTGTAGAGTTCTTTCGCTCTCTACCGCCTCCTTTTCATTATCTTACATAAAACCATGAGCGATGTTATCTGCCAGATTTGGAGTTCAGTATCATCAGTATGCTGTGGGTAGAAAAGACTTCATTAGATGTACCAGTTGCACTCTTTCCTAGATTGGGGGGGGGGGCTTCAGAAAGTCACTCATGCCCATCACCTTATGGCTCAATTACTGCAATGCTCTCTATATGGGGATGCACTTGAAATACACCTGGAAACTTCAATTGGTCCAGCATGCGACAGTGAGAACAGTTAACGGGTACGTGTTGTTATGTCTATTTTAACACCTCTGCTTCGTGGGTTGCACTGGTTCCCTGTTTGCTTCCAGATGCATTTCAAACTGCTGGTTGTTACTTGTTACTTACCCCTACTTGGCATAGCGCCTGGCTACTTGAGGAACTTCCTGTATTCCATAACAGTGTGTATATATATGTATCTATGTATGTATGTATACACACACATGTAATGTATATATGTACTACACATATACACACACACACATAATGTATATACTATATGGAGAGAGAGAGAGAGAGAGAGAGAGAGAGAGGGAGGGAGAGGATGGAGGGAGGGAGGGAGGGAGGGAGGGAGAGGGAGAGAGAGAGAGAGAGAGAGAGAGAGAGAGAGAGAGAGAGAGAGAGAGAGAGAGAGAGAGAGAGAGAGAGAGAGAGTGTTATTATTGTAAGCCACCCAGAGTTACCCAGTGGTAAGATGGGCAGCCAATAAATTTTATAAATAAAATAAAAACTGACCCACTGATTAAATTCTGCCAGGTTGGTGCATTCTGGCTTCCTTCAATTAAAGACTGGCATCTCTCAGGATCTGGAACTATTCTTCAGTAGCAGTGCCCACCCACTAGAACAAAATTCCCTCCAAGATATGGATGGATTCTGCTATTTGTTTGGAAGAGACATGAGGATCTGGCTCTTTACCCCAGCCTTCAGCAAGGGAAAGTGAGACTTCATTGTGCTTGCCACCTTTTATCTTTATTATTGATTTTATTGTAATTTGATTGTGACCTGTCCAAAATCATTGAAAGTTGGGCAGTGTACAATTTATTATACACACAAAAATGTGAAATGTATTATTACAGTTGGCCACACAGTCAGCCAGACGTTTAGACCACATTTGGCATTTTTATCGACCTATCATGTCCTTCTCAGTTGTCAGACAGTGTTAAGGGTATTGTCATAGGATGTAAGCTCTTCCAAATAAAGCTGCCTTTTGCCACTGACTGGTGGTCATTTGATCAATGCCAATGATGTTCAAGTGATAAGCCAGATGTTTGGGGATTGCACCCAAGGTACCTATTACTATCACTACTATATTTGCTTTCTTTTGCTACAGTCATTCTAGTTCTATTTGCAGTTTTTTGTATTTTGGGATTTTCTCCAGTTCTTTGTCTTCTCTTTTGCTTTTCTCCAGCTACTGTAATATCCATTATTCAGATTTATCTTTCTTACCAACAACTGTTAAATCAGAATACATACACACAGACACACACAAACACACACTATACAAGAGAGATGTTTACGTGCCATCAAGTCATTGTCAACTCTGAGCAACCATGTAGTTTCACTATACAAGAAAAACTTCAGATACAAAGGTAGGCCAAGTCAAGAGACATGCATGATAGATATTCCAAAAACGTTCATTATAGTTAAGGCAGATAACAGAATCTTGAAAGCTTGTCCAAATTGCTCACTGTTCTATTCTATACCAGGTAAAATCAAAACAGGATTATTTTGAATTTCCTTTTCATACTACCCTCTCTCTCAGAATCATATAGTTTTTTTCTTCAAGTCCCTCCTTAATGGTTGATTGATTCCTTTTGAAGGCCAGCTCTAAATTCCTTTATGAATCAGGATGCTCCCTGAACAGACTGGAACTCTCTTGTTACCATTATACAAGTTTCAAGGTATAAACCACTGACAGCAATATAATTCAAATCAGAAATTGAAAGAACATAGCTATACACACACAAACACCCAGTCTACTTTCTGTGGTGTGTAAAACCATGTTCTCACAAGAATGCATCAGCAAAATGGATTATAAACTGTAAAAACATAGTGACGTGATTGTCATTTCATTTTTGGCAGGATATCAAATAAAACAGATATTAATTCTTCAACGGGTTTAATTCACCTTGTGAGGGTTCTGTTTTCCAAGGACTGGACACAACATAATATAGCAAATCATTTCTTGCAGCACACGCCTTCCACAGCAATAGGTTCTTGATCAATTCCTCCCTTCTAGAACTTTGCAAGGTGCTGTTGTCTTGTAAATAGATCTTTAATATTCGGTCCTTTATATTTAATCTTTTAATATCCAATTCAAACCAGTCTCAAAAGTCTATAAAATAGTATACAGCCTTTGCCTTTTCCCAAAAGTTCTTGCACTAGTTGGGATGAGGTGCTGTTTCAGTGTGATTGTCTATTTATTCATTTACTAATCAAATATATATGGACATCCATCTCATGGAAAGTGACTCTGGACAGCGTACAACAGTCCAGTAAAAATAGTAAAAAAATTGTTCCTTTTCCAGTAACAGTAAAATAAACCAATAAAATAAATTGTTCCTTTTCTAGTTGTTACTGAACTCCTAGCTAAGTTCCAAGCTCCAGGCAGAACTCCCACCAGGATATGCTGCTAACCATATTCTGGTTAGCTTGTGGTCCAGGCAGTTAAATGATACTCCTCTTGCCACTTGTAATAGCTGCCAATCTCCAAATGTCACCTACACTTTTCTATCTGTATGCCATTTGCTTATCACCTTTCCTCTTACACCTCTCCCCATTTGTTTTTAGCATTTGCTTTTGTAAGCTAAGGGCCTGGATGGGTTAAGGCTTCCCCTGGACATCAGCACATCCCTGAAAACACCAGGGTATGACAGTTATCATAGGCAGCTGCAATGATGGCTTGAATGCTTGTGAGTGAATGTATGAACTCAAGAGGAACATAGAGATGGGAAGCAGTTCTGCCTGGCTGCAGCAGCTTTTCCAAAGCACCCCCAACTTCATTGCCTTACATACCTATAAATGTTTTAAATCAAAACAGAAAAAATATATACTACTTTCTGCAGTAGCATAATCACCTGACCATTATGGTCTTTGAGGATCCCAATCACAAAAAGGTTGATAGGCATTTCGCTAGACCTTTCTCCAGAGTAAAGTTCTTGAGAGGTAATGACATGATATAGGTAGATTCACTTACCAATTGCCTTGTTCAGCGACTGTTCAAAGTTACAACAGTACAGAGAAAAATCCATTAAACCAATGTCCACATTTACAAGGTTTGCCACGTCCCCGGTCATGTGATCCCCATTGCAATACATACTGTCTTATGCCTGATCTATTTTCTTTTTTTTCCCCTCTCCTTGCAAAACAGAGATTAGAGAGGAAGAGATTACAAGGAAGTAGCAGGCACACAATGGGGAATCCACATCAAAAGGAATGCGCTAGTGCAGGCATTCAGCCAGTCTGTCTGCTTACTCTCTTGTAATCTCTTCCTCTCCAATCTCTCCGCACTGCAAAGGGAGAAAGAGGGGGGGAAAGGAAGAGGCCTACAGAGATCACTTGTGGTTCTTTCCTCCCCCTCCCCCGCACTTGTTGAAGCAATCTCTCTGCCCTAAGAAGGGAGAGGACCCCAAAAAACAAACAAGCAATCTCTTTATGCAGTCTCTCCTATGCCTTACCCATCTCCACTCCACCAAAGCAAAGACTGGGGATAAAGGGATTAGAAGAGAGTAAACAGGTATACAATGGGGAATATACTGGCTATTTGTCTAGCATGCTTATGCTCCCAGAACGAAGCATGTTTAAAGCTGCCAATGCTACTGCATTCCTTTCAATGTGTATTCCTCATTGTGTCTGCTTATTCTCCTGTAACCCCTTCCTCTCTAATGAATGTAAATACAAATATTAATTCTCTTGTTGCTAATTACCTAGCACCAGGGTGAGCATTCCAAAAGAAGAAAAGGGAAAGCTGAAGTAAAATGTTAGAAGGAAAACAAAAGCCTAAGATGTGAAACTGATTACAAAATCTTGTCAGTTACAAGCAACAGCTGTAAGCCAGGGTGAGCAGTCCTGGTCACATGATTTCCTACTAGTAGTCCTAACTGAGATTGCTAAATCAATTGTGGCTGCTAAATACATAAATAAATGTACATGTAATTCTGATATAATCTGAACTGAATAATTTCATCTTAAGCCACCTGATGCTTCTGGATAACCAAGTACAGATTTCTTTTAGCCCTATATATAAGAAATCTTTATTTGTGTAAGTTAATATATTTGCATTTGAAGAATGGACTAGGAGAATAGACTTGGAGAATATGCAGTACCATGACCTCCCTAAAATATACTCTACCAAAGTTATGCCCCTTTACAAACAACTGAATATAAGTCTAATAAATAAAAACATGTGATTTCCCCCATATCCCATAAAATTAATGACTTCATTCAGATTAGGGTTAGGCAGGAGATACCACTTAATTTTAATATGATTACATTGTAAACTTTGTAGTACAACTGCTGCAGGTAAAGTGAGCAGCAAAGCCCAAGTAAGTTTTGACAGCACCCTAGCCTGCCTATAAAGGGCTGATCAGAATTATTGTGGTTTTCTTAAAGACTCACCCATTAAAGTTGCTTGTCACACCTGCACTAAAGGGTTCCGGAAACCCACGGTTTGAGAATCTCTGCTTTAGGGCATTGCATACTTGAGCAATCATTTTTGTACTCTGCATATAAATGACAAGATTAGCTCCTCTACTTTGGAGACTTCAAGTAATTCAGATGGCTATTTACAACCTAGGCAAGGAAAAATGGCTTTAGTAACAATAACCTATGTTTATATCACTACATGGTTGAAAGTGCAATGCAATCCATCTAGGGTTGTCTCGAAAGATATTTTGGAAGCTATAATTGGTAAAGAACATAGCAGCCTGAATTCTGTAAATAGTATAAAAGCCACTATTCCATAATAAAACCTTATTTTATAACTGCACCACTAGTTGCCAACAGACTTTTAGATGAAGTGCTGGTCACCACCTATAAGGCCCTATACAGCGTGACACTGGGTTATGTTATGGACTGTCTTGCTCTATAGGATTTTCACTGATGCATTCTTTGAAAGACAGCCTACTTAAGATCCCAACTATGCAAAAAACTGTGAGGACCGTAGAACAGAAAATGAGGCAATCATCTTCTGTGATTGCCTCAGTATTCTGGAATACACTGCCTCCAGACCTCTTTAACACTTTCAATCCTGGCATTCAGGAAAGCACTAAGACACTTACTTGGCACCTGCATGATTATCCCATGGCTCTTTTTAATCATGGTTTTATGTAAAAAGATGTTTATTTTACCAAGATATTTTATGTCGATATTTTAGGATTGCCACCTCTCAAAAATTAACCTTAATATACTCAATTATGGCCTGACAATCTAGTTCTGTAATTATTTATACTATCAAAGTATCCATAAAAGCCACACTGCTTGTGCATAATTATTTTAACTCTGTTTTACCATGTATGGAACTGACAGATTTTTTTTAAAAGACATAATTCTTAGATCCACATCAACATAAAGAAGATCTAAAAATTGTGTTAAAAGAAAGCTTGATACAGAATAAAGCAAGAGACTGATAGTCAGTCTGCAATTATCTGAATCCTGCACTGGTTAAATACATTGTCCTGAATTGCTAAACAAGCTCTTTCATCTGTATTAAGGTCTAATACCTATGTACATTAATTAAAAGGCATGTAGTCATTTACCACAAACAACTAGTACTAACACCCTATGATATAATTATAAAAAGTTCTTACATTGATCTGAACATTTCAATTAAGAAACAGGTTCTTGTAAAATCACAAATCTGCAGTAAACCATCTGTATCAGAATTGGGCAGATCCACGTTTCGGAACAGTATGTGTGGTTTTGGCTTTATTTTACATATTCATTAGTGTCCCCAATTCTGTCTCTTTCTTATTCTATTCGACATTCCAGATCTAAAGCTATGGTTTGTTAAATAAGCCACACAAGCATATTGCACAGAGATAAAAACCATAATTTACAAATACTGGAGTTCATCTAGTGTTTGAACCCAGACTCTGTGTCACCAAAATGAAGGAAAATAAAGCAAGAGGCACATGCATATACTCCAAGTTCAAACATAATTTCCTTGCTAAAGTAGTGCACTACCCTTAATAAAGATGTTTTAACTCCTGTGTTCCATCTTTTGAGCTCTTATTCCCCCCCCCCCCACACACACACACTTATTTTTTCCCCTGCTACTCTGGAAAGATGCAATGAGCCAGAGCAGTCAAACATCAGGAGAACTAGAAACCAGAGAGACAGGGTTGGAGCAGGGTCCCACCTCCACTGCCTTTTCACAAAGGACATTTTTCTTCCAATGGATTTCATGTTTTTGTTAACATTTATTTTCCCTGAAAGGAGAAAAGCTCTACAGTAGTGTTATACTGGTAATCCTGCAGTTATATCCATTCATTCACCAATTGTTCAAAGTTAAGACTGCACTGAAAAGTTATGACTAGTCCTCAAAGTTCCAGCCATCACAGCACCCTGTCATCACACAATAAAAATTCAGGCTAGCCAGCATATATGGTCACCTCCACCCACTTGTGCTCCCTAGCACTCAGCTGTGCCCCTCCTCCTCCCCAACCCTCATCACTGGTCCTTAGCACATGCTCATGGCACTCCCCTGCTCACAGTTCTCACCCACCAGCCTGCTTGCTTGGTACTCCTGCCTCTGCTCCTGCTGCAATCATGTGAGGTTCTCACATAATTACCTGTGCAGTCCTAGGGTTACAACGGCAAGCAGGACAGCCAGAATTTCCATCACTAAGTAGTGTGGCTGTAAAGCTTGACATCACATGAATGTTTTTACAACATCAAACCAAAACATGACAATGGAGAATGGAATGGAAGTGTAATTAAACAGAAACACAAAAAGTTCTAAAAACCCACAGTTTACATAAAATAAATCAACTGTTCAAAAGTAGTTTACAACCATGAAAATAATACAACCACTATTGCATTGTACAGTTCAATTTGTTCTCTATGCCACTCAGAATTCAAAACCAATTTCTTACAATATATTTAATCTTAGGTTGCTGAGAACATAAATAAGAATTTCACTCATTTTGTGGGTAGGTAGCACTCAGAAAAGGTGGAATTCAGAGGTGACTTTCCTCTTTCTCAAAATAAACCATTTCTACCATCAGGTTTCATATGTTCTGAAATTGCTGAAAACTTGCTGATACAGACCATATTTAAACTCAATATGTTTCCACTAATGACAGTAAAAATTTAACTGAATTTAAATAAACTTTGAGAAAACGTATACAACATGACTTAGACAAAATTACATAACATGTTTCGTTAATTGGCTTTATATCCCACCTTTTGTACAATTACAAAAGTGTCAGTGACTCTGGGCAGCTAACACTGCATAATAGCACCATTTTTAATAAGCATTAATAAATAATCCTACTAAAAAACTATACTGGCAGCCATGAGCAAAACTCAATAAACAACAAAAGTAACAATAACAATAAAACAATAATCACAGGCTCCAAATAACCTCCTAGGACTAAATCCATGTTTCTAGAGCTTTCCAAAACCCAGCAATCTAATATTGGGGGTAATGATGTTCAGATGTGCAGGCAATATAGAAGAAAATACCCATTTCTAGGTCCCACTAGTTGTCAATCAATGGGACCTGGAGCTCACCTTTCTTGTTAGACCTTATGGAAATAAACAGAAATAACATGAGAGCTGCAGTCCCACAAATATTCAGAAATTCAATGGAAGCTAATGCAGATCATGAAGCAGAGGTATAACATGTATGTACTAAGGTGCACAATAACTTCCTACACCACTGTGCTCTGAACCAGCTGCACCTTCTAAATGTTCTTTAAGGGCAGTCCCATGTAAAACACATTGTGACAATGTACTCAGAAAATTATTTAAGACAAGAGTGATCCTAAGCAGTGCTTTCTGGTCCAGTAAATGGTATAATTGGCATACAACATGTTGTGCAAAAGCCTTCCTGGCCATAGGAACCACAACAGAATAACAGAGTTGGAGGGGACCTTGGAGGTCTTCTAGTCCAGAGCTTTTCAACCAGTGGTACGGGTACCACCTGTGGTACATTGGCACCTGGCAGGTGGTACGCGACCATCCTAGAAAAGTGGTAGCAGGGGAGGGGAATGAGCTGAACCGGTGGCAGCAACGCACAAGCCTGAGCGAGAGATGGCTGGAGCTGCAGGGCTGTCAGGGCTCAGCGGAAGCGCCAGGATCAGTGCCGCTTTCCAGCTGATCGGCACTTCGGGGCTGTCAGGGCTCAGTGGAAGCGCCAGGATCAGCGCCAGGCTCCAGCTGGACCTCGGCGCTGATCCTGGTGCTTCTGCTGAGCCCAGAAGAAGCACCAATCAGCTGGAATGTTGCAGCATCTCCAGGGTCTTGTGATTTACATTCGGATGCTTGGCAACTGATTCATATTTATGACGGTCACAGTGTCCCAGAGTCATGTGAAGTGACCAAAACCTGCTGCAACCACCCAGCAGATGGGGGGAATAAAAACCAAACACCACCCGCCCCACCGCTGCTGCCAATCCTCAACAGAAATGCTCACAACAATGAAAACCTCGGACAGGAGGAAGAGCACCGCCGGGCAGGCAGGCAGGTGTCTTGCTCGGCTGTGGCTTGGAGGGCACTTTTTTCAGTGCCATTGTAACTTCGAACAGTCACTAAGCGAACTGTTGTAAGTCGAGGACTACCTGTACTTTATCACTTTTTTCTTTTTTCTTTTTTTTTGGTCATCAAGTTTTTGACACCTTGCTAGGCGACTGGTGGTACTCGGATATTGCCATATCCTAAAAGTGGTACAATGGATGAAAAGGTTGAAAAGCCCTGTTCTAGTCCAACCCTCTGCTCACGCAGGAACCCCTATTCATTTCAGACAAATCGTTGTCCAATCTCTTCTTAAAAACCTCCACTGTTGAAGCATCCACAACTTCTGGAGGCATGTCATTCCATTGATTAATTGTTCTAACTATGAGAAAATTTCTCCTTAGTTCTAGGTTGGTTCTCTCTTTGATTAGTTTCCATCCATTGCTTCTTGTCCTGCCTTCATATAAGCCACAAGTCCAGGAGGACCTCCAAACTGCACATCACTGCTGTCTGGAGTAGTGCAACTTCATCCAGAACTAACAATAAAATGCCATTAGATCCAAGAGGACCTACAGCTCACAGTCACTCAGTTTTGCTAGGATTGAGCTGAGCCCATTTCTTCCCAATCCAGGCCCCTACAGTCTCCACAGCATCACTTGGTCAATCCAGGGCAAGGATGTAAAGCAAGGTATCATCAGCAACGATACTTCACCTTGGGCCACTAAATTATCTCACTCAATGGCTTTCTCTTATTTATTTTTTTTAAAATACCATATCATTTTCCTAAAATGCTAGTTATCATAGTGAACTACTGTGTTTCCCCCGAAAATAAGATCAAACCGGAAAATAAGCCCTAACATGATTTTTCAGGATGCTCGTAATATAAGCCCCACCCCCAAAATAAGCCCCAGTTAAAATCATCAGCCAGACATATGCATTTAGTACTGTATTTCCCCCAAAATAAGACTTAACCAGAAAATAAGCCCTAATGCGTCTTTTGGAGCAAAAATTAATATAAGACCCGGTCTTATTTTTGAGGAAACACAGTATGTGTCTTATTCCACATCTAATGTCATATCCGCTGTCAAAATTAGCCTCAGAAACTATGTTTAATTCATAACCTTATCTATTTTATTTGCCTTAAAGCAGACAATTGACATATTATAAAAGCAAAATGTGTTACCTCCTTTTCATGTATTCGGAATAATGCTTGTTCATCTCGAGAAGTGTTGTTTTTCCCCATACCTAACTTGGGTGACATCTATTATAAAAAATAATATTTTGTATTTAACACCAGTGTTAACACAGAGAAAAATTATTATAACAAGACAACCCAAAACAGGCGAACGCTACGTACCAATGAGAGGGACATAGGTTTCTCACGTAAATATCTAGGATTTTCAAGCTGAAAAAGATACATTAAAAGAGGTTTAATATGAAGACTTTCTGAAGTGATAAAGTCTAGATCAGTGATTATTTCCAAGATGAAGATATTTAAAGGGTTTGTGCTTAGTTTCTGACAGAGACATCTTTAAAAAATCTCATACTAGCTTCATGAAACCAACAGCTTAGTTTAAGAGTCACAATCCCTCAAGCAAATCTTCAAAGTTACTGTGAAGTAAAGAGGAAAAGTAAGATATAAATGGAATGAAAATAGTTTATATTTAAAACAGAGAAACAAAGAATCACAATATGGGAGATACTCCTCTCCTGAAGCAGACGGTTATGATATCCCAAAGAATATTTTGAGAAGCAACATTTTAACGTCTATTTATTTATCTAATTTTTCTCAATGGTAATATACATTTCTCTGGCTTTTCTTATACTTCAACTCACTCTTTTAACCCGACAACATCTCTGTGGTATAAACTGAAAGACTATGAATGGTTCATAGTGAGTACATCTGTCAGCTCATAGAATTATTCTTTTTACATCTTTGTTAAACAGCCCAATAATTTTACTTAAACACAAAACCCACTGTTTCATTTGTTGAAACAGTGCAATTATGCAAGTACAGACTGATGCAACTAACACCTTCAGCAAATATCTACAAAATGTTTACTTATTTGTTATTTTTAAAAAGTAAATTAGCAGTTCTGGATGATTTCCAATATATGTAGACAAAAACACCCAAGTACAATGACTCTTAAATAATCAATTAAATCAAATGCTAGCATGAATATAAAGCAAAAATTCATCCAGCAATTTGGAAGGTATGTTGTAGGTGCTACCTATTTTATTCCTTCATAACGTTTTATTCTATGTGCATCTGGTGAAATGATCCACAAAAATTCAGTTGATAATAAAAATTGGTTGAACATCAACGTGCCTCCAACTTTAATTTTGCTGTAGAAAACCATTTTGTATATTTTGTACCTTTCATATCTTTAAACTATTTTTGTTCTGCTATTATTTTTTCTGCTATTAATTAATCTTGAAGCTGCCACAAAACTCTAATTCTGTTGTAGAAAACTAACCCAACTATTCCCTAGAATTTATAGCTGCTTTGTATGGATTTCTGAAAAATATATATTTGAAGAACTGCGGTATTATTAAAGAAAATGTAATTTGTATAAGATAAACTTTGAAATGGAAAACACAATATATTTTGCCTCTATTATATCCCAAAACGATTGTATCATGCTAAACACTTAAGGATTTAAATGTTTTGACATGGTGTCCATTGAGTCCATTGGCTTGGATAAACTATAGAGTCTAATTTCATGAATCTTGAATCATTATGGATTTTTCATCATCTTATCTGGGATGACAATGGAAGATGCTTATAGGGAAGAGATGAAGGCTCTGGTGGACTGGTGCAATAAAAGTAACCTGATTCTAAATGTTGATAAAACAAAGGAGATCATTGTAGATTTTAGAAAGAGCCGGGAGAGTCATACTCCACTCAGAATCAAGGCTGCAGCTGTGGAGGTGGTCAACAGTATTAAGTATCTGGGGGTACAGATAACTAACAATCTGACTTGATCTCTCCACACCTCATCCTTAGTGAAGCGTGCAAACCAGCATCTGCATTTCTGGCGTCGGATGAGGAGCACATCTTTCTCCTTCTGTCCTGGCCACTTTTTACAGAGGCACAATTGAGAACATTTTAACAAACTGCATCACTGTCTGGTTTGGTGGCAGCAGTGCCTCAGATAGAAAGTCCATACAGAGAATGGTAAGGACAGCTGAGAAGATCATAGGAAGCGTGCTTCAGGATGCTGCTTATAAGCACTATGTGGTTAGAGCTCAAAGCATTGTTAGAGACCCCACACACCCACTTTACGGTCTGTTTCTGTTGCTCCCCTCTAGGAGGAGGTTTCGAAGTATTTCTAGCAGGACAATTCTGTAATAGCTTTGTTCCCAATGCCGTCTGATAAACTCGCAAGATTTGGTTTTTTCACCATGCACATGCATACATAACCCGAACTAGACTGTTGTTTCTCTGTGTCATATAATATATGTGGGTATATGCATAATTCTGTATTTATTTATTTTTGTCATATTTATGTAGTGTATATCGGATGTGGTGACCCTTTGAGAGCTGTTTGCAACGAAATGTCATTTTAATGTATGCCGATTAGTGTACATCCAAAGTGTACACCTCTCTTATCAGGGCTGACTGATATCACCGAGCATCCAGCTAGCTCCTTCACTGGGGCCCTTGACAGTTTCCTGACTGCACTGGGTTCCCTGGTCTTCTGTACAGTTTTGGACACACACGCTTATAATGCCCCATACCCCCACAATTGTAACAGACCACTGGTCTCATTGGATTATTATCCCAGGTGGGCGGGCCCATCCCATCAGCTGTCCCAACCTGGCCTCCATTCTGGGGTGGGCCACCCACTGCTGTCCAGGAGGCTATTATCTTGGTTAACTCCAGTATCTGGGTTTGTATCGTTGTTATCCGGTCATCCTCCTCCCTGGCCTTTCTCACTCCTGGACCTAGGGACTGTCCTACCGGCAACTCGGCTGTTGTCTCCTTAGCATCCTCCACTACCTCGGTTGCCCGCACTCTCCTTATAAGCTCGTGATACCCCCAAGCGTTCCCTCTAGCTTCAACCTTTATTTGGCTCCGGACAGGGTCCGAAGCCAAAACACCCCGGGAGAGTTGTTCTATCCTGGCCTGTTCCACCCCAGCTGGATCCAATCCCCCCTTCTCCACTACCTGATATAATAATCTATTCAGGCGCCTTATATATTCAGACAGCTTCTCACCCCTCTTCTGGTACATATGTTCCAACCGGAACAGTAAACTAGAGACCGTCTCAGCAGACCCGAACTCATCATGCAACAAAGAGATAGTCACGCACAGTAAACTGTCCCCGACTCAATGTTAAACTAATAGCTTCTGCAGCAGGGTCCTTTAAACTCTCTCTAACCCATTGTCTTTTCTGGGTGTCTGGTATATCCCATTCCTCAACTGCTTGTATTGCCTGTTCCATCCAAGCTTCATACTCCTCTTCCCCTTCTGGCACTGGTTGCATCCCCGAAAAAGTACATAATTTCCTATATCCAGCCCCTATGCAATAACCCCCCATCAGGTTTTGAACGGAAGTCAAACTTCCCTCCGCCTGTGTGAACCCCACTTCCGCTATCCCTGCAGGTGGGGAAACGCACTTCTCTTTCTTCTGGCCTAGTGGTTTGGTCAAAGGTGTGCTCCATGCAATAGGAAGAATAACCCCCACTCTGACATCTTCTGTCAGTTGCAAACTTTTAACCTGAAAGCACTCCGGAATGCTCTTTTTCCATTCCAGCAGTGCATAAAAATGGGGGAAATCCCGATCCACCCTCATATCTATCAAATATACCCTCTGGTCCGGGGCAAAACTCCTCAATGTCTGTAAAATTCGCTCCTCTGACCAAACATCACCAGGAACATCGATTACCACGCTTGTCCTTACTTCACTATTCTGCTCTTCCCACCACCTGGTAGCCGCATTACAGTCCATTTTGTTCACCTGGCTCATATCCCTACACGAGACTAACCCTTCCTTACTAAGGGGAGGGGCCAGGCAGGGAATCCCGGACGAGCACCCCACGTGTAGCATTACCCCCTGAGAGGCCGCCAAAGCCCAGAGCCCACCCCAGCCCCGTTCCCCTTAGTCAAGCTCTGCAGCTGTGCTCTCTAGGTGTTAGTAAAGTGTCTCTTCCAACAGAGGCTCACACAAAGTGAGGAGGTGGCAGGCTCTTGTCTTCAGGGAGGGGCTTCCAGGAACAAAGATGATCAGCCCCTAGCCCCAATAGTCAATGCTGTGATGGTGTCTAGCAGCCCCAGGCTGTCATAGCAGCAACAGTCAATGATTCCTCAGCGACCTTTTTGGAAACAAGTGAGGAGGGGAAAAACCCCTGGCTCCAGGCAGTAGTAAAACATGAACAAAAGCAGTCAGCTTGCTGCAGTAATGGCTCGCCCCCCTCAGGGCAACTCCCCACAATGTCTAAAACTGGCACAAGCAGCAATAGTCACAGTTCAGATGGCCTTCAATCTTCACAGCAACAAGCAGCCTCTCATCCTCTCCTGTGGCTTCTTGCAGTCTCCGACAGGCCAGTGTCAAACCCCTCCCCCCTTATCCTTTATTATTAAAATCTGAGGTTAACAGCCCCAGCAACTTTCTTTCTCCACACACTCTCTCTTGCCTCCGCTTGGGATATCTCCCTTGCGAAAGAAAGCAATAAAGTTCCACCCCCTCACTCTCTCTCACTCTCTCCTTTTCCCCCTCCTTCACCAGAAGGGATCAGCTTAAAACCTCCAACCCCTCTTTGTCTTCATCTGACGAACTGCAACAACCAACCCCCACACACCTTTCCTTCCTTCCTTTTCTATCTTTTTCCCTCGTCCACACCTGCCGCACCCAAAACCAGCAGCAGCTGTCCCAATCTCTCTCCCCCCAGCCAGGCTCCTGCAGACACTTTCAGACAGCCCCGCTACATGGGTATATGCATAATTCTGTATTTATTTATTTTTGTCATATTTATGTAGTGTATATCGGACATGGTAACCCTTTGAGAGCTGTTTGCAATGAAATGTCATTCTAATGTATGCCGATTAGTGTACATCCAAAGTGACAATAAAGTTATTATTCTATTCTTGTCACTTTCTCCATTCATTATGCAAACTAATTTTGAAGAAAAAAAAAACCACTTAAAAAGTACACTATATAAGAGACTTGGTATTAATTAATGGGGGAGAAAAGAGCAAATGTACTTCACAAATTAAATCTTTGGAATATACCTACATACTCTATGAATCTTGACCTATAATATTGTTGGTTTATCTCTCAGTATCTTCACTTAATAACGCTTGAGCTCTGTTTCCTTCTTTCCAAAATTATTTTTAAATTCTAGCTTTGCTATTTCCTGAGCTGAAATATAGTTCTACAATTAAATCTGTTTAAATTAAAGATATGAACTTCCTATTTCAAAGAATAAAGGCTCAGCTGTTGAAAATTATGATAATAA
Organism: Azemiops feae; assembly: GCA_023970755.1. NCBI lineage: Eukaryota > Metazoa > Chordata > Lepidosauria > Squamata > Viperidae > Azemiops > Azemiops feae. Next base: position 3,297,627 of record JALGBA010004142.1, on the reverse strand, counting down.
GCCATGCACACATAAAAACTCACGGAGAATTCCATACAACAAATTCAAGACAAAGGACAACAATAAAAACTAGTTTTTATGAAGAAAGCCAAGTTTTAATGTCAAGATTTCCACGCATAGTTCTCAGAATGATTCAGCATGTAGGCTGAGGCCAGGATCAATTCTAATGAAATACACACCTTATACCAAAATTCTTCAAGAGACATGCAAATACAGGTAGTCCTTTAACAATTCACCGAGACAATTTGAAATTAGGACAGCACAGAACAAGGAAACATACATTGGTTCTCGTAGTTGGAGCTATAGCAGCACCCTTACAATCATAAGATCATAATTTGGGTGCTTAGTAACTGGCTAACAATTATGATGGTTTACGCATCATGCAATCACATGATTGTTATTTGCAACCTTCAGTGCCAAATTCCAAGAAGGAAAATCAGTGGAGAAGTAGGCAGAAAGTTGCAAATGGAAATCATGTGATATTAGGGTCCAACAATTATGCAAGATTTGCTTAACAACAGCAACCAGAACTGCTACAACTGCCATTGTCAGTCAGCAGAGACATGTCACATCACTCTTTACAATCACAATGCTTAACAACAGAGACGCCGGTCCCAATTACTGTTAAGTGAGGACTAACCTAAAGCTCTCCTCCTCATTGATAATTTGAATTTAACATATTTTTCATTTCCATTTGAACCAAAACAAGAACATGGGGTTTTGCCTGAGGATTTGGTGGACAGTTTGGCTGAGGCCTAGTTGCTGCTTTAAATAGATGGGTGACCAGGGCCTCGGACCATATCACTCCTATGCTGCCTTTCTCTATACGCTGAACCCAGGGTGCAATTTGGTTTATTCGATAGCTAGTCTGCAGCGCGGTTGCAAGAAGACTTGAAGCAAGTTTAACTGGATTCAGGTAAGAATCCATATTACCTTGTAACGATAAGGGGAGAAAAACATCAATATTTCCTTACACATACTGTGTCTGATGTTAGCAGCTATGTTTAAGGTGACTCATTCCCTGCTGACTAGGGAGGGACTCCCAGAATATCTGCTGGGCTGTTGTGAAGATTTTCATCTTGGATGTTGACTTCTCTACTGCACAGAATTTTCTCTGAATCAGGTAATCCTTGTTTAGATGAATTAGAAAATATTCTGTACTTACAAGAACCTGTAGTACTAGAAAATGAAATTAGATCAGAACACATATGATAAAATAATCCAAGCATTTACACCTTTGGAGGATAGGAAAGCTGAAGACCATAAGCACAGTTGGGGTTTCACTTAGCGACCACTTTGCTTAATGACAAAGTAGCAGGTATCAATTGTTGCTAAATGAGGATAGCCTCTATTTGTCCACTGGTACTTTTTAGTATACCAGTTCTACATTGGAAACTCCCGAGTTCGGGTGATTTTGGGATAATATTCCTTGTTTTTCTGTGTTTGTTTCCATCTTCCATGTCTTTACAGAGGTAATTGTATCATGCTTCCTGCCTCTTCTAATTGATTGATTACATCGTGAACCTGGTCCTTTTGCTCTTCCAACAGTGCACTCATGGCTACTGTAATTGAGTTTATCCACTTTGCTGCTGATCATCCTCAATTTTTTTTATATAACTGTATCTGTCATCTGTCTATATAACCTGGTTTTAATATTCTTAAAAATAACTCAAGGCGCTGACTATATCTAATACTCCTTCCTCCTCTTATTTTTCCCCATAACAACAAACCTGCGAAGTGAGTTAGACTGATATTGAATAGCCCAAAGTCATCCAGCTGGGTTTCTTTTCTAAGGTGATACTAGAACTCAATTTCCTGGTTTCTAGCCTGATACCTTAACCATGAGACCAAACTGGTTTTTTCCACCTTCCCAGGATTAGAGCCTGAAATTCTTTGTTCAGTTTTGTCCTCTTCATCTCTCTTGGCTTTGGTTTCTCTTCTTGGACATAACCACTGTCTGTTCAGATAAGCAGTTTGCTTTCTTCTATTGTTTGATCTTTGCAGTCTCCTTTCAACTTAACAACTTCTTTGATTTCATTCTACAATTCCTCACAGCACAAACAATAGTTCTTTTTGTTCTTTTGCTTTAGCTTGACTTGGATTTTGTAAGTGATCTGTTCCACAATCAATGCATGGTCATGTCTTTGCTGTTGTAACTGAGGTCTTCCAAGAACTTAATTAATTAGATTTCTGTGTAGTCTGCCTGTGATGTCCACATACATAGGCATTGTTTTAGTTGTTGGAGAACTGTGTTAGCAATGAAGAAATCATTGGATTGCCAAAAGTTCTTCTCTTGCTTCACTTTGTTTTCCTTAACCATATAATCCAATAACATTTTCCTCCTTAATATTTGCAATTCTCTTATTTCACTCTCCAACCATTAGTACCAGATCTTGCTTTTATGTTCTGTTGATTTCAGATTGAACTTGATCCTAAAATTAACCAACTTCTTCCTCTTATGCATCAATGGTTGAAGTATAAACTTGGATAAACATCATAGTAAAGGGTTGTCACAAAACCTAACAGGTGTTGTTTGGTCACTGATTGTATCCAAGAGCTATCCTTGCTACACCCTTCTTTAGTGTGAAAGTAATACCATTTCTTATTTGTTTTTCATGTCCTTTGTAATAAACAATAAGAGCCCCTGACCGAAAACATTTAATTCCAGTCCATTTCAAATTGCTATTGCCTGAGAGGTTAATGTGTAGTTGATTCATTTCATCTTTTACTATATCAAGCTTTTTCATGTTCATGCTCCGTATGTTACTTAGTTTCACAGCACTAGTAATTCTGACTTTTTAGCTTTCGGTTTTCTTTTTTGATATAGCAACATCAGCAACTAGACATCCCAAACACATTAATCTAGCTGCATCACAAACATTATTCGTTCACTACATTTCAATTCTCAGCTTTTACGCAATATTTAAAAGCCACTTTTTTTTAGCGCTGACATGTTATGTTACAGAAATTAATTAACCTGACTGCAGTTGCCACCTATGAGCGGATTGCCTATAGATGTAGACTTTGTTAGGACAACTATAATGAAACATGGGACTCATTTATACAAAATTCCTGTTGTTTAAAATGTAATAGTTATATAAATATATTAGAAATATATATGTATTTGAATAATAATTGCATTAGATAATTATTTACTTATTTATTCTTATTTACTATGACATTTATATGTTACCCATCTCACCAAGCTACCCTTTAGGCAGCTTACAACAAGTAAAAGGATCGGAATAAAAATTTAAAAATTACAATAATAAATATTACCATTAAAATTAACTTTAAAATTGACAAAGATTGTGAGAAAGGGAGCAAGATACCCACAGGGTGGAGGTAGAGTCTTCTTTTAATCCATTAGCCACCTCCAAGTATGATATACCTCAAGTGACAGAGCCAGGTTTTCAGGCTCTTTTGCAAGGCCAAGATGATAGGTGCAGATCTATATACAGAACTGTAACTATTTATAGTTTAAATTATATAGAATACTATTTTTCTCATTACATTTATTCATTTTTTTTAAAATAAATCACATTTTCTATTTTTTTCTTTAACAATGAATGTATTCTTATCTTAGTGGGACTTTCCATTTCTTTGTTATTATTTTAAAAGCAATAAAAGAATAAATTAAAAATATTTCAGAAATTAATTATAATAGCAAGGTCCCTTCCAACATTATTATTATTATTATTATTATTATTATTATTATTATTATTATTATTATTATTATTATTATTATTATTATTATTATTATTATTATTATTATTATTATTATTACCCCCCACTGATTTTCAGGAAAAATATCATCATGGATAATATAATAAAGCTTCATTAAATTTTCCCTTGGAATTATTTTTAAAAACATGCATAATCTTGATCTTGATAAAAAAAATTCCATTTATTTTTACCCTATGGGCAGATTCTATCTTTTATTTATTATTTACATAATTTATATTTTGCTCAATTTTAAATACTCTAGGAAGCTCATATAAAACATTATAAATATCCTAAAACAGTCAATTTAAAACAACAAATATAATTAAAACATAATTAGAAATTGAAAACAAACCACTAGAGTACCTTAGGCCCCAGAAGCAAAGACTTTTTTGCCACCTTTCTGAATTTTAAAAGTGGAAGGGTAATCCTGTCTTGAGGAATTACTACAGAGTGAGAGAGATATTCTAAACAAACAAACACTGATTCAGCACTTTTGACTCTTAAGTCCCAAAGCATCACTTCCTGGACTAACTACATAGGACAGGTAGATTGTTTTGGGGGAAGAGGGTTCCCTAAATAACATAGGTCCTAGACATGTAAAATTATATCTAAGGTCAAGCACTTTTAACTGTACACATAAGCATACCAACAAATGCCAAGCCCATAATATTGACACAACACTAGCAAAATGGCTGTCACCTACCAGCAAGGTAACTGCCACATTCTCCATAAGCTTAAACTTCCAGGTAGTCTTCAAAGGTAGCCCCAAACTGAATACATTTCAACAATCCAAATTCAAACTAACCATGATTCTTGCAAGAATGTCCCATTCCAAAGGGAGTGTAACTGGCACAGTTTCCCCTGTTCACAATTTCTATTTTCTGCTCAAGAAGCAGTTGCGAATATAGAAGAACATATAAGTCATGAAGCCAATCTTTAAGCAAAGAAACAAACATTTCTTCTAGCAAAACTTTGCTAGAACATACTTCTTGCAAATAAATTATGATAATCATGTATTGCTTGTAAAGGAAAAAAACAGCAGAAACACCAGTTAAAGTTAAAGATTATCTTGTTAATATATTTTTAAAAATAAAAGTGAATATTTGTAGCTCAGGGTTGAAATGTGCTCACTGAGCTTGGTTATTTTCTTGCAAGATGTTTTATTACCCAAAGTAGGTAACATCATCAATGCTAGAAAGCACTCCTTATTTTAGAAAATACAATGAACTATTAATCCATTCATAAATGGATTATGTTCAAATAGAATCATTACATTCTAAAATTCTAAAACAAGAGTTATATCTTTTCTAGCCCTGAGGATGTTGTATGTTTAAACTTGGATGGGACACTTCCCCATTCAAGAGTAGAACATAATCTGCAATCTTCTGGGATTCATAGTTCCTGCTTGATGAGCAAGAAGGCCATTGCACAACTTTGACCTAATACACCAATTGTGCCCTTCCCTAAATAGGGAAGCCCTTCAAACACTCATTCTCAATCAGGTCACTTCAGCTTGACATATGCATTCTACAAGGGGCTGTTGCTGAAAACCACCCAAAGCTTCAACTAGTCCAGAATGAGGCAGCTTGGGCATGTAACACCTGTCCCAGCTTGTTTCCAAGTGTGATTCAATGTGCTTGTTATTACTCATGGTAGAGGACCCAACTACCCAAGGGATTACCTATCTCCCCTAGTATCTGCTCGACCACTTCAGTCCAGTAAGCATGGCAAGATCTGGGGTTCCTTTGGTTAAACAATGCCATCTACTAAGATACTGAAAGCATCCTCTCACACAGCACTTGCCCTCTGAAATGAGATCCCCTCCAAGATCCAGGTGGCTCCTAACCTACTGGAAGTTCACAGGACCTTGAAGATCTGGCTCTTTATCCAGCTTTCGGCCAGAATGGGTACAGACCCTTTTGAAGAGTGTTTGTATGTTTGTTGCTATGTAGTTTTCCCATCTATATTTCTTACTGATGTACTGTTATTTAATATTTTTAAGCTTTTTGTGAATCATCCAGAGTCATTAGAAATTATGTGGTATATTCCTTGAATAAATAGACACAATTCAAGATTTTAGAAACTTATTTAGTTCCCACTGTAAGCTGTCCATCGGCAAAAAAATCCAAGTAATTTGATTAACAAACTGACGAGACCGCATAGGCTGAGGCAGGGCCATCTACAAAACCATTTATTTGGCATTAGGCTATGTAGCACTTCAGGTTTGAAAGCAAAGAGACGCTTTAGAGTTCACAGAGCTACAAATGTAGAACCTTTCTGAAACTTCTTAAATAGTTGTACCAATTCCTGAAATGACATAACTATTTGATGGGGCAAAAATAGAGATTTTCAGAGGAAAAAAACCCCTCTCCTCATACAAACATAGCCTCCCATCATATGAAACACATGAAAGCAACAAAAATCCATCATCCTGTATCTTTCCAATCTTATGTGATATTATCCACAACTCTCTGCAGTTCCGCTGACCTTTTAATTTCCTGTTCCCATCATCTAACACTTTCCTTACATGGGTTTTGAAAGAGATTAGATATATTTGATGTACAAATAGCTACTAGTCATGACGGTTATATACAACCTCCAAAATAAACCGTAGTGTATCTCTGAATTCCAGATGGTGAAATACAGAAAGAAATCTTGCTGATGGATTTCCTAGAAAAGTCTAGTTGGAAAATAAAGTTTTGGACTCTTAAATACCTTTAAAAACACCAGGATTTATTTTAGTTTCTTTCCAACTCATTTTAGAACATCTTGTGCAAAGTCATGTTACACATACTGAATGCAGGGATTAAACTAGTAATATTTTGAAATAAAAAAAAATGAACAGAAAAACCAAATTTACCCCAAGATTCCAACTGTTGAGACGAGCTTCAAAGTCACTGTCATCAAAAGAAGTTTTTCTTCTATAACAGTCTCCCTGAAACATTCAATTTTTAGGTAAAATGTTTTAGTGCAAATAGGGAAAAACAGGAAAATTAGGAGAAAACATGTGTATATAATTTCTGGAAAAGGTTGATGTACATATTGTTATGTAATTTCCTAATGTAAACCAGCGATTATTTCCACATAAGTGGTAGTAATGGCAGGGGAGAGTTAATTTAGCATATGCAGGCCTCTTTGGGGAACCTTTGCATCAGGAAATTGTTTATAAAGGCTCTAAAGGAAAATTCTGGAAATAAGTTGAGGAAAGCTGCACAATTTTCAGAGTTCTTCATCTTTTCATACCATTTTATTTATTAAGCTATAACATTTGATGCAAGATAAGTAAGTTATTCAAAACAGACATCTTCAAATGATTATTATTAAGAAGAGGCACAAAAAACCTAAATAGTTTAGTATTGACTAAATACCTTAATGTTGAAAAATAAAACTATATGCTATCTGTTTCCCATGTTCTTTATTGGGTCCAATTCAGCACTTTATTGCAAAACACCGTTGTAGTTTAAAACACATTGCAATATACCATACATACATACATACATACATACATACATACATACATACTACTTGACATCAGTTCTGCCTTTTTTCTGTTTTAACGTCTCTGTTTTTTTGCATTCTGAAATTTAAAAAAGCTGGTTACTGCAAATATGGAAAAACCCTTACCCTTGTCTTTGATGGAAAGTTCTCATCTTCTGACAAATGAGGAGGACTCGTAGAATGTGATCTTAAGGCTAGTTTTCCATTACAGGTATATTGTTCCCTGTAATAAATAGCAATAAACAGAACATACTGAAAAATCTTGTCTTCACAATAGTTCCTTAATACCCATTTCTTTCTTTATATTTCTATCTTGCCTTTCTATTTCAATGCTATATGCTTTTTCAAAAGGCACAGAAATAGAGCAATCAAATCAATCATCATAATAAACCAACAAGGTGAGGCAACGTGCAACTAAAAATTGTATCAGACAGCCTTTGCTCTCCTCACCCTTTTGAAAAGCAGCTTGTCTACATAATTTATAATATTTGCTTCCTAAAAATTATACAAGTAGTCCTCACATTATCAACCAGTCAAAGGTATGACAGACCCCCGCAAAAGCTTCTTAAGACCCTGTTCTCGAGTTCCATTGACTGCACATACATCTGAGATCACATGACCATATTTTGGATGCTTGGCAACCAAATCACTTTTTATGGCTGGTTTTAGCAGTCCAAAGTCACATGACATTCCTGAAGGCAACAGTTTGGTAAACAAGATAAGATTTTCCACCCTAGGTTTTACTGTAATTAAAATAGAGAAAGGCTCCCTTTTTGAGTTAGGTGAAGTATGATTTAACATTCTAGAACAGCAGTCCCCAACCTTTATGGCTTAACAGCCTGGTGGGGGGAGGGGAACTGGACTCTAACAGCGGGCTGGCACAGCTCAATTTGTGCAAGTGGTGGGCTGGCACACACACGCATGCTTGTACAGCTTGACTTGTGTGAGTTGAGCTGCGTGCGTGTGTGCATGTGTGCCGACCCACTGCTTGCATGGCCCGGTTGCAGATAGGCCATGGCCCGATAGTTATGCATAAGATTTGTAATTTCTTGAGGGTTGCTAAAGTGGCATTTCAGGGAATTCTTGATTCATCACCACTTGCACAAATTGAGCTGTGCCAGTCTGCTGTTAAGAGTCCAGTTCCCCTCCCCCCACCAGGCTGTTAAGCCATAAAGGTTGGGGACTGCTGTTCTAGAATGTTAAATCATACTTCACCTAACTTAAAAAGGGAGCCTTTCTCTATTTTAATTACAGTAAAACCTAGGGTGGAAAATCTATCTTGTTTACCAAACTGTTGCCTTCAGGAATGTCCTACAGAACACAGAAGCTGGTATATTCTTTTTTTGATAGAACTTTGTTAGATCTTTGAGTTGATCTAACAAGGATTTGTTGTAATAATAAATTTTGAATCATAAGGTAAATCAACATATCATTTTTCTATCTTTCTTTTCAGTATACCAAAAATCAATGTTGTCCTTTCTTCTGTTTTTTGTAACATCAGAATTCAATTTTCTACTCTAAAGTTACCAAATTAGTTCTTTTAGAAAAAGATAAGTTACCATTTTTAATGTTTTCATAATTAAGGAAGTTACCCTATCTTAATATCAACTAAGTTACCCCAGTTTCAGAATAACAAGACTGGTTTTCATAATCAAGGAAAATAAAACTATTAAAAAGTGTTTTAGTTTTTAGAAACACTGTGTAATACAGTTTTCAGCTTTCCTATTTTTTTTTAAAAAAACAACACTTTATAAGGAAGGCAGACCGTAAGCAAACCTTTCATATAGTTGAATAATAGATGAAGACAATGTGAAATCTGCTTAAAAATTAAACATTCTTAAATTATTAACCATTCTATTTTTCTAATTCTTAAACACATTATCAAAATATGTTGCAAGTATGCATAGTACATTTCACCCTATTACTAACAGTTCTAATAACTACAACTAGAGGCTTCCCTTACTTTATGCTAGGGTTACGTTCCTTGAAAACCTCACATAAAGTATACCAGAGGAAAAAAGGGGCTTGAGGGGCATGGTGTTAAATTCTGTAACCCAAATGCAATGACAAATTTGTTCATAAATTTTTAGAGCCTTCTACTTAAGCTCTCAGAATAACAGAATAACAGAGTGGGAATGGACCTTGGAGGTCTTCTGGTCCAACTCCCTGCTCAAGCAGGAGACCCTATACCATTTCAGACAAATCGTTGTCCAATCTCTTCTTTAAAAACTCCAGTGTTGGAGCATTCACAATGGGAGGCAAGTCATTCTACTGATTAATTGTTCTAACTGTCAGGAAATTCCTCCTTAGTTCCAGGTTGCTTCTGTCCTCGATTAGTTTCCATCCATTGCTTCTTGTTTTGCCTTCTGGGGCTTTGGAGAATAGGTTGACCCCCCTTTTCTTTGTAGCAACCCCTTACTAAATATTGGAACACTGCTAAATATCACCCCTTTCATTAAACTAGACATATACAAAAAAAAATTTTTAAATAAGTTTTATTAGTTTTTTTTTATTTTACATCAGAGTGCTTGAGAATCACCGTGGAGATAGGGTAATCAATCATCCAAAAAAGAAAACATAATCATACACATATAATTCAACAATTCTTTAAAAATTCCTTCTCTATTTCCCTCAGATGCTATAACATAATCAAATTAATACATTTCTGAATAAAGTTCAACCATTGTAAAGAAAATCAATAATATTTCACCTATATCAATCCAAATCCTGTTTTTAAGTTTAACTAATTTACAATTACCATTTTCCAATTAGCCTTAAATAAACATGTAATTTCCATTTCGGGTCACCCAGTTTCCCATAAACAATAATTATTTCTAAAGTATATAGATTATTCCAACCATTATATTTTAATATTTCCCAACTGTATTCTATTTTCTATTCTACTCCATTTCAAATATACTTTTTACAAATCAATCCATATCTCTAAAAATCCCTCAATTGTTCTTACATAATCAAATTAGTACATTTCTGAATAGAATTTAATCATTGTAAAAAAAAAAACAGATCTAAATGAAATTCAATCATTGTAAAGAAAATATCAATAATATTTCACCTATATCAAAACATATAATTTGCATTAACTATGTAACTGCCGCTCCCTCCGCGATCAACAAGTGTCCTCCCCAGCGGTAGTCGCCCCTCCAGGGCGACTTTCGACCCTGTCCAGGGTCTACCGGTGGGGGGAAACCGGCCGGTGAAGAGAGCAAACTCTTCACTCGACCGCAGGCGCTGCAACCAGATCCGGAAGCCTAGACATATCCAATATTAATCAAACAATCAAACATTCCTTGTTTTGCATTTATTAGCATTGTTTCATCTTTATCAGCACTTCTTGCAATATTTCACATACAGATACTCCTCATTTACCAACTATATTTGTTCTGTTATGACAGTGTTGGGAAAAAATAACTTTTAAAGCCCATTTACAACTATTTACGAGCTTCGCAGTATCTCACAGTCACATAAGTGCCATTACAGTTAATCTGCATTGTCCTGTGCCTAACCTGAGATTTCCTTTTTCTTTCTCCCCTTGCAGAGCAGAAAGATTGCAGAGGGATTACAAAAGTAAGTTATTTGCTCTTCTACACATCAAAAGCAATGTGATCAATATGCCAACTCAGGACTGACAGCTGCGGGCATGCGACACAAACAGTTTACAGTACTCTCTTGAAATCTTTCTCTCTAATCCCTCCTCTCGGCTGGAGAACGGCAAGAAAAGAGCAAGTGATCTCTGTAGGTAATGTCTCCTTTGCGTGACCCTTCCGCCTTGCAGAGATTTCAAGAGAATAAGCTGTTCACCCTTCCACATATTGAAATCAATGTGATCACACCAGCAGTGAGAAAGGATCAGGCAAAGGAGAGATCAGAAATCACTTGCTTTTTTGCTATCTCCACTCCCACAGACCAGAGACAAAGGGATTTCAAGAGAGTAACCTGCTTTTGTAGCATGCCCACGGCTCCCACTTCCGGGCTATGGTGTGATTGCATTGTTTTTAATATATTGTTGTTGTTAGTTGCGAAGTCGTGTCCGACCCATCGCGACCCCATGGACAACATTCCTCCAGGTCTTCCTGTCCTCTACCATCTTCTGGAGTCCATTTAAGCTCACGCCTACTGCTTCAGTGACTCCATCCAGCCATCTCATTCTCTGTCATCCCCTTCTTCTACTGCCCTCAATCTTTCCTAGCATCAGGCTCTTCTCCAGTGAGTCATTCCTTCTCATTAGGTGGCCAAAGTATTTGAGTTTCAACTTCAGGATCTGGCCTTCTAAGGAGCAGTCGGGGTTGATCTCTTCTAGGACTGACCGGTTTGAATGCCTTGCAGTCCAAGGGACTCGCAGGAGTCTTCTCCAGCACCATAGTTCAAAGGCCTCAATTCTTTGGCGCTCAGCATTTCTTATGGTCCAACTTTCACATTGCAACTGGGAAAACCATGGCCCTGACTATACGTACTTTTGTTGGCAGGGTGATGTCTCTGCTTTTTAGTATGCTGTCTAGATTTGCCATAGCTTTCCTCCCCAGGAGCAAGCGTCTTTTAATTTCTTGGCTGCAATCCCCATCTGCGGTGATCTTGGAGCCCAGGAAAATAAAATTTGTCACTACCTCCATTTCTTCCCCATCTATTTGCCAGGAATTGAGAGGGCCGGATGCCATGATCTTGGTTTTCTTAATGTTGAGTTTCAAGCCAACTTTTGCACTCTCCTTCTTCACCCGCATCAAGAGGCTCTTCAGTTCCTCTTCACTTTCTGCCATTAGAGTGGTATCATCTGCATATCTTAGGTTGTTGATATTTCTCCTGGCAATCTTAATTCTAACTTTTGATTCATCTAGTCCTGTCTTTCTCATGATGTGCTCTGCATATAAGTTAAATAGGCAGGGCGACAGTATACAGCCTTGCCGGACTCCTTTCCCAATTTTAAACCAATCAGTGGTTCCGTGTCCAGTTCTCACTGTTGCTTCTTGACCCACATATAGGTTTCTCAAGAGACAAATAAGATGGTCTGGAACTCCCATCTCTTTAAGAACTTGCCACAATTTGTTGTGATCCACACAATCAAAGGCTTTAGCATAGTCAATGAAGCAGAAGTAGATGTTTTTCTGGAACTCCCTAGCTTTCTCCATGATCCAGCATATGTTGGCAATTTGATCTCTAGTCCCTCTGCCTCTTCGAAATCCTGCCTGTACTTCTGGTAGTTCTCGATCCACATACTGCTGGAGTCTAGCTTGTAGGATTTTAAGCATAACTTTACTAGCATGTGAAATGAGTGCAATAGTGCGATAGTTTGAACATTCTTTGGTATTGCCTTTCTTTGGAATTGGAATGTAAACTGACCTTTTCCAATCCTGTGGCCACTGTTGTGTTTTCCAAATTTGCTGGCAAATTGAGTGTAGCACTTTTACTGCATCATCTTTTAAGATTTGGAATAGCTCAGCTGGAATACTGTCACCTCCACTAGCTTTGTTGCTGCTCAGATTTCCTAAGGCCCATTTCACTTCACATTCTAGGATGTCTGGCTCAAGGTCAGTGACCACCCCATCGTGGTTATCTGGGACATTAAGCTCGTTCTTGTATAGTTCTTCTGTGTAGTTTTGTCACCTCTTCTTAATCTCTTCTGCCTCTGTTAGGTCCCTGCCATTTTGGTCCTTTAACATGCCCATCTTTGCATGAAACGTTCCCTTCATATCTCCAATTTTCTTGAAGAGATCTCTGGTCCTCCCTATTCTATTGTTTTCTTCTATTTCTTTGCACTGTTCATTTAAGAAGGCATTCTTAACTCTTCTAGCCATTCGCTGGAATTCTGCATTCAATTGGGTGTATCTTTCTCTTTCTCCCTTGCCTTTCGCTTCCCTTCTTTCCTCAGCTATTTGCAAAGCTTCCTCAGACAGCCATTTTGCTTTCTTGCATTTCTTTTTCTTTGGGATGGTTTTAACTGCTACCTCTTGTACAATGTTGCGAACCTCTGTCCATAGTTCTTCAGGCACTCTGTCTATCAGATCTAATTCCTTAAATCTATTTGTCACCTCTACTGTATATTCATCAGGGATATGATTTAGTTCATACCTGAGTGGCCTAATGCTTTTCCCTACTTTCTTCAATTTAAGCCTAATTTTTGCAACGAGAAGCTCATGATCTGAGCCACAGTCAGCTCCTGGTCTTGTTTTTACTGACTGTATAGAACTTCTCCATCTTTGGCTGCAGAGCACATAGTCAATCTGATTTCTATGTTGACCGTCTGGTGATGTCCATGTGTAGAGACGTCTCTTGGGTTGTTGGAAAAGAGTGTTTGCTATGACCATCGTATTCTCTTGACAAAATTCTATCAGCCTGTGCCCTGCTTCATTTTGTACTCCAAGGCCAAACTTGCCTGTTATTCCGGTTATCTTTTGACTTCCTACTTTAGCATTCCAATCCCCCATGATGATAAGGACATCATTTTTTGGTGTTAATTCTATAAGGTGCTGTAGGGCTTCATAGAACGGTCGATTTCATCCTCTTCAGCACCAGTGGTTGGGGCATAGACCTGGACTACTGTGATATTGAATGGTTTGCCTTGGATTCGAACTGAGATCATTCTGTCATTTTGGGGATTGTATCCCAGTATTGCTTTTCCTACTCTTTTATTGACTATGAAGGCTACTCCATTTCTTCTGAGGGATTCTTGCCCGCAGTAGTATACTTGATGGTCGTCTGAGTTAAATTCACCCATTCCTGTCCATTTTAGTTCGCTGATTCCTAAGATGTCGATGTTCAGTCTTATCATCTCTTGTTTGACCACGTCCAGCTTGCCTTGATTCATGGATCTTACATTCCAGGTTCCTATGGAAAAAAGATCTTTATAGCATCGGACTTTCCTTTCACCACCAGATGCATCCACAGCTGAGCGTCCTTTCGGCTTTGGCCCAGTCGCTTCACTCTTTCTGGCACTACTAGTACTAGCCCTTCCCCAGTAGCATATTGGACACCTTCTGACCTGAGGGGCTCATCTTCCAGCGTCATATCTTTTTGCCTTTTGGTACTGTCCATGGGGTTTTCATGGCAAAGATACTGGAGTGGGTTGCCATTTCCTTCTCCAGTGGATCACATTTTGTCAGAACTCTCTGCTACGACCTGTCCATCTTGGGTGGCCCTGCATGGCATAGCTCATAGCTGCATTGAATTACGCAAGCCCCTTCGCCACGACAAGGCAGTAATCCATGAAGGTTGTTTTTAATATATACAAGACAATAAGTAGGTAGTTGAGCATTCCAAAGGATGAGCAGTTAGGAAGCAAACAAAAGCTGAAGGTATGAAACTAACTACTCTTGTCTCTTTCTAACTGGAAAGTACAATTGTAGTCATGTGATTTCCAACTTTAGTGCAGAGGTCCCCAATCCCAGGTCTGTGGCATGCTAGAAATCAGGCTGTGCAAACAAGCAAAGCCCCATCCGCGGGATGCAGGCAGCATGCAGAACCACGCCCCCTTCAGTCTGCAGAAAAATCTCTCTCCACAGAACCGGTCCCTGGTTCCCAAAAGATTGGGGGTTGCTGGCTTAGTGGGAGTTGCGGGTCCTAATTAGGGTTATTAAGCAAAGATTATCTGTAATACGTTAAAAGCTCATTCCAGGGCTGAGGGATTTTCATCCGTTGTAGGTAAATATTTTATCTCCAACTTAGTTTTTAACATCAGTGAGGTCTTTTTCCTTTTCGGTAAGGGAGTTGGACAAAATGTTGATAACCACTTTAACACCATAATAACAGCACTAGCTATTGCAGTACGGAACAGAGTGATAAATACAAATAGAACTGCACAACATGATAGCAAATGCTTAAGCAAGGGCAAAAGGGGAATTTGGGGGGAAAATGTTCAAGTGCTTTTGGCAAGAAAAACTTTGATACAAATGGACAATGCTGAGACAAATCACATACTAGTAATTTTTTTTCATAAAGTGAATTCTTAGGTGAAAATGACCAATTGCATCATAGCAAAAATGCATTAGTGAATTGGCATAAAGAAAAGAAAACCTGTAGTTTTTTTATCTACAGTGTTTAACTATGTTTCCAGTTAAACGTTTCTTTCAATTGAGCTGATTATACAATTGCTAGAATTTTATTACATGCTGATTTAGACATTTAATACACTTTTTCATTATTTTTATTGAACTATGATTAACAAGTAATATCAGGTAACTACATTAACATAAATCCAAAATGCATACAGAAAAAATATAGAAAGTTTTAAAAAGATCTAGTACAATGTAAATAAAGAGATATGTAGTATACACATAGAAACTTACCATATATATAAAGTACACCATATTATAACTTGTTGCTATTAAGGTAAACCATAAAATCCATCCAAATTTGATAAAATTGAATTCCTGCCTTTGATGTCTCATTATTTTAATTGTGATTTTTTTTCTAATGTGGCAACTGAAGCATCTCTTCACCTGGTTTCCCAAAGTCATTCCCATAAACCATTACAATCTGTTTCATTCTAGAAAAATATTTTGGGTGGAAAAAAGCATTGATATTTAAAAAAAATATTTGGCTCTAATATAGTTTCAGTTTATGGCTACCAAAATAAAATGTGATTTTATTGCAGGATTCTTAATTGTCCTTGCATCTGTGAATCCATGATTATGCATTAAATTTGAAATCTCTTATGAACTCCAGTCTGAATTTTTAATGCATCAGTACTGAAATCAATACTGAAATCCCTCTTACTATAAAATTATCTGTGTGGAATTTTTTTTACTGTCCTTAATTTTCAATAACCAGGAACATACATAAATGTTAGAGTTATTATTTTATCAAATTTCCCATGTATATTTATTTACCTTCCCTATGTTTTAGAATCTTTTGAACTTTGAAATTTATTCCAGCTTTGAAAATATATAAATACATTAACTATGTAACTACATAATTGGATTAGCAACTGGACTATAATATCACTATGAAGGCTGTCACTTCTTATTTTTATTAATATCTGGTACAGAAATAAATTAAAATAGACAAATTCCAATTTTGCTTTTTAATAAAATAATAACTTCCAAAATATATAAGGCAAAGACTGAATGAAGGTGAAGTTCTATTTAGAAGATCCCATAATGGGAATCTTGGGACCACCATAGTACAAGTAATCCTCCAGTTACAATCATTCATTCAGTGACTGTTTGAAGTTCTGACAATGCTGAACAAAGAGATTTAAGAGCAGGAGTCAAAATTCTCTCTGTTGCAGCATCCCCATGTTGAGGTAAACAAAACTGAGGTGCCTGATAACCAGCTCATATTTACTCATTTTTTTACTTCTACATGTCATATTCGAACCAGATTGGTGTGATGGGTAAGGCACCAGGTTAAAAACTGGGAGATTGGAAGTTCTAGTTCCACCTTCGGCACAAAGCCAGCTAGGTTACCATAAGCAAGTCACATTCTCCCAGTCCTATGAAGAAGGCAATGGCAAACTGTTTCTGAAATTTTGCTAAGAAAAATGAAGGTACTTGTCCAGGCACTTGCCAGGAGCCAATGCTAACTCAAAGCCATCAAAAAAGATTATATTTTATTATTTTTATAAATAACTCAAGTTGGTGAACATTGTTAATATTTCTCCGTACAACCACAATCCTATTAAATGAGAGGGAGTTACTGGCCCGAAGACACCCAGCCAGCTTTCATGCCTAAGGAGGGACTAGAACTCACATTGCTGTAAATTTAAAATAATAATTACTTCAATAATATATGTATTTATTTCTACTAGATACCTGTTTGTATTTTGAGGTGAGAATAAGGTGGATTCATCTAATTATTATGGATGGAATAGTCAAAATGAAACAATGGTTCATATGATGTGATTACTTCACATATTACATTTGTTCCTCAAAACTCATTAGTTTTCTGAATAACTGTGTTCTTTTGTATTATATACCAAAGTTTTGGAAATCAAGGGGAAAACAAAGATATGGCATAATTGCAAAACAACAACAACACAAAAGAAGCCTGAGGAATTAACTCAGTGATGGTAAACCTTTTGGGCAAAGTGCCTAACCTGACTCTGCGAGTGTGTCATAGTTCCCACCACCATGCAAAAGAGAAACAATTCTCTATGCATCTATCCATCTAGGCCTGAGCAGCAATACCCAGCAGCAGCATCGAGGTTGGGCCTAAGTAGAGACCTAGGGCCTCTACTTCTGACCTAGTGCCTCCTCTGCCACTCAAAAAGGCACCTCCCAGGATCTGTTACACGATGCTTACCTTCTGGCAGTGTTCTCTTCCTGTTTACAGGCCCCTCTGGCCTACCGGAGGCTGTGCCAGATCGCATGGGGCCTTTATTCTTGAAGCAGCTTCAGAAAATGCTCTTCCACAGCCTCTACAGACTCCAAAAACTGCACGAACGCACTCTCTGTTCTTTCATGATTTTTTAAGATTCTGGAGGCCATGCAAAAAACAGGCCATGCCCCATTCTTGTGCTGCCTCTGCAGCCTCTGAAAATCGCACAACAGCGAGGTCTGTTTTTTGGAATAGTTGTCATTAAGTGCTGGTGAACACTGGTGTGTCACCCAAAATGTGGTGGAGTGTCACCTTTGACACGTGTCAAAGGTTCACCATCACTTAGCTACCTTATTTAAACCTGAACAAGGATTCCACTGTCACTATTCCATTTTTTATGGTTTTCATTGTGGTAGGGGATTTCAATCAGACTGACCTGAAAGCAGCCCTCCTTAATTTCCATCAATACGTGGATTTTGCTACTACAGGTGTGAATTCTCTGGATTTAGCTTACTCTAACACCAAGAAAGCATTTAAGGCTGCCCCTTGCCCTCATTTTGGCTCCTCAGATCATCTCTCTGTGATGCTTATGCCAACATATAAGCTTTGTTAATTAGAGAGAGGCCAGCTACTAGAAAACAGATGAGAGTATGACTGGCAGGAGCTATGGAAGCTCTTCAGGATTGTTTCGGGCACACAAACTGGAGCATATTTAAAGAGGCTGCAACAAATGTGCACGAGTATGCTTCTACTGCAGAAATGTCAAACATGCGACGTCATGTGACGTCGCGCAACGTATCGGAGCTTTTTCCCCATTGCCAGCAATGGGGTGGGCGCGGTTTCCGGTGATGCGTCCGGCCTGCGGGCCGACAGTTTGACACCCCTGTTCTATTGTGTCTGCTTGTATTCAAACGTGCATGTCTGCTTATATTCAAACAAGGATGTCAGTGTTCTTAAGACTACTGTTATATAGGCAAATGAGAAACCTTGGATGTGTCAGGAGGGTTAGGGGATGTTGAAGGTGAGAAACGTGACTTTTAAATCAGGCGATGTGATGTGGCAGCACTTACCATAACAAGAGCTGATTTGAGACGAACTATAAAAACAGCAAAGTGGACCTACAGTCAGAGGGTACAGATTTTTTTTCAAGATCCTATGGACCCTAAAAGGATGTGGCAAGGTATTTGGGTTATTACTGACTATAAGGCAGCTTCCCCTGACACGTAAGGGTGACATGGATTTTCTAAATAAGTTAAATGTCAGAGGTCCTTGCCACCCCCTGGCTCCAGCAAGAAACAAGCCGTTGAGTTCACAGGTAGTCGGTTTATTTCCGGAACGCTCTGGCATGCAGTAGTCAATCAGACAGCAAACAAAGTCAGCGCTGGGAGCAACCGCCTCCCAGCGCTCTAAATAGACACCTCCCGGCCGGCCCCACCCCCCACCCAGCATCCGACATGTGCACCGGTATGGCAGCAAGGCAAGGAAGTGAGGCAGGACTTCAGCTCCCCACCGTTCTCCGTGCCGATCAGCTGCTCGGCGGGACGGCCTCGCAGCTGCGTTCTGCAGGGTCCCCCTTCCAGCATACAGGTACACACCAGGGAGAGGGAGGGAAAGGGCTGTTTCTGCCATCTCTGCTGCTGGTCCCATCCGCTGCCTCCGGACGCCTCCATCCGACGAACTTGTTCCCCCCTCCCCCCTCCCATTAGTGGCAAGCCCACAGGGTGCTGAACAGGTGCTCAGGTTTGGTACAACTGCTGTTCGGAAGGTCCTGCAGAAAGTCGGAACACTTGAAAGGCTGCAGGTGCTGATAATATCCCTGGGCAAGTACTTAAGGAGTGTGCTGACCAGTTGGCCATTGTTTTTACAGACATTTTCAATCTTTCGTTCTATCAGGCCATGGTTCCATCATGTTTTAAGACTGCAATCATTGTACCAGTGCCCAAAGCATCTATAATCAGATGCCTTAATGATTACCGTCCAGTTGGACTCACTTCCATTATGATGAATTGTTTTGAGAGATTGGTAAAGCACTGTGTTGTTTCAAGCCTTCTGCCCTACATTTGACTCATTACAGTGCCTATCGGAAGAACCACTCTATAGATCAGGGGTAGGCAACCTTGGCTCTTTTATGACTCGTGGACTTCAACTCCCAGAATTCCTGAACCAGCATGGCTGACTCAGGAATTCTGGGAGTTGAAGTCCACGAGTCATAAAAGAGCCAAGGTTGCCTACCCCTGCTATAGATGATGCACTTTCCTGTGTGCTTCATCTTAGCTTGGCGCACCTGGAGGAGAAGAATACTCATGTGCGAATGCTGTTTGTTGATTTTAGTTCAGCGTTCAACACAATCATTCCTTAGCATTTGGTGAACAAACTGGGCCTATTAGGTTTTAATACTCCTTTATGTAACTGGATACTTGATTTCTTTATTGATAAGCCCTAGGTTGTGCGAGTTGGGGTGTCAAACTGCCGGCCCACGGGCCAGATGCGTCATGCCAAAACCGCACCTACCCCATTGCCGGCAATGGAAAAAAAAGTCACGATACGTCACGACACATCACATGACGTTGCGAGTTTGACACCCCTGCACTATATGCTTAGAGCTTGAAGAGACCCCACACACCCACTTCACAATCTGTTTCTGTTGCTCCCCTCTGGGAGGAGGTTTCAAAGTATTTCTAGCAGGACTACCAGATTCTGCAACAGCTTTGTTCACTATGCCATCTGTCTGGTAAACTCGCAAGATTCGTTTTTCTCGCCATGCACATGTATACATCTGAACTAGACTGTGTCGTTTCTCTGGGTCATATATGTGTGTGTATGTGGGTATATGCATAATTATTTTTTTGCCTTGTTTATGCAAGTATATATTAGAAGTGGTTATCCTTTGAGAGCTGTATGCAACAAAATCTCATTTTAATGTATGCTGATAAATGTATGTGTAAAGTGACAATAAAGTTATGATTCTATTCTATTTCCCATTTTTTCCTACATGGTGAATTAAATTTAAATATTAAAAACAAAATTATATGATGTGCATATACATAAAACTACATATTTTTTTAAAGAGTTCTATGTTTCATCATATTTTAGTGTATACAAAAAGAATGAAATAATCATAAAAGGGCTATTTAACATCTTATTACAACAACTGGTCTCCTAATTTGGAAGCTGTTTAGAGTGAAGTCCTCAGAGACCCAGCAAAATTTCAGTTAGAGATCATCACCACAAATTATTGTGAAGTAATCCATTATGCACAAGTTCTGATGCCAAGAATTATTTTTCAATATTAGGTAATGTTGAACTAAGTTTATTTACAAGTCATTTTTCTTTAGCAAGAGCTCATCATATATTTACTACTTCTCATATGTTATCTACTATTTTTCAGGAGCTTTATTCACATTCACATTTATTTAGCTAAAATTTCATAGCCTTCTTTCAACTTCCTGTACAAATACCAAGATAACAGTAAAAGAGAATATTTAATAATATAAAAGATGTGCCTCCTCCAAAGGTGCTTATACAGACCAAATGCCTTTTTTTTTAAAAAAAATGGTATTTTTAAAGATCTTATAAGGAAAAATACTCAATTTTTAATATCAGGTAATAAATGGGTTTACCAATAAGAAGTCATTATAAAGAAAATACTGCTATATACTTCACGAGCAACCACACCCATAGGATGTCATAATTTGACTGCAATTAGATGCAATTAGATTTCTTTTCACTAATCTAAAATTCAGTTATATTGGTATTAGGATAACATGATCTTTCAGGCTGAAACCCTTCTAGCTTTTACACTATTGTTCTGATTTTCTATATTACTAGGAGTGGCCATCTATACATTTCCACTGCTGTCAAGAAATTATTAGGAATTAATTATAGGTACATAATTCTAAAAAGAACAGTAAGTGACATAGCAAAATCAAAAAAAAGAGTAGCCTTCCTGATTACAGACTGTTATATTTCCATCAATCTCAGTTGTCAATTCCTGCAGAGAAATGTGATCACATGTAGAACATGCATTGTCACAAACACAATAAAAAGAAGAGCAATAAAGAGCAATGACTGAAAGATTACAATTCTAGTGTGCCAAAACAATCAACTTCTGATGTGAAACATAGCTTGAATTGATTAGAATAGTCATTTTACTGTTTATAAATCACTAATTTTAATAAAGCTTTTCAGCAAATCATTCCAGCTAGAAAGGGAATGGATATCAATGTTCCTTCAAAAAATTCTCAGAAAGCACAAAGAAGTCTTTTCTCTGTTCTACAGTACACCACCACCACCTGCTGTTTATCCCAGCATCTTACACAAAGAAACAAGTACCGGTAATAGCTAGCTGCCCTCAAACTATTTTTATTGATTCAATTGCAGCAAACTATTAAAGTTCATTAAAGAAACAGATTTAAGCATGTCATTTTGCTTTATTTAAAAAAACCCAAAGGTCCATACAAAAATACAAATGTGAAAAATACAGGATGTATAATATCTGTTTAAAAGCAAGAAGCTTAGATCATCCCAAAAGAATAATCAAGAGTTAGCATCTTCATACTGTAATTTTTTTTCAAATAGACACATTCTTCCACACTAGCATCTTTGAACAACAACAAAAAATGCCCAAAGGTTCAACTTTAATATATGCATTCACACTGCAGGTATAATACCCTAAAACACATAAACTGAAGTCCCAGTATCCATCACTTTTGTGCCATAATGATATTATTTTTGTAATTATGGAGAGTTTCGTAACTAGTTATTTTAATTTGTATTAGAATTTAGAAATTTTAATTTCTCTCTGCCTCATTAAAACATATATTTTTGCATTATCACAAAATGATTATGGGTTCTGGGAAGAAATAATTATTAATTTCAATGACGGTTTAATATTTTTGAATGGCCATCTTCCATTGACCTTCCATTGAATTATACAACTATTAAATGGAAATTGGTAATTGGACAAGAGAAAATTATTCTCTGCCCTTCTTGTTCCTAAAACACTAGTCCTTCAGCACTGGAAAAACAAAAGAAAAAATGTACTTTACTTATGTAATTGCTGCTTAACATTTTCCATTTGTTGTTTTCCATCATTTAGTTCAGTAAGCTATGCTTCTAATAGTTTCTACATGAGCCTCCAAAAAAATTACTGGCAAGCTTTTGGAAAAGGGTTTTCCAAGCACTGATTAACGCATTTTCAATTTCTCTATATGATTTTAAAGTAAGATGTACAATTCTATGTCATTCCAAAATATGTACATGGAGCTTTAAGGCCCATAAAAACTTCTGGCTGTCGCAAAACATTGCACCACCACGCCAGCAGTCCTGTGATTGTACCCTGAGTGCTTGGCAACCTGTTCACAATTATAGCTGCTTGCCAAGCATCCCCTATCATGTGATCGCCATTTGCAATCTTCTCTGTTGGCTTCCGCGGAAATTCACTGAGTTCTGAGTATAACCTCCCATGGTCTCCCTTATCTGCAACTCTATCCACTTAATGACTCATACATTAGCTTAATCCCAGAAGCACTGGGATTGTTTTTAGTTGTTGAGTAAAGCAGTCATGTGGACAGTGAGGTGACATCTTGCTTAATGATCACATTACTCAATGACCACTCAGTGGGACTAGCCCGCCCCATCCGTGCCAGCAGAGGAGGCATGCTGCAGGTCCCGTTGGCTAAGATATTCTGGCAGGCGGGGTCCAGAAGAAGAGCCTTCTCTGCCATTGCTCCTGCCCTTTGGAACATCTTGTCCCCCCCCCCCCGAGTGAGGTCAGCTCCCACCCTCCTGATCTTTTGCAAGAGCTTAAAGACCTGGCTCTGCCAGTTGGCTTGGGACTCCAATGGGAGAGACTTCACATTAGGGGTGGTTGACAGATTATTAATACACCCCACTTCTCCTCTGCTCATCTTAATCCCTCCCTCCCTCCCTGCCCATCTTTTACTTAGGGTTGAGTATTTATATTTTTATGTATTTTCTTCATATTATATATAGGTTTTGTATAATTTTACCATTTTAATATTGTAAGCTGCCCAGAGTATCCCCGTAATAAGATGATAGATAGATAGATAGATAGATAGATAGATAGATAGATAGATAGATAGATAGATAGATAGATAGATAGATAGATAGATAGATAGATAGATAGATAGATAGATAGATAGATAGATAGATAGATAGATAGATAGATAGATAGATGACAGACAGACAGACAGACAGACATAGAGATAGAGATAGATAGATTCTAATACTTACTGTGGTCATAAATAGAGGATTACCAGCATATGTTCATGATTGTAACATGGAAAGTCGACTTTCATTATTCTCCTTTAGCTTAACTTGTAATTGACCTCAGTAGTTTTATATTTAACTATTTTCTATAAGTATTTATCTATACTTGACTCTAAAGTCCAATTTCACTATATTCTCATATCTTTCTGTTTTGTATCTCAAATATATTTATTTCTGACATACTTTTGGTGTTCTTAATCTCATTATCTCCATGGTCACTCTCCATAGAGCTATACATCTTTTGTTACAGAGTTCAATCTCTCTTTTATCTTTTTTTTAACTTCAAAAAAGGGTTTTTTTAACTTTTTTTAACCAGAGCAGCAAAAAGAAGCTACTCTGAAAAGCTAAGGAATCAGTTCTCAACAAATGATCCAGCAAATATGTGGAAAACTCAAAAATATTACCGGCTACAGCAAACCTCCTCTCCATGATGAAGGAAATCGACAACTGGCAGATGACCTGAATGTGTTTTACTGTAGGTTTGAGAGGAAACCATTGTCACCTATCTCCACCATCCCCATCTCAGATACACCAACAACAGCAATACCTCCTACAACTGACACATCCCCTTGGGCCCTCCACCTCTGGTGATCACAGAAAATGATGTGCAAGATCTATTTCACAGACAAAAGCCTGCAAAAGCACCAGGCCCAGACAAGATAACTCCTCCTTGCTTGAAAGCTTGTGCTGATCAATTGGCAATCTTCACCCAAATCTTTAATAAATCACTACAGATGTGCTATGTTCCTTCTTGCTTCAAATGCTCTACTATCATCCCAGTGCCAAAGAAACCCTCCATCAAAGAACTGAATGACTACAGACCGGTTGCTCTGACATCCGTAGTTATGAAAACCTTTGAAAGGCTAGTGCTAGCCCACCTGAAAACCATCATAGATACGCTGTTAGACCCCTTGCAATTTGCCTACTGAGCAAATAGATCGGCAGATGATGCTGTTAATATGGCTCTGCACTACATCCTACAACATCTTGATTCTCCAAAGACCTGTGCAAGGGTCCCTTTTGCAGATTTCAGTTTGGCATTTAATACCATCATTCCAGATATTCTTCTCACTAAACTAAACCAGCTAGCCGTGCCTGATCACACCAGTAAGTGGATCATAAGCTTTCTAACAGACAGGAAGCAGCAAGTGAAGCTAGGCAAAATCACATCAGATACCTGTACAATTAGCACATGGGCCTCCCAGGGCTATGTGCTCTCTCCACTTCTCTTCTCTCTATATACCAATGACTGCATCTCAAAAGATCCCTCTGTTAAAGTACTGAAGTTTGCAGATGATTACAACAGTGATTGGCCTCATTCGAGACAACGACGAATCGGCATACAGATGGAAGGTTGAACAACTAGCCTTGTGGTGCAGCTGGAACAATCTTGAACTGAACACACTCAAAACTGTAGAAAAGACAGTAGACTTTAGGAGAAACCCTACTATTCTACAACCTCTTACAATACTAGACAACACAGAGACCTTCAAGTTTCTAGGTTTTATAATATCTCAAGATTTAAAATGGACATCTAACATCAACAATGTAATCAAAAAAGCACAACAAAGAATGTTCTTCCTGCGCCAACTCAGAAAGTTCAGACTGCCCAAGGAGCTGCTGATACAAAAGAATTACTGAGTCTGTCATTTGCACCTCTGTATCTGTCTGGTTTAGAACTGCCACCAAACAAGGCAGACCCAGACTTCAACGAATAGTTAGAACTGCAGAAAAAACAATTATTACCAGCCTGCCTTCCACTGAGGAGCTGTATACTGCGTGAGCAAGAAAGAGGGCTGTGAAAATATCTACAGACCCCTCACATCCTGGACATAAAGTATTTCAACTTCTTCCCTCAAGACGACGCTATACGGCATTGCACACCAGAATGACTAGACATCAGGACAGTTTTTCCCCCCGTGCCGTCACTCTGCTTAACAACTAATTCCTACAACACTGTCAAAATACTTAGTAAAGCTGTGTTACTATGATACTCATCTTTCCTATTACCTATCCGTATCTTCTTATGACTATAACTTTGCTGCTTGTATCTTACAATTTATATTGGGGGGGGGGGGTTGTACCCTAGTATGATTTATGTTGTTTGCTTAGCTAGTACTCTATGACTATCACTAAGTATTGCATCTTATGATTTATGATGAAGTGCTGTATTTCACGATTTATGATGAATGTATTTTTATGTTGTATATGATCATGATTATCACTATTACTTGTATGTACACTGAGAGCTTATGCACCGGAAACAAATTCCTTGTGTCCAACCACATCCTATTTTTGGTGTTCTTAATCTCATTATCTCCATGGTCACTCTCCACAGAACTATACATCTTTTGTTACAGAGTTCAATCTCTTTTATCTTTTTTAACTCCTGCTGTTCATTTTTATCTCTTCTCATTTGCTTCTGGCTGGACGTTTTGATTCTTTTTCTCTTATTTCATATCTTTACACCATCTAGGGCCATGGTGGCGAACCTATGGCACGCGTGCCACAGGTGGCACACAGAGCCCTCTCTAGGGGCACGCACACCGTCGCCCCAGTCCTAGGCCTTCAGCTGGGTTTTATAAAACCTTTTCGCTTTAGGCCTCCGCCGCCATGTGCAAAAAAAAAAAAAGTTCAATCACTCAATCAATTTCAATTTCTCCCGGGGGAAAAAAAAGATCTCGCAAAGTTGGAATTGATTGAACTTTTTAGTCCCACCCAGTCTGCTGTTACCAAAGCCACGCCCACCCAATTGACCACACCCACCCAATGGGCCACGCCTACCCGGCACCCGACGATACGTAAGTGGGTTTTGGGTTGCAGTTTGGGCACTCGGTCTCTAAAAGATTCGCCATCACTGATCTAGGGGAAACAGCTTGAAAAATGTTTACCTCATGCCAGACTGAGGAAAAGAAGCAAACAGTTCTCACACACCCATTTTCTTAGTTGCTGCTTCCTTTCCTGTTACTTCTTCTCATTAGGGTATCTTTTAGTTTGCCCATTTGCTTTGACTCCTGGGGTTTGGCTCTGTTTAATCCACTTCTTCATCCTGAGGTCTGTGGTTGCAGACACCCAGGCAGTCATTTTGTCTTCCCTCCTTGTCTCCTGTCCAACATTTCAGTTGTTAGCTGGGACATCCTGATGATGGGGGAGGAACACAGGTGCTTACAACCTATGCAGGCAGTCTGTCCTTTCACACCATCATCCTGTACTATACAGTATAATCAAACACTTTATCTTGTCTCGGCACTGGGAGCAGCTGGCATCTGCAGAGAGTGAAAAGGGCAGAGATTGTGAGGGGGGGGGATAAGCAGATGGGGGGAGTTCAAGAGGTGGCAGTCCCTTACCTTACAGAAGTTCAGGGCTGGGAGGACCAAACTACAAATGGCTCGGATCAGGGTGGATCCTTCCCTAACGACCCGTGGGATTCAGTTAAAGACAACAACAGGGACTGCCAAAAGTTGTTGTTAAGTGATGCAATCATATGACACCACACTTTTATAACCATATCATTTAGCAATAGAAATTTTGGTCCAAATTACGGTTCTTAGCCAAGGACTACCTTTAGTGTAGATTTAAAATTGAAAGAAGAAGCATATTATCCTGTACGATGCTGATGATACTATTCTAACAGACAAAAATGCAAAGGCTCTGCAAGGTTTATTAATAAAAGTCAAGGAGCATAAGGAAAAAAATGGGACCAAAGATTAAATATAAAGAAGACCAAACTATTGGCAAATATGGCAACCAGCTTTAGAATTTATAATGAAAACATCAATGTGGTAGATAACTTTGGCCTTTTAGAATCAACCATCAACAATAAAGGAACAAGCTTTCAATTTTTAAATTTTGGTGTTGGAGAATATTTGTTCATAATGTCCAGTGGTATCATCCAGTCTTTTTTTTTAACATCAACATTTTAATGGCGTTCTGATTTAGTATTGTTATTTTGTGATTTGATTGTTCATTGTTCAGAGTAAAGTTCTCTGAGGTGGGTGGCCTCCTAAGTACAATTTATAAATAAAATAAGACTCCTGAAACTACCATAGACAGGCAAGAAAACAAAACAGAAAAGGATTGCTGAACAATTCAACCCAGAGTCATCACTAGAGATACAAATGACCAATCTCAAATTATCCAACACATTAGACAGTTCTCTAAAAAAGCCTGTTATAGCAAGAAGGGTAGAAGGAAAGAGAAGAGGACAACAGCAGTAACTATACTCAATTACAGCAGCAATGGAAATATTCACGACTGGAAGACCTGAAAGACTAGGTTAGAATCAGATTGACAGGAAGAAAATGTATCTATGTGGTTGCAAAGAGTCAACACCAACTTGATGACACATAATCAATCAATCAATACCTATGTCACATAATTCCAACCTCAATTGTCATGAACTGTGACACTGATATTCAGATATTCCATCACTGAGTTCTGAAGGTTCCAAAAGCTACAGAAAAAGTTGAAGGCTGCAGGTGATCCACTCCTGTCTTATTTTTTTTTTTGTTTATATCCCACCTATATTATTTTTACAAATAACTCAAGGCGGCGAACATATCCAACACACTTTCCTCCTCCTATTTTTCCCACAACAACCTTGTGAGGTAAGTTGGGCTGAGAGTGTGTGACTGGCCCAGGGTCAGTCACCCAGCTTGCTTTCATAGCTAAGGCAGGACTGGAACTCATGATCTCCTGGTTTCTAGCCTTGTGCCTTAACCACTAGAACAAACTGACACTCATATTGTTTGCGTTGAATTTTTTAACATGTAAACATGACAGTTAACTGACAGTAAAAACACAATTACTTAGGCAAAAATGAAGCATGGTACTGAAAAAAGAAATGTAACCACCAAATATAGTAAGGACAAGCTATTAAGTACAAATGAAGCCACCTTAACAAGCTGATGTCCTATTAAATAACAAAGGCCAATCTACCACATCAGAAGAAACCAAGTCTCTCAAAAGATAAACTACAACCATGATCTATTTTAAAAATTACTCATTTTGAAAATATAAAGAACATCAGTCTAGCATTTATTATTACATCTCCAATTTTTACCTCTGTGTAGATGGTGTGCTAACCAAAGCAGACTCTTCTTTAAAGGAAAGTTTCCAGGATTCATCTGGTTTATAGTCACTTTGGCCCAATTCTTCCATGACCCAGTCACGTAAACCTTCTGGCATGTTACTCCAAGCTCTTTTTGAACTTGGTTCATCAAAATAGATTGACTAGATTTTCAGAAGAGAATATTGAAACATGTTTCACAATGTAAGTTTCCAGAAATAATCCTTACTTTTTTTAATAAATTCACAATAACTCTAAATACTAGGTAGCCATTGGACCTATTCAACAAACCATCATTTAGTATAATATATGACCTGAGCTCTTGACACAGTAGCTCATCTCAGTTTCCAATTAATATACCTTTTGTTGCAAGTTTAAATCAGAAATTTATTCAAATGTGCACAGGATATATATTTTACAAACTTCCCTATTAAGATACCTGAATCTCTTACAACTGTCATGACTGTACTGTAATATCAATAAACTGAGGCATATTCAAAAACATGCAGCTCTGTCTGCTTTGATATTGCAGTAGTAAAATCTTTGGCTCATATCTTCTCATACTATGTTTTCTACAAAAGTGCCCAAGACATTACTAATGTCCCGGAATTCAAAATTTCCCTGATGAATCCTATGAATTCTGTGTTCAACATCTCTCATCAGATCAAGATTTAAGAAAAACTGCAGATGTTATTAAAATTACTGAAATAACCTCCAGAATATGACAGCAATTAATAGTCATGTAACCTCCTTATACTTCAGATTTGTTTTACAGTTGTTTGCAACAAGATCATGCACAGCATCCTTGCTATCTTTCCTTGTCCTCAATTTTCCTTATGCATCTTATGTTTAACAGTGCTAAATCATATTTTAGTTCTTAATGTTAACACTATTTTGTTCTAAATTAGTGGTAATATCATCCTGTGATGTATTATTCAACTAAGCATCTAGAGTAAACCCAGGCATTGGTTTGGGACATTATTATGGGAGCTCTGACATGGGCAAATGAATCTAGTAGTTTTGCATTTTTATTGTGTCTCAAAGCAGTTTTAGTTTATTTCTTTTAGCCTAATTCTCAAGGTGAAGTGATTGTTCATTCTTCTTCTTCTTCTTCTGCCATATCCGTTATCGGACGTTGGCGATCATGTTGGCGATCCTGTTTTTATCAGCAGCCGCACGAAAAAGTGCTGCTGAGTTTTGTCCAAACCAGTCCCTTAGATTTTGAAGCCATGATCTTCTTCTGCCTGGACCTCGTTTGCCTTCAATCTTTCCTTGGAGGATTAAATGGAGTATGCCGTATTTTTCTGGGTGTCGCATCACATGTCCGAAATATTCTAACTTTCATTTTTTAATTGTTTTGATGATTTCCCTTGGCTTTCCCAGGCGGCTTAAAATCTCCTCATTTCTGATTTTGTCAACCCAGCTTATACGTAACAGCCGCCTGTAAATCCACATTTCAAATGCTTCTAGTCTCTTCAGGTGGCCTTTTGTCAGAGACCAACTCTCTACTCCATAGAGCAGGATAGAAAAAATATAGCATCTGACAAGTCTGATTTTCAGTCTTAGGCTTATGTCGTGACTGCAGAAGACCTTTTTCATTTTGAAGAATGCTGTTCGAGCTTTCTCTATCCTTGTCTTTACTTCAGCGGTCATGTCCCAGCTTTCATGTAAATTAGAACCGAGCTGCGTGATCCTTTCAACTTTTTCTAGTGGTGTTCCTTCTGAATTTACTGGTGGTAAGTTAACGGGTTGTTTGCTGACGACCATGATCTTGGTTTTAGAGGTGTTAAGCTTCAAGCCATATTTTCCAGATGTTTCTGTGACTCTGTTGATGAGGAGCTGAAGGTCTTCATGCTTACTGGCAAGCAGAACTGTATCGTCAGCATATCTTAAGTTGTTGATCCAAACACTGTTTACTTTGATGCCAGCATCGATGTTCTCCAGTGCCTCGTTGAAGATTGACTCAGAGTAGATATTGAACAGCAGTGGAGACAGAATACATCCCTGTCTGACCCCTCTTCGTATTTCTGCATCAGCTGAGTATTTTTGGCCTAGTCTCACATTTGCTACCTGATGTCAATACAGATTCTTTATTATTTGGATGTCTTTGTCATCTAGTCCCCCTTGTTTCAGGATTTCTAATAGTTTGCTGTGTCTTATTTTATCAAAAGCTTTTTCAAAATCAATGAAGCACATGTAAACACTGTGGTTGACATCTCTACAACGCTGTACAAGAACCTGAATGCTGAACAGCGCATCTCGTGTACCAAGATTGTTTCTGAAACCAAATTGTGTGTTACCTAGACGCTCTTCAATTTTGTTGTATATTCTTGTGTGAATTATTCTCAGGAATATTTTCAGGGCATGACTCATTAAGCTTATTGTTCTGTATTCGGTACACTTCTTTGCATTTATTTTTTGGGGGATTGTCACAAAGGTTGATTTTAGCCAATCATTTGGTATCTTTCCTGTTTCGTATATCTGATTGAAGAGCTGCAGTAAAAAATTCTTCCCATTGTCTTCCAGCAATTTTAAAATTTCTACTGGGATATCATCAGGTCCTGTGGCTTTTCTTGTTTTTGCTATTTTTATTGCATGTTCAACCTCCTCCATAGTGATGTTTGGTCCAGTTGTTATACTTCCCATATCTATATCATCCCTAGTGTCCTCAAAAAGTTCTTCAATATATTCCTTCCATCTCTTTAGTTTTTCATCCTCATCTAAGATAATTTTCCCCTCTTTGTCAACTAAGTTGTTGGTTTTCTTTTTGTAGAGGCCTGCTGCTTCTTTCACTTTTTTGTGTAAATTGAAATTATCATGCATACGTTCTGTCTCTTCTATTTCCTTGCATCTCTTTGCAAACCACTTTTCTTTTGCCAGTCGAATTTTTCTTCTAATTGTTTTCTGCAATTCATTGTATTTTACTTTGTTTTTATTTTTATAAGATCTTCTTTCATCCATGAGATGAAGAATTTCCTCCGTCATCCACTGTTGTTTCTTGTGGTATCCCTCTCTCTGTTTTGAATTTGTTACCTCTACTATTGCATTTTTAAATTTATTCCAGTTCACTTCTACATCATCATCATTCAGGTTGTTGGTTTCCCTTAAATGATTTTCTAGTTCTTCTTTAATCTTCCCTCCATGTTTAATGATGAAGTCTCTGTTGATTCTTGGTTTAGCAGGGTTTGGGTTTTTCATCCTTTTTAGTTTCAGCTGGACTTCAGCAAGTAGTAGATTATGATCGGATGGTACATCTGCACCTGGGTATGTCTTTACTGATTTTACTGAGTTTCTAAATCTTTTGTTTATTGTAAAATAGTCAATTTTGTTCGTTACTACATTATTTCGTGTATCTGCTGGTGATCTCCAATGTAGAGGCGTCTTTTTGGCAACTTAAAAAAAGTATTCATCACACATTGCCTATGTTCCTTGCAGAAGTCTACAAATCTGTCACCTCTACCATGATAAATGAATGATAAATGAATAAATGAACATGATTGTTCATTACCCACAGTTTTTGAATAACAGGGCAACCATATAAATTGGATTAATAAATAAAATAAGCCCTAATCATTTCTCTCTTGCCATAAATAGAAATAAGAAACATACTGATTTTAAACTGTAGCAAAGAATTATATATTTACCATGTATGATGGAAGTGTTTTCAATATGCCTGATTCAGGTTTTTGTGTAAATGGTCCTTCCAGCACTCCTCGCTTTAGCATATGAAGAAGCAGTTTTGCATATAAGTTTCTATTCTTTCTACCAACAATTCCTGTACCAGCACCTGAAGGCTCACAAAGTTTTTTAATCCAAACAGCACATCTGTAACGTTCTGAAGAAGACAAAAGATAAAAATTACAAAACAAGCCTACTGCTTAAAATATTATGCAGAATATTATCCTTAAGTACCTAATAACACAAGAAACATTAAGATGCTGAGAGCCTGAATACATTTACTTCTAAATAAGGACTCCTTTTTAAAAAAAATCTCATAAAATAAATTAAAAATAAAAATAAATTTAACTTAGGTGTGTTAGTGTTCTCCAAACTGTCTATCACATTATTTATATATCATATTTAAAAATCACCCATCTCCTCATAGAGCAACTCTGGGCAGTGTACAAATAGGCAAAATAATAATTTATATATAAAAACTATATATAATAAAAACAATTAAACACAGGAATAGTTAAAATTCAAGATTAAAAAGGTGGAGGAGGGGCTTCTGAGTATTAGCTAGCTCTTTGTGGGCCCCAAGCAAGTTAACAGAGCAAGGTCTTCAAGCATTTACAAAATATCAGGAGGGTTAGGGCCTGCCTCATCTCTGGGGGGAGAAGGTTCCAAAGGGCAGGGGCCAATGGCAGAGGAAGCTCTTTTCCTGGGCCCTGCCAATTGCAATTCTTTTAACTGATACTTTCCCTGCCTGACTGGGTGGGATGGACCAATATAATGGGATGAAGACAGTTCCATAGGGAATCTGGTCCCATGCCACGTAGGGCTTTAAAAATCATAAATACATCTTAAATTGGATCCAGACACAAACCAGTCCCCAATGCAGCTTGTGCAGCAGAGGTGTTACATGCACTATTCTTGCGGCACCCACAACAGCTCACACAACCTCATTCTGTACTAGCTGAAGTTTATGGATACTTTTCAAGGGTAACCCCATCTAGAGCATATTGCATTAGTCCAGACAGGAGATGACCAGAGTGTGAGTGACTGAGCAAAGAGCCTCCCTACCCAAGAATGGGTGTAATTGGCACACAACATGAAGTTGAGCAAAGGCTCTCCTAGCCACGACTGTTATCTGCTCTTCGAGCAAGAGCCATGAGTCCAGGAGGGCCCCTAGATTACGCACCTGTCTGAGGTAATGAAAAACCATCCAAGACCAAAGATGATAAACAGAGCCCTCCTCACCCACCCACAACCACTCCACTTTACCAAAGTTCAGCTGAAGTATGTTGTTCCCTATCCAGATCCCCATAACTCAGGCACTGCAAAAGAACATCCACCTCCCTCACTTCACCCAGGATGGAGGTATATATCAGCATTCTGATGACACTTCATCCAATGGTGATAGATGATCTCATCCAACAGTTACATGTCAAAAAGGAGGAGAGCGAGCACTGAGTCCTGCGCACCTACAAAGTAGGGGCTGTGGAACTGCACCTCTCATCTCCTATCAAAACTAATTGGGACTGGTCTTGGAGAAAGGTAGTAAACCAGCAAGTCTGTGCCACCCACCCCCACTTCCCTAAGTTGGCCCAAAATATTGTGGTCGATAGTAATGAAAAAGCCACAGAGAGGTCAAGAGGAGCAAGGATGGATGTACCATCCCGCTCCTGCCAGATCTAACAGTGCAACCAATGCCAAGTCTGTACTGTATCCAGGCCTGATTGCTGACTGAAAAGGAGCCCAGATAATCCATTTTAATCAGACTTTTCTGGAGTTGCAGTGCCACCATCTTTTTGACCACTTTCTTTGCTCTATCACTTTTTATAACTGCACTATTTTGAGATACCATATAAAACAAAGTATTTTTTTTTGGACAAAGTATTTTTTTTTTTTAAAAAAGTCTCCTTTATAAACTCTGTTTAGTTTTCTTAAATAACGGTAAAGCAGTTCGTTTTTCAGAAAGAGCATTGTAATCAAATTTGGAATTAATTTCTTGAAGTCCTCATCTCTCAACTTATACCTCTTCAAAAGTCCACAGAAAAGCTAATAAATGATAAACTCCTTATAGAAAGCAAAAGGCTTTCAACTGAACCTGAAACCGCAACATTTTCATGTTAACATAGAGTACTTGTATCTCTCCATGTAAAAACTGCACGGTTTTTATTTCTCTCTGCGGCTCTTTCTTTTTCACCTCCAATTTTCTCAGCCTGCTTTGTTCCTTTAAATCTGTAAACCTGGTTGATTTGAAGTAATATTATTTTTGTGCTTTCTTCCTAAATATCCCTTTTTGTCAGTAACTGAGTCATATGTTCCATGGGAGTTTCTACACTTCATATTCTATCATTAGTGCCACTTTGTTCATTGCCTAGAATCTGGCAATCATTTTGACTGGTATCATTTTACACTAATTTATTTTTTCTCTATAATAATATTTTATGAACTTCCTCTATTGTTTCTATTTTTTTGCCCATTGCAAAATATATATTTCCTCAGACTTCCTTAGACCTGTAGTTCTTGCTTCCTCAGACTCTTCAGTCAGTATACTCTTTTTTTAAAAAAAGAATCCTGTTATTACTTCACATTACCATCACATGCAGCAACTAGTTTACTTGGTTAAAAGTGGCATAATTTCTTCTATATTTATTTTGAGACTAGACAAATACATTCTAAAGTCTCACTGGCACTACCTCAAATTGACAAACTAAATTACTGCTACTGAAATTAAAATTAAACTGAAGTTATCTTTCTCATAATTTCTTTTCCTCGTAGAGTACTAACTTGGCAGTGGAGTTATTCTATTGTCTCCCATTTACTCACTACCAGCCAATTATGGACAATGAAAAAATTATTGGACAATAACATTATATGAAAATATAGTGAAAGATAAAGGTTGTTTTTCTTTACCAAATTTTTTCCTCTACCAATACATTTTTTAAAATTTAAATATCATAGGCAATCTCTTAGTAGAATTTGAGTACTTTACAGTATTGTAGTACTAGAACAGTTCAGTTACATCAGGTTCTTGCTAAAGCAAAGGGTATCATGGCAATTAACTTGGTTCCTCTCTCTTTCCAGGAGATACGATTAGTACTGTCTTTAGTACTGTCTCTACAAACCTTTCCGTTTTTTTCTACAATAGCAGAAAATCTCTATCTGCTTTGAACAGTTTTCAGAAATACCTATGTGGACATCCCAAGATTAAAAAGAATATATGTGTGTGTGTGTGTACACATACATATACTCATACACTTCTTTCACCTTCACTAAAACACTGGACCTCTCTCCATACCTGGAGCCTACATCACATCATCACAGAAAATATTTTCTAAATTACCAACTAAAAACTGAATTCTATGTATCTCAAAAACATTTTATTCTGTTTTTGTGTTTTGCACTGAAAATATAAAGGAAAAATTGTATATCTGCTAGCATGTAAGTTTCTTCCAAATCATGTATTCCAGTAATTTTAAAAGTTAAATATTATTACTTACTTTACTTAGTTATGCTTTTATATAATGGAAAATGTGAAATGCATCAATTGTCTAATATTTACCTGATTTATGAGGTAGTTTTAAAACATAAGACTTCATATCCACAACATAATGGTCAAATTCTGAATCCAATTTCTCCCATGCTTCTTCTTCACTGCTCATTGTGCTCAGTCAATAAACTATGTACAGATGTGTTATCCAAGATCACTGGGGAAAAATGTTCAGAAAGACAGGACCATATTATATCAAAAATATAGAATGCTATCACTGTATTCATAACTTTAAAAGGGCATCAAACATCACACAAAATATTTCCCCTCAGGAAATAAATATTTTTTTGCCTCCTCCCTTTATACCTTTCAGAATAGGGAGAGAGAAAAGGAGGGATACAGAAAATACAATGAATCCACCAGCAATATACCCTTAGTTGGTCAGCAGATACTAAGCATGGCTGACAGTACAAACACCATAAATGTTTAATCCAGAATTACTTTATATTTTCAATAGAGCAAAAATCATAAAATATAGCATTCACAAATTAAAAGATAATTCATCTCTCCTAAAAGGAAGCACTCAAAATTTATCCCATCTTGACTAAGCAAGACTGTTAAGTGAATTTTGCCCCATTTTACGACCTTTCTTGCCCCAGTTGTTAAGTGAATCACTGTAGTTGTTAAATTAGTAACAAGGTTGTTAAGTAAAACTGACTTCCCCATTGGTTTTGCTTGTCAGAAGATCACAAAAGGTGAACATATGACCCCAGGACATGCAACCATCATAAATACATGCCAGTTGCCAAGCGTCTGAATTTTGATCATGTGATCACAGGGATTCTGCAACTGTTATAAATGTGAAAAATGGACATGAGTCATTTTTTTCACTTTCTTTGAATAGTCACTAAGTGAATGGTTGTAAGTTGAGGACTACCTGTATTAAATGCAGGACATTAATTCACACTGTTACACTTAAGGTATTTTTGTGATGGTCTTCAAGTCCCCCACAGAACAGAACCTGAAGACGATTACAAAAATATCTAGATGTAACAAAAGAAGTACTCACAAACTCATGGAAATTTTCTCTTTGGGCCATTCCAGAGAATTTGCTTTCAGCAGTCCAACCAAAATATCACAAGTCTGTGTTACCTCAACACTTTAAAACACACTTCAATAGTACGTCAATGCTATTTTAATTATCAAATCATCACAAAAACCAAGGAAATAATTACCAGTCATTCCCAATCTGTAGTGAATCGAGCATAGAAAACGTGATCACAACCCCACAAATTACTAATGCAATCTTAAATACAGTTAACCCTAATTCATAAGGAGCTTCTTTCTCAGTATAAATATATATATGAGTTGTTTAGAATTTTTCAATCAGAGGGGGAGAAGCCACTGTTTCCAGCAAAAAACGCTACAGCTAACCAATAAGTGATCCTCTTAGTTCTATGAAAATGCACATAGGATAACTCTTTTAGTTCTGAATAACTTCATGCTCACTCAAAAGTTTGTACCTTTAGCTGGGTTTGTACAACAGTCTCACCCATGACTCAGTAAATCAGGATGTGTGTGTTCACAACCCACTGAACCACATCCAATTACAGTTCACATAGGCTGAAATGTGTTCGGCTAATTTGTGATTCAGTACGTCAAATCACTCAGACCCACTAAGTTCGCGGGATAGCAACACCGAACCTCAGTCACGTGCGCATTTCCTCCCACGGGAAACCTGCAATCTTTGGCTCTTCACCCCACCTTCCTGACAATATAGCCCCGTTTACCTCACGCAGTCCACGATGTCGGAGGCTTTGGGCACCAGCTTCCCACGGAGGGAAGGAAATTCACCCAAGGATGAAATTGCCAAGAGGTCTAAAGGAGTGGGACGGAAGAGGGGAACCGAACTGTCTCTGAGCCTCCCAAACCCTCGCCACCGACACGGCTACGCCTCCTCCTCCTCCTCCCGCTGCGAGGGGGATACATGAGACTGGGAAAAGCCCCGCGCCTCCAAAGGCTGCGCTTCAGGCCTGAAGAGGAAATCCAGGAGGGACGCAACCGCTGCTAGGAGCCCATCCAAACGCAGCCAACGGCTCGCGCCCAACTCTCCCTCTCTCTCTCAGCGAGGAAGTGGCGAGCAGACCCAAATGATTTCCGCTTCCGGTGAAAAGCTTGGCGGGCGGTTGCCACGCAACGCGGAGTTTGTGAGTCTTCCGGGAACGTTAGAATTCGGTGTTGGAGGGGCGGACTTCGAGGTCAAAAAAGCTGGTGGGGTTATTTTTACTGGAGGGGGGGAAATGAAGAAAGCAAAGCGGAGGAAAGCTGCTGCCTTCTGGAAATAAAGACAAAAGCTCGGGTTTGGCCTCACCCCCCCCCCCTTAGTGAAGATGAGCCTCTGGGGCTTTGCAAGTAAGTACAAGTAGTCCTCGACTTACGACCACAATTGAGCCCAAAATTTATGTTGCTAAGTGATAAATTTGTTAAGTGAGTTTTGCCCTATTTTACGATTTTTCTTGCCACGTTTCTTAGGTGAAACCCTGCAGTTGTTAAATCAGTAACACGGTTGTTAAGTGAATCTGGCTTCCCCTTTGACTTTGCTTGTCAGAAGGTTGCAAAAGGGGGTCACATGACCACAGAACACGGCAACGGTCATAAATATGAGCCAGTTGCCAAGCATTCTAATTGTGATCATGGGGATGCTGTGACCGTCATAAGTGTGAAAAATGGTCATAAATCACTTTTACCATTGCTATTGTAACTTCAAACAATCACTAAATGAACTGTGGTAAGTCAAGGACTATCTGTATAATTTTTTATATGGTGGGTTCTGGTTTTAGTATCCTCCAGGAGTGTCGGGAATGGTGAAAGGACTGATGGCTTCAACCATGTTTTTGCACCAGTATGGGTGCACCCTTTTCGGATGTGGACGCAGCTTCAGGGAAACTTAGGATCTTCTGTCTTGGCTTCCTGCATTAAAAGTAAAGAAACAGCCTTAAAAGAGAGGGAGAAAAGCTTCATCGCTGGAGCCAAAGGAAGCGTTGCAGCAACAACATTAATTAATGGACTTAATCTATTCCCTACAGTAAATTACAGGTGGAAATAAGCTTTTTAGTGAACTCTTCTGCTCACCTCAGAAGCTATTGCCTGTATTGGCTCTAATCTACATCTTTTACTTTAACTGGATTTTGTGTCTTCTGTGCTCCTTTGCATTACAGTGATTTGTCCTTCACTGGGGGTTTTTTTGGGGGAGGAGAGAGATTGAAGGACATAAAATATTGAATAAAATGGGTTTAAAATGGAGGAAAAGGTAAAATACTTGGG
This sequence comes from Azemiops feae, assembly GCA_023970755.1. NCBI lineage: Eukaryota > Metazoa > Chordata > Lepidosauria > Squamata > Viperidae > Azemiops > Azemiops feae. Next base: position 3,258,295 of record JALGBA010004142.1, on the reverse strand, counting down.
TATCACCAATGAATACAAATTGTGTGTTATTTCAAAACTATTATGTTAAACAAGGAACAGAGTTAAACAAGATGTATTAAGGTGGAGAAAATGGAGCTGTCATTGCTATGTATGTATGCATGTATTTATATCCTGCCTTTATTATTTTGATAAATAATGTGGGGCTGACATTCCTAATATTCCTTCTCCTATTTTCCCCACAACAACAACCCTGTGAGGTGGGTTGGACTGAGAGTCACTAGCCCAAAGTCACCCTGCTGCCTTTCATGGGGGGGGGGGGGACTAGAACTCAGTTTGCTGGTTTCTAGGCCAACATATATTATTCCTAAATCCTAGTTACTAAGCCTGCCTATGGTTTTGCTTTCATTTACTATATTGTTACTGTAGTATCTTCCTGCCTTCTAGTTTCTACCTCATTTTATCTGATTTGTTCAGAGTTTTAGAACCAGCATTTTGGGGTCTTGAAACAACTATCCGGGTCCTGGACTTCCTTGAACTGTTTGTGGTCCCTGCAATGTCCTCTGGTGATCCTGCACTTCTTATTACACCCGCTGTTTTTGGGGGACATCTCAGTTGCTGTCTTTTTCCTTGTTTTCCACAGCACTGCATTATTGAACGAACCTGTCCATTGGAAGCTTGGACTTGAGAAAGGAAAAATAAAAGGGTCATCTGCTTGATTATGTTTCATCTTTGTGTAAACATTTAAAACTGTTGCTACCTTTTAAAGAGAAAGTTAAAGACATTGTTCCATATGTATGGCTGGCCTGGTTCAATCACTATTTAACTAGAGGTGTATACTTGGAATCAACAAAGTGAGCTAGATACTGTACTTTGAGGATACAGGTTAATATAGGAAAATTCAAGTGGTAGCATCAGAAATAGACTTCTCACTACATTGCTGAATATGTGGTTTAGACATATGTAGGTTATTCAGTAAGCCATAATTAAGGAAACCATGGGTTAGGTGATGTATAACCTCAGCCTTATGTCTTCCCCTGATGTTATGTATAAATGTTAACATCACTTTCTAGCAAATATTGCTATACTACTATCTTTCTTTGAGCAATATGTTAGGGAATATTGGCATATATTTAATATTTCATAGTATCACGTCTTGATTTAAAATTGAGTCTTACTGAATTCATACATCAAGCTACAATGTGGTTTAGATTTAGCTTAATGCAACTTGTGAAATCAGCCAATTGGCATAATTCTCCTTATTAATGAAGACAACTGACCCTCCTTTGTCAGCTTGTTTGGATATGAAGTCATTGTTATTTTTGAGGCCTTGGATAGCATCTCTCACCTTCAGATGGCAAACCAAAGTGGATGTTTGGACTTTGGTACTGTGTTTCCCCGAAGGTAAGACCTACCCTGAAAATAAGACCTAGCTTGATTTTTGGGGTGGGCCTAATATAAGCCCTACCCCAAAAATAAGCCCTAGTTTTGGGGCAAGATGCACATCTAAAAATCAAGCTAGGATGGGAGGGGTGGAGCTGCCCCACGTGGCCCACACCCGCTTACAGTTACAGCCAGGCCTCCCATGAATTGACACCTGCCTCACCAGCCACTTCTTCTCCGGCACCCCCTCCAGCCTGCATTTTGCCATCAGAGGCCTTCAGGAAATGCCTCTGCAGCTGAGAAGGGAGCTCCGGATTCCCCCCGGCCTGCATTTTGCCGTCAGAGGCCTTCCAGAAAGGCCTCTGCAGCCAAGAACCAAGCTCCAGATTCAATCCATTAGCTCAGTGCTTGGCTGTAGAGGGCTTTCGGGAAGGTCTCTGATGGCGAAATGCAGGCCGGGGGTGCCATGCGCCTCAATCCGGAGCTCCATTCTCAGCTGCAGAGGCATTTCCTTCAGACGCAGAAGAAGTGGACCAGCTGGGTGGGGCTGTCAGTGCCGCTGCCACGAGATGAGACCGTGGAAAAGACACCCCCCGAAAATAAGACCTGGTACTACTTTTGGAGGCAAAAATAAAAATAAGACCAGGTCTTATTTTCAGAGAAACACGGTATCAGGCATCCTGATACATACCTTGCTCCTCTTCCCCCCGCCCCAAGCAGATCCCCTCCCACTGCCCCTGGCTTAATAGTAATCCACATGAGGCTTTCTACTTTCCATGCAATAAGCCAGTCTCCTGCTGGAGCCCTTTCAGGAGTTTTAATGGTTTAAAAGTGCTCAGTGACACTTTGCATAGTTGCTTAAAAGGCTGGAGCTATGTAGCTGTATTGGTAAGATCTGAGCTAGCTTAGAGTTCAACCCTTCTGAGGTGATAGACTTCCGATGGCCTAGACCTTTCTCAGATACTCATGGGAAATTCATGGGAATGGAGCTAATGAGGTGGTTCAAGAAAAGAAGCCAGGGAGCTGTCCCCCAAAACAAGATCTAAGCACTAGAAAAGAACAGAGTTAGAAAAAGATAAAGTATCTTTAAATTTCAGTCTTAAATACACAGAAAGAAACACATATACAAACATGTCGGATTTCTGTCTTAAAAGACAATTCTGCTGGGTCATAAAGACTGCTATGGGGTTCAGAATTTAGAGTGCATGGGATTAAATAGTTTTTACTGTTATGGCTAAGACAGGCCAAGACAAAGAGATCAGAGGGATGGAAATGTGTGGAGGATTCTTGGCTACTTGGTTGATAAAAAGGGAAGCTTTAAAGAATCCGGTGAAGTACCCAGTTGGTGTTCACACTGCCAGATCTGTATCAGTTGGTGAGATAAATATAAGATACAGCTATATTTGTCTAGAGCAGGGGTAGAGAACCTTGGCTCTTTTATGACTTGTGGATTTCAATACCCAGAATTCCTGAGTCAGCATGGCATGTGCATGTGCTTACCTTGTGCTAGCCGAGCTATGAGCTGCGTGCTGGTGCTAGCTGAGCTGTGAGCCTCTCGCCGGTACTAGCCAAGCCCCAAGCTGCATGCCGGCGCTAGCTGAACCGCATGCCTCTTGCCGGTGATAGCTGAGCCACAAGCCCCTCTCCGGCGCTAACCAAGCCGCACACCAATGCTAGCTGAGCCACGCGCCGTGCTAGCAGCCCCATTTGTGGAGTGCACATGCTCAATCCCGTTTGCGTGTATGCGCATGCAGCCACATTTGCATGTGTGCGCATGCATGCATAAAGGTGCCTGTCCCTCCCTTTCCCACCAGGCCGCCAACCCAGAAAGGTTGGCGACCCCTGCTCTGGGGGAGAAAAAAGAACAAACACAACCAAACACATGTAAGAGTTCGTATTAGAGATTACATCATGTTTATAAGAGGCAAAAAGCAGTTATTATTTGGCTGTTGTCATATCCACAAATAACTGACAGGCAATTCTGATTATTCTGACTAGGAGATCCTGTCAAGCTGCCCAAAGCATCGTCTTGCCCTGTTTTCGATTGGAAGTTTTGTATGATTTCTGAGGAAGAATACTTGCAATTCTTAGTCTGACCATTATTAGATCTATATTCTGCCCTGGTTAGTTAAGGCCTCCCAGAAAGTAATGTATACCATTAGATCAGGGGTAGGCAACCTCGGCTCTTTTATGACTCGTGGACTTCAACTCCCAGAATTCCTGAGCCAGCCATGCTGGCTCAGGAATTTGGGAGTTGAAGTCCACGAGTCATAAAAGAGCCGAGGTTGCCTACCCCTGCATTAGATGAATCCATGTGGCCATAAATTCATCCTTGAAAAAAGATGTATATCCTCTCTTCAAGGTCATCACTAGACTAAATGGTTCTGTACAATTTTCTCCAATCTTCCCTTTTTTGGGTAACATTGTTGAGGAAGAGACAGCATTAAATTCACTTGTTGATAACCTGGTTTTCCTTAGTCTCTCAGTAGCTTTTGATACCATCAATTACCACTAATATGTCTGCTATGTCGGCTGCACAGGTTGCCAGTGAGCTTCTGGTTTCAATCCAAGATATTGGTCATCGCATATAAAAGCCTTCAAAGCATAGGGCCTGAGTATCCAAGGGATTGCCTCTTTCTCATCATTTCTCCTTGACCCATAAGATCCAATACAGCAGATATGCTTGACCTCTCTTCTAATGACTGAAATTATTTGATGAATCTAGGGAGCAGGACTTCTCTGTCACAGCACTTATCCCTTTGAATAGCATTCCTCCAGAGGTTTGGACAATATCTGAAAGGCTGATTTTTTCTCTTATGTGGCAAGTAGGATGTGTTTTAGTTAGTATATATTTGTTTTTCCCACTATGTTGCCCACTTATTTTATCATTTTTAAGTTTATATTTGTTTTTAATGTGTGCCAGAGTCAATGTTGAGCTGGACAGCCTTATGCATCTTAATTATAAATAAATACACTTATGTTTAAAAGATACTAGCTCAGTATGATCCTAACTGCTTGATAAGATCAATACAAGAAAGCACCTTTTCTTGCAAATCCTGGTTTTGCTAGATTATGAATTGAGGAATTGACCTTGTTGGGTGCTCAAGACCCTGGAATGTCCCATCAGGCACACAGAGGTTAACAATGTTGTCAATTAACAATCTTTGAAGTGTTACTGATTGAAAATATATTTTTATAAAGTGCCTTGAAATTTTCATAATTGGGGTCTATGCATGTTTTACTAAATCAAAGCTAGAAAAGTGTCAGGGTATTTTGTGCATCATAGAACAAAACAGTCTCGTAGTTTTATCAGATTAATTTACAAAGCAAAATATTAAAATAAGAATTCCATCAAAGTAAACAATAGTGCATTATTATTGTTTGCCTTATATTTGATAAAAGAGCATTAATTGTACATATGCTGGGTACATGTATTCAGAAAAGTAATATGATGGACAAAAATATCAGGAGAGTATGCAATTTAAGTGTAAGTATGTCATTGATTGAAGGTATATGTTTGTATTTCAAATAGCTGTGATCTTGAAGAAAATTGAATTCTCCATTTATAAGCACTCCTTTTTTGATACATCATGGAGGAGAGGGAGATATCTTCAGTTAATTCCTACATGGAGTCATGTCTGCTGGATCTTTTGTCCACAAGGATGTCCACCAGCTAGGTTCTGTATAAAATAAGTTACACATTTATATAGTCAAGATCCTTATTTAATAAACACACAATCTAGCTCTAGGAAAGCTCCTCTGTTTACGTGGGGTTGCTTCTTCAACATCTGATTTGTGGGGGAGTGGGAGAGCCATCCTGTATTTATGAAATCAATCTAGAAACAGGATATGATTATTGTAAAAGCTATATTAATTTCTCATATCCTTTTCCCTCCAATCCAGGAAAACTTTATTCTTACTATATTGGTGCAATAGGAAGCAAGTGCACCAGTATTTGGAAATGATGTTCCTATATCATCACAACCACTGTGGAAGGGATGGGAAGCTCCTCACATCCGCAGATTAAGTGGTCAAAACTCAGGCAAAAGTATCTTATATACTCAGTGGCTTCAAAGATGTTTAGGCATAAATCTCATGTAATCTCTGTGAGGGAGAAGGGCAGTTCCAAAATGTGATGGATGGATGGATGGAATTTAATTTTCATTCTCTATTACAGTGATGGCGAACCTTTTAGAGACCGAGTGCCCAAAAACCACCCCCCACCCCTGTCCCCGCTCCGCCGTGCCCACTGGACCACCCACCACCTCCACGGCCCGCCACAAATCACCCAGGCAGCCCAGCAGCGCCATGGTGGCCACACCCTCCGCCTGTGCCCTGCAGCATCATCTGCACGCGATGGGGTGCAAGGGCAGAGTCTTGTCCCCTCTGCCCGGCTACCATGTCCTTGGCTGCGCAGCATTGCATGGGCCGTGCCCAGGGGCGACTCCCATCCGGAGGGCTGGTGGTGGTGAGGGGGCCATGGGAGGAGGCGGGGCTGGGGCGACGGTGCATGTGCCCACAGAGAGGGCTCCGAGTGCCACCTCTGGCACCCGTGCCATAGGTTCGCCACCACTGCTCTATTAGGTATTTTTGCCCCACACTATTCTTGGAAGCTCTGGATGTTTCCAGTAATTTTATGTTTCCCACAATGCCAACCAAATTAATGTAGAAAAAGTTATATCATCTGTTCCCGTGTTAATCAAAAAAACATATTCATACCTTCAAAACAGTCAGGGATTGAAAGTTGGCCATCTATGCATTGAGTTGGTGTTTTATAACTGCACTTCTCTGTTTTTCTTACACAGAAAAACCAGATTGTCTCGGCATGTTGTATACTGTTAAGTTCTTTCACTTGTATTTTCCGTCCATTGAATAACACTGTTGCTCTTTTAAGTGATATTTTACATGGTGCTACCGGAAGAGGAAGAAGGAACATAAACAGCATAGTTTAAAAAAATCATTGGTCAACAATCATATAATGTCTGACTACTTTATTTAACCGGTGATTTTCTAAATTAAGTAAAAGTGGTCAAATGCAGGTTATTCAACTTTATTGTATATTTTCCACAGCAACCTCTATTTAAAAATTTCCTTTATATATCTTCTGCCTCACCCAAAAGATTTTACCCTTTTTTTTAATATCGTGTGTGTTCCAAAGCAGTCATATATAATAAGTATACCTTTACATGTTATACCTGAAAGATTCATACTTTAAAATGACTGAGACAAATGGGGGGGGGGACTCAGTTGCTATACTTAAAGGAGATGGGAACACATTTCTCACAGCTATCTTGACTACATTTGAAGATTATTTAGAAGCTCCAGCTTATGCAGGAAGTGGCAGCCTAGGTGCCAATAGGTAAGGGTCATCACACCCAAATTAAACAAATAGTGTAAACACTGCAGTTCAAAGGTTGGTTTTGATTGTTATTATTTTAAGCTCTAAGTGGTTTTGGCTCTGAGGTACTTCCAAGATCACCTTCTCCAGGTAAAACTAATCCATCTAGTACAGTTGCCCTGGATGAGAATGGTGATGGGTTCCACTCCACTGAAGTGAGATTGGTGGGGGAACCCAGGGTTGGCAATATCTCAGTTGGGGTCCTCATCCTATACACTAGTATTTTTCTCGAGGTAGCCAGTGATAACTTAAGCATCATTTTGAAAGAATGTAAAAATGGAGTGATTTTCCACAGCCTTTGAAAGCCAACATTGCCTTAATCTGTGCTGTTTGATTATTATAATGTTCACTATAGGTGACTTGATTTTTTTTTGTATTGAGCTTTCATTCATTCTTGCATTCATTCATTCATTCAATTTCTATAGCTGCCCAACTTACTGGGCGGCTTACAATTATAAAATTATAAAACAAAACAAAAAGACATCCACAAAGTAAATTATTAGAAACAGCAGCCCTGATGATTAATCAGCTAATAGTAAAGCCATGTAACGGGGCCTTTCACACATCCCCTGCCCCAGGCCCAGACATATAGCCAAGCTTTAAAAGCTTTGTGAAAAGCCCACTAGGTTGGGGCCATTCTGTTCTCTGAGGGGAGAATATTCCATAAGGCAAGGGCTACAGTGGAAAAAGGCCCTCTTCTAGTTCCTGCCAGTCAGAACTCTTCGGCTGATGGGATTTGCAGTATGTCCAATCTGTTGGCTCAGACTGGATGGGTAGAAATATTTGGGGGAAAATGCCCCTGCCCCTCTCAGGCACCTATAGATTCTGTTTCGTGTTTTTATATTTGCAAGCCATCAGGGATCTGTGGATTCTGATGGGAAATAAATAGTAAATAACTAAACATGTTTTTATACTGTCAGGAAAAAACTTAATTTTTTAAGCTTCCTATAGCTTTAAATCCACTATTACATATTCTGCACTCAATAATAAAATGGAACAAGTTTGACTTTCTTCTGTGTGGCATCCTTTAAGAAGCCTTAGTCTTCTCAAGGTTGAACATGCCCAGTTCTTTCATTGTCTCTTTGCCCAATTTAATTTCTAGTCCTTTGATGTCACTCCTTTACTTCTTCGAACTTGTCCTGTATCCATCCTAAATGTGATGCTCAGAAACGGTACTTAAGTCTGACCACAGTAGAATAAAGCCGAATCAAATGACTAAAGTATCTAAAAATTACTTATAATAAATACATTAAAAGATTGCTTTTCTAGCCTTATCATTCTGCTAACTCATATTCTATATACAGTCAATGCTGTTCCAATATCTTTTAAAATAAAAATGATTACCAAGCCTGATACTTCTATCTTTATTTCTATGCATTTGATTTTACTTCCTAAGTGAAGTTTTTTTACTAATCTCTGCTAAATTCAATTATGTAACTTTCACCTCAGTTTTTCTACTTATCAAGATCATGTGAAATTTATTTCTCTCTTCTAAGATATTAGCCATACTTCCCATTTTGTGTCATTTGTAGATTTAGTAAACATTCTGTGTCCCTCTTCATCATTTGTGAATTCAGATATTATGGATTATTAAATAAACTGGCTTAACCGTTATGAACATTCATATACATTGTTAAGATTTTTTTTAAAACAAAATCAAGATATTTTAAACAAATACAATACATGCTGTTTTACCTTTGCAAGTTGGTTTATTTGACCAAGTTCCTGTTTTCTCACACCTTGATTCTGAAGCGTCATCCATAATATAAGGTGGATTACAACCATAACTCACAGTATCTTGGTAATGAAAAATATCACGAAGAGCTTGGTTTATGAATCCATGTTCTATTGGTTCTGGAGGAGGACATTCTACAGCTATTAAGAAAAAAAGAGAAAATGGGAAATCCAGGACTTGCATTTTGGGCTAATTTGTATTTCCTGCTTGTCCCAGTGTAAGGAACATGTACTGTTTTGGACAGCAAGAACAGAAAATGTCATCCTCAGCCCACTCCTTTCTTGCTGAGAGCAAAGCCTTCACCCAAATTTTCTTGTAGGGTATCCAAAGTGTTCTCCTCCCGCTGATGGCCCAAGCAGGGAGTCCAGACAGGGCAGCTGTCCATCACTTTGATCAAAGCGGAGGAGAGAGTTGAAATCTGGAGAAGCAGTTTTTACATGACATTTATGTCCACCTGCTTTATGTACTGGAGGCAAGTAGTTGAAGGTTACCAGTAGAAAAGTCCTTTATGTCCTGACTGCAAAGTCGATCGAGCCCCAATCAAAGAATTCCTACTAGGTGACAGTTGGGAGACCATTCAGAGGCGACGTACCTAATCTTACTTTAAGCCAGCTTTCTCCAATGTGGTTCTCTCAAGATATTTTGCCAATACCCCAAAATTCCCAGCCACCAATACTATATTATAGGACTTACATTTGCATTCAGGTAATGCACTCCAGCTTCCATCAGCCTGACAGGTAGCTGTTTCACTTCCAAACAGCGCAAAAGGTAACAGACAACTAAATCTGATTGTCTCTTGGAAAATAAATGTATCTTCAGAATCAATTTTATGGTAAGAGAGAACTCCAAATTCAGAAACTGGAGGTGGAGGGCAAATCACAGCTAGAAAAACAAAGCAAATCTGTTTAACACAACAGATTTTATGCTAAAAATCACACATAAACTTTTGCCCTATGCCCTATGGAATTCATTATATACGAGGGCAATTCGGAAATAAACCTCTGTTTGGTTATCAATGACAGACACTCGCAGATACAGAACTTTTATTATACACATTAGAAAACTACAACATTACATTACTTTTTGACATAATTGCCATTCAAATTGAGGCACTTGTCATAATGTCTTACAAGGTTTGAAATTCCTTAGTAGTCTCTCGGCGCCAAATCTGGGCTATGGGGGGGTGATCAAAAACATCCCAACGGAACTGCTTCAAAAGTTCTTGGGTGCGTCTAGCGGTGTGCAGGCGAGCATTATCGTGAACCAACACCACACCGGAAGTCAGCATGCCCCAACGCTTGTTATGGATGGCTCGTCTTGAGTTTTCATAACGTTTCACAATAGACTTCTGAATTGATGATCGAACCACGCTCCATGAACTTCACTAGCAGTACTCCTTTGGCATCTTCACATTTGGCGGGATTATCTATGGCACCACTTCCAGTGTGGTGTTGATTCATGATAATGCTCGCCTGCACACCACTAGATGTAACATTTCCTCAAACTTTATTTCAAGTTGTATTTTTGTATTTTTTTTATTTTATGTACTGAAGTCCATCAACTGCTTCTCATTAATTATGTGAATAAGATTTGCATATGTAGCTATTCAGGAATAAATCTGGATGAAAAATGCACAAGGCAGATTTGAACATTGTGCTGAGCTAAGATTACCACACCTGGGCTACAAAATAATTGGATGACCATTACAGGTAGTCCTCGACTTACAACCATTTGTTTAGTGACCATTTGAAATCACAAGAGCACTGGAAAAAGTTACTTATGACCAGTTTTCACACTCAACGACTGTTACAGTATCCCCATGGTCACATTATCAAAATTTGGGTGCTTGGCAACTGGATATATTTATGGGAGTTGCACTGACTCGGGCTCATGTGATTATCATTTGTAACCTTCCCAGCTGTCTTCTAACAAGTAAAGTCAATGGGGGAAGCCAGGTTCACTTAGTGACTGAATGATTCACTTAACAATTGGGGCAAGAAAGGTCGTAAAATTGAGCAAAATTCTCATCAATTGTCTTGCTTAGCAATAGAAATTTTGGGCTCAATTGTGTTCATAAGTCAAGGACTACCTATAGATGGCAGCCAAGACATGTAAGAAATTCTCACTCTTTGTTGCCACCTCATGGTCATTTCAAGTTTTGCAAGGCAGGTATAGAAAGCCTAGCCAAGCCATAAATGTAGTTTCCTGGTTTGGGCTTATTTCCAACATTTTTCAATATTATAGCTCTCCCTCAGGAATGTTTCTGATTGAGATCATTTTAAAAGAAATTTCCTATTTCAATTGTCCTTCCATCTAAAGGTTTGCACATTGAAAAAAGTTAAGTACCTGGATAAATTCACTATTCCAATTAGTGAGACAGTCGGTGCATTTCTTTGTATGTATATTAATTTCTTCTCATACTTACGTTGGCATTCAGGCAGGCTTGCACTCCAGCTCCCATCTGCCTGGCATTGGCTGCTTGTTGGTCCTTCAAGAACAAATCTGAGGATAAAATACTTTCATGAACACAGTTCTGAAAATGGTTACATCATGCTTGATAAACATCTTCTAATAGCAAAGCAGGGGCTCAGGCAATAACAATACAGTACTTAACAACATTCATTTAGTAACCGTTTGAAGTTACAACGGCACTGAGAAAAATGATGCATGACCGTTTTTCACATGACCGTTGCAGCATCCCCCTGGTTACATGATCAAAATTCAGGCTCTTAGCAAGTGGCTTATATTTACGACAATTGCACTGTCCCGGGGTCACATGATCACCATTTGCAACCTTCCCAGTCAGCTTCCGACAAGCAAGGTCAATGGGGGAAGCCAGATTAGTTTAAGAATCACATGGTTCACTTAATAACTGCAGTAATTCATTTATCAACTGTGGCAAAGAAAGGTCATAAAATGAGGCGTAACTCATTTAACAACTGCCTTGCTTAGCAATGGAAATTTTGGGCTCAATTGTAAGTCGAGGACTACCTGTAATGACCAGGGAGCATTTATTGCATTCCACTCTAACATATTTTGTTTGGTTTGGCTTCCTGTCTTATATAAATTCAGCCACCATGGTTTCCGAAACATGATTTGTGAATTATACTGATATGTCAACCCAGCCACTGGAATTTATTCAACAAAGTGAATGTAAAAGACATTGTGGATTAACACAATGTATGAACCTTGCTAAATTGTTGGGATTCTCTTTTGAACATCTGGAACAAATATCTTTTAACTGAGTCAATTAGGAGGTTTCTATGTTGTGGAAACCACAATCGAAGGTGTCAATTGACTCAATCACCCCATTCATTGAAGGGCTAAATTTACCTCCCAAATGATTCAAACTGGTACAAAGTCCAACTAACTCCACCCACATAGTCATGGTTGGGGACAATGTTGCTTCCCTACCTAGTTTTTCAGAAAAAGAAAGGGGGGAAAATTCCTAGACAAAAAAAAAAGGGGGGGAGCCTCTTATTATAGAAGTGGTAGCAAACTTCTTAACTATCGACAGACTGCAGCAACTGAGTCACACCTGCTTGTTACCTGTCTGGTCAACAGAGAAGAGACAAGTGATGTCCTCTTGCCTTGCCTTGGTGCAAGGCCTCATGAAACCCAGTGACTTTCTGGAGAAGGTGGGCAAGGCTTTATGAATGGGAAATCTAGTGAATGTGGTTGTCTGCTCCCAGACTCACCAAGAAGGAACTTTGGGTGAATTAGAAAATGTTGCAAGATCAGGGCCAAAGCGTGGTTTTGGTTTTATTTTCCTTCTTTACACACTTTGATAGTGTTTGAAACATATCACAACTGACCTTTGAGACTGCTTGGCCATGGAGTCATAAAATATACAGACTGAGATTTCTAGCTGGCCCTTACAGCATTTGTTTTCTTGAAACAATAATATCATATTCCCAGGAAAACCTGTAAGGGCTGAATATGTTTCCCCCCCCCAAATCATTTTATTGCATTTTACAAAGCATTAAAAACAACACAAACTAATAATCAAAAGAAATGATAAAGATTAAAAGGAGAATAGGGATAAAAGTGTGAAAAAGTATAAAGAAAAAGAAAAATACAAACATAGGCCAAGAATGACTTTCAACTTCTTCCAAGGATATAGAGGACACTTAATATCAACTCTTAGTTTAAGACTAGAAATAAAATGTCCCTTACCCCCCCCCCCAATTTTTTTAAAGCAAGATATTCATCATTTAAAAATCAACAAAGGGAATAAGAATAGAGAATATTATACATTTACTTGATGTAGATAACATAAAGTACATGTTACAAATTTAATTTGTGAGAGACAAAAGTCCATTTCAATAGGCTGGTATACAAACTTACCCAGTATTACAGGAAAAGGTTATGACACTCAAGTAGTTGAGGTCATTGACATGTATCGCTCCATCATTCAAGGGTCCAGGATAGGGACATTTCTTGGCTGTGTAATATATATATATAAATATATGTAGGTCTTTGGTAATTCGGGTTTTCTCCCGCGTAAAATATAAATATATATATACATAGATTAATATTTAATTGGGGAAGAGACAAATAGATACACTGTAAACATGAAGCAATCACCAAGTTAAGCCAATTCATTTCAATGGATGGATGGATAGATTATTAACAATAGATCATTTTCTGCTTGATGAACTAAGACAACCCGTAAGCATAATAGCAAAATTAACCTGCTTGCACTCAAGAATAATGGTGTTCCAGTCACAACAGGCCAGAAAGGTTGAGATCTGTGGAGATCAAGTAATTGAGGCTTTTTCTCAGGCTAAATACTTCTGGAGAAAGTCAGTGCTGGGAAGCAGATGCCATAGGAGTAATTTAAATTCTTAGTACCAACATTTCTTTGAACACATTTGTCCCTAAGAAAAAGGGCTAATATCATATAAGCTTCAAGAAGCCACACCATTCAGAATAGTTCGCCTTCATCTGTTTTTGCCTAATGTAGTCTATATTATTTGCCCTTTTAAACATGATTGGAGATTTTTTTAAAATAACTAATGAGTTAAAAGCAACCAATAATTACAGCTTTTCTCACCAGAGCAAGAAAAGCTTTTATTGATGTTTCCATCTATTTTGCATTATCAAAAGCATCCTTTGGGAATTTTTTTTTTTCAAAAGAAAGGTAATAGTCAGTGATGCGGACCAGTGAGGAGGCCATTGCAAATAGAGCCCAAGGGTAGGTTCCAACTTAGAAGCCAAAGCAATTGGGGATTAATTTAATGTACCCATGGTGATGATTATTCTACTAATGTGATTGTTTGATCTGAGGATGTGCACAGATCTCTTTAACAGAAGAACTCCTACCATTTTCAATGCCTGCTCTTCTTGCTTGACATAAGTGCCAGGGGTGATCTGGGTAAATAAAGGAGGGGCAACTCCAATCCTCCTACTAGGAAGAGTGAATCAATCATTTTAGGCTGTACAATTCACACCTTATGAAAAGGCAATAAAAGTGTTTAATTTGACTCTTTTTTCCTTGTAATAATTTTTATCTTCCAAAAGGAGAGAGTTGTTTGTAGGATTTTCCTCCATGAATGCCAGAATAAAGTGACTTACTTTAGATACTGACCCTGTCTAACAAGATACTTCAACCCAATCAGGGAATAACTCAGTCAGATCTCCCTCCTGGTGGCTTTGACAGTGTGCAATCCCATTAAATAAGTTAAAAAAAAATGCCATTTTGAAAATATGGGATGTACATCACAGGCAGCTAAAATCATAAGACTACATCTGATTTACTTTGGCCATGTTATGTGTGCAAATTCATTGGAAAAGGCAAGGATACTAGGAATGGTTAGTGGACAAAGAAGAAGGAGCAAGCAAAGAATCCACTGGCTTGATAGCATCAAATTTGATGGAAAGTTGAACATACAACAATTGAAAGAAGCTGTGCTTGACAGAGTAGCATTGTAGAGCACTTGCCTATAAAGTCACCAAGAGTTGGACACAACTAAATGGTTAAAAAAAAAACAGCCAACTTTTCCAAGAAGTTTCTAATATCACTGAATCCTTGTTCGGGATACTATTGGTAAAACTCTACTACATTGCTGAGACTTTCTGTATTGACTAGGTGTATTTGGGGCTGCTATCACAGAGGCATGTTTGAAATTGCCAGGTCTTAGTCAAAAGTAGTGAAATGAACACACACACACAAACACACACACACACACACAAACTCTGCAAGTCCAGAGATGATTCAAATCTTCCTTGCAAGCACTCGCCATCCTCTGCAGAGGACCATTTAGGGGTTTACTAATCAATGTGGCATAGACTTCAGTCCCAAGATCCAATCCTTGATGCATAGAGTCATGGTGGCACAGTGGTTAGAATGCAGTATTGCAGGCTAACTCTGCATTCCACAGCCTGGAGTTTGATTCTGACAGGGCTCAAGGTAGACTCAGCCTTCCATCCTTCCAAGATTGGTAAAATGAGAACCCAGATTGTTGGTGTTATGTCCTGGGCCTTGCTGAGTCATTCAGCAAGGCTCAGGAAGGCTGCAGGAAGGCTGCAGAAACCCGGACAGACCACGTGTCTGCCCGGGACCCAGACAGGCTGTCTCCGGCCTTGTGCACATGCGCAGGGTGGGAGAATGGCCTGCAACGATTGGATGTGCATCCCCTTGCAAGGGGAGTATAAAAGGCAAGTGCCCATTGTGTTCTTGCTTCTGTTCTGTGAATGTACTTAATAAAGAGATCCTTTGTTGTGAACCTGCCTCGTCTTGATGTCTGCTTTGCAAGAACAGAACAGTTGGGGGCAATAGGCTGACATTGCAAACCGCTCAGAGAGTGCTGTAAAGCACTATGAAGCAATATATAAGTTTAAGTACTATTGCTATTGTTATTGTCTACATGTGTGTGCCTTCAAGTCATCATTGATTCCTAGTGACTGCATAGACTAGTAATTTTCTTGGCAAGATTTTGGAAATGATTTAGCACTGTCTTCTTCCTAGGGGTGAGAGAGAATGACTGACCCAAAATCATCCATCTGGCTTTGTGCCTAAGGCAGGACTAGAACTCACAGTCTCCCATTTCTAACTGGGTGCACCAAACTAGCTCTTTTAAGATTGATCTGCAGCAAAAATTTCCTTAAAACTTTGGCACATTGGAACACTTTTACTTCAAGAATATGATCCCATTCTCATGATTTTGCTGAGGAGAGAAAAAAATCTCATGATTTTGCTGAGGGGGCAGAGAGGTGAGCCATGGAAATTTGGAAGATTCAAATATTATGTTTGAAAAGTTAAGAAACATTTCATAGAAAATAGAACAAACTGAAAATAGAGAATAGGTTTTTATTAAAACAAAAGCAAGAATATTGATTTGTGTGGAAAAAGCAAAAAAAGGCAAACTACAGAAAGGACATACTTACGTATACATTTGTATGTAATGGTAGGCCATACACCAGATGAAGGACATGTATATCTCCTTGAGCCAGACTGGGGAACATAACCTGGGTTACACTGATATACTATGTCTTCTCCAGGCCTGTATGCTGCTTTATTTGTGTTGATGGTAGCCAGAGGTACTTCAGGAGGCCTAGGGCAAACTAGAAGACACCAAGCACTAACAAGTCATGTATGAAAAGATTTGTTGGTACATGAAACAGTAGTCTTGCGTGGTCCTGGAGCAATAATATTTTTATTTGTTTGTTTGTTTGTTTGTTTGTTTGTTTGTTTGTTTGGTTGGTTGGTTGGTTGGTTGGTTATTTATTTATTTAAATTTATTTGCTACCTATTTCATTTCAATCTAATATAAACAGTCAATGAATATATTGTGTGTTTTCACAGATGAGACCAAAGGATACATGAATGCAACATAAATTCTTTATTTCTTTTAAAAAAAATAAAGTTTAGTACAAGATAAAATACAAATAGGAGACAAAAGAAAAAGAAAAAAAAAAGGAAAAGCACAGAGAAAAAGAAAGAAAAAGAAAGAAAGCAGTAATTGTTTTTTTTTCTGCTGCAGTAGAGTTCAGGAAAATTTACAACCTCAACCTTATGTTTCTAGTTAATTCAAACCATTTCTATAACAAGGTTAATCTAATCATCAAAGCCTAGCAAGATAAATTCTTTAGATAACAACATATCAGAGTTTAGAGGAGTGGAATCAAGACCCATCAGTTTTCATTTGCTTTCTTTTTTAAAGAATAAGATATAAGATAATGAAACACAAAAGGAAAGAAAGATAAGATAGAACAGGAACAAATAACTGTGAATAAAAAGTACTGTGGACATTTTTATAATGATATATTCTCTCCTTCTCTTCCATTTAAGTCCCCAAACACTGTACACATTTTAGATATTTATACCCAATCATGAACATTAAGGATACTTGCTAGTTTGTGTTTAAGTATCTTCATTTGTTAATTTTAATTGGTTTCAAAACTTTTTTCTAGAAGCCATATCCCGAACATCTAAATTTGCCTTGCTATGTAATGTGTCAAGTATCGACTTCATCCTTGATTTGTCTTCTTAAGTAGCACCACTGACTTCTAGCCTTCAATTGTAGCTTTTACATGACAAGGTTTCCGCCTTGCAGGATTCATCTAGGCTGGGACAGTGTTGCAGAAAGTCATATTGGATATAACAATGGCATAAAAATGAAGGAATTCTTTTAAGAACTTATGAAAGCTCTCTCTCTCTCTCTCTCTCTCTCTCTCTCTCTCTCTCTCTCTCTCTCTCTCTCCCTCCCTCCCTCCCTCCCTCCCAGTCATCTGTTCTAATATTGACTTATCTAGATGGAGATTTGTATTGTAAACAAGAATGAAGTCTCATATACATTGATTCAGAAGATATTAAAGATTAATATGCAATAAAAATCAGAACTTTTCCTTCAGGAATAATTGATGATAATTGGGGGGGAAATCCTGTTTTTTTTAATACCGTATATATGGTAAGTGTAACAACATTATGATAGGCTCAAAAAATGAAAAGATTCAGGATTACCCACAATGAAGGAATGGTTGGTGAAAATGATGAAACTTGGAGAAATGGCTAAACTGACTTCTTTGATTAGAGAAAAGACAGAATCTAAATTTATTGCTGATTGGAAACCTATTATAGACTTTTTGCTTGAAATATAAAAAAATGAACTTTTGATTTGCAGTACTATTAGATAGTAGAAAAATGAGAGCTTTTTGTGGCTACAGAGTAAGAAATAATTTTGTAATTATACTTGTATATTCTGAAAAGAAAATTGGAAGCTCCTTCTTTCTATTTCTTTTTATTTTCCTTATTGCACATTTTGCATATATAGATCTACATTATGGGCTTTAAATTCTAGCCACTTTTTTAGTTCTTACTGTCCTAATCAACAGATATTTTGCCAGTCTCTTCAAGGAGATGGGAGGCAGTTTGGATGTGCGGACAGAATTGTTCACTCAAGCTGGAAAAATTGTCTTGCCAAATGTTCCTACCTTGCCAACTTCATTTCTAAAAGTTATCCGTGGAATTTGGTAGCATAATTTGTGACAAAATTTGGAAAAGAGATGACCTGTCAAAATCTGGTGGTAATTTGATTTTTTTCCCCAAACCAATTTTTTGAAAGCATTATGTTTAATTTCTGTAAATGTTCATTTGTTTAATATTGGTTTTGCAATTTTTTGTTATTATTATTGGTTGGCTTTGCTGTTTTTTCCTGGTTCTCCTTCTCTTGGGAGGATGTGGGGGAAGAGATCCTGGTCTTGCACAATTGTGTTGTGTACAGATTTCCGCTCATGTATGTCACCTTAACCACAATGTTTGCCCTCTGCATACTTTTAAGACCCCTCCCCCTCATCAAGGTCCTACATTCCTGTTATGCTTCAAGCATGAGTTCACAAATTTAGATGAAACAATTTGGCCTGGTAATTAAATCCTACAGTACAATTCACAAAGTCCCTAGCTGAAAATTCACTATAACATTTCAAGCAACTGCAGCCTTGCTTATTAATAACAGGAGAACTATCAGCCAGAATATTTCTATCTTTGAGATATGTAACAGTAATGTAATATAGCATTAATCATAAGCATACTTTGGGGTATATTTTATGTTTTTATTTCTTCAGCTGACAACTTGTCTTTCTATTCTGGTGAGGGAGATGTTATTTTTAATTTAAAAAAGCAACTAAAATTAAAATTTAGATTAAATTTAGTCTTTTATTTAACCATTTCCTAAACTAGGTAACATTGTCAGTGCTAGCCTGACTAGCATTGATAATGTTATCTAGTTTGGGTAATGAAAGTCTACAAGAAAACAACCAAGCTTAGAAAGCACCCCTCATTTCAACCCTGGGCTACAAACATTCTGCTTTATTTTATTTAATCTGTTAACCAATTTTGAAGATTTTATTAATGTTAAAACGGGTGCTAAACTAAGACTTAAACTAGAGATGTGAAAAAGACACACAAATATTTGCCTATGTTCAAAATACTCTACATATATATTGTATTGAAGAAAGAATCACAAGATACAGAATGGGGATAAAATTAAGTCTCACTCAGTTCCCCATCAAAAAATGGCTCCTGGCTTACTAATTTCTGGCTTACTAATTTGAGAAGGAGACTATTTGGGACATCATCAGCAAGAGAAGGGGAAAGGAGACAGTTCTTTTGCCACGGTCCCTATCTGGATCACTGAGCTATTTAGGAAATAATATAAAAAGAAGGAGCTGCATTGAAATGCCACTTAGTTTAGCCTTCAGTCGGTTGATCAGATAATTTCTAGCAACATTTTAGTGCCATTTAGTGAGATATAAATCCCTGGAGGCAAATTGCAGGAGTAATTTACAAAGTTTAATATCCCATTTTGCATGTTTTGGAAACATTCAGGAGGCAAATGGAGGGAAGCAAGTTTCCAGTGACTCTGCAGCAGAATGTGTGAATAGGACTCTAGATATGGTCAACAATTTGATTTCATAAAAGGAGCATAAATGCATACATGCAAATTAACATGCATAGACACCATTTAAGAAAAATCTCATGTCACAATATACTTATCAGTTTCCAAGAAATATAATATTTCCATCTTGTTAAAACAAAATGCAAAAACACTTACCTTTATCCGCAAGAGCAACATGGGTTATTGCAACCAAGCATAAGCAAAACAGAACTGGAAACATGACTGCAGATTTGCAAAACCTCAGAACAAATCCAAATGCAGTACTCTGCTTGCTAAGATAAATAACAAGCAATGCTAAATATTAACTCCCTACATTTGTTTATATTGTTAGCAACCAAAGATTCCTGACACCGCTGGGTAAATAAATTTCATAGGAAGACTTGCACAACCTTTTGCAATTATTATGAAAGTTGAGATATAATTACAGTCTGAAGGTCTAGTATGCTGGCAAATGTTTTGCAACCCATAACTTTCATTTCTCAATCTTGATCAGATATGGTGGAGAGAGAACGAGATGATCTTTGAATAATAGGAATTCAAAGAAATTATGTCAGAGATCGGCATGGTCAGATGGCTAACAAGATACAGGAATTCAGAATCAAGAAAGTCTATCTGCTCTCCAACCTTTCTAACCCTCTGGCATGAACCCCCAAGCATACAACTCCAACCTTCATTGGAAACCACTGCTTGAAATTATTCAAGAAGCAATGCCCAAACTGGCAATAATCATTCAACAGTGAGACTGGTGGCATATAAATGTAATAGATAGATAGATAGATAGATAGATAGATAGATAGATAGATAGATAGATAGATAGATAGATAGATAGATAGATAGATAGATAGATAGATAGATAGATAGATAGATAGATAGATAGACAGACAGACAGACAGACAGACAGACAGACAGACAGACAGACAGACAGACAGACAGACAGACAGACAGACAGACAGACAGACAGACAGACAGACAGACAGACAGACAGACATCTGATTACAAACAAGGTCTCATCGTACACAAGCTCAGTGCGTGGCCATTCATAAGCATTGCTAGAAAAGATAGACAGTGATTTGAGGGATCTCCTCTGCAAACGTTTCCCTGAAGAATGGTCTGGATGGAAATTAGACCTGATTCAGTATTAAATTCTACTATTAAAGAAAGGTAAAGGTTTCCCCTATCTAGTCGTGTTAGACTCTAGGGGCCAGTCCCATGTTGTTTCTTAGCCGAGGGAGCCAGTGTTTTCTGAATAGACTTCCATGGTCAGGTGCACTGAACACGGTTACTTTCTCACCAAAATGGTGCCTGTTTATCTACTTGCATTTGCATGTTTTCAAACTGGTAGGTTGGCAAGAGATGGGGCAAGTAATGGGAGCTCACCCCGTCACGTGGGGTTTAGGTCTTGAACCCAGGCTGTCAGCTTTCCAGATGATAAGCTCAGACTCTTTTAACTGCAGAGTAATTGCCCCTCCCATCAAGCTCTACTATTTTTTTTTTATATTTAATATTTTTATTTTTTTAAGACAACAAAACATAACACACATAGACATACAATGTATACTCCTTTTTTTTTTTAAACAGCAATTTCGTAACTGTAATCTTCTATTATTTACATTTTCCCCCTTTATTCTTCTTTTTTAAAAAATATTTGTCCTTGTTGTCCCATTGTTTCTTATTTCCATTTTCTTCGTTCATACTATATTTCATACTAAGAATAATACATATTATTACTATACAATATTATACATTATTATACACACATTTTCCCTTTCTTGACCTTTCTGCATTTATTTTCATTTATTATTTCTAGTCTCCAACCAATCATACCACTTATTCCATATTACATAGTATTCTGTGTCTTCCTTTTCTTTTATCTCTTTTGTTAATTTGTCCATCTCCGCACAGTCTAAGATTTTCCTTATCACTTCTTCCTCTGATGGTATATTCTCATTTTTCCAGAACTGTGCGTAGACTATTCTTGCTGCCGTTGTTATATGTAAGATTAAGTACCGTATTTCTTTACTGTATTTTCTATTTAAGATACCCAGCAGGAAGATCTCTGGTTTCCAATCTACAGGTTGATCTATTATTTCTTCCATCCATCTTCTTATTTTAGTCCAGTATTTTTTTGCAACGGGGCATGTCCACCATAGATGATAATATGTTCCATGTACCTTTTTGCATTTCCAGCATGTCGGTGAGTTGTTCTGGAACATCTTAGCAAGCTTTGCTGGTGGAAGATGCCATCTGTAAAACATCTTCAACTGATTTTCCTTGAATGCCGCAGACATAGTCAGTTTTATGTTTGTTTCCCATATTTTTTCCCATTTCTCCAATTCTATGTTGTATCCGAAATTTTTTGCCCATCTAATCATTGTGTCTTTGACAACCTCATCTTCCATTTTATATCTCAGTAAATATTTATATATATTACTAATTAATTTTATTTCTGTTCCATGTATAATTTTATCCAATTCTTGCGATTCTTTTTGTATTTCATATAATTTTTTGTCCTCTGTATATTTAGATTGGATTTGTGTGAATGTCCACCAATCAATCTCTCTGCCTACATCTTGTTCCAATTCTTGTTTTGTTTTCAGATTTCCCTGTTCATTTACCAATTCTTTGTATCTAATTATCTTATTTATGTCCAGTAGGTTTGGGTGTTTCAGAGCTTCTGTTGGGGATAACCACATTGGAATTCTTATATAATGTTTTTGTTTTATCTTTTCCCAAGTCTGTAGCAATGCATCCCTAACTATATGTCTTCGAAAGTATCTATGTACTTTATATTTTTCGTCCCATAGAAATGCATGCCACCCCGCTTGCAAGTCGTGTCCTTCAAGTGTTAAAATTCTGGTATTTTCCAGTTTCATCCATTCTTTTAGCCAAGTTAGGCTTGATGCTTGGTAATATATTTCCCACTCTGGTAATGCCAATCCCCCTTTATCTTTCGTATCTTGCAAGAGTTTTAATTTAATCCTAGGTTTTTTCCTTTGCCATATAAATTTAGTAACCAATTTATTTAATTCTTGAAAGAATGTTTTCCCTAGTTTTATTGGAATAACTTGGAACAGGAATAATATTTTTGGCAATATATTCATTTTGATCGTTGCAATCCTCCCTAAAAATGAAATTTGTAGGTTTTCCCAATTTTCTAAATCTTTTTTTATCTGGTGTAGTATTTTATCATAATTATCCTCCTTAATCGAGGAGCACTTCGCTGTAAGCCAAATCCCTAAATATTTTATTTTTTTAGTTACGCTTATTTTTGTTTTATCTTCCAATTCACTTTCCTGTGCCTTTGTAAGATTTTTGGTTATTAATTTGGATTTATTCTTATTAATCTTAAGTCCGGCTACCTCACCAAATTCTTCTATTTTTTGAATTAATTTAGGGCCGGTTTCTAATGGGTCTTCCAAAATAAATACCAAATCATCAGCGAAGGCTTGGACCTTATATTCTTCCTTCTTAATTTTTAAACCCTTTATTTCTTGGTCCTCTCTGATTTTTGTCAGAAGTATTTCTAATGATAAAATAAATAGAAGAGGAGAGAGTGGGCACCCTTGTCTTACTCCTTTAGTTATCTCAATTTTTTCTGTCATTTCGTCATTCATAATTACCCTAGCTGTTTGTTTAGTATATATTTTCTCAACCATCTTTCCAAATTTTGTCCCAAATTCCATGTAGTTCAGTTGTGTTATAATAAATTTCCAATTCAAATTATCAAATGCCTTCTGGGCATCAAGGAAAACCAGTGTAGCTTGTCTTTCAGAGTGGACTTCATAGAATTCTAAGGTGTTCATTATTATCCTCATATTGTTTTTTATCTGTCGTCCTGGTAGAAATCCATTTTGATCTGGGTGGATGTAGTTATTCAAGATTTTTTTAATCCTTTCTGCTATTATTGTTGCAAATGTCTTATAGTCTGTATTCAGTAAAGAAATCGGCCTATAGTTTTGAATTTGTTGCAAGTCTGAGTCTTCCTTAGGGATGAGAGTAATAATTGCTTCAGTCCAAGCTCTACTATTAAGTCATCTTAAATCAATCAAAATAAATAAGTAAATCTTGCAGCCTTCATGCCAATATTGAAAGTGATACCAAAGAAACAACAATACAAAGATCTGAATAATTGTCAGGATTTCAGTTTTTAAGTTAAATCCAAACAGAAGTTGAATCCTGACATTCCTTCTTCCAAACAGTGATTGAAACCAAAGTGGATACCCAATGATAAGCCTGAATTCATAGAAAATTAAATATTTTCTATTTAGTATAATTAGAAAAGATTATGCACTAAATTTATGCAGTGAAAATCTTGAAGGACAATCCTTCCTAGAAAGCTATGAAACAATACATAAATTTGCTTGAAATAACGTGAAGCAGTGTAAATAGGAATGCTTTTAAAAAAGGACATCAACTATGGAATTAAATTAAACTTACTCAGAAGTATATTACTCCAGATCATCAAAGTAATTCTAGGCCATTGGTGCAAGTAAATGGTCAACTTGCCAATGCTTTTGCAAATCTAGGAGAAAGTTACTCACATCATTTCTTAGCTCTGCATTCTGAAGAATAGGGTCTCTCTCATCATTAGAGAAACTGGAACCATTGACATTGGAATAACATTCAAGAATAACTGAATTAACAGATCTCAAATCACAATACTGTAGTGTGAATTGAAAATATTCCATTGCATAATTTAAGTCTAAAGGCCAATAGCTTACAACCTCATCATGAGATCGAAATTCCAGTTCGGAACAAGAATCCTTGTTGAATTCCTCTTTAGCAGAAAGTAGTGAGCCCTAGGTGGAATGCATACAAATTAGTTTCCTCCTATAGTGATTTAACTTTAAAAGTGGTCTCCTCTTTATATAAGAAACATATCCAAAGACTGTATGAATGTTATTGTGACATTCTATGCCAAAAATGGGATGAAATTGGTTTCCTGTTAATACAAACCATTTTTCTATTATCCTTTGTTCCATGTTTGGAATATTTTTGTCATTAAGAAGGGATACATTCTGATACCAGATTAAATGCATTTAAATTACTGTTAAATAGGACTATAACTTTCAGAAGACAATGTTCAGAAATTGTTATTATATCATTGCTATGTGTTTTAACTTTAGATGTCAAGAAAAATCTAATATAAAACCCACTGATTTTCTGTACCAATTTTAAAAGTAATTATGCCTTGATTTTGGAGCATCTGTATAGGGCAGGGGTAGGCAACCTTAGCTCTTTTATGACTCGTGGACTTCAACTCCCAGAATTCCTGAGCCAGCATGACTCAGCTTGGAAACCTCTCCCTTTTCCCTCAGCATGGCTGGCTCAGGAATTCTGGGAATTGAAGTCCACGAGTCATAAAAGAGTCAAGGTTGCCTACCCCTGGTATAGGGCTTTAGGACAACTCACTGTGGCCAACTCACCATGGCTGTCTCTACACCGCCACCTCCCCATAGCCAATTTGCTGTGGGACAGCTCAGCACAGCCAACTCGCCACAGGACAACTTGCTGCAGACAATTCCTCGCGAGATAACTCAACGTGATAAATGTTATCCACCACTGTTTTTTAAATTTTATTTCCATTTTTGTCAATGGAAATAATGTTGAAGAAACAGTGGCGGATAACATTTATGGCGTTGAGTTATCCCGCAAGGAATTGTTCCATGGTGAGCTGTCTCACAGTAAGATGGCCATGGTGAAATGGCCTCACAAGTTGTCCCATTCAACGGTAATAGATTCAATAATGCTAACCTCTGAACTCTCAAAAAGTAAGCATATAAAAATGTTTTTGCCACTTCTTCAATTTAACAATATACTACAGGTAGTCTTCACTTACCAATGGTAACTGGGACTGGGAATTCTATTGCTAAGTGACATTGTTGTAATGACACATCACCACAATGACTTACAATGGCACATCCAACAGACCCAGATGCTACCATTAGGCAAATCCGACTTGGTTGCTGAGTCCTGTGGTCACATGACTGCCATTTGCAACTTCCTACTGACTTCCTCCTTCACTTGGCTTACTAGAAGCCGATCGTGAAAGTTGCAGACGGCAATGACTACAACATCATAATTGTAAGTCAATTGCACAGATGACCGTGGGGATGCTGTGATTGCTGCAATTATGGCTGCAAGTACCATCTAACCACAGTGCAGTCTTCACTGGATATTTTCTGTGTGTGAGAGAGACAGAAGAACAGAAGAAAGAGACCTTTTTTTGAAGCTTAAATTTATGTGGGGAGTCATAATATAAATTGTTGCCTTTTTGCTTAGAGAAAAGCAAATTGAGAAATTGAGAGAGTTGGGATATGAGAGCCCTGGTGGCGCAGTGGTTAGTATGTAGTATTTCAGGCAAACTTACTGTTCACTGCCAGGAATTCAATCTTGACCGGCTCTAGGTTGCCTCAGTCTTCCATCCTTCCGAGGTGAGTAAAATGAGGACCCAGATTGTTGGGGGGCAATATGCTGACTGTGTAAGCTACTTAGAGAGGGCTGTAAAGCACTGTGGGACAGTATATAAGCCTAAGTGCTGTTGGCCTATCACTCATGCTGAAAGCTGATCTTAAATTCTGCCAGCGAAGAGAAGTTTTGCAAAATCCCACAGCCTTTCAGCTAGCCAACCTGGAGTAGAAATATGCCTATAGTGGTATGATCCATTTTTATAGATAATGCTGTTCCTATCAAACATATTTTAAGTATTACAATATTTATTAATGCAGATAAATGTTTACATTTTTAATTTATTTTTAATAAAACTAATATTGAACTACTTTCGCCACTAGACATTTTCCTATATCAGGAAGATTTATTTCCCTGCTTAAGACATTGTGGCTCCATAACAATGTAGCTTCCCAAGGAGAGTTCCTAAAATGTATGTCTAAGAAGCTTAGAAGTCTTTCAAGAGTAATTAAGCTGAAAGGAAGATGGCTTGGCTCCTAGTACCAACTTGAGTGTGACTTCAAAAAGGATAAAAATTAGTGCCAGCCTTCAGGTTTATTGAAGTTTATTAAGAAAAGAATAGGAAAAAAGGAGGAAATGTGGATCAAAAAACATAACATTACTGTACTGAAATTATTTATTATTAATAAAGCCCTTTGACAAACAGAGAGCAATCTGTCAATGATACATGATATATTGGTTAGGAGCCTGGTAGCCATTTTTCTGATTAACAACTTTTATTAAAGATTATGAACTTTTGTGAGCTATAATTCATTTTATCAGATGCACAGGGTGATTCAGGATTTAAACTGACATGCAATAGAAGGGAAAAGGAGGGAAGGACAGCATAGTTATGCAAATGCATTGTATATATGAGACAGATTATAAGTATCTTTTCAACTAGCAATTACCCAAAATGCTTTGTGTTTGCTGAAACCTTCTGAGATAGCATGAAACCTTTTGATGCATTGAATTCAGCAATCTCTTACTAAATTGTGCAGGTAAGGAGGTTTCTCTATCCCACCCCCATTTCACCAAAATGAATACACTGAGCTCTGTATTGGAACAACCTTGGGAGTTAAAAATCCCCTGATGTTGTTTTGCCCTTGTCTTGAGTCCTGATGTCAAGCTGGTGCCACTAAATTATTTTGCGCAAAGCCTATCCCGTTTGTCCTTTGCTGGCAGATGAGGGCATATATCACATTAGAGAAAGAATATGTGAAGGTACTTCTGAACTTGTGTGTGAAATTATTGGGGGGGGGGGGTGATATTGCTGGTATAAACATGGAGTCAAAATCTATCCCTGGGTTTTTCAGACTCTCCGGTTCTCTTTTCAATATAAATTTCCATTGCTTCTGGTCGTTTGTGAGAATCTGCATCAGGTTGGATATTCTCTATATTGGGGGTGGGCATTTAATTTTCCCAAGGGGTCAAGGGGAAAGTGGGACTGTTGTGGAGGACCGAACCAATAGGGCTGTGAAGGTGTGTAGGCATGCACATCATCATCATCATCATCATCATCATCTCCTGTGCAGAGCACATTGGGCAGCCAGTATTTTCCAGTGGTTCCAGTCATTTGCAGCATCTTCGACATCCTCCCAAGGGACATTAATAATCTTAAGATCTTCCTTAACTGTTTGGCTGGCCTTGTTTTCTCTTTCCATTGGGAGGTAGCCAACACAGTGCAATTTTTGGATATCGGTCTTTAGGCATACATCAGATATGGCCAACAAGCCTCATTCAACATTAACTCACAGTTCTCGATAAGTGTTTTAAATCTGATTTTGTAGTAGCTCTTCATTATTGATGTGGTCATGGTAAAGGTAACCCCCTCCCCAGAATAAAATATTTCCCCAAGGACAATCTCCCAAAAAATAGAAGAAAATTCCCTTAATAGGCAGGAAACCTCTCCTGTCCTCTCCACCCAAAATGGCCCCCAGGCATAGCTTAGGGCAGGGGTAGGCAACCTTGGCTCTTTTATGACTCATGGACTTCAACTCCCAGAATTCCTGAGCCAGCCATGCTGGCTCAGGAATTCTGGGAGTTGAGGTCCACGAGTCATAAAAGAGCCAAGGTTGACTACCCCTGGCTTAGGGAAACAATGTTTCATTCAAAAGTATATAATGTTGCCCACTAATAAAACGGGACTCCTATTCAGAGAACACTGGATAATAAAGCAATCTCCAAAAGGATAGGCCAATAGATAAAGGACTGAAACTGATCACCCAAGCTAGGGCCAAATTAGAAAAACAAAAACACTTATGCCTACATTTCCCTTAGCCCTCAAGGATCAGCCACAACATCATACACAATAAAAGAAAAACCTGCAACAGCAATTAGAGTATTGTCTCCAGTCCAAAGAACATGGAAGGAACGCATACTCATACGTACATCAACACATTGATGACAAAGAACTCAAAAACGTATAAAAACCTACTGACTCACAACCCCAATTTGCCAGCTGTCCCCAAGAACACACTTTGTTGCTGTTATTGGGAAATAAACAGGAACCTCCTTTCCAGGAGCTTGCCTCGTGTCTTCTTTTCCTGGCTTGAAAGATGGACCCAAACCGATTCTCTCAACATCATGATATGAGACATGGAGGATTCTTCTCAAGTAGCATTGTTGGAAAACATTTAACCATTTATTCATCTTGGCTGTGCATTTCTATGTTTCACAAGCATATATTGCAGCTGGTATAACAACACTCTTAAAGAGTTTTATCTTTGTGGTAACAGGCATACCCGCACATGTGTAAATTGAAAAAAAAAATATAGCAGTCACCTTCAAAATAAAAGCAATCCATATGGGTCAGACAGGGATAGCCAAAGGGCCAGATGTGACCTAGGGCTGTAAAATGCCCAGGTCTGCTTTCTATGCAAGTATGAGCTTGCCACTTAGGGTCTGAGAAAAAAATGCAGTGTCATTGTAGATAAAGAGACCAATCAAATCAGCCCGATCAATTTCAAGGGAAGATTTTTTAAAAGACAGATCTCAAAAACAGAACAATAGAACACTACTGATTATCACCTACAGCCCACAACTGCAGCCATCAAATGCATTATGAATGAACTGTAGACCATCCTGCACAATCACACAACTTATTATATTAAGACTCCAAATAGAGGCAAAGGAAATCAGAGTATTTTAAACTCCAAGGATGCTCTGTTACAGATCTCAGTGTAGTCATTTTGGGAGGGAAAGAAACTTTACCAGCACAATTGAAACATGACAATCTCATGCTGAGTTGTGCCGCTAATATTTCTTTTTTTCTAAAATGGCTACACAGAACTTACATATTTCAAAAGGTTTCAGAAAATCCAAACACCATGGGTTTTAACACTTGACCATTCATAATTAACTGTAATCTGTCTCATATACAGTATAACCTGCATCTCCATAACTATTCTGTCTTTCCTCTCTTCCCATCCAGCTCCCCCTGATGCTTTGTGCATCTGATAAATTCAGCTGCAGTTCACAAAGGCTATGCTTTTTCATAAAATGTATTAGTTGGAAATGCTGCTAAGACAGCTCTTAATGATCTATTGAGTAGCCATCTTATAGCATGGTGCAAAATCTGTTTACTTAAAAGTTAGCACCCAAGTATTATGTGAAGGTGCTGTTTTGTAAGTCCTACAATTCACTCAGGAAGTGACAGGCAACCAGCTCTGAAGGAGTCATGCAGGCTCAGGCTTCTGACTTTATGCAACACAATTAATTGAACCAGGAGTAGTTATTATTGTAGGAACAGCCAAATCATCTAAGTCACCACTGAAGCTGGAGGAATGAGTATGAAGACACCCCACCCCCTTCCTGGTCATATGTGGGAGGGAGGGATAAAAGATGTCAAGAAATGGGAGGTCTTTGCTTTCAACAAATAATAGCAGCACCAACCTCAGTCATGAATTTCTAGTTCCTAGAATGATTTCAGTGGTGCTCATCCTTTATCAACTGATCAGAATGGACAGCTGGCTATAAAGAGATTCTGTGTTCATGTCTCCTCTTTGTCTTTAAGATTGCTAATCTCAAGGTCTCTCTCTCTCTCTCTCTCTCTCTCTCCCCCCCCCCCATGCTCAAACAGGAGACCCTATACCAGTGCTTTTCAGCCTTTTCACAGATTGTACTACTTTTACGATATGGCAATATTCGAGTACCACCAGTTGCCTAGCAAGGTATCAAAAACTTGATGATGAGGAAAAAAAGGAAAAAAGTGATAAAGTACAAGTAGTCCTCAACTTACAACAGTTTGCTTAGTGACTCTTACAACAGCACTGAAAAAAGTGACTTATGACCATTTTTCACACTTATGACCATTGCAGTATCCCCAGGGTCACGTGATTTACATTCAGATGCTTGGCAACTGATTCATATTTATGATGGTTGCAATGTTTCAGGATCATGTGATCCCCTTTTGCAACCTTCTGACAAGAACAGTCAATGGGGAAACCAGATTCACTTAACAACCATTTTACTAATTTAACAACTGCAGTGATTCACTTAACAAATATGGCAAGTAAAGTCATAAAATGGGACAAAACTCATTTAACAAATTTCCCACTTAGCAACATAAATTTTGGGCTCAATTGTGGTCGTACGTTGAGGACTATCTGTACACCCAGTTACCACACTTTTAATGGAAAACTTGTGCCTTTTTCTCTGACATTAATCTTTGCACTGTTCTATCCCCTCTCTCCCTCTGCTTGGCTCAAAGAAGCCTCTCGTCCATCTCTCTTTCTCCATCCTCTTCATCTTTTTTTTTCCTCTCCCTTTCCTACCAAAACCTCCTCCTTTTATATCCTCTCTTCTCTCCCCCTCCTCCTTTTCTCTTCGGTGCAACTCCAGCTAACTCCTCTCCCCCAAGTTGCACGCTGCTCCTGGAAGCGCCAATCAGCTAGAGTCCCGTGCCAATCCTGGGCACTCAGCTGAGCCCCAGCAACACCGCAGCTCCAGCTGACTGTCCCACAGACCTGTGTAGCATTGCTGCCTCTTAAGCTCATCCCCCTGCAACACTTTTTCACTTTTTTTTTCACTTTTTTTTACAGTGCTTTTCAACCCGTCATACGCATACCACCTACCAGGTGCCAAAGTACCATCAGTGGTATGCATACTACGGGTTGAAAAGCACTGCCCTATACCATTTCAGATAAGTGGCTGTCCAGTCTCTTTTTAAAAACCTCCAGTGATGAAGCACCCACAACTTCTGACAGCAAGCTGTTCCACTGGTTAATTGTCCTCACTGTTAGGAAGTTTCTCCTTAATTCCAAGTTGCTTCTCTCCTTGATTAGTCTCCAACCATTGTTTCTTGTCCTGCCCTCTGGTGCTTTGGAAAATAAGTTGACTCTTTGTGGCAGCCCCTTAGATATTGGAACACTGCTATCATGTCACCCCTAGTCCTTCTTTTCTCTAGACTAGCCAAGCCCAAATCCTGCAACCGTTCTTCATATGTTTTAGCTTCCAGGCCTTTAATCGTCTTATTGCTCTTCTCTGCACTTTTTCCAAAGTCTCAACATCTTTTTTCTAATGTGGTGACCAAACTTGGATGCAGTATTCCAGGTGTGGCCTTACTAAAGCTTTATAAAGTGATACTAATACTTTACATGATTTTGATTCTATGCCTCTGTTTATACAACCAATTGCATTAGCTTTTTTGGCTGCTGCTGCACACTGCTGACTCATATTTAAGTGATCGTCCACTAGGGCTCCAAGGTCCCTCTCACAGTTGCTGTTTTTGAGCCTTTGTTTTTCCTGCCTAAGTGTAAAACCTTGCTTTTCTTTACATTAAATTTCATGTTGTTGGATAGGGCCCATTGTTCAAGTCTGTCAAGATCTTTTTGGATCCTGAGCTTGTCTTCTGGGGTGCTGGCTATTCCTGCCAGCTTAGAGTCATCTGCAAATTTGATGAGTTCCCCTTCTATTCCCTCATCTAAGCCATTTATGAAGATATTGAAGAGTACTGGACATAAGATGGAACCTCGTGGTACCTCACTGCTTATTTTCCTCCATGTAGAGGTAGTACTATTGAGGATGACACGTTGAGTATGGTTTGTTAGCCAGTTACAAATCCATCTGGTGGTGATGCTGTCTATCCCATATTTTTCTAGCTTACCAAGAAGTAGGTTGCGGTCTACTTTGTTGAATGCCATGCTGAAGTTTAAGTATACTATGTCCACAGCATTTTGCTGGCTTACTAATTTAGTCACTTTGTCAAAGAATGAAATAAGATTGGCTTGGCATGATCTATTTTTAACAAACCCATGCTGTTTTTTAGTTATAACTTTATTTGTTTCTAGATGTTTGCAGATCTGTTTTTCAGTATCTTTTTCAGTATCTTCCCAGGTATTGACGTTAGGCTCTTTTCTCTCTACTGCCTGTTACTTCCTTGCCATCTTGTCTCTTAAGTGGATCAACGGTTTCCTTGACTTTTTTCATGTTATTTATATGTTGAAAGAAACTTTTTTAATTATCTTTGACTTTTGTTGCAAGTCTTGTTCATTCTGAGCCTTTGCTTTCCTGACTTTATCTTTGTAGTTTCAGGCTATCTGCTGAAACTCTGCCTTAGTTATGTGTCCCTCTTTCCATTTTTTGTACTTGTCCTTTTTGTCTCTCAGTTTATCAGAAGGATCTTTGTACAACCATGCTGGTTTCTTCTTGGATTTCTTGTTTTTCTTTTTCAGTGGTATTGTGCTGAACTGGGCTTTTGTGATCATATTTTTCAGAGTTTCCCATGCCTGTTGTTTTCACCTTTAGGATTTTCATCCATGGATTTTTTTCTTAGACTCTCTCTGTTAAAATTAGCTCTTTTAAAGCTTAAAGAAACTGGCTGGATTATGTTCTATTGCTTGTGTTTGCATTATATTGAATTTCAATATGACATGGTCATTCTCACCCAGTCTTCATCACTGAGGGTTTTTAAGAAGAAACTGGACAGCCATTTGTCTGAAATGGTATAAGCTATTGCTTGAGCAAGGGGCTGGACTAGAAGACCTCCAAGGTCCCTTCCAGCTCTATTCTGATTGATTGATTGATTGAATTGAATTCATTGGTGATGTCCATTTTGAGCTCTAAATCATTAGGGAATGAATTCATTCCCCAATTCTAACTCTAAGTGCCTTTGCCCCCAATGGGATTTTCTTTTCAAGCGCCTGAGAAATCAGGAGATTCAGGCAGTTCAAATGAGTATAAAGATTTATTGCAAGCTTAAGCTCTCTACAAGAATCTGACCAACTGGCTGTTAAGGGAAATGAATGGGAGATAAGATAGGCATTCAAGGTGGACTGGATTTAGATCTCTTGTAAGTGCGCAGGGACTTGTGACTTATAACACATTTGACCCCTCCCTTGGTCTCCGTCTAGTCATCTCCTATATTTCCCAAGTATTTTATCTGGAAACATAGATAAGGCAGGTTGGAAAAGTCAGTACCCGCCTGCTGTAAGCATAATGAAATACTCTGAATCCATTTACAATCTCCATTTTGCTCTCTGAATGCATCTAGATTAAATACTAACCCTAAATTGATTTGCCCAGCAAAGGGATGTTCCCTAGTATTATGTTTCTTAGTAAAAGATGTGGGAAAATCCCATTGGGGATCTCCATGAATTTAGAGACCCTAAGTTGCTTTTTCAAGAAGCAACTGGACTTCCTTGTTTTTCTTTGAAGACGTTTCGCTTCTCATCCAAGAAGCTTCTTCAACTCTGACTGGATGGTGGGAAATGGAAAGATTTATATTCCTTGCAGAAAACTGGCCATTTGCATTCTTTTAGAGCATGGGTGTCAAACGTGCCGCGTCACGTGACATGTCGCGATATAACTTTTTTTGCATTGCCGGAGCTGGGGTGGGCGCAGTCTCTGCATGATGCAACCAGCCCGCAGGCCAGCAGTTTGACACACCTGTTTTAGACAGTCGCTGAGGCCACCTGAGGTTTGTCTGTGTCCTCAGGGTCACCTGAGTAGTGCAAATGGGTGTAGAGCCTACTTGGAACTGCTGAAAGGACTGTGTTGTGGAGATGTGCTTTCTGCAGGAAGTTTTCTCCCCTGTGTCCCTTCATCGTTGAACAAAGGGACAAGCTGTTGGGGATGAGTATGTGTTATCTGCAACTCAAAATGAAGTGCAAATGGTTCCTCTAGTCTGCAATTTTTCTGGAAATCCATACATACTCCCTCACAATTTGAAGGATGTTCATCCCAAAGTGCATAGCTGAATATCTATGGAGATTCTCAGTCTTCCAGGTTATGGTTATCCCAAAGCTGCTTTTTCAAGAGGCAACTGGACTTTCTTGTTTTTCTTTGAAGATATTTTGCTTCTCATCCAAGAAGCTATGACTGGATGATTTTTCAAGCCTGCCGTATGAATGATTCCTGGTGAAATCCATTGGAAAATCAAATTGGAAGGCAAACCAACTTAGGGTTAGGGTTATGGCTCCATGAATTCAGAGAGCAAAATGAACATTGCCAAGGGATTGGGAGCGAATGTGTATGCTTAGGAGGGTGATGACTTGTCAAGCCTGCCATATCTACTTTTCAGATAAAATACTTGGAAAAATCCCATTGGAGAGGTAAATCCACTTAGAATTAGGGTTAAGTCCCCATTAATTCGAAGCACAAAATGGACATCGCCAATACATTGGAAACGCAAGACAATACTTAGGAGGGTACTGAATATTGGAGTCTGCCTTATCTACGTTTCATGGTGAAATACACAGGAAAATCCCATTGAGGGATAAATCCACTTAGGCCTAGGGCACGGGTCGGCAACCTGTGGCTCCGAGCCTCCTCCGCCATTTGCAGAGAGAGAGACAGAGACAGAGAGAGACACTTGCGCTCCCCTTCTCTCTCTCTCTCATGCGGACTTGCCCCCTTGTGGGGCTCCTGATTGGCCCTGCGCCGGGGTGCCCCGCCCCCTGGGAGAAGCACAGCCAGGAAGTCCCTTTCCCAGGCTGGCCTCGTCCGAGGTGCACGTAGCCGGGGAACCGCGCAGGGAAGTCCCAGGATCCCCGCTGGGAGCGGCCCGCTGGAGCCTCCGCTGAGCAGGCCAGCCATCCCGCAAGCCGCGTCCCCGAGGGAGAGCAGCCCCTGTGATCCCCAGCCGGTGCGACCGTTGGCCCCACTGGCCGGGAAGGCGCGCCAGAGTCCCGACTGCCAGGAAGGAAGAGGAATGGAAGGAGAGGAGAGCCGATTAAAAGCCAGCCCAGTCAGCTTGTCAGTGACGAATGTGAGTTGAGCAGAAGATGGGGGGGAGAGAGAGAGAGAGAGAG
Organism: Azemiops feae; assembly: GCA_023970755.1. NCBI lineage: Eukaryota > Metazoa > Chordata > Lepidosauria > Squamata > Viperidae > Azemiops > Azemiops feae. The sequence goes on along the minus strand of JALGBA010004142.1, from coordinate 3,223,225 downwards.
AAAGGGAGGGGGGAGGCATTTTCCAACCAGCAGCAGAAGAGCCCCGGCCGGACCGGTGGGGGTGCCTCCTCCTGGGGCCCGGCGGCGGCTTCCTTGCACTCCTCCTCCTCTTCCCCTTCTTCCTCCTGCTGCCCTATCTATGTTTCCTGGTAAAATTCATGGGAAAATCCCATTGGAGGAAAATTCCACTTAGAGTTAGGATTAGGTCACCATGAACTCATAGAGCAAAATGGACATCGCCAACAAACTCGGAGTACTTGGGTATGGATAGGGGGGCACTAACTTTTCTAGGCTGCCCTATCTATATTTCCTGGTAAAATACATGGCAAAATCCCATTGGAGGAAAATTTCACTTAGGGTTAGGGTTAGGTCACCATGAACTCGGACAGCAAAATGAACATCGCCAATAAATTCAGAGTGCTTGGGTATGGTTAGGAGGGCCCTGACTTTTCTAGGCTGCCCTATCTATATTTCCTGGTAAAATACATGGGAAAATCCCATTAGAAGAAAATTCCACTTAGGGTTAGGGTTAGGTCACCATGAACTCAGAGAGCAAAATGGACATTGCCAATAAATTCGGAGTGCTTGGGTATGGTTTGGAGGGCACTGAGTGTTTTAGGTTGCCCTATCTATGTTTCCTGGTAAAATACATGGGAAATCCCATTGGAGGAATATTCCACTTAGGGTTAGGGTTATGTCACCATGAACTCATAGAGCAAAATGGACATCGCCAAGAACCTGGGTATGGTTAGGAGGGTAAATTCGGAGTGCTTGGGTATGGTTAGGAGGGCACTGACTTTTCTAGGCTGCCCTCTCTATGTTTCCTGGTAAAATACATGGGAAAATCACATTGGCAGAAAATTCCACCTAGGGTTAGGGTTAGGTCACCATGGACCTGGAGAGCAAAATGGCCATCACCAACAAACTCGGAGTGCTTGGGTATGGTTAGGAGGGCACTGAGTGTTTTCGGCTGCCCTATCTATGTTTCCTGGTAAAATACATGGGAAAATCCCATTGGAGGAAAATTCCACTTAGGGTTAGATTTAGGTCACCACAAAATCGGAGAGCAAAATGGACATCGCCAACAAATTCGGAATGCTTCGGTATGGTTAGGAGGGCACTGACTTTTCTAGGCTGCCCTATTTATGTTTCCTGGTAAAATACATGGGAAATCCCATTGGAGGAATATTCCACTTATATTTGCTCAGCGCTGCCGGCGGTGGTGGGAGGACGGCGAAGGGGCATGGCTGCCCGGTCACCACTGCCTCTCCGGCCTTGCTTGGTGCGAATGGCGGCGGCAGCAGGAGGACGGCGAAGGGGCGCGGCTGCCCGGTCGCCACCGCCTCTCCGGCCATGCTCAGCGTGAACAGCGGCGGCAGTGGCAGCGGGAGGACAGCGAAGGGGCACAGCTGCCCAGTCGCCACCGCCTCTCCGGCCTTGCTTGGTGCGAACGGCGGCGGCAGCGGCAGCGGGAGGATGGCGAAGGGGCGTGGCTGCCCGGTCACCGCCGCCTCTCTGGCCTCGCTCAGTGTGACTGGCGGCGGCGGCAGCGAAAGAGGCCACGGAGATCCGCCGCCCGCAAGATGGCCGAAAGGCGCAGGCTGAGAGGGGAAGTTTCCGAGACCCCCGGTGACCCCCCCCCAGGGCTAGCAGAGGCGGCAGCGGAGCAGGGCGAGGGGAGACCCACCAGGCAGGGAAGAGGCACCCCGAGACTGGCCGTCCCCACCCATGGCTCTTTACCCAGATTCTGCCTCCGGAGGACGGCAAAGGGACACCTTTCCAGCCGTCCTCCCGGCTCTTCCACCGCTGCCGCCACGTGCAGTCCGAAGAAAGAAAGAGATTTGTTCAACCAATCAATTCAAACTTTGCGAGGTTTTTTTTTGTGAGAAGTTTGAATTGATTGGTTGAACTTTTTTAGTCCCACTTTTTTTTTCTCGGACTGCACATGGCAGCGGAGGACAGGGAGCCGGAGGACAGGGAGCCGCAGGAGATGGCTGAAAGAGCCACATGTGGCTCCGGAGCCGCGGGTTGCCGACCAGTGGGCAAGACTTACAACAACAAGGCATTAATATATCATGGTGGCCTTATTTACAAATTCAAACAAGTTACGAGAAAGACTTAAAGACAATGGGATTTTATAAAGCAGGGCTTTTCAACCTTTTCACCCATTGTACCACTTTTAGGATATGGCAACATCCAAGTACCACCAATCGCCTAGCAAGGTGTCAAAAACTTGATGACCAAAAAAAAAAAAAGGAAAAAAGTGATAAAGTACAGGTAGTCTTCGACTTACAACAGTTCGCTTAGTGACTGTTCGAAGTTACAATGGCACTGAAAAAAGTGCCCCCCAAGCCACAGCCGAGCAAGACACCTACCTGCCCGCCTGGCGGCACTCTTCCTCCTGTCTGAGGTTTTCATTGTTGTGAGCATTTCTGTTGAGGATTGGCAGTGGGGGTGAAGTGGGGGGGTGTTTGGTTTTTATTCCCGTCTGCTGGGTGGTTGCAGCAGTTTTTGGTCACTTCACATGACCCTGGGACACTGTGACCGTCATAAATATGAATCAGTTGCCAAGCATCTGAATGTAAATCACAAGACCCTGGAGATGCTGCAATATTCCAGCTGATCGGTGCTTCTTCTGGACTCAGCAGAAGCGCCAGGATCAGTGCTGCTTTCCAGCTGATTGGTGCTTCTTCTGGGCTCAGCAGAAGCACCAGGATCAGCGCCGAGCTCCAGCTGGAGCCTGGCGCTGATCCTGACGCTTCCGCTGAGCCCTGACAGCCCTGCAGCTCCAGCCATCTCTCGCTCAGGCTTGTGCAGTGCTGCAACTGGTTCAGCTCATTCCCCTCCCCCACTACCACTTTTCTAGGATGGTCGCGTACCACCTGCCAGGTGCAAATGTACCACAGGTGGTACCCGTACCACTGGTTGAAAAGCCCTGTTATAAAGAACAAACAGAACTTGATCAAATACTTTTGAAAACAGATGAAAATCTGATCAAGAAACTCTATAGATTCTTGTTAAGTCGGAAGATGGAAGAAGAACAAGTAAAAGAGACAATGATAGTTTGGGCAAAAAACTTTGGATATTCTATAGAATTAGATGCTTGGCAAACGTTATGGGACAGGAATATTAAATTGACTAAAGCAGTTCCATATAAAGAAAATTTATATAAAATGTTTTATAGATGGCACATGACACCAGTAAGACTAGCGAAAAGGTTTAAAAATGTCTCGAATAATTGTTGGAAATGTAAACAAAAACCAGGCACTTATTATCATATCTGGTGGGTGTGTCCTAGTGCAAAGAAATTTTGGTTTAAGATCCATACATGGCTGGAAAAAATGATTAAAATACAGATAGAATTTAAACCAGAACTGTTTTTGTTAGGAATACTAGGACTTAACTATGGGAAAGAGAATGACTATTTAATATTACATATTTTGACAGCGGCGAGAATAGCATTTGCCCAATATTGGAAAAATGAAAATGTACCATCTGATGAGATTACAATTAGAAAAATTTTAGAATGTGCAGAAATGGATAGATTAACTTTAGAGATCAAAGAGAAAGAAGACTCAGTTTATTTTAAAATGTGGGAAAACGTTTATCAATGGTTAGAAAAACGATAGCGAGAAATGATTGTGAAATTTATTAAGATGATTGATGTTTATTTTAATCGATATGTTTTATAATTATAGTCATGTCTGTTGATTTTCGCTATCTTTATAGACTAACTAATCCCATTGAATATTTGTACCCGGACGATAGTTTGTTTGCTAAAGCTTGGATTGTTATTGGGGGTAATCCCCCTGTTGTACCCACCCCTGTCTTTAACCCTATCCTTGAACCCCATCCTGAATCCCCTATTACCTATATTGATCCCTTTTTTGTACCTATCCCCATACCAATCCCACCCTTGAACTCCACCCTTAACCTCATTACCTATCCCGATCCTTGTTTCCCCTTTATAAAACTTAATAAAATATTGTTAAAAAAAAAAAGCAGTGCTTGGGTATGGTTAGGAGGGCACTGGCATTTCTAACCTACCCTATCTATGTTTCCTGGTAAAATACATGGGAAAATCCCATTGGAGGAAAATTCCACTTATGGTTAGGGTTAGGTCTCCATGACTTTGGACAGCACAATGGACATCACCAATGGATTCCTAGCCAGTCAGTATACTTAGAAAGGTATGCTTTTGAGCCCTCCTTATCTATGATTCAAGCTAAAATATATTGGAAAATCCCTTTGGGGTGCAATTCCACTTAGAGTTAGGGTTAGGTCTCCATGACTTCGGACAGCAAAATTGATATCGCTAATGGATTCCTAGCCCGTCGGTTTGCTTAAGAAGGTTCTAATCTTTTGAGCCTCCTTATCTATGTTTCCTGGTAAAATACGTGGGAAATCCAATTGGGGGGTAAATGCACATAGGGTTAGGGTTAGGGTTAGGTTTTAATTACCTTGGACAGCAAAATTGACATTGCTAATGGATTCCCAGCCTGTCTGTTTGCTTACGAACGTGCTAGGCTTTTGAGCCCACCTTATCTATTTTTCCTGGTAAAATAAATGGGAAAATCCCATTGGGGGACAATTCTACTTAGGGTTAGGGTTAGGTCTCCATGTCTTTGGACAGCAAATTGACACCGTTAATGTATTCCTAACCTGTCGGTCTGTTTAGGAAGGTGTTAACCTTTTGAGCCCTCCTATCAGGTCCCTAAAGAAATGTATTGTTTCCCTTCTTATAGTTTATCTACTTTTGTAACCACTTTTTGTAACCATTTTTGGGGGCCTGCCATTCTGTTGGGAGAGGGGATACATTGGGATGCTTTTTACTGTCTTGCCACTGTGCCCTTCCCCCAGGAGAAGGAATGCATCACCCATATCTGGGGACGGTCTGCGTGTGGAGCCAGAAGGAAACGAAAGTGAGAGAGATCTTGAAGTGCGCGCCAATGGAGCCAGTTACTAAAACACTGTGCCACCTATGGATTGGGTGGAATTCAAACAAACACTGGGACCCTCGGGGGAGGAGTAATAATATTGCTTTTAATATACTGCTTGCATGGGTTTTTCCCCCAGATCTCACCTTGTTTTCCCTGCTATCACTTGGATCCAGAGGAGGCTTTTGTTACTCAGGCCGATGCTAGTGACGTGGCAGTAGGAGCAGTCCTCCTCCAAAGGAATAAGGAAGGCCAGTTACAACCCTTTGCCTACAGCTCCCAAAAGTTATCTGAAACTGAACAGAGGTGGGTGGCCTGGGAGAAGGAAGCCTATGCTGTGCAATGGGCTTTCCAAACTTGGAGACATATCCTAGAGGGGAGTAAAATACCATTTCAAGTGTGGACTGATCATAAGAATCTCGAAGCCATGAAAACCCATAGGAAATTGTCCCCTAAGCAGGCAAGGTGGTCTCAGCATTTCCACCGATTCAACTTTACAATCCATTACCTCCCTGGGGGGAAGAATTTTCTGGCAGATGCCCTGTCTAGAATGCTGCAATATAACAGTGTAAAATCTGAAGTAGTTAAACCATTTCTGACCCCAAAGCAGTTAGCAGTGCCTGTCACTACCAGAGCAAAACCAGGGCTACAGTGCTAATAGACAAGACGGTGGCCCAAGAATTCAAGAAAGCATTGGAAACTGACGAGTGGTTTCAGAACCCATAAGAACTTGTGTATAATAAAAGATGATAAATATAATAAAAAACCAAATGTACAGGTATAGTATAGGGGGTACCTTGCTCAATAGTAGTAACTGTGAGAGGGACCTCGGAGTCCTAGTGGACAATCACTTAAATATGAGCCAGCAGTGTGCTGCAGCTGCCAAAAAGGCCAACACAGTGCTAGGCTGCATTAACAGAGGGATAGAATCAAGATCACGTGAAGTGTTAATACCACTTTACAATGCCTTGGTAAGGCCACACTTGGAATACTGCATCCAGTTTTGGTCACCACGATGTAAAAAAGATGTTGAGACTCTAGAAAGAGTACAGAGAAGAGCAACAAAGATGATTAGGGGACTGGAGGCTAAAGCATATAAGGAACGGCTGCTGGAATTGGTATGTCTAGTTTTAATGAAGAGAAGGACGAGGGGGGACAGGATAGCAGTGTTCCAATATCTCAGGGGCTGCCACAAAGAAGAGGGAGTCAAGCTATTTTTCAAAGCGCCTGAAGGCAGGACAAGAAGCAGCGGATGGAAACTAATCAAGGAGGGAAGCAACCTCGAACTACGGAGAAACTTCCTGACAGAACAATTAACCAGTGGAACAACCTGCCTCCAGAAGCAGTGAATGCTCCAACACTGGAAGTTTTTAGAAGAGACTGGACAGCCATTTGTCCGAAATGGTATAGGGTTTCCTGCCTGAGCAGGGGGTTGGACTAGATGACCTCCAAGGTCCCTTCCAACTTATTATTATTATTATTATTATTATTATATTATTATTATTATTATTATTATTATTATTATTATTATTATTATTATTATTATTGTTGTTGTTGTTGTTGTTGTTGTTGTTGTTGTTGTTGTTGTTGTTGTTGTTGTTGTTGTTATTATTATTATTATTATTATCTGGCTTGGGTTGAGGAGAAAATATATGTTCCAGCAGCTCTAAGACTGAGAGTGATACAAGCTGGGCACAACTCGAAAATTGCTGGGCACTTTGGGTTCATAAAAACACTACACCTACTCAAAAGACAATTCTTTTTTTAAAAAAGGACATAGAAAGCTATGTGGCTAGCTGCCCCACGTGCGCTGCGGCTAAGCAGTGGCAGGGAAAAACTCCTGGGCTACTTCAGCCGGTAGTGAGTCCTTCAGCACCCTGGAGAGAGATCTCTATGGATTTTATTGTGGAGCTTCCTGAAAGTGCTGGGAATACAGTTATTTGGATGGTTACGGATCTGTTCTCTAGACCAGGGCTTTTCAACCTTTTCACCGATTGTACCACTTGTAGGATATGGCAATATTCGAGTACCACCTAGCAAGGTGTCAAAAACTTGATGACCAAAAAAAAAACCCTGTTCAAAGTTGCAACTGCACTGAAATGACTTATGACCATTTTCATACTTATGACCATTGCAGCATGCCCAGGGTCATGTGATTTATATTTGGATGCTTGGCAACTGATTCATATTTATGATGGTCACAGTGTCCCAGGGTCATGTGATCCCCTTTTGCAATCTTTTGACAAGCAAAGTCAATGGCAGGGCTGCTGGTGGCCAAGTGCTAAGGCGGGACTTCCCTCCCTCCTTGCCTCCCTCTTTCTCATGCCCACCTCCTTCTGAAGGAAGAATTTGAACCCCCCCCCATATTTTTTCTCTTCCATATATTCATCAAACAAGGAAAAGCCTCCAGAGACAGAAAAGACAAACTGCTGAGTGAACTAGCTTAAAAAGGCACATTCCCCTTTAAGAATTAGCTACTGGCTACTTCAAAATCCCTTGCAGCAAAACTTACAGCTAACAATAGGAGAGCAATAGAAGCTAACACGAGACATCAGCCATCAGCCAAATAGAAATTGCCAAACACTCCTTAAGAACACAAAGCCCACATTGCACAAATCCCAGAACTTCAAAGTCACAAAAGCACATAAGAATCCGTCCACTCTCCATCTCCCTCCCTCCCTCCTTCTCTCCTCCATGCCTCTGCAGCTCCAGAGGACTCTTTCACTGTCCTTGCCTGTGCTGGCTCTTTCCCTCCCCCACTACACTTGGCTAGGCAGGGCTGCGTACCACCTGCCACTTGTTAATGTACCACAAGTGGTACGCGTACCACAGGTTGAAAAGCCCTGCTCTAGACAGGCCCATTTGATCCCATGCCTGAAGATCCCAATGGCCAAAACTCTGGCTAAACTCTTTGTGCAACACATCTATCATTTTCACGGAGCCCCACTGCACATAATCTCAGACAGGGGGGTCCAGTTCACCTCCAAGTTCTGGAAAGCTTTTCTGGATCTTTTGGGTTCTAGTCAGGGGCTGTCATCTAGTCATCATCCTCAAATGAATGTGGGGACAGAGAGATTGAACTCAGTTCTAGAACAGTACCTTAAATGCTTTATCAACTATCAACAAATAATTGGACTGATTTGTTGCCTTTTGCGGAGGTTGCTTATAATAATGCTGTGCATTCGAGTACTGGTTTCACCCCTTTCCAGGTTTCAAATGGTCTGACATTCGTTCCCATACCTGAATTACCTGCTAAGGAACCTGACATTCCCTCTTTGCAAGAGTGGATTAGACAGCTGCAAAATACCTGGCCGATAGTACGAAAAGCCTTAGATGAGGCCAGCGAAGCCTATAATGCTCAGGCCAACCAAAGGAGGGTGGAGCAGAAACTTTTTAAAGCTGGAGACAAGGTTTACCTCTCTACTAAATACTTGCAATCTCTACAGCCTTCTAAAAAATTGGGTCCTAAGTTTGTTGGACCCTTTCCTATTAAACGCATCATCAACCCAGTGACTGTTAAACTAGACTTCCCTAAGAGCCTACAACAAATCCATCCTGTTTTCAATTGTAGCTTGCTCAAACCTGAGATCACTTCTAAGATTAAACCACCAGCACCTCTGGTGCCTACACCCATATTGCTCGAGGGTGAACAACACTTTGAAATGTGAGACATCTTGGATTCAGGCAAACATCATGGTTCCACACAATATTTGGTAGCTTGGAAAAATCTTCCATCCTCTCAAAATGAGTGGGTGTACAAAAAACATATTAGAGCTCCTAGGTTACTTAAACGTTTTCACTCCAAGTATCCTGATAAGCCTGATTAATGTGACTGTTCTGTTTGTTTTCTTCCCATCTCCTTTTATGTTCTGCAGGTGGATCTGCCATTTTTCTAGGGGGGCTGTATGTCAGGTCCTCAATGAAATGTATTGTTCCCCTTCTTCTAGTTTACTTGCTTTTGGAACCATTTTTTTGGAACCATTTTTTGGAACCTGCCATTCTGTTGGGAGGGGGATACATTGGGATGCTTTGCACTGTCTTGCCACTGTGTCCTTCCCCCAGGAGAAGGAAGGCATCACCCATATCTGGGAAATGGTTTGCACTTGGAGGCAGAAGGAAATAAAAGTGAGAGAGACCTTGAAGAGCATGCCAATGGAGCCAGTTACCAAAACAATATGCCACCTGGATTGGCTGGAATTCCAACAAACACTGGGACCCTGGGAGGAAGAGTAATAATATTGCTTTTAATATACTGCTTGTGCAGGTTTTTCCCTAGATCTCGCCTTGTTTCCCTGCTACCACTAGCCCCTAAAAAAGGTTCCTTTTGAGACAATGCCTGTTTCAAGAGTTCTGCTTTCTTGGGAGGCTTAGAAGAGGTAGGTCCTAAAGTTGTCCTGGAGAGGCGACAAAGAAGGAGGGAAGCCCCGCCAACCGTGGAGAGATGGCGGTCAATCTGGTCATTCAGGGAAAGCCCTCCAGAAACCAGCAGAAGAAAGGCTAGCTTCACTCCAGAATCTAGCCCAAACTACAAGCAGCTGAAGCAAAAAAGCACTAATTTAAGCTTGATCATAAACAACGTGTTTGGAACTGGGTAAGAATACCAATTCTCTCTGTTCTACTTGATATTTGATTCCATGGGGGAAAAAACCAAGAAGCAAAAATCCTCTGAAAGTGAGAAGGAGGGGGATTTTTGCCCCACCCTCCCACAGAAGGAAGTGGCAAGTTAAACTTTTATGGGGGACAGAAATATATTGAAATGAACTGAATATAGGACTTAAATCTGGATAAGTTTGAAATTGGTGGAATTTGTTAAGATTTTCTTTTCAAAAGATTATTGATGAAAACAGAAAAAAGTAATTGTTTGTTTCGAAAACTGAAAAAATGAACTGGTGCTGACATTTAATGGTGGATGAAAATATACAACTGTAGTTGCTCTAATACAGGAATTGACAGAAAGCCCAGTAAAAGATAACTTGTTTTTGTGACCTTCAATGTCTTAACTAAACAGAGAACAACTGCAACAAAAAGAAAACATTTTGGGCTATTTACAAGGCAAGAACTATAAACCTTAGGGGGGAAAAATTACCTTCCTGGATTCTAAATACTTAGAATTGTGATTCTAAAGCTGTTTGCAGAGAAAGGAAAACTTTGAATTTGGCTATCATGGAACATCAGAGACTTGCAGAAAGAACATATCAAGAAAAAACAAATACCTTCCAGGAGGAAATCTATGCTATGTTGCAACTAATTCAAACAACAATGTTTTCAAATCACGAGGAAGTTAAAAACAATTTTGAAAATATAAATGAACACATCTTCAACTTAACCTTACAACAAAAAAATCTCTCAGAAAATAAAAATAGAGAGTGATCAGATAAAGCAGACAACTTAATATAAATCAGAGGAAAAAGATTTAAAGATGAACCCAACAATGGAAGGAATTATGACTTAGCCCAGGGGGAGAAAAACTTGCAGGAAATATCGGACATGGAAAAGATAACCTACACTTCAAGATTGCAAATAAGTCTGAGGACAGGAAAAAAGATTTGACAAAATGGATTATAGAGCTGTCAGGAGAATTACAAGAACTTGAGAGACAAAAACTAATAAGAGAAATCAAGAAAGAAAGAAAAAGATTTTCAATGAATACAAAGGGGCGAAACCCTCTCACAAAAACATTTTACTGGATTTGTCTCTTGTACCTACGACAACATCTACAAGACTATGGGAAGATTTTTTGGTCCAGTGGAGTATACTGATTAGGAAAGATGTTTGGCAAAAAAAAAAAAAGGCTAAAGTTAGAATTAAGAAATTGGATGATGGGATTTATCTGATGGAATATCTAAAGATTAAACATTTGTTTGAATATGGTTAAAAAATAGAAAAATTCTGGAAATAACCGTATTTTAGTTTAAGAGGGATGGACCCCTCAAGTAACATAGTATTTTTTTTTATGATGTGAGAAATATAAAAATGTTGGGATGGTTTATATGAGGGAAATGTTTTAGATATTTAAGTGTAATTGATCTTGAGAAAATCTCAGTTGATAAGAATGTTCTGAATAAACTCAAAAGGTTAGATGATTGGATTCATTAGATGGAATATTTAAAGATTAAACATTTGTTTGAATATGATTAAAAAGAATAGAAAAATTTTGGATATAAATCTATTTTAGCTTAAGAGGGACATGTTTTTCAAGTAGTATACTATTTCCTTCTTTTTTTCTTCTCTTCCTTTTCGTTTTTTTTAAGACATGAGAAATAAAATTGTTGGGATGGCTTGTATGAGGAAAAAGATTTAATACTTAAGTGTAATTAACTGAGAAAATCTTAACTGGTAAAATGTTTGGAGCATTGTGGGGAAAATAAATTTAAATAAGAACTTTGGAAACAGGATTTATAATGCAGTAATTAAGATGGCACTTAGAAAAGAAGCTTTATATTGATGTGGTTGTTAAATACTAGAAAAATGTTTCTATTCAATTGTTATCTATCAAAATACTAAGAAATGTACTAATTCAAGGTTGGTAAAAGAGAATATTATTGGAAGAAGAGAAAATCAAAGAAAGCTAATATGTGTATTATGGAATTATAGAAATTAATTGTTATGGATTGTTTTTAAATGTAAACCCAGAAAACATGCTGTTTACCAAATATTAAAGTGACTATGTTAAAAAAATCAATAAAATATTTTTTTTTTAAAAAAAGAAGAGGTAGATCCTTACACCTCCTTATCTATGTTTCCTGGTAAAATACATGGGAAAATTCAATCGGGGGGCAATTCCACTTAGGGTTAGTATTAGATTTCAATGACTTCGGACAGCCAAATGGACATCGTCAATGGATTCCTAGCCAGTCAGTATGTTTAGGAAGGTACTAAGCTTTTGAGCCGTCCTTATCTATGTTTCTTGGTAAAATACATGTGAAAATCCTTTTGGGGGACAATTCCACTTAGGGTTAGGGATAGGTCTCCATGAATTCAGATAGTAAATTTGTCATCGCCAATGTATTCCTAGCCTGTCGGTATGCTTAAGAAGGTGCTAACTTTTTGAGCCCTCCTTTTCTACATTTCCTGGTAAAATACATGGGAAAATCCTATTGTGGGATAAATCCACTTAGGGTTAGGGTTCGGTCTCCAAAAATTCAGAAAGCAAAATGGACATCGCCAATGTCTTCAAAGTGCATGGGTATGCTTAGGAGGGTGCTGACTTTTCTAGCCTGCCTTATCTATGTTTCCTAGTAAAATACATGGGAAAATCTCATTTTGGAATAAATCCACTTAGGTGTAGGGTTAGGTCTCTGTGAATTCAAAGCACAAAATGGACATTGCTAATCTATTCAGAGTGCATGGGTATGCTTAGGTTGCACTGACTTTTCGAGCTTGCCTTATCTACATTTCCTGGTAAAATACATGGAAAAGTCCCATTGTGGGGCAAATCCGCTTAGAGTTAGGGTTAGGTCTCCATGATTGGGATAGCAAAATTGATGTCACTGTTGGAGTCGGCATGCATTGATATGCTTTTCGAGCGTGCATTATTAAGGTTTTGTGGTAAAACACCTCGCAAAGTCCCATTGGTGGGCAAATCCACTTAGGATTAAAGTTATGTGTCAATGACTATAGTACAGCAAAATGGACATTGCCATTGGATTTGTTGCACATTGCCAAGCTTAGCAGGGTGCTGAATTTTCAGTCCTGCATTATCTTCATTTTGTGGTAAAATACCTGGGAAAATCCCATGGGGGAGGTAAATCTACTTAGTATTAGGGTTAAGTCTCCATGAATTCAAAGAGTAAAATGGACATCGCCAATGTAATTGGAGTGTATCAGTATGGTTAGTAGTTCATTCCCTTTTCAGGCCTGCCTTATCTATGTTTCTTGGTAAAATGCATGGGAAAATCCCATTGGGGGTAATTCCACTTAGGTTAGGAATTTGAAGAGCAAAATTGACAGCTACAATGGATTCAGTTCATATGGGTTAGGGTTAGGTCTGTATGAATTCAGAGCTCAAAATGGAGATCGCCACTGGATTTGTTGCATGGCGATATGCTTAGGAGGGTGCTGATATTTTTTGCCCTCCCAATTGTCATTTCTTTGTAAAATACAAGGGAAAATCCCATTGTAGGGCAAATAATCTTAGGGTTAGGATTTGGTCCCCATGAATTTTGAGAGCAAAATGGACATCACCAATGAATTTCTAGCATTTTGTTATGCTTAGTGTGGTGCTCACTTTTCCTTTACAAATATGGTCATTACATTTTCATTTACAAATATGGTCGTTCTAAGCTCTCTCCTCCCTTTCTTATTTCAGAGTAAGAGGATTGAATCACTTCTTTCATATAATAGCCATTGAAAACCAATTATTTATGCCAGGATGAAGGTGCTGCAAATATTCCTAGGTTGCAAGCAGGTATAGAGACATTCCTTATCACTTTATTCCATGCCTCACACCTGCTTCCCTTTATTCCCCCTCCCATCAGATGTGTATTATCAGGAAGGACTTGTGGGAAGGGACTTGCTAAAGAATACCTTTGTTTGCCCTTTACTATCTCTTACACTCCCAGCCCTTAACACAACAGCTTTAACTCATCATCTGCACATCAAAGCAGAAGTTTTACAGTATCCAATGATTCTTCTATTTGCATGCCTATAGTTGGCTAAGAAGAAAGTGTGTCAGGTCCCTAAAGAGATGTATTCTTTCCCTTTGCATATTGTTGAATTTGTAAACCTTCTTTGTGACCTGCCGTTCTGCTGGGAGGGGGGAGCTTTTGGGATTGCTTTGCATTGTCCTGCTATGATGCCCTTCCCCCAGGGGATGGAATGTCTCACCCTTATCTAAGAGATGGTTTGCGCTTGGAGCCAGAAGGAAACAAAAGCCAGAGAGACCTTAAATGAATGCGCCAAAGAACTCAGTTACCAAAACACGAAGCCACCTGTGGATTGGCTGGATTTCAAACGAACACTGAGATACTGGGGGGGAGGAGTACTGAATGCTGCTTTTATTATATTGCTTTTGCAGGTTTTCCCCCAGACCTTGCATTGAATCCCTGCTGTCACTAGCCCCTAATAAAAGTTCCTTTTGAGACAATGCCTGTTTCAAGAGTTCTGCTTTCTTGGGTGGTTTAGCCGAGGTAGGTCCTTACAAAGTGTCTGATTTGGATCCAGACTCAATCATCATAACCATTTAGTCCCATAGATTTTAGTAGTGCTTATGTTCCTATTATTCTGAGTTACAGGTAGTACTCAACTTACAGCCTATCGCTTAGTGGCTGTTCAAATTGCAAAAGACCTCCTTGGGGGTACTTACAACCCAGATTTGAAGTTCTGGTGGCTGACTCCCCCCCAGGACGTTCACTTAATAACTGCTGCAAAAAAGATCATAAAATTGGGTTGGTCACATGAGTGACTGGATTTATGACTATTGAGAGTTACGACCACAATAGGCAGGCTCCATTATGATCGTAACTCAAGGACCTGTATATGCCTCTATCTTGTAACTCTAGATTTTAAAACTATACAGCAGAATTTAAACTATTGTGGTGTCTTTTCTAGTTTTAATTTCTGGAGAAAATATGGGGAGATTGTTACTGCCCTTATTTTCTGCCTGAACGTCCCATAGTATCCAATTTATTGCTGTGGGAAAACGTCAGCTATCTGGATGGCTCTTTAGTCGAATCCAGTATGAAGAAATTCCCAGCCTTTTCTTTTAATAATCTACCCGCACTTCCTGTCATGCTCACCAGAGGGCGCAAGATTCATTCTCATTGTAGGACTATAAATGAGAGCCAAAATAATTTACTTTCTTGTTAAAGTGGCGGTAGAGGAAGCTTCAAGTAGGTTGGATACTTAGATCCTCTTTCTTTCTAATTATGTGGTTTATGTTGGTCTGTAAAGAGACCTGACTCTTTTCATTTGCTGTAATTACTTAAGAAGCACTGGACCAGATTATTGGATCCATGGGCCAATTCTACCTGTTCTATCAGGTCTACCTGAAAGCTTGGGAAGCCATTCAATCAATTTTTTCAGGACCTTGTTTGGCACACCAAAATGTGCCCCCAATGCACTATTGAGGCTTAAAGCTAACATCCCAAGTATTAAAGCTCAGGCCTAGACTAGGATCCCAATCTCAGGTCATAGCATCATTCAATCTTACAGAGGTCTTTGCTGCTGTCAATCACCAATCCCATTGGCATCACACCTGCATAGCAGAACTCTGCAGTCTTGGCTTCTCTCCTGAATATTTAGGCCAATTAATCCTAAAGAAGGCCAACTCAATAGTAAATAGTGGACTGATCCTTTCCTTGACTTTTTTCTTTTTCTTTTTACATGTTGAAAGAAACATCCTCATCATCATCATCATTATTATTGATATTTGTTGCAAGTCTTAGTTCATTCTGAGCCTTAGCTTTCCTAACTTCATTTTTGCAGATTTGAGCTGTAGTCTGATATTCTGCCTTAATTATGAGCCCCTATTTCCATTTTTTATACTTGTCCTTTTTATCTTTTAATTTAGCAGAGAATTCTTTATGCAACCATGCTGGTTTGTTCTTGGATCTCTTATCTTTCTTTTTCAGTCGTACTGTGCTGGACTGGGCTTTTATAATCTCATTTTTAGAGTTTTCTGTACATTTTCTGTACAAGAATTGTATTCCGCACAAGAAAACATTTCCGTAAAAGTCAAAACATTATATTCAAAAGTAAAATTATAACTGTCCTATAACATGTCATCAGTTCAAAATATATATGCCAAAATATATTTCAGCAGCTATAACAAATGAAGAATCAGCCGTATGCCACCACATGGCTTTTTAGGATTCAGGCGTACAGAGGTGCATGAATGTTCTCTACAGATAGAACATTAGCCTTTCAAATATTTCATCTCTGTGTCTTTCAAGAGAGGAAGATAATTCCAAAGCTGCAACTGATTTAGAATATAGCTACCCATATCTTTGTTGCCGGAGAGATCACAACTATCCTGCAACTACATGAACAGGACCTTTGCCATATAATGATGATGATTATGGTATCCGTTCAGTCAAGTCTGATTCTTGGTGATTCTATGAACCAGGTTTCTCCACATCTTCCAATCTTGCATTATTTCTTTGGGTTTTCCTATGCTTTGTCTGGTGTCAGCTTTGATAGTGTCCAGTCACTGTGTTCTTTGATGCCCTGGTTACCTTTTATCGCTAACTCTTCCAAATATAATTGCTTTCTTCAGTGAATTCCCCCTCCCCCATGATATGGCCAAAGTAAGTGAGACAGTTTAATGATTTTGCTGTCATGATAAGTCTGGCCCGTTATGTGCTCCAGTACTTGCTTGTTAGTCACCTTTGCTGTCCAGAGAATAGGCAGGATCCTTCTCTAGCACCACAGGTCAAACGAGTTGATTTTCTTACTGTCTTGCTTTTTTAAGGTCCAACTTTCACAATCATAGGTAGCTACGGGGAACACAGTAGAGTGAACTAACCTACCTTTGGTTGCCATATAATATTGATCTACAATTGTCACTCCATCCAAGGAGGAAGAAATAGTAGAACTTGGGTGAGGCTTGCTGCTCAAACAAGGATCAGCAGCAAACAGAGCAGCTTTAAACATCTCGCTTCCCAGGAATATCCAATGCCCTTCCTCGATATGTTAAGGTAGATCTGAAAAAATCACTTCTTGATAGGCTGCAGTAACCTGATTCCCTGTAAAGGGCTGAGGTCAGGTGTTTCTGATACACACATTCTCTATCATGCTAGCTCTCATCTCCATCCAGTCCATGAGCCCCAAAGGCCCTCCACTCAAAGCAGGTGTTTGTCTGAGTTTTCCCATTCCCATTCCTTCTTAACCTGTGCAGAATTTCTGTCCTGAAATCCAGAGTTGATAAAGAAAAAGAAAAAGTATTGCACTGGGGGAATTTCTATAAGAGAGACGGTTTGGTCTAGTGGTGAAGGAAACAGGCTAGAAACTGGGAGACCGCGAGTTCTAGTGACGCCTGAAGCATGGAAGTTGGCTGGGTGACCTTGAGCCAGCCAATCTCTCTCAGCCCAATCCACCTCACAGGGTTGTTGTTGTGGGGAAAATAGGAGAAGCAAGATGTGTTGGATATGGTTGCCGCCTTGAGTTATTTGTACAAATAATAAAGGTGGGATATAAATAAATACATGGAGAAATGTCTGTACACGCAATTATTGTAGAATGGGTACCACACATATTTTATCACATTAAATTTGTATTGGGTAATCACCTCCAATGGAAGAAATACAACACATAAAATCATAGCTTTTTTTTTAACACAGCAATCTCAACTGTAGCTCTTGCTTTATAAACACACCAAACTGAATCCCCTCAAACTATATTTTGATTTAGTACAATTGGTGGACCTACACTGTTCAACCATGATGGTATATATTCTCAACCTGAAATATGGACAGTAGGCATATAAGAGTTTACAAGAAACTGAAAAAAAATAAGGTCATGGGAAATCATTCTGAGAAATGCCTCATACAGTTGTGGCTAAAGAGTCTCTCTGGAATATTCAACAAAGCTATTATTAAGCGCAGGCATTTATTTGATGAATAAATGTATTTTATGTTACCTTGTTTTGATTATACAAACTTCCTTGGGCAGCAGCTGTCACATTGTCCTGCTTGGTGTATCTACTTAGCACAATGTGATTATAGTCAGTGAGCCTTGGTACAAAGCCACTGCAGTGACTATTCCACAATATATTTTTCCCCCTAGATGAACAGATGGCCTTGCAGTCTAGGCAGACTACAGAGAACTCGTTTATCTGCTAAAACCCTGGCTTGCTACATGCTGAGCAAAAGTAAACATAGGAGGGAAGGAAAGAGTGACCAGTTCAGCACATGCAGACAGCTTGTTCATCCTCCTCTTACTGTTAGAGAAAGAATCCAAAATCCTGCTCCGATGTTGGCGCTAGAGTTATGGCCCATGCCTTAGATCCAAAGATTTGAGACCTGACAAATCTCCAAAGCAGCCTCTAACTATTAAAGAAGGAAGCATTAAAAGGGAGCTGCAACAGGCCCCCCCCTCTTGCTCTTTAATCGGGAATTCCTCTTTAATCGTAGAAGGGAACCTAAGAGTATGTGTTCTTGTGTTGAAGGATTATATCAATCAAGGCATACAAAAATGGCCATAATGTATAGGCAATGAAAAAATAATCATAGGAACACATTAAACCTACAATTTTGGGTTGCATATGGGCTTGGGACTACATAACAAGGGGTGGGAAAGCATTTCTTATCCTAATACTCAGCTACTTCTTTGAACACTCCTGGGAATGCATGAGATACTATAACATATATAAATAGGTGATAGAGATAGAGAGAAAGGTAGGTAAGAAGGAAGGAAGGAAGGAAGGAAGGAAGGAAGGAAGGAAGGAAGGAAGGAAGGAAGGAAGGAAGGAAGGAAGGAAGGAAGGAAGGAAGGAAGGCAGAGTCCCAATAAAAGAGATAATTTAGATAGATAGAGCCCCAGCTTGACCAATGGAATATTTGAGGAGACTCAGTTCTTTTTAAACTCTGGATAAAAAGCATTTTAGCCTATTTCCTTCCAAATAGCAACTGCACATCAGTCACATTCCAACCCAAGCTTTTCCAGAGAGATTTTTTTTCTGATTCCTGACATGGTACCTGCCTAGGGGAAAGGGGGAGTTGGAGATTTTCCTTTTGAATATGGTCCTGAGGTTTTTTTCAAACTAATATGTGGCCATCATCCATAATTTACATAGGGTTGGGGAGCACTTTTTCTCTTTAAATAATGGAGAATGGAAGAGGTTGATGGATGGGTTTTCAGCGACTTCACCACTGGAATTCACTTTCAGGTCGAACCATCTGTGGTGAGGAGCAAATGCTCAGCCACGTTCTTGGAAAAACATCCCCTCTTTTGACTGTTAAGGCAGGGAGTACTCCAGATTGTTCAAGACGTGGCTCATATGAGCAAAACAAAGGAGCTAAATTTATCTTTGTACTTTAAATCAGGGATTGAGATGTTATGTTTAATTACATGCTCCCCTACAAATAATACCTTGCTAAGAGAGAGAGAAATGCATTCCTCCTTAGCACCATTTATTTGCTAATGCTGTGCCAAGAGGAACCGTATAATACAAAACACAGAAGCTCTTCTTAATTATTAATTTGCATTTCCTGGAAAGAAAGAATCTTAGGCGCAATACATATTTGCATATTCCTTTGCAATGATAACAATAAATAGCCTACCTTACAAAATCATATTTATGTAGCTTGACACTGCAGGTGCCTTCCCCAGCAAATGGCCCTCCAGATGTGTTGGGGTAGGAGGGCAGCTCTTTTGGAAATTATGGAAATGGTTGGTCTCAGCCTACAAAACAGCAGGTTGGGGAAAATTGATCCATAGAATGTATAAGTAACTGTTTCATACCACTTGCAATGATTTCCTGACAGACATGAAACAGAATAGAATTCATGGAGTTAGACTGTCCAGGGATCCTCCTATTTATTTATTAATATTTATTAAACAAATTTATATAATTGCCCAAATCATACATAGCTGATTCCCGAAGGTTATAATGTAAACACCCTATAAATAAAGCCTATTAAACCACCACCCCCCATGGCAGCAGCAACATACAGGTAGTCCTCGACTTATAACCACAATTGAGCTGCTAAGTGAGAAATTTGTTAAGTGAGTTTTGTCCCATTTTACGACTTTTCTTGCCACAGTTGTTAAGTGAATCACTGCAGTTGTTAAATTAGTAACACGGTTGTGAATTGAATCTGGCTCCCCCACTGACTTTGCTAGTCAGAAGGTCGCAAAAGGTGATCAGATGACCCCGGGACATTGCAACCGTCATAAATATGGGTCAGTTGCCAAGTGTCTGAATTTTGATCATGTGACCACGGGGATGCTGAAGTGGTCATAAGTTTGAAAAATTGTCATAAGTCAGTTTTTTCAGTGCTGTTGTAACTTTGAATAGTCACTAAAAGAAACTGTTGTAAGTCGAGGACTACCTGTAATCAAATCAACTGCTTGACTGGCTCCGTCTCCATTCGTAGTCCCCAGGCCTGGTGATGAAGCTACATTTTTAGAGCCTTTCAGAAAAGCAGCAGCAGGGTGGGAACAACTGTACTTTGGGAATGGGAATTATGTTGCATAAAGAAGGGGCCACCACTGAGAAGGCCCTTTTTCATGGTTCCACCAGATAATGATGTCTAATCCATGGGATCCATAATATGCCCTGCCTTCCCTATCGCCTATTTAATTCAATTTGAGCCAGCTTGGTTAGTAGTTAAGCCACCAGGCTACAAAACAAGAGACCGTGAGTTCGAGTCCTGCCTTGCCCATGAAAGCCAGCTAGGACCTTGGGCCAGTCACTCTCTCTCAGTCCAACCCACCTCACAGGGTTGTTGTTGTGGGAAAAATAGGAGGAGGAAGATGTGTTGAATATGTTCACCACCTTGAGATATTTGTAAAAATAATAATGGAGGGATTCAAATAAATACAAATAATAATGGCGGATATAAATAAATAAATTCAGGTAACCTGGATACTTGGAAATGGCTTCTCTGGACAGACAACTGGAAGAGCTACTGCAGATACTGATGTAGTTAGGGTGGAGCCTCAGGGCTGAGGTGTTGGGCTGAGATGAACATCAGACAACTGCAGGAGATGAGGATACCTGCCTGACCGTGATATGCAGGAGCAACTCTGCTGGTGACAGCAATTTCCATGTCTTTACTTTTAAGAACATTTTATAGTGGGGGAAGGAGAGCTGGGTTGGCATGTACATAGCTATTGATGCTCAGTTCATTTATATTAGTTTTTAAAATATATTTGTCAAGTGCCAGGGAAATCAGGAGATTCAGCCAGTTCAAATGAGTATAAATATTTTATTGCAAGCTTAAGCTCTCTACAAAA
Source organism: Azemiops feae (assembly GCA_023970755.1). NCBI lineage: Eukaryota > Metazoa > Chordata > Lepidosauria > Squamata > Viperidae > Azemiops > Azemiops feae. Next base: position 3,202,391 of record JALGBA010004142.1, on the reverse strand, counting down.
ATCTGACCAACTACAGTAGCGGTCAAGGGAAATGTGTGGGAGATAAGGAAGGCACTCAAGGTGGGCTGAACTCAGATCTCAGATCTCTTGCAGGTCTGCAGGGACTCATGACTTATGACGTGTTTGATCCCTCCCTCGGGCTCAGCCTGTTCAGCTTCTAGAATATTATCCATTTTTTGCAAGGAAAGGATGCTGATTCCCAAGGAAGATATATTGTTGACCCAAGACACCTCATCAGGCCATTAAATCCACTTTCTCAAATTATCTGCTGCACTACTGTCTTTATTGGAAATTGGTTGAGTGGAAGAAGAAGCTGCCAGGCCTTAAGGCTCTCCTAATACCAAAAGACGACAAAACGTCCTTCTCTTTGTTGGATTAATTATTTATCAGAGAAACGTACAAGCAGCCATACGGACCATGAGGAAAACAAAAGAAGATGAACATTTACCTATGCCAGGGATAGGCAACCTTGGCTCTTTTATGACTCGTGGACTTCAACTCCCAGAATTCCTGAGCCAGCATGGCTCAGCTTGGAAACCTCTCCCTTTCCCCTCAGCATGGCTGGCTCAGGAATTCTGGGAGTTGAAGTCCACGAGTCATAAAAGAGCCAAGGTTGCCTACCCCTGACCTATGCCAACAGAACTTTCACCAAATTATGGGCAAGTTTTTACCTTTGGTTGATAAGCCCTTATACTTACCATAGGCCCACATCTGGAACAGTTTTGCAATTGGGTTTGACAAACCATGAAAGTGATGCAACAGAATAAGCACATAAAGAAAATAATGAGAGAGAGACAGTTTGGCCTAGTGTTTTAGGTACCAAGCTAGAAACCAGGAGATGGTGAGTTCTAGTCCCACCTTGATCATGAAAGCCAGCTGGGTGACCTTGGACCACTCTTTGTCTCTCTTAGCCCAACCCACCTCACAAAAGTTGCTGTTGTGGGGAAAACAGGAGAAGGAAGATGCATTGTGTATAATAGATAGATAGATAGATAGATAGATAGATAGATAGATAGATAGATAGATAGATAGATAGATAGATAGATAGATAGATAGATAGATAGATAGATAGATAGATAGATAGATAGATAGATAGATAGATAGATAGATAGATAGATAGATAGATGATAGATAGATAGATAGATAGATAGATAGATAGATAGATAGATAGATAGATAGATAGATAGATAGATAGATAGATAAAATAAATTGCTACAAAGTCCACAAGAACCTAAATAAATAAATATGGCACTGAAAAAAGTGGCTTAAGACCCATTTTTCACATTTATGACCATTGTAGCATCCCCATGGTGACGTGATTTACTTCTGGATGCTTGACAGCTGACTCACATTTATGACAGTTGCAGTGTCCCAGAGTCACGTGATCACCTTTTGCAACCTTCTGACAAGCTAAGTCAATGGGGAAACCAGATTCACTTAACAATCATGTTACTAATTTAACAACTGCAGCGAATCACTTAACAAATGTGGCAAAAAAGTCATAAAATGGGGCAAACTGACTTAACAAATTTCTCACTTAACAATATAAATTTTGGGCTCAACTGTGGTCATAAGTTGAGGACTACCTATAACCTGAACCAGCTCCATTTTCGGTCTGGGAAGGAGTGAGTGACAGAATGGCCTTTTCTTCACCCTCCAGAAAAAGGCACTCAGCTCAGCATCCTGGTGCCATAAAAATGGATGGTTCCTGTTTGCTTCTTGGGCCTTGATCCTCATTTGCACCACCAGAGCAGCCAGTAGTCTCAATCCTCTAACGGTGGAAACCAATTCCTTCATTTTGCTTCAGGGCATCAGGGCATAGTTAAAGACATCTTGCCCAATGCTCTGCATTTGCTGCAGCTGCTCCCACTTTGTAAGCATAACTGAGCTGGTTATTTAAACCATTCCTTTAGCATGATACCAAGAAGAGGTTCTAAATTTAGCTGGCAGCTAACTGCAGAGAGAGAGAGAGACAGACAGAGAAAGAGAGAGAAATAAATAATAATCCAGGACATAAACAAACAAAACAGTTCAGTTCTACTGGTGATGCCATTTCTTTTCCTAGCAATCCCCCTGTAGCATTCTTCTGCAAACCAGCACTGAGTAGATATGGTTGAGGAGTTTAAGAGATGTTGCAAATGGTCTCAAGCAAAGTCTGTTGGAAGAAGCTGATCTAAAAAACAGGTTGAGGAAGGCTCTTCTTAAAGATGGGAATGGGAAGAAAATTCTATTTTCCTAAAGCAGTGATGGCGAACCTTTTAGAGACTGAGTGCCCAAACTGCAACCCAAAACCCACTTATGCATCGTCGAGTGCCGGGTGGGTGTGGCCCATTGGGTGGGTGTGGCCCATTGGGTGGGTGTGGCTGCGGTGGTAACGGCAGATAGGGTGAGACTAAAAAGTTCAATCAATCAATTCCAACTTTGCAAGATCTTTTTTTTTTCCGCGAGAAGTTGAAATTGACTGATTGAACCTTTTTTTTTTTTGCACACAGCGGTAGAGGCCTAAAGCAAAAAGGTTTTATAAAACCCAGCTGAAGGCCTAGGACTGGGGTGACGGCGCGCATGCCCACAGAGAGGGCTCTGAGTGCCGCCTCTGGCACCCGTGCCATAGGTTCGCCACCACTGTCCTAAAGCAACAACCAGAATCCCAAAGCTGTACAAATATACTTTTAATCCAACAGAAAACATCGTTTAAAGCTTAATAGGAGGTCAAAAGAACCTGAAAGTGCAGCAAGTTTCAGCAGGAGGAGGAGGAGGAGAGGGAGGAAGGAGGAAAACTACTGGTTTTGTATGTGCAAATTATTGTTGGCACAATTCAGACTTTGTTGGATGGAAGCCACTCATCAGACTTCTAATCTTGAATTTAAAGAGTACTGTAATACCAGCAATAGAAATCCATCCAGCTGGGCACTTTCTACCCAGCTAATAAGAAGTTAACCAGGATTTGCCTGTGTGCTGGGTGTGACTAGAATTCTAATTTTCTGTTCAGCTCAGTTTATGTGATAGAAACATCCCTGGATGTCGTTGTGATTGCATGTCTCCTTTTAATTGAAATTCCCAGGAAACACCTTACTTCTAAACAGAACATAGGGAATCCAAGGCAGAAGTGAAGAATGGCTTCCATGGAATTTATTTAGAATACAAGTTTAATCTAAAGTTATGAAAGGAACAGGACTTAATGATAGGCAGTTCGTGATATTAAGGAAGGTGGGTTATCTGGTGATCTCGGGGCTCTAGGCTAATTCAATTTACTATACAGGCTTGATGTGCTAGCTTAGTAATTGGCAGAACAAGGGCTGTGATGTCATAGGAAGCCAGCTCTACTCCAGGCCGATGCAAGGTCAAAGTTGACATAGGTGTACACTCCGGGGGGTGGTGGATTCTGCTTTAAGCTATGCACCAGTTGCACCTGTTTCTAGATCAAGATTTTGCTCACAATCACTCATGGCCTCTCATCTGGACTACTGCAATGCACTCTACGTGGGTCAGCCCTTGAGGAACATTCGGAAGCTTCAACTGGTGCAGAATGTGGCTGCAAAGGTAACGAAGGGTGTCAAGATATTCGAGACATGTAATCCCACTGCTTTAAGAGTGGGGATCGTAGACTCCAAAATCCCTTCTGATTTCCCCATCTATACTTTATTCTTGTTCTTCATGACAGTCCTGTTCTACTTGGCGCTCTGTAAATATCTTGAAAACAGCAGCGCCCAGGATCCCCAATGTGTGTACTGACTTGGGCTACCAGATCTGCGCAGTAGAACTGCCTGCAGTTTTGAAGGTCTAATCCAGAAGCCTTAATATGGGTAGTCCTTGACTTTGCATTCAGTGATGATTTACAGTTATAACGGCACTGGAAAAAGTGACTTGAGACCGTTTTTCACACGACGGTTACAGCATCTCCATGGTCACTTGATCAAAATTCAGATGCTTGGCAACTGGCATGTATTTGTGACAGTTGCAGTGTCCCGGGGTCATGTGATCACCTTGTATGACCTTCTGACAAGCAAAGTCAATGGGGAAGCCAGATTCACTTAACAACCATGTTACTAACCTAATAACTGCAGGGATTCACTTAACAACTGTGGCAAGAAAGGTCGCAAAATGGGGCAAAACTCACTTAACAACTATCTTGCTTAGCAACAGAAATTTTGGGCCCAGTTGTGGTCATAGGTAGAGGACTATTTGTAATGGGAGCCAAAGTTGCAAAAGATGTTGAGGGCTCCAGGTTGAGGAAAAGCTCCTGCGGGTTGTTTCCCAACACCATTTCAAGTAGAAAATGTGCAGCATTGTGATTGATTATTTGTTTAAGACGTGTCAGACTTCGTTCTGTAATTCAGCCTGGCTCAAGTGACAAAGGAAACTGTTTTCAACCTGTGGCTTTCAGCACTCAGAGAGTGAGTTAATTTCTAGCCTCCTCACAACAAATAAGGGCTAATTATAGTAATATTGGTATAAGGTAGACAAACAACATTATTTGCAACCAAAAGCTAGTCTCCGCCAAAGCAAACCATTGAAGCTAGAAATAAACAGTTGTGCAAATTCCTGTCTTGAGAAAGAATACAGCATGCTGTACATTCTACTGGTCTGGCTGCCTTCCTGGACTCCACGGCCTACTGACTGGCTAGGAATGCTAATGAGGTTAGAAAATCTCTTTGAGAAAATATACATCTTGCACAAAATGGATATCTGCAACCAAATACATTTGTAGTAGCCATGGCTTTTAAGCATCTTGCTTCGAAGGGATCCAGATGTTTGTTTATCCTCCTCCTCCTCCTCCTCCTCCTCCATATTTTAGATTAATCTTTCAGGCAGATTCTTCTTTGTTGTTCTTTAGAGAAGCATCAGCTGAGACAGGGGAGCTAAAATACAGCACTCCTTCATTCCCACCTCTAAAAATGAGAATAGTTGCTTGGCACAAATAAAACTGGAGGCTAGGGCTAACGGAGAAAAGGTGTGCTTTAAATAATTAAATAATTTGAGTAAACTTTCAATAATGAAATACCAAACTTTTTTATCAAATCAACAGGAATAGAAACTTCCAAGCTTGGGAAAAAGGGGATCATGTGACTGATTTTTGCTCAATGATAGTATACACTCCATGGATATATGACCTCCTGCCACACCAGCAGAGATGCCAGAGAGACTCAAAGTTTCCAAGAAAAGTGAAATCTAAAAACTCAGCAATGGAGTCTCCCAAATCCAATAATAGTTTACCAAATGAGCAATATGTATCAGGTCATTTTATCTATTTCAATTGTGTTAAAACCCCTATCTTCAAAATTCATTATGCTTTTATAAAAGAAAATTGCAAGAAAAAATACAGGTAGCTTTTAATGGAGAAACTTAAACTTACTGTAAAATACAATAAGTTTAAAACAATTAAATGAGTGAGTCTTTTTCTAGTCTCATTATACCAAACCAGAATAGTTTGGTTTTGGCTTAGAACCGTGCATGAACCTAACTACCGTGCTTTGTAAAACATAAGTAATATTTTAGCACCTTTGTGATATTGGCTAAGCATGGCTTATTCAACAAATTATGGCTTAAAAAGAAACGTGCCAATGCACAACCAGTCAGCACACCTTATGTCTGAAAGCTGATTTGAAAAAAGAAAGCAAAATATACTTTCTTTGGTTTTGGCTTAGCATGTGGTATGAACCCAATCTTTGTAATTTATAAACCATTGTTTATGATATGGCATATTGTGCAAATCTAATCTGATGTGGCTTATTTAGCTAAACCATGGTTTAGCAGCCCTAATTTAGTGCAGTGTGTGCACTTGTTTTTATTATGGGAATACCAGTGTGTAAGGAAGAAGGAAAAGAAATTCAGATTCCTAGAAACCTTTCGTGTCCAGTGCCAGCTTCTGCTGAGCTTACAGCTATATGCATCTGTCTGGTTTCCTGCAAAGTTGTATACATTTCATTTATGCTCCAGCCTTCCTTTAATAAACTCAGATGTCTGTATGGGCTTGTCTTCTCTGCCCATTCCATTTTGTCCTCAAATAAGGCACAACAAGAAATAAGCTGGAGATCAAGTAAGATGAACTCTTTCTCTCCACTTCTGCTATTGTCTTGTCATTGGATAATGCAAGTGTTTTCTGGTAACACAAGGGATGCCCCTTCTTTTCCTTTAGATCCATGTTTCTCAACCTCACCAATTTTTAAGCAGTTTGGACTTGACCTCCCAGAATTCTCATACTGACTGGGGCATTCTGGGAGTCAAAAGCCATGTACAATGGTACCTCGGTACTAGTTGTTAATTGGTTCCAGGAGGTGCAACAAGTACTAAAAACGATGAGTACCAAACAAACCATGTGACTTACCACATGACCCTTTGTTTTGCCCAGGAAGGACTTTCTGTCTTTCCCTTTTTCTATGTCAGCCACCTTCCAGCATGGCCGCCTTCCTGTCCATTCTTTGTGGCTCTTTCCCACTTCCTTTTGCAGCAACCTTCATGGCATGGCCAACTTCCTGTCCATTCTCCATGACCATCCACCTCTTCCTATCATAGCACATCAAGTACCAAACAAACAACGAGTACTGGGACAACATTTTCACATCAAAATGCGTTGAGTACCAAATCTGACAAGTTTTGAAGCAGTCAAGTACCGAGGTACCACTATACCTTAGAGAAGTACTGCTCTTGGTGATACTTAGACAGACAAACTAGATTATCAGAGAGACAATTATGGCATAGCTAATTCAACTATAGTTCACTCAGTCCAGTTCTCTGAATGCGAACAATAAATTGATCACATGTCTGGGTTCATAAAATGAGTCGGGGTAAAATGTATTGACAAATTTGTCGTTCAGCAGGTGATTTGAGCACAGACCATGTCTAGCTGACTTCTGTTCAGATAATCCAAGAAATATTCCTATGGGAGAGAATGATGCAGTGCAGTTCCTCACCTTCCCTCCTTCTAATTTGCCGGGCATGAAGGACCTAGGCCACTATGTAGAGAGAAAGCCCCACACCCGCCACCTCCTACTACCAAATACAACATTGGTTGACAGGCAGCCAGAAAAATGAGGGAAAGCAGAGTGACTCCAACTGTAGAAATGCACAATTACCATTCAAGTCCCAATTACGTGTTAGGCTACATATTAGTAAAACATTGTACTAGCACAGACTAAATTCCTCCAATTTCTTAAAAACCTCCAACTGATCTAATTGGAGGCGTTTAAGAAGACAGAATGGCTATGTTTGCAAAACAGGCTATGGGTAGTCCTCGACTTACAACTATTCATTTAGTGACTGTTCAAAGTTACAACAGCACTGGAAAAAGTCACTTACGACTGTTTTTCATATTTACAACTGTTGTAGCATCCCCATGGTCACGTAATCAAAATTCAGGCACTTGGCAACTGGCGCTGTCCCAGGGTTATGTATCACCATTTGTAACCTCCCCAGCTGATTTCCAACAAGCAGTCAACAAGCTGGATTCACTTAACGACCATGTGATTCATTTAACAACAGCAGTGATTGGCTTAACAACTGTGGCAAAATAGTTGTAAAATGGGGCAAAAATCTCTTAACAACTGCCTTGTTTAGCAACACAAATTTTGGGCTCAATTGTGGTTGTAAGTCAAGGGCTACCTGTACTCTGTTTAGCTGAAGTAACCATAGTATGGATTGAAGAAAGGAGTGAGTCATAAACTTGCTAACCCTAGTTTAGCCTAGAGTGTTATCTGAATTTGGCCAGTATGATTTGTTTATTATTTGTGGTATCACAGAAACCCAGCCAGTAGTTGAATGGGGTATATCTTTGAAAATACTGCCAGTGCTTATGTTATGAACTTTTAAAATACTGTTGTTAGTTTTGTCATTGGTGTTTTATACTGCGCTACTGTATATTGAGAAGAAGGCCTATCTTTAGTAGCATCTCTGTTTCTGGGTTTGCACATCATTTTAAGCCATGGTTTGTTTAATCATGATTTGTTGAATAATCAATAATTGGTTATCTTGTTCTCTAAGTTTATGTTGTAAGGTTGGCAACGACATATGATGCATGAGTGAAGCCAGGATTTTGTTTTCAAACTGAGAATGGGTGTGTGTCTTTACATGTAATTATGACAAATCTATTTTAGGATTTTATGTTGCTCATGTACTTCCTGCCTCAAAATAGCAGGAAATAATTCTGCCCATTTCATTGTGTTTGGAAGAACTTGCCCACTCTTGCCACAATGCTTGGACAAAAACTACATAACTGGCTTGACGCAACATAGTCTCACTAAGCTGGGAAGCATGGAGTGAACTCAGCCTGCTTACAGGAATGGCCTAACGCACTGAGCAGGTCTGAGCAAGGATGCCTGCTCATCATCCGTCGGTACACTAACCGCAATCCCATTGGAGAGGCCACCTCTGACTCCCTACAGCAGGGGTCCTCAACCTTGGCAACTTTAAGACTTGTGGACTTCAACTCCCAGAATTCCTCAGCCAGCTTTGCTGGCTGAGGAATTCTGGGAGTTGAAGTCCACAAGTCTTAAAGATGCCAAGGTTGAGGACCCCTGCCCTACTGCACAGTTTGAAAAATGGTGAGGCATCTTAGGAAATGCTGGAAGAACAGAAGGATAGACGGAGGTCACCTTAGGTTTTCAAAGAAAAAATTTCAAGAAAACTGGCTTTGTTCGGTTGATGTTAACATCAAAGGTGTGTCTGGTTGTCCTAAAATGCTCATGAACTTTACCTGGGGGGGCTATAGATTGCAACTCATTGCCGAGAAGGGCTGCGCTCGGCCAGAGGCAGCCAAAGGCCAAAGAGGCAGGTTGACAAGCACCTGCCAGAACACAACAGCGAAAGGGGCAGAAGGTTCATCCGTATTGGCACCTGGTCTCCTTGGGCTGCAGAGAAGCGAGGAGGCTGCACAACTGTCCCAGAAACCATTTGTATATGTTGTATGTGTTCATGCATGACTCCAGATGGGATATGAGAAGGGCCCTTTTTTGTTTTCTTCAATAACATGCCCTGTCATTCAGAAAAGCATTTGGGGTGTGGTAGTGACTAAATTGCTGACTGGTTTTTCCAAGGAGCAATAAAAGTGTCATCCAAGTCACACACACCTTTCTATTCAGAATGTCACCTCACGTGCCACATCTACTCTAGAGATTCCACAGAACAGAAACTGTGCAGCTTCGATGGAATCGATGACCCTGGCTGGTAGTTTCTGGCTAATTAGAGGAGTTTCCAACCAGCTGCAAGGACAATTATTGGTACTGGTAAAAATGGGAGTTAGATATATATAATGGCACAAGAATTAAGGACATATTTATTTGGAAGGAAGGACAGATTTGATGTAAATATGCTCCATCACTCTCTAGCAGGAAAAATCACCAAGATTGCTTTTAAGTGCGGTGGGTGAAGCACTCCGCATATGCGTGTGAGCAGCCTGAAATCACGCATCTGACCCAAGGACGGATTAGTGAAGCAGGGTTTATAAGTACAGGTAGTTCTCGACTTACAACAGTTCACTAGTGACAGTTCAAAGTTACAACATCCTTGAAGAAAGTGACTTATGACCATTTTTCGCACTTACGACCGTTGCAGCATCTCCCTGGTCGGGTGATCAACATTCAGACAGTTAGCAACTGGCTCATATTTATGACGGTTGCAGTGTCCTGGGGTCACATGAACCTCGTTTGGGACCTTCTGACAAGCAAAGTCAATGGGGAAGCCAGATTCACTTAACAACCATGTTACTAATTTAACAACGGCAGTCATTCACTTAGCAACTGTGGCAAGAAAGGTCGTAAAATGGGGCAAAATTCACTTAACAAATGTCTTGGTTTAGCAATATAAAAGCTGGGTTCAATTATGTGTGTAAGTCAAGGACTACCTATACACCAGAAGGAGATGCATTTATTTATAGGAATGACATTAGGAAAAATCTGCCATCTAGCTAGCCACATCCTACCAGGAGGAGATTCCAAAAGCATGTGTCCCACGTATGGGTCCTTGGGGAGGAAAACAGAGGGAAATAATTTTAGAATAGTAATCTCTTATACAAAGAGGGGACGCAGAGACTTCCGGTTTTGGTTGCAGTGCAGGCGGTCGCACAAAGAGTTAGCTCTCTTTTCCGGCCGGTTTACCCCCGCCGGTAGACCCTGGACAGGGTCGAAAGTTGCCCTGGAGGGGCGACCACCGTTGAGGAGGACTCTCGTTGACGGCGGGGGGAGCGGCAGCTCCCTCTGCGGTCCGAGACAGCTCCTTTGGGCCGACGGGGAAAAGATCGGCCATTAACATGGCCGATCATCTAGCTGCTTCAGCCGAAAGTCACAGCAACATCTAAGCGAAAAGAACCACCGTGGGTGATCCGGGTGAGACCTTTCCTTCCCTTTTGATACCCTATTTACCTTCCTGAGAAAAGCTTCTAGAATTATTTCCCTATTTTCAGAAAGCAGCGTTCGGATACTTGGGAAAACGAGCGTTGAGAAAAATAATTAATTTTTACTGACTATTGGAGCTGTTGGATTTCGGGGATTCTGAAAAAATCCTTATTGTGAAGATGGATTTTCTTTCTCTTTGCCTGCTTGTCTTTAGTCTAAGTGGAAGACTTTAGGGAGGGGGGTGGAGTGTTTTTCTTCCTCCCCCCCCCCTTCTGAACATTACTGTTTCTTTTTAAAAAAAATTTTTTGGCTGTCTGGGCGGTGTTTTGTGGATTGAAACGGCAAGAAACTATCCATTTTAAGCTGCTCACTTTCACTTTGCCTTGTCGGATGTGTATTCAGCTTAAACTTGGCGTGATGCCCAGACATTCCTATCTGTATTGAAACCAGCTGAAAGGCTTCATTTTTTTTGCTTTCCTTTGCTTTCTTCTAGTAGTTTACTTTGACTTTATAATATAAAATATATTTCCTAGAAAAATGGACTTTTCTTTTTTTTGGATTACAAGATAATAATTGACCTTTAAGGCATCTTTTTCTATTACTATTTTGGACTATAAATTGGATACTCATAATACTGATTTTAATTTTTTTCTGCCTTTATCCCTTTGTTTGGCTTGACTTTTTTATTTTTTCTTACTCCTGTGTGGATATTACATTTTATAATTTTGCTATAGAATCTCTATTTGGCTTGATTTTTTTTTCTTTTCTATTTCTGTTTGGATCCTATACCTTATACTATTTCTACTACAGAATTTTTATTGTTGTATTTATCTTCTAAGCTGAACTGTCACTAAAAAATTAAGACTACTTTATTATTGAAATGGAATCTTACCCACAGCTTGACTATGGACTTTTACTAGAAAAAATTTTGGAACTGAAAGAACAATTTAGAATGGACATGGAAGATGATGCTCCAGAGTTGAAAATTGACTCTCAAACTTTGACTGACCAATTTATAGATCAAGGAACAACAGAGGAAGACTACTTTATTATTGAAATGGAATCTTACCCACAGCTTGACTATGGACTTTTACTAGAAAAAAGTTTGGAACTGAAAGAACAATTTAGAATGGACATGGAAGATGATGCTCCAGAATTAAAAATTGACTCTCAAATTTTGACTGACCAATTTATAGATCAAGGAATAATAGAGGAAGAACAGATCAACCCTAAAGAGGCCGATATGCAACGACCACAATTCAACGAGATGGAGGAAATATATCTACAATCTATTGAAGAGGAACCAATCAACACAGAGGAAGAGATTATATCGTGGATGCAAAGTATGGAGAATCTTGATGACCAAAGGCAGATTCCAACCAAAATACCTATAATCCTAAAAGCAACAGGAACGGACTTTCAAAAACGAGGCATCGAAAACAGTGACAATATGGACAAACAACGAATAACTATCATACTGATTAAGACCGACTATATAGTGCAGATAACACTGGAAAAAAGAGAAGAGGACTACGATCAGACTCAATTGTGGAGAAATATGTATAACCAAACATTAAGATTTGATGAGTCAGAGGCTCTTTTGTGGAAACCTGCTTGGCACAAAAAGAAAGCTAGAATTAGGTTTAAAAATGGTTAAAACTTTATTTGACGGGTTAAAAAGGCTTCTAGAGATTTTGATTGAGTTAATACTATCGAGATGGAAACTATGGATTTGACTATGGTTGGGATGTAATTTGACTATGGTTGGGAAATCTAATATGGAAAAGGTGGTAAACGAAAAGTAAATAGATGAAGAAATATAATACAGATTGGAAATGAAATAAGGTGTCTGGTGGAATAATATCTTTTCTTTTTATAAGTATAATGATTTTGATAGGATTTAAATTTTAGGTAAGGAGTTAAAAGGTTTTAAGATTTATAAAATATATATTTGAAATAGAAAATATATACTTGATAGAGTACAGGAAAGAGAATATAGTTGGGAAATATTAAAATATAATAGTTGATATAATATGTATATTTTAGAAATAATTATTGTTTGATGGGAAATTGGGAGACCCGAAATGTAACTTATGTGTTCATTTTAGGCTAAAGTGGAAAATGGTAATTGTAAAATAGTTAAACTTAAAACAGGATTTTGATTGATATAAGTGAATTACTATTGATATTCTTTTTACAATGATTGAATTTTATTTAGAAATGTATTAATACTAGGTTATAGTATAGCCTGAGGGAAATAGAGAAGGAACTTTTAAGGAATTATTGAACTATTTATGTTTGATTATATTGTGGGTTTTTTTTTTTGATGATTGATCACCCTATCTCCACGTGGATTCCTAAAGCACTTTGATATAAAACCAAAAAATACTAATAAAACTTGTTTAAAAAAAAAAAAGAGGGGACGCAGAGAAAATAAACTCTTTTTCTACCCCTTACTGTACCCATAGGTCATTTAAGCTTGATTTAGACTTGTCCACAACTGTGTGTAAGTGTTGACACATACCTACGCTGCAAAGGGGCTGATGGATAAGTGTAGGTTGCAGATGGTTGGCGGACAAGTCAAGGTGCATACCTCCCAAATTTGAACTACATGTTAGGTGGAGATGCACGTCCTGCATATTAATTGGTTTCTGTATTCTGTTGTTTCCGCACTCCCTAGCCAGAACGTTAACATTTGCAAAAGTATAAGTGCCACAGCTATGATGTAACCATCTCCGAATAACAGACTGATACATTTCCCTGACCTGCAGAAGTCTAATTCCTGCCTGAGGCATTGAAGTGTCCGGGCCATTGAATTTGGACTTCTGACATTAAGAATCTAGTGGTCCATTAAAAAGAAATTGAACAATAGCATGAGCCAAGGGTAGGCATTTCTCTCTTTTGATCTGTATGGGATACAAGATTCTTTGGAAGGGGTTTGCCTGGTGAGGGAGCAAGAAAAAGGCAGATTAGATTAAATTTAGGACAGCGGAGAAAGTTGCTGCTTGCAGACTACGTGTATCTCCAGATGCTGTTCAATGGCCTTCCTCAAGTCTAACCATAATTTAGCAACAGACAATTCAGCAGCATGGCTTCTTGTCACGTTTTTTTCTCCATGGCAGAAAACCTGCTTTCTAAATGTAAGTCTTTGAAAAAAATCAACTTTCATTTTATTCCTGTCTAACTTCATTTTGCCTGTTTTTGCAGTCTTCTATTTTTTTCTTCCCATTAACCATCTCTCAATTCTTCCTCCCGCTGTCTTTCTAAAAGCCGGTATCCACACAAGAGACAAAGACTGCATGCAATCCTCAGCTGAAAAAACTTTGCCTACTCTTGATTTAGGTATTCTGGCCATCTGGTGGCCCATCTGCCTCTACCTCACTCTTTCTCCCTCAGACATTCACAGGCGGTATTCTGTCTTTTCTACTGCTTGGTCTGATTCCCATTGAGTTCAGCATCTCTATGAACTCTATGACTAGCCTCGCTGTCGCCTCTTCCCTCCCACCTGAGTTTTGGTCTCAGACAGGATGATGTTGTCTTCCTGACTTTCTGCCTCCAGGACTGTCCCAGAGAACAACTTAAGTGCTTCCAGATCACTATTTTTCTGCCTCTCTGCCAGTACTCCAGAAACAGAATGAGACCACTCGGAACTTAGACATACTGATTCTCTGAAGGCTTGTGGGAGTAGAACAATGAATGTTAATGGGTCCCTTATCCCACTTCATGGCTCAGCTTTATCCCTCTGGCTAGACTTCTTTCAAAGGATGACTCAATATCACCTGGGCAAATAATGTCTTGCTGCAAAAGTAATGGCACCAGACACACTCAGGGGGCTTATAGTCTGGCAGAAACAATGCCTGTTTCAGTGGCTCTCCAACTTCTCAGAAGATCCTTCAAGCAAAGACCAATGTGATATTCCAGTTTGTTTCAGCACAAAATTAGTGAATTTCAAAATGGGTGAACTGCCCTAACAGAAAGTGCGAAGCTGAAAATTCATAGAATATCATCCAGTACAATGTATACACCTGCATAGAGCATTCTGCTCATTCAGTGTTCATTTCTGGGTATCCTTTTAACATAGCAGACCTTAAGGTGTGACTAAATCTGGATCCAGTTTTGGTCACCATGGTATAAAAAAGATACTGAGACTCTGGAAAGAGTGCAGAGAAGAGCAGCAAAGATGATTAGGGGACTGGAGGCTACAACATATGAAAAATGGTTGCAGGAATTGGGTATGTCTAGTTTAGTGAAAAGAAAGAGTAGGAGGTGACATGGTAGCAGTGTTCCAATATCTAAGAGTTAAATGTGTATGGAGATTCTCAATTATCCAGGTCATGGTTGTCCCAAAGGTGCTTTTAAAAAGCCAATTGGACTTTCTTGGGGGGGTTTTCCTTGAAAACGTTTTGCTTCTTATCCAAGAAGCTTCTTATAATTATTTTATAATTATAAATCTTTCTATTCCCCTCCATTCAGTCAGAACTGAAGAAGCTTCTTGAATGAGAAGTGAAATGTTTTCAAGGGGAAAAAAACCAAGAAAGTCCAGTTGCCTTTTAAAAAGCACTCTTGGGATATTTAAGGGGCTGCCACAAAGAAGAGGGAGTCAACCTGTTCTTCAAAGCACCTGAAGGAAGAACAAGAAGCAATGGATGGAAACTAACCAAGGAGAGAACCAACATAGAAATAAGGAGAAATTTCCTGAGAGTGAAAACAATGAATCGGCGGAACGGCTTGCTTTCAGAAGTTGTGGGTGCTACATCACTGGAGGCTTTTAAAAAGAGATTGAACAGCCATTTATTTGAAATGGTATAGGGTGTCCTGCTTGGTATGGTAGAGGGGGTTAGACTAAAAGATCTCTAAGGACCTTTATTCTGTTATGAGCTTATATTGCCCTGCTATTCTTCCCCAATGGGGAATCAAGAGTCACATATCTCCTGCTATGGAGCTGATGAGTGAAATATTAATGGAGGCTGAGCATAATGCTCCATCTGACTTGGATAGACTTAATGGACTGGGAACAAGAAGCTTGAAACTGACTGAATCCCAGAGCGTGCAAGTGCTATGCTCTATGCTCTATTCTTTCAAAGTTGAAATTTCAAATAGGATGTGTGAATATATGTACAAAGAGAAGTACACTTGAAAGAAAAAAAACACCATAGAGTTTTAATACAAACGTTTCCTGAACAATGTAGCACTTCCCCCAAAAGGGCAACTGGCAATCGGGCCCTTCTATCCCTTCTGCAGGTCTGGACCAGCCCGACCTGGCCCAGGCACATCAATACACCCTGAAGGCTTTAATTTAAAATAATGGCCGATAAGATAAAAATCAAATTAAACAACACAATAATATAAAACATTAAATCTTATGGTGAGCAATGTTGCTTAAGCTAAAAATGTCCCAAAGACTGTCCTTTTTGGACAAATGGCCCCTCACCAATCTGTTGCCTCATAAACATGTCCTCTGCAGGCCCAGGGAGAGGCCTCTGGAGTCCACTTCTTGTGGCAGCCAGGAAACAGTCTCCAGGCCAAGATATCACCATAGCTCTTCCTTGGAGTGGCAATCTCACTTTCTTTCCTTGTATCTGCCTCTTTCTTTTCGCGCCCTTTCAGTTCTTCTCAGCTGCTCGAATCTGTCATCCTCCTCTCCAGGACTCTCTGTTAACTCCCCCTGCTAGGGATCACAATTCCCAGAAATCTCCTCCAGGGCTCCTTCCTGTCCTAATTCCAGGGGCAAAGCCCCAACCAGCCAGCCAACCAGGGAACACTGCTAATGGAGCAGGCTACAATAAGAAATGGAATTAGGAAACTCTGCTTAATCAGAATGGAATGGAAATCTGGGAGACCTGAGTTCAGATTCACCTCACATATGGAAGCTTACTAGAGTCATTAGGTAGCTATTTACCTAACCTATCCTTATTGTTGTTGGGAAAAAATGGAGGAAGAAGTGCTTCAGATGCCACTGTCCGCTTTACTGGAAATTGAGCAAAAAGAAAAATAATAGACATTCCTTTCTATGGTATTCGCTCTCTTTCTCAATTTACTCAGTGACTTCAAAAGTTTTGTTGAGCCATCAACCATGGTTTGCTGAATAAAACTCAGTAGCATATAATACAGAAGGCTAGAACCAAAGTAATCACGCTATGCTTAAATCCAACTATGGTTTATGTACATTGAAGAGACACAAATATTCACACAAAGCATCAAGACACAGCCAACACTGTTAACCCCAAATAACCCATTTTTAAGAGCATCCGACTTACTCATAAAGTGGCCTTATTGACCTCACACAATGTGATAAACCAGACTTGAATAATAAGGTGACCAACTTTTTTACAATGAAAAGGAGGACACAAATAAATTGAAGAAAAAAATACCGCAAATAAAAGAAACATTTTATTCATTGCAACAATAATACAGAATACATTATAATATGATAAATGCATAATAAAAAACATTTGTAACAATAACATTTTATATTGTAATTATGCTTACATGCCTATTAATTATTATTTAAATGAGGACTTTTCCATTGAATAAATATTTTTTGTCAATGTATCATCTTCTAACAATATATTGGAAATATCTGAACAAGAAATATCCTTCATATTGAATTTTACGGCAAGTGCTGCAGCTAGAGTATCAACATTCAATCTCGATTTCTCACTTTTCCAAAAATCATAGCAATTGAAAAAACCCTTTCAACTGCTGCATTAGTTCCAGGGCAGCACAACGTAAATTGAACAAGAATAAATAAATTTTCACATGGAATATGTTCATTTTTGAAATGGCTGAATATTTCCACCCATCTTTTATCAATTTCAACATGTTTATTTTCCCATTGTATTAATTTTTCAGAATTTAAAAATACATTCAGTCTTCTAATTTCTTCAAAGAGACAATTGTCATCTATTTTAATGTCTGGCATTTTTTTAGATAAAAACTCAACACAAGATTCAATATCTGTCCAATATACTTGCAATGAAGTCAAAAAACACCATTGAAAACTGTTATTTCCTGTGATGTTTGTTTTAGACCATTCTTCAATATATTGAAAACATGTTTGGTAAAAATTTTGCACTTCTTTGATAAACTTTTCCATTATGCCCGGATTTGATTCCTCTAAGTCTGACAATTTTCTTTTTATAACTAAAGGAAGAAATTTTTCTTCAAATCGAGTTTTATATTGAAGGATAAAGTCATTCAAAATAAGACTAACTTCTGTAGCTGAATTGTGTTCACCTTCAATCTTTTGAATTGTTTTGTGAAAAATAGATGCTTGATTATGTACAAAATACATTAATAACTCAGATATTTCATTATTGAAAAACGATTCCAGGATTTTAGGACATTTGTCTAAACTTAAAAAATATGAACGGAGAGGCTCAAATAATTGTAGAACACGCTCTATAGCAGGTGTTAGAGCAAGCCATCTAACTTTTGAATATCCTAAAAGTTTTTTGTATTGAACATTCACTTCTTCACAAAATTGTTTTAAAGTAGCCACACGAACGGTAAAACTACTAAAATACAAATAAATTGTAGTTATTATTACTTCTACATCAATAGGCATGGCACATGACGCCGTGTTGATTGCATTTGACAAAATATGCGCATTACAACCTATTCCTAGTATTTTCTTTTGGAGTAAATCTTGTAATTTTACATACACATTATTCACCCCTTTGCGTCTTCGCCCACCAAAATTTGTGTTTGTATTATCAGCTGTTAGTGCAACAACTTTGGATTTCAAATTGTTTTCATTTATTACTCTGTATAGATGGTTTGACAAAATTTCAGCAGTTTTGCCCTCAATGGATTCTAAATTTAAAATTTTTACTTGAATGTCCTTGGTAACATTAAAATATCTTACTAGTATTGGATACAATTTAGTTTCATTATGATTGGATGCATCAGATAAAACCGTTACAAATGCTGCAGTTTCCAAGTCTTCTGTAAGTATTTTGTCACAGTAATTTTTAAATACTGATTTAATAATAGCCTCGCATTTTGTCCTGGTGCATGAAAATTTAGCATCGTGAAACTTTTTCAATAATTTAGTTGTACAATCCATACTACGAAAACTTTGATTGTGAATTATGGTATGGAATGCAAATGTTCCCTCCATTGCAGCTAACTGTTTTTCATCTTCAGAATACTTTGAAGTTTTAAAAAAACTTGTTACTTTACAACTGGAAGCAGATGCATCTGATGTTTGCTTATGTTTCTTGGTGGTCAAGTGTTTCGTAATAGCTGCTCTGCCCCCAACTGCAATACAAAATTCTCCGCTGCAAATATTGCAGAAAACAATGTTATCCTTCTTTGATGTGAGGAATGGAAATTCCTTACTCAATTTATCGTTGAAATGGCATTTCCTTTTTTTTTATTTTTCCATCCCTAAATGAAATTTAAAATTAAAAATAAAATATAGAGCTACACGAATGATGCAAGCACATTCATTATGAATAAATAAAATTAATTATTACAACTGAAACAATAACATAAGCGAATAAACTTGTAAATAAAATTATACATATTTGGAAATTATTAAATAGATAATGAATTAATAAAACGTGAATTATTGTGCTCACCTCTGTATGATGGAATATTCACTGAGAAAGAAGTGAGTCTAATGCGTGTGTGTGTTCCGTGTCGTGTTTCGGTAAGAAGTAAACAAAGCCACTTGCGCGCAGCGCACTCTTGCGTGCGGTGCGCGGCGCACTCTCTCAAGACAATTCTGTCCGGAACGCATGCGTCTCATAATCATATCTCGCCGCACTGTACCGAGCCTTGACGAATCGTCATGTCAAATACAAATACGTCACATCACACGCAACGGATCGGATCGGCATCGATCGAATACGGAGATTTACAGATTAGCAGTGCTTTTTTTCTTAAAAAAAAGGTGCCGGAACTCTCATCTTGTTAATCTTTTATTTATATAATTTTATTTATATATTTATTTATATAATTAAAAATTATATATTCAATTCTTAACATAAACTTAATTTATTGTATTTAAGGCAAATGTTCATAGTAAATTTCAAAGTTTTGTCCAATGTTCCTGCCAGAATAAGAACATTGAATTTATTGCAGATGGTTTGTAATTTCACCCTTGGGACATTCTTACTAATGCTGCATCTTAAAGATTTGAACCAAGTTTAATTCATAATTGCCTTTAGTTTTTTTCATCTGTTTTTGGCTTAGATGAAATAATGCATCTTTCAGGCATTCACCAAATAAACTAGAATTTGTTGTGAGCATCTCCTTAAATACAAACAGCTCATAAGCCGGACCTACCTATATTAGCAACCACATTATTGATGGCTTGTACATACCATTTTAAAGATATGATCACATTGGTTCAAGTGAATGAGATGCTCCTATAACCCAAAATGCATGCTATTAATTCATCCCTGCCAAAATAGTTATTTTCATCAGACTTAGTTCATGATGAACTTAGAATACTAAGTTCTGTTTTATCAAATTAATCATGAAGACAGCATAGTAGGCTGCCATAGGGGTGAAAAATTGTGGGATAGCTCCCCCATGTTTATATACTGCAGGTGAGTATAGTAAACATGGAATATTTTTTTTTTTGTCTACTTGGGAAATGATGTGTTGCACTTTAATAGAGGAGGAGAAAACTTTTGCATATATAGTATGACATACAGTATATTGAGTTCCTTTTGGAAGGACTAGCAGTGGGAGATAAATGTCTAATACAAGTGCATATGCTGCCTTCAACATATATGTGTTTAATTGATGGAATCATGTTACTGACAAGATAATGAATTGCAAAGAAATTGTTAGTAATACATAAGTTAAACATTTTGTTTCTATTTCTTTACAACTGCTGATAAAAAATGGCCTGGCTATGTTCAAAGTATACACACAAGAGAACAGGCTTAAGTGAGGGGGAAAGCGTTACAATTCAATCTATTTATGAATATGAATGAATATGTCCATATTTTAACAATGATATAGAACTGTGTATTTTAACAATGATATAGAACTGTGTATTTTAACAATGATATAGAACTGTGCTATGAGGAGCTTACAATTTACATTTCTTATTCTTGGGGAATTAATGACAGAAAGAAAATGGATTGAAAAAAGTAGATGCAAAAGTAACATTAGATAAATATGAAGGTGCAAAGTTCCTACCAATTTGCCTTCGCTGCAGACAACTTGCATGTGCAAAGTTTGCCGGCCGGGTGTTTTGGCGCGCTCAGCAGCAATTCCTATTGGCTTTCAGAAGCCAATAGCGGGAGTAGCACAGCTCATGCAAAAAAAACCATCAAAAAAAGGTGCCAGAATGCCGTTCTGAGCGTTCTATGAGAAAAAAAAAAGCCCTGCAGATTAGTCTTCAAATATCAAAAAGGAGGACATGTAGGAGGACACTTTTCGAGGGAGGACAGAACTTACAAAAGGAGGACTGTCCTCCCTAAAGGAGGACGGTTGGTCACCTTATGAATAAGGCTTAGTGTGGGAATGCAGCTGTAGCATATGCAGATGGAAGCACTTGTCTTTCTTTTCTCTGTTACGAAATTCTTCTGGTATAAAAAATGCTGGAGAATGCAGGAAGAAAAGCCAGAGAACTAAACATGAACCCCATGAGAAAGGAAGGCCAGTTGCATAATACAAACATTCCCCAGAAGAGAGAACATCCTTCATGGACATCTGTAGCTGAATCCTTTAAGTATCCGGCCTTCTACGCAGAGCTTTTGCTCTATTCAGGTTTTAATGCAGTGCATTGTTATTAGTCCCTTTCTCCTTGTTTTGTCCTCTTATTAGAGGAAATTGTTTTCAGTTATTTGGATTTTAAAAGTATTGTTGTAAGCTGCTTTTGATGTATTATAAAGAAAAGTGGGGCAGCAATGTCCAAATATGTAAGTACCTTTCTCAGAGTGGGATATATTGCCAGGAGAGGACTACTTACTAGAATCAAATGACATATAATATTTTCAGCTGAAAAATCAAATCCTTCCTGCTAAGCTTGCATGGTGTCTACTAGCTTCTGAGTGTACTGGTCAGATTATTTCTAGGCACAGTTCCAAAGCAATTGGCATAAACATTGACTCCTATTACGAAAATTTCCTGAAGCTTCCTAAGCACTCTTTAAGATATGATGCTATTTTCACTCTAAGCTAAGTTGCACTGAGAGAGGTAACTGTTTTCTGATTGACTTTGATGATATTTTCCACCACTGAGCCAGAATAACTTTACGGCTGCATTTTCACAACTCCTTGACTACAATAATGTTAATAATTTGCACAATTTATATAAAAAAAAAAATCTCCCCATTATCTGGAAGATTTAGAAACGGTACTAAAAGAAATATATACAAAATCAACCACAGAATAAGAGCTCCACTTTCCCACATTAAAAATCATAAATGCTTTCAATGAGCAGCAAACAGATTCGTGGACCACTTTGGGATCTTATCTCATTCATCCTTAATCTGTGCTTGGCCAAAGACTACGTTTTTTTTTTTTTTAAAGTAGACCTCCAAAGGATGTGGTTTGTTGCAGCTTGTTCTGTTCATAAAAAAGGGTCTGATCAAGGTTTTTTGGCACATCTCCTTGGTCTCTAATGCAACTTTTCCCAATCCCCAGATGAGTCAGACCACAATTCTGTTGTTATCCACCAACATGCTCTGGCTTCAACTTAGGGAAAGCTTTTTTAAAAGCCTAGTGGTCCCATAGTATCATTCCATCAGCCTCCCTGCTGATCCATTATGTTATGTTCATTAAAATGTGTTTGCTTTCAATAACTAAAAACAAAGCACTCCTAAGTTGTAGAGTTTCCATGTAGGATTACAAAAGCAGAAGGCAGAATCACAGCTTGCTTTGCAGTTATTCTTGTATTCAAGGAAACATTGGAACAGGATTGTCATAGGCATCCTTTGTCTTTTCCACACTCCCCATTTGAAATGACCCATCAAATCTAGAACATTATCAATAAAGGAGAATTTTTGTAGCTCAGGTTGAAATGACGGGTCCTTGATGCTCTCTGAGGTTGGTTGTTTTCTTGTAGACGTTTCATTACCCAAACTAGTAACATCGTCAGTGCTAATGACTGATGAAGTTACCTAGTTTGGGTAATGAAACATCTGCAAGAAAACAACTAAGCTCAGATAGTACCAAGCCCCCTCCCCAAACATTTCTCATGGAAGTTTCCCTTAAAATGTAATGGGAAGTACAACCAGCAGGAGGTATATTTCTAGTGAAAATTAATCTATAGAGTGTAAAGACACACTTTTTGTATATGCTATGTGTATATGCTAGGTATATGCTATGAAAACCTCTTTCCTCCACCAAATGCCTCTCCCGCTGATATTTTTGTTACTTAAAAGAAACCCGTCCCTCCTGCCACACACATTACTGGCTACAATAACATTAGGCATGCGAATAACACAGCAATTACTGCATCCAACAAAAGAAAGAATTTGATCGTAATAAATTGTCCATCACTCATGTATCTATCTCTGTATTTCGTGATAAGGCAGTTTATCCTTGGTAAGTAAAAAAAGGAAACTTATTTCTTCTGATGACATTTTTGCAACTCTATGCAAAATGTAATGTATTCAGTTGTATGAGGCAGCAGGTGCAAGGTGGCCACGTGGTCACTGAAGAGACAGAATGTCTGGGGCCCGGGCAGACTTGTTATTTTAGCGCGGGAGAAACCTCTGCATTCATTGGTTAGCATTAACCAGAGCTCCATGTATAAAAAGGAGGGAACTAGTTTCATTTTCTGTTCTGTTCAGTGTATGTATTAATGAATAAACCTTTGTTATTGTTAAACCAGTCTCTTCGATGTCTACCCAATCGAAAGCAGAACAATTGGCGACGAAGGTGGGATCCTGCTGCCACCTTAAAGAAGGCCCTGAATCAACCTAAGGAGGGCCGGACACGCAGAGGAACGGCGTTCCTATTTGAGGCTCACTCACTCGCCAGTACGCAAACGCTGGGGGAGAGTGCTGCGAGGAACTGCCTGGAAAACCCTCTAACTTATGGCAGCACGGGTAGAGAAGAGACTTGGCATGGCCAAGCTGGGTCGGCTAGCGGAGTTCGATGTAGCTCACCCGGAGCGGTGGAGCTCGTACATCGCCCAGGCCAAGAACTATTTCCGCGTTAACCGAGTTGCGGAAGACGAGCTGAAGGCCGCCACGCTACTCTGTGTCTGCGGCCAAGCCATCTTCGACATCATGGAAAACCTCGTGTCCCCAGTGCCATTGGAGACAGTGCCCTACAGAAAGCTAAAAAAGATGCTCAATGAGCACTTCGAGCCGAAGCTGTCAGTCATCGCATGGCGGCACGCCTTCAAGCAGAGGGACCAGCATCTAGGAGAGTCCGTAACCAAATTTATTGCAGCCCTCCGACAGGCAGCGAGGCCGTGTGAGTTCAAGGACTTAGAGGAATGGTTACGGGACCGTTTGGTTTGCGGACTACGGAGCCGAGAGCTCCAGCAAAAGATCTTTGCAAAGGAAATGGTATCGTTCCAAGAGGTATCGTGAGAGGTCACCGCAGAGGAAGCAGCCGGCTGAGCTGTAAGGGCCTTGCGGCTCTCAAAGAACACTTCCCCATTGCAGACCATCCACCACGAGGACGTCGAAATGGATGAAGAGGCCGAGTTGGACCAGGAAGTTGACCTGGTGCGACAACTACCGGAAAAAGAATTGTCGAGACCCCTTGACAAGGCAGATCCCTTCCCTAGGTGTATGGGGTGCGTGGGTCGCCACAAGCGAGCCAACTGCTGGTTCTGGACTGCTCATTGCCGAGCATGTGGCAAGCAAGGCCATATCGCTGTTATGTGCTTAGGGCGTGGAAAAGAGAGTGCCAAGAAAGAGTTGCATCGGAAAGGTACCGGGGTACCCAGCCAAAACAGGGTGGGGTTCTGTGCCAGCAGGTGCAGCGTCCATAGAACCGGGGGACAGCGGCCATTAAAGAAAAAGCTGCAATTCGAAGTAAGGTTGCAGGGGGTCCCATTGCGGATGGAACTGGACACAGGGTCTGCCGTGTCCATCATATCCCAGAGCACCCTTAATAGAATTTGTGGCCGGAGTGGTCAACGGCTGAAAATGAGGCCATCAAATCTAATTCTGACTGATTTCCAGAATTCCCCAGTCAGAGTAAAAGGGTGGAATTTCAGAAATTCAAGGGAATGCTGACTGTAGTTGTGGTAAATGGGGACAGGACAAGCCTAATCGGGCTTGATTGGTTCGAGGCTCTGGGAATCCACGTAACAGGGCTGAACAGCGTAAAAATGGCCAGTTTGGAACAAGTCTGCAAAGACTTCGCGGACGTGTTCACCACCAAACTGGGAGAGTATAAGGGGCCACCAATTGCATTAAGGTTAGATCCTTCTGTCACACCGATTAGGATCAAGCCTCGTCGGGTGCCGTTTGCTCTAAAGCACAAAATTAATGCTAAATTGGACAAACTTTTGCAGCAGGGCATCTTAGAGCCTGTGGACAGCAGTCCATGGGAAACCCCCATAGTGACACCACTTAAGGCCAACGGAGAGGTCAGAATCTGCGCTGACTATAAGTGCACGCCGAATAAAGCGCTGCAGCAACACTCCTATCCCGTGCCAGTAGTCAGCCATATTCTGGCATCTTTACAAGGGGGTTGCATTTTCGCTAAACTTGATTTGGCCCAGGCTTACCAACAGCTGCCGGTGGACAAAGCCACAGCAGAGGCACAGACCATTGTAACCCATCGGGGGGCTTTCAAGGTGCGCAGGCTACAATTCGGCGTTAACGTAGCACCAGGTATCTTCCAGAGTGTCATGGAGCGGATGCTCAGAGACCTCCCGGGCATATGCCTGTACTTCAATGATGTCCTCATCGCAGGGGAATCAGTAGAGAATCTACCTGAGAGGTTCAAGGCCATGTTGTTGCGGTTTCGCAAAGCGGGCCTGAAACTCAGGAAAGAAAAGTGCAAGATTGGAGTCACATCCACTGAGTTTTTGGGGTTTCACATGGACGCGGAAGGCATACACCCTGCTCAGTCTAAGCTGGAGGCGATCCAGCAAGCACCCAGTCCCAAAACAAAAACAAAACTCCAAGCATTCTTGGGACTGTTGAATTTCTATCACACATTCCTTCCCCACAAGGCAGCCGTGGCGGAGCCATTACACCGGCTCCTAGACAAGCAGGCTACTTGGGCATGGATGAGTGTCCACGAGAAAAGCTTTGCTGCAGTCAAAGCATTGCTTTCCTCAAATGCAGTATTAGCTCATTTTAATGAGCGGCTCCCTGTTTGCATAGCGTGCGATGCTTCCCTGTACGGGTTCGGAGCTGTTTTAAGTCATCTTAAAACAGATGGGACTCAGGTCCCGATAGCCTATTACTCCAGAACCCTGTCTGCCGCAGAGCGTAACTATGTGCAGATAGATCGAGAAGCATTGGCAATCATAGTGGGCATCAAGAAGTTCCATGACTTCTTGTATGGCCGCCGTTTCATGGTCTTCACGTACCACAAGCCACTGTTGGGGCTGTTTACAACTGACAAGCAGACACCCCACATAATATCTCCTTGGACATTGAGATGGTCCATATTCCTCTCTGCATATGATTTTTGCATGATTCACAAGCCGGGCAAAGAGATGGGCCATGCAGACGGCCTCAGTAGGTTGCCTTTAAGGGACATAGAGCCTGACCCTGCCCCGGCAACCCATATCCTTTCCATTCTGGATTTGCCTGAATCCCCTGTCCATGCAGGGGATGTAGCAGCGGAGACAGCTGTTGACAACACGTTAACATGCGTGTTAAACTGGGTGTTATTGGGATGGCCAGATACGTGTCCGGGCACAGAATTTCAGGGGTTTGGGAGGAGAAAATCAGAACTCTCCATTTTCAAAGGGTGTCTACTGTGGGGCAGTCGAGTAGTCATCCCGACCTCACTGAAGACTAGAGTCCTGGTATCTCTGCATGAGGGACATCTGGGAATAGTCCAAATGAAGGCGCTTGCGCGCAGTCACCTGTGGTGGCCAGGGCTCGATAAGGAGATCGAAGCCCAGGTACAAGGGTGTCACGTTTGCCAACAGTCCAAGCCAGAAATGCCCCAAGCTCCCATCCATAGGTGGGAAACAACACAGGATCCTTGGTCGAGGATCCATATCGACTACGGTGGCCCCTTTCAGGGGCAACTCTTTCTTATTGTGGTAGACAGTCACTCTAAGTGGCTGGAGGTGGTTCCAGTGTCTGCTGCCACTTCCACTATCACTATCAGGGTTCTGCACGGCATTTTTGCCACTCACGGACTGCCGGACGTAATTGTCTCCGACAATGGAACTCAATTTACTTCCTCGGAGTTCCAGTCCTTACTGCGGGCAAATCTAATATGCCATGCTACGTCGGCGCCCTTTCACCAGGCGTCAAATGGTCAAGCAGAACGCATGGTGTGAACTACGAAAGGCTCTTTGAAATGGCTAACGCACGGCAACTGGCATCACCAGTTGGCTGACCTTCTTTTGTGCCACCGCACCACTCCATGTACTGCTACGGGCAAAAGCCCTGCTGAGCTCCGTGGGGTCGCCGGCTTATCACTAAGCTGGATAGGTTACATCCGGATCGCGTTGCATCGCAGGTGTCCCAACCACGGGCACCGCGGCGGATGAACTTGGGCGATCTGATTTGGGCTCGAAACTATGGGCCTGGTAACTTCTGGGTGGTGGCTATCATTTGTAGGGTCACCGGCCCTCTCTCCTACGAAGTGGAGTTGGAAGACGGTCGGGTGCTGCGGCGCCATATCGACCAGGTTCGCTGGAGGTTGCCAAGCCACTCTTCCGCTCCTGGCTCTGCTCTGCGGGGGGGAGGAAGCTCCCGAGAGTGATCGGGACGGTCAACAAGACCCGGAATCTGGCTCATCGCAAACAGCGATTGAGGAGTTTGCCTTCGAGGCGGCTCCTGACTCAGGCACCACGCGCAGGGGACATTGCGCGAATTGGTTTTTTCCAGCCTCTCCCCGGGGGGGTTGTCCATCCGGGACACGACCCCCATTCACACCTCTCTACGGGGAGGGGGTTGCCCATCCGGGATACAACCCCCAACCATTCACACCTCTCTACGGGGAGGGGGTTGCCCATCTGGGACACAACCCCCAACCATCTGTTTCGACAGATCAGGGGAACACCACCTCTCTTCAGGGGATCTCTACCCCAACCCAGCACGCAGAGCTGGACCAACAGGCCAGCCTGCAGGCCCCAACTCCGACCGTTTCAAATGGGTCCCCAAGTCCTGGTCTGCCAAGCCCAGTGGGCAAGCTTGCAGATCAAGCAACCGCGGCACTTCCGTGGAGATCAGAGCGAATCCGAGGACCTCCCAAATTCCTCAAGGAGTATGTGAGGGCTCTGTCTGCGCTAGCTTAGCGTTCGGAGTTCTTGCTAGCATTGAAGCGTGCTCAAGTGATACAAAAAAAAATACTTTTACACAAGCTGGCATTGCCAGTAGTGTTTTCTAAAGCTTCCATTAGCTGCTTGTTAAAGCTGTAATGAACAAAGGAAGAGTGCCTCATCCTAAAAGGTCGCAGGCTGGGCTAAGGTTAGGGAAAGAAACGGGTAGCCTCCTTCCGGGAACGGCTTACTAAAGAGTGAATGGGTAGCCTCCTTCCGGGAATGGCTTACAAATAAGGTGAATGGGTAGCCTCCATCCGGGGGCGGCTTATTAAGTAACCAAATAAAAGGGGGTACAGTATGCTCTTCACTAAGGGGGGAGGGATGTAATGTATTCAGTTGTATGAGGCAGCAGGTGCAAGGTGGCCACGTGGTCACTGAAGAGACAGAATATCTGGGGCCCGGGCAGACTTGTTATTTTAGCGCGGGAGAAACCTCTGCATTCATTGGTTAGCATTAACCAGAGCTCCATGTATAAAAAGGAGGGAGCTAGTTTCGTTTTCTGTTCTGTTCAGTGTATGTATTAATGAATAAACCTTTGTTATTGTTAAACCAGTCTCTTCGATGTCTACCCAATCGAAAACAGAACACAAAACTTAAAGCCAGCAATTATTTTTACAAAGATTACAGAAATCTATGGAGCTTCATCATCTGTATAAACACAATGAGCCAGGAAACAGATGGATATATGCCATCCTTATATGAACTGCAGGAATCCTATCTGATGCCCTTCAAAGCTAGCAGAGGGATTAATACTAAAGTAATCATAATGAGATACAAATAAAACTAGCCTGAACTGAAGCATGTCTAAAGTTCTTTTTGTATCCATGCCAATGATATTTGTATCTGTTCTCAGTCATTACCTCTTCTTCCAGTCCCAGATGCTGCTTTTTATAATAACCTTTATCCACATAGTAAATACATACAAGGACTGTTTATCAAAAAGGCTGAATGTGCACCACATACTTAAAACAATTACCGAATAATCCCATTGCACAATACCCCAAACCATCAACTAACCATATGAGATTGGTACACATAACATTCTAAGCCTCAAATATGAAGAGCCAGGATTAAAATGAAGCAGATTTAGAGCAGGGTACAAATTTAATTACTAAAACTTTAATTAGATTGGTTAGGGATGCTGTGTAAACTCAGTCACTAAATCCCTTCTTAGGTAGAGGCCATTCACTTCTATCTGATGGGTGACTTTTATTAGTATGGAAACCTAGAAATCAGGGTTAATTTCATTAAAAGAAAAGTAGTGACAGTCCCCAAATGGATCCATCATTTCTTTAAAACTGGGAATCTGTACTGATTCTCCTATTGCCCTTAACATCAACAAACAGGTTTGAAGTTAATATCTCAAAGTTGTTTTAAGTCAGATACTTCTTCAAACTCTGAGTATATGGCTTATACATAGTAAAGACTCTGTAGGTGAATTTGATTTTGGTGATGTCATGGTGGTGCCCATGTAGTGTTCTTGTCAATGTGTAGGTGTGGTTTGCTGTTACATTCTTCCATGACATTTTTTCAGTTACTCAACAGTCTTGATATTTCCTGGTTGTCCATTATACAAGTATCCCATTTAGCTTTTGAATGCATAGAAAGTTGGGCATATGTTGACAGATGCCAATGATACGTATACAGATAATCCACAATTTACAATCACAATTGAACACAAATTTTCTGTTGGTAAGCAAGATAGTTGTTAAGTGGTTTTTGCCCCATTTTACGATCTTTCTTGCCACAGTTGTTAAGTGAATCCCTGCAAATTTTTTTATTCTGACTTTTATTGTTTTATCCAAGTATAAAATATAAAATAGAAAGGAAAATAGAAATAGGAAATTAGGGGAAGAAAAAAGAAAGAGGGAAAGAAAATATGGGGTACAAGGGAAAAAAGAAAAAAGTGTTGACTTTCAACTTTTTTTTAACACAGTAGAAGATAACAACATTACAACCTCAACTTTTTTACTTTTACACATTAATGTAATGTATTTAGTTTGAATAAATCTTTTTTTAACTTCCTCTTAACATACACGCTTTAAAGTTCACTTTCAGTTAGACCAATAAAGTTCCAACTAACTTCAATTTTCATTAAATTTAAATCACTCCCTCTAAGTTACCCTCATAAAATAAAAATTTTCTCCTTGTATACATTCTTTTTAAAACTCCAAACTATTCTTTAAGCTAATACATCTTTCTTTAACTTTCTCTTAACGTAGATACTTTCAAATACACTTGTAGTAATATTTTACAAGTTTAAGAATTACTTAAGCATTATATATAAAGGAAAAAATGCATTTTCAGACCCTCTTAACTTTAAAACTTTCTTTCAATTACAAATATCAGACTGATAAAAATCCATCCTAATGCCAATTGACTCATTAAGTTTAAGTCACTCCTTCCAGCTTATTTTCGTGGAATAAAATCTTTTTCTTCTCTGGAATGTTTATCAAATAGTTACACACTTCTCTTTTTCTCAAAGATTTCTCAACCTTGTTAGTGTCCATGAAGAAGAAGTCCCTTACTTATCTTTTTCAAAGTTGCAGATTTTCTTGAAACTCTTCTTTCAATTGTGTTGGGAGGTTTATATTTAAATCATCATAATAAAGATTGGTGTCAGGTTTATATTCCAAAATTGCAACTGACTTCTTTACATTGTGAAGTTGCCTTGGTGGTTTGGTAACTTTTGACACATATATTTGTATCTCTGAAGTAGCTTGAATAGTTTTTAAAACATCCTTGGAGCATAACTGTTCTATAAACGGTTGGATTTTATTTCAGGATTTTTTCAGATACATCTCTAATAGCTTGCTCCTCCATCTTCTTAACTGCCTCTTTAGTCAAAGAGTAGCTTTTTTGTAAATCACTGAAGAATTGCTGGCCAATCAGGAATCATAAAAATTGGAAAGTTTTAGCCACCCACAGCAAAGCAGACCAAGCTAAAAATAATGAACTAAAACCACAACTTTCTACCCTTATATTTCTCCATCAATTTTTTTTAAAAGTGTTTTAAAAAAACACTTCCTTATTTTAGCTCGCCTCAGCAACCTTCTTCCTTGTTTAACAGAGAAGAAATCCCCAAAATGGCGCAGATCTTCAAAAAGAAATAACAGGCTGTGGCTAAAGAGAGCCTCTCTTAGTTTAATAAAGATTAGTAGTCCTTAAAAATGATTAAGAAATGAAAGGCACAACTTACTGTGTGAAGCTACTTGGAGACCGTTGCTGTATGGAAGATTTTGTGGGATGATTCTAGGACACTCCCTAACCCAGGAGAGTCATATAAACTAAAAGAAAGCCAGTTTCTTTTGTTGGTAAGTTGAAAAAGCGACAGCCAGGGGGAAACCCTTCAGGAATCTTTCTCTGGGCATGTCATTCAGTTGGCCATCTTCACCGGAAGTCAATCACTGCAGTTGTTAAATTAGTAACACGGTTGTTAAACGAATCTGGATTCCTCATTGACTTTGCTTGTCAGAAGGTTGCAAAAGGGGATCACATGACCCTGGGACACTGCAACCATCATAAATATGAATCAGTGGCCAAGCGGCTGAATTTTGATCACGTGACTACGGGGATGCTGCAACAGTCATAACTGTAAAAAATCAACGAGTCACTTTTTTCAGTGTTGTTTTACCTTTAAATGGTCACTGAATGAACTGTTATAAATCGAGGACTACCTGTACAATATGAAATGAGAAACCTCTTTCCAAAACATCTGAAATTGATCAGAAAAATATGTGAACCATTCTTGCAAATGTCATTTTTTTCAGGATGATAAATTCCAAGCTTTTGTTATAAAGCTTTCATGGAAATGAAATGAATAGATTTGCATTTTTGATTCATGCATTTCCATCTAATGCAGGGCTTAATTTTCTTACATTTAATTCCTTCCTCTCTAAGCTTGTATTTTAATACTAGCAAAACAATAAACTAAAAAATGATTATTCCTTTTCTATTAATTACAACAGATATACGACAGACATAAAGTAGAGACGGGTTCATGTACAGTAATGGATTTTTTTTTCCATTTTAGTTTTAGAGACATAACACTATTTATTAACAGCTTTTGGAATAATAGAAAATAATGTTTCACCTAGCCGGAAGTAGCCTAGTTTTCGCCAGTTGTTTGAATTTAAATTCACACAATGCCTGGCCATTGGCCAATAGTGAACATTTATCCTTAGAAAAGTATTGTCACATATCAAAATATTAAAATTAGACAGCAGCAACAATTATACACATGCCATAAAACCAATCATCAGCATCAACAGTTAAAATGCAGATCATTCTTCTATAATTATACGTTCCTTAAAAAAATTAAAAGTTGAGACAATTGTATTAAATGACACTAATTCTTAGGAAAGCATTCATAGGGAAATAATCTCTTTCTTTGTTCATAAATTTAAAAATATGGCGGGCCTGAGAATCTCTAACAAATAAAGAATAATATGAAAGACTGTGGCCAATTCACTCCATTTCCTAACCTTGTAGAGGTTAAGAGTTTGCCTATCATCCTAGATAAAAAAGAGCTTTAATCCCAGTGCTGCATTCTGGCTCCCTCTGCTCAGTCCCAAGGTCTGGTGTTTGGAGGTTAGGTGTAATGATAATGTGGGAACGCCCTTAGGAAACTAGAGGAAGAATCGCAGCGTCCACAATGGTCTGATAAACAAAGTTTGAGTCCAAAGAAGGAGTGGTGGCAAAAGCAACTCAGAAGGGATCCTCCCTAGTTTTGCCCCATTTTATGATCTTTCTTGCCACAGTTATTAAGTGAATCCCTGCAGCTGATAAGTTAGTAACCCACTTGTTAAGTGAATCTGGCTTCCCCACTGATTTTGCTGGTCAGAAGGTCACAAAAGGGGATCACGTGACCTTGGGAAACAGCAACGGTCATAAATTATAAACCAGTTGCCAAGCATCCAAATTTTGATCACATGATCACGGGGATGCTGCAAAGGTGGTAACTGTGAAAAACGGTCATAAGTCACATTTTTCAGTGCCGTTGTAACTTTGAGCACTCACTAAACGAACTGTTGTATGTCAAGGAGCACCTGTAAAAGGGAGGGACAGAAGAGGTATTTTCAGACTTGCAAAATTCCGATACTGTAACTTTACAATAAAGATAGATGTGTAAGTGATAGTGACACATTCTGGTCATAGGGCATTCATTCAATGGGAGGAATCCAAGTCCTTTTTCCATCTTGTGGCTCATTCCGACGCCACATCCACCAGTTACGCTGGCGGCTTCCAGGGCACGGTTCCTCCCCTGGCTCCACTCTCGGGGGGGAGGGAGACCCCAAGTAGGATTGGGGGATCACAGTCCCCACGAGGGTGCATCTTCTGATGATCCAGATGGGGGCCTTACCACGGAAGGCTCCTGACTCTGGCAGCGGTCCCTGGCTAGGGACAACTCCAGATGAGAGGGGTCTTGCCATGGAGACGGCTCCTGCCTCCTAGATGTGCTTCTTGTCTAGACTACTTCACGAAGCTGGCATTAAGAGGCCCCAATCTTGGCTATTGCTACTTCATGCAAGGTTGATGTAATAAAGCTTACCTCGTCCATGATTTAATCTTGGATGAGAGGACTGACCGTGTATGCATTATCAAAACTTGGTGGGGCATCGGGGAGTGGTTCCTCTTTCTGAAATGTGCCGTTCTGGATTTAAAATGTGGCACCAACCACTGAAGGAGGCCATTCATTACCACAGTGTGAGCTATCATCGGTATGCTGATAATACGCAGCTATATATTTCATTTGGCTGGGCAAGTGATGCTGCTGTCAAGGTGTTGATTCAGTGCCTGGAGGCTGTAAGGATTTGGATGAGAAAGAACCAGCTGTGATTCAAGGCTAACAAAAAGGAATGGCTTTCGGTTTTGAGGCCTCTTGAATCTTGTGAGATGTTTTATCTTTACTCTTAAAGGGAAAGCACTTGTCCAGACAGAGTTGGTGCACAATTTGGGGGTCTTCCTGAACTCATGGCTCCTGCTCAAAGGACAGATAGCAGCCATGTCTAAGGGGGACCTTTGCACAAAAAACTATTGCATACCAATTCATTGTGAGTGGCCCCAACTCACAATGCCCTGTGACAGTGATGGCGAACCTTTTAGAGACCGAGTGCCCCAAAACTGGCCCTGATGAAACATATCCTGATGAAGTTGGTCTTTGTTATTATTTTGTTTAATAATTTCATTGCTGACCTTAAGATATCCATTGTTTATTTCCTTCCATCCCATCTACTAAAATTGAAGAAAATACAGCATTCAGATCAATCCTGTCCAGACTAGTACCTACTTCTTTCTCCATTTTATTGGAACATATCAATCTGTGGGAAGCTCTTGAAAATTACATGAGGTTGTTGGTATTTTTTTGGTGGGGGGAGGTGGTGGTTACAACATATTTGATGTAGAAAGTAGTTCTGTAATTTGGCATACAGCGCAGCCTGTTTCCTAGGAAATTGTGGCAATTGCACATTAAGGCAACTATTATTCTAAAGCTAAATGGCATTAGGGGGAATTTGGTAATCAGGCCAAAAAATATATATGTTTCCTTTGTTCCATTATGCAGAATTCTGTTCATTGTTTCCATTATTTGTCCATGTAATACCGAACATTTGTTCGGGTAGCATAGTTAGTTCATTATTAATGGCTATTTTGTTTCTTTTCTCCAGAAAATTGAAATTAAGATTGAAGGAGAAAATTTCTTCTTAATACTGATGAGTGTGAGTATGAATATAGAATTTTGCCCATCTGTAGTTCTCCGAGTCATGATGTCATTAAGCAGGCAAAGCTTTGCTTTTCCTGCAAAAGCATTACCGGTATAGTAAGCTCCTTTATAAAAGGATAGCTTGCTTAGAGAACATTCATCAGTGAAGATTCATTTGCCATTAAGCCTCTCCTTGTACAACAGGCACTCCTCGACTTACGACAGTTCTTTTAGTGACCGCTCAAAGTTACAACCACACTGAAAAAAGTGACTTATGACTGTTTTGCACACTTACGACGGTTGCAGCATCCCCACAGTCACGTGATCAAAATTCAGACGCTTGGCAACTGGTTCATATTTATGACGGTTGCAGTGCCCTGGGGTCATGTGATCAGCTTTTGTGGCCTTCTGACGAGCAAAGTTAACGGGGAAGCCAGCTTCACTTTACAACCATGTTACTAATTTAACAATTGCAATAGTTCACTTAACAACTGTGGCAAGAAAAGTCGTAAAATGGGGCAAAACTCACTTAACAGATGTCTCGCCTCACAACATAAATTTTGGGTTCAGTTGTGGTCATAAGTTGAGGACTACTTGTATTCAGTCAATGCCAAGTCACTGCTTTACAGAGCATGAAATACAAAAGAAATACGAATTGTGCAGGGAGCACTGTGACTGGATCCGTTCTAAATTCATCCAAAGGAGAGCAAAACTCAGACTCAGAGTATACAGCACTTCAGATTCAGACTGGAAAGGGTGATTTGGAGTGGATGTATCAGCACCACCTTAAAAACTGCATCTTTTTCTGAGCTCATGTAGTAGCCTCAGGAGCTGGAAACTGAACATGTTTAAGAAACTGACATGGTGGGGTCAACAATGGACCCTTGTGTGCTCCAAAGCCCCTCGTCACTCTCTGCCAATGTATTTTCTGGATTGCACAGTTTACAGCATTAACCAGGAAAAGCCACCATTTGTTTTAAGGAGGTGCTGGCAATTAGGCATATCAGCCTGTGCCGTCTACATAGCACCAGCTTCATAACTGAAGAATTCCATGTTCCTTCTTAGTAAGGGGGCAGTGAAGTCTGTAATCAAGAGACTGGCTTTTTCAACAATATTTCCTCTCCAGATGTTTTGTTCAATCCTTGCAGAAAAGGATGGAAATTGGTCAACTCACTGGTTTTGAGATAATTGACAGGCTTTTGCAGACAAGATTTTTAAATGTAACATGCCAAGCTGAGAAGTTGTATTATTCAGCTTTGCTGGCTAATGATTACAATTAATTGAAGCTGAATTGATTGACTGAGCGAAGTTATTTTCATTTTGTATATAAGGCAGTCTGTTTGGATTAAAAATTAACCCTCTGAGGGTTTGTTCACTAGCTTAGTCATGAGCATCTGCAAGGGGGAGGGGGGGAAATATGACTTGTGGGTAGTGACATCACATCAGACACTCTGACATAAATGTTGTAATGGCAACATTTGTGTGATGACATCATCATGTCTATGCCATTGTGGCATTGTTGTGGTTTATTGTAGATGTTACTATTAATCTATTTTTGGTGTAAACTCCCCAAAGAATTACTTAAAGCATCTTGTGCCCTTAGACTTATGTTTTGGGATGTGAGTGAACATCTGCCATCTCATTTCTAATAAAAGGTTCCCAAACTTTGAATTATCGGACTATGCAGATAAAAACTTTGATCTGGGTAAATAAAACTTTTCAGTACAGGAATGGCAGCTAGACCCAAACTTTCAACAATAGCTTAATTCCAGCTGGATCACTATGTGCCAAGTGGGAAAAATGGTGGAGGAGGTTCCTTCAACTAATTTGTTAAAAGAGATTCTGGCTCAGGTACAAGTCTTTGAAGCTGATCCAACAATTTGGCAGAAATTAAATGTGATTTAAAACAGGTGCAAGGAAGAATAGCTTGCTATAAGGATCAGTTGACTGCCCACAAAACTATTACGCAAGCCAGTTATAACATTTTAGACAAACGAATTACTTAGTTAAAATCACAATTACATAGGAAATATCTATCTGTGCTTGGTGTTGATAACCCTCCAAGTCAAATACACTTGGCTCAATTTATGGAATTTTTCAGTTATCTCCTTTCTTTGAGAATGGATTTTCTAGTTAAGACTGATCATATGATTAAAATTCCTTAACTAGAAGGAAGACTGGACTAATTCCAATGTAATTATTGTGCAATTCCTCCTTGTTACAAAAAAAGATGAGATTTTACTTTTTTTTTTTGCCAGGAATCAGCATAGTGACTCTTTTGAAATGTTAATTCTGGTCAAAGCAAGATATCAATTTATCTTGATTTCACTTAGGAAGTTTCAGGAAAAAAACTTTACCACAGCTCAGAGTCTCAGCAAATTGATACAATTTCAATTTATCATGCATTTTCTAGCCCCATTCTGCGTTAATCACCAATTTATCACCAATTTAAGAATCTGTCGAATGCAGAGACCTTTATCCTAACTCTTCACCCTAACCGTAACTCTAACCCTAAAGTGGGTCTTTATGGAGATCCTACATCTGTGAGCAATACTACAAAATGTGTTAAATATTTAAATATAGAAAATATTATTAGTTATTTGTTAAATAATGCAAGTCATAAAATCAATTGCTATTTGAAGAATATTGGTAAGTGGGTCAAGATAAAATTTATGGATGAAGTTAGTTAGTCATAATGTAAAATTCCCAATTGATGTACAGCAAGTTATCACTGATGTAAATGGGTGTAATTTAATTGTATCTGCTAAAAATAGCAGAGACTGAAATAGCTACGTTTAATGTTTATAGACCAAATTTAAATTCTCCTTTTATGTTTTATGAATACGTTCAGCACTTAAATGAGTATATTTATGATAAAATGATAATGGGAGATTTCAATGAAATATAGATTTCTAAATCTGATAGTAAAATGTATGTATAAAATGAAAATATAGAGGCCTTTTAAAATAATTAAATTAATCTATCACATTTAGATGAAACAGAAACAAGTTTTATGTGCTCCATTATCTAAGATAGAAATTAAACAAATAATTTTAAAAATGGGAAGTGGTAAAATGCCAGGATTACCCAACCCATTTGACCTGACATGTATTGGCTATATATAAAAAAGCATAGTTAAACAGGTAAAACCAACAGCAGAGTTAAACTTCAAAATGATATATATTTGTTAACAACATTGTTTGGACCAGTAGCATTTTCAGCTTCTGAGATATCTGAAATATTAAAAAAAAAACTTGTTAATTCCTTTAAAACTAAAAAAAACCCTATTAGTTTTTATAGATTTATTAATTTTATTTTTATTCAAAATGTTAAATACAAACTCCAAAAAAGTATATAAAAAAGAAAACACAAAAACAGAACTAGACAAGACCAAAAAAGTGCATAAAAATAAAAAAACAAACAACAAACATATACATAAATTGTATCCACTAGTTACAGATGCTGATAAATATATTTCAAGAATAGTAATTCTCCCTCCCCTTGTGAAGCAGACAGACAGTTTATGAACTTCTACAACTCTGTTTACCCAACCCATTTGACCTGACATCTACTATATATTAAAAAGCATTGTTAACAGGTAAAACCAACAGCAGTTAAACTTCAAAATGCTATATATTTATTATTAGTAAATGAATTTGATATGCAGATGTTAAGAAATCAATGGTATAAAGAATTAAAAGTTATTATATTGTCTAGGCAATGGGAGCAAATTTCCTATCTTCTACAGGAATAAAATAGAATAGAATAGAATAGAATAGAATAGAATAGAATAGAATAGAATAGAATAGAATAGAATAGAACCAATCTTCAGTGGAGCTCAAATTACAACTTATACAACAAAAATAATATTTAGAACTTATTGGACTCCATCATGTTTATATAGAAAAGGACTGTCAAAACAGCATTTTGTCAGAGGTGTAATAAGGATAATGGTTCTTTAAAACATATTTCTATACTGTCCTATATTTACCATGTTTTAGGAGAAAGTAGTATATTATATAAATACGATTGTGTGACAAAAGCTAAAATTTTCAGAGGATAATATTCTTTTGAACTATATACCTAATTGGAATTTGACAACTGGACAAATTGAAATCTCTGGGGTCTCACTATGGGTAAAAGACTGATATTGCAACACTGGAAAGATAAATGCATATCCCCATTAATTCTATGGATTGAAGACCTGATTTCACTTGCCACCTATGAGTGGATTGCCTATAGAAGTAGACTTTATACGAACAAATATATGAGATTCATTTATATAAATAAGTAGATTAAAGAAAGAAATATGCTGGTTATATAAGTGTATCGGAACTATATATGTATTTGAATAATAATTGCATTTGATAACTATATACAGAATTTTAATTATTTACTGCTAAAATGATATCCTTTTTTCTTTTTCCTTGGTTGTATTTTCCCCCCCTTTTCTTTGCCAATGAATGTATTTTTATCTTTGCACTTTTGAGGTCTTTTTCATTTCTTTTTGTCACTATTTTAAAAGCAATAAAAGAGTAATTAAAAAGCAACCTGTGCCCTCAATCATCATGATGCTAGGCAAGCCTCTTAATTGATCACCCAGATGCTCAAAGAGCAGCAAAAATCCTTCTGGGTTTTGTAATGCAGGCATTGCTGTATGCTTGCAGATATTACTTAGCCATGTTTTACCATACAGCAGTTTACATAATTAACTTAAGGGTCTGTATTTACATGACAACGTAAGGCTAACCTAACCATGTAGGCTGAATTTGCAAATACATCATGGCTGGCTAGTTTGTGACTCTTCTTGTTGTGTGGATACAGCTTAGCTTGCTTCTGTGGGCAGGGTCTTCACGAATACTGGAGCATCAATTTTGAAACTGGGAGTCATTGCTCGCTTGAAGTTTTCAGAGGTATTTAGGAAATATATCAGATTTCTTTTAGAAAACATGGATACCGATTGCAACAGATCCTGAGTTATACAGATTTGTCCTTGGTTTCAAAATTCAGGCTAGCATTAACCAGAAATAGCACTTCCGAGGACTGGAATAGTAGAAAAATTAAGCCCTGTGGGATTGAGACAAACATCACGATGCAGTGCTCTCATTAGTCACCCCATGTTGCTCAGTGTGAAAGTGCCAATGGTTTTTTAGATTAGGTTAAATCTTGCAGCCTTCTTTCCAAACTACTTTCTTCTTCCTCTCCAAAATTATCCAGTAGGAAAGACTAGAGCAGAGAAAGATCAACAGAGGCTACCAGAGAAAGTTCAAAGAGCATACCAGAAATGGTTATCTAGCTCTCTGCATTATAGGCATTGCACAGACACCACAGTGACATCATAAGAGTCCTTTTGTTCTCCTCAAGGTTCTGGACTGGGTGATTGTGAGTTCTAGTCCTCAGCTCTCTGGATGACCTTGGGCTAATCGTTCCCTCTCAACCCATGGGAGAAAAACTTTGAAAAAAAAGGTAGGATTTTTATTTTTATTCCACTTTTTATTATTTTTATAAATGAACTCAGGGTGGCAAATATACCTAATATTCCTTCTTCCTGTTTTCCCCACAACTGCAGCCCTGTGAGATGGGCTGGGCCGAGAAAGAGTGACTGGCCCAAGGTCATCCAACAGGCTTTCATGCCTAAAGCAGGACTAGAACTCATAGACTCCTGGTTTCTAGCCTGGTACCTTAACCACTAGATCATGGGTGTCAAACTCGTCACCCGCGTCACATGACGTATCGCATCGTTTTTTTGCCTTTGCAGAGCTGGGGAGGGTGTGGCCTGCACGTGACGCATCCGGCCTGTGGGCCGCCAGTTTTAACACCCCTGCACTAGATCAAACAGACTCTATGTAGATATAAATCTACTTAGTAAATAAAATGGCACCACATGCATCATGATGCCAATTATATACTCTGGAAGATTTCCTCTCAAGAGGTTTTAATTCTATGCACATTTTCAGCAAGATTTTACTGAGTAACAGGCATAGTTTTCAGCTAAATATATTCATATTCTCATGGCTAATGGCTTGAAAATTTTACTGAAGAAACATAAACCTAAATAATGGCTGCTGAATATTCAGTTAAGCCATTGGTTATAAATGGCATGAAACCCTTATGCTGCCCTTTTGCACAGATTGGAATTTAATACTCAGTGGTAGTGAGGAAAATTGTGATTAAAAAGACTGTGTGATCCAAGGGAGTGTTAAGCACTTGTAGTTCCTGCTGGCTTAAATGTGAAATCAGTGGTTATATTTGTTCAAAACATTAAATGACAAAGTTGCCAACAATCTTTTAGTCTGGCCCATATGATTAGTTTATGGTTCATTATGCTATTGTACTCAGAGAAATGGGTTATTCCAATCATGTTTTAATTTATTATGATAAAGTATATCATGAAGGTACAGCCACTCTGACCTAAAAGGAAGACCCCTTTTCCAGTTGTTTTACCCCTGCGACCACAATTGAGCTCAAAATTTTGGTTGCTAAGTGAGATATTGCTGAAGTGAATTTTGCCCCTTTTTATATGAACTTTTTGAATCATTGCAGTTGTTAAGTTAGTGACACGGTTGTTAAGTGAATCTGGCTTCCCCACTGACTTCGCTTGTCAGAAGGTTGCAAAAGGGGATCACATGACCCGGGATAGTGTAACCGTCATAAATATGAGTCTGTTGCCAAGAGTCTGAATTTTGATCACGTGACCATAGGGATGCTGCCAGGGTGGTGTAAAAAACGGTCATAAAGTCACTTTTTTCAGTGCCACTGTAACTTTGAACAGTCACTAAATAAACTTTTGTAAGTCGAGGATTACCTGTGTGGAGGCAAGGTAGATCTAATCAATTCATCAAGCCCTAACTAGTTCCTAAATATCATATCCTTGCCATTTTCTTGAATGGGAGATGGAAACAATTTTGTACTGCCTTATTTAAGGATGATTTTTGACTTCCCAAACTACTCACCAGATCTGAAATTAAATTCATTGCTTAGCTTGGGAGATTAGCCAAGATCTGTTGAGGGCATAGGGCCATGGTGGCGAACCTATGGCACGCGTGCCACAGGTGGCACGCAGAGCCCTCTTTGTGGGCACGCGCGCCGTCGCCCCAGTACTAGGCCTTCAGCTGGGTTTTATAAAACCTTTTCACTTTAGGCCTCCACCGCCGTGCGCAAAAAAAAAAAAAGGTTCAATCAATTTCAACTTCTCATGGGAAAAAAAAAGATCTCGCAAAGTTGGAATTGATTGATTGAACTTTTTAGTCCCACCCAGTCTGCCGTTACCACCACAACCACGCCCACCAAATGGGCCACGCCCACACAATTGGCCACACCCACCCAATGGGCCACACCCACTTGGCACCCGACGATACATGAGTGGGTTTTGGGTTGCAGTTTGGGCACTCGGTCTCTAAAAGGTTCGCCATCACTGGCATAGGGAATGAAGGAAGAGCTGCTACCTGGGTCACAATCAGACCAAAGAGTCCATTCCAAGAATTTGAGAAAATGTCTCAGACAAGCCCCTTCCTAATTCACATGAAAATAAAAGAATGAGGAAAGGAAGCCCATTCAGACTTGTAAGATCCTGTTCCTATAGCAGTTCCAATAAAAGTAGTTTTAGACCTACTTTAAATGGCATTAGTTTTTTTAATCTGGCTTATTATATACAGTAGGGCTGATACGATTTGCCATCTGCTGCTTAAACCTATTGCTCAAGGTTCCATACAATAATCACATTATTAATGATATTAATATTATTAATATCACTAAAAGCATTTAAATTGAGTATTCAACCCTTCCTCAGCTTACTAAAATCCACATATATTGCATCTTTGAGTTGCACAATTCTGAGCTCATAATCCATTAGGAATCCTAAGAAGTATAGTCCCAAAGTATCTGTAAGTCAGCAGATTAGGGGTAACTGTAATACATATCTGAGAGTAATGTTATTGCATTCAATGGGACAGAAATATTGTGCACGCGCACACACACACGCACACACACACACACACACACAAATATCAAATCAACCCAGAGTTGTCACTCTAGCCACAAATAATGAAGCTCAAATTATTCTACTTCGGACACATTATGTGAAGAGCTAGCTCTCTAGAGAAGTTTCTAATACTGGTAGGAATAGAAAGGAAAGAGAAGAAGAGGATGATCAGCAACAAGATGGATGGACTCAGTTGCAGTTGGGATGGATACACTATTGGATCCAGGGGTAGGCAACCTTGGCTCTTTTATGACTCGTGGACTTCAACTCCCAGAATTCCTGAGCCAGCCATGCTGGCTCAGGAATTCTGGGAGTTGAAATCCACGAGTCATAAAAGAGCCAAGGTTGCCTACCCCTGGGATAGACCATCATAGAGAAAATCTGAGTAGGATTTTGACACTGTGATGGTTCATAATCATATTTAATTACATTTTGGACCAGTCACTCTTAGCTCACTATGTCAGGCTCGGGTGACAAGCTGGTCAGTCAATTCCCTTTGCAACCAATATATCAACATTTGATTGATTAAAAAAAAGCTGGCCTTGCACATGTAGAAAAACATTAGGAAGAATGAATGAATGAATGAATGAATGAATGAATGAATGAATGAATGAATGAATGAATGAATGAATGAACGAACAAACACAAAATTAAAAATAATGCCAGAGATATTTTTCCATGAATAGATATGTGCTAAATCAATTTATATTTAGAACACAACCTCCCCTTCTCTTTTTTTAATAAAAAGACAAAAGACTTTGGGGAGGGATTATTTTATTTATTCATTTTATTGATTGATTAGTATAATTCATGTGCCATATATTGATGTCTTCATAATCTTGATCCTAAGGTTGCATTATAAATTGGGTACAAAGATGGGTATAAAGCTTATAGTGTTGTGAGATGAAATATTAGAATAACAAAGTACAATGTATCAGTAAATTATGTATTGCTTTTTCCATAAGCTTTAACATACGTAACAGAATATTATGGAAAACATTAGTAATGTTGTTACACAAAATATTCAAGATTAAGTATCCTAGCATATTGTTTCATATAACTTGCTACTTTATTGTGATATTACTGAATATTTCACCAACAGTGAGTGGACTGCCCACTTAATATATGGACAGGGCAAACTGTGGTTTAGGCCACTAATTGGGTCATTTGAATGAAATAAAATTATATTTGCCAGCCAAGAATGTTTACCATTTCGGTACAGTGCTGTTTTGGGGGAAGAAGATTGATTTGAATATCAAAGGTTTTTGGTAATGTGCTCCAAACATGATAATAGAAATGGTAGACATAGAAAGTTACTGTATGAGCTATGTCAACTATATGATTATTCCCAATATAGAAATATGCTGTTTAACTTACCAAATGCATTATTTAGAAAACATAACCATGCTTGACTCAATTTACGTAATTCTTTGCACTGAACCATTAATGAAAGACATCTTCCTGGTTCACACCACACAGTGGGCTAAAATACAGTTCCCTAGTTTGAGCTGGATTGTAATGTATGAACATGGCTTTGGGTCCATTTCGAGCTTGCATGCCAAATCTGAAACCTTGGATTTTTTAAAAAAGGAGGACTACACTAGTAGAAGGAGTCCTTCTACTAGTGTAGTCCTTCTTCAGTAGTAGAAGTAGTGCAGTACCATAGTAGAAGGACTCACTGCATCAGTGAGGCCACACTTGGAATACTGCATCCATTTCTGGTCATCACAATATAAAAAATACACTGAGACCTTAGAAAGTGTGCAGAGAAGAGCAACGAAGATGATAAAGGGAACCACGTATGTCTGCCTAACAGAGAGAAGGATTAGGGGTGACATAATAGCTATCTTCCAGTACTTAAGGGGTTGTTACAGTGATGAGAGGGTTGACTTATTCTCCATAGCACCTGAGGGCAGGACAAGAAGCAATGAGTGAAGCTTGTCAGAGGGAAAGCTAACCTGGAACTAAGGAGGATTTTTTTAAAAATGAGAAAGGTTAATCAGCTTGCCTCCCAGAGTTGTGGGTGCTCCATTGCAGGAGGTTTTCGGAAAAAGATTGGACAACCATTTGCCTGTGATGATATAAGGACTCCTATATTGGACAGGAGATTGGACTAGAAGACCTCCAAGGTCCCTCCCATCCCTATGATTCTATGAGACTAAAAATAGCC
Organism: Azemiops feae; assembly: GCA_023970755.1. NCBI lineage: Eukaryota > Metazoa > Chordata > Lepidosauria > Squamata > Viperidae > Azemiops > Azemiops feae. Next base: position 3,157,818 of record JALGBA010004142.1, on the reverse strand, counting down.
ATGGGTTGCCTCTCCTCATCTAAAGATTTTCATCAGCTTTAAAGGCAAGATAGCCATTGTTAATGTGATATCCAGGTAAATCTTTATTGGACTGACTGGGAGAAAAGGGCTGTCGATGGTTGACGAAAGTCCAGTGAAACAAACAGCAGGTCCTAGCAGGGATTTGCCTCGTTTGTGCACATACAATTAATACTCTTTGTGTAATGCAGTATTACTCTGGACTCCTACTCTTTGAATGTAGTCAATTTAACTACTGTTTACATAATTGAAATCTTTTGCATAGTTCTACTAAAGGATAATGTGAAATATCTGCTGGAAGACCCAAAAGTGGTTCGTGCTGATATAAAACTACCAGACCAAAGTTGTTTGAAACAAGTTAGCCAACAACATTGACAATATATTATCACAAAATATGGATAACCAGGATTGTTTTTTAAAGCAGGTTCCCTTTAAGCTGCCACTGTTTATTGGAAATATCTAATAAATAACCTTAACCAAGGTTGTGGCCATGTTCACAGATATGTTCACAGATATCAGTCCTGGAAATATATTGGCCAATGCTGGGGAGAAGATTCCTCTCTACCTTCTCTCACAACATGAAGATGAGGGGGTTTCTGAAGCAAATTGAGGAAAGCAAATTCATCAGGCAGCTTCAAACAAGGGCTACATTTGCGTGTAAAAAAATACATTTTTACATTTTTGAAGTTTCACACAAACTTTACCTTTGAGGTCTGTGAGATGAAACTTCTGCTCTGCATAGGAATTCAAGTTGAAGCATTCCTAGAAGGTGGATGTCTAGGTCCTGTTCGAATGCATGCAAGGAAAGTGAGCACACCACATCTCCAGATGATTTAGGAAGTTCTTTCTAACATTTCATTGAATTCAGTCTTTCTGTAGCTTAAATCCGTTCCTCTAAGTCCAAATCCTGGAAAGATAAGTGAACAGCTCTTTACTTTTGTTACATGACATTCTTTGGCGTATCTGAAGATTGCTATTATATCCTCGCTCAGTCTTCTCTTTTCAAAGCTAAATTATTCCCAATTATCTACCATCTCTCTTCAGAGGACCTCACTTTTTAGTACCTGAATATCCTCATTGTCTTTCTGTGATTCAGCTTTTTTAAACCACTCTTAAATTGCAGTGCCCATAATTGGATGTGATGCGCAAGGTAAGATTTGACCAATGCAGAACAAACTGAAATACATTATATCCCAGGATTTGGAACCGGTACTTCCAAATTTGGTGAGCCATCCAGCACCCATGGAACTGTCTTGCTCATTAGAATTTAATGCTTTGAAAGATATGGTACCAATACTGTCTTTTAAGCCGGCTAGCTAATAAAAAGATTAGCTGCACTTGACTGGCTGGAGTAGTCCTCAGGATACTCACTGACCGATCTCTTATAATGTGCTAGAAAATCCTCCCAGATATTGATATAGTTTGCTGTATCTTCCTTTTTCTTTTTGAAGGAAAACTTCTGTTCCCCTCCAATCTGCTATTTCTTCTTTCAGAACTTTTTGCAGGCGATCCATAAATGTTTGAACAGACCATTAACCAGTATTCTACAATGGAATTCATCCAGCCCTGGATATTAGTTCTGTCACTTCGTTGTTAGCGAACACTCGACCAAAATAGGAACTGAGTAACTGCTTTTCCTTTCCTTTTCCTTATAGCAGAATTTTGCCATCTTCGTTGATTAACTGGCATACTAATTATTTTGCTTTTATTTATCAACACATCTGAAAAATAATGTTATTGTTCTTAACTAACTTTGGCTCATTTTCACATTTATTTTTCCTTATTTTTCTATTGCTCTGTACAGCCTTGTGTATTTTTTTATGACATGTTCTTTCCACCTCTTAAGTGTCATTTTTGCTATTAGACCTTCATCAAAGTCAGAAATTGTTTCTTCCGTGTGGGTCTCAAAGCTGCTTCTAAGGTCCAGTGATGCAATTTTCTTAGGGGTCTCTTCGGTTTCTGTCAGGATCTGCATCTTAAACAAGATACAGTAATCAGGTTTTGTGCCTTACCATTGTCATTTGGATCAAGTTTAACTTCCATTCTAAGGTTTGGGAAACTGGAACTTGAAGTTGACAGCAATTCTTTGTTTTAAGTTCTCATTTTCGAGCTGCCTTGTGATATCTGTTTTTAGTTTGAACGCATTTAGCTCTAAAGCTAGATTCAAATGCAGGATGTTGCAAGAGAACACAAAGAAATTGGTGCTACTGATTTTTTTTCTTATCATGCAAACACAGTCTTTTTACTTGCTGAGAGTGCAATCTATTTTACAGTTGTGTTTGCACAATATATTTACCTGCAGTTAATATTTAGCCAGAGCTTTGCTGCTTCTTTCCCCAGTCTCTTGGGGTGTGTGTGTGGCAGAGTGGTCGGGGAAGAGAAGTGCTGTTGTATTGGCCCAAGCCCATTTTATGGAGGTCCTATTTTGATTTCAACTGCCAAGAAATATTTAACTTCAAATTATTATGTGTGTGTGAATGAAGGGAACCAGAGTTACCTTCACCTGGGGTATAAAAATGTTAAGGCACTTGAACTTGTGACTCCAGATTCAGGTTTGGATGATATGCCAAGGCACAACACAAATGCCCATGGTTAGTTAATTATGGTTAATTAAATTAATAGTTGACTGGTTTGCAAGACTCATGAGCCACAAGCTAGTAAACTACATTTTAGCCTAACAGAGTGCACTAATAATCTACAGTATTGTGTAAGTCTAACTTCTTTGTTAGTTTATGGTTGTCACAGAAGCCCTGACACTAACTGAGATCATGGTCATGCTAACCTTGAATGAACATGAACAGAGTTTGGTAAAGATATCAAAACTGCAGGCGTGTGAGGCTCACCTGCCTTTGGAAAGCAATGTTGTTTTATCACAAAGTATAATTGCATTGCTGAAGCCTAGACTCCAGCTTTGCAAGTGAAACAACATGGCAGACTCAGTCCGGCACAGCCTATGGCTTTTACTGACCATGATCATTGAAACACTCAAGAATGTTCCTTTAAGCGCCATCAAGGAATCACAAATGCTCTAGTTCCTCCCTATCCAGATGTAGTGCCAGGAAGAAGAAGGGGGGAAAAGGCTGTTTGGGTTCATGCGAGAGTCAGACTTGGGACTCTCAACTACAATTTGCCCATTCCTCAGAATGCAGTCTGTTGTTGCTATTAGTGGTTGGATCCTGTCTTTCCCTCCATTTCAGCCTTTGAAAGAGAATTCTCAAGTTTGTCCCCCCCCCCCAGTTGGCAATCAAGTGTTGCATAGTGCATTGGTCCCAGGTGCGCTGTAGGTAGTTCTCGACTTACGACCACAATTGAAACCAAAATTTCCATTGCTAAGCAAGCCGAGTTTTGCCCCATTTTACAACCTTGCCACACTTGTTAAGTGAATCACTGCAGCTACTATGTTTAGTTATACCGTTGTTAAGTGAATCTGGCTTCTCCATTGACTTTGTCAGGATGCAAAAGGTGATCACATCACTGCAACCATCATAAATACACACCAGTTGCCAAGTGCCCAAATTCTGACCATGAGACCAAGGAGATGCTACAATGGTCGTTAAGTGTGAAAAACGGTCATTAAGTCCCTTTCTTCCATGCTGTTGTAACTTCAAAAGTCATTAAATAAATGGCTGTAAGTCGAGGACTACCTGTACAGCTGTGAGGCAACAGAAGGGAAATAGCTATTGAGTAAGCAACAGGTTCAGGTAGAGTTGTTTATATCCCGGGAGAGGTCACATTGGGTAACCTGTTTGCTGTGGGTGTGAGAAAGAGCTTTCAAACTTTTGGGTGTATTTGGCGTAGGGTGGCACAAGTGGGTTTACTGCATTCTGACTGCATGAGTAAGGAGGACAGTCTGCAGGCTTCCACTTGTGCTCTGGGTACAGGTGATTTCCTGGAAAGAAAACCTTCTCAGGCCCTCAGAGGAGCCACTGGTCTTCTGCAGCTGGGGTGCCCTGCAGCTGGCTGGCAGCCATCTGAGCCCCACCGGGCACAAGGGGTGGAAGAAGGGAGCAACCTCAACGGGCTCCAAACTGCCATGGGTTTCAGGAGCCGAATTTACTTTCAAACAACACTGAGCCCCCATTCTCTCTGTTTAGTGCCAAAAACCCCTCATCCCTCAGAAGCGCTGGCCGCTGCTAATCACCCAAAGCCATTAAGGGTGACCATTCCGCGCTTCCTCCCCAGAAGAGGGGTCGAGCACCGGGGCTGAGGTTTCTCCGGGTTCTGCGCGGCTAACTTCTCCAGGCGCGCATCTGAGCATTCAAGGCCTCGGCGGTGCGTTTGTGCGCATGTGGCAAAAGTATCTGTTGCGTGTGTCGGCCGCCCTCTTCTCTCGCCCATTGCGAACCTCGAGCGAGTCCGGGCTTTGATTGACGGCGGCGGGGCGGTCTCCCGGCACACCGAATGCCACAGGTGATCTCCCCGGCCCTTCTGTAGCGCGGGGAGCACCGCAGACGCCTATTCGGCGCCCTCCTCCCGTGGGGGGCGTGGGTCTGCCGGCCGACCTGCCTGCCTGTTGCCCTAGAGACGGGCTTCCCCTGCTCGCGCTCTTCCTCCTTCCCGCGGCAGGGGGCCCAGGAGCGCGCCAGCGGGCGGGCGGGCGGACAGGCGGGCGGAGCCGTCGGGTCTGGCCCGGGGCTGGGATCCTCCTCCCGCCTCCCTGCCGCGCGTGGCTCAGACGTCAGGAGGAGCCCAAGCGGGCAGGAGGCAGCGCCCATCCACACAGCTGCCAGAAGTGTCGGCGGGTGCCGGACGGGGCAGAGCCGGGCGAAGCGGCTTCCTGGCTCAAGCGAAGTCGGGGGAAAGCAGGAAGGAGCGAGAGGCGGGGAAAGGGGGTTCGCTCGGGCGCGCGCGCCATGGCCGACGTCTTCCCAGCCTCCGAACCCGGTTCGGGTCCCGACGCGGCTCGGCGGTTCGCCCGGAAAGGGGCCCTTAGGCAGAAAAACGTGCACGAAGTCCGGGACCATAAATTCATCGCGCGGTTCTTCAAGCAGCCCACCTTCTGCAGCCACTGCACCGACTTCATCTGGTAAGGAGAGCCGCCGACCCTATCTTCTCCGACCGCCTCCTCCCCCCCCCCCGCCGTTGCCCCTCGTGCAAGCCCTCTTCCCAAAGCGAGCTCCGCAGTGCCGGCGCCTCCTCAGCCGCCGCCTCCTTCAGTCTTTGCTTCAATCTGGCTTCACCCCGCTAGCCTTCCCCGAAAGGCAGCTCGACTCTTCGCGCCGCCTCTCCAGAGCTGCCTCTTCCCCCGTCGTTCTCCCTTTAACTCCTCCGCAGATTTCCCAGGGGATTAACTGTCTGGGTGCAGGAAGAGAGAGTCCGCTGTCGGTCCTTTGCACTGGGAGAAACGGATTTCCCCTGGGAGTGAAGTCTTGGAAAGGCGAGAAAGGGACTCCGAGAGCCATCCCAGCGAGGGCGGCTGCTCCTCCGCTCCCTTCCTCTCCGGGCTATCACAACTTTGGCAGTTTTCCCCAATCTGATATCTTCCAGATGTATTGGACGCCAATGTAAGGTCCTCCTCTGGAAATGATGGGAGGCGATGTCCCACATGCCTGGAGGACAACAGTTTGGGGAAAACACTTTCTGAGTAGGTGTGTGTATTGCTGAGCGTGAGGGAATCTTCCTGCACACCATTGCTTGCATACCTGTGGGGATAGATATTCATCTTTGTTTCCATTGAGAAAGCTTTTGGCCGCTCCTCCAGCTTGCCAGAAAGGATCCTTGTTGCCTGGTCGCTCTGGAGAGATAATTAAACAGTATTTCATCGGTTCTCAAAGGCACTTCCTGCATTGTAATCTTCCTTCTGTGTCAACTCCGCCACTCCCACTGACCACATCAGAAAATGAAGCTCTTCTGCACTAGACACACACACACACATTCAGATCTATCCTTTCTCAGCACCAGCTGACTTTTTTTTTTTTTTTGGCTGTAAAAGACATTTTCTCTCTTCCTTCTGAGGAAAAGATCTTTGTGTGATAATCCTTGAAAGAGAGCACCTTTCTAACATTTGTTGCCAGTGTTTGGGTTGTCCCCAAGATAGATAGATAGATATATAATAGAGATTAGGTAGGTAGGTAGGTAGGTGATAGAGGATGGATAGGTAGGTAGGTAGGTAGGTAGGTAGATAGATAGATAGATAGATAGATAGATAGATAGATAGATAGATAGATATAGATAGGCCAGCTACAGTGTATCCCAGGGAAGAAGCTGTTATGTCTATCCTTCCACTTGCTGCTTTACTGACACGCATGACATAGCATGTGCCTTCCAAAGGAGATGCGTGTATGTTGTGTTGACCTATTAGCTTTTAAACCAGTGTTTCTCAATCTTGGCAACTTAAAGTCCACACATCTTCAAGTTGCCAGGGTTGAGAAACGTGATTTGGGCCCCTCCCTTCTTTGTAACACTCCCTTTCCTTAGAAGAAATGGGAAACCTGAGGCCCTTCATATATTGCTGAACTACACCTCTCTGCATCCCTCATAACTGTATCACGGTTAGAATTTCTGGGAAGCCATTGTAGGAAGATACTTTTCTACATCTGGAAAATTGTAGGTCCCTCATCTTGCTTCTACTTGTGTACTGGCTGTGCTAAGATGAAGAAACCCGACATCTGCTCTCTACTCTTAAAAATACAAGAACTTTGCCTTCCGTTGCCCACAATTATCTTGTTCTTCCATTGAATTGAGTTCATTTGATAAGGGGTTGATAAGTATTATTCCCTTTATCTGCCCCTTCCTGGTATGGGATACTGATTGGTAGCAACTGTTGAGAAACTACTTCCTAATGAGAAAATTTTATTGAGTCCCTGACATCACATCAGAAACAGACACAAAATACTTTTTTCTTCCAACATAGGGATTATACTAATATGCCCAAAAGGTTAATCTAGTCTGAAAAAAGATAGAAGTAATAATACCATTATATATGTCTTCTATGAATATTAGCAGAAATTCAAATTCAGGGCATCTCTACCTTCCGAAATACAGGATAGGTGGGAGCATATAAATGAGAACCTTGCCAAAAGCACTCCTTAAATATTTTTCCTGATAATTTCTTCTTTAGACCCAGAATTTCTTTAGGAAGACACTTCTGTCTGACATAGCCTTTCTGGCCGTATTCACATGATATATTCATATAATAATACTGATTAATCCACAGTTTACATGTTGTGGTGGGCAGAACAGTGCACCATGAACTAACTCTGGGCTAGACTTGAATGTGATTACTTGTTTATGTAAAGGAGAACTTATTTATACAAAACTTACACAACTGCTGTGTACTGGCTAGTGAGATTTCCAGCTGTAGTCTTGTATAAAAGAGTCTCCCCCCCCCTTAAATTCTGGAGTTGTTTCATGCTCTACTTGAATTCTGTATTGATTGTCTAACTCTAACCCATTCATCGGCTTTATTATTATCCTGTAGAGACTTTCTTTCCCCTTCTTCTTTCTGATCTGTCTTGCTCTTTAATGAAAAGCTTTCAGTTCTCACTAGCTACAGTATTGACATACTGTGCTAACATATAGTTCACACTCAAGTCTTTGTCATGGAACTTGCAAGGTAATGCTGGGACAATCAGACTCTCTCCAACTAATCCTAGGATAGTTTTTATAACCATAACATTAGGGGAGATCCACATATATGTTGCCTTGAATCCCCCTGAGAAAAAATGGGATGTAAATAAATAAAAGCATATTGAGCTACAAACTAACTAAATACAACATGTATGATCCTACCCATTATGTCTCATTTCATGCTTTTACTGGTTACACCTAGGTATATCTGGTACTGAACTCATAAGTTATAATTGCACATAACACTAAATCTGAATTCTTAACATGGACTATTCAAGTCAGTTGGCCCTGGAAATTAGCAAAACAATCCTAGCTCATTGAATTAGTTTCTATTTAATTTTCCCTCAGTGTCTTTTGCCAGAACCAGAATTGGTTTTATCAAACAGTCGGAAATAGACCATAAAGCCACAAATAAGCCATGACAGACAGTTTGGTCTGGTGGTTAAGGCACCAGGTTAAAAACTGGGACACTGAATTCTAGTCCTGCCTTACACATGAAAACCAGCCTGGTGATCTTGAGCCAATCACCCTCCCTCAGCCCAACCTGCTTCACAGGGTTGTTGTTATGGGGACAATAGGAGGAGGAAGGAGTGTTGGATATGTTCACCACCTTGAATTATTTGTACAAATAATAAAGGCAGGTTAGAAATAAATTTTGGATTCTGACATAATGGCATTTCAGATTTATAATTAACCAGAGCTTGTAACCAGTAGCCTCCAGCCATGGTTTCATTGTAAGAATTATGTATGTTTCTTGATGGAATCACATCTTATCCTAAGCATAGAAAAATCAAAGTATATACTCACTTTACTGAATTTAAAGGGCATGTGACAGGATTTGCTATCTCATTTTCTTGTTTTAATAAGGCTCAATCTAAAAGCAAGACATATATATATATATATATATATATATATATATATATATATATACAAAGCTGAGCTTTCGTCGGCCACACTGCCGACATCATCAGAACATATAACGATGACTAGGTCGAGAGCCCGGGCGCAGAAACAGTCAGTCATATAAGAACGGACTCCCAAATTTTACGTTATATGCTCTGATGATGTCGGCAGTATGGCCGACGAAAGCTCAGCTTTGTAAATTAAACAATCTTTGTTTTAAGATTTTTATCCCGGTGATCGTTTTTATTTATTTGCTTTATGACATGTGTTTACCTGGGATTCGGATTTTTAGCATAATTAAGCATAATTTAAGCATAATTAAGAATATATATATATATATAAAAACATAGCTGTGGTGAATTGTGAATTGGATCAGAACAGTAAACGTGCTGGGGTCTTTAAAATCTCTTCCATTTCCACCCCAGAAGTCACTTGAAACCAACAGGCCCAACCTGTCCTTTGCTTGAAAGAGCAAAAATACAGTATTTGTATTTCCTTGGAAAACCAATTTGAAACACTCCATGTCTTGATAACTAGTAAAAATGACATGGTGGAAAAATAAATCCCCTTGCTCCTGTTTCAATTAAATTCCAAGTCCTTCAGGTCTGTTTTTAAACAAAAGACAAAAATAGCAATAGGTTTATCAGTTCATGCATAGTTTGCATCTAATTTATCAGCTGTCATTTGGCTTTTACTCTTTTTCATGTTGATTTACAGAGTTCTTAACTAATTAACACATATTGGAGGCCAGGTCTTCATATTCTAACACTGAGACTTAAGGTTAAATTTCCTTTTTAATGTTAGTATAAGTTAATACCTGAGTCTTCTGGATTTAACAGAATTAAGGATTCTTAATTTTAATTCTGGTTGATTATCATTGCACAAAACTGGTGATACATGGGGTACCAATCACTTTTGCTATGCTTTTTAGGCTAGGGAGAGCACTTAGATAAATCAGATTTCTATTCATGATTTATTGCTTTTAAAGAAGCCAGAATCTGAAACTCTTCTGTCTTGACTTATGTTCTTGCTTCTTTTGAGAACAACAAGCCAGGAAACCTATTAAGATAGTTATGCTAAACAAACTATAGATAGAGATTTCCTAGTTTGTTTGGCTATGTATACTGAGCAGAGATCCCACAGGTTTCCCATGCTCTAATAGCCATTGTAGGAGAAGACCTGTGCTAGTCTGCGTGGAAAGATCTCAAGAGGAGTTTCATAGTACCTTTTCTTATTAAAATATTTTATTAAAACTCATAAACTTAAAAGATGCATAGAGTGTCTAGACAGACATAGGATTTAATTGAGTGAGGCAGGGGGGAAGAAAGGAGAAGACAGAGTAGTTATGCAAATGCAAGTTATATGTCAGAGAGATTACAAGTATCTTACCAATTAACAATTACAATCTGTTAGAAATATATTGTGTGTCCTGCGCTGGCATGGAAAATGAAAATGATCTGATATTATGCTGTCCTTGTTTTGAATCCTCATGTCAAAAGTTGTGTCCATTAATTTTTTTCTGCAAACGTTTTTCCCATTTGACCTACATAGAGGGGCATTGCTGACAGATGATAGCATATTTCACATTAGAAGAAGAGCATGTGAAGAAGGTGCTCTGATCGTGTGTGTGTACATGTTGGGGCCTAGGACGGTGTTGTTGATATAGAAGTTTTATTTTATTTATTTATTAAATGTTTATGCCACCCATCTTACTGATACAGCAATTCTGGGCAGTTTACAGTATAATAAAAAGTTAAAAAAAGAGAAAGCAATTAAAATTAGGAGAGTTAAATAGAAAAGCTAAAAACCAAGATGATGGGTGGCCTGGTGTTGGGGATCTTCTCTATCCCATCAGCCACCCCCAATGTAACAGGCCTCTGTCAGAGCCCCAGTCCAAGTGGCAGAGCCAAGATTTGGGGCTCTTCTGGAAGGCCAGGAGTGTGGGGACAGATCAGGGGCCACAGAAGAGAAGGTTCTTCTCCTGGATCCCACCAACAGAAGTTCTTTGGCAGGTGGGATATAAGTAAGCTGTTCTGCTGGAATGAGTGGGGTGAGCTAGTCTCACTGGGATGAAGCAGCTCCTTAGATGTTGGGACCCCACATGGCAAACCTCAATGTGAAGGGTTGTATGTTGGTGTCTGTCTGTCTGTCTGTCTCTCTCTCTCCCTCTCTCTTCCCACTGTATTTTTTCTCTGCCTAATTGTTTTCTGTCTCCCCCCCCCCCCCCCCCGTTGAGTTGAGCTCAACTCAATTCCTGGTAAATACATGGATGTATGTACGGTTTTTTTGGCAACAGTTCACAATAGTTTACTATTGTTTTCCTACAGGTTGCCTTTTCACTCCTGAAATTCCCTGGGGGGTTATGTCTATGTATACACACATGTACACACTGATTATTATGAGGAAACAAACGTGTGATATATTGAGCACCTTCATCAAATTCATTGTGAAGTGTATGTAACTGGGCTGTTTAAAATCAAATGATTTGGCAACTGGCAAACAAACAATGGGGTCTTTATTACTGAAGTCAATAAAGAACTATACTGGGTTTCTGTTACTGCACTCACACATACGTATTCAGAATTGTAACTATGTATTGGGGGAGAAGGAATTTTTAAGGTTTATTATAGATAGTCTTAGAGTACAAGTGAGACAAAATTCTCCACATAGCAAACCTCAAGCCACTGGGAATAAATTCCACTGGGAAGTCAGAAAATAATGTTTCTTTGTTAAGTCCCAAGCTTTTATCATGCAAACTAGGTAAAGCTATGTGATTAAATGTGTTTATATAGATTGTTTGTATTTTAGCTGATTAACCACGGATTGCATCCAGACTAAATTAGTTTAACTAATAGCCACCAAAACCACCAAAACCAGTGATGCATCTTGTATAGTACTCTATGGTTTCATAGGGCGTGAAATTTAGTCCAGATTCAATCATGTAAGTGATCCAGCATATTTCTCCTTTATGGTCATCTTGCTAGCAAAACATGACTATTTAAGTGTCATTAACAATTTACATTCAAATCATCTTGCTTTTACAGTACTTCCATGTGGTAGTTTGTTTATCTAAGAGCAGGCTCAATACATGATCATTGCAAGATGACTGAAAGGTAGAATTTCCAGGATGTAGTCCTGTTTAAACTATCTTAAGGCACCTTGCATCGAAGATAATGGTACTCTCTGAACAGCTTCTTTGAAGACATTTTGAATTTAGGAAATAGTAGTAGAGTGGTCCTTGTTCCATTGTGAGTGAGCGTCCAAAAAAGTAGCTGTGTTTTCATGCTCAATCATGGTTTAACCATGGTTTATGGAATTACCCAAATTTTCTGATTTCACTTAACATGTTGAATAGTAAATATAGGCAGGGTTTGCTAAGACATTAAGCTAAAATCTGATTGTCTAGTTTATTGTTCCCTCCAAAGCCAGGTATTTGGAGGAATGTCTGAATGAATTGGAATATATTCTTTTAAAGGATAATAAAAACAGAAGTAGATTGAATTTTCTCATATGTAGATTCAAGGAATACTTAGTACATTATACACAATTAAAACTTTGTATCCTGGAAAATTTCTGGAATTCTAGCTGTGTTGTCCAGTAGAATCAGAATACAAAATATCCTGTGCAGAGTATCTAAACATCTTATTATATCCTGAATTAAGATAGAATCTGTCCCTTGCAGGAAAGCCTACAAGTACCACTGAGAGTAACACCACTGAATACAATAGATTTCAAAGGAAGATGAGATTGCTCTATTATTGGCTATGTATTTTTTCTCCTCTGTGTACTTGTTGAAAATACCCTGCATGGGCAGTGGGAAACTGAAGATAAAGAAAATGGGAAAGATGTAAAAGTGTCCCTAATTTACAAACATGGATTTTTTTAAAAAAAAGTCACAAAGGAGGAAATGTCTAATGATTTGAGAACTGGGAACAGAAAAGAAAGGATAGGGTTTTTCAGAAGTAAAATTATATATTGATAGTATCATTAAGTACAGAGGGATAATTAATGCATTTTAAAAGCTACAGTACCTTGATGTTACATTATGAGGAAATTCTTCTTGTAGCTCTTGATTTATATATTGCTAAATTTGTATTCCACTTTTACATCACAAGCTCAAAGTTGTACTTATATTAGCTCTGCCTCTCTTCTTAGAGCACATAGGTTAAATGGGGAGACAGAGAAAGAGAATGAGGGAGAAACAGAATATACTGAGCTGAAAATTGGTGAGTTTCATGGTTGAAGCAGGTTGTTTTAGTCCTTTTTCCCCTCTCTTTGACATGTTTTCTGCGTTAGCAGTCAAGGAGTCACACACACACACACACAGATTCTTCAAAGCTTTCTTTATGGCTTATAGGAGAAAAATATCTGCTCATTGAATTAGAAGATCCTATCTCTTTGTTGTTATTAGTTGCGAAGTCGTGTCCGACCCATCGCGACCCCATGGACAACGTTCCTCCAGGCCTTCCTGTCCTCTACCATCTTCTGGAGTCCATTTAAGCTCACTCCTACTGCTTCAGTGACTCCATCCAGCCACCTCATTCTCTGTCGTCCCCTTCTTCTACTGCCCTCAATCTTTCCCAGAATTAGGCTCTTCTCCAGTGAGTTCTTCCTTCTCATTAGGTGGCCAAAGTACTTGAGTTTCAACTTCAGTATCTGGCCTTCTAAGGAGCAGTCAGGGTTGATCTCCTCTAGGACTGACCGGTTTGATCGCCTTGCAGTCCAAGGGACTCGCAGGAGTCTTCTCCAGCACCATAGTTCAAAGGCCTCAATTCTTTTGCGTTCAGCCTTTCTTATGGTCCAGCTTTCACAGCCATACATTTCAACTGGGAAAACCATGGCCTTGACTATACGTACTTTTGTTGGCAGGGTGATGTCTCTGCTTTTTAGTATGCTGTCTAAATTTGCCATAGCTTTCCTCCCCAGGAGCAAGCGTCTTTTAATTTCTTGGCTGCAGTCCCCATCTGTGGTGATCTTATCTTGGAGCCCAGGAAGATAAAATCTGTCACTACCTCCATTTCTTCCCCATCTATTTGCCAGAATTGAGAGGGCCGGATGCCATGATCTTGGTTTTCTTAATGTTGAGTTTCAAGCCAACTTTTGCACTCTCCTTCACCCGCATCAAGAGGCTCTTTAGTTTCTCTTCACTTTCTGCCATTAGAGTGGTATCATCTGCATATCTTAGGTTGTTGATATTTCTCCCGGCAATCTTAATTCCAACTTTTGATTCATTTAGCCCTGCCTTTCTCATGATGTGCTCTGCATATAAGCAGGGCGACAGAATACAGCCTTGCCGGACTCCTTTCCCAATTTTGAACCAATCAGTGGTTCCGTGTCCAGTTCTCACTGTTGCTTCTTGACCTGCATATAGGTTTCTCAAGAGACAAATAAGATGGTCTGGTACTCCCATCTCTTTAAGAACTTGCCACAATTTGTTGTGATCCACACAATCAAAGGCTTTAGCATAGTCAATGAAGCAGCAGTAGATGTTTTTCTGGAACTCCCTAGCTTTCTCCATGATCCCGCGTATGTTGGCAATTTGACTCTTAGTTTTCCTTGCTCTCGAATCCTGCCTGTACTTCTGGAAGTTCTCGATCCACATACTGCTGGAGTCTAGCTTGTAGGATTTTAAGCATAACTTTACTTGCATGTGAAATGAGTGCAATGGTGCGATAGTTTGAACATTCTTTGGCATTGCCTTTCTTTGGAATTGGAATGTAAACTGACCTTTTCCAATCCTATCTCTATTACCTTAGAATACATTAAATTACAACAATTGATCACGTAAAGTGTTAATACCACTTTACAATGCCTTGGTAAGGCCACACTTGGAATACTGCATCCACTTTTGGTCACCACGATGTAAAAAAGACGTTGAGACTCTAGAAAGAGTACAGAGAAGAGCAACAAAGATGATTAGGGGACTGGAGGCTAAAGCATATAAGGAATGGTTGCTGGAATTGGGCATGTCTAGTTTAATGAAGAGAAGGACGAGGGGGGACATGATAGCAATGTTCCAATATCTCAGGGGCTGCCACAAAAAAGAAGGAGTCAAGCTATTCTCCAAAGGTCCTGAAGGCAGGACAAGAAGCAACGGATGGAAACTAATCAAGGAGAGAAGCAACCTAGAACTAAGGAGAAACTTCCTGACAGTTAGAACAATTAACCAGTGGAACAACCTGCCTCCAGAAGTGGTGATGCTTCCAACATGGAAGTTTTAATAAGAGACTTGAACAGTACCATTTTCTGAGGTATAGACGTTTCCTGCCTGAGCAGGGGGTTGTACTAGATGACCTCCAAGGTCCCTTCCAACTTTATTATTATTATTATTATTATTATTATTATTATTATTATTATTATTATTATTATTATTATTATTATTATTATTATTATTATTATTATTATTATTATTATTATTATTATTATTATTTCATCAAGGATGCTAGCAATGGTAATGTAAATAGTATGCTTCAGTTAATCAGTAGTACAGGTTGTCCTCAACTTACAACCATTCATTTAGTGACCATTTGAAATTACGACACTGAAAAAAAAAGACTTATGACTGTTTTTCACACTTAACAATCATCGCAGCATCCCCAGGGTCACATGATCAAAATTCCGAAGCTTGGCAACAGACTCATATTTATGACGGTTGCAGTGTCCTGGAGGTCATGTGATCCCCTTTTGTGACCTTCTGGCAGGCAGAGTCAATGGGGAAGCCAGATTCACTTAACAACTGTGTTACTTTCTTAACAGCTGCAGGGATTCACTAAGGTCGTAAAATGGGGCAAAATTCATTTAACAACTGTCTCACTTAGCAATAGAAATTTGGGGCTTAATTGTGGTTGTAAGTTGGGGACCACCTGTATTTATCAAATATGTTGTTATTGGACTAAAAGGGAGCATCTGTGATTTTAATAGGTTATGCTGGCTATTTTTTCTGTGTAATTCTTATATGTTGAATATTTTTAAATTTATTTCTAAATTTGTATTCAGTGAATATTTTTTATTTGTTTGATTATTTGTATTCAAAATATGCACATTATAGAAGTGATAATCAATAAGCACAAATTATTATTTTTTAATTTAAGTCTGCTGCCCTGAGGCAGTGGATAGAAATAATGTTGTTTTTTTTATTAAAAGCTTAAGTTTCCTCCTGTGGTAAGGGCTAACAATTGTTTTTAATAACATGGATATTTTTGTAGCATTATTGTTTGCACCTTCAGAGCTTGCTAACATTTGCAGAAGTAAGGGTGTTTTTTTTTTTAACTGGCCCGAAAGAATATTGAAGTCAAAAATTTGTGGGCCTAGTTACTGATAGGTAACATTAACAGACACTATTATTTAAACTCACACAGTTTGCTCATAGAGATAAAGCAGACAGAAGCCCCTTGCACATATGAAATCTCCACCTTACTATGGAAAAAAAATTGTTTACCATTCTGTGGTCTCTGAAAAATTATTCCTTGCAGCTGGATTTAACTAAGTTAAATATCTCAGTGGGATTGCAACTGTTTTATTTGGACACAGGATTGCTCTTCCACTGGGACCTTTTCTCTCTCCCATGACCCTTATGTTGTTAGCTGCTGTGAAGTCAATGTCAACTCGTCATGACCCAGTGAATGGCTGTACTGAACTGTGCTCAGTTTTAGATAGCTGATCCTTGCTAGGATGGCATCAGGGGCCACTGCTATTGTACCAACCCTTCACCCTGCTGGTCTTTCCCTTTCATATTTTCTTTCAACCCCACTAAGCAGGAGATTTTTCTCTAACTGTCCATCTCTTTGCCTAAAGTGCCCATAGCATGAAGCCTAGTCTTGTCATTTGAGCTCTTATGGAAAGTTTAGCTTTGATTTCCTCAATATTGACTGATATGTTTATCAGGCAATCCCTGATATCTGGAGTATCCTTTGCCAAGTTTATTACTCAAAGACATGTGGGGTTTTTTTTCTCTTCATCTTGTGCCTCAATTGTTCAACTTCACATCCATATTATGTTCTTGAAAATATCATGGTCGGAACAAATCAGATCTTGATACATGAATATTTTTTTCTGTACTTAAAGAACTCGTTTAGGCCTTACACAGTCATTTTTCCAACAGTAATTCATTATTTGGGTGCTTATAGTTTCATTACTTATCCAGGCCAATTGAATTGTCAGCTATATCTATTTCTTCTCCGTCAAGGACAAAATTACTGATATTACCAGTTGTTAGAGACTTTTTCCTCTTTCATTAAAGTACAGGCCTATTTTGAGACTCTGCTCTTTGATCTTGATAAGCAGATAGTTCAGAACATTTTCAAACACAGCCAATAATTTGGTATCATAAGCACAATAACAACTTTCACTATGCATGATCCTTATATATTCTATAAGCTATGAAATTCTATTTTTGAAGGTTGGGGATTCATTTAGAGCAGTCTACGAATGGGACTATTGCCCTTTTCCATTTGATGCTGTTGAAGTCGATGGCCACTTCTCATCTCTTTATTTTCATAAAAGTTTCAGTAGGGAAACCTGATTTTCATGCCATAGGTAGAAATTTGGTAGTCAAGGGATAGACTCCAGAGAACTCCTAGACTAAAAAAATGAAAGCCAATGTTGACTTAAAAAGACAGGAGAAAGAGGCCCCACTATAGAGAAATTTCCTGACAATGAGAACTATTACTCAGTAGAACGGCTTGCTTCTGAAAATTCTCGGTGCTTCATCACTGGAGATTTTGAAGAAGATACTAGACAGCCATTTGTCCAGAATGGTATAGGATCTCCTGCTCAATCAGGGGGTTGGATTAGAAGACCTCCAAGGTCCCTTCTAACTCTGTTATTCTGTATTCTGTTATTCTGTTATATGTATGTTTTGTTAACCAAATTCTGAGTGGAATGTGGAGCTAAGAGAAAGTTTTACTAGTATGTCTAGCAGGGGTAGGCAACCTTGGCTTTTTTATGACTCGTGGACTTCAACTCCCAGAATTCCTGAGCCAGCCATGCTGGCTCAGGAATTCTGGGAGTTGAAGTCCACGAGTCATAAAAGAGCCAAGGTTGCCTACCCCTGGCCTAGAGGATGCTCTTCTGACCATGTGAATATACAGTATATTCATATATTTGATGTAACTTAAAGTAACTTAAATAGTTACTTTTAATTAAACTTAAATATAGAATGCTGGAACCCATGGTTCCTGTGAGAATGAAATTCATGGAAGTTGTAGCTGCTTCAGCATCATCACACCTTCCAACCATACTTCTCAGAATCCTATTGGTTGGGTGGCACACGGGAAGATGGGAGAGCCATTTCCTTTCCTGCCTCTCTCTGACCCCTGCATCCAATCAGATGGAGACTAGGTCTGACAGGCGAGTGGCTGCTTTGAAACCGAAATCTGAAATCTCTTAATGGAGGTGGGTGGCGAGGGAAAGATGAGGGAGGGATTCAAGATACCTGCTGGCAAGTTAGGGCTGGCTGGGGGGCACTAGTAGTGAGTGGGTGAACCCTCTTCCTCCCTGGGGGAGGGGGCTCTTGGGGTCATACCAGGATGAGGAACAGGAGGTACAATTTTCCTTATGGTCCATGACTCCCTTTGTTCCTCTTCTTCCCAGCAAAATGGCAGGCAGTTCCGCGAGTCAGCCAAGGAGGAGTGATTTCTGATGCTCCCTGCCAGCTTTCCACAAGCACAGTCAGTGGGGAAGCTGGCAGGAAGTCATTCTGCTGCTCTGTTTAGTTAGGAAATATCTCTGAAATGATGACCCAATGGGTGACTGACTGTCTCTGTATGTGTGTGTACCTCAGATTATAATTCTCATAGTAATATATGATACAACAAATTCTTACAAAGGCAACAGCCAATCAAATGTGAGTGTCTACAAGAGTGCTTTTTGTATTTTTGAATATAAAACATAGAAGGTCTGGCTTGAAAAATAATGTCTCCCTGAGGAGAGAAGATGGATCAGACTATTGAAAAACTCCCAATAAATGAATATCTTGGCTTGTGGATCTCATATTCAAGCCCAACAACTGTCTTCCATATATATTGGCCTACAGTCCCATAATCCTGAACAAGGATCAGATGCTACGGGAATTGATGTCTATTTTATCTAAAGAATACCAGGTCATCAGAGTCTGACTTAGACACATAGTCATGCAATAGGCAAATATGACAGTGGTGTACTTTGGACTTTAAAAGCTGCAAAGATAGTTTAATCATTAATTATCATACTGTAAAAGAAATCCTAATAGAGTGATGTGAATCATTACATTGTCAAAAAAATATTGCTTTTAAAAAAACCAAAAAAAACCCCCAAGAGGTACCTTCCAAAGAAATATGGCTTTCATTTGAATCAATTGTAACCCTTTTTTCCCCATATTTTTTTCTCCTGTGGCAGAATTTTAGTAGATAAAATGTTAGTAAATGTTAGTAGAGTTAGTAGAGGAAATGTTAAGCTACTAGTACATATCAAATATATGATATTTGCATTATTTCTCACATTGTTAAGTGTACCACATCACAATGTTTCCACATTATTGTATCATTGTGCAGCACTTACAGGTGTTTTTTTCCCCAAAACTGAATATAAGAATTTGAAAAAAAATCCTGTTTTTAGTTGAAAATAAGAGATCTTAACAGCTTCACTTTGCTCTGACAATAAGTTTAAACATATTGTAGTTCACTATTAATTGAATATCAAAATATATTTCTAAGTCTTTTCCTTTCTTTTTTCTCCTTCTCCTTGCAGGGGCTTTGGAAAACAAGGGTTTCAATGCCAAGGTAAGATACAAATGGTTTTATAATGGTTTCTATTTCTGTTTTAATAATCAAATCTAGGTAATGTATGAACCATACCTCAAGAAGGAATTAAGCATGTTAAAAGGAGGATATTAAATTATCTAAGAGGATGTGTATTGTTTAATCATTTATCTCATGAACTCTGAATCATGCACACTTTCATTTCAGCAGAGTTTCCTAAAATTAAATGTCATGTAATCTGCATATAGAGAACTCTTTAATTTTTCATGAAAAGAATCTTTGTGGTTTATTTTGGTAGAGAACATTTTTCTTGTCGGGAGCTGCTGTCTCTGTGTGGGTGTTTTGAAAAGTGGTTTCACTCTCTGTTGGGTTTCCTTTAATACCCCCTTCTACCTTTTCCCTCCGTTACTAATCGGCATGAGTTTTATATTCAGCTGGACCTTTGGTCATTGATTTATAGTTTGTTTATTTTGTGGCACAGTGTAAGAGAAAACAAACTATTTCAAAGCAGTGTCGGTTGCTTGCAGTGAAGTCTTTTAAATCTTGGGATGGAGAAGAAATCCGTTTCTGTAAACTGCATTATTAACGTATTAAGTCATAATATGTACTCGACAAAGGTGAAGCATATGCTTTGAAAATGAATACAAAAACTAACTTGCCACACACATCAGACTTAAAAATTAATCTACCACAGTATGATCTATGCCAGATCTCAGCAGCCCTCAAAGGACTTGGACAGAAGACTTATTCAGCTATTTCATTTTCTCTTGCCTGGAGATTTTATGGATTGAAATTAGAAATTTCTGCCTTTGAAATATGTGCCTTGGCCTCTTTCCTGATGCCTGTAACTTTATCATGGATATCCTTTCCCTGAGATGCCGATGGAGCATTAATGTACTATTAATATCTCTAAGCAATATTCTTCCTGTTTATAGTTTAATATTGTTATTGAATGTGGATTGTATAAGTTAGTGTTTTACCATGGAAACCGTTTGTATTAGCTAGATGAATGAAGCAGCATTTAGTCGGATAATTTCATCCTGTCAGAGAGCAACTGATGGTAACAGCTGAAGATTGCTACGTGATACCTATAAGATTTTTTTTTTAAAGCCTTTGCCCTGTGGTTGTCTGATCTGATTATCGACTTGATAAACACTGTTGGCATGAACCTTTGCAAGGGTCATGACCACCACACCACAAAAACTATATTTAACGGTTGTGAAATTTGAGCCACGAGATCTGATTTTAGAGAGATACTGAAAAGGAAAAGGACATTAAATTACAGTCTCTTACAGCTAATAGCTAGCAATATATTGTTGAATCTTGTCACACTAACAAAAGAGATGGTTTTCCTTGTATTAAATGTTCAAAAGGTAGAGAAATGTGGTGCCACTTTGTGAGAACTGGAATGTTCCCAGTTCAAATAGTTCCTTTGTTGCCTTAAATAACCTCCTGGTCATATTACCATCTCCGAGAAGGAGATTCAGAGAGTCCTTGACTTAACAACCATTCCTTTAGTGACTGTCCAAAGTTACAACAGCACTGAAAAAGTGACTTATGAGTCACGTATAAGTTTTCACACTTACGACCATTGCAGCATCTCCGTGGTCATGTAATCAAAATTCATTTAGTGACCATTCAAAGTTACAGCAGTGCTGAAAAAAGGGACTCATGAATATTTTTCAAACTTATGATCGTTGCAGCATCCCCAGGGTCACGTGATCCCCTTTTGTGACTTTCTGACAAGCAAAGTCAATAGGAAAGCCCGACACACTTAACAACATATCACTAATTTAGCAACTGCAGTGATTCACTTAAAAACTGTGGTAAGAAAGCTTGTAAAATGGGGCAAAAGTCATTTAACAATTGTCTTGCTTAGCAACAAAAATTTTGGGCTCAATTGTGCTCGTAAATTGAGGACTACTATACATTTTCTTTGGAGCAGTTTGTCAGAATTAGTATGAATTCATTCCAAGTGCTATACTAGTGCTAGGTTTTACACTGTACTGTTCCGAGTACAGATATTCATGGTCCATTAGAAAGCTAATGTTATACAGTAGTTCAGCTGTTGAATTAGGATCAGGAAGATCCAAGTTTTGATCCATCCCTAACCATGGAGATTCACTGGTTCCCTTTGAGCTAGGTACACTTTCTCAGCTCAATGTTATTACTAAGAAAAAAATATGTCTATGTGCTTGTGTGCACTTGAGCACTTGAATGAAATGTGGGATATACATTTAATCAAATAAAATGATTTCCAAGAGAAGGTTCTTCAGTACAAACTTTCTAATGAAAGCATGCAGTTGGGCATGTCTGTTTATTTCTCCATTGTCATGCACTTCAGTTCAGTCACTTTGAACCTTTGGATTGTAAATATTAAATTTGTAAACATGGCCTTTAAACTCTGGAGACATCTGATCTCAAACACAGAAAACAACTCCATTGGAGCCTGTGCTTCAGGAAACGATTGGCAAAATATAAGCAATGTAAACATCCAGCATGAAAGCCAAGCTACTGTCGAAAGAAAAATTATCAGGTCCAGTCCAAGCCAGGAATAAACAAAATGGAGACTGCTTAGGAAAGAAGGTTCAGTTTATTTAGTTGCCAGAAACTTCAGCGACATAGCATGTTTCTGGAGTGTCTGACAAAATGGAGCTGGGAGTGGTGGGTTTTTATACCTTCTTTGGGCTTTGTATTTGAGGTTCTTCCTGTGGCTTTGTATTTGAGGTTCTTCCTGTGGCTTTGTATTTGAGGTTCTTCCTGTTCCTGTGGCATGTACTTTGACCTGAGCTTGAGTGTGCCCTTTTGGTATTCTAATGGTGTGTGTGTGTGTGTGTGGGTTAATCCTATTATGTCCTAAAGGTCAGGTCCTGCTTCTCTGGGGCCGTGGCTGAAGGCATTTTGCTTATGAATAGGTGGCCCAGTCTTTCTGACTAGCATTATCAAATCTGCATTTCTACAGAGCTGGCCTACTCAGTTTCTACCTGGGGAAACTTGGGCAGAAAAGCCTTTTAAGATTTTTTTTCTCCATTATTCCTTTCTTCTTGTGCCATATCCGTTATCGGACATTGATGATCATGTTGGCGATCCTGTTTTTATCAGCAGCCGCACGAAAAAGTGCTGCTGAGTTTTGTCCAAACCAATCCCTTAGATCAGTGATGCCGAACCTTTTAGAGACCAAGTGCCCAAACTGCAACTCAAAACCCACTTATTTATCACCGGGTGCCAGGTGGGTGTGGCCCACTGGGTGGGCATGGCTGTGGTGGTCATGGCAGAATGGGTGGGTGTGGCCAAGGTGGGCGTGATCACCTCGATGTTGCTCGTGGGGAGGGACGCATGTGGGGGCCGGGCAGGGTTGGGGGAGATCCAGGGGGTCTCTTGCAGGTGGGGCAGTGGGCAGGAGGCTCATCCTGCAGGGTGAGGCAAGGCAAGGCGAGGCAGGGTGGGGGTCCCATTGTCGCAGGGCAAGGCGAGGCCGGGGCCGGGGCGGCTGCTGCTGCCTGACACCATCGGCCCCCGCACACAGCAGCCAGCGAGTGCATGGGTACTGGGATGCATCCGGCCACGTGGGACCTCAGCGAGTTAGTGGGCGGCTGGTTGAAGAGGGACGGTTGCCATCTCCGGGGCATTGCACGCGTGCCCAAAGAGAGGGCTCTGAGTGCCGCCTCTGGCACGAGTGCCATAGGTTCGCCACCACTGCCTTAGATTTTGAAGCCATTATTCCTTTGGGGAAATATAATATTCTGCCTTTTTTAATATTCCCCCAAATATTTCCTTTTTTGTAGGGTTGGGATGCTGACTTCTTACACTACTATAGGGATTTATTTCTTTATACTTGCTCCTTTGCCTGCTCTTAAGTGCTGCATTAACTTCTTTGAATTAGGCTGGTTTTTTTCTGAGACTGCCAGATGTGTTGCAGAATTTGCAGAAGTTTAGGCCAATTTGGTCAACAGCTGTGATCAATTAATTTGAGGTTGTATTCTTGTGAACGGACTGACAACAAATGCTCTAATTTTGCATCTCACAATGTCCCTTGTCTCAACATGTGCCCCTTGAGCGCTTGAATGAAATGTGGGATATAAATTTAATAAATAAATAAAATGATTTCCAAGAGGAAGGTCCTTTAGCACAAACTTTCTAATAATGGGCACGTCTATTCATTTCTCCATTGTCATGAACTTCAGTTCAGTCACTTTGAACCTTTGGATTGTAAATATTAAATTTGTAAACATGGCCTTTAAACTCTGGAGGCATCTGATCTCAAACATACGAAAACAACTCCATTGGAGCCTGTGCTTCAGGAAGAGATTGGCGAAATATAAGTAATGCAGACATCCAGCACGAATTCCAAGCTACTATAGGGATATTTTCTTTATTTTCTATACTTGCTCCTTTGCCTGCTCCTAATAGTGCTGCATTAACTTCTTTGAATTAGGCTGGGATTTTTTCTGAGACTGCCAGATGTGTTGCAGAATTTGGAAAAAGGTTAGGCCAATTTGGTCAACAGCTGTGATCAATTAATTTGAGGTTGTATTCTTGTGAACGGACTGACAACAAATGCTCTAATTTTGCATCTCACAATGTTTCTTATCTCAAGAGTTTCTTTTTTCTTTTCCTGCAACAGTCCTTTTTCTGGAACAGTTTTTGACAATCTGGTGTTTGTTTTTCTTTTTTTTTCTTTGATAGGTTGGGCTTTAATTCCCCTAATTCTCTTAGCAAGTTTGGCATTGAAGATATCTGGAGGGCCCTGAGTAGAAAAATGGTGCTAGAGGCTGTAGTAGTAGCATTCTGAACTTGGATAACCAGTTAAGGAAGTACTTAATTTAATTACACAACTGGCAATTGACTAAATTGCCCGGGCAATTCAGTGATCTACAATTGAAATACAAACATGCTGTCAATCTCACATTTATGTGTGAACTTTCAAATGCTTTATTTTCAATATATAACCTACTTTTGCATGAATTATTTTGTTGATACCACTGGCAAATTTGGGGATGTGGGCACAAGAAGTTTAAAATGTTGGCGGTTTGATTTATGTCATGTATTATTTTTTTACATATACTTAACTAATGTGTACTGCGGAAGGGAACAGAGTCATTATAGGTGATTTGTGTATTTAGTTAGAAGGAATGTTATGGCTGTCTTGGCTTGGAATCTAAATTATCATAAACAAAACTCTTTCCTTTGCAAGTAGAGAAGAGTGGACTATTTATGAATATTCTTCCTGTATTGTTAGAGGATCTTCAGAAAAGGATTTTGTGCTCTAACTGAGCTATGTTGTGAATTTAAGGAATCTTTCTATTATTAAAATGGCAACAAGGATCCAGACTCTTCAGTGTAATTTCCCCCCTAAACTGTGCCATTTCTTGCTATATTTAGGCAGCTCCAAGAGATTTCCAAGCAAAAGTAAATATTTTCAAATGAAAATCCTATTTATTAAAATCACACCAGCCATTTAAAGGGCACAAGTTAAAAGAAATTCAGTAGTGATTATGTGGCACTGACTGTTAATGAAAGAGAGAGAGAGAAAAGGGGGGGAACTATGTGGCCTGATAAACAGGGAAATTAAATTGAATGCATGGGAGATTGTTCAGCTATCATATCCTTCTCAGTCCTACTTTGCTTGTAGCTGAAAAACTACTGGTTTTCATTACAGCGCTGTTATAATGTAATAGTTACTGACAAGTTTTTTCCTAGTTGTCAAACTGTCCAGAAGGTTTCCTTCTTGGAAACATACGTAGATTTGCAGCTGTAGCGAAGGCAGTGTGAGATGGTAAGATGAGGTCAGTGTGAGGTGATATTACTTGAAATAGCAACAAGCAAGAGATAGTTGACTTATAAAACCAAGCATATCAAACATTTATCCAGCACTTTACAGCGTCCAAAGCATTTCAGTTATATCATTTCTGTAACCTTTACAGCAGTTAGGTATGTTGTTAAACATTTCCATAGTACTTGAACACTAAAATGGACAAGCTAGTATTTCTAAAATGTTTGGGACTACAAGCCCAGGCAGTGCATTGTGGGAATTGTAGTCCAATACATTTGGAAGACATGCATGTTGCTGATTCCTATGGCAGTGCCTTTGTAATTTGTAAATGTAAAAATGCCTTGGGTAGAAGGGTAATCAATCAATTTTTCCTACAGAAAATATAACTTTGTTACTGTATATTGCAACTCAGGGCAGAGAAAAAAAATGATTTGAAGATATTTTTTGGAAATGGAATTTAAGTACAGTTTTCATGTTCCCTAAAAATTCTGTAAACATTGTGAGAAATTTAGAAATAGGTGATAAATAATTAAGAGTTATTGAAGCTGTGGATAACCTTAGCCCTCTCCTTGATCAAGAGAGGAATCCCAAGGAGCTGATCCACCCACCGGCTCCTCTTTTCATCACAATCTGCTCTTGCATCTTCAATCTGCCTCTATTTCCCAAAAGTCCCAATAACATGCTCTGTTTATCGATGATTTTCCTGATAATGACTTGAGAAATAAATATCTGCTTTGGTGTTACAGAATATGATCGAATCATTATTCTCAAGTTTTAAATAAAATTTAATCTTTAAAATAATCAGTAATTTTTCTTTAAAAAAAATATAATTCTGAAAAAGGATGACTTGTGTATTTTCTCTGAAACAGTAGTTCAATAACATTTACCTAATGGCGATTTAAGTAATGAAAATTACATCTTTCCCGGGAGAGGTTTAAATCAAATCTGTGCGATGGCTATGTAATTTTCCTTGCTTATTTTGAGATCTTTTGTCCAGTGAGACTTCTGTTATCTGGCTGATTAAGGCAGAGTCGTTTTCTGTCTCAACTTCTATTTGGAAAAGGAAGACGGTAAAAAGGGTTGAGGCTGTGTGAAGGGCACTTGAGCAAGAAGGAGCAGCATATATTCTGGATTGTGTAAGAATGGGATAGCTGCCCTAGATGCATGTTAAAGTGAGAGGGAAATTGAAGCTTGGCCCTGTGTGCTGAAGGACTACTGCTAGGCTGCAAAATCCTTCTTCCCCTCAATATTTTATTTGTATTAACAATCAGCCTAATAGATGTGATTGAATTGCTATGTTATGAATTTCTATGAAGCACTGCAGCTAAAAGGGCAAGCTTTTTGAAGTGATATCTTCATACCATATTATCCATTTAAAAATCACTCTGGACATGTGAGCAGATGATTCTAAAGATTTAAAATATTGTCAGCTTGGAAGAACTCATATAAGTATATAATAACTTTTCATCATATCCTTGGCCTTTTCTTTACATTTGTAAATTTGAACACTGCAAGCATCATTTAATGACTGTCTCCATTTCTGTCATTGCTTCGCTGTGCAGCAAAGGCCTGATTTAAGGACAAGGTATATTTCAGGACACTAGAATTATGCAGTGGGTTTGAAAATTGGTAAGTGAATACAGTTGTTTTAATCTTTCGAAAAGAAGCTTAATTTCTTCTGTTGGAGAAGATTTAAAGAATAGGAATAATCAGGCAGGTCTTGTAAATTGCAAATATTTTGATGAGCTCAATCCTCAGGTAGTCTCATGCACTGGAATCCAAAGGACCAGCTCTGGAATATTTTTTTTGCCACAACCAAGAATCTAGTTTTGGAGAATGTAGGGGACTCCTCTGAATAGGGGATGTTGGAAGATGTAGTCAGGAATCAGCCATTTATCACCTAGGGTTTCCTCTGATCCGTTCGGGCCTTTAGATCTTGGCCATAATTCTGTTTTTTGCTTCTCACCACAGTAAGACAATTTTAGTGGCTTCTTATTTTCTGTTTTGACTGGATATATATCATTAAGCATTTCTGTTTTGCATTACACTATATAACTTGGTCTCCTTCATGGATTACTGCCTTGTCGTGGCGAAGGGGCTTGCGTAACTCAATGAAGTTATGAGCTATGCCATGCAGGGCCACCCAAGACGGACAGGTCATAGCAGAGAGTTCTGACAAAATGTGATCCACTGGAGAAGGAAAAGGCAACCCACTCCAGTATCTTTGCCATGAAAACCCCATGGACAGTACTAAAAGGCAAAAAGATATGACGCTGGAAGATGAGCCCCTCAGGTCGGAAGGTGTCCAATATGCTACTGGGGAAGAGCAGAGGGCTAGTACTAGTAGTGCCAGAAAGAGTGAAGCGACTGGGCCAAAGCCGAAAGGACGCTCAGCTGTGGGTGCATCTGGTGGTGAAAGGAAAGTTCGATGCTGTAAAAAAATTTTCTCCATAGGAACCTGGAATGTAAGATCCATGAATCAAGGCAAACTGGACGTGGTCAAACAAGAGATGACAAGACTGAACATCGACATCTTAGGAATCAGCGAACTAAAATGGACAGGAATGGGTGAATTTAATTCAGAGGACCATCAGGTATATTACTGCGGGCAAGAATCCCTCAGAAGAAATGGAGTAGCCTTCATAGTCAATAAAAGAGTAGGAAAAGCAATACTGGGATACAATCCCCCAAATGACAGAATGATCTCAGTGCGAATCCAAGGCAAGCCATTCAATATCACAGTAATCCAAGTCTATGCCCCAACCACTGGTGCTGAAGAGGATGAAATTGACCGGTTCTATGAAGCCTTACAGCACCTTATAGAATCAACACCAAAAAATGATGTCCTTATCATCATGGGGGATTGGAATGCTAAAGTAGGAAGCCAAAATATAAACGGAATAACAGGCAAGTTTGGCCTTGGAGTACAAAATGAAGCAGGGCACAGGCTGATAGAATTTTGTCAAGAGAATACGATGGTCATAGCAAACACTCTTTTCCAACAACCAAGGACGTCTCTACACATGGACATCACCAGACGGTCAACAAAGAATCAGATTGACTATGTGCTCTGCAGCCAAAGATGGAGAAGCTCTATACAGTCAGTAAAAACAAGACCAGGAGCTGACTGTGGCTCAGATCATGAGCTTCTCGTTGCAAAATTTAGGCTTAAATTGAAGAAAGTAGGGAAAAACACTAGGCCACTCAAGTATGAACTAAATCATATCCCTGATGAATATACAGTAGAGGTGACAAATAGATTTAAGGAATTAGATCTGATAGAGTGCCTGAAGAACTATGGACGGAGGTTCACAACATTGTACAAGAGGTAGCAACTAAAACCATCCCAAGAAAAAGAAATGCAAGAAAGCAAAATGGCTGTCTGAGGAAGCTTGCAAATAGCTGAGGAAAGAAGGAAGCGAGAGCAAGGGAGAAAGAGAAAGATACACCCAATGAAATGCAGACTTCCATAGAAGAGCTAGAAGAGATAAGAAGCCTTCTTAAATGACAGTGCCAAAGAATAGAAGAAAACAATAGAATAGGGAGGACCAGAGATCTCTTCAAGAAAATTGGAGATTGAAGAACGTTTTCATGCAAAGATTTGGGCTATGATAAAGGACCAAAATGGCAGGGACCTAACAGAGGCAGAAGAGATTAAGAAGAGGTGGCAAAATTACACAGAAGAACTATACAAGAACGAGCTTAGCATCCCTGATAACCACGATGGGGTGGTCACTGACCTCGAGCCAGACATCCTAGAATGTGAAGTGAAATGGGCCTTAGGAAAGCTGAGCAACAACAAAGCTAGTGGAGGTGATAGTATTCCAGCTGAGCTATTCAAAATCTTAAAAGGCGATGCAGTAAAAGTGCTACACTCAATTTGCCAGCAAATTTGGAAAACTCAACAGTGGCCACAGGATTGGAAAAGGTCAGTTTACATTCCAATTCCAAAGAAAGGCAATGCCAAAGAATGTTCAAACTATTGCACCATTGCACTCATTTCACATGCAAGTAAAGTTATGCTTAAAATCCTACAAGCTAGACTCCAGCAGTATGTGGATCGAGAACTACCAGAAGTACAGGCAGGATTTCGAAGAGGCAGAGAACTAGAGATCAAATTGCCCATAGCTGGATCATGGAGAAAGATAGGGAGTTCCAGAAAAACATTTTACTTTCTGCTTCATGACTATGCTAAAGCCTTTGATGGCGGGATCACAACAAATTGTGGACAAGTCTTAAAGAGATGGGGAGTACCAGACCATATATTGTTCTGAGAAACCTATATGCGGGTCAGAAGCCAACAGTGAGAAACTGTGACACGGAACCACTGATTGGTTCAAAATTGGAAAAGGAGTCCGGCAAGGCTGTATTCTGTCGCCCTGCCTATTTAACTTATATGCAGAGCACATCATGAGAAAGGCAGGGCTAGATGAATCAAAAGTTGGAATTAAGATTGCCGGGAGAAATATCAACAACCTAAGATATGCAGATGATACCACTCTAATGGCAGAAAGTGAAGAAGAACTAAAGAGCCTCTTGATGCGGGTGAAGAAGGAGAGTGCAAAAGTTGCCTTGAAACTCAACATTAAGAAAACCAAGATCATGGCATCCGGCCTTCTCAATTCCTGGCAAATAGATGGGGAAGAAATGGAGGTAGTGACAGATTTTATCTTCCTGGGCTCCAAGATCACCACAGATGGGGACTGCAGCCAAGAAATTAAAAGACGCTTGCTCCTGGGGAGGAAAGCTATGGCAAATTTAGACAGCATACTAAAAAGCAGAGACATCACCCTGCCAACAAAAGTACGTATAGTCAAGGCCATGGTTTTCCAGTTGAAATGTATGGCTGTGAAAGCTGGCATAAGAAGGCTGAACGCAAAAGAATTGAGGCCTTTGAACTATGGTGCTGGAGAAGACTCCTGCGAGTCCCTTGGGACTGCAAGGCGATCAAACCGGTCAGTCCTAGAGGAGATCAACCCTGACTGCTCCTTAGAAGGCCAGATGCTGAAGTTGAAACTCAAGTACTTTGGCCACCTAATGAGAAGGAAGGACTCACTGGAGAAGAGCCTAATGCTGGGAAAGATTGAGGGCAATAGAAGAAGGGGACGACAGAGAATGAGGTGGCTGGATGGAGTCACTGAAGCAGTAGGAGTGAGCTTAAATGGACTCCAGAAGATGGTAGAGGACAGGAAGGCCTGGAGGAACGTTGTCCATGGGGTCGCGATGGGTCAGACACGACTTCGCAACTAACAACAACAACAACATATAACTTGGTAAAACCCTAGCAGCCTTTTATCCCATGTAAAACAGTGACATTTACATCTGCTTGCTGTTAGGAATTTTGATATTTTGGAAGCTAAATTTTCTTAAGCAACCCTTTTGGCCTTGCACTGCATAGTTTAACCCACATCTTGACAGCTTATTTTGCAGATCAAACAGGAGAACAAAGTGATTATGAGATTAATGACATGTATTTTAGTACAAATTATATGAAGCATGACAAAGAAATTACAGGGAATTAGATAAAATTAAATGTGTATTCACTCTTTTCCATGAAAAGAACATGAATACTTTGTATGCTATAAAAATACATAAAAAATAAGCACGGTGTTTTGCTTCCTGTTACTGTATCTTTTTATACTGTATATACTCTTTTAT
Organism: Azemiops feae; assembly: GCA_023970755.1. Classification (NCBI taxonomy): domain Eukaryota; kingdom Metazoa; phylum Chordata; class Lepidosauria; order Squamata; family Viperidae; genus Azemiops; species Azemiops feae. The sequence continues at coordinate 3,127,161 of JALGBA010004142.1, read as the reverse complement.
TTCTCTTGGCTTCATTTTGGAGGAGAACAGTGGAATTCATTGGAGAATTGAGAGGCATTCATAGTATTAGCTTCTCTGCTTCAAACCTAACCAGGAGTATTAATATAATAGTGGCTGGAGCACTGTTCAACTCCAATAATGTGAATTGCTATGACTTACAATATATTAAAAATATTCTTGGATATATTTGAGCGGCTGAGCAGGAGATTTGTTTTTTTAAACAGTGCCAGGAGAACTGGAATAAATGTCAAATACAAAGTGAAAGAGTGTGTTTGTTTGCTTTAGAGAGGGTTTACGGACATTCCCTTAAATGCTTATCAGTGACTTTTTCAAACTGAATAGAGGTTCTGAATAGGATGCTTGGGTAATATTTCAGGCCATAAGCAGCATGGGGTGAGGCATTATCAATACAGTGATGATACTCAATTATATGTCTTCATTCTAAGCTGACCAGATGATGCTGTCAAAGCTCTGTCCCAGTATCTGGAGGCTGAAGAGGTCTGGACAGGGAAGAACAGGCTCAACTTAGCAAGACCAAGTGTCTATGGGTTTGTGGCCCCTCTGATCCCAGAACTGGCAATTATCCACCATTGGCTTTAGGGGAGGTTGCATTTCCCAACTCATAACTTGTGTGCAATTTAGGGTTTTGCTTGAGGAGTAGGTGGCATCTGTCGCCAGGAGACCCTATGCAGAACTCCAACTTATATACCACTTGCAGTTTCTAGATTGGGAGGGCCTACTTCTGGCCATGTCTATACATGCCTTAGTCACCTCCTCCTGGATATTGCAATATGCTCTGCATGGAGCTGTCCTTGAAGACCATCCAGAATTTGTAATTGGTCTAGAACAGTGTCCCCCAATCTTTTGGGCACCAGGGACCGGTTCTTTGAAGAGAGGTTTTTCCACGAACCGGAGGGGGCATGGTTTCACATGCTGCCTGCATCCCGTGGATGGGGTTTCGCTTGTTTGCGCGGCCTGGTTTTTGGCATTCCATGACTCGGTGCCGGTCCATGGACCAGGGATTGGGACCCTTGGTCTAGAATGCAATGGAGCTTGCAGTATTTAGACACACTTTGGTATGCCTGTGTAACACCAGCAGTGTTTTGCCAGTTGCATTTGTTTCCATTAGACTACTGGGTTCAATTTGAGATGCTCATTATCACCTAATGAGTTTTGCATGCTACAGGACTGGTTATTTGCAACATTGCCTATCTCTGCCTTCTCTAGAGGGCTAGATCTTTGCAAAAATTGTCTGAAGTAGAATAATTTGAGCCTGATCATTTGTTCCTCAAGTGAGAACACTGGGTTGATTTGTTTGATGAGCCATTCGTTTGTTTTTTTCATTGTCCACAATATTCTCAGGAGTCTTCTCCAACTCCACAGTTCAAAAGGTTGAACCTTTGCTTCCATTCAGTGCCACAGGGAATATCACGTCTTGCAAATTCTGATCTTTGTAGGGACTACATTTCAATATCTTTTCCAAGGCCTTCATGGCTAATCTACCAAGTGCTAGCATATTTCTTGATTGGAGTGGTAGAAATTGATAAGTTGGTCTCCTGCTTCTTTTTGGATTCCTAAGCCATGCACTCCAACTACCTTTTCCTCTTTCATTTTTCCAACTTTGTCATCCTCGTCTCCAATCCCAAGCAGCACGTTTTGCTCGCATTGTTCTCTCAATTTCAAATTAATCACGATCATAATACTTACCAACCTACTCTTTTTCTGCATCAGTGGTTGGAGCACAAAGGTGAATGGTCGTCATATTACAGGGCTGTCCACGAAGTTTAATGATATTGTTTGATTGCTTTGTAGCCAAGTGCTGTTCTTGCTATAACCTTCCTAACTATGACAGCAATGCTTTTCATGTCCTGAGTAATAAACTGTATGATTCTCTGACTGAAATTGTACAGTCTCAATCTGATTCAATTTGCTGATGCTTAAGATGTCAATTGGTAGTGGTTTCATTTCATCTTCCACCAGGTCGAGCTTTCCTGTGTTGATGCTTCTTACATTTCATGTTCCTATCGTCTTTACAGCTTCAGATTTTCTTTTCCTGTATGGCAACATTAGCAACTAGAAAGTTTTAACCTAGCCATTTCATAAACACCATTTGTATTCTGATAGATCCTCAGCTCTTCCTCAATAACATGTTGAGTGCCACCTGACCTGAGGGACCCATCATCTGGCACTATATTGTCCATCATTTTATATTTTCTATCCATGTTTTCCTGATTTAAAATACAGGAGTGGTTTATCATTGCCTTTGTCTGCAGCATTTTCCTATAACACTGTTGGCTAATATAAGTGCCTGCTTGCTTTAGCTAGGCAGAAGGGTGGTCTTCACGCCTTAGGTGATCTTGCTGGGAAAATATACTCAGGACATACAACTTTCAACATTCTTGGCTCATTCCTCCCAGGAGTGCACCCCAACCCCTGCCATGATGAGGCAACACAACAGGACTTGCAACGTGTCGTGTGTGTGTGTGTGTGTGTGTGTGTGTGTGTGAGAGAGAGAGAGAGAGAGAGAGAGATGGCCTTTAGGAAAGCTTTGGTTTCTCCCCCATGTATTAGACCAGGATGAGAGAGGAGCCCTCTCCATGTCTTGGGAAATGGAATGTGTATTTGTTGGACTCTGATGATACGCTGCTTGTATGTCAGTGTTTGCCTTGGTCTTAATATCAGAGGTTTTAATTATAATTTGGGTTTTCCTTTGGCTGTACTGGTCTACATCGTCACCTGAATTGGATGGCTGTATACATTTTATAAATATATAGAAAAAAGAATAATAAGGTTAGAAGGGACTTTGAAGGTCTTCTAATGTAACCCCATCCACATGCTTGGGGAGCCTTATCCTTGGCACATAGTCTATGTAGAGGTGGGGAACTATGGCCCCTTTATGACTTGTGGACTTCAACTCCCAGAATTCCTGAGCCAGCCATGCTGGCTCAGGAATTCTGGGAGATGAAGTCCACAGGTCATAAAAGGGCCATGGTTCCCCGCCCCTGGTACAGCATTATATTAGACAATAAGGTCAATTTTTTCTGAGGTTGCTAATAAACAGATTTTATCACTCCAAGTTTTATGATATTTACCAACTGTCCTTTTTCAGATTAGTAAGCAGTCCTAGATAATGCTTATCGGTTTTACTGATACCTCTGTGTGTGTGTATATGTGTGTGTGTGTGTATACACACACATACACATACTGGATTTCTTATCTCATTGTATTAAGCTAGGGGGATCAAGGGCGGGAACAATACTAAATAATATTTTATAGACCATAATAGTTTAGGGATTTTTTTTGTCTCTGTTAATGAGTATTAGAAGCTGCTGCATAACTTAATGTTTTTCTCTACTTTTAGTCTTAATGAGAAATGACATTTATTAATTTTTAATTTCTTATTCTTTAATTGTAAATGCTTTTCTTTTTTCTTCCTTACCCTGGAAATGTTCAATAAAAGGACTAAATCTCCTTTAAGTTTGATCAAAAGCTGATTAGCACATTGCTAAGGAATGAAAATAGAATTATGTTGCAGAAAAGAAACACTGGGTTTTTTTAATAGGATAACGTGCTTATTCTGTGTTATCACAATTGTATTTTGCATTATACAGTGCATTTGACCTTATGAGTGATTTGTCCTTCTGGTTCATAGTGAGTCTTTTAGATTTATCCACCATTTTATCAAGTTACACCCTGTTAAATGATTTCTAGCCAGTAAGCTATTACAGTAGATTATTACTCTGAAACCACAGTGTATTCTGGGACTAAGTGGTTGGACTGGTGGAAGGAAGTTATACACTTAGCAGTGAGATTAGTTGAACATACTTTATTTAGATTTCAGTGCTTTCCCAAATATTATTCTCTGTGTAACATTGTGTCTTGCTTTCATTAAGCCATAGATCTCACTCAACATAGTATGTTGTGTGAATTCAGTCTTTGTGTTTTATAAATCATGAACACTTGGCTTATGATATTGTATATATTGAATAAATTCAGTATATTGAATCTATTCCTTAATATTGGAATTCTGGTGATTTGCTTTGCTTTGCTTTGTTTTAAAGAGGTATAATTTAAACAACTGAATAGTCTGTTTATGTTGTTGCTAGTTGCCTCACACTTCAAAGTACTGCTCCCAGCTTGCCTAATGATATTGGCATATTTACAGTTAAAACTATTTTTTGAAATAGGCAAAATTAGAGATGTGAAAGCTTCTTTGGATATATAGGCTCTCAGATTAAACAATGTAACTTTTATTTTGTTAGATTTGCAATAGTAGCAACCCTTGGCTATATACTAAGGAAAATTTAATTATGTTTGTTCTGTAGACTCATGTCTACAGTGTTATGCAAATGGACATGCCTTGAACAAACCCAGGACTCTTTGGTGAGTCCATGAGCCTAGTTTGTTCATTGCACTAAGTGGCTTCAAAATGGTGTTCTCATCATTATTAGGTGATTGGCTTTAATTTCTAACCCGATGTTTACAATAGTGGCACATTCATGCTCCTTTTGTGAAGAATCAAAGTGATTCAGCTTGCAGCAATGCCCAAACAGAGATGTAAAATTCAAGGAAGTTTTAAAGCAAGTGGGGGAAAAAATCTTTGTTTTAAAGGGTAAGAGTTAAATATATATAGTGTTTCTCTTTTATAAAGCAACAATGGTGTTATATTAGTAGGTGTTATATTAGTTATATTTCTCAGCAGTTTGGCTTGCTGATAAAAGAATGTTTACAACACTGACAGGCATTGTTTTACAGTCAGTTAGGAAGATGTTGATTTGATTCTTTAAAAATAGTTTAAATTATTGCTGCAGGTGGAGCTGCGTATACCAAGTGATATATATATATATATATATATATATATATATATATATATATATATATATATATATATATATATATATATATATATATATATATATATATATATATATATATATATATATATATATATATAAGATAGATAGATAGATAGATAGATAGATATAGATAGATCGATAGATAGATAGTATTATAGATATGATATAGATATAGATATAGTAGAGTTATAGATATAGATATAGATATAGATATAGATATATATTATAGATATATAGATATAGAATAATAGATATAGATATAGATAGATAGATAGCTAGATAGATAGATAGATAGATAGATAGATAAATAGATTAGATAGATATATAGATAGATAGAGATAGATAGTAGATATAGATAGATTAAATAGATAGATAGATAGATATAGATAGATATAGATAGATATAGCTAGATAGATAGATATAGATAGATAGATAGATAGATAGATAGATAGATAGATAGATAGATAGATAGATAGATAGATAGATAGATAGATAGATAGATAGATAGATAGATAGATAGATAGATAGATAGATCCGGGGTGATTTTCACAAGAGTTCTCTGAGCTAGTGTAACCACAGGTGCCTCCCTTAACACACAGAAACCTACCTGCCTTCTTAGACTCAATATTCTTTTGTTTAAATAGCAGCAATAAATGGGACACTGCCATCTGCAACCAAAGTGCCAGCATCAATTTATTTATTGTACCTAGAAAATAAAATGGTGAATAGCAACAACTCATGACTTTATTTGGAGGTGTGCCATCAACTCAGACAGAAAGAAGAGATAAGCTGACTTCTGGCTGACTCGAGAAAGGAATAGCTTACTTTCTGGTTAGTTGTCATTTGGTAACTGGTATTGACCACTATTTTTAGATGGCAATTATATTGCAAGAACTTGAGGATATGTTCTCAAGTGTTCAAATGAGCTTCCTGTGTTCCTTCCTGAACAATTAGGGGTCTCTGAAAAGACCATGGCTGGCATCATACAACACGAAAGGCAAGGGCCACATATTGTGCTAGCTTATGGTTTATTGAATAATCATTGACAGATTTCATGAAATCCAACTCAAATCAAACAAACTCTATTGTGATTTAGTACAGTGTTTGAATTTATTTTATTATACTGTATATGCCTGTGGAATTATTTTATTTCAGGATAGACGGTGCCCACCTTCTAGAACCACAACCCCTTCCCTCAAGATTTGTATGTTTCCCGGCAATCCTATTTAAAATGTCTTTGAAGATTGGTTTTGTCTCTAAGCCATGGATTTTATGTTAATATGAATGTTTGTTCTTCTGGATGTGCATTGTTCTTTCCTTCTTTTGGTTCTGGCTGTTTCTAATGTCCTGCACAGCCTATGGAGTGGGATGGCTTTCTAAATGTGATTAAACAAAAGAATAAATATGCCATGTACTTGGTGGACGCAGTTGTAACTTTAGAAATCAGCCCCATTATAGCAGTTCAATTTTTATCTCTCTTTAAGTTTTTAAAATATTTTTGAAATATTTGTAGTCCTCGTCGTATGACCAAAATTGAGCCCCAAGTTTCCGTTGCTAAGCAAAACAGTTGTTAAGTGAGGTTTGCTCCATTTTACAATCTTTCTTGCCGTAATTGTTCAGTGAATCGCTCCAGTTGTCCAGTGATTCTGCCTTCCTCATTAACTTTGCTTGTAAGAAGATCGTAAAAGGTGACCCTGGGGCACTGCAACCGTCATAAATATGAGTCACTCGCCAAGCGTCCAAATTTTGATCACGTGACCATGCGGATGCTGCAAAAATTGTAAGTGGGAGAAACTGTCATAAGTCACTTTTTTCAGTGCTGTTGTAATTGTGAATGGTCACTAAATGAATGGTTGTAAGATGAGGACTACCTGTATGATGTGGAGGAGCTAAATAAGTTGAATTTATTACTGCCTTGAAATCTGACATCTCAAAATATCTGCAGCCCATGTTTCTCTTAGAGCAGGGGTGTCAAACTGCCAGCCCGCGGGCCGGACGCGTCACGTGGAAGCCGCACCCACCCCATTGCCAGCAATAGCAAAACCGGCCCAATACGTTGTGCGACGTCACATGACGTTGCGAGTTTGACATGTCTATCTTAGAGCTACAATATCATTAAAGGATTTTTCCATGATTGGCTTAGAAAGGACCTGTGTTTGTAGGAACCGAAGCTTTCTATCCCCCATAATGTGCCACCTGGAGGAAACATATGCCAACCCCCAATTTCCTTTCCATTTACACTTTAAAAGATTGCAGTCAAACAAAAGAGTACTTATCTCATCTTTCTGTTCTGCCTGAATCTGCTCAGTCTTAGTCTCTCTGCCTTCCTTCCCAGATTGTTAGGCTGGCTCACTTATTAGAAATAGAAAGAACACTTACCAAAATGGAAACAGAAAAGAACACTTATGGAATTAGGCCTCACATGCCCCTTCTCTTTGAGCTGACACTGTACATATTAGCTGAAACCTATGAAATGTTGAAATTCATTGCGGCGAATGACATGAAAGAACAGGAAATTATGAAATTAAAAAAAAAAAGATGTTGCTCATATTTAGTAGCTCAAGAATTTAGGAGAACTGAAATAAATAGTATAAGAAATCATTACATCAAAATCATTTTTTTATTAGTTTTATTCATTTATAACATAAAATGTGAAAATACAAAAGCAAATAGTAGGGGAAAACAGTAGAAAAAGCGAAACCAAAAAGTTGTGAAGAAAAGGAGGGGAAGAAACAAAAAGCATGGACTTCCGACTCTTTCTGTTGCAGTAAAATCAGACATTAAAATCAAATTTCAACTTTTTACATTTCTATAGTAGTATGCACTAGCTATTTCTGTATTGGCAAATCAGTCTAATCAGTAAAACCCAAAATCATATCATTTTTTTCCACAGCAAAACCGCTTTTGATTTCCAGAGATACATAATTTGGCCCTAATATTAGCAGTTATATTAAGATCAGAATTTGGCCCTAATATCAGCAGTCATATTTTATCAGAATTTTGGAATATGAAGAATTTAACCTTCATAATTAAGAAACTGTTAGACCAGGAGTAGGCAACTATTTATCTGGGCTTGCTGTTGGAAAACCTTCATAAACCTACGAGTACTAATAAACTTAGTAGCCACAGTTATGGTCCTTTAGTTTCAAGCATATCAGATTCTTCTAGTCAATTTGCTGTGTAGTACCATCTACTTAGCAACAGCAGTAGCACTTAGACTTATATACCACTTCACAGTGCTTTACAGCCTTCTCTAAGCAGTTTACAGAGTAAGCATCTTGCCCCCAACAATCTGGCTCCTCATTTTACTGATCTCAGAAGGATGAAAGGCTGAGTCAACCTTGAGCCGGTCAGGATCAAACTTCTGGCAGTGAGCAGAGTCAGCCCGCAATACTGCATACTAATCATTGCACCACCCTGGCTCACTTCACTGTTTCTCCAGTGCTTCTGGGAAAGATTCCTTCCATGATTCTAGAACAGGGGTAGGCAACCTTGGCTCTTTTACGACTCGTGGACTTCAACTCCCAGAATTCCTGAGCCAGCCATGCTTATTTTGACCAGGGAATTAACCAGCTGTGTTTGTATGATGCTTGTTTTATAATGGTAAGGGCCAGTGTCATATAAGCAGTAGAATCAGGGACACATACAATACAGCTGAACAGACTCTCAGAGTTTGGTCCTCAGCAAATAAGGCCAGAAACTGAGGGGACATTTTTTGCATTTGTTGTACAATATAGTGGGATGTTGTGGTAAAGTCATTGAACTAAGATGGGTAGATCCATCTTCAGGTCCATCCTGAGCCATGAAAATGTTCCAGTGATTTGGAGCCAATCACACCCACCCGTCCATCCTAGCTCAATGAGTTATTGTTGTCAGCATAAATTAAGACAACACCCGATGTGAGCCTTCTTCAGCTCCTGGAGAAAAGAAAGGATATAAATCAAACAAGTAAAATAAGTTTATTAAGCTGTGTAATTACTTAAGGCACCGATTTCTCTCCTTAAAGAAACAAAAAAGCTGGACAAGACCTTAGAGGCGTTATTCACTGCCTGAATCTTGCCAGCCACTGAAGATTATTCTGCAGTGTATCCAACTCACCTTGCTGTGAGATAGATCTTGACATACATGCATTTGAACTTCACCTCCTGTGGAGCTATAATTAGGGACAGCTGCTCCTGTTGTGGTTTTCCTCCAGCATTAACAATTTTTCCTTTGCAAAGAATAGAAAAGTGTATACGAATCTTCCAGACCATTTGGAGTTTAGTTTAGTCACTTTTTTTTACGCTTTTAAAAGCAATCATATTCATGGAGGCCCTGAGTATCGGTTGGGTACAAATCCTCGTGGCTTCATACTCTCTACAGAATCACAGGAGGCCTTTTTTGGATGCCACTAGAATGCCACTTTGGGAACACCACTAAAACCTCTCAAACACAGAGGTACGGCCTGAAAGATAAACATCAATCAGGCATCAGAGTTATGGGTAGACATTAAAGCAAGGAACATCTGTGCCTCAATAAGTCTTTCTGTCTATGACTGGAAAGGGAATTTGTCTTACAAACAATCACAACTACCCACAGCCATCCCAAAATAGGAAAATTTTATTTGGTCAGAAAGCCTTAACCAGTTCTTGTTGGAATGTTAAATAATCACTACACATGTGAAATTCTGTTTTTAAAAACAGCCTTTTTTTAGGTTTATATGTGTAACAAGCCCACAAGCAGATGTTTTGTTTGTCAGATAAAATGAAACCTGATATTTTTATACTTCAGATTGGAGTTTTCTACAGTTAGCCTTAAAAAGCTGTCTGGTGAAACTATTTTGGGGGAGTAATCCGAACATTTAGAATAATGTGAAAGAATTTGAAACAGGCTTTACCCATTTATTCGTCTCCCGTTGCATGTTATGGTATGCTTGGTGCATGTCCCCTGAGCAGCATTGTGGGAGACATATGTTTCTTACAGATTTGAAGTTATGGAGGTTGCAGCAATATCTGCATTCCTTCCAGAAGATTGAATTGAATGCTGTGAGATCAGCCTGAGAGGTTCCCTACCTGTCATGGGCACAAGCAACAAGAACCACTCATGGATAGTCTCAAGCAGAAACATTAGTACTAGCCATCCATGTTACAAGAATCTCATCAGACTGACTGCATTCCCTTGAGAAGGGTCAGATCAGGCTTTGGGGATTCGGGGGAAGGACAGGCCTGTGCTGCTTCTTGAAGTGCAAGGACTCTAAGCTCAGCCTCTTCTTAATACCTCCCTCCAACCTAGCTGGAGATTCCATCATGCTACCATTAATAATCTGCTAGGAAGAGAGTTGGAAGATGCTTCCGCTATCGAATGGCTGAAGTCCTTCTTAACCAGCTGTATTTCCCCCAGGAAAGAAAGAGGGAGGGGACATTTTGCCATTGATCAAATAATGAGTTTCTCCATCAAACACTCACCTGTATCTTATGTAAGGAGGTTTGGTGGGAGTTCCTTGGTTTCTGTATTAAGGTGCTTGCCTCCTACTGACCAGCAGTAGACTGCATTTTTAATTATCTCAAATTGCAGTATGGCTAGAAAGCCTAGTGAAAAACTATGGATCAACTATGGCAGTGGTGGCGAACCTATGGCACGGGTGCCAGAGGTGGCACTCAGAGCCCTCTCTGTGGGCACGTGTGCTGTCACCCCAGTCCTAGGCCTTCAGCTGGGTTTTATAAAACCTTTTCGCTTTAGGCCTCCGCCGCCATGTGCAAAAAAAAAAAAAAGGTTCAATCAGTCAATTTCAACTTCTTGCGGGGAAAAAAATAGATCTTCCAAAGTTGAAATTGATTGATTGAACTTTTTAGTCCCACCCAGTCTGCCGTTACCACCGCAGCCACGCCCACCCAATTGGCCACACCCAGCGAATGGGCCACACCCACCCGGCACTCGACGATGCATAAGTGGGTTTTGGGTTGCAATTTGGGCACTCAGTCTCTAAAAGGTTCGCCATCACTGAACTATGGAATTTAAACTCTTTCTACACCCCACAAAAACTGAATATAAGTAAATAACTATTACTTTCCTTAACAAGCGTTTCCCCCCCCCTTACTGTCATATTTAAAGTAGATAACATTAAGTGTTTCTGAATGTTACAAGTATTCTTCCTTCTTGGAGCACTTCCATTTCTATCATTAAAATTAACAATATGTAAACTAATAATGGAGAAAACTGCTTCATTATGGGGGAGTTGCATCGTTAATGATATAATTTCTAAGTTGGAAAGTGTAGATAATTCTTCAGCTTTCAAAGAACTTTATTTCAGGCTTACCTTCAGGCTAAGCAATTCTGTACACAATGTGTTTATATTATTAAGCTTTGTTCTTTGCCTCAGGTAAGAACTGCACTCTTTTGAAATACGACTGATTTTAAAGGGTATGAGTAGGACAATAAAGGTTTGCACGACTACTGTATATAATTTGATAATCACATGTGAAGAACATTCTCATTCTCCTTGGTGTAAGATGCTTTCACCGTTTGTTTTACCCTAACTCCAGTGCATATGGGACCAACTAGATCTACCATTATATTTCAAAAATTATGTAATATTTCTTAGAACATTCCAGCTGGATTTTTTGGATGGATTCGAATTTGTACACATGTTAAATATGGTCCTTCTATTTGTGATAGACCTACTGCTCTCTGCATAATTCATGACTCTAATTGTCCAGCAAAGCTGTTTGTTGGAACTGAGAACCAGATTAACAAATATACAGCTGCTGATCTTAAGAAAAAACGAACAAAATAACCCAGCAAGAAAACAGTGGAAACCTTGAAGGCTGAGAATCTTTTGCTTGCTGGAAACTTTTCTCTATTGTTGTACATAGAAAGGCAAACAATATTCACATTGCTTTCTTGATTGTCTTGCTATCCCCAAGTGATATCAATGATAGAGCGAGAAAGAAAGCCGCGTGTTTCACTCTTAGGATTATTCACTCAACCATCTCTTTCCAATATATAACCAATACAGCCTCACATTCCTAGCTTGATACAAGTGTACCTAATTTATTATGAATGGAAGCTAATTGGCTGGTTAATGCAGGATACCAGCCAACAGTTTTATATAGATACTGTCTTCAATTAAATATTTGTTTCAGTAATTAAGATTGCGCGACCCCTGTTGAGTGAGAAATGTAATCTCACGTATTTTAAATGGAGTAGATACTCTGATCAATTTTTCATCCCCGTTGGTGCATTATGAAGTTATAAGGCTATAATACAATATTTTGTTAAATAGTAAGACTAGCTTTTTGTTTCTTTCCTGTCTCTTTCTTCTTGCATTATAGTTTGTTTTCTATTGTTTTCTTTTCCCAGTTTTAAGCGTAACTAGTAACTAGCAATTTATGATAGAAATATTTCATATGCAGAGAATCATTCCACTGGTTTAATATGCTCTGATGTTTATCTAATAATTTCCTCTTTAAAGGTAGAACTGTAGAGAGTATATATCCCACTTGACTCAAGACTACAGATGCCAGGAAATATTTAATCACCCCAAAAGTCTTTTTATTCTTTCATTCTCAGAAGTTCATCTTAAATGACTGTTGTTTTCAAATATGGTGGAAAATGTGCCAATCTGTATCTATTTCAACTTCGTACAAGATAAATTGAAAAATGGGGCATATCGCTGTAAATGTACTGTATATTCTCTTGCTTTTTTGTGTGACTTAACTATCTGTCTTCAGCTGCTACAATATCGTTCAGCATGAAGCCACATCTGTTTATTTTCTGTGTTTGGGCAGATGCCAGTTAATATAAAATAGTTTGCATTTGCCCTGTTATATATCATATATAAACCACTATCATGATGTGGTGGCCAAATAATTCTACACATTGCTATAATGACCAATGATTTCTAGAACTTTTTAAAATTTATTTGTTATTGCTTTTTAATTAATAACAAAAAAGAAAGTAGAATACAACAATAATAGTGATGGCAACTCAGTTGAAGACAAATTGGTTTTATTTGCAGGCATCCTTCTTTTGCTTATTTCTAAACTCATTCCAGCGTTGATACAAAGGACAGACGATCTTCACAGGAAACTGTCAGTGTCAGTCGGAACCATGAGCTGAAGAGAAATGAGGAGAAAAATGGCTGCAGCCACGCTCATTGTAGAGTTGACAGATACTCTATTGACTGGACCCAATTGGAATTGATGCCAATAGGTGAAAAATTGAGTTACCCATCCATTTAAGGAATATCAATTTCATATTTGTACCAAATCCATTAAACATTTAGGTATGAATATGCCAAAGAAAGTAACATTTAGTGACATGTAAAAATACAAAATTTACTTCTGATATTGAGAGATGGGAATCATTAAACTGAATGCTCTCAAAATGAATATTATTTCCAGATTAAATTATATTCAGTTTATATATCTGTAAAATATTTTCAAAAAGCAAATTCTTTGTGTAGAAAATTTCTATGGCATTCTTTGATTCTGAGAATATCTTTATAGAAAATGCAATTCCATTTCCATTAATGAGGGGAATTCCAAAGCTATATCATCTTGCTTATCTAATGTCAAATATTAAATACTGTAAGCCAGCCATTGGTGTTAATTTTCTGATATGGACAACTTTGGAATATACATATTTAGCACCTTTGGCTGGATGGACAATGTTAGGATTTAAATCTACTAAAACTCTAGTATATCCAGAAACAATCCTGTCAGAACTTTATGGAACGTTAAAAAAAAACTTTTTACCCTTCTCTCCCCCCCCCCCCCATGCCAAATCAACTTTAAGGGGAAACTCAACTGCAAAAGTTGGGGAAAAGATGCTGATATGAAAAAAAATGGATGGAAATGAAGATTTTGAATCAACTGATAGTTGATGAAGATGAATTTTTAACATACTGTGTGTTAAGAGATATCAACTATAACTCAATGGCAGTACTTATAATTACAACATTTGTTAACAACCCTGTTTGGACCAGTAGCATTTTCAGCTTCTGAGACACCTGAGATAGTGGAACAACTTGTTAACTCCTTTAAAACCAAAAGCCTATTATTAGTTTTCATAGATATTTGTTATCAGTAAATCAATTTGATATGCAGGTGTTATAAAATGAGTGGTATAAAGAATTAGAGTTTGCTATATTTTCTAGACAACGGGAGAATGTCTTAACTTCTATAGCAAGTCGGTCAGTGGACCTCAAATTACAACTTTTATTACAATACAACAGTGGTTCCCAACCTTTTCTATACCCCGTACCCCTAGAACGCTTCTGATATATTCTCGCACCCCCGGTTGGGAACCCCTGCAATACAATAAAGAAATAATATTTAAAATTTATTGGATCCCGTTATGTTTGTATAGAAAAGTCCCTGTCAAAAAACAGCAGTTTATTGGAAATATAATAAGGATAATGTTTCTTTAAAACATGTTTTTACTCCTATACTTATCAGGTTTTGGGAGAAAATGGTGGATTGTATAAATGTGTTTATATGACCAAAGCTAAAATTTTCAGAGGATAATATTCTTCTGAGTTATATACATAGCACATGGAAGTTGACAACTGGACAGCATAAATGGATTCTCTGTGCCCATGCTATGGCCAAAAAACTGATATTGCACATTGAGATAGATAGATAGATAGATAGATAGAGAGAGAGAGAGAGAGAGAGAGAGAGAGAGAGAGAGAGAGAGAGAGAGAGAGAGAGAGAGAGAGAGAGAGAGAGAGAGAGAGATCAAATATAGATAGAATTGTAACTGTTTATTGTTATAATGGCATCATATTATGTTTTTTTCTTTGTTATATTTCTTTCACTTTTTTGTTAAACCACTTTTGATGTGTCCTTTTTTTTCTTCTTCTCTTTGACAATGTATGTATCACAATGGTTTCTGGAACTTGATTAGAGCAGCAGGCGGAGAGGCTACCTGATACAAGCCAGTGGAAATTTGGGTGGTCAGAAACAAACATGCATGAAAGATCTAAGGAAATACCTTTCCCCCTGGGTGTTGACTTGTATTATTATAGTGATTTGTGTAAGGTATAGAATAGATTCTACCTCATGCCTAGAATTGTCTCCCAGAACAGCCATAATTATTTAAATTTATCTAATTTTCCCAATTACCAAAGCAAAACAAACTATAGAAAGCTATAGGATAATAATGTCACCTGTTTCTGCCAAGACGAAAAGCAACATTATTTGGTGTACTTTGCTGTAAAAGAAAGGATTTTCTTAATTTGGAAGATTGGCTCTGCCTCTTTCTCAACCTAGCATTTCCCAAGGATGTTGTGTTACATCTGTCTCGCTTATACAATCTCTAATGAAGTCAGGCAGTACCAGAATATTTTTGAAGGATACTGTATTGGCTCTAGATTTGTTTTCCTCAATCTTCAAAATTGGGAAAAACATGGTTTTTTTTACATTTCTTTAACTTTACTTAATAGAATGCTTGGCATGTCCAGCATTGATTCATTTGTGATATTAACATGTCACATTTAAATGTAATTTTAATTTGTATACATTATTAAAATAATTTCTCGTAAATAACCTGAGATAGGTGAACTGATACATGATATTGTAGGTTGACTATGTCTAACTGCATCAGGGATATTCTCAACTCCAGCCTTTTTGAACCTATTAAATGTTTGGAATTTTGAGAACATATTATTGGAAATTTCACACAACAGCTTTTATGGTTGTTTTATCTCTAACAAAAGGTTTGAGGTTGGTCTGCATTGTGTTTTCTGGCTTCTCAGGGTGTTATTTTACCTCTATCTATGAAGTGTAGATGGGCTACACTTCAGCAGAGTATTGGGCTCTCAACCTCTTTTTTTATTATCTAAAGATTCATCTAGGCCCGCAGGGGTGTCAAACCGCCGGCCTGTGGGCCGGTGGCATCATGCGGAGGCCGCGCCCACCCCAGCTCTGGCAATGTGAAAAAAAGTCACGATACGTCGCGACACGTCACGTGATGCGGCGAGTTTGACACCCGTGATCTAGCGTGTCTTTGGGGCCTACCTAAAAGTGTTTTGAGAAATCAAAATTATGTGTTTTGCTTTACAACATATTGTTGTATGTAATTTGATGAATGCCTGCCAAGGGAGATCTGTGCAAGTGCACTAGCACTCCTATGCCTGGGTTGCAAGCTTTGGATACAACCGTAGCGATCTCTTTTTCAGATATTATGAAATCTGGGTAAACTTTTTTGCTACATAAACACATCACCAAGTTCTATGGAAATTACATAGTGTCCTTATTAATGTTACAACCTATTTTTGAAATGAAAGAAACAGGAAGTATAGGGCTGTGAAAACAAACATTAACGCAGTTGACAAATAATTAACTGAGGTCTGTTGATAGTAGTATTTTATGTCTGATTTGGAAGAATTACTTTTCATGGGAAAATTTGCTGACCAGTTTGATTTCCTGAAAGCAAAACTGTATGTGCCTTTAATAAACAGCTGATTTTAATCAGATTTTGGTTTCTTCTTCTCTTGGTTTCTTCCATGTGTTTTTAACAGTATATAAACACATATAAACACATCACCAAGTTCTATGGAAATTACATAGTGTCCTTATTAATGTTACAACCTATTTTTGAAATGAAAGAAACAGGAAGTATAGGGCTGTGAAAATAAACATTAACGCAGTTGACAAATAATTAACTGAGGTCTGTTGATAGTAGTATTTTATGTCTGATTTGGAAGAATTACTTTTCATGGGAAAATTTGCTGACCAGTTTGATTTCCTGAAAGCAAAACTGTATGTGCCTTTAATAAACAGCTGATTTTAATCAGATTTTGGTTTCTTCTTCTTTTGGTTTCTTCCATGTGTTTTTAACAGTATATATTGCAACAACTAATGTATTGTAAGAGCTGTTCAATTAATAGCAAGTCTCCTACTGCATGTTTAAGTATTTCAAAGGTTTCTCCCCCCACACACACTTATTCTAGTTGTTTGAATAGGAAGTACAAAAGATGGTATCAGAAATAATTTGTCCTGGCGAGGGCATCAAAGAATTATGATAAGGCAGATACCATAACAAAATTTATGAGATATGGAGGCCCTCTTTTCCCTACAGGATATTATCTATACTTAAATAAATGTTTTAAGGTCTTTCCATTATAGCACTGAGGCTAATGAGAGTGTGAAACAGGCCAACTAAAGAATCCTTACCTGTAGCAGCTGAAAAAGTTGTGGAGCATGTATAAAGATGAAATCAAGCAGTGAGATCCATAATCATGTCATATATTCCTGCCTGGTATTGCTGAGTGATGATGGAGATCTGCAAGGCAAAGATCGGGCAGCTGGTGTGGGGAGTAATTGGAAATGGTGAATTTGTAGCCCAGCTCCCATACAGTGCTTGAAGGCTTCCTTTAGGCCAGGGGTAGACAACCTTGGCTCTTTTATGACTCGTGGACTTCAACTCCCAGAATTCCTGAGCCAGCTATGGTGACTCAGGAATTCTGGGAGTTGCGAAGTCCATGAGTCCTAAAAGAGCCGAGGTTGCCTACCCCTGATCTAGTGGTTAAGGCACCAGACTAGAAACTGGGAGATGGTGAGTTTTAGTCCCACCTTAGGCATGAAAGTTGGCTGGGTAACTTTAGTCCGGTCACTCACGCTCAGCCCAACCCACCTCATGGGTTGTTATTGTGGGGAAAACAGGAGGAGGAAGGAGTATTAGGTATGTTCGCTGCCTTGAGTTATTTATATCAATAAATGTGGGAAATAAATAAATGGTCACATGACTGTAGGTATGTGTGCATGCATGTGACCATTTAGGTGTGCATTGTGGACTATAAAGCACTTACTGAAGTTTGCAAGTCTCCTAGGTCATGTTTAACAAAGACAGGCCAATTTTCCTAGTGCAGAGAGTAGAAAATGTTCTCTTAATTAAATACTACTCTTTTATGGAAATTGTCACTGTATTTTATCCAATATTTGTATTTGCTTCTTTATATTCACTTGAGTTTCCCCTACCGTATCAAGTTCCCAGACAATAACTTTATTCATGTTGGCATGAGAATTCAAAATAAGTTTTTTTAGGAGAAAGGTTTTCTGTAATTAGTTGTGTGAGAGCCAGCCTGAAAACAATAGTGGCTTACCGTTTACATACAAAGAAATATAAATAACTTTAGACAGAGTTTCTGTCCCACAAATTATTCCACTATTGGTAATACATAATATTCCCAGCACAAAACTTTATAAGATAATTTTTTTCACACAATAAAAGCTATGAAAGAAGATACTTCAGTTCTCATCTGGGATCAGAATTGCCATTCTCTTATTTCAGTTCAGTGTCCCTTGTTTGGCCACTCTGGAGATTTTTTACAGTTTAAACCAGCTTTTTACAATCTGGTACTTTCAAATGCTGAGATTCTTGAATCCTAAAATTCTGAGCTAGTGTGGTGGGCAGCCATTTGAGCAAAACCAGCTTAAATGATATGGTTTGCTAGTTCAAATCATAATGGAGTACCTTAAAAGGTATTAGGTTCTATTCTTGCACGGAAAAAGAAAACTCTACTAATTGTTAACAGAGAAGGTATTCAGTAAATGCTCGGCATATTGAATAAATGGGCAATACAGGATTTCCTCTTCAAATTTTGTGTCTTTTTTTACCTTGTCTCCCCACTGTTTTCAGATCTATTGTGTATTTTTGTGTCTGCATGATGCATTTCAGTAATCTTATAATCTTATGATAAACTGCTTAGCCTGATAAAGAATACCATATATCAGTGAAGCGTACTATGGTGGCACTAAAGTGAGTATTATTTTCTAACATCCTTTCAAAGGATCTACAATGGCATCTGTGTCACTGTCATTACATTAACCTAATCAACTCCTTTCTGAAGAGGGGCATGTCCTGGATTAACATTTTCAAAACCTTGCTATTATCAGTGATGCCACCGGGTCTGTGCATTTGAAAGGATTTTAATCATTTTACATCTTTTTATATTCAGATAATGTTTTCTCATTTATGTAATTGCTTTTTTGTTCTGCCATCTCTCTCTCTCTCTCTCTCTCTTTCTGAGAAAGAGTGAGAAAAGGGCTTGGATTTGGCTTCCAGTAATGCACTGGTATGGCCTGTCAGTCATCCCGCTTCAGAGTCTGCTTTGTCTCTGTGGAGTCACTAATTGTTGGCAAAACAAGAGAAAGAACTGCTATGAACTTTGGACCTATAGCCCAAAGAAAGCCTGTGTGTGCTAGTACTAGATCAGTTTTGACTTTAATTTCTCACTTCTGCGTCTTGATGCTCAAATACTGTGCTTCTTATTGGAAAAATTCCATATGAAAAAGGAGTGGTCTGCTAATTATGAAATTTTCGTTAGAAACATTTTTTTCTTATAAGAGAACCTAGTTCCTGGTTAAAAGTGAAATCCATGGGAAAACATAGATTAGTGCTCTTTTAAGTAACTTTATTTTTGATCGGTCCCTTTCTTATTAGAGAAGTTGCCATTTTAAAAAATATTATTTCCCTCAGGCTTTAGGGCCAAGAAGTTAGTGGAGCTCAATTTGTGTTTCATCTTTCGTTAACCAAGAAGTTGAGCATTTTTACATCTTTATTATTGTTGACGTTTTTGTTATTGTTCTACATTCCTTTTTGCCCAAAAGTTCTATATTAAGATGGGTGGCCATATAAATTTGCAGAATAAATAAATATTTCTTTGTTAAACTATTATGGGGTACATTGTTAATTTTACCCATGTTTTAAAAAGTTTTGCAATTTCATAATACAGGTAGTCCTCGACTTACAATCATTCATTTAGTGACCATTTGAAGTTATAACAGCACTGAAAAAAATGACCATTTTTCACACAGTTGTAAAATCCCTATGATGATCAAAATTCAGATGTTTGGCAACTGGCATGTAATTATGATGGTTGCAGTGTCCCGGGGTCATGACCTTCTGACAAGCAAAGACAATGGGGAAGCCAGATTCACTTAACAATTGTGTTACTAACTTAATACTTTCAGTGATTCACTTAACTATGGCAAGAAAGGCCTTAAAATTGGACGAAACAACCATCTTAGGCACAATAATCTTGGCTTGATTCTGACAGGATCCTCTGTTTCATAGCTGCCATTCTATCATTGCCTATGGATTCTTTTTTACAATAAAGGATATTATTAGGCAACTGATGGGTGATTTCTAAACAGAAGATCTGCCTACATATAAAAAGTTCTTTTGCATCCAACTTTTCTTCCCTGTCATTCTCAATCTTCTTATATAGAGGGAAAAAGTCTAGGAGTGCTCCCAGATACTCTCACTTGAACACAAATGACGAGTCCCCTTCAAAACTCCCTGCTGTATGTAGTAAGATCAGAAACTAAGAAGGTGTGGCCAGCACAAGCCATGTGTGCAAGTCTAATGTACATAGACTGTGTTGAAGGAAAAGTCTTCATCATGGTTCAGTCCAAGCCGGGAATAAACAACATGGTGACTGCTTTAGAAAGAAGGTTGCAGTTTATTGAAGAGGAGAGCCAGACAGAAAGATGGCTCTGGAAGAAAAGAGAGAAGAGCTCATGTAGGGAGTGGGTTTTTATACCCTCTGGGGCTCTTGAGGTTGTTTCCTATTCCTGTCTGAGGCTTTGTATTTCCTGTGTCATGTATTTTGACCTGTGTCCCTTTGGCATCTGTGGGTTAATCTTATTATGTCCTATCTTAGAGTTTGGGTGGGGTATGTAGATTTTAGGTGTCTTTGTCTTCTTAATCTTCTAGCTGGGGGCCTCCAACCTTCCTGGATTATTTACATCTGCATTTCTACAGAGCTGGTTTCTGCTTGGGGGAGGGAGACTTGGGGCTATTAAAAAAAACTGGGCATGCTTTTCTGCCTCTTTAAGATCCTTTGAGAAAATATATTTTTCTGCCCTTTTAATATTTCCTTCTCTGGGGGCTGACTTCCCACAACTGGTTTTCCCTTTCATAAAATTACACCTTCCTGTGCTTTGCCAATAGTTATTTAACTCCTAGTTAAATATTAATTTCTTCAGAAATCCCAGTTTATTTCAAACGTGGATGTTAAAATGAATATGTAAGTGAAGTATTTGGAAACCCCAGCTATTTTAAATGTCAGGGGTTATTCCTTGACCCAGTTGCATCACATAACAATTTGTGCAGGGATACTTTAAAAAAGTTAGGCATTTTAATTTAGCCTCACTATTTCCCCTATGATCAGGCCTGTACCGTGTAATAGTAACATCCAGTCGCAATTCTACTTATTCTCACGTTTTGCAAGATTGTGATTTCAACATTCTGTAGTAGCAATAACGCATGGGTAACTCTAACTGAACTAGTTAAGATAGAAAGCAAAGCAATATGCTAAATAAGGAACATTTGGGGGGAAGCCTTGAGTACATAAAAGTAACATCAGGAAGACTATGGGTGAAACATTTGGAACATAGTAAACTCCATCATGTCCTACATTTTTGGCATAGAACCTGTCATGTTTTCAGCAAGGAGTGCCAGGGTCCCCATAGATTTCACTGCAATGTTTGGTTTGCATTTTTCTTTTCTTCTCTCTAAACAACGTTTTGCCCGATACCAGTTGCAAGAGTGGTGATATCATAAAACGAATTGCAGAATCATAGAATACTATAGAAAAAAAAATACCTTGGAGATCAACTAGTTCACTAGTACGATACCCCTGACAGATCACCATCTACCCAAGCATTTTGTTCCGTTGTTCAGCACTTCTTCCTATTAAAAAAAAAACCTTTCTGAAGTTCAGTGTTTTATGCGATTAAATCTTCTCTTCCTCTGCCCATTGCTGTGCATGAAATCACCAAGTGTTAAGCTCTGTTAACTTCAATGTTTATAAGCACAATGTCTTTTTCTCTTTAGTCTCCTAGTTTTCAAGTATCCTCTGTCAAGCATCCTCTCAGCCTGGAAGACTTGTTCTTTCTCAGTTCCATACTTGGTTTTCTTCAGCTTTTCTCTTCTTCCAATCATCTGCCTTCCTAACCAGACCTTTGGGTCCATCATGTTCTTAACCCCTCCCTTGTTCACTTTGTTTTACCAACTAATTAGTCATTGTTCTTGGACCTAACCATCAGTGAAGCTCACTACCCTGTTGACCAATCAGAATTATGCTTCATTTACTCTAGTCTCTGTAATCCAAGACAGCGTCTCTCAGAAAACAGCCATTGTAAAACAACACCTAAGTTCCAAAGGATACATTTTCTTCATTTTTACTACATTTTGGCTATGTGTAGTGAGTTCCACAAGCTTAGACAGTTATGCAATATCCAGTTTGCATAAATTTCTGAAATGGAACAGGAAATAGTCTGTTTCTCCTCTCTTCTCTGCTTTAAATTCAACTGTATTTGCACCACAGCTGGAAGAAGATGGAATACGTAGCCTGGAGAGAACTAAAGAAAAATAAGATTCCTAGAGTTCCTTTCAAGCCCCAGTCAATATCAAAAAGATGTCTGAGGCCATCTTGGAACCATATCCAATATAGCAATTACAAGAAACCTACATGAGTATTAATTTTTCCTTTCTGAGTGGTTGGAAGTGGAGGTAGCAGAAGCATAGCCATATAGGGAGGGCTGAACCGACTGCAAGAAATGAGCAGAAACTAGTCCATTTACTCGGTTAATCAGTGCTCAAGCCTAAACAGATTGCTGAAGTTGATAAAGCTGATAACTTTAAGCAACAGCTCACATACTGTGCAGAGTAAATATATTATCTATATCTGTATTAGGAACTGGCTAAATAGAATGAAAGGATTTTCCTCTGTGATGTAATAATGCTTTCTGTCTCCAAGAGGAAAGCCCCAATTATTTCTGATATGACTGGGTTTGCAGTCACAGAAAAAAAGATTAGATTAAGCACTTGGAACAATATGCTTGTATTGAAAATCAGAAACATTCTCGGGTTTTGGAAGCAGTGCATTTGCTGCTGATTCTCTGAAAGCAGGGTCAGGCCTCAAACCAAGAATGACATGGGGTGATTCTTCCAAGCTGAGTTCTTCATTGTTTCACACCTAGAGGCAAAATCTTGCCAGATTGAGGACACTACTGTCTGCATCTACAGTACAGGTAGGCCTCCTGTACTTACAACCAAAATTGTTGAGCCCAAAATTTATGTTGCTAAGTGAGACATTTAAGTGAGTTTTGCCCCATTTTATGACCCATCTTGTCACAGTTGTTAAGTGAATCACTGCAGTCGTTAAGTTAATAACAACTTAGCGGTTGTTAAGTGAATCTGACTACCCCATTGACTTTGCTTGTCGGAAGGTTACAAAAGGTTATCGCATGACCCCAGGACACTGCAACTGTCATAAATATGACAGTTGCCAAACATCTGAATTTTGATCACATGACCATAGGGATGCTAAAATGGTCGTGAGTGTGAAAAATGGACATGTCACTTTTTCAGTGCCATTGTAACTTTGAACAATCACTAAATGAACTGTTGTAAGTTGAGGACTATCCTTATATTCTATAAACTATTAGGAAGGTGCTGCCTTCACCCTGATTCTCTCCCATATAATATCTGCACTGAGTTGCCTCTTACTCCTCTGGAATGCAGCCCCTCCCTCCACCTCCTTAACTTCATCCATCACAGGTAAGTTCCTTTCTTTCATTATCTAAGATTCAAATATATGCCAATTTTTTTTTAAACAATCAGGAAAAGGGCATGAATTCAATAACATACGGTAATAAACTAAAATAAAGGATTCTCTTTGATCTGACCCCAGTTTTGTGAAATAATAAGATTTCCTATCAATATCACTGGGGCAACATGATGGAATCTCTTTTTACTATTTCAGTATTGTAATTAAGTTACCTGCAAATCAGGTTTTTGGTTGTTGTTGTTTTTGACACATCAGTCACTGACTAATTGTAGAATGATGTATATCTTAACCTCTACATATGCCTTAAAATAAGTAAATTGGATCTTGCCCTGAAATAGTGATAATCGGGAAGATGATTACAAGAAATACTCATTGAAATGTATATTTATTTTCCTTTCCAACTATCCTCCCTTGTATTTCTTTCTATTCCATTTTGACTAGTGTCTAACTCTACTTGTCATATAATATATGATATAGAGCTCTTTTGTTTGGACTGTCCCATGATAACAGTGTGCTTAATGCTGCTTATATTTATGCATTATAAAGGGCAAAACTATGAACAATCTGATTTTATTGGTTTTACGTTTGTAAATATAGATGAATCATACATAATATAATATGTTGGTGAGACAAAGTAATTTATTTGAAATGCTTTTTCTAGAATAATGTGGTTTAAAATATTTTTTCTCCTCACAAAAAAGCCCAATGGTGTATGT
Source organism: Azemiops feae (assembly GCA_023970755.1). Classification (NCBI taxonomy): domain Eukaryota; kingdom Metazoa; phylum Chordata; class Lepidosauria; order Squamata; family Viperidae; genus Azemiops; species Azemiops feae. Next base: position 3,103,027 of record JALGBA010004142.1, on the reverse strand, counting down.
CCCCCCCACAAAGATTACACTATATCAGGGGTAGGCAACCTTGGCTCTTTTATGACTCGTGACTTCAACTCCCAGAATTCCTGAGCCAGCCATGCTGAGGGGAAAGGGAGAGTTTCCAAGATGAGCCATGCTGGCTCAGGAATTCTGGGAGTTGAAGTCCACGAGTCATAAAAGAGCCAAGGTTGCCTACCCCTGCACTATATAAATATGGAGAAACTCCAGGCATATTCTCTCAACACAGAACACAGAATCATTGGGCTGAAAAGGACTTCATTGGTTTTCTAGTCCAAACTTCTGCTCAAGGCAGGAGCCTTATACCATCCTAGTCAAGTGGTTGTCCAGTCTATTTTTGAAAATCTCCAGTGACGGAGCACCCACAACTCCGGGAGGCAAGCTATTCCATTAATTAATTGTTCTCGCTGACAGAAAATTTGTCCTTCTAGGTTGGTTCTCTCCTTAATGAGCTTCCACCCATTACTCCTTGTCCCGCCCTCTGGTGCCTTAGAGAACAAATCAATCCCCTCTACTGTGTGCAGTTAAAAAGTATGTAACAAGTACCGTTGATATGTTAAAGCTTTCATGAAGATATTATCGAGATATAAATAGCAGTTATCAGAGACTATAAAACTTGCATGATAATACCTGTGTCTTTGAAGTAATAAAGTTTGCCGGAGAGATTTGCCATTTGGAACTTGCATGAAGCTTCTAATTAATAGTTTTTTAGTAACATGATTTGCCACCCTGTATTGATCTGAAAAAAATCTGCTTAAAGGTAAATTTTGTACTTCATTTCTAAAAGCACCCTATTCTCTGGAGCTAAATCTGAAAGTAGATAGGGGTGGCCATGGGTATCCAATTTCTTCCCTCTGTAGTATTAAATATTAATATATATTCTAAACTGAAAGATGGCATTGGTTCCATTTCTTTTATTTATCAAGAATTGCTAATATGTACTTGAAGTACCTGAAGTCACTTAAGGATAGGATATAGTTAGTTCTCTGATTTCTAGTAATTCTTTCTATCTTTAATCAAATTTGCTTAGATATTTTGAAGTCTCAATTAATCCAGGATGAACCAAAACAGGCACTGTAGTCAAGAAAATCATGGCTTCAATGTGTTAAGCTTGTTTTCCAGTGAATAGAGGATAAAGAGGTCATATCTTATTTATAGACATTGACTCCAATTCATATCTCTTTTTTTTTTGCAGTGTGATTATTCACTGTACCAAAGGTGAAATTTTTTATACGGGAGAACATTCTCATAGTGAAAAAAGCCTTACCAATTTTGCCCTATATCTGCATCAGACCAGAAATGTAGGGTTTTTCCCTACTAAAATTTGGATAATATATAAATGTTATAAATATGAAGTGAATGATTTGCTTGTAAGGTTCCATCTTCAGTTAAGAATTTTTTAATTAGTGGGTTACAACTTTGAATTTTTTTTTCAATCAGAATAGAGAATAGATGGGCCAGATGTCTGACTTACTCAAAGAGAATTTCAGTGGTGCAAATACTGCAGGTAACCGGCATTTCAAATATTAATTGGTGCATATATTGAACTTTGTATTTCTGAACAACTGCCAGGTGTACAAGGAAGACCTGACTGTGGAATGCTGCAAATGATTATAAAGCTGTCCTGCCCAACAAGCCAGTTGGTCTAGTGGTTAAGGCATCAGACTAGAAACTGGGAGATGGTGAGTTTTAGTCCCACCTTAGGCATGAAAGCTGGCTGGGTAACTTTAGGCCGGTCATTCGCGCTCAGCCCAATCCACCTCATGGGTTGTTGTTGTGGGGAAAACAGGAGGAGGAAGGAGTATTAGGTATGTTCGCTGCCTTGAGTTATTTATATCAATAAATGTGGGAAATAAATAAATGGTCACATGACTGTAGGTATGTGTGCATGCATGTGACCATTTAGGTGTGCTTTGTGGACTGTAAAGCAGTTATTCCATGAACATCTTAACTTCGGTTATAAAATGACCAGTCATTAAGCAAGGTCCAGTGGTGGGATTCAGCCAGTTCGCACCACTTCGGCAGAACTGGTAGCTAATTTTTTGTTGCCCAAGCCCAGAATGGACTTCCAGAAGCGGCATCCACACAGAGAACCGGTTGTTCACATATTTGAATCCCACCACTGGCAAGGTCTACCTATAATGAAGAATATAGTTGACATAGCATAATGGAATTGTATTTTACGGGTTACAAATATATTTCACTGATTACAAATGTGGTGCATACACAGACACAACGCACACACAAATACATATAAAAACTCAGTGCAAGATGTTGGTGCTTAAGTTTACAGCCCTGTCAGCCAGCAGTTTAGTACCGGATTAGCCAAAAGGAACATTTTTTTCAGAGCACCTTGCCTGTGTTTTAAATCATTAAGACAGGTCTTCAAGAAACATTGATATATTCTTGAAGAGGAAAATATTCTCTGTTTAAGTGTTTTGTTTGAGCAATATCTACTCCATAGGAGTGAGATTGGCACAGTGGCTAGGATTGAAGAATGATTAATTTGTTGGATTAGAACAGGAAATCCACCTTCAACTATGGAACCTCAGTAGGTGATTTTGGGGCAGTCATCATCATCAATTCTGTCTGTCTGTCTCCATCCATCCATCCATCCATCCATCCATCCATCCATCCATCCATCCATCCATCCATCCATCCATCTAATTTATTTCCTGCCCATCTCGTGGTTCAAGATGACTTTATTCACAGTTCTACAAGAAAGGAAGGAAGGAAGGAAGGAAGGAAGGAAGGAAGGAAGGAAGGAAGGAAGGAAGGAAGGAAGGAAGGAAGGAAGGAAGGAAGGAAGGAAGGAGCACGACATAAACTTATAATATATTATATACACATGTATCTCTACAGCCAACAATAAAACATTTAAACATAATGCCTGAACCGCGACTTACTAAATTTACATTGATTGTATCCCTGCCAATTATAGCAGACTTTCAATTGCTAAAATAAGTTATATAGATGAATAGGCCTCCAATTGGTTTCTACATAAAATTTGGCCACTCTTAAGAAACCTCACTCAGGGGATGCTAGATAACTATGTCTTCTCCACTCTAATTTTATTAGCATAGTCTTAATTAAATATTAAATATCTCACTTCTAATGAGATGGGCAGCTATATAAATTTGATCAATCCATCAATGAAGTGCATTATGTAATTAAATTGCTCAATGTTCGTCTGACATAAATTTGATGGAGTAAATAGGGATCCAAATGTAGCTGGCTGAGAGAATACAGTGAATACCTTCTTCACAAGGAGGAGATTTTTCTTCATTATTTAGAGCAGGAAATGAACACCATAAAAAAGCTCGAAGGAGGACAATGCCGTTCATTGCTCATTTAGGGCTGTTGGTTGAAGTCCAGTTTAAGCAAAAAATTGGATTAAACAACGTTTTCTGGAATAGATCGCTTACATGCGTCAGGCACTGCTTGTATTTCTCTGTTAAAAGGAGCAATGCAACATGTTCCACTGACTCAGTCTTTTTCCTCATGCTCATATGTGGTTTTCAAGTATCTGCTTACTAAAAGTACCAGTGACATAACATTAAATCTGTCAAAAGTGAAAGCTCTCCTCTGTCCAGTGTAGTAATGCAAAGCAAATAAATAGGTAGTTTAAAATTACTCTTTACGTCAGTAAATAAGTATAACATTCAAGCATCTTTGTAGATCAAAATTTCAAATCAATTCTTTAATCACTTCCCTGATCTTCTTTAGATATAAGTAGGTCATAAATTCTGAGGAAAAACTTGCAAAAATTGTTTATTTCCAATGGAGCTCTTCTATTTGTAAAGGTGTCTTGCAGAATTAGTGAGATGAGCTCAATGGAGAAAACAATTTGAATTATTGGCTAAAGCGTACTTTTTCTCCCTTTGAACTTATCCCACTAATTCTGCAAGACACCTTCACAAATAGTAGGAGAGCCTCATTGGAACTAAGCAATTTTTAAAGTCTAGTTCTAAATACATATTGGCATTAGGCACACATGATCAAAATTGATTGCAAGTATTTCAAATGAACAGTCTCTAACAGAAGAATTATAGCAGCTGCTTTATCTTCCTGACTTCAAAAACTTTAAGGACCCCGGGGGATCATTTGTGTTGTGCCATTCACCATCTGTCAGAACAGTTGATTTCTCCAAGTTATGAAGAAAGCTGAGTAAACTCCTTTACCTCTTGAAGTAAAAATGGACTGTAGGCCTCACAAATAAATAAATCTTAAAAGACCAGACTGAAATATGTTTTCTAGGCATTTCAATTTTTTATTGGAATGAATTTTATATTTGTAAACTGTATAACCTGATTATATTGCTGTAATATATTGCCTTTCTTTCTACTCCATTAAACTGAGAGTTACAAATTTTAATTTATTTATTTTTACACACATGTATTTATCTCTAGGGGCTATAAAGCTAAGAGCAGTACAGGTAGTTCTCAACTTACAACAGTTCATTTAGTGACCATTCAAAGTTACAACAACACAAAAAAGTGACTTATGACCATTTTTCACACTTATGATCATTGCAGCATCCCCATGGCCTTGGGATCACAATGCAGATTCTTGTCAACTGACTCATATTTACGACAGTTGCAGTGTCCCAGGGTCATTGCAATCCCCTTTTGCAACCTTCTGACAAGCAAAGTCAATGGGGAAGCCAGATTCACTTAACAACCATGTTGCTAACTTCACAACTGCAGTGATTCACTTAACACTGTGGAAAGAAAAGTCGTAAAATGGGACAAAACTCACTTAACAAACATCTCACTTAGCAACATAAATTTTGGGCTCAGTTGTGGATGTAAGTCAAGAACTGCCAGTATTTGATATAACACAATCAGCACATTTTGGGCTGTGATGATGTGAATGTAATGCTATCTCATAAGTAACTTTCCAGATTTCAGATTTGTATCTCATGAACTCATAATATTTTTCGAGAGTTGAAAAGGATGATATCAGGATTTTATCAGTAACCAAGGGATTCCAATCTTCTATATTGTACACACTTAGTTATTTTAGCTGGTGGCTCTGGGCAGTTTACAATTGTTAAAAACATTTAAACACAAAGAACAATACAAAAACGGCACAAGACACAAGATTAACAATAGCATGTTTTTCTTTTTATATTATGCATTCTTTTAAAATTGTAAACTTCCCTGAGTTTTGGCAACCTAGAAATCTAATAAATAAATAGCCATTAAATATATACCAAGGATAGTCAACCTGATTGCTTCAGAATTCAACTCCCACGAGGTCCAGAGAGCATCACCAGTGCAAGGAGTTATTTGAATTTCAGTCCAAAACACCTGAAAATCACTGAATGGTCTGCTGTTAATGTGTAACTTATTGAGTTTGGGTTATGAGACAGGATCTTAAAAGAAAGCAAATATGTTTGAAGAAACAAATCAGATAGTATGATTTGCTTTGGTTTTTCTTGGCATGAATTTAAAACCATATTTATTTTAAGTATTTAGAATGCGTAAAGATCATATGTTTTGACAAGTGAGGTTGATATTGCAGCTTTTTTTGTGTGTATTTTGAATGCTGTCAGATAATAGAAAGCAGCAGATAACAGAACAGCATTCTCCAATCTAATGCCCTCCAGGTGAGTTGGAACTGCAGCCTAGAATTTGCAGGTAGTTGAATTTTGGGGAAAGTTACAGCATTTTATTTTTATTTTTATTTTTAAGTGGTCCATTGTGTGCATTAGGCACCATAGGGCTATACTAGCAATTACAGTAAATAGGATCGTTACATTATCAAACACCAATAAAAATCTCCTACATGAGAGCCAATGCATCAAAGTATTACACAAAAAGCAAAAGATAAGGATAATAATATAGGACAATCTCATTTCCTAGTTAAATTTGCAATTTTTAAAGAAATTATTATAAGACATTTCCACTGAATTTGAGCAGAAGGCTAGGGATGCCACATGGTTTTTTTTGGCAGTTTCTAGCAAGAATTCCCTCCTTCCTACACTCTCTGCTTTGATTCCCTGCTTTGGATTTTTTTTTTTTAAGTAAAAAACATTTTCTATTTCTTAAAGTGACATTTCACTTTCATGTGTCTCTGGAACTCTTTCTGATATAGGAATATACCTTTTAGCCACTTGCCTTCTTACTTATGTTTTGTCTGTATTTTAATATTATTGAGCCCTATACTATACCAACCATGAAGGGATGTTTACACGTAGCCTCAAATGGGAGAAGATATATTAAGTAGTTCTGAAATTACTAATTTATGTCATTCAAACATGTTTTACATTTTGGAAATTTCTAGATTGTAACTTTACACTAATACATGTGTGAATTGCTGCATCATTCCTGTATTCTTCGAAATCAGTAGGCATGTAGCTCACCCAAGTCTTTGGAACAGACTGGTTAGCTGGCAAAGTATTGGATGAAGCCTGCTGGTTTGAGCCAGCCTGGGCCATAGCATTGAATTAAAGGTGAGTGAAATAAACCTAGAAAATGTGGCCCCATTTCCCCTTCCTTCTTCCAGTTAGGGGGGCCAGAAATCACTGTAACGATCTTGCTTCTCAATATAAACCTGCAATGAAAGGTATTAAGTAGTACTGTACACTGTTAAGTTTCAGTAATACAGATACAGAGCAGATTAAAAAAAAGATTTAATTGCAAATTACTAGTTTTAATATAAATAATTTTTACCTTGTAGAATTTAGCAGACATGGTAGGTGTGTGTGTGTGTGTGTGTGAGAGAGAGAGAGAGAGCAAGAGTGAGAGAGAGCGACAAAGAGAGATGTAAAAAAGATGTTGAGACTCTAGAAAGAGTACAGAGAAGAGCAACAAAGATGATCAGGGGACTGGAGGCTAAAACATATCAGGAAAGGTTGATGGAATTGGGTATGTCTAGTTTAACGAAGAGAAGGACGAGGGGGGACATGATAGCAGTGTTCCAATATCTCAGGGGCTGCCACAGAGAAGAGGGAGTCAAGCTATTTTCCAAAGCGCCTGAAGGCAGGACAAGAAGCAACGGATGGAAACTAATCAAGGAGAGAAGCAACCTAGAACTAAGAAGAAACTTCCTGACAGTTAGAACAATTAACCAGTGGAATAACCTGCCTCCAGAAGCGGTGAATGCTCCAACACTGGAAGTTTTTAAGAAGAAACTGGACAGCCATTTGTCCGAAATGGTATAGGGTTACCTGCCTGAGCAGGGGGTTGGACTTGATGACCTCCAAGGTCCCTTCCAACTTTATTATTATTATTATTATTATTATTATTATTATTATTATTATTATTATTAGAGAGAGAGAGAGAGAGAGTTAGTCAATCAACCAGACATAATAGCAGTAGACAAGGACCTGAAGACAGTTGTCTGTGGCACCAAAGCTGGAGAATAGTTCCAACAGATCCAAGAAGCGTCATCAGAACTCTATGTCCAGAAAAGTGTAGAGTTAGGAACAGCTAAGAGACTGTACAGAACCCTCAAACTCCCAGGCTTCTGATAGAGGAACCCAGGTTGAGGAAGACATATCCACCCATATGGGTGAGAAGGGATTTTTTATTTTAATTTCCTGTGTGCCCAGTTTACAGGTGAACATGGAAAATCCAGAAACCAATGAAAAGAGTTAATTTTGGTTCCCAGTATGGAGAAAGACAGAGGAATGTGGGCAACAGATGCAATGAGTTTTAGTGACAGAAGAAAATTGAGCTACACTTGAGACAGGCAATTCTGATTGGCCTAGACTTCCAAACTTCAGTATGTCAATAGGGTTACTGAAGAAAATTTATTGAGCCGCTTAAGAAAACAAAAGTGCTAGGAGGCCAAAAGGATTAGTAAATGTTATGTACAAAATGGAACTCTGCTGGGCAAGATAGGATGCAGAATAGAATGGAACAGCAGGATAATATCACATATTATTTATTTATTACATATTACATAATACCATGCAGGAGAATAGTTCAGACAGTCATTGCATTAATGAAGCAAAGGCCATAAATCTTTAAATGTACCACATATCCTATCTATAACTGCGAGTTGGTAATACAGGCCGAAAATGTTAATCAAGATAAAAGACCTGTCCTGTGACAGCATAATAATGATCTCCAAAGGCAACTAAACAGGTTTTTGCAGAGATTTGTGAAATAAATTAAGACACATTTCTGAATAGATCAAGCTCAGCAGTTGAGGGCTGTCTGCAGGTGAAGATGTCTTTCTAAGCATCCTTGAATCAGAGGAATGCTGTGGATATAATTTACTTGGACTTCAGTAAGGCATTTGATAAAGTAGATCACAACCTACTACTTGATAAGATAGAAAAATGTGGGTTAGACAGCATCACCACCAGATGGATTCGTAGCTGGCTGACCGGCCGTACTCAGCATGTGGTCCTCAATGGAACCGCATCTACATGGAGGGAAGTGTGCAGTGGGGTGCCCCAGGGCTCTGTTCTGGGGCCAGTGCTCTTCAACATCTTCATCAACGATTTGGACGAGGGGATATATGGGGAACTCATCAAATTTGCGGATGACACCAAGCTGGCGTGAATAGCCAACACTCCAGAAGACAGGCTTAAGATACAGGAGGACCTGGACAGACTTGAACACTGGGCGCTATCTAACAAAATGAAATTCAGTGGTGAAAAAAGTAAGGTTCTACATTTAGGCAAGAAAAACCAAATGTACAGGTATAGTATAGGGGGTACCTTGCTCAATAGTAGTAACTGTGAGAGGGATCTCGGAGTCCTAGTGACAATCACTTAAATATGAGCCAGCAGTGTGCTGCAGCTGCCAAAAAAGCCAACACAGTGCTGGGCTGCATTAACAGAGGGATAGAATCAAGATCACGTGAAGTATTAATACCACTTTACAATGCCTTGGTAAGGCCACACTTGGAATACTGCATCCAGTTTTGGTCACCACGATGTAAAAAAGATGTTGAGACTCTAGAAAGAGTGCAGAGAAGGGCAACAAAGATGATTAGGGGACTGGAGGCTAAAGCATATCAGGAACGTTTGCTGGAATTGGGTATGTCTAGTTTAATGAAAAGAAGGACTAGGGTGACATGATAGCAGTATTCCAATATCTCAGGGGTTGCCACAAAGAAGAGGGAGTCAAGCTATTCTCCAAGGCGCCTCAGGGCAGGACAAGAAGTAATGGATGGAAACTAGTCAAGGAGAGAAGCAACCTGGAACTGAGGAGAAACTTCCTGACAGTTAGAACAATTAACCAGTGGAACAACCTGCCTCCAGAAGCGGTGAATGCTCCAACACTGGAAGTTTTTAAGAAGAGACTGGACAGCCATTTGTCCGAAATGGTATAGGGTTTCCTGCCTGAGCAGGGGGTTGGACTCAATGACCTCCAAGGTCCCTTCCAACTTTATTATTATTATTATAAAAGTGAGAGGTTTTGAGTGGTGTCATGCAGCAGCATAGGGACTAGCCAGTTTGTACTTAATATTTCAAACCCACTTTCTATTCATCTGGAAAAACTGACTAGATCTACACAATCTTACCTCAAGATAAACCTACAAATCTTTAAAACACTCCCCGCCCCTCCCAAAACTCCTTCTCTTTTTCTTTCCATTGTGACAGAGGTGGTTTCTCTGTTGAGAAGATTTGCTAATCATGATTGCTGATGGGTCCAGGAAGATGTCTGCGTTAGCAAAGCTTCGAAGGGCATTTTGTTGGCTCACTGAGCTAGGGGAATTGTGGGAATTCCAGAATGCTGTAATGTTTACCGGTTCAAATTATAGCATAAATTTTAATAGATCTGAGACCTCAGTTTATCAGTGCCCTATTCTAGTGTTTAGGAAAGTATTTAAGATGATTAATAGTGCAATCCTGTGTATGATTCCACCCAAGCGAATCTTAGGACACCTAACTCAGACAAATAAACTTCTTTTATTTCTAGCAGTACTTCTCAACATAGAGATTTCTATCGCTAGCATTTATATAGTACCCCTAATTAGATATATACTTCCTCTGTTCCTTCAGAATACTAGATGTTGCCATCTGGTTTGTTTGTATAAGTGTAAAAAATAATTAGGCTCAGAATGAATGGGCACTTTGATTTATTTCTGCGTAATGACAGTATAAGTTGAAAATGAAAGTGACTTGTTTCTACATGCCCAATGCCAATATCTTGGAGATTGAATAAAATAAAATTTTAGGGGTGTCTCTATGTGTATTTGAATAGAATAATTTTATATTTGCTTTTTAAAATTGGGAATATACAATAACAATTTCTGAAGAATCCTTTTATTGCATATGGTTACTTGAGCAGAATTTTGATGGGATAGTTTAAAACAAATTAACCTTTTCATGCAGTAATAATATTTTTATGGGTTTTGTATGTTTCATCAAAATCATGTCAGGTACAATTGGAATAGTAAGATGAGGCTTCCTCTTAAGCATTTAAAGGTAGTTTTGGTTTCCTGAAACTCCTATCGAAGTATCTATAGCAGTGTCTAAGGCTTGGGCACCAATCTCGGGAGGATTTCTGAACAATTAATGCTCTTTGTTTCCAGATTTGGACACCAGATCTTTCTTTGATCTCTAACGATAAGGGCGACTTGAAAATAGCTTAATTGGATTTCCTGCTTAATAGTATTAGCTACTGCTTTGGCTTAGTTGAGCTTTAATGCCTTTCCTGATTATAAGGCTACAATTAAATGAGATTCTAAGTAATAATGTGCAGTGGAACTAAATGTGTGTTTACTATAAAAGCTAGAACTCATACTTATGAATAGCATTATGAATAGCATATCTGCCTCACTCATCTTCAGTTTAGTTTTTCAATTAAAAAAATGGAAAACTGATGTAATTCATACAAGTTTCCAAATGTCAGCTTCTAACAAAACATGGTTATTTTGTTGCTGGTAAAGAGGCAACATAAACATGAACCGTACTGTACTTGTAACTAATTTCACTTCCTATTAGAAATAGGTGTTTAAATCCTTTGTATTTCAGCTCCTGTTTGGCAATTAAGAAACAAGTATCCATAGAAATGAGCATCTGATTACAGGGACGAAGTCTGAAGTATGTTTTCACTAATGGAAAAAGTATTTAGATGGTGATTCGAGTCCCTGTACATATAGTACTAGAACATCGATAAACTTTTACCTTTTCCCCTGACCATGGGAACATTAAAGGTACTTCAGAAGTCTCCCCCCCCCTTTTTTTTCATTTCTATTAAAAAAAATTAACCTTCCTCAGCTTGATGGCACCTACTTCTATTGACCAATTTATATAACTCTCTGAATATAGCATAGCATAGCTACCCAAATTATGGAAGCTGAGGTCTAATATGTGGAAGTCACCAACTTGGTGAAGATGGTCCTGTGGTACTCGTGCTGCTTTGGGTCTTAATAACAGAGCTTTAATGAGTAGTGGCTGGGCAGGTAATGGGTAGATGCCTGTATGTTAACCTTGTGCTGTAGTCAGTTATAGCTCAAAGGGATTTATCATACCAGAAGGAGAAGGACTATAAGCAAGGAAGGAACTGATTAAAATGCCATGCTCTGTCTCTTGCTCCAAACTCACTGTATATGAAAGTGTCACCAGAATGATCCATTCAGAGGAATGTTCCAAATTGAGGCGCGCGTATATTTGAGAATGAGACATGCCGAATAAGTGTGACATCTTTGTTAACTAAACATTCATAGGACTTGACTTCTCTGCAATAGAAGATTCAACAGCGAGTGGGGAAGCATGCTAAAAGCAGTGTCCTCCTGTGGTCCCTTTTTTGCAAGCATTGTGACATAGCACGCATGTATGAAAGGGACCGAACTTGAAGGGCAGTGCTTGCTTTCATTCTTTCGATGAGAGGAACAAGGTCCTGTGAAACACCCATTGGTGCATGGATGGCTTGAGTGAAACTTAAATATCAGTTGAAGTATGTGTTATGTGTCATCTTTGTAGAAGCATACCCCTGATAAAAATTACTGCTGGCTTTTCAAACAGCCACATTTTTTTTTTCTTTCTCTCTTGGAATATTGCCTTGTCACTCTTTTTTGTAACTTGGAAGCTGCTGAAGAGACTGCAGTGCAATGCTGTACTAGGAACATATTGCAAAGAGAGCTCAACCCAGCTGTTCCTCTTCTTAGGCATCTTGGTCCTTTATATTTTGCTGTATCGGTTGACATTCCAGTTGAGACCATTCATTGCTGTCTTGATTGTCTTTTACCCTTTACGCCCTTCCTGGTCTCAAGACTGTTTAGGAAACAAAATATGGGATGGTGAGCTGTCAAACTTTTCCTTTAAAGCGGTTTGCTGTAAGTCAGAACTGTAAACATGACCCAAAACCTGTAGTATCCTTTTTGTGGCTTCCAGATCACCTCTGATTGTTTTGTTTGTTTGTTTGTGTTTTTCTTTTTGCTTTGGGTGTGGGTTGGGATTGTATCTGTGCATTTCTGGAGGATATTAAGGGGCAAAGTTATTGCATTAAGTCTTATAGATGCTTAAGGCAGTCATTTCATTCCTTAATATTTCCAAAACATTTCCCAGAATAGGACTGTATCCATTTTTGGAGTGTAGCCTGGGGCTCTTGGAAGTTTTGGACCTCTGGTGTAAGTGATGGGAGCAGGGCTTGATCCTTCAATCTGCAAGAGGGTGAGATATTTTCTGGGCTGAGAGCTCTGTAGCTCCACTGATGCTGCAGTATAATGGATAATCGTGTTAGGCTCTTAGAATGCAGTTAATTACTTCTCTCTGTTAGTGACTCACCAAAAATTTAGAAAGGTCATGGAAAGGTTGGAGAGTGTATTTTTAGGCCTTATTCTGCACTGTGTTTTAGGACAAAAAATGCTGCTGCTATAGATACAACCCCTTCCCTCATACAGATGGAAATCCTGCCTTGCCCTAAACCTTAATAAATTCATTGTATGCATTGCGAAAATTGAAGGCATAGGGCAGTGTGAATTTGTTAGCTTGTCTTGACAGCCATATTTTGTTGCTTTGACAAATTTGCACCTCCTAATGCCTTTTGGGTAGGAGAATCTGGTTCTACATAATGCAAGCTGTCCTAATACAGTCCTGAACTATTTCTCTTTTCCATTTAGTTATCATTGTTCTTGCAGTTTTAGATATCATGATTTGGCATTCAGGACGTGCTGTGAGTTGATGTGTCTACATGGTTGATGGTACTCATCATGTTCTTTTAGACCAGGGGTGTCAAACTGCCGGTCTGCGGGCCGGATGCATCATGCAGAAGCCGCGCCCATCTCATTGTCGGCAATGAGAAAACCGTCCCGATACGTTGCGCGACATCACGTGACGTCGTGAGCTTGACATGTCTGTTTTAGACTAAATTTTAAGGCACATGTTGAAGTGGTTCAATTACTAAACCAAATTTTATGTATGTATGTATGTATGTATGTATGTATGTATGTATTTAAATTTCTGAGATGGATGCCTTTTAACCATCTGACCAAGGCATCTTGAAAAATGAATAGAATAAAGTTCAAAGCAACATTAATACCAAACCCAAATAAGTTATATTCCTTTCCAATTGCAGTCCTATAGGATACAGCTACTCCTCGACGTACGACCACAATTGAGCCCAAAATTTCTGTTGCTAAGTGAGACATTTGTTAAGTAAGTTTTACCCCATTTTATGACCACTTTTGCCACACTTGCTAAATGAATCACTGTAGTTGGTAAACTAGTAACACGGTTGTTAAGTGAATCCGGCTTTCCCATTGCCTTTGCTTGTCAAAAGCTCGCGAAAGGTGATCACATGACTTTGGGGCACTGCAACGGTCATAAGAATGAACCAGTTGCCAAGCATCTGAATTTTAATCAGATTATCATGGGGGATGCTTCAAAGGTCGTAACTGAAAAATGGTCATGTCATTTTTTTCAGTGCCATTGTAACTTTGAACGATCATTAAATAAACTGTTGAGGAGACTACCTGTAAATCATCTTAATTCTAAATGGGAGAATGGTAAGCAGGTGCAGGAAACTGCTTTGGGCAGGGAATCCCTGCCCCTGATCTGAGAATTAGATCTTTTCTCTGAACAGAAAAATCTGAAGTTTCATTTGATTATGTCAGTACTTAGGTCACATGGTGGGGCTATTATAATATAGGATCTGGATGTTCTCATTGGAAAAGTCATTGAAGTCAAAGAAATCAGGAACCAGGATAAGTTCAAAAGCACTAGGAGTTTATTTTGTGCTACCATATGCAAGAATCTGAACTACTAATGGTCAAGGCAAATTGGCGTTAGATAAGAGTCTTCAAGGGAGGCTAGACATAGGTCTCTTATGGGGGGTATAGTGACTCCAAAGTGATTCATGTGTTTGATCCCTGCCCTCAGGCTCAGCCTGCTCATCTCCTACAGTTGTAGGCAGCAACATCAAGCTCTCCAAGTGTGTTGGCCGAAGTCCATGCTGTTGAGGAATATTGAGAGCTGCAAACAAAGCTGGAAAGTTTTAAGCTGAGGAAGTGTGACATGAGCTGCAAGCACAAGTGTTAAATGCCAACAAAAAGACTATACCGATATAATTGTCAAATTATCTATATGCTCCTGATTTAATTCTACAAAACTATGTCATTGGGAAGGCAATACTGAAGTCTCTGATCCTACAGACTACATTATTTCATTTTTTCTTTGACTAATACTGTCTTTCCTGTGATTGCCCCTCCTGGTCCCTCACCCTTTTAGCTTCTTGGTAAGGCCATCTAAATCAGCTTTTTTTACCAGGCACTGGCATAGAGTGAAGGTATCTGGAGCAGGCTGTGGAGCATCCCAAGAGGATGACTAACACACTGAGTTTTGGTTTTTTGATTCTGTGGTTGTGGTTTAATGGTTTATGATTTTATAGCTTTGGATTTTATTGTTATTGTGAGCTGCCCAGAGTTGTGCTTAAGATTGGCAGCTGTATAAATACTTTTTTACCAGGCACTGGCATAGAGTGAAGGTATCTGGAGCAGGCTGTGGAGCATCCCAAGAGGATGACTAACACACTTGAGTTTTGGTTTTTTGATTCTGTGGTTGTGGTTTAATGGTTTATGATTTTATAGCTTTGGATTTTATTGTTATTGTGAGCTGCCCAGAGTTGTGCTTCAGATTGGCAGCTGTATAAATACTTTAAATGAAGGAATGAATGAATGCTACACTTCTGACACAAATCAACTTTCACTGAGGTGATATTAGAGATGTGATAGTCAAGTTGAGAATTAGAAGAGGGGACATTTGATCCAGTCAGGTTACATTGAGCTGTCAGAATACAAGATTTCTCTGCTGCTTGGCTCCTCACCTATTCCATCAGAGGGTCTTGTGCATCTGTCACTTTATTTGTTCCCTTGGCATATTTCCTCTGTAAGAAAGAAATAGGATGAGCAGTAGACAAGCATAGAATTGTTACCAGTGAAAAGCAGGTGGTACGTTTTGGATGTCCCCTTATAAAATCTTGTGTTTGATGCAGGACGATAGCATGGTAAAAACCTCATCTGGAAACTCCCTAACAGTTTCTGCTAGGGAGATAATACAGTAGTCAGAATGACCCAAATACACCGGGAAAATTAAAGGAATAATGATAATAAACAGGTTCCCCGTGTTTAGGTTTCATATGAAAATAGATAAGCCTAGTTCAGGGGTAGGCAACCTTGGCTCTTTTATGACTCGTGGACTTCAACTCCCAGAATTCCTGAGCCAGCCATGCTGAGGAGAAAAGGAGAGGTTTCCATGCTGAGCCATGGTGGCTCAGGAATTCTGGGAGTTGAAGTCCACGAGTCATAAAAGAGCCAAGGTTGCCTACCCCTGGCCTAGTTCATATTAAAACTCAGTCTTACTGTTAAGACAGTGTTGATTTTAGTTAAGTTAAGGCTTTAACATTTAACGTGCACCAGGGAAACATTTTTAAAGCAAGGAGATATGTGAAATGCAATCTTTCACAAGCTTTAGGATTAAGAGACTAAGCAGCTTTTGGAAATGGCATCAAAGGGGCATTACTCTGTTAGCAGGTATTAAAAGCAAAAAGGTCCCACTAGATTTAGCAGATTTAAATTTGGATTCATTTCACTGATGATTTTTAAAAACGTAATCATTTGAAATTTTAGATGGCTTCTTGTTTTCTTGAGATTAATATGTATTTGAAGATACAGGAACCCATGTGTCCATTCAGTTAATAATTAATCCATTGATGTCAGCCCAGAATTGTGAAGTAATTACAATGCATAAAATGAGATTTGAAACAAGTGCTCTCACGGATGGTTTTGTTGGCTTTAAATTTGGCTGATTGAGGTCTTCTTCTTTTAAATGGAAATATCAAGGAAAAACAAGCTATGTGTTTACACATTTAATATGGATAGAAATAGTTAAATACTTTATCGATTGTTTAAAACTTGCATTATTATTACTTGATTAACTGTCTACTTGAATTTATGAAGGTACGGCACTTTGGTATCTTTATTTAAAAGGATGCTTAAACTGGCATTACATTTTTCAGTGTATATGTCATGCATTAAGCTAATGCTTTATCTGTGCTTCACAACATGAACCATAGCTTATTGAACGAATCATTAGTAAGACATTGACCGATGGGGAGCCTTTCTACTTATCATGTGCAATTGGACCTCTCATTCCTGGCTATGGGCTATGCTGCCTGTGGAAAATGCATGAGTTGCTTTGCATTAATCTTTCCGTATATCTCCACTTGGCTGTAGTTAAAGCTACTCCAGCCAGTTTCAAACAAAAGATGCAGCAGTTTCTACTAACCCGTCATCCTAGGTTAGCAACAAGCAATCCTATATGCGGTGCAAAACAGCAAGCCCCACATTCCTTTTCAGGGCAGGTTAAACTCAGAAAGATGCATTTGGTGGCCTTCCCATTTTTTGTCCTTAGCACTTGATATTTGGGAACATACTCTAAACACGAAGGTGCTCAGCTTTTCCCAATCGGATGCCCTCTCGATCATGGGTCTCCAACCTTGCCCAGTTTATGATTGGCTGGCTGAGGAATTCTGGGAGTTGAAGTCCACAAGTCATAAAATGGCCAAGGTTGGGGACCTCCACTCTAGAAAGATAGGAACCGCTGTTTTCCAGAATGGATCATCTACTCCTGCCGTTCCAGATTATGCTTTACTGATCAGACCTGGGATGTTCCAGCTGTAGACCAATGTAGACTACAGTGTTTTCTTAGCATTTCAGTAACATCTTCAGATGCTGCTGTTGGGGACAGAAAAATAGTGAGAGAACTGCTTTGGCAGAAGGCCTGTCCCCCTTCAGAATGCATAGCAGCCTCCTTAGCTATGCATCCCCAAGGCAGCCTTCGGCCTCCAACTTGCTCACTGATTTGGAGAGCTTTCTCCTTACGCCATATCCTCTTTGCTTTTTATGGCTTTATTACTGTTGCTTTGTGGGTGATAGTTGTTTTTACCATTCCTGATAAAGTTTCTGCCTCTTTCTATGTGGCCATGGACATTTTAAATCTTGTTTACATTAATTAATTATTGTACAGGTGGTCCAAAATTTCTGATGCTAAGCAGCACAATTGTTAAGTGAGTTTTGCCCCATCTTATGATCTTTCTTGCCACAGTTGTTAAGTGAATCGCTGCAGTTGTTAAGTTAGTAATATGGTTGTTAAGTGAATCTGGCTTCTCCCATTGACTTTGTTTGTGAGAAGGTCGCAAAAGGGGATCACATGACCCCGGGACACTGCAACCATCATAAATATGAACCAGTTGCCAAGCGCCTGAATGTGACCATGGGGATGCTAGAACGTTCGTAAATATGACATATGGTCATGAGTCGCTTTTTCCAGAGCCTTTGTAACTTTGAATGGTTGTAAATTCAGAGCTACCTGTACTGCAAATTGATTTTCACCAGCTTGCTGCTGCATTTTTTTTCTGCTAGCGTGGGCCTGTGTCAACTCTTCGGCTTGCTGCCAGCGCTGCCTTCTCAGGGAAGGGGATGGTTGACGGATCCTCCGGAGCAAGAGACTTGGACTTATTTCCCTGCTCAGAGTTTAATTGTACTGTTGCAGTTTGTTCCATGTGTGTCTTGGTAACTTTGAAAGTTACTGCGCTGGTATTTTTAGTTTTATTCTCAAAGGTAGAGAAGAAGCACAACTGTGGGAACACTGTTCCCTTTTTCCGGGACGTTGTGTGACTATCTCTTATGGAGGTGGCATTCTTTGTAATTAAGGCCTTTCCATTTCAATTCCTGCAATCTTGAATAGAAATAAAGAATTGGCACCTCATGGCGTTCCTCCAAAGATATAATTTCTTTAAGAGTCAAAGTAATTGCTAAATGGTATATCGACTCTTAATGCCCACGTCTTTCTAAAGTAAAGCACTAGCACCGATGATGTTACCTAGTTTGGATAATGAAACATCTGCAAGAAAGCAGCCTAACTCAGAGAGCACCAAGGACCCCTCTTTCTGTAGTAGCTTCTTAGATGGACAGATGCCCATCGCTTAGAGCAATGCCAATAATGGGATCACACTGAGTACTTAATATCATACTGTTCAACATTTCAGTCTGGGCCAATCATGGTTAACATAATTATACCTTTCTGAAGAATGCATGTAAGCAACCCATTTCCTAAATTCCTATGTATCAGCTTTTTTTTCTCTTTGCAATTAAAGTTAATTTAACCATTGCACAGGACATTTCTTCCCAATTTTTCATTTTAATGTAGTTTCCAGTATAAGAACACTTAAAGATTTCAGCCTTATTCTGCAAAGTATTCCTTGGCTTTCCTGGCCTTTAATTCAGCGGTGGGATTCAGCCGGTTCGCACCACTTCGGCAGAACCGATAGCTAACTTTTTGTTGCCCAGGCCCGGAATGGACTTCCGGAAGCGGCACCCACACAGAGAACCGGTTGTTCACATATTTGAATCCCACCACTGCTTTAATTACTACTTTGAACTTTTGACATAGTGGTTCAATCTTTGCTGCTTTTATGTAGCACAAATCCATAAGAGCAAACATTTTGAGGTGTGTTGTTTGCATACTGTTAGCAGGGTAAATTCAAGAAATGAGCATGTTAAAAACAAAGCAAAAGAAAACACAATTTGATAATAGTGCAGGAATTGTTAGGGAAGCTCTCCTTAAAATCCTAGTTGTCCTTTTAGGGTTTAAAGAAAAATTGACATAGTCAGCCCAGTACAATGAGATATCAGCAGTATTTTGTGTGAGATATTTGGAAGGTTTAAATCTTGTTTTAAAAAGCAGTTTTTCAATGCTTATCATTTAACATTTTGATAAAATGCTAATTTGGTAGACATCCTCTGTATTTTAATTTGTCTTAATTCTGCATTTTCACTGACACCAATAGAAAATGAACAAGAAATATTGAATAAACAAAAATGTTTGAGATGATTTCTGTATAATACATAGTAAAATAGATAGTTCCAGATAAAAAGGATGTTGCCAGAATGATTCAGTTTGTTTTGAATGTTAACTGCAGTGATTCCTCAGATTAGTGTTACATGATAAATAGACCTTGTACATGGCAGAAATTGCAAAGCAGTGGACATAAAATAAATGCACCAAGATGATTATTTTTCTAGAACATTTTTTTCATCTATCATTTTCTTTGATAAAAAAAAGGGCCCCTCAGTATTTTCTATCTTATTTTGGATTTCTTAGAATGCATCCTTTTCTCATGTCAGACTAATTCTCTTTCCCAATATGGATCTACTTCTCCCAAATGCTTTCGCTGTCATATATTGTATACCAGAGCTTGCCCTGTTGATCCTCCAAATGGCTATAATTCAGATCAGAATTTTCTTTCTCTAGGATGATTACTTTCTTAAATTTTATTTTATTTATATCCGGCTTTTGTTATTTTGTGTTAGAAATCACTCAAGGAGGTAAACATAGTTAACACTCCTTCCTCCTCTTATTTTCCCTACAAAAACAACCCAGCTGGCTTTCATGCCTAAGGCAGGATTAGAACTCACAGTCTCTTGGTTTTTAGCCTGATGCCTTAGCCACTAGACCAAAGTGATTACTTCTTCCGCTTCCCCTTCTTTTAATAGAACTTTTAAAAAAGTATGTGTGTGTGTACAAACAAGAAGGGGGAATGGGGGAAAAGTAGAAATGGGATCAGGTAAATAACAGTTTAAGAGCGTGGTGAAGTTACGTTTTTTCTTTATAAGTGTTAAAGACATCTGAATATTTTTGATCCCCCAAATCACGATTAAAGTCTATATAGAATACAAATAGCAATAATGACAAATAATACAATATAGATTTTATATTTCATAATTAAATTACAATAAATTTCTATAATAATAATAATAAAGGGTTATGATAATAAATAATACATAATAATAAAGGCTATTAATGTAGAAAAAGGAAAAGGAAAGAAAAAAGTAAAAAAAAAAATGAAAAATATAAAAGACTAAAAATTACCAAAGCAGTACCAAAAACTACTTGCTTACAAATTATATTCCTCCCTCCCGTTGTACCCTGGCTTTGATTGCAACAAATATATTAGGAAATGTTTCTGAATCTGTATTTGCATCCATTCATCTTAGAAACCAAACTCTAAATATCTACACTTGTTTGGTTTTTTAACATGATATGTAAGGGAGCCATTCTTGCTTAAATTCAGTTAAACCTGTGAATATATGTTGTTATTTTCATTCTCCAAGTTTGGTTTCCCAGTTCGATATGTCCTATTTCTCCATTCTCTTCTATAAGTAGACCTGAGCTGAGTTCAAATATTCAAATATTTTAACTATACTTGAATTTAATAATACAAATACATTTCATTAGAACAGTATAAAAGTCTTTTAATGAGCTGCTTGTAAGCTTTTACACATCAGAATAGTTTTTATTTTGTTGCTGTGATGCGACTGCATCACAGCTAAATACCTGCACATGGATTGACCATAAGTAGCCACATTTTTAAATAAACACTGTGTGATACTATAAATAATTTATCATAATGCATTTTTCATGTAGTCTTTAAACTATGTGGAATGTAATTTTTGGGGAGTCAGTAGTGCTGGATACAAAGTTTCCATTTTTAAAAAGTAAATTTTGGCAGTTTGTTCTGATACGGTTGTATTTGAGCAGCAGTTTTTAACTAAAAAGAGCAGCTTTCAATATAACATAAAGATTTGTTATTGCAATAAATAGCAATACCACAGCCTGATTGTATTCTCTCCTACGACCTTTTGCAGTGGCAGATCAGGATGTTTAAATTTTTGGTCTTAGGGATCTCCAAGTGATAGAATGAGAAATGTATCAAAAACACAATTGGAGTTAAATATTAACTATATTTAATTATAATTGCATGCTCAATTAAATTGATAGCTCCATCAACTACCTCTTAAAAAAGGTCTCCCCCTCCCCAAAATGGGAGATTTTGGTCTGGAAAAAAATATCAATTCTTAAATCGGGTATGTGTGACATCAACTGCTTATGCTTTCTGGGTCTTAGATCCATTTACCTTTGGTATATGCAAAACTCCCAATATTTCTTTCCTGGACAGTGATCTAAAGCTTTGGCTCATCTGCTGTTTAAATCTTGCATCTGAGATCCAGAAAGGAGCCCTAGTGTCTATTATAGATCTCTCATAGCTATTGCCAAGATTTTGTAGAGATCAGCAAGTAAGCTAGTGTCTTGCTGGATGGCTGGAAGTTTAAAGAATAATAGATTCTTTAGCCCCTCAACTATATAGTTCAGAAGCCTGAGAAAGTCTTCCTTGAGACACTTGTTTACATTTATACTCTCCAATTAAACTATAGTTTAACCCCAAGCCTACTCCATAATATTTAAAAATGAAGCAATCTGCAATTTGTAGGAAAAAGCAGTTATTTTCTGAAATGTGTGCTTGCACGTGAAAGGAGGAGGGGAGTTCTGCTCACTTTGCATGTAGTCCCATTTGATGGCTGCTTATCCATTGTTGATTTAACAGCATCATTTATCTTATAGAATTCTATATATGTCTGTAGTCATTTGGCTTTTCCAGTGTATACTGTTTTTGCCATTAATCAAATACCATGTTCGTTTTTGCGCTTCTTGACTTCCCATCCCAAGATTTAATGAAAACCAATGTGCTTTGCTGTGTTTGAAAGTGTATAATAATTAATCTAGAAGGTGTTTGAAGCAGAGTTGTTGAATATCTGAATAGAGAAATAATTTAAAAGTAGTAAATCTTTCTGTATTTCCTTTTCTCTAATAGTTTTCAGTGTGTCAAGTGATAAAAGGCAGCCCATTATTTGTGTAGTTTGTTTAATGTTTCCAGCATTGTACAAGTCATTCGGTGTATTTTAACCTTGGCTGTTTTTGTAAATTCATATCTCTCATATTTTTTTCATCTAAGCTCCCAGGCAAGGGAGGCAAAACAGAAAAATTAGTTTTGCTTTAAGGCAAAGTATATTAAAATGTGTTCCTTAGAGAAGTAACTGAACACACATGATAGTTTGTACTATATTGCTACTGACAAAATTATATTCTTAAACTTTCTTCTGGATATAGAAAACAACTTCCCAGACTTCTGGTTTGCCATCGTGGCCGCCGCGGCTGCTGGAAGGCGAGCTCCGTCTTCCACGTTCGGTTTTGCTCCACTAGGGGACCCTGGAAAGGGTTGAGAGTTGCCCTGTAGTGGCGACAAGCAAGGAGGGGACCCCCGCTTGATCGTGGGAGGGCGGTAGCCTTTCCACTCGATCCGGGGCAGCCCTCCAAACCTGTGGACGAAAGACCGGCCATAGAAATATGGTTCGTCACTAGGCTGCAGACAGCCGAAGTCAAACTTACCACCAGGCACTTCTAAAGCAGCACAGATGAGACTGGGTGAGATCTGAACCTCTTTTCAATCCTAAGCTGCCCAAAGTATCTTCCCCCTGTGAGGAGAGAGGGAAGGGAACTTCTATCCCACCCTCTAAGAATAGCGGCAACTGACTATCCAGGGGAGTTAAAACACTGAAAGAATAACCTTAATCTAACTGGATTTATATGCTTCTAAAATTTGGGGACCAAAAGATTTCTTATCTTTACTGAAGACTTTGGTATTTATTTACAAAAAAGAAATAAAATTGGAAAAAGGATTATAAAAATTTTGTACTTAAAAAACATTAAACGGCATTGGTGACATCTTGTGGCCAAATTTGATATTACAACTTGTTATTGTCTAAAGGAGACTTGGCTTGAAGCCCAGACTACAGATGAGACTTTCTCAACCCTGACAAATATCAGCTGTGAGAAGCTCAGCTGTGTTCTATACTCAGTTATAAAATTATTTTCATTCTCTGACTTTAAAGCCCTCAATTTAATACACCATTAAGAGAATATGGATGGAGACCAGGAACAGATTCTTTTTATGTTGAAAGCAATATATGAAACCATTCTTTCAGCTTGTGATGAAATAAGATGCTACAGAAAAGAACAAGATGTCAGCCTAGATATACCAACTCAAATTTTGACTACAGTTAAAGAATCAACTATGCAGAAGATAACAGAAGAAGTGGAAGAATTAAATACTATGATAGAGGATCCAACTGACCAACAAATACAGTCAGTGGAAAATCCAGAAAAGGGACTGACAACACTGAAAATGGAAAAGACTTTTTATATAAACCAGAAGAAACTTGAGGAGCAAGAAGAAGAACAGACCGAAGGGAAGACAAACATATCAGGACAACTATGGGGATCTGGAATAATAGAGAGACGATTCGCTAGCCTTTCCAAAAAAATGGCAACTGGATGGTCTCTTTTATTTCAAATAATATATATAACAACAGAGGGAGATCTATTTGATGACTTAAAAGCACTGACATGGAAGGTGAGCTGGCAAAGGAAGAAAGCCAGAATAAGGCTGAAGAAAATTGGGGTTTTGATTTATTAGAGCGGATTTTATATTACTAATTAAAATAGAATATACTCAAATAGACAAGATGTGTATTTTGAATATTAGATTTTGTTATGAATTGAGATAAAGAAAACTTTGGTTATTTAAAACCTGGAAGTATAAATATTAAAAGTTAAATTTGAATATTGATGGGAAATTAAAAATTGGGGGAAACAAATAAATAGGATATTGATTGTCTATAAAGATTGAATGTAAAAGTAATTAAGATATGTATAAGCTAAAAATTTATTGATAAATGTAATAAACATGTTTTTACTTAGTTGATATAATAAGAGCTATATTAGCTTAAATATGAGACAGTAGAAATTAAGGGGAAAAGACAGGAAATATTTAATGTTGAAATAGGGGAAATTTTGGTCATTAAATTTAAGACATTTGGAAATTAGTTGAAAATAAGGATGTTATACTGTATTATTAACTAGATGATGTAAGATGGTGGGAAATAGAATATACTCAAATAGATAAGATGTATCTTGAATATTAGACTTTGTTATGAATTGTGATAAAGGAAACTTTGGTTACCTAAAACATGGAAATTATAAATATCAAATGTTAAATTTAAATATTGATGGGAAACTAAAAATTGGGAAAAACTAACAATAGGACATTGATTGTCTATAAAGATTGAATGTTAAAATAACTAGGATATGTATAAGCTAAAAATTATTGATAAATGTAACAATGCTATTTTTACTTAATTGATATAATAAGAAATGTATTAGTTCAAATATGAGACAGTAGATATTAAGGGAAAAAGAGAGGAAATATTTGATGTGGTAGCTTGAGATTTTTACTAAAGATTTTTGTATGTTATTGAATTATCGATTAATCCAGCCACCACGTTGCTTTTTAAATACTTAAATCTAAAATTAGAAAATTAATAAAATATTACAAGAAAAAACAACTTCCCATGGTAAAAATATGATCACAATGTTTTTTCTGTACAATACTATAAAATCTATTTTTCACTGTACAAGTTGAATAGTAGAATTCCATCTTGGAAACCATCTTGGACTAAGCCGTATTTCAGGAACCTTAAATGATAAAGAAAACCAGAAGTGCTGTTTATTAGCTTGGGCTAGTTATCACCTGTAATCTATTTTTATCCCTGTTAGCATCTTATGCATTACTATTAATTGGAGTAAAAATGTTACCTCTAGGTCTGTATTCCAGGATGTTAACTGAAATACCATTTTTTTTCAGTGCAGTCTTTCCCAAATTGCTATTTTACAAATGCCCTGTGTTGGGCTGTAATTCCCAAATTTGCAGGTAGCAAACCTATCTGGAAAATGTCAAATAAGGGAAGGAAGTTTTAGATATTAATTTTTGAATTAATTTGTTCACTCAGTTTGTTTCCAGGTCCAAATAAAAGTGCAGGATTTAAAGCTGTAAATGGCTTAAATAATTACCATAAGAATTAATTTCTCTCTTATGAGCTAGGCAATATTTTATACCTACTAATCACTATGATACTTTAAAGATGTTCCTTGGATATCCTAATTATACAAGAGTTACAGGGGAGGATTATTGGTGTCAAATGCTGTTTTTGGCAAAGAATGCTTCCTGCCCTGTAAAGATTTGGAGATCCTAGGTAAAAGCAAAAAAGAACTCCATGAGTTTAGTGCTTCTGGTCTGATGTAAGTTGTATTTGATTCTGAATTTAATTAATATGATTTTTTTGCTGTGACATATAGGATACAAATTGCTGTTTTGTATTTTATTTGTATGTATATCTAACTCTGCTTGTTATTTACGTTTATATTATGGATTTTAAAAATCTCTTAGCTGTCTTTTATAGCCATTTTTCAAACAAAATAGAGGTGTAAATGATTCATGAGTACCACATTGGGAATTATAAATATGTCTGGAGCTTTAGGAGTTACAGTCTGGAGGTGTATGAAAGTCTGTAGTGCATGTATTTGGAAGAAAGAATATATGTGGGTTGAGATGAGTGGGAGATATCTTTTGATTTTGGGATATGTGTGTAGGAGAGGGGAAAAAATACCTTTTGTGGGTAGAGGTGATTCCTGAGACCAGTGCTTTTTTTGTAAAAAAAAAAAGGTGCCGGAACTCACACACATCATACAACCCGCCTTGCCTATCCTACAAGGTTTCATCCAAAAAAGGTGCCGGAACTCCGTTCTGGGCGTTCTATGAGAAAAAAAGCCCTCCCTGAGACCATGCTTCTACGGTAGCCTATAAGAAAAGAAATGCTTTCAGTAGTCAAAAAATAAAACTTTTTTCAGCCATCATAATGAGATATAGAAATAAAGGCTTAACTGCCTAATAAAAAGTATTACTTCTAGGTCAAAGATGCTATGACTTGGATTTTGGTAAAAAAATATAATAGTGTTCATTTTGAAAATATCTGCAGAGAAGTCATGTCTATCTCTGTATAGTTCTTGAATGTAAAATAGGTTTCCACAGCTAAAGAGTGCAAACAGTCTGAAAGCAATACCTATTAAATGCATATAAGAACTAGGTATTTTTCTTTTATGATTGGCCCCTACTTTAGGCAGCCTAAGGGCAACAGTAGATGGACAATGGAGGCATAAATCAGAAATGTGCATCTATTACATGCCATCCCTATACCTGCAAATAGTTTATGGAGGGCAGGATAGTAATTGAATTGGGCTGCCAGTCAAGTCTATTTTTATATCAGAAAAATCAGAGATAGCTGAAGGAGAAAGGAGGCAGGTACCCAAAGGCCTGAAACTACCCATAGTTGAACTACCCATAGTAGTTTAATGGGTCATCTGGATTCAAAGGCTTACTTTTGCATATATGTAGCGTAATTGTTATTATTATTGTTGTGGTTCATCACACAGTCAGATGCTTAGACTGGATTTGGCATTTTTGTCCACCTATTAGGACCCGGGACAGGCAAATTTTGTTTGATTATGTTAAAAGTATCATCATAGTAAAGGTGCCTTTTGAAGTTGATTGATGATGATTTTGTCAAGGCTGATTATTATGATTCAGACTGGATTTGGCATTTTTATCCACCTATTGAGCCTTCCCAAGGATAGGCAGATGTTGATATTTTTTTAAAATGTTTGAATTTGATTAAAGTGTTCTATTAAAGCAGTGTTTCTCAATCTTGGCAACTTTAAAAAGTGTGGGCTTCAATTCCCAGAACTTGGTTCTTTATTATGAGTATTTCACAAGTTGAAAATATGTGTCTGCATCAGATTTTTTAAAATATGCATTCTAGAAATAACATGTCAGTATT
This sequence comes from Azemiops feae, assembly GCA_023970755.1. Lineage (NCBI taxonomy): Eukaryota > Metazoa > Chordata > Lepidosauria > Squamata > Viperidae > Azemiops > Azemiops feae. The sequence goes on along the minus strand of JALGBA010004142.1, from coordinate 3,075,979 downwards.
TATGTAAATATAAATGAGTAAATCTCCCTATTATGGTGCTCTTAAAGAGCCACTGAGATAAACATAGGAGGTTAAATGTTTCATTCACACTAAATTTGGTGGTTGGTGAAACACTATAAGAAGAGGCTTGCTGATTGCTTTAACATAGTTCGTAGTTGGCAAACAATAACTAGCCTTTTAAAAAATTGCCTAGTGATAACTATAGCATTACATGAAAATTTACCATAAATAGGATGCATTCTTTGGTGTCTGACTCATTACTTTCAGACTTTCTTATGAGAGATAGTTGCGCAGTTGATATTTTAGTCAACAAGATATGAAAGATGTCCTCTGTGTAAAAGACTTTAAATTCACTGATGTAGGATTAACATTGTTTTAGTTTTTCCTTCTTTTTATCCCGGTCCTAATGTGTAAACAATTTTGAATTGGATTTTCTAATGATGCCTTGTTTACCTAAAAAAGAGTTATATCATTATAAATGTAGATGACATTCTCCATTTATAAAAGTATTTCAGATAGAGGATTAGTTTGATTCAGCTGATCTTAGCCTAGTGGGGTGATAAGGAACAAAGCACTGTGTTAGTATTGTGACATTCTTGTCCATTGGTGCTGTTTATTCAAAGGCTCAGATTTCTATGTAAGAAATAATTTGTGCGCTGAAAATAGGAAGACAGTTTATTTAAATAATATTGAACAAGTTTAAATCAAATGCAGAGTAGCTGCAAATCCATGGTTTTAACCTGCACTTGGCAATAGGTAAGTTCTGGGATCTTTAATTGAGAAATGATTAGGGTAGGAATGTCTTTTAAGTTTAAAATACTCAACGCCATGGACTTCATTTGCAATGACAGCAACTAAATATGTGAAAAATACTTTAGTTTAGAATTGTTTCAAATGAGAACATCATGAAACATCCTGTTTTGAGTTTTGTATATTTGAAAAAGGTGTTCAGTGAGCAGTGAACCTCTATTTTGGCAGGTGTACAACTATGTCAGTCCCTGACATAGCACCTTCCTTCCTAATTTTGCTTTTTTCCGTTCTCATGAAAAGGAATTTTAAAGAGAGAAAAAATGAATATTTCCATCTTGAATGCAATGAATGTTGGTAAAAGCGTTACACTAGAGTTTGTTGCTGTAGACCCAAAGGAATTAGCAAAGGAATTAGCAAAGACAGTGTGCTATGTGTTCATTTTTGTCTCTGGAATTAAGATAACAGTATTCTCTCTTTAAGTAAGCAAATTGTGCATGAGCTTCTTAATAACATCTTAGAATCTTGCTAATTGTGCCTCACCAAAATATTTTCCAGTAGTTTCTTTCAGGGCAATTATACATAACATTCCTCTCCCCTAACCAGGCCTCTTAAATTCATTCCCCACCTGTTTCTTTTCTGATTAGTCATAATTGCTGATATTGTTGCTTCTATTTTGTAGGAGAAAAAGAATTGTAAGATAAAATGCAGCATATCTGCTGGTAATAAAAACTCTAGTCTAGTGGAAACACAGCCCTAATATTTGAGATTGTGTGAGAACTGACAATGCTTGGCCTCAGCAAAGCATCTCTTCAGTGCTTTGTAAATTGTTACTAACCATTGATTTCCTGCAAGTAAAAGATATACATGCCAAGAAGTGACATCTATGTTGAACTTAAATAACTCTGATAAGTAATAAAATGCCTTGTCATGTTGGGCATTTTGTTTATAAGAGATGGCATCAGGATATAGTTGCTAATTAATATTGAAATGATTGATTCAGTCTCTGATTGCTTGTGCAATCAGAAAAGGGAGAGTCTTTTCTGCTGAGTATCATTTTACTTGTACTGTCAGAAATCACAGTTATTGCAGTTTATTGTAATACAACTAACGTGCTTTTTCTCTTTTCCTTTTTTTCTTGGCAAAAATATTAGCATTAGAACACTTTATTTTATATTAATTGAATTATATCAGAAATAATATTTATTTTCATGTTCCATCATTGGTTTTTTGCATGTCTGTATCCAAAATAATATTTCTTGAAGTTAGATTATAAATATATAATATTTTCATTTTGTTAATGTTAATTTATGTTAATTTACTTTATTCTAAAGTAAAGCACATTTAATTTAATAATAGACATTACCAAACCTAGTATTTTTATTGGCATATTTGGTTGATGAAATGGTAAGTGATTTTTAGTCATTTATGGTAAAGATTTATTGTATCTATATTGGTGTTTGGGATATTCTCAAAAAGAACTTACACCAGACAAAATATATAACTTTCTCCACCATTATGAACTAAAACTCAGCACTCAGTGTACATGATTCTTAATTTTTCACTGTGCCTCAGAATACAATACAAAGCCAGCCAGTCCTAGATTTAAATGTAGTTTAGAGCTCTATTTTGTATAAGTTAACATATGAAAACAGATAATCCCTTAAATCATAATTCATGATTTATCTTCAGACAGAACATTTGCACATTTTGATACTGCTTCTGTTTCAGCAAACTGTATTTCCTATTCACTAGTCAACAATGTGGTAGTCAAATATTAAGAGTAGGTAGGATAATATACATGTAACTCTAAGCTAAAGCATGCAAATTTTTAAGAACAAGGAAACAGAATGGCAATACAGTAGTTCTCTATTGTACTTTTCATTTAGAAAAATCAAAGCAGTATTTGTAGTAATTAAAATGTGGATTGAAGAGAATGATAAGAGAGCAAAACCTGATGAAAACAAAGTTTTTTAAACAGAGCAGCCGTCAGAGGAAGACCTAGGTAAATTTGTTTTGAATTTTCACCAGAAGCGCTCCCCAATGGCTACTAGCCTGGTTTCTGTGGGAAGGGTGTGGTGCCTGATACTGTAGTTCTACAGCAGAGAATACCTGTTACACTTCCAGCTTGAGGAACGTCAGACCTTTCTGGGATTAGGAGGACATCTTCTCACAAGCAATAAGTCAAGCTCAGCCTAGATGGAAGGGTTCCAAGTTTATATATGAATAGCACCATCTTGAAAATGACATGGCAATTCACTTGCAATATCTTCAGCCCACATGTCCTGTGTGCCAAATGAGGGGATCTGCTGAGTAATGATGCACCTCTGGCTGCAGTTTCTTTTACCTGCTCTCAAGAGACAAGCCCTACATAGAGACATTGTTCACAAGGTTTTATTGGGTTCAGTGCTCCCACTTAGTCGAGTCTCCATTATGCACTAGCAGTGTCCAGTCAGAACTGACCAGTCAGGTGGAGACTGGCTATTTTCAAAGATTTTTCTCTCTGTTTCAAAGGAAATTGAATGACTGACACTTCCTTGCGGTTTCTCCCATCCTGTGATAAAAATTGTGATTTTTCTATTTGGGCTGAGTCCATTTATTTAATCAATTTATATAGCTATCCACCTCAACAAGATGGAATGCCTATTCATTACCAACGTATATGTGTGTACATAATTTTGGATAGAGTATCTTTCTCCAATAAGTTTCTTACAGTTTACTATGCATTTCTAAATTTCTGTTCAGCTCCAATGACTACGTCAGGAATTCTCTTTTTATTATTTTATTCCATGCAATAAGTGCCCAGCAATCTGGAGCTCTATTAGATCCACTACAGAGTTGCACTGTATGGTTTCCATTGTGAATGAACTGCAGTGGCACTTCAGCTGTTGCTTTACTTTTTCCTGTTTTCCCTCTTCACATTTCAGAAGATGATTTTGCAAGGTTTTGTTTTAAAACAAACTGCAATCCCCATGACATCCAATCTTAAAGAACTGCTGTTTGTTCTTGGCTTCTTCTCACATGTGAAATAGATTTGCTCTGCTTAAATGGTGGTGGGCTACTTTTCTTTCATATCCAGGCACAATAGTCCTTGGTTGAGATGAGAGCAGTTTTCTGAACTGAAATGTCAAATTGTTTAGCAGAAGAAGTTTCTGATCTTTCTTACGATATGCCAGAAAAATGGAGAAAAGAAGAAGGAACACATCAGTTTGCTGGGGCTTATTTGCAAACTCATCAGTCCTCATTAGATCTGAACTGGGCTTCTGCTTCTGCTTCTTCTGAGCAGAACTGAGAATTGGACTGAGAAGCCAATATAGTGGCTGAGGAAAAAAGAGAATCTGCCTTATAAGTAAAACAGTGACTGATTCGAAAATTGGCAGTTTTATTTTAATTCTTATTTGCTGTTCTCTAATAGAGGATAAGACCAGCCGGAGTGCTCCCAAGTGTTGACAGTTTGACATATTGCCTTTCAGATATGATGTAGTCTGGGTTAAATGAGCCAACCAGAACATTAAATATAAAATGAACATTCTAGGTAGAGACAGTAGATTTCATGCAGTTTCTGAACATGCAAACTTTCTCAGAAATACAGCAGGCAAATTCCAGGTTGGACATCCTATGAGGAATAAAAAATAAACTCTTAGGACTATAATATACAAAACTGAGGAATGAGTACACTGGGAATACTTTTTCCAGTTCTAGGCATCCCACCTCAAAATGGAAATTATAGAATTGGAAGAGATTCTGAAAACAGGACCTATAAAGGTGCAGGTGAAATATAACATTTGGGACTTAGTCATGGGGAGGAGCAAATGTAATTGAGGGATAATTAAATACAAATAAAGTAAACCAAGATAAGAAGAAAGTGGGAAGTGTGAAATCCTCCCTTTGTGAAAATGTTCAAACCTGTAAGTCATCCATGAATGATGAATGAAGGCGATCAGAAAATGAGAATGTCCAGACAAGGGAGAAGGCTTTGCTTCATGTGATGAATTTCCCTGAGTACAGTATAGCTGTAAGAAATAACCAAAGCAGAAAAATAAATCAGCCGAGAAGTGGCAATTAGTATAAATAAAACTTGAATCCTTGAGTAAATAGTCTTTACTCCAGCTATTTACATTTGTATTTGAGAGACAAATTGCCTCAGATGGAGGTAATGAGGGTTTAATATTAATGTTATTAATTAATATTGATAATGTTTAATTATTTTAATTTTAATTTTAGAATTAGAATTTTAGGAAATATTAACTTTAATATTAATGTTTAATAATAGTACATTTTTCTTTACATGTGGACACTTTTTATTGATACCAGCCAAAAGATGAAGGCTCTGGTGGACCGGTGCAATAAAAGTAACCTGGTTGTAAATGTTGATAAAACAAAGGAGATCATTGTAGGTTTTAGAAAGAGCCGACATAGTCATACTCCACTCAGTATCAAGGATGCAGCTGTGGAGGTGGTCAACAGTATTAAGTATCTGGGGGTGCAGATAACTAACAATCTGAATTGGTCTCTCCACACTTCATCCTTAGTGAAGCATGCAAACCAGTGTCTGCATTGGATGAGGAGACCACATCTCTCTCCTTCTGTCCTGGCCACTTTTTTCAGAGGCATGATTGAGAGCATTTTAACAAACTGCATCACTGTCTGGTTTGGTGGCAGCAGTGCCTCAGATAGAAAGTCCATACAGAGATTGGTAAGGACAGCCGAGAAGATCATTGGAATCTCGCTTCCTGATATTCAGGATGCTGCTTATAAGCGCTATGTGCTTAGAGCTCAAAGCATTGTTAGAGACCCCCACAGACCCACTTTACGGTCTGTTTCTGTTGCTCCCCTCTAGGAAGAGGTTTCGAAGTATTTCTAGCAAGACTACCCGATTCTGTAATAGCTTTGTTCCCTATGCCATCCGTCTGGTAAACTCACAAGATTCGTTTTTCTCACCATGCACATGTATACATAATCTGAACTTGACTGTGTTGTTTCTCTGTGTCATATAATATGTGTGGATATATGCATAATTCTTTTTTATATATATATATATTTATGTAGTGTATATTGGAAGTGGTGACCCTTTGAGAGCTGTATGCAACAAAATTTCATTTTAATGTATGCCAATTAGTGTACATTCAAAGTGACAATAAAGTTATTATTCTATTCTATTCTATTCTATTCTATTCATGAGTGACCAGTTCTTCTACAAAGACAGAACTCTCCATGTTGAGGGAGTATGTTCATTCCCCCTCAGCTCCTTGATTTACCTCTATGGGCTGGCAGTCCATGGGCACAATTTATTTACTCAACTGACAGCCATTTTATAACATCTCTCTGGGTTCCCAAAAAGCAATTCCAACTCACCATTTCCCCTACCATTGGAGCATTAAAAAAAGAAACTTACCATATGGCGTGACTGGGGTTAGTGTAGTGTATGGGTGTGAACGATGTCTCCATTTTCAATGGCCCTGCTAATTTACATACCCTGAGCTTTGATTTGTTAGCTTTTTGTCTCTAGTGCACTTCATTCATAGAATGTCTTTTTTTCAATAATGTTTCATTGAGGCTTATTATAACATAAAAGACAATGAAAATGAAGATTTTAAGAAAGGGGAGGTGCAAGATTAAAAAAAAAAGGAAAAGGAAAAAGAGCATTGATTTTCCACTCTTTCCAACAGAGTAAAACACTAATGTCGCAGAATAACAGTCAGTCAGCCATTTTTATTGGAAGCCCTCTCATATACTGAACTTCTGATGCATTCTAGTTTTATGTTTTTATTTATGTGACGAACCTTCCAAGATGACATTTGAAATAATTACTTTCCCTTTATATTTGTTTTTAAGTGAAATGTCAATATGGTATAATAACAATAAATAAAGTTATGCTTAATCAAGCCTTGGGATTATCATTACTAAGCTCAGACAGGAAGAGCGGAGAAAGAAAAGGCTAGTAACTTGAATGCCGATGATTTTGTGTGTATATTTTGTGCTAAAGATTACTGTCCCCTGCCAGTTTTAGCTTTTAGTGATTTACTAATTAAGAATAGATTTTCCTATTGAACTGTTGTCATACCTACTGCTGTAGGAGTAAAAGTGTTCTCAATTAGAAAACTGGAGGTGTTTGCCTGGAGAAAGGAAAAATTCGGAAGCTAAAGATGAGATAAACTATTCAGGGCTGGAACCCTTTTGTTTTTTTGTGGCGGAATGATTATAAAAGATTTGCTGAAAAATAGCAAAGTTTGAATTTCAGATAGAAACTAGTTTAATGAATGAAACCATTTTAATTAAACTGAGGATGTTAGTCCAGGAAGCAGGTGCCATAGCGTGCACTGTACTCCAAGATGTTGGTTTTGCCCCAACTTGATTTTAAATAATAAATTTTAAATAATAAATTTTAAATAATAATTTTAAATAATAAAAATAACAACAACAACAATAATAATATGATGATGATGATGATGATGGCAAGTGCCATAGCGTGCACTGTACTCCAAGATGTTGGTTTTGCCCCAACTTGATTTTAAATAATAATAATAATAATAATAATAATAATAATAATAATAATAATAATAATAATAATAATAATAATAATAATAATAATAATAATAATAATAATAATAATAATAATAATAATAATAGTAGTAGTAGTAGTAGTAGTAGTAGTGGTAGTAGTAGTTATCAGAGCAAATATGGGTCTTCGGTGCTGCCAGTGCAACCACCTGTCAGTTATGCCTCTGTTCCTCCTAGTTGGTGAAACCTCTAAGACTGTAACAGCCAGGTGGGCTCAGGCAGTGATAAAGTCCTCACTGCAGGAGGAATTGGGGGTCACTGAGCTCATCACTCAAGCTGTAGTCATCTCATGGTTGGACTACTACAATGTGCTCTACATGGAGCTACCCTCGAAGAGTATCTGGAAGCTTCAGCTGGTGCAGAAAACAGATTCACAGACAGTTCTTGGGCCCCTAGGGTGGGCCCCTGCTGTGCCTCAAGCTGCACTGGCTGCCAGTTTGCATCTGGGTCCAATTCAAGGTGTTGGTTATCAGCTTTAAAGCCCTGCATGTCTGTAAGACACTTGGAATTGACTCTGGAAAGAAGGGTGGCATACAAATTGAATGAATGAATGAATGAATGAATGAATGAATGAATGAATGAATGAATGAAGAAACAAAGAAACAAACAAATAATTATAGTAAAAAGATATATTTTCTAATTTTGCATGTGCACTCGGGGCCTTGCTTTTGCTACTCATTTATTTTATTTATTTGTCATATTTAAGAACTTGGGATGCAAATCTTACTGCAGCAATTTAATTTTGTGATTCACTCTTATAATATGGGTATTATTAAATGGATGTGCAGTCTTCCCAAACCTGATGCCTTACAGATGCATATGACTATATTGCTCACAATTCCATGCCTATTCTTCCTTTGATCAGACTGACTGACTGATCAAATTCTAAGAGTAATTGTCCAGCACATGGCTGTGTGTGTACCTACGCACACACTTCTCTGCAGGCACAATGTTTAAGAGTTCTCAGGTGCTTAAGAGTTCAGGTTAACAGATTTTTTTTAATTTAGTATGTTAGTGGTATTTTTATACCACCTCATTCATGTTTTTTGGTATTTGCTATTTTATTTGCTGTTTAGCTTTCTCTTGTAGTTGCAGAAGTAAATATTCTACAGAAAGAACAATGAAAATTCCTGTGATAGTTGCTTACTTTGCTTTTGAAACAGTTTGACATTCCACACCTTGTGAATAAATATATGTAGAGCAAGCATTAAAACTTAATGTTGTGACTGGCATGTTAAAAAAAGGGAACAGGATATTTCAGTTACCTGTATTGAAATGTATACGGTTGTAAAGATAAGATATGCAGACCATTTCTAATTGGTCAATATTTCCAGGGACCTCCAACAGCAGGTTCCAGGTAGCAATGATGACCCAAATGAGAGGGGTCCGGAGCAAGAGACTTGGACTTATTTCCCTGCTCAGAGTTTAATTGTACTGTTGCAGTTTGTTCCATGTGTGTCTTGGTAACTTTGAAAGTTACTGCGCTGGTATTTTTAGTTTTATTCTCAAAGGTAGAGAAGAAGCACAACTGTGGGAACACTGTTCCCTTTTTCCGGGACGTTGTGTGACTATCTCTTATGGAGGTGGCATTCTTTGTAATTAAGGCCTTTCCATTTCAATTCCTGCAATCTTGAATAGAAATAAAGAATTGGCACCTCATGGCGTTCCTCCAAAGATATAATTTCTTTAAGAGTCAAAGTAATTGCTAAATGGTATATCGACTCTTAATGCCCACGTCTTTCTAAAGTAAAGCACTAGCACCGATGATGTTACCTAGTTTGGATAATGAAACATCTGCAAGAAAGCAGCCTAACTCAGAGAGCACCAAGGACCCCTCTTTCTGTAGTAGCTTCTTAGATGGACAGATGCCCATCGCTTAGAGCAATGCCAATAATGGGATCACACTGAGTACTTAATATCATACTGTTCAACATTTCAGTCTGGGCCAATCATGGTTAACATAATTATACCTTTCTGAAGAATGCATGTAAGCAACCCATTTCCTAAATTCCTATGTATCAGCTTTTTTTTCTCTTTGCAATTAAAGTTAATTTAACCATTGCACAGGACATTTCTTCCCAATTTTTCATTTTAATGTAGTTTCCAGTATAAGAACACTTAAAGATTTCAGCCTTATTCTGCAAAGTATTCCTTGGCTTTCCTGGCCTTTAATTCAGCGGTGGGATTCAGCCGGTTCGCACCACTTCGGCAGAACCGATAGCTAACTTTTTGTTGCCCAGGCCCGGAATGGACTTCCGGAAGCGGCACCCACACAGAGAACCGGTTGTTCACATATTTGAATCCCACCACTGCTTTAATTACTACTTTGAACTTTTGACATAGTGGTTCAATCTTTGCTGCTTTTATGTAGCACAAATCCATAAGAGCAAACATTTTGAGGTGTGTTGTTTGCATACTGTTAGCAGGGTAAATTCAAGAAATGAGCATGTTAAAAACAAAGCAAAAGAAAACACAATTTGATAATAGTGCAGGAATTGTTAGGGAAGCTCTCCTTAAAATCCTAGTTGTCCTTTTAGGGTTTAAAGAAAAATTGACATAGTCAGCCCAGTACAATGAGATATCAGCAGTATTTTGTGTGAGATATTTGGAAGGTTTAAATCTTGTTTTAAAAAGCAGTTTTTCAATGCTTATCATTTAACATTTTGATAAAATGCTAATTTGGTAGACATCCTCTGTATTTTAATTTGTCTTAATTCTGCATTTTCACTGACACCAATAGAAAATGAACAAGAAATATTGAATAAACAAAAATGTTTGAGATGATTTCTGTATAATACATAGTAAAATAGATAGTTCCAGATAAAAAGGATGTTGCCAGAATGATTCAGTTTGTTTTGAATGTTAACTGCAGTGATTCCTCAGATTAGTGTTACATGATAAATAGACCTTGTACATGGCAGAAATTGCAAAGCAGTGGACATAAAATAAATGCACCAAGATGATTATTTTTCTAGAACATTTTTTTCATCTATCATTTTCTTTGATAAAAAAAAGGGCCCCTCAGTATTTTCTATCTTATTTTGGATTTCTTAGAATGCATCCTTTTCTCATGTCAGACTAATTCTCTTTCCCAATATGGATCTACTTCTCCCAAATGCTTTCGCTGTCATATATTGTATACCAGAGCTTGCCCTGTTGATCCTCCAAATGGCTATAATTCAGATCAGAATTTTCTTTCTCTAGGATGATTACTTTCTTAAATTTTATTTTATTTATATCCGGCTTTTGTTATTTTGTGTTAGAAATCACTCAAGGAGGTAAACATAGTTAACACTCCTTCCTCCTCTTATTTTCCCTACAAAAACAACCCAGCTGGCTTTCATGCCTAAGGCAGGATTAGAACTCACAGTCTCTTGGTTTTTAGCCTGATGCCTTAGCCACTAGACCAAAGTGATTACTTCTTCCGCTTCCCCTTCTTTTAATAGAACTTTTAAAAAAGTATGTGTGTGTGTACAAACAAGAAGGGGGAATGGGGGAAAAGTAGAAATGGGATCAGGTAAATAACAGTTTAAGAGCGTGGTGAAGTTACGTTTTTTCTTTATAAGTGTTAAAGACATCTGAATATTTTTGATCCCCCAAATCACGATTAAAGTCTATATAGAATACAAATAGCAATAATGACAAATAATACAATATAGATTTTATATTTCATAATTAAATTACAATAAATTTCTATAATAATAATAATAAAGGGTTATGATAATAAATAATACATAATAATAAAGGCTATTAATGTAGAAAAAGGAAAAGGAAAGAAAAAAGTAAAAAAAAAAATGAAAAATATAAAAGACTAAAAATTACCAAAGCAGTACCAAAAACTACTTGCTTACAAATTATATTCCTCCCTCCCGTTGTACCCTGGCTTTGATTGCAACAAATATATTAGGAAATGTTTCTGAATCTGTATTTGCATCCATTCATCTTAGAAACCAAACTCTAAATATCTACACTTGTTTGGTTTTTTAACATGATATGTAAGGGAGCCATTCTTGCTTAAATTCAGTTAAACCTGTGAATATATGTTGTTATTTTCATTCTCCAAGTTTGGTTTCCCAGTTCGATATGTCCTATTTCTCCATTCTCTTCTATAAGTAGACCTGAGCTGAGTTCAAATATTCAAATATTTTAACTATACTTGAATTTAATAATACAAATACATTTCATTAGAACAGTATAAAAGTCTTTTAATGAGCTGCTTGTAAGCTTTTACACATCAGAATAGTTTTTATTTTGTTGCTGTGATGCGACTGCATCACAGCTAAATACCTGCACATGGATTGACCATAAGTAGCCACATTTTTAAATAAACACTGTGATACTATAAATAATTTATCATAATGCATTTTTCATGTAGTCTTTAAACTATGTGGAATGTAATTTTTGGGGAGTCAGTAGTGCTGGATACAAAGTTTCCATTTTTAAAAAGTAAATTTTGGCAGTTTGTTCTGATACGGTTGTATTTGAGCAGCAGTTTTTAACTAAAAAGAGCAGCTTTCAATATAACATAAAGATTTGTTATTGCAATAAATAGCAATACCACAGCCTGATTGTATTCTCTCCTACGACCTTTTGCAGTGGCAGATCAGGATGTTTAAATTTTTGGTCTTAGGGATCTCCAAGTGATAGAATGAGAAATGTATCAAAAACACAATTGGAGTTAAATATTAACTATATTTAATTATAATTGCATGCTCAATTAAATTGATAGCTCCATCAACTACCTCTTAAAAAAGGTCTCCCCCTCCCCAAAATGGGAGATTTTGGTCTGGAAAAAAATATCAATTCTTAAATCGGGTATGTGTGACATCAACTGCTTATGCTTTCTGGGTCTTAGATCCATTTACCTTTGGTATATGCAAAACTCCCAATATTTCTTTCCTGGACAGTGATCTAAAGCTTTGGCTCATCTGCTGTTTAAATCTTGCATCTGAGATCCAGAAAGGAGCCCTAGTGTCTATTATAGATCTCTCATAGCTATTGCCAAGATTTTGTAGAGATCAGCAAGTAAGCTAGTGTCTTGCTGGATGGCTGGAAGTTTAAAGAATAATAGATTCTTTAGCCCCTCAACTATATAGTTCAGAAGCCTGAGAAAGTCTTCCTTGAGACACTTGTTTACATTTATACTCTCCAATTAAACTATAGTTTAACCCCAAGCCTACTCCATAATATTTAAAAATGAAGCAATCTGCAATTTGTAGGAAAAAGCAGTTATTTTCTGAAATGTGTGCTTGCACGTGAAAGGAGGAGGGGAGTTCTGCTCACTTTGCATGTAGTCCCATTTGATGGCTGCTTATCCATTGTTGATTTAACAGCATCATTTATCTTATAGAATTCTATATATGTCTGTAGTCATTTGGCTTTTCCAGTGTATACTGTTTTTGCCATTAATCAAATACCATGTTCGTTTTTGCGCTTCTTGACTTCCCATCCCAAGATTTAATGAAAACCAATGTGCTTTGCTGTGTTTGAAAGTGTATAATAATTAATCTAGAAGGTGTTTGAAGCAGAGTTGTTGAATATCTGAATAGAGAAATAATTTAAAAGTAGTAAATCTTTCTGTATTTCCTTTTCTCTAATAGTTTTCAGTGTGTCAAGTGATAAAAGGCAGCCCATTATTTGTGTAGTTTGTTTAATGTTTCCAGCATTGTACAAGTCATTCGGTGTATTTTAACCTTGGCTGTTTTTGTAAATTCATATCTCTCATATTTTTTTCATCTAAGCTCCCAGGCAAGGGAGGCAAAACAGAAAAATTAGTTTTGCTTTAAGGCAAAGTATATTAAAATGTGTTCCTTAGAGAAGTAACTGAACACACATGATAGTTTGTACTATATTGCTACTGACAAAATTATATTCTTAAACTTTCTTCTGGATATAGAAAACAACTTCCCAGACTTCTGGTTTGCCATCGTGGCCGCCGCGGCTGCTGGAAGGCGAGCTCCGTCTTCCACGTTCGGTTTTGCTCCACTAGGGGACCCTGGAAAGGGTTGAGAGTTGCCCTGTAGTGGCGACAAGCAAGGAGGGGACCCCCGCTTGATCGTGGGAGGGCGGTAGCCTTTCCACTCGATCCGGGGCAGCCCTCCAAACCTGTGGACGAAAGACCGGCCATAGAAATATGGTTCGTCACTAGGCTGCAGACAGCCGAAGTCAAACTTACCACCAGGCACTTCTAAAGCAGCACAGATGAGACTGGGTGAGATCTGAACCTCTTTTCAATCCTAAGCTGCCCAAAGTATCTTCCCCCTGTGAGGAGAGAGGGAAGGGAACTTCTATCCCACCCTCTAAGAATAGCGGCAACTGACTATCCAGGGGAGTTAAAACACTGAAAGAATAACCTTAATCTAACTGGATTTATATGCTTCTAAAATTTGGGGACCAAAAGATTTCTTATCTTTACTGAAGACTTTGGTATTTATTTACAAAAAAGAAATAAAATTGGAAAAAGGATTATAAAAATTTTGTACTTAAAAAACATTAAACGGCATTGGTGACATCTTGTGGCCAAATTTGATATTACAACTTGTTATTGTCTAAAGGAGACTTGGCTTGAAGCCCAGACTACAGATGAGACTTTCTCAACCCTGACAAATATCAGCTGTGAGAAGCTCAGCTGTGTTCTATACTCAGTTATAAAATTATTTTCATTCTCTGACTTTAAAGCCCTCAATTTAATACACCATTAAGAGAATATGGATGGAGACCAGGAACAGATTCTTTTTATGTTGAAAGCAATATATGAAACCATTCTTTCAGCTTGTGATGAAATAAGATGCTACAGAAAAGAACAAGATGTCAGCCTAGATATACCAACTCAAATTTTGACTACAGTTAAAGAATCAACTATGCAGAAGATAACAGAAGAAGTGGAAGAATTAAATACTATGATAGAGGATCCAACTGACCAACAAATACAGTCAGTGGAAAATCCAGAAAAGGGACTGACAACACTGAAAATGGAAAAGACTTTTTATATAAACCAGAAGAAACTTGAGGAGCAAGAAGAAGAACAGACCGAAGGGAAGACAAACATATCAGGACAACTATGGGGATCTGGAATAATAGAGAGACGATTCGCTAGCCTTTCCAAAAAAATGGCAACTGGATGGTCTCTTTTATTTCAAATAATATATATAACAACAGAGGGAGATCTATTTGATGACTTAAAAGCACTGACATGGAAGGTGAGCTGGCAAAGGAAGAAAGCCAGAATAAGGCTGAAGAAAATTGGGGTTTTGATTTATTAGAGCGGATTTTATATTACTAATTAAAATAGAATATACTCAAATAGACAAGATGTGTATTTTGAATATTAGATTTTGTTATGAATTGAGATAAAGAAAACTTTGGTTATTTAAAACCTGGAAGTATAAATATTAAAAGTTAAATTTGAATATTGATGGGAAATTAAAAATTGGGGGAAACAAATAAATAGGATATTGATTGTCTATAAAGATTGAATGTAAAAGTAATTAAGATATGTATAAGCTAAAAATTTATTGATAAATGTAATAAACATGTTTTTACTTAGTTGATATAATAAGAGCTATATTAGCTTAAATATGAGACAGTAGAAATTAAGGGGAAAAGACAGGAAATATTTAATGTTGAAATAGGGGAAATTTTGGTCATTAAATTTAAGACATTTGGAAATTAGTTGAAAATAAGGATGTTATACTGTATTATTAACTAGATGATGTAAGATGGTGGGAAATAGAATATACTCAAATAGATAAGATGTATCTTGAATATTAGACTTTGTTATGAATTGTGATAAAGGAAACTTTGGTTACCTAAAACATGGAAATTATAAATATCAAATGTTAAATTTAAATATTGATGGGAAACTAAAAATTGGGAAAAACTAACAATAGGACATTGATTGTCTATAAAGATTGAATGTTAAAATAACTAGGATATGTATAAGCTAAAAATTATTGATAAATGTAACAATGCTATTTTTACTTAATTGATATAATAAGAAATGTATTAGTTCAAATATGAGACAGTAGATATTAAGGGAAAAAGAGAGGAAATATTTGATGTGGTAGCTTGAGATTTTTACTAAAGATTTTTGTATGTTATTGAATTATCGATTAATCCAGCCACCACGTTGCTTTTTAAATACTTAAATCTAAAATTAGAAAATTAATAAAATATTACAAGAAAAAACAACTTCCCATGGTAAAAATATGATCACAATGTTTTTTCTGTACAATACTATAAAATCTATTTTTCACTGTACAAGTTGAATAGTAGAATTCCATCTTGGAAACCATCTTGGACTAAGCCGTATTTCAGGAACCTTAAATGATAAAGAAAACCAGAAGTGCTGTTTATTAGCTTGGGCTAGTTATCACCTGTAATCTATTTTTATCCCTGTTAGCATCTTATGCATTACTATTAATTGGAGTAAAAATGTTACCTCTAGGTCTGTATTCCAGGATGTTAACTGAAATACCATTTTTTTTCAGTGCAGTCTTTCCCAAATTGCTATTTTACAAATGCCCTGTGTTGGGCTGTAATTCCCAAATTTGCAGGTAGCAAACCTATCTGGAAAATGTCAAATAAGGGAAGGAAGTTTTAGATATTAATTTTTGAATTAATTTGTTCACTCAGTTTGTTTCCAGGTCCAAATAAAAGTGCAGGATTTAAAGCTGTAAATGGCTTAAATAATTACCATAAGAATTAATTTCTCTCTTATGAGCTAGGCAATATTTTATACCTACTAATCACTATGATACTTTAAAGATGTTCCTTGGATATCCTAATTATACAAGAGTTACAGGGGAGGATTATTGGTGTCAAATGCTGTTTTTGGCAAAGAATGCTTCCTGCCCTGTAAAGATTTGGAGATCCTAGGTAAAAGCAAAAAAGAACTCCATGAGTTTAGTGCTTCTGGTCTGATGTAAGTTGTATTTGATTCTGAATTTAATTAATATGATTTTTTTGCTGTGACATATAGGATACAAATTGCTGTTTTGTATTTTATTTGTATGTATATCTAACTCTGCTTGTTATTTACGTTTATATTATGGATTTTAAAAATCTCTTAGCTGTCTTTTATAGCCATTTTTCAAACAAAATAGAGGTGTAAATGATTCATGAGTACCACATTGGGAATTATAAATATGTCTGGAGCTTTAGGAGTTACAGTCTGGAGGTGTATGAAAGTCTGTAGTGCATGTATTTGGAAGAAAGAATATATGTGGGTTGAGATGAGTGGGAGATATCTTTTGATTTTGGGATATGTGTGTAGGAGAGGGGAAAAAATACCTTTTGTGGGTAGAGGTGATTCCTGAGACCAGTGCTTTTTTTGTAAAAAAAAAAAGGTGCCGGAACTCACACACATCATACAACCCGCCTTGCCTATCCTACAAGGTTTCATCCAAAAAAGGTGCCGGAACTCCGTTCTGGGCGTTCTATGAGAAAAAAAGCCCTCCCTGAGACCATGCTTCTACGGTAGCCTATAAGAAAAGAAATGCTTTCAGTAGTCAAAAAATAAAACTTTTTTCAGCCATCATAATGAGATATAGAAATAAAGGCTTAACTGCCTAATAAAAAGTATTACTTCTAGGTCAAAGATGCTATGACTTGGATTTTGGTAAAAAAATATAATAGTGTTCATTTTGAAAATATCTGCAGAGAAGTCATGTCTATCTCTGTATAGTTCTTGAATGTAAAATAGGTTTCCACAGCTAAAGAGTGCAAACAGTCTGAAAGCAATACCTATTAAATGCATATAAGAACTAGGTATTTTTCTTTTATGATTGGCCCCTACTTTAGGCAGCCTAAGGGCAACAGTAGATGGACAATGGAGGCATAAATCAGAAATGTGCATCTATTACATGCCATCCCTATACCTGCAAATAGTTTATGGAGGGCAGGATAGTAATTGAATTGGGCTGCCAGTCAAGTCTATTTTTATATCAGAAAAATCAGAGATAGCTGAAGGAGAAAGGAGGCAGGTACCCAAAGGCCTGAAACTACCCATAGTTGAACTACCCATAGTAGTTTAATGGGTCATCTGGATTCAAAGGCTTACTTTTGCATATATGTAGCGTAATTGTTATTATTATTGTTGTGGTTCATCACACAGTCAGATGCTTAGACTGGATTTGGCATTTTTGTCCACCTATTAGGACCCGGGACAGGCAAATTTTGTTTGATTATGTTAAAAGTATCATCATAGTAAAGGTGCCTTTTGAAGTTGATTGATGATGATTTTGTCAAGGCTGATTATTATGATTCAGACTGGATTTGGCATTTTTATCCACCTATTGAGCCTTCCCAAGGATAGGCAGATGTTGATATTTTTTTAAAATGTTTGAATTTGATTAAAGTGTTCTATTAAAGCAGTGTTTCTCAATCTTGGCAACTTTAAAAAGTGTGGGCTTCAATTCCCAGAACTTGGTTCTTTATTATGAGTATTTCACAAGTTGAAAATATGTGTCTGCATCAGATTTTTTAAAATATGCATTCTAGAAATAACATGTCAGTATTTATGTAAATATAAATGAGTAAATCTCCCTATTATGGTGCTCTTAAAGAGCCACTGAGATAAACATAGGAGGTTAAATGTTTCATTCACACTAAATTTGGTGGTTGGTGAAACACTATAAGAAGAGGCTTGCTGATTGCTTTAACATAGTTCGTAGTTGGCAAACAATAACTAGCCTTTTAAAAAATTGCCTAGTGATAACTATAGCATTACATGAAAATTTACCATAAATAGGATGCATTCTTTGGTGTCTGACTCATTACTTTCAGACTTTCTTATGAGAGATAGTTGCGCAGTTGATATTTTAGTCAACAAGATATGAAAGATGTCCTCTGTGTAAAAGACTTTAAATTCACTGATGTAGGATTAACATTGTTTTAGTTTTTCCTTCTTTTTATCCCGGTCCTAATGTGTAAACAATTTTGAATTGGATTTTCTAATGATGCCTTGTTTACCTAAAAAAGAGTTATATCATTATAAATGTAGATGACATTCTCCATTTATAAAAGTATTTCAGATAGAGGATTAGTTTGATTCAGCTGATCTTAGCCTAGTGGGGTGATAAGGAACAAAGCACTGTGTTAGTATTGTGACATTCTTGTCCATTGGTGCTGTTTATTCAAAGGCTCAGATTTCTATGTAAGAAATAATTTGTGCGCTGAAAATAGGAAGACAGTTTATTTAAATAATATTGAACAAGTTTAAATCAAATGCAGAGTAGCTGCAAATCCATGGTTTTAACCTGCACTTGGCAATAGGTAAGTTCTGGGATCTTTAATTGAGAAATGATTAGGGTAGGAATGTCTTTTAAGTTTAAAATACTCAACGCCATGGACTTCATTTGCAATGACAGCAACTAAATATGTGAAAAATACTTTAGTTTAGAATTGTTTCAAATGAGAACATCATGAAACATCCTGTTTTGAGTTTTGTATATTTGAAAAAGGTGTTCAGTGAGCAGTGAACCTCTATTTTGGCAGGTGTACAACTATGTCAGTCCCTGACATAGCACCTTCCTTCCTAATTTTGCTTTTTTCCGTTCTCATGAAAAGGAATTTTAAAGAGAGAAAAAATGAATATTTCCATCTTGAATGCAATGAATGTTGGTAAAAGCGTTACACTAGAGTTTGTTGCTGTAGACCCAAAGGAATTAGCAAAGGAATTAGCAAAGACAGTGTGCTATGTGTTCATTTTTGTCTCTGGAATTAAGATAACAGTATTCTCTCTTTAAGTAAGCAAATTGTGCATGAGCTTCTTAATAACATCTTAGAATCTTGCTAATTGTGCCTCACCAAAATATTTTCCAGTAGTTTCTTTCAGGGCAATTATACATAACATTCCTCTCCCCTAACCAGGCCTCTTAAATTCATTCCCCACCTGTTTCTTTTCTGATTAGTCATAATTGCTGATATTGTTGCTTCTATTTTGTAGGAGAAAAAGAATTGTAAGATAAAATGCAGCATATCTGCTGGTAATAAAAACTCTAGTCTAGTGGAAACACAGCCCTAATATTTGAGATTGTGTGAGAACTGACAATGCTTGGCCTCAGCAAAGCATCTCTTCAGTGCTTTGTAAA
Organism: Azemiops feae; assembly: GCA_023970755.1. Taxonomy (NCBI): domain Eukaryota; kingdom Metazoa; phylum Chordata; class Lepidosauria; order Squamata; family Viperidae; genus Azemiops; species Azemiops feae. Next base: position 3,056,579 of record JALGBA010004142.1, on the reverse strand, counting down.
TTGTTACTAACCATTGATTTCCTGCAAGTAAAAGATATACATGCCAAGAAGTGACATCTATGTTGAACTTAAATAACTCTGATAAGTAATAAAATGCCTTGTCATGTTGGGCATTTTGTTTATAAGAGATGGCATCAGGATATAGTTGCTAATTAATATTGAAATGATTGATTCAGTCTCTGATTGCTTGTGCAATCAGAAAAGGGAGAGTCTTTTCTGCTGAGTATCATTTTACTTGTACTGTCAGAAATCACAGTTATTGCAGTTTATTGTAATACAACTAACGTGCTTTTTCTCTTTTCCTTTTTTTCTTGGCAAAAATATTAGCATTAGAACACTTTATTTTATATTAATTGAATTATATCAGAAATAATATTTATTTTCATGTTCCATCATTGGTTTTTTGCATGTCTGTATCCAAAATAATATTTCTTGAAGTTAGATTATAAATATATAATATTTTCATTTTGTTAATGTTAATTTATGTTAATTTACTTTATTCTAAAGTAAAGCACATTTAATTTAATAATAGACATTACCAAACCTAGTATTTTTATTGGCATATTTGGTTGATGAAATGGTAAGTGATTTTTAGTCATTTATGGTAAAGATTTATTGTATCTATATTGGTGTTTGGGATATTCTCAAAAAGAACTTACACCAGACAAAATATATAACTTTCTCCACCATTATGAACTAAAACTCAGCACTCAGTGTACATGATTCTTAATTTTTCACTGTGCCTCAGAATACAATACAAAGCCAGCCAGTCCTAGATTTAAATGTAGTTTAGAGCTCTATTTTGTATAAGTTAACATATGAAAACAGATAATCCCTTAAATCATAATTCATGATTTATCTTCAGACAGAACATTTGCACATTTTGATACTGCTTCTGTTTCAGCAAACTGTATTTCCTATTCACTAGTCAACAATGTGGTAGTCAAATATTAAGAGTAGGTAGGATAATATACATGTAACTCTAAGCTAAAGCATGCAAATTTTTAAGAACAAGGAAACAGAATGGCAATACAGTAGTTCTCTATTGTACTTTTCATTTAGAAAAATCAAAGCAGTATTTGTAGTAATTAAAATGTGGATTGAAGAGAATGATAAGAGAGCAAAACCTGATGAAAACAAAGTTTTTTAAACAGAGCAGCCGTCAGAGGAAGACCTAGGTAAATTTGTTTTGAATTTTCACCAGAAGCGCTCCCCAATGGCTACTAGCCTGGTTTCTGTGGGAAGGGTGTGGTGCCTGATACTGTAGTTCTACAGCAGAGAATACCTGTTACACTTCCAGCTTGAGGAACGTCAGACCTTTCTGGGATTAGGAGGACATCTTCTCACAAGCAATAAGTCAAGCTCAGCCTAGATGGAAGGGTTCCAAGTTTATATATGAATAGCACCATCTTGAAAATGACATGGCAATTCACTTGCAATATCTTCAGCCCACATGTCCTGTGTGCCAAATGAGGGGATCTGCTGAGTAATGATGCACCTCTGGCTGCAGTTTCTTTTACCTGCTCTCAAGAGACAAGCCCTACATAGAGACATTGTTCACAAGGTTTTATTGGGTTCAGTGCTCCCACTTAGTCGAGTCTCCATTATGCACTAGCAGTGTCCAGTCAGAACTGACCAGTCAGGTGGAGACTGGCTATTTTCAAAGATTTTTCTCTCTGTTTCAAAGGAAATTGAATGACTGACACTTCCTTGCGGTTTCTCCCATCCTGTGATAAAAATTGTGATTTTTCTATTTGGGCTGAGTCCATTTATTTAATCAATTTATATAGCTATCCACCTCAACAAGATGGAATGCCTATTCATTACCAACGTATATGTGTGTACATAATTTTGGATAGAGTATCTTTCTCCAATAAGTTTCTTACAGTTTACTATGCATTTCTAAATTTCTGTTCAGCTCCAATGACTACGTCAGGAATTCTCTTTTTATTATTTTATTCCATGCAATAAGTGCCCAGCAATCTGGAGCTCTATTAGATCCACTACAGAGTTGCACTGTATGGTTTCCATTGTGAATGAACTGCAGTGGCACTTCAGCTGTTGCTTTACTTTTTCCTGTTTTCCCTCTTCACATTTCAGAAGATGATTTTGCAAGGTTTTGTTTTAAAACAAACTGCAATCCCCATGACATCCAATCTTAAAGAACTGCTGTTTGTTCTTGGCTTCTTCTCACATGTGAAATAGATTTGCTCTGCTTAAATGGTGGTGGGCTACTTTTCTTTCATATCCAGGCACAATAGTCCTTGGTTGAGATGAGAGCAGTTTTCTGAACTGAAATGTCAAATTGTTTAGCAGAAGAAGTTTCTGATCTTTCTTACGATATGCCAGAAAAATGGAGAAAAGAAGAAGGAACACATCAGTTTGCTGGGGCTTATTTGCAAACTCATCAGTCCTCATTAGATCTGAACTGGGCTTCTGCTTCTGCTTCTTCTGAGCAGAACTGAGAATTGGACTGAGAAGCCAATATAGTGGCTGAGGAAAAAAGAGAATCTGCCTTATAAGTAAAACAGTGACTGATTCGAAAATTGGCAGTTTTATTTTAATTCTTATTTGCTGTTCTCTAATAGAGGATAAGACCAGCCGGAGTGCTCCCAAGTGTTGACAGTTTGACATATTGCCTTTCAGATATGATGTAGTCTGGGTTAAATGAGCCAACCAGAACATTAAATATAAAATGAACATTCTAGGTAGAGACAGTAGATTTCATGCAGTTTCTGAACATGCAAACTTTCTCAGAAATACAGCAGGCAAATTCCAGGTTGGACATCCTATGAGGAATAAAAAATAAACTCTTAGGACTATAATATACAAAACTGAGGAATGAGTACACTGGGAATACTTTTTCCAGTTCTAGGCATCCCACCTCAAAATGGAAATTATAGAATTGGAAGAGATTCTGAAAACAGGACCTATAAAGGTGCAGGTGAAATATAACATTTGGGACTTAGTCATGGGGAGGAGCAAATGTAATTGAGGGATAATTAAATACAAATAAAGTAAACCAAGATAAGAAGAAAGTGGGAAGTGTGAAATCCTCCCTTTGTGAAAATGTTCAAACCTGTAAGTCATCCATGAATGATGAATGAAGGCGATCAGAAAATGAGAATGTCCAGACAAGGGAGAAGGCTTTGCTTCATGTGATGAATTTCCCTGAGTACAGTATAGCTGTAAGAAATAACCAAAGCAGAAAAATAAATCAGCCGAGAAGTGGCAATTAGTATAAATAAAACTTGAATCCTTGAGTAAATAGTCTTTACTCCAGCTATTTACATTTGTATTTGAGAGACAAATTGCCTCAGATGGAGGTAATGAGGGTTTAATATTAATGTTATTAATTAATATTGATAATGTTTAATTATTTTAATTTTAATTTTAGAATTAGAATTTTAGGAAATATTAACTTTAATATTAATGTTTAATAATAGTACATTTTTCTTTACATGTGGACACTTTTTATTGATACCAGCCAAAAGATGAAGGCTCTGGTGGACCGGTGCAATAAAAGTAACCTGGTTGTAAATGTTGATAAAACAAAGGAGATCATTGTAGGTTTTAGAAAGAGCCGACATAGTCATACTCCACTCAGTATCAAGGATGCAGCTGTGGAGGTGGTCAACAGTATTAAGTATCTGGGGGTGCAGATAACTAACAATCTGAATTGGTCTCTCCACACTTCATCCTTAGTGAAGCATGCAAACCAGTGTCTGCATTGGATGAGGAGACCACATCTCTCTCCTTCTGTCCTGGCCACTTTTTTCAGAGGCATGATTGAGAGCATTTTAACAAACTGCATCACTGTCTGGTTTGGTGGCAGCAGTGCCTCAGATAGAAAGTCCATACAGAGATTGGTAAGGACAGCCGAGAAGATCATTGGAATCTCGCTTCCTGATATTCAGGATGCTGCTTATAAGCGCTATGTGCTTAGAGCTCAAAGCATTGTTAGAGACCCCCACAGACCCACTTTACGGTCTGTTTCTGTTGCTCCCCTCTAGGAAGAGGTTTCGAAGTATTTCTAGCAAGACTACCCGATTCTGTAATAGCTTTGTTCCCTATGCCATCCGTCTGGTAAACTCACAAGATTCGTTTTTCTCACCATGCACATGTATACATAATCTGAACTTGACTGTGTTGTTTCTCTGTGTCATATAATATGTGTGGATATATGCATAATTCTTTTTTATATATATATATATTTATGTAGTGTATATTGGAAGTGGTGACCCTTTGAGAGCTGTATGCAACAAAATTTCATTTTAATGTATGCCAATTAGTGTACATTCAAAGTGACAATAAAGTTATTATTCTATTCTATTCTATTCTATTCTATTCATGAGTGACCAGTTCTTCTACAAAGACAGAACTCTCCATGTTGAGGGAGTATGTTCATTCCCCCTCAGCTCCTTGATTTACCTCTATGGGCTGGCAGTCCATGGGCACAATTTATTTACTCAACTGACAGCCATTTTATAACATCTCTCTGGGTTCCCAAAAAGCAATTCCAACTCACCATTTCCCCTACCATTGGAGCATTAAAAAAAGAAACTTACCATATGGCGTGACTGGGGTTAGTGTAGTGTATGGGTGTGAACGATGTCTCCATTTTCAATGGCCCTGCTAATTTACATACCCTGAGCTTTGATTTGTTAGCTTTTTGTCTCTAGTGCACTTCATTCATAGAATGTCTTTTTTTCAATAATGTTTCATTGAGGCTTATTATAACATAAAAGACAATGAAAATGAAGATTTTAAGAAAGGGGAGGTGCAAGATTAAAAAAAAAAGGAAAAGGAAAAAGAGCATTGATTTTCCACTCTTTCCAACAGAGTAAAACACTAATGTCGCAGAATAACAGTCAGTCAGCCATTTTTATTGGAAGCCCTCTCATATACTGAACTTCTGATGCATTCTAGTTTTATGTTTTTATTTATGTGACGAACCTTCCAAGATGACATTTGAAATAATTACTTTCCCTTTATATTTGTTTTTAAGTGAAATGTCAATATGGTATAATAACAATAAATAAAGTTATGCTTAATCAAGCCTTGGGATTATCATTACTAAGCTCAGACAGGAAGAGCGGAGAAAGAAAAGGCTAGTAACTTGAATGCCGATGATTTTGTGTGTATATTTTGTGCTAAAGATTACTGTCCCCTGCCAGTTTTAGCTTTTAGTGATTTACTAATTAAGAATAGATTTTCCTATTGAACTGTTGTCATACCTACTGCTGTAGGAGTAAAAGTGTTCTCAATTAGAAAACTGGAGGTGTTTGCCTGGAGAAAGGAAAAATTCGGAAGCTAAAGATGAGATAAACTATTCAGGGCTGGAACCCTTTTGTTTTTTTGTGGCGGAATGATTATAAAAGATTTGCTGAAAAATAGCAAAGTTTGAATTTCAGATAGAAACTAGTTTAATGAATGAAACCATTTTAATTAAACTGAGGATGTTAGTCCAGGAAGCAGGTGCCATAGCGTGCACTGTACTCCAAGATGTTGGTTTTGCCCCAACTTGATTTTAAATAATAAATTTTAAATAATAAATTTTAAATAATAATTTTAAATAATAAAAATAACAACAACAACAATAATAATATGATGATGATGATGATGATGGCAAGTGCCATAGCGTGCACTGTACTCCAAGATGTTGGTTTTGCCCCAACTTGATTTTAAATAATAATAATAATAATAATAATAATAATAATAATAATAATAATAATAATAATAATAATAATAATAATAATAATAATAATAATAATAGTAGTAGTAGTAGTAGTAGTAGTAGTAGTAGTGGTAGTAGTAGTTATCAGAGCAAATATGGGTCTTCGGTGCTGCCAGTGCAACCACCTGTCAGTTATGCCTCTGTTCCTCCTAGTTGGTGAAACCTCTAAGACTGTAACAGCCAGGTGGGCTCAGGCAGTGATAAAGTCCTCACTGCAGGAGGAATTGGGGGTCACTGAGCTCATCACTCAAGCTGTAGTCATCTCATGGTTGGACTACTACAATGTGCTCTACATGGAGCTACCCTCGAAGAGTATCTGGAAGCTTCAGCTGGTGCAGAAAACAGATTCACAGACAGTTCTTGGGCCCCTAGGGTGGGCCCCTGCTGTGCCTCAAGCTGCACTGGCTGCCAGTTTGCATCTGGGTCCAATTCAAGGTGTTGGTTATCAGCTTTAAAGCCCTGCATGTCTGTAAGACACTTGGAATTGACTCTGGAAAGAAGGGTGGCATACAAATTGAATGAATGAATGAATGAATGAATGAATGAATGAATGAATGAATGAATGAAGAAACAAAGAAACAAACAAATAATTATAGTAAAAAGATATATTTTCTAATTTTGCATGTGCACTCGGGGCCTTGCTTTTGCTACTCATTTATTTTATTTATTTGTCATATTTAAGAACTTGGGATGCAAATCTTACTGCAGCAATTTAATTTTGTGATTCACTCTTATAATATGGGTATTATTAAATGGATGTGCAGTCTTCCCAAACCTGATGCCTTACAGATGCATATGACTATATTGCTCACAATTCCATGCCTATTCTTCCTTTGATCAGACTGACTGACTGATCAAATTCTAAGAGTAATTGTCCAGCACATGGCTGTGTGTGTACCTACGCACACACTTCTCTGCAGGCACAATGTTTAAGAGTTCTCAGGTGCTTAAGAGTTCAGGTTAACAGATTTTTTTTAATTTAGTATGTTAGTGGTATTTTTATACCACCTCATTCATGTTTTTTGGTATTTGCTATTTTATTTGCTGTTTAGCTTTCTCTTGTAGTTGCAGAAGTAAATATTCTACAGAAAGAACAATGAAAATTCCTGTGATAGTTGCTTACTTTGCTTTTGAAACAGTTTGACATTCCACACCTTGTGAATAAATATATGTAGAGCAAGCATTAAAACTTAATGTTGTGACTGGCATGTTAAAAAAAGGGAACAGGATATTTCAGTTACCTGTATTGAAATGTATACGGTTGTAAAGATAAGATATGCAGACCATTTCTAATTGGTCAATATTTCCAGGGACCTCCAACAGCAGGTTCCAGGTAGCAATGATGACCCAAATGAGAGGGGCAGCAAGGCGGCCCTTGTCCCCTGCTTCAAGTTGGCAGTGCAGCAGAGGAGGGGACTCCCAACTGCTAACCTCCATAGGTAATGGGGAGAGCAACACTGATCTCTGACTGCTTCTGTCACCCAAGCCTCTGTCATGTCACAAGCTGAGCAACCTCCAGTTTCCAGTCTCTGATGGTGAAGGGATATGAAGCTTTGCTTTTATTCATTTTAGTATTGCTGGTTTTACCAATAAAGAGCCCGGTGCCGCAGTGGTTAGAATGCAGTATTGCAGGCTAATTCTGCTGACTGCCGATTGTCAGTAGTTTGGCAGTTCAATTTTCACCAGCAAAAAGTTGACTCAGCCTTCCATCCTTCCGAGGTGGTTAAAATGAGGACCCAGATTGTTGGGGGCAATAGGCTGACTCTGTAAACAGCTTAGAGAGGACTTTAAAGCACTATGATGCAATCTTAAGTGCTATTGCTATTGCTTTTGCTAAAGGAGAATATTTGTAGTTCAGGGTTGAAATAAGGGTTCTTGGTCGTCTCTGATCTTGGTTGTTTTCTTACAGATGTTTCGTTACCCAAACTAGGTAACCTCATAACAACAGTGCTGATGATGTTACCTAGTTTGGGTAACGAAACATCTGCAAGAAAACAACCAAGCTCAAAGAGCACCAAGGACCCCTCATTGCTGGTTTTATTGCGATCATTTTATTTAATATATATTTTACCCCTTTTGTCCTATATTTTGACCAGGTGGCACTGGTCTGTGGTGCACCAGAAACTGAGCCACGTAAATGAGTGAAACCCCATCTGCGCATATGCGGGATGCAGGCAGGTGCACAAAACTACACCTCCTCTAGTCCGCGGAAAAGCCTTTCCATGGAACCAGTCCCTGGTGCCCAAAAGGTTGGGGGGGGGGGCACTGCTATAAAGTATTTTTTTATAAAGTAAAATAATCCCATAATCCATTACAGAAATGGTACATTTGGCACTGATATTCTCAGATGAAATAAGAGGATATGTAATTCATGCTTTGCAAGGAGAAAATGTAAATGATTGCCTCTCAGTAGATTCAGTACTCCATTCCTTTGATGGATTCTTACATATATTTATATTTTTGTTGGCTCAAGAAAATTATTCTATGGAAAATGGTTACTCAGAACAGGCTGATAAATGAATAATTTCTTAGAAGTTTTGGGGAGTAGCTTTAATACCAGATGAACAGAGTTGTTATTGTTCTTATTATCCAAATAGAAAGGATCTATTATCTAAAAAACAAACCAGATGCTTTGGGGGGGGGGGGAAGGGGCTAAAATCACTCAATGAACTAATCTTTCTTGTGTTGCGTAAACTATTTACTGGAAGATTAGTTTATGACCTACCAAAGCCCTATGAAAATAGGAATAAGAAGTGCTATCAGTCTCTTACATTATTTGTTATATTTATCCAAACAGAAGATTGTTCCTTGCTCCCAAAAATGTGAAGAGAGACAGAAATTCTGCAGAGCTAATCTTCTTCCATCAATTTAGGGGAACTGACTACAGATCAAACAAATCCAGGAAAGTGGGACAGAAAAAAAAGTAATTGATTACTTGTAAAATAAAAGTACCTCTGTTATAAAATTCATTCATAGGCACCTGCACATACAATCATTCTTACTTAGTTACCCAGACTGCTCTCACAAATAAAATCACACAAGTATACTACCTTTCTTTCCCTGCTTGCAGCAAATGTTACAAAAACAAAGGGGAAATTATCATGATGGATGGATGGATGGGAGGGAGAGGGAGGGAGGGAAGGAAATCTGTGTAGGCATTGCAGAAAAGCTTACAATTTCATCCCCATCAAAGAAATGGCTTATCTTTGAAGATATCCATACTTTTCAACAGAAATGTCTACTGTACCTCTCTTATGTTTATGTTTATTTCATTTTACTTGGAGGGTATAATATGATCTTCAACCCAACTGATAAAAAGCTATTTGAGGCTGTAACAGCCAGTCTTCTTACCAGATAAATGTAGTAATTCATAATCCCAAGAAATGGATATCCTTGAATATACTGATCTCATTTCCCAAAGTAATTTTGGGGAAAATACTTTCTGATTTTATTATTTGTATTATTTGTACTTGTATTATTATTTTATTATTATTTAACTCTAAAAGTAAAATTGTTAGCTTTTTGCCTAACTGTGAGGACAAATATTAGATAATTATCTATAATAGCATGAAAATAAGCTTCAAAGAAATGAGTTGATAAGGGGAGAAGAACATTGGATAAGACATAAGGAAGAAACTAAGGAAGGAAGGAAGGAAAAACAGAATCTGTAAATAATATAGAGAATCAAAACTCAGAACAATTCTCAAATCGCAGCTTCAAAGACAGATTTCAGCAGAAATATTTATAGTCATGTGGTCCTCCATTTCGTCTAGATATGCTATGCTTCTCTGTAAAAATATATAATCAGCCCCAACCTTATATTCCTATTTGGGGTTAAAAATCAAACAACCCTTCTGTTTGGGTGAATGAAGTTCAGAATGGAGGAAAAGAGGCCAGCTGTCAATCCCATTCTTTCTTTCTTTCTTTAAATGTATGTTATATATTGTTATTGCATTAAATAAAGAGAACTTTGTGCCTTGTGGCTTATCAGAGTTGAGGCATAATTTATCTGTGTTTTTATGTTTGCTGTGCACACACAGAGCTGTATGTGTTACTTTTAGCCTTCCAGCAATAGTTCTGCAACCTTCCCATGCAATGTTTTGAGCATGAGAACTATTTAAGCCTGTGACCTTTCTTGACTCTATCTTGGCTATTCAGAAGTGCCAGCTGCTGCTGCTGCTGCTGGTGCCTAATCAAGTCTGTGAAGGAGACTCTATTCCCCTGAGAGACGGATAGTATGTGGATAATATGTGTTGTAGCTAAATATCTTCAGTTTTAGTTTTGTTTTTTGGGATAGTTTTAATTTTTTTTTATTTGCATAGTTTTAATATTTTATTATTTTTCTATTTGTTTTTTTCATCTGTAAGCCACCCAGAATCACCTTATCGGGGAGAAGGCTAGCATAAAAATTTAATACATAAATAAATACCTTTACTTGTCAAGCAGAAATGTGTATTACAACCATTGCATTAAAAAAGTGGGGCTTGATTGTCCCTTCCTTCACCAGGTAAAGAAAATCAAGAAGTCAGGAGAGCAGTGCTAATAAGGTTGCCATTATTTTACAAGTATGTATGTCTCCCTTTTTTAGTGTTTCACTAAGCTTTCCACATTTTACAGCAGCCAAAGCTAGGAAACAAAGCTAATGCACGGATCACAGAAAATGTCTAGGAATGTATTATTTTAACGCAAAAGACCTTGCAATAAAATGCTGTGTTATAAATATATTCATCTCATATAATCTTGGAGAATGACTAACAAATGGACCCTCAACCTAGCAAAATACTATTATTCTGACTTTTCTTTTTTCATACTAAGCAGACAGAAATGTAACAGCTGCCCTGGGGGAAAGAGTACAGGCAGTTCTGGCTGTAAATGACATGCATTCCTCCTAATAATGTGGCGCTTCCTGGCCTTCTGACATTCAGGTCTAGTTGAACCGGAGTTCTTGTGCGGCCATTTCCTTCTGCAAGGTAGCCAAACATTCACAACCATCCAGCTGTGTTTGAGGGGAGCAAACCTCACATCAGACACTTTCAGTTTTTTTCATTGAGCTCAGATAGTACCTAGAAATTTTTGATCAATTTTCAAAATGCACTTTGGTGGCCACCTTCTTTTAAGATGAAGAATTCAAAGACTTGCGATGGTGTCTTTGAAAGTGAGACTGGGAAAAAAAAAGAGTTCTAATGATATACAAACAGTCTGAACAAAGGTAACAGAACTCTTCATAGACTATTAGAAGAGAAACCATAGATATTCTGGCACATAAGTACAGCTTCCTTTTTAAAATTAAATAATAGAGAAGAATTAGACATGTTTCTTTGGTTCTAATAAGAAACCAAGTTATATTTTCATATAATTAATCCTCATTTAATGACTGCAATTGTTCTAATGATTCAGTTGTTAAATGAAATGGTTGCTAAGTGAGCACATGACTGAGAAAGAAGCTGGAAAGATTACTGGTTGCTGCCATCTCATTCTGTCGTAGTACCCTTGCTTGACCAATTTTCTTTTCGTTTCCCCCCCCCCTCACAGAGGGTATGCTTAAACATGTTATCTCTTCCCGAACTGCTTTTCACCACAGTGCAGGGATTCCCTAAAGTGTGCCAATTGTAAGTTAACAAGTTTAGGTTTATGACTTTAATTAGTTGATTAGAGCCCTCCCAGACTTCAGCAGCTGCCTGAAACTGACCAGACTTTAATCAGTTTCAAATTGAAGACTTTCTTGCCCTTAAATGCCAGCATTGGTCAAAAAAGGAATTTTTTACTACTGTTTATTACCCTTTTATTTCTGAATAGTGCTACTTTAGGCAATTGCCAAATGAGAAGTGCCTTTCAGGTATGAATTGTCAACCTATTCAATGCATTTCCTTTAGCATTAACACAATTAGCTCATTTATTGCCAAAGATGTGTTTTATGGAATTTCATTTCTATTTCTTCCCATAAATCAGAGAACCCTTTGAATCTTTAAGAATTCTGAGTCAGAAAAGATGGATAAAAATCCAGCGGAATAGTAATAGCAATAGCGCTTAGACTTAACTAAGGGGTTTACAGAGTCAGCCTATTGACCCCAACAATCTGGCTCCTCAATTTACCGACCTCAGAAGGATGGGAGGATGGGTCAACCTTGAGCCGGTGAGACTTGAACTGCCGAACTACTGGCAGTCAACAGAATTAGCCTGCAATACTGTATTCTAACCACCAAGGCACCACGGTTCTTCTACAAGGAGCAGGATGAAAAAAAGACATGTTTAGTTGGATCAGTACCAAGTGTTTAACTACTTAACCTTAAAAGCCAATTGAGGATCTCTGTCCAGGGACAATCCAACACTAGGTTATACTCCTGAATGGGCTTTGAAGTACTTTGTATGGAAATGGAATTAGGTTGCACTGTAGTTATTCCCCGTGCATAGATGAAAGCAGTAGCTCTGTTGCATTTTATATACATGTTATATTGTTGGAAATACAAGATCCAGCAGTTAATGCCAAAAGAGTTTCCTTTCTGTCATTCTTCCTCTTGTTATATTCTCTTACTTGATATCTATTTAATCATCTTCTGTGCCATTTATTGATTCCTTTCCTAGTGTACACATATGTGTCATGAGAAAAAGAATTAATATCTCTTCCTTTTATGGGTCATGCACAGGTCATATCAAGTAAAATTGTGTGAACCCCAAATAGGTAAGGAATAGTTTTCATGTAAATGACAGCCAATCACACTTCTCTGTCTCTCAAAGCATTTGTTGAGTACCAGACGGAGTCAGCTATCCATTGCTTACAAAGTATGCCTCAGCATTTGAAAGAATCAGGGCACACTAAGTACTTTTCATTCAAGGCCAACAATCCTAGTTGGTTAGCTACAGTCCCAAGGATTATTTCAGCAAGTAAAATAATTCCAGCTTCTTGGAACTGGTATTGGGTTTTTGTTTTTTTTGCCTATACTACACCATAAATAATGAAATAAGTAGAGAAAATAATATTACATTAGTTGAGAATACAGTGAAAAGAAAATGTGTGTGGAGAGTTCAGGTGGTCTCAAGCTTTCGGAAGCTATCTAGATCGAAATTAAGAACCAGTTGAACTTCTGGAAAGATCTTTATTTCTAAATTTTATTTTATTTTGGGAAGGCTGACTTGGACCCCTATTTGCCAGCAACTTGCATTATAAAGTCCCTGTGAATATGAATGAATATAGTTTCAGCTAGAGCAGTGTGTGTTGGATTGCCTGCTTCTGATGTTCATAAAAAGAACACAAGGTCTGGAAACTAGTACAGTAAATACTTTGTGTTTACTAAATCTGTTGATTAAATAAAATGCTTTGATATTAAACAGATTGTGTTTTCAAATTAGAATTAGAGAGATCTGATCTAAAAACTTGTCTATTTTGAGTAATGAATAGTTCAAGGCAAATAGTTATTTCTATGTGTAATTTCAAAATACACAACAGTTGGTTATTCCTATAAGCTCAAAGCTTCTTTCTTCCACCTGTGGTAGTTCTTGCCTCAAAGAAACTATGTTTACGTTTCATTTTAAGGTAAGAAATTATTATGAATCTCTAAAGTAGCTCTAGTCAGAATATTGAGTTTTCCTAATTGATGCCACAATCCTGGTTTAATTATGTATGGCTTGTTTATTTATTTAAATTATGTATGTAGTCACCCGTCTCATAGCAGTTACTCTGGGCAGCTCACAAGAAATTTGAACTAAAATCAAAATACATGTATTTAGATGTAACCCTAAAATAATAGTAATAGTAATAAGAGAAGGAACTGGAGAAAATAACAAAATACAAAGACCATCAAATAGAAGTAGAACGACTATGGAAAAAGTAAGCAAACGAAATACCAATAGTAATAGGTGCCTTGGGTGCAATCACAAAACAAATGGAGCACCACTTGAACATCACCAGCACTGACAAATGTACCATCGGTCAATTGCAAAAGGCAACTTTACAAGAACAGTTTACATCCTCCAACACCATCAAACATCCATACCTGCCTATCATAGATCCTTGGGAAGGACTTGATAGATGGACAAAAATGCCAAACCAGTCTGAATATCTGGCTGACTGTGTGATTAGCCACATATATAATATATCTGGATTTAAAAATAATCCAATTTTGAGCAGCAAAAACAACCTGCTGGGCACCTAAATGCCTGAAGGAATATTTGAGTCTTTAATGCCTTAGGAAAGCCCAAAGACTGGGACCATCCTGTGGGGGATGCTGTCCATAATGCAACCTTTTCTCTATACCTTAAGAAGGGAAGTGAGTTTGACAGCATAGCACCTTTCATTGTTTTGGAAATGGTGATTTCCGAGTTTAAACTTGTTTACTCGGCATAGCATTAATTAATTCAATGGACTTAAGCCCAACTTAACAAGCATACAATGACATTCTTAAGCTGTTTTTCTAGAAATTGTTTGTTTTTCTCATCTTGAATTAAGACTTTCTTGGCTAATGAAATGCCTGTGTGTGTGTGTGTGTGTTTTCTTTTTAACTTTTCCTCCCCCTGCCACCTTCCCTCTGATGAATGCACTTGTTTCTGGTTTTGTTTTGTTTTGTTTTCAAAATCTGGCCAGCCTAATAAACTATAAGCCCATTTTAGCAGCTCTTTGCATAGGGCTGCTCTAGATCCCATCAATTGATCAGTGTCATCTTATGGGAACCAGGAGGCATACTTTCTGTGACACAGTGCCTACCATAGGGAAAAGCCTTCCCCCATCTCACAAAAATGTGGTTGGATTTGAAGCTCTGGTTTTGAAGTCTGACAGCCACCTTCCCCCACGGTCATGTGATTGCATTTTGGGAGCTTGGCAACCAGCCTGCATTTACAGCCATTTGCAGCATCTCACAGTCATAGGGCCATGATTTATGACATTTTTTTTTTTTTACCAGAACTGGCATTTACTCTGGTTTCTGACAAAAAATACCCATTGCAGACAATGGATTCACTTAATGATTGTGGCATTTGCTTAATAACCACTACAAAAAAAATGTCATAAAATAGGGTCAATCGTATGGGTGCTTTATCTTATGACCATCAAGATATATGGTAGAAATTCTGGGCTCCATTTCAGTCATAAATCAAAGACTTCCTGTAGGGGCGTTTAAAATTCCTTCTTCCATTCTTGAGCTACAGTCGTTGCTAGATGGAATGGGACAATTCACCTCTGTGCCCCCTTCACCCCATGCCCTCCAGCCACAGCTAATTCGCAGCTTGCATTCAGACTTAGCTGGCACTCTTCCATTGCTCTGCTGCCACCAATGGACCCCCAGCCCTCCATCTCAGTTCTCCCCATTGCGGGTGATTCGCAGAGGGATAATTGTACTTGGGCGATTTGCCCCAAGGGACAAATAGCCGGTCCTCCCAAAAGCCAACCTGGGCTCCCAGGGGTGGGTATGTTTGTTCCATATTTTATCTTATGGGTATAAGCAGCATGCACTAGTGCAGTTGTATGAATATAATGAAGAGGCTAGATCTGGTATGCAAATATATGGAGAAGAATTTGTGATCTTACTTCAGTCATACTCTTTCTAGTATAATACAGGATTATGGCCACAAAAAACCTGAAACTCTTCTTTAAAAAAACATCAGATTAACTTACATAAATATGATGCCGTGGTTTAAGCAGGTCATTTGCTAGCCAGACCTGTTCTTTCCACCTTAAATAAACGTTTGCTTCCTTGTTGGATTAAACTTCTTAGTTTTTATTAAGCATGCAAGAATAAATCTGTTGGCAGCTAAAACTGTACACAGCTTTGGAATAGTTTGTATTTAAGTATTTGAAATGTCAGTGATACAAAACTTTTTTTTTGCATTAATGAAATAAATAGTATGTTTTCACTGTGATTATATCCATCTCATAAGTATAAAAGTGAATCTTTAGATTTGATGCATGAGTTTTTTTCTTTTCTGTGTAAACAATATATTTTTTATAATATAAATGTTTCTGAAAAGAAGGAAGAATGCATTTTGATAATGAATGAAGTCTGTACTTAATTTTAATTGATGGATCTTTTCAAAGTAAGACATCTGGGAATAATATGGATTGAAATCAATCAGGTGCTCAGTGTGCATTAAATTCAGAAATTATTGGGTAAAATATTGTTCAATATACTTTGATCAATCAAGATAATGCTTTAGCAGTCCTTGTTACATCTTGAATTCACAGAATAAAATGCTATTGCTTTGAAGAGGTTCAGTGTTGGGTTAGGAATGGCTTTTTATAAATTAGTTCAAAAGGTTTTTTCTTCCATCCTGATTTGCCTCTATAGGGATTATTGGCTAAGACCTACAAATTATGTATGTAAGAAAGTTATGAATATGACAAAAAATGCAACTGTTACTTTATTTTCTTTTTCCATTCAATCATGTCTGATTCTCAAAAAATTGGATAAGTCCCTGCAGTTTTCTTGGCAAGGTTTTCAAAAGTAATTTCCCATTGCCTCCTTCCTAGGGCTGAGAGAAAGCGACTGGCCCAAAGTCACCCAGCTGGCTTTTTGCCCAAGGCAGGACTAGAACTCACACTCTCCTGGTTTCTAACCTGATGCCTTAACTACTAGACCAAACTTGCTTTCAAACAGTAATATAGACTTGCACAAATGATTTTCTACCAGGACAATTTGCCTCATAAGCTTGTATTGAAGATAAAATATATAACTAAATGCAACTCCATATTCAAGCAAAACTTGACTATTATGTGTGTATGCTCAATTAATCCAAAGAAGCTGCTCTGAAAATGTTAACAAGTTCATTACTATTTTGTGGCTAATTTGTGCATAGTTCTTAGTGATTGGCCTCAGCCTTCCACTACTTGATATTCTTCAGATGTATTAAGTTGTAAACACTTGTCATTTCCAATAGTCAGTAATGAAGATGGTTGGGTATTAATGACAGATGTAGCTTAGTACACTTGGACTCTATCAGAATGAAGAAATTTAATTAACTATTCTTAAGTTTCCTCTTAATTGAACAAAATTATAGCCACTAATGGGGGGAAGAGGATGGTTACATAATAGTTTTGAAGCATATTGATAATCAGGTTCAAATATTGATTGAAAAATCTGTGTTGGGGGGGGGGCTTGTGTAGAGATGGGGGGGATGGGGGGGATGCAGATAAGAGAGCCAGTTGGTTTAGTGGTTAAGGCACCAGGCTAGAAATTAGATTTTGAGTTCTAGTCCTGGTTTAGGTATGAAAGGCACCTTGAGTCAGACACTCTCTCTCAGCCCAACCCACCTCACCGGGTTGTTGTTGTGGGGAAAAGAGGAAGGAGTTTTATGTATGTTTGCGATCTTGAGTTATTTATAAAGTAAAACAGGTGGGATAAAAAAACTAATAATAATAAAATATGTATATTACTGAACTGCTTAAAAACACACATGCATTAAAGGTAAACATAATATCCTATTGCCTAAGGGTCTTGGCTCAATAGAAAAGGTAACACATCATGCCTTTCTTAAATCAAATGCATCGAGGGTGTGCATCTAAATTAGAGAAGCTTTCACGTATACCTTGTATGTACATTATTTTCTGGATGAATAAGGACCCTGTGTAATCAGGGTCTAGGCTTATGTGGAAGCCATCTCAGTTCCATAATTGCAGACTTCACTATGAATGTGCAAGTAATTGTCGCAAGTGATGACTTTTCAGTGCATTAATGGGATGGAAGATTCTGTTCTTTCCTTAGCTGGTACAACCTCTCTCTATAATATTACATGCCACTTTTGATAAGTATGGTGTAGGATTCAAGTAAATTTAAATTAATTCAGAAGACAGCAGAAAATGCCCTATCTGTCGTCTTCCACATAGGAAGAGTGGGAGTGGAGTGGGGTGTGTGTGAGGTGGGGTCTGTTATTACTCAATTAGCCACCTCCATTGTACTGTTCCCCCACTGGGGCCCCAAGCTGACTGGCAAAGCCACGTCTTTAGGACCTTACGATAAGATAGGGTTGGGGCCAACCTCAGATTGGGGGGCAAGATGTTCCAGAAGGCAGGAGCAACAGCAGAGAAGGCCTTTCTCCTGGATCCCACCAGCCAGAATACTTGGGACCCACAGCATGCCTCCTCTGCTGGCATGAGTGCTACGTGCCAACCCCAGTGGGGGGTGAGACAGTCCCTCAAGTAACCTGGATCCATGCCATGGAGGGCTTTAAAAGTGATAATCAACACCATGAATTGCACCCAGAAGCAGACTGGCAACCAGTGCAGCTCGCAGAGCAGGGGCCATTCTTGGGGGACCCAAAACTATCCATGCTGCCTCACTCTGCACCAGCTGTAACTTCTAAATGCTCTTCAAGGGTAGCCCCATGTAGACCGCATTACAGTAGTCCAGCCATGAGATGACTAGGGACTGAGTGCAGGGAATCCTGGTCCAGGAAAGGCCACAACTGGCGCACAACACAAAGTTGTGCAAAGGCTCTCCTAGCTGCTTTTACCTCAGGAGTTGTGAGTCCAATAGAACCCCCCATGTTGTAGACTGGGTCTTTCTGGGGCAGTGCCACCCCATCCAGAGTCAAAGATGACAAAGTCCCGGATCCCGGATCCCCACATACCAAAAGCCATTTAATCTTACCGGGGTTCAGTTGAAGCCTGTTGTCCCCCATCAAGGCCCCCAGGTGCTGCGAAAGGGCAGACACAGCATCACTTGGGGCACCAAGAGTGGAAATATAGAGTCGAGTGTCATAATCAAGAAAATCATTAGACTTGGAGAGGATGGGAAATCATTTTTCCCCCTCACTGAGTAATACTTCATTCCACAGTGAGTAGGAATGCAGTGAGTAGGAACAGAAACAAGACTCTTGTTATTTTGGAATCTTAGAGTTTAAGGCTAGAATGTGAACTAGAGAGAACAGTGCTATTGTTTTCATTTCCAGTTGTTTATTTCTGGAATGGCTTTATTGTGGAGAGTAATAAAACACAAGCACATAAGCAAGCTTCCGAACATTCTCATGGGATAAATAAAGTGGAAATATTTTACCAAAGGATGAAAAAAATTAATAAAGAAAACAATTCATATAGTATGCTCATCATGAGGTGTTGATCTGTTCTGTTAGCTTGGCTTTCCACTTACAATAAAAAAAAATTGTCCTGCGGTGAACATTATCTCACTTTTTCAAGCAAAACAAAACTCCTCATCCCATGCTTAAAGATACTGAAATAAAATTAATATATTCATTTTATGCAAGATTGCTTCTAAGTGAAAAACATATAAATGGTAACTAGGAGAAGGATGTGTAAAATAGTCACCCAAGAGATTTTGTTGTTGATCTAGCATCCAGCTACACTTAGAATAGTATTCCTTATAATACATACTTCTTTGCTATAGTAATTCCAATAGTAATTTTTAATTATGTAGTGACTTTGAACATAGAAATGATTTACAGTCCTCAACTTACAACAATTTGTTTAGTGACTGTTCAAAGTTACAAAGGCATTGAAAAAAGTGATTTATGATTGTTTTTTCACACTTATGACCATTGCAACATCCCCATGGTCATGTGATCAAAATTCAGACACTTGGCAACTGACTCATATTTATGACAGTTGCAATGTCCTGGGGTCAAGTGATCAGCTCTTGCGACCTTCTCACAAGCAAAGTCAATGGGGAAGCCAGATTCACTTAACAACCATGTTATTAACTTATCAGTTGCAGCAATTTGCTTAACAACTGTGGCAAGAAAGGTAATAAAATGGGGCAAAATTCACTGAACAACTGTCTTGCTTAGCAAGAGAAATTTTAGGCTCAATTGTGGTCATAAGTTGAGGATTACCTGTATGCTATTAGACTAGTTCTTCAATGATGAGCAGCCAGTAGCCTAGTTAAAATTCCCAAAGGCAAAAAGTAGAAGGTAAATTCCAATGTGGCCTAGACCATGGGTCGGCCATCCGAAACGTCGGATGAGCCGCACGGACCCATTTAGCTTAAAAAAAAAAAACGCTGGGAGCCGCGCGTTCGCGCATGCGCGCGCACCCGCGCATGCGCGCGACCCCGTTCGCGCATGCGCGCGACCCCGCGCACCCGCGCATGCGCGCGACCCCGTTCGCGCATGCGCGCGCGCCCCGCGCACCCGCGCATGCGCACCCGCGCGCCGTTCGCGCATGCGCGCGCCGTTCGCGCATGCGCACCTGCGCTCGCGCACCCCCCCCCCGCACCCGCCCGCGCATGCGCGCATGCGCTCGCGCACCCCCCGCACCCGCCCGCGCATGCGCGCATGCGCTCGCCAAAATGGCGGAGGAGGCTCCGGAGCCGCAGGTAAGGCCTCAAAGAGCCGCATGCGGCTCCGGAGCCGCGGGTTGCCGACCCGTGGCCTAGACGGACTACTACTAATACTACTACTACTACTTCCTCTTCCTCCTCCTCCTCCTCCTCAATATTTCCACTCACATCAGAGGAGTTCTGGGGGATGCTGTGGAAGCTACACATGAGGAGAATTCCATTCTGCCAACTCTGTTCCAGGAGCATGAGAACACATGTGAACTCCACTTAATTATACCATAATCGTGTAAGATTGCTGATTAGTTGAGTAGCAAGTTTCATACTCCTTTCTGTTGAACCATCTGAAGAAGCTAAGTAAGAGCTACAGAATCCACGAGCATTTAGTATATTATCCCCATACATACGGGATAAGGAAATAGTGTCTTGTAAACTGTTCCATGGGTAGAAAAGGAGATGGTGAAGATTGGTCTATGATTTGAATGCTTGTCAAAGAATTTCACAGCGCATATTATTGTGTCACATTAATTTCCATGCATATAAACTACCATAACTATAGACTTGTTAACATGGTTAAAGAAATTTATATTTCTTCTCTTTTTATAGTTTGCTGTTTTGTGGTTCACAAGAGGTGCCATGAATTCGTTACTTTTTGTTGTCCTGGAGCTGACAAGGGACCTGACACTGATGTAAGTACATTGGATTTTTGTTATTTCATTCATTTTGCTGTAGTAATTGTTTTGAAAAGTCCTTGGAACATTAGAATATCTTAATTTGCTCTTTTCTGCATTGTGCCTTATAGATATGTTTTCTTTGGCACTGGATAACTATGCAAATTAGAGACATGTACGAGCCGGTAATGATAGAAATAAATAGACAAACAAAAATAAGGATACGGAATGTAGAAAAGAGAACGCACAAAGGTTCTTCCTGGGATTTTCCTCGAAAGAGCTTCTAACAGATGTAGATCTTATCAGCAATAGCATGTTTTCTTTTAATTACAACTTTTCTTTCTATTTAATTACCTGTAGAAACTCTATCTTGTATTTATGGTTCTGGAATGCCTGATATATTGTGTATGGAGGCAGTTTTGTCAAGTACAGGGAGTAAGTTACTCTATGACAACATGCTCTTTACTAAATGTGTAAGAACTAGTTAGTCACATCACATGAAGTTGTAATATGGCATCCTTTGGTTTGGCTTGGCATGAAACATGAGGCTATGCATTATTTTGTGTAAATTATAATTTGCAGTAAAAAAGACCATTTGATTTCCCAGAGATACATTAAGTATCCAAACTCCATTATTTTGTAGCCTCTTCAAGCATAATTGTAAAACAATTCTTAGTATGATTTCCCATTACAGTACTGTTTTTTAATTGAAGCTTATAATAATATAAAATACAAATAGAAACTGCTAATAAGGGAATAGGGAAGGGAAAATAATGGGAAGGAAATGCAAGATAAAGAGGAAAGGGTGAAAAAAGGATCGACTTCCAACTCTTTTTGATGCAGTAAAATACAAAATGCAGTTACAACCTAGACTTTTTTGCTTATACATTGAGTATATATTTACCATCTCTATAGCAACAAACTAATCTAATCATCAAAACCCCAAATCAAAGTTTAATTTTTTTCCTGTTTCAAGCATAAAGTCCAGAAGCGGTTTCCAATAGAAACAAAATTAGATACATTCTTCTCTTTAATTAAAACAATTAATTTTGCCATCTCTTCCAGCTGCAACGCTTTTTCCATCCGTTCTTCCATTGTGGGAATTAATTGTAGCATTGTGAGGGTAGAAACTCAGGCAGAGTGAAATTCACGTCCTAGGCTAGGATGGACACAAACATAAGATAAAGAAGTGAAACTCTTTCCCAAGACAAGAGTATATGTGTGCATAGGCTTTCCCTGTATGTCACAAGTTATCCATTGTGTCTTATTTCCCTACTTCCTGCAAATTTCAACATTCCCAAAAATGGAAAGCATGGTCTGTGATATGTAAAAGATTAGTTTATGCTTTATAATGTGGAATCTAGGATTTACTGGCAATCATGGTTTTGTGAAGTTGCTTATAATCTTTGTGTGAGTCAGAAAATCTAGTTTGGCTGTACAAAGATATAAAACAGTGAGTGGGTGAGTGAGTCACTTAGAATAGTGAGATGATTGGCATATAAATTTAATAAATATATTAAGTTAGTAATGAAAGCCTTGGGGAAACTATTCAGATGCTGTGGCATGTTTATAGTTACAATAGAAAACATAGGGAATGGCCTTGAAGGTGGGGGAACAGCTGTTACCAAGGTGACAATCAGACCAGCCGGACTTGAGTCCTTCCAAGAAACAAACTTAAGAAAACACCTCAGACAGGGCCCTCCTTAATTCACATAAAGATAAATGAGGGAAGGGGAAAGCACGTTGAACGTTCTGCAACTATAGCTTTTCCAATAAAAGTTTCAGACCTATATGGCATTGGTTTCTTGATTTCTTCTACCTTGTACAAAGGTACAAAAACTGGAATCATGTGTAGGCAATAGAGTTCTGTTATATTCTGTGGAATTGAACATTGGTCTTTGAAGAAGCTACATAGAAAGAATAGTAACACTTTTGAACTTCGGTATTGAAGAAGACTTCTGATAACTGCGTCCTCCATGGATAACCAAGAAAGCAAACAAATATATCATAGAACCAATCAATGCAGAGTTCTCATGTGATCCTATTGTTGCATGCTTTATGGAGCTATGTGACCCTCTGCATTTAATAAATAAATAATAATTATTTGAACCTGGTCATTTGATAGCAACTTGATGATACATAATCAGCGAATCAGTGGATTCTACTAATTGCAAATGGCTGTCCAGAATTTAACCAGAAATCTTTTTCACCTAGAGATACCACAAATTAAATCTGTGATATTTTGTATACAGAGCAGATGCTTTGACATAGAATAATGGCTTTTCATTTCAATGCATGCATGATTAACTTTCCTAAAACAAGAAATAGCAGTAAGCCATTCCCAGGTAACAACCCAAATAGCAAAGTGAAGTCCATTGACTCCAGTGGCAAAGCACAGATTCCATTAAAAAAAAATCCCTTTCTAGCCACTCTGTATGGTGATTTCTCCAAGAACACACCTTTTGAACACAATCTGAAATTAGGAAAGGGAATAGAATTCTAAGTTACCCTAAATTTGACTTCTGTTGCTTTTCTTCCCAGTTCAAGCCATTAATGATAGATTACTGGATCATAAATAATTCCACTTGTAGGAATGCATGCCCAGTGTTTCAAAGAAACCACAAAGTGCCTAGGTTCAAAACCTGAGAGGATGCAATTTCTTTTAGAACTTAAGAAATTTTCAGTTTTTCGGATGTGTTCAAAGAAAATATAGAAACGTAGCTATTGATACAGCCTAAGTCTACCACTATAAAGATGAGTCAGCCACAATAAACCATCAAATTCATACAACGAGGCTTTTCTAGACTTTATTACTAGAATGTTAAATGCTGTGGACACTCAGAACTCAGAAAGCAGCTTTGTGTCACATGGAGACTTCTGTTCACGAGGGAGTCAGAAATATTGTGCTTTTATGGATCTTCACTTATTTCTGAAGAGGCTTTCAGTATTTCAACACAATATTATAAATCTTTATTTTCCATCAATCCCAGGATCATTTCTTTTAAATGTCAAGTGAATTCAAAAAGTATTTATGTTGATGGCATCACAATAAGCCGGTCAAAAATTAAGCAGATTTTGTTTTTCAGTGTTGAATATTGTTCTCTGGCAGGTGACTTTATTAAAACTCTTTCCAGAAGATACAGAAATATAATCTTAGAGAATTTGTTTTAAAATTTGTAGAGCCATACTTGAAGAGAATGGGGGGGGGGAATAGTTTGGTTAGAAGTTGCTACAGTTAATAGGATACCTCCAATTCATCAGCAGTTAATTAATGCAGGTTTTCATTTCTGAATTGGGTCAACTGCTTGCTTCCCACTATAAGACAAGCTATTTTGTGCACAATGTTCTCTTAGAAAATGGTATTTATAACTAAATCACATTTAAAACTGATCTTTTCAATCCACTCCAAGATTCCTGTTGAACAAGAAGAATCCTTAGTCTTTGAAAAATATTTGATTTAGTTATTTCTCATATTTCTAGAGCAGGGGTGTCAAACTGCCGGCCCATGGGCCGGTTGCATCATGTGGAGGCCGCGCCCACCCCAGCTCCGGCAATTTGAAAAAAGTCGCAATACGTTGCGACACATCACATGATGTGGAGAGTTTGACACACGTGTTCTAGAGCAACTATTTGTAGTTTGTTTGTTTGTTTGTCAGATTTGTATGGCTGCCCATCTCATTAAAAAATGACTCTGGGCGGCATATTACAACAATCCAGATATATAAAATAATCCGCATGAAATATAGGAATTGGTATTAAAAGATAAATATTACAAAAACAAAATATATAAACCCTAGGCAAAGAGAGAATAAGAGTAGCCAACTCAGCAATAGAGCCATCTAGGCATATCTTATACATTTAACAGATTTATATGGCTGCCCACATCACATTTAGATGACTTCAGGCGGCCTACAGTGTTTAAAAATCCATAACATAAAAACCCATAAACATTCCACCTCATCCCATCCTCTATGGCAGCAACAACACAATCAAATTAACTACTTCATCGATTGCATCTCTATTCGGGGTCCCTAGGCCTGCTGACAAAACCATATTTTTATGGTCTTTCGGGGGGGGAAGCAACAGGGTGGCAGCTGACCATACCTCAGTGGGAATGGTATTCCACAGAGTAAGGACCACCACCAAGATTAAATTTAAATTAAAAAATTAAAAATAAAAAGGTTTTATTTTATGACTGTTCGCTGCTCAGAGTCCCTTGTCTGAAAGGGACAGCTAAAGAAATTGACTGAATCAATAAAAAATAAATAAACATGGTAAAAATTAATTCCATTATTTTAGAATGCTACTGTACCTCTGTTTGCTTGACATCACATGGTTTCATTTCAGATACTGTGTTTCCCCAAAAATAAGACTGGGTGTTATATTTTTTTTGGACCAAAAGACCCATTAGGGCTTATTTTGGGGGGATGTCTTATTTTGCAGCCACTCGCCAACTCTATCCCACCATCTGGTTGCTCACAGCTGTAATGGGGCAGGAGAGAGCACATTGCACCAATGCCACTGCCATGAGCTGAGGCGAAGCAGGTTGGGGTGGAGCTGCCCCATGTACCCCGCACCCACTTACCTCAGGGCCCCCGCAGCCAGGCCACCCATGCCCCGCCACCTGCCTCACCTCATGGCGGCATCACCAGCAGCAGCAGCCCCATCCAGCAGGAGCCCACATGGCCCCCGGCCCACTTGTCTGGTTGCTCACGGTTGCAACAGGGCAGGAGAACACGCGTCACACTGGTGCCACCCCCATGAGATGAGGCAAGGCAGGTGGGAGGGTGGAGTTGCCCCACACCCACTTGCCTCAGGGCCCCAGCAGCCAGGCCACTCCCTGCTTGGCGACCTCCCCCAACTTTAGCTTTAGCATGAAATTATATATGCCTATTTCCCTCTTAACATTTTTAAATTAGTATTTTGTGCAAGATGTATATGATATTAAAGAAGAATGTTTCAAGTAATATTAAAGATTTTGTTGCTGAGGAAATTGAGGAAGCATGGGTCATTCTGATATATCTTCATGCACTGTTAAATTACACTGTGGAGGTGAATATTTAAAATCTACTTCATGTGACAAGAAACCTTGAAATTATCTCCAGATGAACTATCTTTCCAATACTTTGCAGTTTTAGCCTGAGGTTTTAGAACATTATTCCCTGCAGTTAAATGATGTAAATGGAATATTGTCTTTGCTAATAAAATCTTCTTCAATCTGGTGTCCTCCAGACACCCTGAAGTGAAACTCTTAGGGTTGTAATAGTTGGAGGGCATCAGATTGAAAAAAGATTGTTTTGTGGGTATTGTGGCTTATACTTTAGTGCACTTCTCAAAGCATTCTTTTTCAACCTCTAAAAGATCTTTCCCTCCCCTGGCCTAGACAATTTGAATTTATAGTTTTAAAAATTAGAAATGCATATCTTTCATTAAAATAAACGGATATATATGTGATTGATTATTTCAGGATAATTCCAGTATCAAAAAAGAACATGTTCCTCAAACATGTGCTTATAGGTAGTCCTCATTCAGCGACTGCCTCTTTTAGTGACCATTTAAGTTATGACAGTGATGAAAAAGGAATTTTGTGACCAATCCTCACATTTATGATTTATCGGGCTTGTAAAACAAAGGAACGTTGAAGTAAGATCATAAACACACTTGTGGTTTCACTTAACTACCACTTTGCTTAACCGGGTTGCTAGTCCCAGTTGTGGTTGTTAAGCAAGGACTGCCTGTATTTCCTTAAAAAGTCAGCAATGAAACATATCAACCACTAGGTTTGTCTACATGAGGGATTTTTTGTTGTTGTTCAAGTGTATGTAAATCCTTCGAGGAATATGAAATTACACATAAGATTCACAGTTGCTATTATTTGGTAGTACCATTTGGGATATAAATTGGAGCAAAGAGAGTAGGTAAACTGTCTGAAACACTAGATAACAACTCCTCTTAACCAATAAACCTCAAATGATTATTTCATACTTAATCCTGAAATAGGAAAAGAAGTGACTGCACATTTGGCAAAATGCATTCCTTCATTTTTATACAACAAAATGTCTACCCGTCTCCTAATTTGAGAGTGGTTTCTAGTGAATAAAACTCATTCCAAACAAAACTGGGCAATAATATTTACCCATAAAAATCTCATCTCTGAGATTTTCAATGTCATCTCTAGCAGATTACTCAAATCAATAGTCAATTTGAAGGAATTATACATTTCCTAAGGCAATTTGACCCCCACCCTTCCCAAAGAATCCCTCATTCTCAGCACCAATAATGTATATAATATTAAAGTTAGAAAGCTTTCCTGATAATCAAACAATGTGGATTCTATGCAGTGACCCACTTTATCTATGTTCACAAGATTTTCATTGCATTTTTCTTTATATTAAGTCTTTCCTTAACATAAGGAGGTCATATCAGTGTTACTTGTGAGAATTATATGTGAAAATTCCTATAGCGGGCGTCCCCAACCCCCGGGCCACGCCCACTACCGGGCCATGGCCTATTCAGGAACTGGGCCACAGTCGAGCTGCGGGTCCATGTGCGTTGGCCTGCCGCTTGTGTTAGTTGAGCTGCACGTGCGCGCTGGCCCTCTGCTCACACAGCCCGTTTCCTCTCTTTCACCCACAGCCGAGCCGCTCAAGGTTGGGGACCACTGTCCTATAGCATGAAGAAGCCTCATTTAAAGCTGTTATTTGATACAGATAGTCTTTGACTTAACAGTCATTTGTTTAGTGACCAAAGTTACAACGGGCACTGAAAAAGTGACTTATGGCTGGTTTTCGCACCACCATTGCACATTCCCATGGTCACGTGATCAGGTTTCAGATGCTTGGCAAGCAGCATGTATTGACGACAGCTGCACTGTCCCCGGGTCATGTGATCACCATTTGTAACCTTCCCAGCTGGCTTCTGACAAGCAAAGTCAATGGGGGTAGCCTGATTTGCTTAAAGACTGCATGGTTCATTTAACAACTGCAGTGATTTCTTAACAACTTTGGCAATAAAGGTCGTAAAATGGGGCAAAATTCACTTAACAACTGTATATTCTTTAAAATAAAAACAAACTTAATATATATTTTTCACAGTATTTTGCTCATCTTTCCTATCCAAATCTTGAATGCTTCCCTGTTCAATACGGAAACAATTTAGTCTTCTTATATATGTGAGAAGCAGAAACATTTAAGGAGCAGTATGATTGTATGGTAAATAGAGGCAATAATAATTACAAGTAAGACTCACAAATGCCTTTTTTAAGGTTTTTGATAAAATTTATTAGCGCCATTTTACTCTAAAAATGGCAGAGATTAATTGCTCATCAGAGCTTTGGAACTGTTATTCTTAAGCAATACACCTAATAGTGGTACAAAAAAAAAAAGGGTAAAAATTCTGAAAGCAATCTGAGCATCTGTTGGGCAAGGATGATGATTAGCTGTTCAGTTAGCTGATTATGGACTTTTTTCTTGATTGCACTTTGTATGTTATGGCTGTCCCACACTCTTACAGAAAGTGGTGAAGTAACTGAAATAATTCTTCTGGGCTGAAATTCCTGAAGTCAATCTATATATATTTTTGAAAGTAGGCAATTCTTTTTGGATGACTCATGCACTTCTATATACGTGATTAAACCTTACGAGTTTTAAGGCACTGAAAATTATTAGGACAAACAAGCCAGCTTCCTGCCCTAGAATTCTTCTGTTAAATCAAGATTTTTATATAGATTATGGTTTCAAGTTAAATACTTTCTAAATGATTGTGCAACAGCATCAGTTTTGTTTCCTTGTGTCATACACCAACTGAAATATATATAGCGAACATAGGAGGATTACATGAAGCTTTTTCTAAATTAGGTAGCTATACCCTTTTCCTGTTGTGTATCAGAACTATATGCTTCAAATAATAATTTAATTTCAACCTTTTTTTCAGTAAGCAGATGTAATTTGGGATAATCCCAGATTTAAATGGGATTGAGTTGTAAACTCTTGAGCCAATGCTTTTTAAATTTTTTAACATGTTTCATAATAATTAACTTCTGCAGAAGTTATAGTTGGTACTTCATCTGTCTCTTCTGCTTGACCTGCACATTGTGACAGTAGATAGGTGAGGGCATCTCATGATCAATTCAGAGGTTAAATGAATTAATGGAAGAGCAATAGTACTGAATTGAATAGCTCTGCTCCTTGGTGTACGTAGGGTAAAATTGAGCATCCATATATATGACAGCAGACCCAGGTGCAATAAGAACTGCAGTACTATCAGTGTTCACTACTAATCCAAGAAGTTCGTTTCTCTTCCCCTTAATGTTTTTACTATATGGGAGAGAGAAAGAGACTCATGAGAACATGAAATATATTGCATAGCAGGGTGTGCGTTCTTTGGGCCACAAACTTCATTTGGGCCTCTGTATTTTTCCCATTGAATTGAGAAGATCACATTGCAGAAATTCAGTGGCAAAATTTGATGTAGGAGGAGATATCTAAGAGAATGGAAGAAGTTTGCTTCCCAGAGTGTTATTTTAGGAGAATTATGGAGGGCATATCAGATGAGATCTGAGTATCCCACCCTCCATTTTTTTACTAGAATATCAAAAGCAAATTTACCAATAATGATTGAAAGCTCCCTGAGAAGTTTTAATGAGGTTGTCTACTTTACAACGAACCTGGCTGCAGCCATCTTGCTCGTTCTGGATTGCCACAAAGATGGGAGGGGGTGCGGAGGATTTCTGCTGGTCTAAACAATTCAATGTCCTGTGGGAACCAAGGTCATTTCTGTTGGTTAGATTGGGAGGGGGAGCATTTGGGTAGAAAGCCCGCCAAACCATTCTGTTGGGAAACGTAGCTGGTTGCATAGCACTGGGGTGGGAAGTTTGATATTGTAATAGTGTATCTCTTTGGGGGGGGGGATTTCAGACTTGGTTTCACTTTTGACCCCGCTAATATTTTGTAACCAATAAACATGTTCTTTGAGGAAACCTCGAGCCTCGGAGTTCTGATTTAATTGGCCTCATCTATCGGAACCTTGACATAGGTGTCAGAAATTAATTTGTCACAAATCTCTCATAGGACTTTTGTTTTTAACCTGGGAGGAAGCAGATGGAGGAAACAGTTACAGCTGAAAAAACTTAAGAAAGAGTGAGAACTAGGATGGGAACTAGTTATTTGTCCCTTCTGATCTGTCCAAAACCAAGTAAAGAAGGAAAGGATGCCAAGGTCTCTAGTATCAACATGAATCCAAATAAATAAATGCCATGGCAAAATATAACTGCATGGAGCTTGCTAGGTGAAGGGAATGAAAGGATAAGCCACTGATGTCAGGAATTCTAGAGGAATCAGGTGGAATATATCCTCACAAGAATATTCTCTAAGCAAAATACAAGGGATCTGTGAGATCGTGGCTCAGTGAATAAATTTGCTTTGCTAAGCCTTCCTCTGGTCACCACTGGGGTCATGTGATTCACTTTTGCGACCTTTTCACAAGCAAAATCAATGGGGAAGCAAGAATCACATAACACCTAACAACCGTAGTGTTGGCTGTACAACTGTGGCAAGAAAGGTTGCAAAATGGGGCAAAACTGATTTAATAATAGTC
This sequence comes from Azemiops feae, assembly GCA_023970755.1. NCBI lineage: Eukaryota > Metazoa > Chordata > Lepidosauria > Squamata > Viperidae > Azemiops > Azemiops feae. The sequence goes on along the minus strand of JALGBA010004142.1, from coordinate 3,026,364 downwards.
TTGTTTAGCAATGGAAATTTTGGGTTTAATTGTGGTTATACATTGAGCACTATCTTAAGAATAATTGGTATTCATTATTTCTAGAATATAGATATATGCCAATGCGTAGCCAGTGTTTTTCTAACATAAGATAAACATCAGTGTCAGGCATCCATGAAGCACCACATAAACATAGTGAAATAAATAAATAAATAAATAATTCATCCATTAAATGGGATAACTTTTCAACTCTGTATTAATAATAAGTTCTACTTTTACCAGACAGCATAGGTTAGAAAAAGGTGATGGCAGTTTTAATTTAATGTTTGCACATCTGAGTTTTAAAAAAAATCAAAAGCCTTTTAATGCTAAAAGTAGGGAAAGCTGCATCTTTTTTCTGCTCGTCATAAAGAGTACCATATCTCTTTCCTGAATCGTTGTCTGTATCTACTGTAGTTACCAAGGAAACTGATCACTGACACACTTTGTTGAACAGCTTACAGCAGGCTCCCTAAAATCTTTCTGATCCTTAATATTTCCCATAGCTTTAAGTCCCTTGTTCTCCTAAACAAACCTTCCAATCTTTTTGCTTAACCATTTCTATTAGCAAACTCTACACCACATTGGCATATTTTATTTTGTATAATTTCCTTTCTGCACAAAAAAAACTACACACAAGATATACCACAGGTAGGATAATTAGCTTATTTGGATAATGGAAGATAGTCTTAGTCAACCCCTGAATTTTATCTGCCAAGGGAGCCAGTGTGTACCATATGCTACTTTCCATACATCACAAATGTTGGTGTCCTTTAGTTGTGTTGAATTTTAGGTGATTATGACCATACATTTTTCTTATAATTACCAGTATAGTATATCGATCTACAGCTATATAGACAAATATATCTATAAATATAAAATGATTAGAAAAGATAAGATAAGGAACAGGAACCTTGGGAGGAAGTGATCATGCAATATTGGAATTCAACATTATGGAAGCACAAGCAATAGAACACAGTCAAACTAGAGTCTTAGACTTTAAGAGAGCTAATTTCAATAAACTTAGAGAGGGCTTGGGAAGGATTCCATGGATGAGAATCCTCAAGGGGAAAACAACTCAAGAAGCTTGGGAAATTTTGAAAAGTGAGATAATAAAAGCCCAGTCTAGCACAATACCAACAAAGAGGAAAAATAACAGCTCTCAAAAGAAACCAGCATGGCTGCATAAAGAACTCTCTGGTAAATTGAAAGATAAAAAGGACAAGTATAGAAAGTGAAAAGAGGGGCACATAACTAAGTCAGAATATCAGCAAATAGCCCGAGCCTGCAAAGATGAAGTGAGGAAAGCTAAGGCTCAAAATGAACTAAGGCTTGCGACCAAAGTAAAAAATAACAAAAAAAGCTTCTTTCAACATGTAAAAAACAAGAAAAAAGTGAAGGAAATAATTGGTCCATTAGTGGGTGAAAGTGGCAAGAAGGTGACAAGCAACAGGGAGAAAGCAGAACTATTTAACTCGTTTTTTGCATCTGTCAACCTATCAAAAATAGTGCCATAAAAAACAGAATAGAAACACAAGTTAAGATAGGCAAGAAAATGGTAAGTGAGCACCTGTCCAGCCTAGACGAATTCAAATCACCAGGACCAGATGGATTACACCCCAAGGTTCTCAAGGAACGGGCAGGTGTGATCTCAGAACCACTGAACTATATTTTTTAAAGATCCTGGAGCACTGGGGAACTACCAGAGGACTGGAAAAGAGCTGATGTAGTTCCCATCTACAAAAAAGGGAAAAAAACGGATCCAGGAAATTACAGACCTATCAGCCTGACATCAATACCTGGGAAGATTCTGGAACAGATTATCAAACAACGAATCAGCGAACACCTAGAGGCAAACAAAGTCATTACTAAAAGCCAACAGATCATGGCAGACAAATCTTATTGCATTCTTTGACCAAGTGACAAAATTAGTGGATCAGAGGAATGCTGTGGATATAATTTACTTGGACTTCAGTAAGGCATTTGATAAAGTAGATCACAACCTACTACTTGATAAGATAGAAAAATGTGGGTTAGACAGCATCACCACCAGATGGATTAGTAGCTGGCTGACCGGCCGTACTCAGCGTGTGGTCCTCAATGGAACCGCATCTACATGGAGGGAAGTGTGTAGTGGGGTGCCCCAGGGCTCTGTTCTGGGCCCAGTGCTCTTCAACATCTTCATCAACGATTTGGACGAGAGGATAGATGGGGAACTCATCCAATTTGCAGACGACACCAAGCTGGCAGGAATAGCCAACACTCCAGAAGACAGGCTTAAGATACAGGAGGATCTGGGACAGACTTGAACACTGGGCGCTATCTAAAAATGGTGAAAAAGTAAGGTTCTACATTTAGGCAAGAAAAACCAAATGTACAGGTATAGTATATAGGGGGTACCTTGCTCAATAGTAGTAACTGTGAAAGGATCTCGGAGTCCTAGTGGACAATCATTTAAATATGAGCCAGCAGTGTGCTGCAGCTGCCAAAAAAGCCAACACAGTGCTAGGCTGCATTAACAGAGGGATAGAATCAAGATCACGTGAAGTATTAATACCACTTTTCAATGCTTAGTAAGGCCACACTTGGAATACTGCATCTTTTGGTCACTACGATGTAAAAAGATGTTGAGACTCTAGAAAGAGTACAGAGAAGAGCACAAAGATGATTAGGGGACTGGAGGCTAAAACATATAAGGAACGGCTGCTGGAATTGGGTATTCTAGTTTAATGAAGAGAAGGATGAGGGGGACATGATAGCAGTGTTCCAATATCTCAGGGCTGCCACAAAGAAGAGGGAGTCAAGCTATTTTCCAAAGCGCCTAAAGGCAGGACAAGAAGCAACGGATGGAAACTAATCAAGGAGAGAAGCAACCTAGAACTAAGGAGAAACTTCCTGACAGTTAGAACAATTAACCAGTGGAACAACCTGCCTCCAGAAGCGGTGAATGCTCCAACACTGGAAGTTTTTAAGAAGAAACTGGACAGCCATTTGTCCGAATGGTATAGAGCAGGGGTAGGCAACCTTGGCTCTTTATGACTCGTGGACTTCAACTCCCAGAATTCCTGAGCCAGCATGGTTGGCTCAGGAATTCTGGGGGTTGAAGTCCACGAGTCATAAAAGAGCCAAGGTTGCCTACCCCTGGTATAGGGTTTCCTACCTGAGCAGGGGGTTGGACTAGATGACCTCCAAGGTCCCTTCCAACTTTATTATTATTATTATTATTATTATTATTGTTGTTGTTGTTGTTGTTGTTGTTGTTTTTTACTGTGGGCAAAATGGCACACATTAAAAATGAAATTCTGTTGCTGCTTTCAAAAGTGTACACATACATAATACACATATAAACATGTTATATACAACATATGTATATACCTACACCCTTACATATAAATACATAGAAATATTAATCACTGTCCATCTTGAATACATAGTGGAAGAAGGAAACTTGAGAGTTCACGAGGTTAATACAGTATGGAACAAACTCTGACTGAATCTGGATGTTCTGCTTCGGATACCACGGAGCCTCCTCCCAGAAGGTAACAAGGAAAATACGTCATGAAGAGGATGTGTAGTGTCCCAGACAATCCTGCGGACCCTGCTCAAACAACGCTTATATACTATGTCCTGGATGGAAGGGAAGGAACTGCCAATAATCTTTTCTACCATCCTCACCACTCTCTGCAGCACCTTCCTGTCTGAAGCAGTGATGCTTCCAAACCAGACTGTAATGCAATATGACAGGATGCTCTCAATCGTTCCTCTGTAGAAAGTGGTAAGGACAGGGGAAGGAAGATGTACTTTTCTCATTCAACACAGAAAATGCAGGTGCTGCTGTGCCCGCTTCACCAGTGTCTCACTGTTGAGCGACCAAGCCAGCCTACTCGTTAACTGCACACCCAGAAATTTGATGCTGGTAATCATCTCCACAGGTGAATCATAGCAAGCTAATCCTAATCTATACTCTTTAAATTGACATGTTTGGACATTCAGCTTGCTTCTTCCACTGTGATCATCAGGTAGATTGAAATAATATTCATAATTTGGTTTTCTGTCCAAGAATATCATTTCTAAAGGCAAAACTAGCTTTGAGTTCTTTAGGCTGAGGGAAATGATATCCTGTATTAAAACAATGAAATGTACATAGTCATTTCAAGACAATTCACCAATGATTTTTACAATGCATTGTAAAAATATCTATGTTATTATAGATAGTTGAAGCAACTCCCTATAATTACACTTGCTGAGAAATATCATAGATGTCCAGGCTTCAGGAAGGTTGAGGTAAAACTCCTGTTCAATAGAGAGTAACAAATGAAGACTTTTGAGTGGCTTTTTAAACCTGTGGCTTTGCTTCAGAAGCAATAAAATGTTTTTATAGTCCCATCCTTGTATGATAAATGAACACAGACAGTTTTTCTAAATGAGTTGGTAACAAACATAGGGTAGCAGAATAGAGATGAACTGAATTTTCAATAGACAGAATGAAAGCTGATGATTGCCAAGGTTCAAAGAAGCCTGAACAGGGTTTTATCTCTGGGGAAATTATACAGAATTTGGAATTGGCACGGTATCTCTAGAAAGATGATTAAAGGGAGCCAGCTTTAGAAAGATTAAGCATTTAGAAAAGTTAGGGCTTTCAGTGGGTGAATTTGGTGGTATTTTTCTTAGTGCATTATGCATATGGAAGTTGAATCAAAGGGAAAGTTGTCATTTTTGTGGCCATAGGAGAAACCTTATTCATGGAGTGCTGAGTTCACATAAGAGTGAAAAAGCAAAAGTAAGTGAGGAGGGAGGAGGTAAGATTTATGGGACAGAAAGAAATTCGTTATACTTATTCTTAGGCTATTTATTTTGAGGGGAATGATAAAGTTGCTCTGCCTTTCCACATTGATAAGGCTTTGCTTTTCCAGAAACAGATGGGAGATAAAATAAAATGGCAATTCAAATACTATTTAATATATTAATAAATTGTACACCCACGCCTTTCAGATAGAGAGCCAATTTGGTGTAGAGGTTAAGGCAGGGGTCTTCAAACTTGGCCGTTTTATGACTTGTGGACTTCAACACCCAGAATTCCTCACTGGCTGAGGAATTCTGGGAGTTGAAGTCCACAAGTCATAAAACGGCCAAGTTTGAAGACCCCTGGTTAAGACATCAGTCTAGAAACCAGGCGAATGTGAGTTCTAATACTGCCTTGGATATGAAGCCAACTAGGTGACTTTGGGCCCACCCACTTTCTCTCAGCTCTAGAAAGGAAGTAATGGCAAACAACTTCTGAAAAACCTTGCCAAGAAAACTGCAGGGACTTATGCAGGCAGACTCTTAAGATTCAGACCTGATTGAACAGAAGAGAAAAAATAATCTTTCAGATGACCATAATCTTTCTGTAATGTTTATTCATACATACATATCCCTATTGAGAAAAGTTCCTTTTTAATCTTAATTAAATATTTTCTTGTAACTAGTTCTTTCCCTTCTTACCTCTTGCTGAAGGCAGTAGCTGATTTTGATAGACTGAAATAAAATAGTGATGAAAGTCAAACTTAGAAGCCCAAACTGAGAACATTAATCATAGAAACCCAAAAGTAATTGAGAGACTTATCTCTAATCCTTTTCCGTGCTCAAGAGATTTAGTAAAGGTTTTATAGAAAGCCTTGAAAGGACTAAGTGGTGATAAGATAGACTGATAAGACCCATCTGTTCTCCAAAGAGTACTCTCTCTAGCTGTTTAAATTGGGGAAGAGATATATTGTTGGTTTTTCACTGATTCTGATTACAATGGGCTTTACTGTTTATCTGTGTGCCAATGGTATCATTAGGACTATTCCAACATTAGTTTGTGTATCCTGCAGGTCAGTTTAAGGTCCTATTGGTTGGGAACTCCATATTTAAACACAATTACTACACTTTTGAAAGAGTATTATTTCAATTATTTAGAAAAAAAAGGCGAGAGGCAGCTGTGAAAACACTTCAGGGTCATTTGGGGATTTAGTTAAGAATGAAGCTTGTATCACTGCCAAAAATAATTCTTAAAGTTAAAGGCAAGCCAAGATAATATTTGTTTGCTTAGTATTTATATTAAATATAATTTCCTGGACTCTGATAAACTTTGTGTATATCTTAAAATTGTCATTATACTCGGTGGGTTGTTTCCAAAGAAATTCTGTTTATTCATATTTAAATAGAAATATTTCATCTTGTGGCAACTTAAAGGCCAACAATCTCATTGTGGTATAAGAACACCTCAATAGAAATACTGTGTGTTGTCTTGAGATGGGAGCTTATGTGTGTGCATTCATTGTTTTGGTTTGGGTGGGTAAAGAAGTACCAACCAGAGACTTAACCATCTTTCCAGTAGGCATTTTGAACTGTATGGTGAATTCATGATCACATGCAGCACCATAAGAACCATTGGTTTCTCTTTAATCTAAACCAACATGGTGCCAGTTCTTCAAGGTAGGCCAGGTCAAGGACAGGCACAGGAGGAATTCCAAAATGTTCTTTATTGTTATAGGGTAGAATAAGAAAATATCAAAAGTCTGTCAGAGTTTCTCTCTAATTGTATATTAAACAAAATCAAGAGAGGGTTCTTTTTCTTTACTATATCCTCCTTCTCAAAATTGAAATCTTTTTCTGAAACTTTCACCTCCCCCCACCCCCAAAAGCTTGCTCATTCCTTCCCCATTTCCAAAGACTGGTTTTAATTCACTCACACATTGCTACCTTGAAGATTAGTTAAATATTAGAACGTGTGTGTGTGTGTGTGTGTGTGTGTGTGTGTGTAGAATGTAGAGAATGGTTGGCTGACTTGATAATTATGGAATTCAAAATTAAGTCTACTACTATTAGAAAACACATGAAATGAGGATTGAGCAGTTAAATAGGGAAAGTAAGAATTTACCTTGCTTGTGGAGCTTAGAGCAAAGTGGAAGGGTCTGTTTCTTCTTTTATTTACACAAAACATTATTTTTTCCGAGCCAGTTCTAGGAATGATAATCATCTCCTCCTCCTCCTCCTCCTCCCATCTATGTTTTGAGGATTTTCAATTGCCATATGGAGAGAAGTTAAGAACTGAAGAGCAAATTGTGTTAATATTGCAGACATAAACAAGAGCCATGATTAATCTTGCAACTTCACAGATGACTTTCCCAATCTTTCAAAATCTTCAGCTTTCACCTAACTTTGTGACTACAATGTAATTAAATTAAAGAGCATAACTCAGTCTTGCCACAGGAGAATGCATTTGAATTGCAACTGAAATGATTTTACACTATTTATATTATCAGGCTATTTTATGCTAGGTTTGCAGTATTTCTGAAGAGCTAGAAAGAAAATCAGCACAATGTTCCTGAAGGCTGTACCCTTCAGAAACACCACTTTCGCTAGCTGTCTGTCTGTACCTTGTGTCAGCTTGGCCTGCCTGTCAGCAGCTGCACAAAAAGGCAAAGGTAATTTGACTCAGGCATTGTGGGACAGGGAGAGGGCCCAGGCCTTCCGGGCGTGGAGCAGCAGGGAGAAGTAGGCAGAAAGCAGGCTGAGGCCTCCAGGGCCTCAACGGCTTTGCACATGCTGTTAGGTCAGGTGGGCAAATGAGCTGGGGAGGGAAGAGATAGGCAGCTGGTAAAAGTTGTACCCCCCCCCCAGTTGTAAGGATGCACATGCTGCCAAGCACCTGAATTTTGATCACATGACCACAACAACAACAACAGTTGTGACTTCGGACAATAGTTGCAATTCCCTTTGCTCAGTGCTGTTGCAATTTCAAACAGTTGCTGAATGAACAGATAGTGAAGCAGTAAATTGAGGACTACCTCTATAATACCTAATCAAAATAGTTAAGCAACAAACTTTGATATACAGTATATAGATTTCTTACAGAATGTTTTGCTGAACTTCCAAGATAATATCTACGTTGCAAATTGCATAGTTCGCATGTCATTTGCAGTCAGTGTTATCAATCTTCAGCTATAAAGAAGTGTTACCATTTCTGAATAGCTATGGTTTAATCTGGCTGTGACATAAACCACTTAACAATGGTCTCAAATGTCAATTTTCTGTTTTCCCCTTGATTCTGTTTCATATTTCTGACGCTTCCATTTTCAACAAAACAGGCTACTGGTTCTAAGGTAGTCATGTCAAACAGAGAAGAAACATGCAGAGAAAGAAACAGATTTAGAGAAAGAGTAATTATTAATATGTAATTATTAATCCACTGCTGTTAGCTACTTTGATTTCTGGTTTTTATTAAAATATTCACAAAAATATACTTACAATTTGCAGTTGAAGTTGCTAGCAGGAGATGGAGAAAGGTAGCATTATCTTGCTGTCAAGCTAGTCTTTCTCAGCATGATCTCCATCCATCATTATGGCACTGCCACTTTGAGGATGTTACTTCTCAACCAACTGTATGTACATGTATTTCCTAAGCTTTGCCATTCATTCATTCATTCATTCATTCATTCATTCATTCATTCATTCATTCATTCATTCATTCATTCATTCATTCATTCATTCATTCATCTACTCATCTCATTTAGAGGCATTCTTCTACTTTGTTCCTTTAAAACAGCGATCCCTAACCTTTATGGCTTGGCAGTCTGGGGGGGGGGGAGAGGGGAACCGGCCTGCTGCTCGCACAAGTCGAGCTGAGCATGTGCATGCACACTGGCCCACTGCTCATGCAAGTTGTACTCCGCATGCATGCACACAAGCCCACTGCTCGCCCAGGTCGAGCTCCGCGTGCGCACCGACCTGCTTGTACAAGTTGAGCTTGGCACGCGCGTGCGCCAGCCAGCCACTCACACACCTCCGTACAGGCCACAGTCCAGTAGTGGTCCTCGACCCGGGAGTTCAGGACCCCTGCCTTAAAAGTTTCAGTGGGCTGGATTCATGCATTGTGCTAAACCATAGCTTCTTTCAGTGTAGTTTAGATAAGCCACCATTGGCTAAATTTGCACAATACACTAAACCATATACCATTATTTAGAAATCATAAATCACAATGGCTGGCTGAATTCATATAATATTCTAAAGCAAAACAAACAGAACAGCCAGAATATAGCATAGCACAATATTACAGCCCTCCCTCCCTTCTGGCAGAGAAAGTTGTGGAAAATTTTTCTTTTGTATAGTTACAGATGTAACCACATTAGAAGAAAAATGAGTTGTGGGTATTTAAAAAAAATCATTGCAGAGTTCACTGAACTTTTAAAATATGTATTACTTTCCACTTTTGTTTAAACTAATTCCTTTCAAAGATAAAGATTTTCCAATGTATTCTAAAACCAAAGTGCTGTGTTATGTACTGACATTGTGTCTCTGCTGATAGATGATCCTGTGAAATTTCCCTTAACAAAATAATTACTTGGCTATTTGCCCTGGACTGCAAGGCGATCAAACCGGTCAGTTCTAGAGGAGATCGACCCTGACTGCTCTTTAAAAGGCCAGATCCTGAAGTTGAAACTCAAGTACTTTGGCCACCTAATGAGAAGGAAGGACTCGCTGGAGAAGGGCCTAATGCTGGGAAAGATTGAGGGCAATAGAAGAAGGGGACGACAGAGAATGAGGTGGCTGGATGGAGTCACTGAAGCAGTAGGCGTGAGCTTAAATGGACTCCAGAAGATGGTAGAGGACAGGAAGGCCTGGAGGAACGTTGTCCATGGGGTCGCGATGGGTCGGACACGACTTCGCAACTAACAACATCAAAAAGAGGAAAAAGCTCTTTCTTGTTCATTTATTATTTTTCAGCTTAAAATAAATATGTACACCTCACTTCCATCCCCGAGGCAAAGATATTCAGCTAGAAAAGAGGGTGCAGAGGTTCGCAGTAGCGCTGTTACAAATGTGTATGTTGTTTTTTCTGGTTTCTTTAAAAATAGATTAGCCTCCAAGTAAGCCTCATTCGTTCCACATAAAGTATATAGTTTTACATTATTAGAATGAACATTACCACTTCAGTATAATGCAACACTAACTAATCTGGTTTAGAAAATAAGCAGGAACAGATCTGGTTACTATTCAGATGGGGACCTCCTAGGAATGTCAGGACTGCAGGAGTTGAATTAAGAATGCTGCATAGGTTTATTTTCTTACTGCCTTTCTTTCTACCTTTTCTCAAGAATTTCTCACAAATAATCAATTTAATTGGATGTATTAAACCATTCAGCTAACAATAGTGGATTAATTGTTCCAACTACAAGCAATAGTGAAATGAACTTCTAGTAATAATAATTTCTACATTTCTGATTTAATTATCATTTCACTATTCCACTATGGTGCAAAGCTCTTAACATACTACTGTTTCCATTAGTAGAAGTATTTTACTAAATTGCACCCTGTGGGAGACAGATTGAAAGCTAGACTTTCCCAGAGCAGGAGAGCCATTTATATCAATAATCAAGTACAGCCTAACTCTAACCAAGGTGTCTATTAAGCCACAAAAAGTGTGGGATTTAAATGACAAAGGTATAGGAATAGATTTAGCCCTCCTGTTTACAGAAAGCAGATAATTGTTTTAAGTTGCTTCATCTCAGCCAGCAATAACCATTGAACTTGGCCATGTCAATTACCGTGTGTAGAGTTCCTTTTTTCTAATGTAATTTCTATTAAAAATTACAATTATAAAGATAAAAACCAATACAAACTAAGAAAAATAAAAGAATGAAAAGAAAAAAATGCAGGAAGTAAAAATAGAAAAATAAGAATATAGTAATGAAAAGAAATATATAAAGAAATGACTTCCCCTTCCATGTCAGGTATAAATTATTTTATACTTCTCTTACAATACAACAAATGATTTCTTCTTCTCATATCTCATCTCTTATCTATAAGCAAAACCTCAAACCTCATCATTCAGTCCTAATCGGCAAAAAGGGTTACCAGAGATAATAACATATCTGTCAGTAAGCAAAAACCTGTGGCTGAAAATTATCATAGCATAAGATCTAAACAATCTGAAAGAACGGAAAATAGGGTACAGAATTATTCACAGAGGATAGAATAGGATAGTTCTTGTGTCGTGTCCCTGGGAAGTTTTGCTTTCAAGAATTAATATAATATATTAAACTATATCAACCACATGCTTAATGACAGAAAAGTTTTGCTGTCCTTATTTTTATTTATTGTTAAAATAGTTTTATCATATGTATTAAAAAGGTACAGCTAAATGGAAGCTAGTTTCATACTTTCAGTTTTTTAAATATTGAAATTCTAAGGACAGCACCTGGGAAGCATATTATATAAGTCATGCTTACTTTCTAAACATTATGCATATGTACAGTACTTCACACCTTCTAGACAAATATGTGCTTCTTTCTTTTACATATTCAGTGAAAAGGGTATTATGTTTTCTGTATTTTATAATTTTATAATCTGTTCTAGATTTTAAACCAAGAAATAGGGAACAATGTATTCATGTCGTGGAATGTAAATCAGGATCCTTCTTTGTGCCTTGTATAGAACCAAGGCACAGAAGCTCTGAAAAAATTGACTGTTTTTAAATAGGTTTCCTTAGAAGATAAAACAGAATAGCCTTCCCTAAACTTTCTAATTTCGTGAAGTGATGAAGCTATTACTCCCAGGATCCCAGCAGATGGTCCATTCTGGAAGTGATAGTCCTCAGATTTGGTGGACTCCACATTGGACGAACCAGTAAAAGCTGGCCTTATACAAAGAACTATATTTAGCTTAGCAGGACTAAAGAATGTGTTGTGACTAATTCATACATCTCATTGCCACAGTTGGACAGATTCACACATCCAATCAAGCTATAAGCCAGGGGTTTTGCAGCTGAAGCCCCCTATCCGTGAGATGCCTACAAAAGCTTTGGCCCCTGGTGTTTCTAATGTTTACTATGATAGAAACAACATTTTTTTAAAAATCTGTGGAGAGTGGTGATACTATTTCAATTTATTTAAATATAAGTGCAAATGGCATGAAGTCAGATGAACTTTCATCCTGGAAAAGTTCATAATATTTTTTGAAACGGCCTCCAACTATACAAAGGCTACATTTTGGCCTGAAAAACATTGTTCCTCTCTAATGAAAGCAGTCCCAATACAGGAAGCCAAAGCTAAGCAAATTACATTATGGCTTTGAATGATGCATGAACCAAACCAGTATTTCATGCTACTGAGAGCAATGCCTGTTTTTGAGTATGGCTGAAAAAATGTTCAAATAATATCTCTTTGTTTTTCCAAATCCAACCTGCCTGGGCTTGCTAAGAGCATTAGCATACAACTGGCCTGTTAACATTCTGGGTATACAAAGAGATTTTTAGTTAAACTCAATTTTGTGTGCTTAGCTGGTGAACTGGAGCAGGAGAGGATGGTGCAATTTTGGGATGGGGGGATGTATTTTTATGATGAAATTATGTAATTGTCATGGTTTTAATTACATATTTTTGTTGGTTTGTCACATTTATAACATTTCACGGGAAGAAATTGTGATATTAATTGAATAAGCAAATCAGCATTGCAAGGATGTGATGCTAGGTATACATCCCTTTAAATCCAGGGTTCTGTTTTTCAAGCTACTGCCTTTATCAAGCGTTGCCTAGATGAATAATTGACCAGGTATCTTCTGTAATAAGAGCCCAGTGATGCATATTTCTACCATGCCTGTAAAGAAACCTGCATTCTTAGCATTCTATGAATAATTCTGTGTTTTGACCATATACTTATTGCAAGTCATGGGCCATCTGGAGCGCTCTGTGTAGGCTGCTTTCATCAACTGTCTCTTGCTTTTAGAGCTCTTAATGTGCCCTTTCACTGACACTGGAAATTCAAAAGAGCATCTTGAAACAGCAAAGGCTATCAGATCTGAAATGTTACTGAGATGTGCTAGTATAGCTGCAAAACGAGGAGGCATTTTTAAATAATGCGGCTGAAATTTGTTTTCGGGGAGCTAAAGAAGTTGCTTGGGCTGAGACACCAGACAAGGGAGTTCTCTGTAAACCAGGGTTCCCCAGTCTGAATGATATCAGTCTGGGGATCACTCCCATCACCAATCCTTAACATTTAGTTTTTTAATTCTTCAGTTTACAAAACAGACTGGAAAACCAGAATATAAACTGACAATCAAACAGCACTTCCTTACTAGCACTGATGATGTTATCTAGTTAGGGTAATGAAACGTTTGCAAGAAAGCAAGCAAGCTCAAAGAGCACCAAGGACTCCTCAGACTGGACAACCTCTGACATGAAAACTCTGGCTGGATCCCATTGGATCTAAATGCCATTAAATTCATTGATCTTGCAGTTTCTTTGAGAATACCTTAAATGTGATGGAAAGGCAGACTTTCCTAACTTGGGGAATTTCCAGGTATATGGGTTTTGATCTCAGAAACTCAGCATTGGATGTGTTGGTCATGGGATTCTGGAAATTGGGATCCACAAGTCAGGAAAGATTGTGCTGGCTGGCTGGCTGGACGCAAAAATCCTGAAATAGGACTAAATGTGTGCAAAACCATGATGGTCAATCTTCTCAGTAAGAATGTGTCCTGGATATTTAAAATTAGACTAGTATAATCTAGCATTTTCTAGGATATTACTAGTTCTCAAAATTGTAGCCCAGACATAACTGAATAACAACAGGTTGGGAAAAAGCAGTGTTAAAATCACTGGCTCTGAGACCTAACTTGAACTCAGACACAATTTGTAATGGCCATTCATTAGACAACTGGCTATATTTCTGTATCATTTCTCTTTGAAAGGGGAGAAGATGGTTCATGTCTTTCTCATCACAGTTAGAATCCATCAACCTTAATTTGAATTTCCGTTGTTTGTCTAGAGTGGCCCATAGTAATTTAGCAGTCAAATTGATTTTAAGAGGGGTAAAAGATGAATAATTAACATTCTATCTGAACATTTGAGAATCCATTTGTAGAATAAGATTCCTAGAAGATTAATTCCGGGAGGATAACCTAGCTGGGCTTTTTTGGAGGGGGGGGGGAGAGATACAGCTGAAAAGAGAAAGGATTAAAGAATATGTGCCAGTCTAATTATCAGTTAACAGGCTGAAAGTTTCCTTGATCAACAGTAAGCACTTCCTTCCTTTTGTTTTAAAATAGTATTGGAAAATTATTTTCCCATAAGAACTGTTCCCTCAGATTAGAAAAAATAGGCAGAAAGAACTCTGCAATAAATGTCTTCCTTTTATTTAATAAATAGGGTCAACAGAATGTTGTCTAATGCACCCTAATATTTGCAGAGCTAATGTTTAAAAATGACCCAATAAAGTAATATTTATGTTAGAGCTTCTAAAGTTAGAAAAAACAATTCTAACAGTTTTCTGTCATAAAAAAGAGAAGCACACAAGAGAGAGAGAATCTGTTTGGTCTGATGATTAAGGCATTAGGTTAGAAAGTTCTAGTTCCACCTTAGGCATGAAAAGCAGCTGGGTGATTTTGGGCCGATCACCAACCTCACAGGATTGTTGTTATGGGGAAAATATGAGGAGAAGAGATACGTTTGCTGCAGAAAAGCAGAAATATAATAGTAATAAATGCTATATTAAAGTAGGCATTTAAAGGTTGTTGTAGTAAAAATCTCTGCAAGTTTAGAGAAGAGAGTGTTGAGCATGGCACCACCACAGAGAAAACCCAGCTGTGAGCCTTTGGCAGTAACTCTTGAAATACATACCTCAACCTCCCCTTATGAATTCTCTCAGTGATTGACTAAGATATATAACAATGAAGGAGTCGTGCAGATATTCAAGTCTTAAGTTATTTAGGGCCTCATAGGTCATAATCAGAACCTCGAAACTGGTTTGGTAACTGATTGGTAGCCAGCCTGCAAAGTTGCATTATGTTGCAGTGAAGGCTCTCGCAGGCCTCATCAAGTGAAGAAGCAACAACTGGATGTAAAGTGTCGGTTTTTGGAAAGTTAAATTCCAGCTCTTCAACTGAAAAGTTTCCATCCTGTTACAGACCATATGAACATTTGAAAATATCAAAGAAATTAACAAAATAATAAAACTGAATATAATATTAGAAGTTGCACCGTTAACAAAATTAGCCAAACTCTTATCCGCTGGTGATATAATGTCCTCCTTTTCCTTTTGTAAGAACTTATACTATATTCAGTATTTTCACCAATAAGCAACAGTAATTGTCTTCTCTATAAGGAAAAAAAATACAAATTTAGTGAAAACAATTCCTTTAGGCTACCAGAAAATAGATAAATCATTGCCTGGCTATCCCAGGCAAGCTATGAGACAGCTTCACTGCAAGCTTTCAATGTATTCTAAGGCCCAATTTGTAGGTCTAAATTAAAGGAATCTACCCACCTTATGTAATCATTTAAAAATCTAGTCATTTTTTAAATATTGCTTTCTGTTGTCTTCCCAAACCATTTAGTGTACTTTATTTCCTAGACTATATTGTGGTATCTTAAGTGTGTGTTGGTATGTACATCTTAGTTACCAGCTTTGATTGTGCTTGTAATATCCAAAATAGCCAAAATGTTCTATATCTGATCGATACTGACCTTATTCTAAGCAGAATATGCTATAGGTGTAAGATGGATAACCTAGTCTTAATAATAATAATAATAATAAAGTTGGAAGGGACCTTGGAGGTCATCGAGTCCAACCCCCTGCTCAGGCAGGAAACCCTATACCATTTCGGACAAATGGCTGTCCAGTCTCTTCTTTCTTAAAAACTTCCAGTGTTGGAGCATTCACCGCTTCTGGAGGCAGGTTGTTCCACTGGTTAATTGTTTCTAACTGTCAGGAAGTTTCTCCTCAGTTCCAGGTTGCTTCTCTCTTTGATTAGTTTCCATCTGTTGCTTCTTGTCTTGCCTTCAAGTGCTTTGGAATAGCTTGACTCCCTCTTCTTTGTGGCAACCCCTGAGATATTGGAACACTGCTATCATGTCACCCCTAGTCCTTCTTTTCATTAAACTAGACATACCCAATTCCAGCAAACGTTCCTGATATGCTTTAGCCTCCAGTCCCCTAATCATCTTTGTTGCTCTTCTCTGCATTCTTTCTAGAGTCTCAACATCTTTTTTACATCGTGGTGACCAAAACTGGATGCAGTATTCCAAGTGTGGCCTTACCAAGGCATTGTAAAGTGGTATTAATACTTCACGTGATCTTGATTCTATCCCTCTGTTAATGCAGCCTAGCACTGTGTTGGCCTTTTTGGCAGCTGCAGCACACTGCTGGCTCATATTTAAGTGATTGTCCACTAGGACTCCAAGATCCCTCTCAGAGTTACTACTATTGAGCAAGGTACCCCCTATACTATACCTGTACATTTGGTTTTTCTTGCCTAAATGTAGAACCTTACTTTTTTTACCATTGAATTTCATTTTGTTAGATAGCGCCCAGTGTTCAAGTCTGTCCAGGTCCTCCTGTATCTTAAGCCTGTCTTCTAATTCCTGTACATTACTAAAAAGTAGGATGTTGATCCGAGTTCTCGGGCTAGACTCTAGACATGAAATGTCAACGTTTACCTCAATATTCACACATTTATTTGCAGCAGAAACAAATATAAAGAAATAGTAGCTTAGTTGCTTTATCATAAACAAGAATGAAGCCATTACACAGATAATGTACTAGAGAAGGCAAAAATCAAGCTTTCACTCTCTGTGTTTCAGGGTTCCAATTCTAGGTCTTTTTCTCTGGCTATTTTCCAACACCCTTCAGATTGGGAGGCACCTGCCTGATGGTGATATAACAATTCACTGCTGATTCCTCCCTCGCACCTTCATTCTTCACAAACTCTGACAGACCAACAGAGGCCAACCTTGTGAGGACCTTGGTTTACAGCCACCTTTCTTATCTCCTACCTTTAATTTGTTTTATTTACATTTTAATAGTCTTCAATCCTTCGCATAATGTTACTTACCCTAAAAAGAACTAGCGCCATAAGTATATGTACCGTATATAACTAATCATTGGGTAAATACTGTACACTCGTTCTTTGAGATTATTATTATAATACGTATTCCTTTTATGAAGTCTAGCATAAGGTTTAGCAATCTGTTGCATAATATGCAATTTTTATCTGTACCTTGACCCAGAATATGTTAAAAACATGGAAAGAATTTGGGCATGAGAAATATAAAAACCGAATAAGAGCCAACAGTAGATGGTTCCTTGGCACAGCTCATACACCTAAAAAGTTCTTCCTGAATGTTGTGAGAAAGAGCACATCCTGAGCAAGGTTCTGCATATGATGATTCTGCAGGTGTTTTAGGCTGAATCCACTCAAATTTATATTCCTTTGTGCATTCACTATTTTGTATTCAGAATGACAGTATTCTGACACACTGTTCTATTCATCTGAGTTAATTATTAAAAGCAGAGGCTGTAAAGATATAATGCAGGAAAAAAAATCCCATGATGATGTATGGATTGTGATAAATGCCAATCTATCCCAAAGATGCTGGTTTCTTTTCAATTAAATATTCCACAGGAATTAGTTTTCAGGGAGGAAAAGGACTCACACTTATTGATATATTTCACTGCTCATAGCAAAACTGAGGTTGCATCAGTTTTCAAGAACTTTCAAAAATAGAGTGCCACTTTAGTCAAGTTGTTAAGACATCAGGCCAGAAACTAGGAGACTGTGAATTCTAATTCTGCCTTAGGCATGAAAGCTGGCTGGGTGATTTTGGGCCAGTCACTCTCTCTCTCAGTCCATCCCACCTCACAGGGTTGTTGTGGGGAAAAAATAGGAAAGAAAGAAAATTATGTTCGCCACCTTATTTATAAAAATAATAAAAGCGGGATAAAAAAACGTGCATTGCTGGTATGTCAAAAAAACATTGCTCACTGAGTTTGTGGTAGATTAAAAATTACTTGCAGGTATAAAATGTATGTGAGAGCAGATATTGCACTTCTAAACCTCTTTTTTGAGTGGCTGTTTTTCAAAGGAAAAATAAACAATTCAGTGTTAGGCACTAATTCAATCTATACAGTTTTCCAAATCAATATTAAGGGAAAGTCTTTGCCTTCAACATTGTTTGAAACTAAATAAAATACCATAATCATACGATAATATGTTTGCATATCAGTTAATACTAATCTGACTATTCATAAACATGGCATTTTTTTGTTAAAGTTAAATTCGAAGATTTGCAATTAACTAAGCGCTTTAAAGTTATTTTGGAAATGAATGACAGATTTCAGCATTGTATCAAGAAGTGGGGATTCATGTTCTGGATTGTTTCTTAACCACACAGATGGCAGAAACAAAATGAAATGTGCGAAAGGTCAAATAGCTGTTCTTAGTATAGAATTTTGGGCACTTCAGTGCAAATCTCTTAGCTTTTAAAGCAAAACAAAAAATATCAAGCCTGATCTCAGGCTTAATCTCAGGATCGATGCTCCAGGGAAGAATGGCTGATTTGATAAAAATACGATATGGATGTTATCCAGAGATGTATATTGAATATCCATTAGAAAGGACACTGTTGACTAATAAGAGATTTTTTAAAAATCTGTATGTATAACTAGAAGGATAGTCCAAGGCGTAGCATTATAAACAGGACTGGTATTTAAAGAACTAGTATGAAGCAGAAGAAGGATGATATGGGGAGAGGTTTAATAAATAGAGGAGTTAATATGGATCCATGACAAAGGAACTGGTCGCAGCGCATCAGAGCAGGGGAGATGAGGCAACAAGGAATTGCAGGGATGGTTTGAATGAAATGGGTCAAGTAGGGCAGAATAGGAATAAAAGAAATTTACAGTATAAGGAAGAAATGTTGCCCATATGCCTATAGAGTTTTGAAGGTAAAGGAAGGATAAATGCAGTAACTGCAAGGAAAAGGGTATTTAATATGGGAAGAGTAAAATTTTTCCAGCGAGAGCAAAAATTGCTCAAAGAGCAACTACATTCTAGAGCAGTACAGTAAAGTAAGTTTTGAATTCAAAATCTATAGAGGGGATGATGGAGATCTATTGAGTTAAGTTCATGGGTATAAATGGAGATTCAAATGAGTTCTTCATGTCTTCAGTAGCCTTCATAACACTTATTGACCTTCGATAATTAATTTTATTCTAAAGTTGCTTATCTTGCATTGCCAGTTTCTGAATACATTGCCAAAGCCCTGGCTTACAGATTGAACAGTGGCAACAGCATCCATTTGGACTGAATTATTTCCTACTTCCACAAGGATTCCACTGCACCCCAATAGTAATAGTCATCATATAATGATAGGAAAAAATATTTTTCAAAGTCATTAGAATAAGAGCCTAAAATCCTTTTTATCTTTTTTTCCTCTTGCCTTCTGTTCTCTCTTTCTCTATCTCTCTTTAACACACGAAGATATCACAACCTATGACTCATAGGCCACATGCCACAGCATTGAATAGAGACCTTAGAACTTGGTGTTAAATTATAATTTTTTAACATGACAAAAGAGGAGAACTTTATTAATTTTGAATCATCTTCATTAATCTCTCTGTGGTGTCCCTGTTCATTTTGGGAGTTCAACTCTGTCTCCCAATTTAAAGAAAGAAATTCCACTCTTTCCCTAAATTGTGCATCATCGCTTATTTCTAATAAATAAAGATACATAAAGATTGTTCTCTAAACCAGGGGTCTCCAAACTTGGCAACTTTAAGACACGTGGGCTGGACCCCGGTGCCCCCGAATCCTCCCATGATGGGGCCCTGCTAATCGCCAGCTCCGAGGGTGGCGGCAGCGGCAAACGCGGCTCGATCCTCAGCAAGCCCCATTTGCCGCTTCCTGCCCAATGCTGCTGCCATGAGGCTGCAGAACAAGCCGGGCGGAGGTAAGGAACCGGGTCTGGGCAGCGGGAGAAGGGCGCTCTGCGAGGGTTGGGTCTGACGCACGTGGAGTTGCTGCCTCGCTTTCCGTGCTGTGCTGTGCTGGGCTGTGTGTGGAGCCTCCTCGCCACTTCTCCCCCGTGGACATTGGGACATTGGGGGTGCCCACCCCACCTACCGCTCATCCCGGGGCACCTGCCGCCATCCCACACTCTCCAGCCCATCGCCGGCCAGCCGGGCGCGCTGAGCTCGGGTCTCGGCAGATGGAGGCCGGAGGGGAGCGAGAGCCATGGCTGCCCGGCTCCTCCACCTGAGGACACATGCGGGGAGAGGCGTGCCCGGCTCGGTAAGCTGCGGTCTGCCCGCAGAAGGAGCAAAAGGATGGAGGAGGAGGGCTGGCCTATGTGCGTCCCCATGCCGAGTGCGCCCCGCCCTGCCAGGCAAGTGGAGCCACGGCATCTTCGGCAGAAGAGCACAGGTGGGCAGCGGAAGGCATGAGGAGCCCCGATCCCAGCACAGCGCCTCCTCCCCCCCTCGGAAGAGCTGCGGGGCTCAGGAGCCTCCCCCCATGCCCCCCACCCGCTGAGCAAGATGCCCACTGCCCCACCCACCAGAGCAACATTGAGTTGGCCATGCCCACCCAGCGGGCCATGCCCACCCAGTGGGCCACACCCACCCAGCACCCGGTGATACTTAAGTGGGTTTTGAATTGCAGTTTGGGCACTCAGTCTCTAAAAGATTTGCCACCACTGGTATAGGATTTCCTGCCTGAGCAGGGGGTTGGACTAGAAGACCTCCAAGATCCCTTCCAACATTATGATGATGATGATGATGATGATGATGTGCTATTTGTCTTCATGAATGTTGCCTTTGTATGAATGATCACTGCAGACAGAATCTAAAACAGAATCTTGCAAGTATCAAATGTATTGAATCTCATTGAAGAATAGTTATCTTAAGGTGTAGAATACTTATTTCTGATACAGTATTCATTGCTACTGTTGTTTTGTAATGGGCAAAGGTCTTTTTAAATGTCTTCTACTGTGTGTTTTCAAAATACATGTTACATTAAATATAACGTACATTATCCCCATCTTCATCTGTGGAATATGACTTCTAAGGATAACTTTTCTAGTTTTCCAGCATTCATCCTGGAAATTAGTTAGGACAAGATCATTGTTGGCTATGTTACCTTTTTTCTTTCCAACCTTTTAAGTGGAGTGGCTCTTCCAGGGTTTCCTAATTACACAAGTAATTTTTTTCAGTAGCAGCATTTGGCACCTTAGAACTAATCCACAAATCTGTCAGGTAATTCTGAAATAAATAACTGTGGATCACTGCAGAAGTATCAACACTGACAACTTGAGGCAACACAGACCTAAGTTCCCTGGCTCACAGTAGTCCTTTTATTAAGAACTTAGATAGTGAAAAACCTTTAGGCTTACTAGCTGTTTTATGTACGCCGTAGGGAACTGTAGTAGGAGACATTAATTATTTTCTTTAGAAAGCAGTTTAATCCAGGCATCAAAATGAAATGAGTAAACTTTTCAACACTTCCATGTTATTAGTGAACCGGGTTTTTGGCATTACTTTATTATACTTAACCAGATGTTCATATGCTGAGGACAATTTGTAAAAAGAAGTTACTGGTAGAAATGCATTGCCACATATCTCTGGTGTGTTTCCCAGTAATATTTCAAAATCATAATTTCTAAGCAGCTATTTCTAATTCATCTGTCTGTAAAGTGACCACAATGCAGAAGACAGTCAGCTTCAGGCCTGACTATTGCAGTGATTGCAATTACAGGTTTTCCAGCTGTAGAAGTTAATACATCATTTCTCAGAAGGCTAAGGTGATAATGTTAGTAAGTCATGAGTGTTGGTGTAGAGTTGGAGAATAATTAATTGCCTATTGTCAAAACAAGTGGAAAGACAAGGAATTCATGTAGCTTTTGAGAAGAAATGCTGATTTTTTTTTCCCCACTTAGAATGCAATTGACTTTGGATTTGGAGAGATAAAGTGCTTATAAAGGAATTTCTGTCAGAAATGTAAATAATTGTATGGCAGTGGTTTTTTAGCTTGCGTAATTCTTCCTTTTTCCAATTCCTGCTTCCAAAAGAAGTTGAAAGAAGACAGATATGAGAGCGAGAGAGACAGACAGACCGACAGACAGGATCGCAAATGCTAATCAAGCATCAGTAGCCTTTATAAAAATAATAATAATAATAATAATAATAATAATAATAATAATAATAATAATAATAATAACAATAACAATAACAATAACAATAACAATAATAATAATAATAATAATAATAATAATAATAATAATAATAATAATAATAAAGTTGGAAGGGACCTTGGAGGTCATCGAGTCCAAACCCCTGCTCAGGCAGGAAACCCTATACCATTTCAGACAAATGGCTGTCCAGTCTCTTCTTAAAAACTTCCAGTGTTGGCGCATTCACCGCTTCTGGAGGCAGGTTGTTCCACTGGTTAATTGTTCTAACTGTCAGGAAGTTTCTCCTTAGTTCTAAGTTGCTTCTCTCCTTGATTAGTTTCCATCCGTTGCTTCTTGTCCTGCCTTCAGGTGCCTTGGAAAATATGGTGCCATACTTTTACTTCTGAGAGTTTTCAATGAGCTCTCAGCTTGAAACTATACATCATAGTCATTGACATCTTGTTGGGAAATATAAGAAGTCTGAAATAGAGTTTATTGATCTTAACAGTTATTTGTGATAGGCTTAAAGCTAGCAGATAATTCCATTTATAATATTTTGTACAAATTATTGAATTATTAATATCTTATCATTGAGTTGCACATTGTATAATTTTGGGGTGAATGTGCATCACATTTTTTAAAGTCACACAATGAAAAATAATGAAAGCTTTGCCTCTGAAGTGCAGCTGAGCTAGCTGAACAAGGTGTCTAACATTATTTTTTTATTAGATATTTTTATATGTCATTCTGCCTCCCCCTAGAGGGGCATTTTATATTCTTCTCCATTGTGGATATTTTTTTATCTTTTCTATCTTTTATTTTTCATAAAATAATTTGGCATGAATAATGCACACAAGAATCTATCCAAAGAGTATCTATACATGAAACTGAACACTTGTATTCCAATGTAGAATTGTTGGCAAGAACTAAAAAAAATTGCACTTTATTCATTAAACCACTTCAGTTTTTCTGCATCTTTTGCTACTGTAGATTAAAAAAATAACTCTTTTAGAACCTCATTGATCTACAGATGTGTGCGTACATCAATAGACTGCAAAGATAACTTTGTATCTAACAAAAGCTCTAAACTTGATGCAGAAAATTGTTTTGATACAGATATGAGATTATCTTTTTGCTTGTATAATCTTGTATTGAAACATACTTTAATTGGTGTTGTTGTTCCTGCATTTTATAAGCTGGCAAGATTTTCTGATATTTGTGACTTGCATTAACTCTTTGATTTGTTTAATAGCTAAAAAATATACTTCCATGTAAATATTTGTAAAGGATTTTCTGTCTTGACCCAGAGAAAATGGACAATTTCTTTCCCAAACTCTATAAAAAAGGAATAAGCAGCATTATTATAGGAACATTCGAAGCTGCCTTAAAGTAAGGCACAGTATTTGTCCTTCTCACATAGTCTTAAAGTATAAAAGGGTCTTTTTTTCATTGTGTGTAACTCCGTGTTATTGGAAATGTCAACGATTAAACCTGCAGTTTAAACCAAGCACCTACCATCTCTTCTCTGTAAAATGGTTGTGTCTTAAGTCTAAGGCAAGGGTCTTCAAACTTGGCCCTTTTATGACTTGTGGACTTCAACTCCCAGAATTCCTCAGCCAGTGTGCCTGGCTGAGGAATTCTGGGAGTTGAAGTCTACAAGTCATAAAAGGGCCAAGTTTGAAGACTCCTGGTCTAAGGGATCTCAGAGGCTACTCCAATTTTTTGCCATCTGCAGCAGCTGCCTAAATTCTTGAGGAATCCCCTTGTAAGGCTGACAAGTTCTTGTTTTCTTGCTTTCCACTTTAGGGCATTATGGAGCAATATATGGTTTTGTGGTTTGGGAGTTTTTTTCTGGGGCAAAACCAGATCCTGAGCAAAAAGCTAGAAGCTACAATTACAGTATTTTCTGATTAAAAACACAGAGCGTTGGCAACTGCTGCTTTCTTTCAGAATTGTTCAGAAAACAGATAATCTTTGAAAGCATCACTTGAAGGAATGAGAATTCCTTGGGAGTAGTTTTAAGTTAAGTTGTTGGTAAGAATGCAGAATAAGTTTTCCATACTATTTCAGCCAGTTCAATTTTCTTTATATCTTTATAAGATATATATATATATATTATATCTTATTACACACACACTCAAGTCAAATGAACCTAATTTTGTTATATTACAGGGTTTTATTTATTTAAGGAACACACAATTATTGTCGATAGAGATATGTATTCTGCAAGGAGTTGTACATGGATTTTAATTCAGAAACTTACATGTAATGTTTGACAACATTCATTGTCTTCAATTTCATTGATTAAGAAGTAACATGACACTGTCATTTCTCTTTTTTTTTAGGATCCCAGAAGCAAGCATAAGTTCAAAATCCACACGTATGGGAGCCCAACATTTTGTGACCATTGTGGTTCATTACTTTATGGACTTCTGCACCAAGGGATGAAATGTGACAGTAAGATATTTATTTCATGCAGTTTTTTTAAAAAAAATCAATGAAGCCATTAGAGTTGTGCCTAACTACTTTCCAGTAAAATTTATCTTAGTTCCTGTTAATTACAAGTGTAGCAGTCCATTTGAAATGAATATTTCAACACATCTAGCAAAAGATTGTAAATGAGAAGAGCTTTTTCTCATGTTGATTTTTCTATAGCCATATATTAATGGAAACTTACCGGAAGCATTATATTCAATCAGCAGTTGACCTGCAGTATTATGATAAAAGCATAAGCATTAAAAAAATTAAGGACAGTTTGTGGCTTCGTAATAAGGCTTCATAATGCTTGTTCGCTATCCTTTTGTTTTGTTTTTTGTTTTGGTTGATTCACCCTTGCAAATTGCCACCACTAGAAGCCACTTTGTTCTGGGGAATTGACTTCCCCCTAAATAAAGCATTAGGGTCATATCCAAAAGGTGTGTGACATTTTGACTATTGCCACATGATTTCCACCGGAGCAACCCAGTGTTGCTGGCAACAGAAATCAGTGCATCCAAGTCTCATACAAAAGATCCACGAGAGAATTCTCTTGCTATGTCATTCCCAGGGATTAGTTGAAATAGGGAAAACTAGAAGGATGTTGATTAGTATAAATATCCAATACTATAAAAACCAGGGCTCTCACACCAGGGTATCTGAACTTACTGATCATTAGTTTTATTTTTATTTATTTAGAAAATTTATTTTGTCGCCTACTCGCACATGGCGACTGAAGGCGGCTTACCAGATAGATAAATGCAAATACCACATATCCCTTCCCATTACAATTTTATCAAAAGGCTCTTTTTAAAAAAAAAGAAAAATCAAAATGAATTTATGCTGCATCAAGTGGAAGGAGAGAAGTTGAAAAAATGGAGTGGGGGATAGTGCCTCATGAACAATTTCACAACATAACCTATGGCAGTTTGTCAAATTCTAAGTATAAGGTATCCTGCTACTAGGAATGCAACAGTAGCTGCAACAAAGAGATGAATAAAAACAGCTGTTGTCAGAAATTACACAAACTGCTGTTTCTCCTCATGTGGTTTGAATAGAACTCCTCTTCAATAGCTATAAAAATAGCAAGCTGTCACCTATGACTAATTAAATGGCTTGGAAGCTATTTTGGGGATTCCTTAGAAACCTGCTCCTATGGAGTCCTTGGTGCTCTCTGAACTTGGTTGTTTGCTTGCAGATATTTCATTACCTATCTAGGTAACAACATCAGTGCAAGTAAATATGGGCTTCGCTTTCTGTTTATATACAGTAACTTGCCCTGCCAGTGTTTCTCTCTGGTGGTTCCTTGATTGGGTATTGTTACTATTCCATCACTTCCCCACTGAAGTCCACTCCACATTACAATTCACCACTACATTGCAAATAATATTATCAATTCTCCACTACAGTGCCTCCAGAAAATTAAAGGCCTAAAAATAGAAGATGAAATTATGGTTTCATTCAATGTCACAGCACTCTTCACATACATAGACCCACAACTCATCTGTCCTAGGTAAATACTCTTAAGATCAAAATACCCAGAAACATGGACCCCATCAACCTCTGCCTCAATACCTACGTGCACTTTGATTGTCAGATATATGAACAAATCAGAAGAACATCCATAGGATCACCACTGTCAGGACTTATAGCAGAGGCTGTAATGCAGCAGCATCTGGAAAAAAACAGCACTCCCACACAAACAGCCAAAAATATGAATCCGATATGTAAATGGCACCTTTGTCATAATAAAAAATGAACAATGAGAGAAGACACAAGAAACAATCCACAACATCTTCAAAGGAATAAAGTTCAACAGAGAAGAAGAAAGCAACAACATGCTATTCTTTCTGGATATCGTCATCAGCAGAGGCAACAACTGCAAAAAATTTTTAGAAACACATGTCTGTTGAAAAATAACCCACACTAAACAAATCCTCCCACAAGCGGAACTGTGTAAGAAAATTATTCAAATGAGCACAAACTGCAGCAACCCAGAACACCAGAAAAAGGAAATGGATCACCTATACAACATCTTCCAATAAAATGGATACCCTTGTAACTTTATCAAAAAGTGCCTGGCCGTTCAACTCACAACAACACAACCACAAGGGATGAAAAGGATAACACTGATCATACATAAAAAACATCTCAGAAACAACCAACAGACTATTACAGCCACATGGCATCATTATAGCATACAAACCAATTAAAGCCATCAAAAACATTTTAAGTAAACCAAAAGATCCAGAAGCCTAAGAAGAAAAAACATAGTCATTTACAACATAGAGTGTAAAGAAGGTTACAGCCACTATGTGGGACAAAAAGGTAGAAGATTAGCAGAATGCATCTATGGACACGAACTAGCAGTCAGAAGACATGATGAAAACACCATCTGTTGTGAGATGGACAGACCCAGCCACTGTTTCAACTGGGAAATTATGAGCATCCTAGACCAAGTCAAATCCATAAACGCTAGGGAATTCCTGGAAACCTGGCATTCAGACAAATCAGCCATACATAGACACATAGAAATAAACCATATTTACACACCATTCAATAGAGACAACAAAAAGTTACAATGAAACAGAAAAGAATAGAAGTCATCCACTCCAGTAACCAGTATCCAGATAAGCAGAGATTCACAGCAGGCAAGCAATCCAGCAGAAAACAATACCCCAGTCAAGAAACTAACCAAGGAGAAAACCCCACTCCCACCAACACTGGCAGGGCAAGGTGCTGCACATAAACAGGGAGTAAACACCATGCTCTAGCATTGATGATGCTATTTAGTTGGGTAATGAAACATCTGCAAGCAAATAACCAAGCTCAGAGAGCACCAAAGACTCTACAGTTCAACCCAAAGCTACATATAATCTCTTCTGTTGAAACTCAAGACTGGTAATAAGAAATCATTTAAGTAGTTTAAGGTAGAAAAGGAATGTAAATATTTTATTTCATCCTACAAAGCTACCTCTTTCTATCTGGATTTTTTAAAAATTTGATATGATACTACAGTTCAGGCCACCTTTCTTTTTGAATGTATGCATGTTGTGGACAACCCTACATGAAAAGGGATCAGCCTCCATTGTTGCTTGGTCTACAGTTTTGGTAGGCTTGAGTTGTTTTTTAATTTGCTTAGTATTGCATCTACATTTTGTCTTCCCTCTTAAGAACACAAGGTAGCATCCATGGTAGTCCTCCCTTATTTTATCACCAGAGCATCAAGCCTGAGAGGCTGTACAGAGAAAGAGTGAGTGGGTCCAAAGTCACTCTGAGCTTCATTTCTGTGGTTGAAGCCCAGTGTTTTAATCACTGTGCTACGCTGGCTGTCATTTGTTCTGACTCCCCACGTTCCTATGGCTCAGTGGTTGGCTTTGAGAAAAATCAGGCATTCTTAAGACTTTGTTTCTTATGGAAGAAAAACGAAGAACTCTTTCGGTTTTTCTGCCTTTCAACTTTTGTTGCTGTTTCCCACTCTTAGATATGAGACTGTTCCATAACTAGGTTTACCTCTAGAATTAAAACTGTGTCTATAATATCTGAAGGGATTCTAATGTTAAGGTATAAAGATATACTTTCCCATAATATGGAAGAACTAAAAATTAGGTATCTCAGTTCTTACAACATTTTAATTCAGCAGTTTTATTGTCAAACAAAGCACTTGTCCAAGATTTTGATTAAAAATAGTTGTGGTCACTTGTTTTCCCAATCAGATTTTTAAAAATCAATCCAGAAATCATTTTTCACATCATGTTTCCTGGGGAATAGCTAAAACATATAATTCTTTTGCTACTATATGGCAGCTTTCCTGATCAGGCATAACCTAGTTTTTTATTAATGGAACCACTATGTACTGCATTACTGGATGCTCAAAAACAGAAATAGTCATTGATAGTTGTACAGTGTTTTAAATTTAATTTAATGATTGGACAATGGTCAATCTCAAAGAAGAGGAAACCTTATCATATTGAGTTTGTTTTTATTTTCATTTTGCTTTTGGTAAAGCCCTAGCAGGTATTCAATCAACTTCTGTTTTTCCACATTTTGCTTATTTTCAACTAAATGCCACCCACATAGTTTTTAATGTCTAAACTGGCATCATTAACGTTTGTCTCAAAACGTTTGGTATGTTGGGGAATCATTGACTCTGGCCAAATTTGTCGTATGTCATTGTAAGATTTGTGTAAAAGACTGCAGCAGAAAGGGCTGTTTCTTAACTCAAGATCATGTTTCTTTTGTCTTATTTTGTTCTGCCCTGTGAGGGAGAATTACTTGCTTCCATTCAGGAGAAGATAACTGCAAACACAATTCTTAACTTATTTACTGAATGTGGAAAGAAGTTTTTTCTGAGTCCCATTATGGCCTATAAATTGACAAGTTTTCCCTAATAGCCCAAAGGAAAAACCAACTTCCCTGGCAATGTGAAAGTAGCAGTGCCAATTAGTTATTTTTGTCCTTTTCAGTCCTTAGGATATTAAATTATTTATTTTCTGACTTGCAGCCTGTGATATGAATGTTCACAAACAATGTGTAATAAATGTTCCAAGTCTTTGTGGAATGGATCACACGGAAAAAAGAGGGAGGATTTATTTGAAGGTTGAAGTGACTGGTGACAAGCTGGAAGTCAGAGGTAAGGAAAGCTTCTTAGATGTAATGTATCTCATTTAAGGATGCTTTTATTCATTTATATTGAATAGCTTTGAGACAATAAACATAAAAAATGACTTATGTGCCATATTCAGTAAAACTTCAGCTCCTGGCTGGAACAAAGGATTATGAATTCCCTTGAACTGGAGGATGTAATAGGCTTCTTACTATCCATTTAAGAATGTATCCAGTATCCATGGTTGGAAAGTTGGGATGGAAAATGACACAGTGTGCCCATATTCTCCTTTGGGGCTTCCAGCAAGGAACACAATGTACTTTTGGCCTAATTCAGCATGATGTTTCCTGGTTATGCAACAATACTAAGAAAAAGATCTTGAAATGATAATTGATTACAAATTGACTAAAAGTCAGCAGTGTGATGCAGCTGCAAAATAGGCAAATGTGATGCTAGGCTGCATTAACAGAAGTATAATTTCCAGATCACAGGAAATAGGTTTTTTTCCCACCTTAGTCTGCACTGATGCATTGTATCCAACTCTGGGACTGCCCTTTCAGAAAGGTGTGGAGAAAATCAATCTGAACACACACACACACACAGAGAGAGAGAGAGAGAGAGAGAGAGAGAGAGAGAGAGAGAGAGAGAGAGAGAGAGAGAGAATTTCGGGTGGCAGGGTGCAAAAGTAGCGTCTTTTCTGTTGTGGCTCCTGCCCTTTGGAATATCATGTCCTCAAGGTGGGATCTGCCCCCACCCCCTGGCCTTCCAAAAAGGAACACCTGCCATCTGGCTTGGGACCCCGATGGGGGCATCCCACCGTGGAGGTAGATTAGTAGATTAGTAGATGATCCCACCTCCACCCTGTTTACACATTGATTCATTTTTATCTAGCTCTTGGTCAGTTTTAATGTTTTAATTCTTAATGCTTAATATTTTTAATGTTTTTATTGTTTTATATCACACTTCGATGTTGTTGTAAGCTGCCCAAAGTCGCTTGACAATGAGATGGTCGGCATATAAATTAAAGCAATAAATCAATCAATAAAATATTCAGAGAATGGCATTGAGGATGATCAGGCAACTAGAGCCTAAATCTTAAGAGGAAATGTGAAGGAAGTTGGTATTTTAGCTTTGGGGGTGTGATAACATACTTAAAGTGTCAGCTATCACAGAAGGATACATCAAAACCTCTCCTTTGTTTTTTCAGGGTGCAGAAAATAAACACTGTATTTAGGTTGTGTTAAAATTGAAGGCGAGGAAACAGCTTCCCAACAGTAACATGAGTTTTGACTGTGGAATTAATTTACTTGAAAAACTGATGGGCTGTCCTTTATTGAATGTATTCATTGGAAGTAGACCTCCATCTGCTAGGAATGCTTTTGCTTGGGTGATTATACTGAGTGAAGAACGTTATGATTCTATCTTCATTTGAAACTGCAAAAATAGAAAATAAAACAAGAAAGCTAGATGTTTATTTTCTTCGTTATTTTTAAATACTTTAGATAACGTTTGAATCATGTTTCACCGCAACTCTCAAAATGCAGGCAGGTCAATCCTACTGCTTAAGGTAGCTTGGTTTCCTTTCAACTTCAGTGACACCTCTGAAGCAGCAGCCCATGAAAATGAAAGCTAAGCTTTCTGCGGATGTTCTTTTCAAATTAGGAAAGGCGAAGAAATATTAGATCTATTTTTATTCCTAGGTCGTTGTCAATATAATTGACAGTGAATTTAGTAGGCCGCTATCTGTAACATTTCTAGCATTTTCTGTGACAAGTTTATTATGCTCATGGCACATTTTCCACAAGAATGAATTCAGAAATCTCTTCCTTTTAGTGTGCGTATCATAGAGACAGTTGGCTGATTCAGGGAGTTGAAGTCCACATATTTTCAAATTGACAAGGTTGGGACACACTGATGTGAGACACAAAAGAATCTGGTAGGGAAATCTATCTTAACAAAACTAGCTGGCCTGATATTTCAAGAGAACTGCCAATGGTAGATGCTGTTTTCTCTATTCTCATAGCCCTGGATAGCTGAGGGAGAGGAAAATTATGGGGGAGCTCTCCTCACAACTTGAGGTGGAAGGAAGCATGATATTCTTAGCCTGGGAAGATGTAGGAGTGTCAGTATTCTGAATCATCTTCCGGAAAGTGGTATTGAGTTACCTCTAATTTTTGCTGATCTTAGGGCTTAATTTAGTGTTACCCAGGGCAGAATTCTGTAGGAGTCTGAATCAGACTTCCAATTGCTCTTAAAATGCATTGTGCTAAATAAATAAATAAAGTAGGCCTTACTTTGCCAGATGCCCTGAAGGTAGAAAAGGCAGTTAAGCTGATACAAAACTGACAGTGTCACATAAGCCTTGAAGCACTGACGGAATTACTATCCACCTCCACTCTGCTGCTAGTACAGTACTTTAGCTTTTCTCTATTGTATGCTTCTCCTCCTCCTTCTGTCTCCTAATTAACTCTTTTGATTTGTCATGCTAAAAGAGAGCACATGGCCTGCTTTTATAGCAAATTGGAAGAAAGGAGTGGGGGTTTGTTTTGTTTTTTTGGTTAGTTGGTGGGCAGTTGCCTATTAACAGTACTATGTCTTCCCTTTTTTCCTTCCTTGATTCTTCACAATCATCTATGACAGGGGTGGAGATTTTCTCCTCATAAAATAGTAGACTCTGAGACCCAATAAATAAAGCTAAATGAGGGGTGAATAGCAGAATAATAGAGCTAGAAGGGACCTTGGAAGTCTTCTAGCCCCAACCCCCTGCTGAAGCAAGAGACTCTATACCATTTCAGACAAATGGCTGTCCAATCTCTTCTTAAAAACCTCCAGTGATGGTAGCATCCATAACTTCTGGAGGCAAGCTGTTCCACTGATTAATTGTTCTCACTGTCAGGAAATTTCTCCTTGGTTCTAGGCTGGATCTCTCCTTGATAAGTTTTTGCCCGTTACTCCTTGTCCTGTCCTCAGGTGTTTTAGAGAATAGGCTGACCCCCTCTACTATGTGACAATCTCTCAAATATTGGAAGATTGCTATTATATCATCCCCTAGTTCACGGGTCGGCAACCTGCGGCTCCGGAGCCTCCTCCACCATTTGCAGAGAGAGACAGAGAGAGGCACTTGCGCTTCCCCTCTCTGTCTCTCTCTCTCTCTCATGCGGACTCGCCCCCTCGCAGGGCTCCTGATTGGCCCTGCGCCCGGGTGCCCCGCCCCCTGGGAGAAGGCAGCCAGGAAGTCCCTTTCCCGGGCTGGCCCCGTGAAGGTGCACGTGGCCAGGGAGCCGTGCAGGGAAGCCCCTGCTGGGAGCGGCCCAAAGGAGCCTCCGCTGAGCGGGCCAGCCCTCCCGCAAGCCACGGGCCCGAGGGAGAGCAGCCCCTGTGATGCCCAGCCAGCGCGACCGTTGGCCAAGCAGCAGCAGAGCCAATGATGGTGGGTAGGTGGTGGGGGAAGAGGGAGGGGGCTCCGAGTCCACGGGGCAGGTGACACGCCCCCCCGGCTTACCTGTACCAGGCGGAGGGGCTGGCAGGGGCCAGTCGGTCAGGCACAGCAGCTGCAGTATTGCAGCCAGGGCCAGCGGGCCGCGTGGCACCAGCCCCCCCAGCGACCCACCACGGCTACATCTCATGGGCGGAGGGCGAGGGCGGGCAGCGCGGAGTCCTGGCTGGGGGGGGTGGCAGAGGCTTCCTCACCCTCCTCCTCCCCTTCTTCCTGCTGCGCCCCGGGCAGCAGTCCCAGCGGCGGGGGGGCATCGCTCCCCGGGCCGTCCCCGGGCTGCCGAGCCGGCCATGCGTCTCCCCGGGCCGCCGAGCTGGCCATGCGTCTGCCTGGGCCGGGTGGCAGTCCCGGCGGTGGTGGCGGGGGCATCAGTCCCTGGGCCATCCCTGGGCTGCCGAGCCGGCCATGCGTCTCCTCGGGCCGCCGAGCCGGCCATGCGTCTCCCCGGGCCGCCGAGCCGGCCATGCGTCTCCCCGGGCCGCCGAGCTGGCCCTGTGTCTCCCTGGGCCGGGCGGCAGTCCCGGCGGCGGCGGCATCACTCCCTGGGCCGCTGAGCTGACCATGCATCTACGCAGGCCGGGCAGCAGTCCCGGTGGTGGCGGCATCGCTCCCCGGGCCGCCAAGCCGGCCATGCGTCTGCCCGGGCCAGGCGGCAGTCCCGGCGGCGGCGGTGGGGGCATCGCTTCGGGCTGCTCCCTGGGCAGCCGAGCCAGCCACGCATCTCCCCGGGCCTGTCCGTGGTGCCCCGGGCGCCTTTCAGTGCCTTTCGCTGCCTTCTGCCCCCCCTCCCCTCCCCTTCGGCGCCGTCTGCCTTGAGAGAGAAAGAGGGAGAGGAAAGAGAAAGAGAGAAGGAGAGGAAAGCAAGAGAGAGGAAAGAGAAGACGCCAGTGGTGCACGGCCCGGACTGTCAGCGTTGCCGTGGGACCACCCCCTGCAGTGCCAGCTATGCGGCGTGCTTCTCTTTGCAAACGAACGTGAAAGGGAACCCTCCGGACCTTTGGTACTCCCTGCTTGCCGGCGAGGCTTGCAAACTCAGCTCCCGCCGGGGAAGCAGCACCTTTTGGGGCAGGGGCTCCAAGCAATTGCACACTTCGGGGAAGGAGCACGGAGGCCTGCACAAACTGAGCGGCGGCAGGAGGGAGGCGGGGCCTTGGCTTGTTGCTTATAAGACGGTGCTCAGTTCGTGCTGCCCAGCGTCTCTTGTTCTGCCGCCGCTCAGGCCCCTTTTTTGCCGCTGGAAGCACGCCGCATTAGCTGGCACCGCAGGGGGTGGTCCCACAGCAACGCCGACAGTCTGGGCCATGCGCCACCAGCGTCTTCTCTTTGCAAACGAACGTGAAATGTTTCGGGGTTTCGCTCGCCCGCCCGCCCGGGTGGAGACCAGAGTTGGCGGCTCTAACGTCCTACTATTGTTGGCTGCAATCCTATCCACCTGTTTTGCCCAACCTATTGCAAGCCAACCCCTGCCTACTTAGGCAAGAAAAACCAAATGCATAGGTATAGAACAGATGGTACCTGGCTCAACAGCAGTCACTGTGATCTAGGGATTTAGAAGTCCTAGTAAGTACTTCTTTATGCTGTTTTATAAGATGCACTTGAAATGCTGTGTCAGTTCTGGCCACCACGATACAAAAAATATGTTGAGATTCTAGAAAGAGTGCAAAGAAGAGCAACAAAGATGATTAGAGAGCTGGAGGCTAAAACATACAATGAATGGTTGTAGGAACTGGGTATGTCTAGTCCACGGGTCGGCAACCCGCGACTCCGGAGCCGCATGTGGCTCTGTGAGCCATCTCCCAGCGGCCTGGGGAGACGCATGGCCGGCTTGGCGGCCCGGGGACAGTCCAGGGAGCGATGCCCCCCGCCACCGGGACTGCCGCCTGGGGCGCAGCAGGAGGAAGAAGAGGAGGGCAAGGAAGCCTCCACCGCCCCCCCAGCCAGGACTCCGCGCTGCCCGGCCTCGCCCTCCACCCATGAGATGTAGCCGCGGTGGGCTGCTGGGGGGGCTGGTGCCACGCGGGCCGCTGGCCCTGGCCGCGATACTGCAGCTGCTGTGCCTGACCGACCGGCCCCTGCCAGCCCCTCCACCTGGTACAGGTAAGGCCGGGGGGCCGCACCACCTGCCCCATGGACTCGGAGCCCCCTCCCTCCTCCCCCGCCACCTACCCACCGTCACTGGCTCTGCTGCTGCTTGGCCAAAGGTCACGCCGGCTGGGCATCGCAGGGGCTGCTCTCCCTCGGGACCGTGGCTTGCGGGAGGGCTGGCCCGCTCAGCGGAGGCTCCTGCGGGCCGCTCCCAGCAGGGATCCCGGGGCTTCCCTGCGTGGCTCCCCGGCCACATGCGCCTTCACGGGGCCAGCCCGGGAAAGGGACTTCCTGGCCGCCCTTCTCCCAGGGGGCGGGGCATCCGGGTGCAGGGCCAATCAGGAGCCCTGCGAGGGGGCAAGTCCGCATGAGAGAGAGAGAGAGACAGAGAGGGGAAGTGCAAGTGCCTCTCTCTGTCTCTGTCTCTGTCTCTCTGCAAATGGCGGAGGAGGCTCCGGAGCCGCAGGAGATGGCTCAAAGAGGCCGCAGGTTGCCGACCCATGGACTAGACATACCCAGTTCCTGCAACCATTCATTGTATGTTTTAGCCTCCAGCTCTCTAATCATCTTTGTTGCTCTTCTTTGCACTCTTTCTAGAATCTCAACATATTTTTTGTATCGTGGTGGCCAGGACTGACACAGCATTTCAAGTGCATCTTATAAAACAGCATAAAGAAGTACTTACACGTCATATGATTTTGATACTATCCCTCTGTTGATGCAGTCTAGGACTGCATCGGCTTTTTGGGCAGCTGCAGCACATTGCTGGCTCATACGTAAGTGATTGTCCACTAGGACTTCTAAATCCCTAGATCACAGTGACTGCTGTTGAGCCAGGTACCATCTGTTCTATACCTATGCATTTGGTTTTTCTTGCCTAAGTATAAAACTTTATTTTTCTCACCACTGAAATGCATTTTGTTGGGTAGGGCCCAGTTTTGAACTCTGTCAAGATCCTTCTGGATCTTGAACCTATCTTCTAAACTGTTGGCTATTCCTTCCAACTGGCTATTCCTGCCAGTTTAACACTGTCTGCAAAGTTGATGAGTTCCCCTTCTATACCCTCATCTAAACCATTTATGAAGATGTTGAAGAATGCTGGAGATAAGACAGAACCTTGCTGTACCCCTGCATGTTTCCCTCCATGTAGATGTAGTTCCACTGAGGACTACACGTTGAATGAAGTTTGACAGCCAGTTACAAATCCATCTGGATTTTTCTATTCCACATTTTTATATGCCTTACTGAAGTCCAAGCATACAATGTCCACAACATTTTACTGGTCCACTAGTTTAGTCACTTTGTCAAAGAATGCAATAAGATTTGTTTGGCATGATCTGTTTTTGACGAACCAATGTTGGCTTCTAGTAATAACTTTGCTTGTTGAAGGGAAGTTTTTCACACAGTGCTACTGAATTATGGAAGTCATTGTCAGCCTATGATAAAACAATAGCTATTAGCTTGGATGTTTTTGACAAATTCTTATTTGTGTAAGTTTGTCAATGGCTACTAATCAAGATTGTTATACGGTACTTGGAGGAACAACAATGGGAGGAAGCAATTACCTTCACATCTTGCTTGTGGTGCTTCCTACACATGTCTTGTAGATAAATAATCAGTGCTAAATATGTTTCTGTCAAATCCAGCAAGGTTGGATGTCATGTAAAATTGCCATTGTTTTTAATTCTAGCATTTAGTCCTAGTACATAAAACAAAGTCTGGTATTTATAACTTAGGTTGAAAATTCAATACAATTTTTTGTATTGAAGCTCTCCAAATGAGGGACTGCAACTTATTATGTATTTTAGAAAGAAGGATTCTCTTCAGGATATTAGTTCCTCCTGCCTTCCCCCCCCCAAAAGAAATCACCGGATTTTAAGGCATGTCATCTATTTCACCGTTTTTACCTTCATGTAACAACAACAACAACAACAACAACAACAACAACAACAACAATAACAATAATAACAATAATAACAATAATAATAATAATAATAATAATAATTTCAGACAAATGGCTCTCCAGTCTCTTCTTAAAAACTTCCAGTGTTGGAGCATGTATGCTCTCGTGCTTTTTTTTTCCATAATGGAGAGAATACATGGACATTTTCAGAAGGTGAGAGTTCTGCTAAAAATTTAGTTCTATGCCTTTAGGCTTCCCCAGAAAATGGAATCTTATGAATTGTGAAAGAATTTCTGAATTTAAACTTTGCAGCAAGACAAACTATTAGTTGATATATTATTTCTTCAGGCAGGGTCTACAAGAAGGCAATCATTGTGGGGAAAAGTTATCCATATTTTACTGATAGCGCATTCTACAAAGTATATTGAGGGAATATACACATTTCTCATGCCTCGATTTCTGAAACAGTAATAAATCTCTGTGGTTAGAATAGGGTAGAATTGAAAAATATTTTCCCTTTTTTTTTAAAGATTTTTTTTTTATCCCTGTATTATTTTTTATGAATAATTCAGGGTAGCAAACATACCTAATACTCCTTCCTTCTCCTATTTTCCCCACAACAACAACCCTGTAAATAAGGTGAGCTGGGTTGAGGGAGAGTGACTAGCCCAAAGTCACCCAGCTGGCTTTCACGCCTAAAGCAAAACTAGAACTCCCAGCCTTCTGGTTTTTAGCCTGTGCCTTAATCACTACACCAAAGCATTTTCTTTTTCTGTTTCAAATATAGTGTAATAAAGTTACAACAATGTCATTACGTTAGGTATTAAACTTATTTTCAGAGAAATGAATCACTGTTCTCTACCTTACAGTATAGAGCATGGGTGAAATAGAAACTTTTTAATGCTCTCTGGTTATTACAGAATTACGCCTCAGGAGTCAAAACCTGAGAACATAATGAAGAGCTATTGCTCCTGAGAGACACATTAAAATAACTTCAGTGCACTGAGAATCATAATGTATTACAGCGCCTCAAGGTATAGAAGGGCATCGAGCATGATGAAACTTAATGCTACAGGAAAAAATACAGTCTTCCTAATTTATTTTGGTGATGATCGGGTAACTATGTGGCAAGTAAAATGAGAAAATCCAATGCTTCCTTAACCTTGCATCCTTAGACACCTCAGTGGAATAGTTTTGGATTTCTTGTTTTCCACATGAGGAAAGTATTACACTTTCTCTTAAAAGTGTATTCTCCTCAGTGCAGGTTTAACAACTGGGGAGGCTGATTTCTGCTCTGTGTTACATGAATTGCACTAGAGACTGGAGTCAATTTTAGCTCATCTCAATGCAAATGTGATTACTACAGATATTTTCCGTATGGTATATGAACAAAAGAAGCTCAGAACAGTACATGCAAAGGAGTGGAGGGAGTCTTGGGCTTTGTAAAACAATGAAACAACAATAGGCACAGTGTTCTCCAGGTGTACAGGGCCACTTTTCATCTGTCACAGCTGGCCCAGCCAATGGCAAAAGATGGTGGGAGTTTTGACCCAAAACTTCTGAAGAATATCAGCTTGCATGCCCATGTAATAAACTTAGTATTTAGACTTGGTTGAGGACTTGATTTCTTGGCCATCCTATTCCAGGATCTGAGGCATGTAGCATTACAATATATTTGGAACAAAACGGGTGGAAATTATCAGCCAGCAAATTTCCCAAACTAATTTGCAGTTGACTCAGACTGCTTCCAAAAGAAGGTACTGATTACGGCTTTGCTTTCAAAATTTATGTTTTACTTGATGCATGAATGTTAATGTCCAACCTTTTATTTTGAAAGGAAAAAGCTGCCGCTTCCGACCTCTCTTGACCTATCTCATTCAAGACAGGTTGCTATCAAAGAGGCAGACTACAGAAGTGGTAGTCCTTTCTAATTGGTATTCTTTCCAATCACCATCACCAAAAAGGGGAAATAATAAACCTTGATCAGCTAAATAGAAAGAAGATATCAGAGTGCTAATTATGTAGACAAAAGTACAAATAGAACAGATCTTATAAAAGAAAGGCAAGGAAAGCAAAGACTTTTTCTTTCAGCAGCCTGTGTTTTAACCTGAAAGTTTCTACAATGTGTCTTGAAGAATCAATCTTTCCTTCTTTCTTTCTTTCTTTCTTTCTTTCTTTCTTTCTTTCTTTCTTTCTTTCTTTCTTTCTTTCTTTCTTTCTTTCTTTCTCTCTCTCTCTCTCTCTCTCTCTCTCTCTCATTTGTTACTACAACAAGGATACAGTTTTTTGGGTCTTTCATGAAAAATAATTTTGTACCACAGTAACTCATAGATACAATGTCTATTAATTTTAAACTAGGATTTCCATTTGTAAAATATATAGCATATGGATAGCAACTTTGCCAAAACTGCTGATCAGGAATCAACAGGAGAGAAATTTCCTCCTTCATAGCTTATGGAGAAGGTAGTTTCAGGTGGGAGCTACTTGAGAGAAATGATTATTAAATATAGCAAATGAAGGGAAGGGAAGCATGTTCAGCCGTGCAATTCTTACTTGGTCTTTTTTCTCTAAGCATTTAATTAATCCCACCTTTATTATTTTTATAAATAACACAAGTCGGTGAACATACCTAATATTTCCTTATTCTCCTATTTTCCCCACAACAACAGTCCTGCATGATGTGTTGGGCTGAGAAAGAGTGACTGACCCAAAGTCACCCAGCAGCTTTCATGCCTAAGGCAGGACCATGATGATTGGTCTAAAGTCAACCAGTTGCTTTTTCATGCTTAAGATAGGACTAGAACTGATTGTCTCCTGGTTTCTAGACTGGCACCTTAACCACTAGACCACGGGTCGGCAACCTGCGGCTCCCAGCCTCCTCTGCCATTTGCAGAGAGAGAGGCACTGAGGCACTTGCGCTTCCCTTCTCTCTCTCTCTCTCTCTCTCTCTCTCTCTCTCTCTCTCTCTCTCTCTCTCTCTGTGTGTTTGTGTGTGTAAAAAAGAGAGTGGCCTCACATTCTCCGACAAGCTGACAAGCTTATTGGGTGGGGCTCCTCCCTTTGCTGTGTCTCTGCAGGAAGCAGGAAGGGTAGGAGAGAGCCAGCCCAATAATGTGTGTCAGCTTGTTGGAGAAGAGCCTGAAGCCAGCTTGCCAGGTGAGCAGATCGGAGAGAGGGAGAGGGGGGGAGAGAGAGAGAGGGGGGGAGAGGAAATGGAGAGGGAGAGAGAGAGAGGGAGAGGAAAGAAAGAGAGAGAGAGGGAGAGGAAAGAAAGAGGGGGGAAAGAGAGAGAGAGAGAGAACTCATGCTCAGCAGCCTCTATTTCTTTTTAATAAACTCTTCAATTAAGCTCCCCACACCTTGCGTGTGCGCGCGCACAAGTTTTGCGGCTCCCAGTGGTTTCTTTTCTCTGGGAAACGGGTCCAAGTGGCTCTTTGAGTGTTTAAGGTTGCAGACCCCTGTACTAGACCAAACTGACTCTCATTACCCCCATGTACAAACATACCGTTTGAGCTGAATCATGAAGTATAAATATTTTATTTAATGTGTGAGGGCAGCAATGTATCCCTGTAATTGGGGAGAAGCTATGTTTCTGAGTGGCAACACAGATGGACATAAAGTGGAGCTTCTAGACAGAATTAAGAAGGAGAAAACTAGTTGAACTCTAGACACAATTAGCCAGAAGAAGATTATTTTCTTTTGTGCACACTAAGAATTTTCAATTAAGAGAATCAGACTTGCCTGCACCACATGACCTATTTTGAGGGTAGAAGTCTTGGACATAGACTTTTGAAATAGACCATTTGAAATGAATCTACATATTCTTCAATCCTTCCCTGTGCAGGTTTTAGCATCTTCCCTCTGTCTATGCTCCAGTTAATATTACATATGGACTTGTCAGCTTTATTAACTCAATTTTTTGTGGGAGCGTTTGCTTTTGCCACCAACAAATAGTAGTCCTCCTTTTAATATTGATCTGTTTGTATTTCAGCTATGAACATAACTGCCATAAATATTTATGACCTTATAGAACCATTCTGATTCCTCCCCCCCCCCCAAGTGAGATTTTGACATGTACAGCAGATTGGCTTCTGAACCTGTCACCATTCCTCACTCTAACTATCAAATCTGT
This sequence comes from Azemiops feae, assembly GCA_023970755.1. Classification (NCBI taxonomy): domain Eukaryota; kingdom Metazoa; phylum Chordata; class Lepidosauria; order Squamata; family Viperidae; genus Azemiops; species Azemiops feae. The sequence goes on along the minus strand of JALGBA010004142.1, from coordinate 2,985,682 downwards.
GGTTGGTGTCACAATTTCAACATTTTAAAAATCTTCTTTGAGTTAGATCTGTGCTTAAACAAATGAGCACTACTGTTTTAATCTAAAAATTAAGGGTTTTTTCCTTTGACTTTAAACACTTTTCTTCATTATTAAAGTAGTAATATAATTTGGAGCTACAAAGCAAGTATCAGTGACTTTTGAATAGTTAACTATTCAATTTATCCTTAATTAGATTAGGTACCATCTTTTTTTATCCCCTCAATATGTTGAAGAGGCTAGCAGATAAAATTGTGAAAGTGTTGAGTATGCAGTTCTTGTTTTTATATTTGAAATAGTTGTTCCTGGGTATATGATTTATTGGTAAGAAGACATATTGGTGCTATATTTCATTTTTGGTTAACATTATTTCTAGTTCAGCACTGTAATCATGCCCAAGTAGTCATAAAATATAACAGTATGTTTTTGAAAAATTCAAATGTATTTTAATGAGAATAATACAATTCAGTTAAATTATAAATCTACTCTTTTATAATTGGATTGCAGACAGAAAAGGAAAATAATTACATTGGTCGACATCAATCCTACATGCATGCATTTTGTCCCAATGTGAACTAACAGTTCTATTAAAATAAGATAATGGGGGGGGGGAGCTTGGGAGTGAGAAGGCACTGATCTTCCACATGTCATGAAATGAAAATTATTTATGGAAGGATAGTGAATTGTGGTAATCCAAAAGTCAATGAACTATACCTCCCATCATATTCCAGCCATCACATTCAACAATTAAATATGGAAGTTATAGTTCAACTTTTGGGGTTCTCTAATCTCTCAACATTCTTGCAGGAACAAGTCCCATTTGTCTGTCTATCTGTCTATCTATCTAGATATCTAGATATTGGGATATGGATGGATATATAGATACACATTTAACATTCATCCCCAGCTGAAAAATTAAATATGTTATTCTAGTTACCCTATCATTCAAATAAATAACCTGTTTTCTACTTATTTATTCACTTTTTATGCATTTGGATTTTGCAAAAAAAGTAATTTTATTCTACCTAAATGCTTGTTTTCTTCAGCCCATGTTACAAGGTAGAGGTTTTTCAGTGCCAGATTTAATATTATAGAAACTAAAATGATTCAACTGACCTTTTACTGAACAATTATGCACATTTCATTGGTTGTTTTGGTGACATGGCCAGAGATTCTGAGCCTTTTGCTCTTCGTTGTTTATTATTTCTGATAGACAAAGGCAGTACTGTGTTGCTGTAACTCCCACCACAATCATTCCTTTATTTTCAGAAAGGAAAATGGGTCATGTTCTCAGAAGCTGTCTGGAAAAATGTTCTGACTTGCAATTTATAGCTAAGTTGTTTCTGCATTGGTGGCCAAATTTAAAGTTTACAGAATGTTGTGCTATGTTGATCTAGCAAGTTTGCCTAAGTTCTATTTTTTTTTAATCTTTAGATGTTAAAGAAAGTTAAAAGGCATGAGCTAAAAAAACCTATTTGCATCATATATTTTATCTCTCTCTCCTGTTTTTCTTTATTGATCTTGTGGATAAATAAGGGTTTTTTATTATTGTTTATTAAATGTATATGCTGCCCATCTCCTGGTTCAAGGTGACTGATCAGCTTACAATGTAATAAAACATACAGATACAACAATTATAATAACAGAATGAAATTACAAAAAATTAAAACAAACTAAAAAAACCATGGGTTGGGGCAGAGAAGTGGTGGTGCCTTCTTTGTTACTGCACAAACCATCTCCAACCCCCAACAGCTTCTCCTTCAAGGCCCCGTGCCAACCGACACAGCCAGGTTTTAAGGCTTTTTCTGAAGGCCAAAAGAAAGGAGACGAAGCTCATCTCCTGCAGCAAGATGTCCCAAAGGGTGGAGGCTATGTCAGAAAAGGCTCTTCTCCTGGACTTCACCAGACAAACTTCCTTGGCTGATGGGGTCTGCAGTAGGCCCCTTCTGCCGGCATGAGTGGGGCAGGTCAATCCCATTGCGGAAAGATGGTTTCTCAGATATTCAATTCAATTAATAGAAAGATGGTAGAAGAGGAAAGGTTTATTGGAAGAGGGAAGATTTGCTGGTGCTACTTCCCTCTACAACATTCTGCTCCAGAGTTTTAGGCAATCTCTGGAATAACTCCAAATTGTAGAGACTGCAGGAGAAAATAAAATATTCCTCGTGTCAGACCTGCCCCAGTCAGATCCCTTAGGAAAAAAGACCCTCGACTGTGTTTGGTTGAAGTTATAGGTCAGTGGTGGCGAACCTATGGCACGGGTGCCAGAGGCGGCACTCAGAGCCCTCTCTGTGGGCACGCGCACCGTCGCCCCAGTCCTAGGTCTTCAAGCTGGGTTTTATAAAACCTTTTCGCTTTAGGCCTCCGCCGCTGTGTGCAAAAAAAAAAAAAAGGTTCAATCAGTCAATTTCAACTTCTCGCGGGGAAAAAAAGATCTTGCAAAGTTGGAATTGATTGATTGAACTTTTTAGTCCCACGCAGTCTGCCGTTACCACCGCAGCCACGCCTACCCAATGGGCCACGCCCACCCAATGGGCCACACCCAGCCAATGGGCCACACCCACCCGGCACTCGACGATGCACAAGTGGGTTTTGGGTTGCAGTTTGGGCACTCAGTCTCTAAAAGGTTCGCCATCACTGTTATAGGTTCTTTTATTAAAGGTTGCTAGCTGCAGTAAAGCCAGGCTAGAACTAAGGTTCCTGCACAAAAGCTTACAAACTTTTCCCCTTCATCCCAGATCTCCCCCCTTGACCAGTTCGTCTTCAGCCAATAGCAAGCTGTCTGAATGTTTTAAGAACCTCTCAGGATGTTTGGAGCAATCCACATTCCATTCTCAAGCTTCTCAAGCTTCATGGCCTTGAAGACTGGCCCAGGCTGGTTTCTTGCGTCCTTGGTCTCTGTCAAGCTGTCATCTCCCCTCCCTTTTCCCCACCTATGCCCCATGCATGTTTATTTCCCACTTGCTCTTCTCCTGCCCCCTGAAGCTGATGGCAGGATGCCAGCGAGGCATGAAGCCAAAGATGGCAGAGCTGACATCTCGGTTACTCCCAGAGAAGCCTTGACTAGTTCAAATATACTTCTGCCACAGGAAGAACTTGCATGTGTGAAGAGTACTTTTTTAAAAAAATATTCCTGTCTTTTTTTAATTTGAAAAAAAAAGAGTGTTGTTTTCAGCAAATAAAACTTCTCCAACCTGAATAAAAGCCAGTTCGTTCTCTGTTTTGGTTGGACCTGAAAGATTATTAAAATCAAGACAAAATTCAGAGAACCATCTGGTTCCTGGGCTTCCCAGACTAGCTTGGAGGTCTGCTTTGAGCTTCACTGGGCACGAATCGTCAGTCGTTACTGCTTCAAGAAAAATAAGAGGGTGTGTTAAAATTACATTTGTAGAGATTAAAAGATTTTGATAATTATAACTCTACAGCAAGGATGGGTAGATAACCCACCTATTTTACCTTCCCAGAAGCCCAAGATCAGGCCGTCAGCTTGTTCTGGCAAAATGGTCAAATTTTATTAAGATTTTTGTTTGTATTTGTTTGTTTAGTGGATTCCCTATTCCCCCCCCCCAGCTTAATTAGAATGCTGATAAGCCATCGGTATGATTGTGTTCTCTTTTGAACAAATGTAAGCTGAACGTTCTGTACTGAAAACACATGGATCAACTCAGGAATGCAAAGCCAGGCATAATGGTGATTATTTCAACGGCAAAATTAGAATCCCTATTTGTACTGATCCAGTACAAGTAATTCTCGACTTAGGACCACAACTGAGCCCAAAATTTCTGTTGCTAAGTGAGACATTTGTTAAGTGAGTTTTGCCTCATTTTACGACCTTTTTTCCGCAGTTGTTAAGCAAATCACTGCAGTTAAGTGAAACATAAGGGTCGTTAAGTGAATCTGGCTTCCCCTATTGCTTATCAGTAGCCAGTTGAAAAGGTTACAAATGGTGATCACATGACCATGGGACAGTGCAACTGTCATAAATACATGCTGGTTGCCAACCACCCATAATTTTGATCACATGACCCTGGGCATGCTCCAACAGTCATAAGTGTGAAAAACGGTCATAAGTCACTTTTTTCAGTATTGTTGTAACTTCAAATGGTCACTAAACAAAAGAACTGATATGTTCACTGTTTAACAGCTGAGCCATCATATTTTATATCAACGGAAGCTTTTGGACTTTGTTATTACTAGCATCAATAGCTCTCTTGAGAAGATTTCCACTATCTTAGTTGGACTGTAAGAAACTACACTTTTGCCAGTTCAGCCAACATTACCACCACAAAGTGTTTTGGGAACAGGAAATGTGAGGTCCTAGCACAATGGTGGCGAACCTATGACATGCATGCCAGAGGGGGCACTCAGATCCCTCTCTGTGCCCTGCGGCCCCCTCATCAGCAGCTCCCCCAGAGGAGAGTCGCCCCTGGGCACGGCCCGCACAGAGCAGCACAGCCAAGGACATGGCAGCTGGGCAGCGGGGACAAGACTCCGCCCTTGAGCCCCATTGCGCGCAGATGATGCTGCGGGGCGTGGGTGGAGGGCGTGGCCGCCATGGCACTGTAGGGCCGCCTGGGCAATCGGCGGGCCATGGAGGCGGTAGGTGGCCCTGCGGGTGGGCGGGGTGGGGGCGGGCTGAGGGCAGAGCGAGTGTGGGGTGGGGCAGAGGTGGGCGGGCGGGTTTGGGGCACTCGGTCTCTAAAAAGTTCTCCATCACTGTCCTAGCATATCATACTAAATCCTTTTTCTTCTCTTTACTTTTTCTCAAATGAATGACATATCTTTAATAACATTTTGCTGCTTGTTTTTAATATTTAATGTAGGAATATGGCACAAGGTTGTGTCAAATGTGTTACAGTAGAGGTCTTTATTTATTTCCCACCTTTATTGTTTTTTTTTTTTTAAATGAGGCAGCGAACACACCTAATACCCCTTCCTTCTCCTATTTGCCTTGCAACAACAACTCCCCTGAGGTGGGCTGAACAGAAAGAGAGGGACTGATCCAAGGTCACCCAGCTGGCTTATTTTTATAATCTTTACAACTTCGCTATTTTGTATATTTGCAGTGCGGGACGCAAGAAATCTAATCCCTATGGATCCTAATGGACTCTCAGACCCGTATGTTAAACTGAAACTTATTCCAGATCCTAAGAATGAAAGTAAACAGAAGACAAAAACCATCCGCTCGACGCTCAATCCACACTGGAATGAGTCCTTCACATTGTAAGTTGCATTTGGATACTTTGCTTAGCCCTATTACTGTGACATTTTGTTGTATGAATGCCTAAATACGGTAACTTATTTTTCTGTTCATAGTAAATTAAAGCCCACAGACAAAGACAGAAGATTATCAGTGGAAGTCTGGGATTGGGATCGAACCACCAGGAATGACTTCATGGGATCTCTTTCTTTTGGGGTGTCGGAACTGATGAAGTCACCAGCTTGTGGGTGGTAAGACATCTTTGTAACCTTTGACTATTTAACATATTAACCATAAATTCTATTCAGTTGTTGAAATGCTTTTTCACAGTGTCAGTTAGATAGTTACAGAATGTGTAACTATTAGCTTATAAGAACTGGAAAGCAGAAAAGTTGCTGAGTTTTAAAATAATATTTCAGTCAGTAACTTGCTTTGATGTAGAAACAGCATCTTTTTTTTTCCAGTTGGTTCCCCAAAGGGTAGAAGAATCCAAGGCAATAATACAACCCTCTCCCTGGTTTCTCCAGAAGGGATGAAGCAGCCTTCAAACCAGCTGCCTATTTAGCATCCTCTATGCTAATGTCTTACTGCAGGCAAATGCTGCACTTTTTAAGATTATTAACCATCATTTATTAAGGAGAGCATGTTTGGCCTCAGTAAATTTAGAATACTAGGACTGTGCACTGCTTCCTATTTCTGGTCTTTTCTTCTTCTGAAAAAAATGGCCTGCGTTCAAATAGTAAGAATAAAATGCATAAAACAATCCTTTTTATATATCTCAAATTATTTTCCTCATATTGTTCAGGTATAAATTACTTAACCAGGAAGAAGGCGAGTATTATAATGTGCCAATACCAGAAGCTGATGACGATGGAAATGCAGAACTCAGACAGAAGTTTGAGGTGAGAACATATTATTGGAGTCGATATAAGAGGTATTCCTGTCATGTCATAAGAGTGTTTAGAGAAGTGTATAAGGGTCTGTTTAGAGTCCATTCTCTCATCTCAGAAGTTTTTCCTGTCGAAATACTACCTAAAAAAATAAACATTTCAACATCTCTGGTCCCATTAGGTAACACTATTCTTTGCTAGCCAGCAATTTGCCATGATTCTATTACTTTCAGTATGTTGATAACTCGCATTTAATATCAACATAAATTTCAGCACCTGTCATATTCACTGTTTTTTTAAAAAAACATTGCACTGATAAATTACACTTAAGTAGTAAGTATGCATTCAGATTTGCAAAAAGATGTGATATGTAGAGGTTTGTGTCAGTTTCTGCTGATTTACGAATTCATTTGCCCCGGAGAGCCTAAATTTCGCTTTCAACTGCAGTCTATGGAACCCAATTAAGTGTGTCGTAAACATTATTTTTCAATCAATTGGACAAGTTTGACTTTAGTTTACTTTGGGGTACGTGCACAAAACATGTAAATACTTAGTCACTACACTTGTTTCTGATTTAAATTAATGCTGTTCTAATTAATGTTTAATTAATCTGACTTACTACCAATTTTCAACTTGTAGCATTCTGTATTCGTGTTTCACAGCTCAGAGTTGCTGAGTTGTGAGGTCATTTCACTGCACATTTGTACCTGGAATGGAAGCAGGCATGCAAAGATGTGTACAACTCAAAAATTTTCCTCCGCAGCCCCCCAACCTGTTCTGTTTGATTGCTCAGTCAGTGTTGCTAGTTCTTCTGATAGTGGTAGTCCTCGACTTATGATCACAATTGGAATCAGAATTTTGTGGCTGATCAAGGTGGCTGTTAAGTGAGTTGCACTTGATTTTATGACCTTCTGCCATGCCATGGTTGTTAAATGAATCACTGCTGTTGTTAAGTGAATCACATGATGGGTAAGCAGATCCTGCTTCCCCCATTAACTTTGCTTGTCTGAAGCCAGCTGGGAAGGCTGGAGATCGTGATCATATGACCCTGGGACACTGGTCCCTTCCAACCTCTTTCTGTATTCTGGTGGCTGGCTTTTATCTCAAACCAGGTATGTCTGGTAAAGCACCAATGTTTCAGGTGTGAAACCAGAAGCCAACAGAGGAACCTAGACCTGCATAGAAAAGCAAATTCGGGGGGTTCCTGAACATGCTGAACCTATTTTTTTATATATAACACTTAATTTCCTGTTGAAATACAATTGGTTTTAGAGGACTTTATATGTTAACTATTTTTAGTACAGATCTCTTCAGGGAAAAATACATCCTAGCAGGTCAACTAACTCAAGCACAATACTTGAAGAGAAATCAATGCGACTCATAGTTATGACCTGCAGTTTGAATTTAAAAAATAATTGTTGCTATTAAAATAATAATGCTGAAAACAAATTACAAAATATGCAAATTGCACAATAGAGTCTCCTGACTTCCTAATATTGAACGATGTGCTTAAGGACTGCTTATTTTAAAGTTAAAACACAATATTACTTGGGAATATTGTCAACCCTAGAAGAATATAACACTGATTGACATAATTACTCAAATTTGAAACCGGTATTGATCATTTAGGGGGACAGGTGTAACTATACTTTTTAACCATGATTCCTGTCTGGATATGAGAGAGTGAAAAAAATCCTTTTAGGCATATTTTAAATGTAGATAAATGCAGTGTGGTTTTACTGAAACTTAAATGCAAAAAGAAAACAGAAAAAGTAAATGTTAATAACAAAACTCATAAGCAGCACTTCTGAGTTCACATGACCTACAGTTAAAGAAAGCTACTTTTATTTAGAAAATCTTGTATATGTATTTTATTGGTCTATGTTTGATTTTCATGCTGCTTTCTGGCTTGTAGTGAATAATCATGGCAGCTTTTTCAAAGGGTACTTAATAGCTTGATTTTGTATTAAGGAATAAACCAAGGAATGCAAGACGATGGACCTACTAGCAGATTTCTCTAGAGACAGATTAATCTCTAGATTATTTTGTAAACTATTATTTCTTCCCACTGTATGGCATCATGAGCTTGCTGGAAGCTCACCATTCCTAGGCAATTTTGAAAGATAAAAGAATTTCCTTTCTAGTTTGCATTTTTAAGATACTCTGGAATAGCAGCTGGAATAGTATGTTTGCTCCCACTCCTCTGGGCCGGGGGTAACCAAGCCAGAGTTCACTGCAAATACTATTTTGTTCTTTTAAGTTCCTCCCCCCTTCTTTTAGCCAATTGATACATTAGGCTCATTTTCCTCTTCGGATTATAGTATTTCTGGACTCAGAGAGTGCAGCCCTCCTGTCCCCTACTCCCCTCTCTGAGAGAGGCCAGAATGTATTTTCCTTCAGCTGAAAATATCAGCCTAATACTTTCATCTCTATAACGAACATGGTAGAGAGACTGTATACTGACAATGGTATACAGGTAGTCCTCAACTTATGACCACAACCAGGATCAGAACTTCCGTTGCTAAGCAAAGCGGCTGCTATGGTAATTTGTTTGCCTTAAGAAAAGCAAACCGTGTGAGCACACTGCTATGTTGGATATAAAGTAATAGTTCCCTCAATATTTTCTAACTAGCAGGGATGAACCTGTGAGCAAACAACGCAAATATGAAATTTAGACAAATATACTTTTCCTATGTATAAAGTGCTTTTCTGTAAAGTGTAAAACTGTTGCTCAGCTTATACAAATTTTCTCCCGACTGGACCTTGCAAGTTCAATTTCAGATAGGAATGCTAATTGGCTGCTCCTTTTGGAATTTGTTGGAAAATATAGCTCTGCTTTGTCATTCACAGAAGCACTGAGCAGTTCCTAAATTACAGTCTTGAATAAAATAAATACAGTTTTCAGAACAGGGTAATGTCATGGCATAATAAGCATTATGAGAGGGATGAGCAAACATCTGTGCCAGAGGACATAAAATGTTGGATAATGAAAGTGAGCATGATCACTCAGCTGGGTAGCTGTGTGCTATGGTGATTGTGAGAAATACAAATGAGTGTGCATGCAGGCACATAGTATAATACTATCTAACTGCACAGAAAACTGATAACTGTTTCTAAGGACATTTTCTTTGCATAATGCTATATCCTAATTATCCTGCAATTCCTCCTTTTACCCTTTTATTTCTGTTTTTCCTCTAAAGATCTTCAAGTTATTCTTGCACATACTGTAAAGTTCATTAAACTTGTTGGTTTCTTCCTATGGATACTTTATTGAAGCCAGTAACTGCCTATCTTGGTCAATGATTCCAACTGTCATGTGATGCTCTTAATAGAGGAAATTGATCAAGTAGACAGATAAGGTGCTTTAATGATTGCTTCAGAGCAATTGTCCTGCATTGTGTCTTCTCTTGAGGGTGACATTCTTGGTACAATTTCATTTTCCTCATTTTTTACCTGGCACAGAGCAACTGGCAGTTCATGTTTATGGGCTTCCCATTCTGCTGCTCCCATTATTGTGTTACATTTGGTTTTTATTTGTTGTTGCTACTGATGACTATACTTCGATGCTTTTGCTGCTGTTAGATTGGAAATAAAGGAGGAGTTTTTTTCTCCCTTTTTCCCTCCCACCCCCATTGCTATTTATAGAAGAGGGAAGGTCAATTTGGTGCCTATAATACTTCACCACCACCACCCCTTTAACTTTTACATGAAGTCCCTGGGAGAGGACATCCATCAGTTTAGAATAAAGTATCATGAATATCAATATGCTATTGCTAGCCCAACTTTACATTGCTATCTCAGATCAGACTGGAGATGATGTTAATGTCTTGTCCTGAGATCTGGAGATTATTAAGATGGGAAGGCCTTCATTCTTTAAATGTTTCACTTCAAAGTTTGTGAGGATCTTAGGAAGTCCATCCAAACACAATTATCTTGGCCTTCCTCTTCTTCTCAGTGCACTTTTCCATCATGTATTGGTCTAGTGATTTGATCCTTGTTCATTCTCTCTATATATAAAACCAAACCACCTCACAGTTCATGTTTTTGTACACATCACCCATCTCTATATAATATGCATTCCTGTGCTGCCACATACTCCTTTTCAGTAACCCATTCCCACTTCATTCAAATTACTTTTAGTTTTCTTCTGATACACCTAGCACTCCCTTCCAGATATCAAAATGGGTAGAAGCAAGCTCTTATTTACAGTCATTCTTTCTTTCAATAAACTTTTTCATACTCATGTCAGGCCCCGTGCTACCCACGATCTTTCTCCTAGCATTTTTCCATCATAAAATTCCTTCATCCCCATTCTCATCTTTAACATCTTTAAGCATTCTATAAACATTCAATTTCATCCACTAGCTCTATTTTTGCCATTTGGGTAAAACTTTAAATCACTTTCTCCATGCACTGTCAAAAGTAACTGTGTTGGTCATTGGTATATTAATTTTTAATCGCATACCTTCATGGCAGCATGCTATCTATCCAACATTCACTGCAAATAAATAAAATCTCAGCCAAAATATAGCATGACTTGTTCATTATGTCTCCCACCAAATGTCACTACAAATATTCCTTATATATTTCTGTAAAAATACAACAAAGGGATGTTGATTTTAGCCTTATAGAGATAAAGTGATGTGTGTACATGTGTGGGCTTTCAAGTCAGTCTTGAATCTTGGAGACTGCCTGGACTAGTCCCTGCAGTTTTCTTGGTAACTGTCAAGACTGACTTGCACTTTCTCCTACATTCTGCTTTGCTCGCAGCTTGACAGAAAAAGGGAGGGGGGTGGAATGGAATGCAATGGGAAGGGAATGACATCCAAGCATCCGTCAGCTCTCGTGAGATATTGCTTTCATCTCAAGGACGTGCAGAGCAGATGTCCCAGCGTGGCTGGCTGGTTCACATAACAAAATGAACAGAAGTGATTGGTGGACGTAATGGACTGTGGGTGGCCCGTAGGAAAAGGGGGAATTAACTATGCTTGCTTTTGCGCGGGAAATCCAGAGCTGGTTTAGCTTCTTCTGTGCCAATCTGGTTTATTCAGTAAACTTTTATACTCTTGGTAAAATAACGTCCCAGGTGTTTCTTTTTTTGGATTCGCCAACTGGACAATTGACATTAAACCAGCTTTCTCTGTAACAGCCTACCTGGACCCCACCAGGAGGTTGGCAGTTTTGAGATGTCAGCAGCCGACAAAGGAACAGAGGGGGGGGTGAAGCCAGGGGAAGCCTTCTCTCGAGAGACCCCGGTGGTGGCCTAAGCTGTAGCCAAACAGGGCTGAGAATCCGGAGCAACAACCTGCGCTCAAGGGGTAGAGAATGATGGAAGGACCCTATTTGGGCCTCAAGGGCTGGTGAGTGAGCCATGTGGGAAAGGCGGCAGAAGCAGAGGATTAACCGGTCCCCCCTGGAGGCAAGGAAGTGGGTGGAAGGCTAGACGAGCAGCCGAGTGGAATGACCCAACCGAGTGGAAGTTCCCAGCCACAGCTCACAATCCATCGGTGGAACAGCTGAGGGAGAAGTTTGTCGGGCTGGAGGTCAGGGAAGCCACCTCACTGAGGGCAGCGATCACGGGAGTCAGGACGGGGGGATGAAACCGCACCTACCATGTCTTCTCCCCTCCTAGAGCCATTGGTGCTGACCCCACTTGGGGCAGTGGGAACCCCCCCACCAAGGGGCTGGGACCAACACACATAACCCCAGTGGCAGCTGGCATCCCCGTTCAGGCACTGCTGGCAGCAGTGGGGTTGCTGCCTGGGTACGTTGTAGTGCAAGAGGACTGACCAGTGCCTCACCTAGCAGTGCGATTTGATGGGTGACCCTACAACTTGGCCTACTTCCTGACCCAGGTCTGGAACTATAAGGAATGCCATGGAGCGATGTACCTGTACAAGCGTGCCCAGGTCAATGCTGTTACATCCAACCTGAAGGGGAATGCAGCGGGATGACTAGTGTCTCTCCACGACAAGGGGGCTCCAGAGCTGCAAGACCTGGATGCTTTCATGCAGGTGTTGTGAGACAGATTCAAGGACCCCACAGCAGCCCGGCGTACATCTGCTCCCTGCGGCAGGGCAAGCAGCCAGTGGCAGAGTACATCCAAGATTCGACCCGAGTGTATGCTGCTTTACCAATTTTGGGAGGGGCTGAATAAGGAGCTGCATCACAACTGCCTGCCCCAGGAGGTGCTTTGTGACTTTCGAGCATCTTACCAGTTAGCCATAAATGTGGAGCTCGACCTGATGGAGCATGCTGCACATGAGAACTGGCCCTGCCGAATGCCTAAGAAACACCCAGCGCCCCGTGGAGGAAGATGCAGCATGCCCCCTGCCATGGGGGAGAAGCCCTGTCGAAAGGCCACCAAGCAGCCAATTGCCTCATGCCACAGCCAGCATCTGCACCATGAGCCCCGGCCCAACCGAAACTGAAAAAACCACCCGTAAAACCAAAGGAGAAAACACAGGTTGTGGAGGTCTCTCAATCCAGTGAAGGAAAGGGAATTCTGGCCCACAACAAGCCCAGCTTGATCTTCTACGAGAGCAACAGTGAAGGGGAAGATGACCCGATGGTAAGTGGCACCATCATCCCTATGACAACCCGGGTGGAGATATTGGTGCCCTCCTCAGGAGTAAGGGGGCCCTCATGGCCTTGCTGGACTTGGGGTGCATTCAGTGCCTAATTAGCCTTCAGACAGTGGAGAAACTAGGACTGAGGCTGAGGAGGTTAAGGCAGCCCATGGGGTTCTCTCAGTTAAATGGTTCCCTTATGGGAGGGGTGCCAGCAACCCGCCTAACGGAGCCAGTGAGCCTCAGGGATGGAACCCAGATAGAGACTCTCCATTTTATTGTGGCTCCTGGAATGACTGAGACCATGGTCCTAGGTCCTAGTCTGGTTGAGGAAATGGAATCCATCAGTAAATTGGGACAGCAACAAGTGGCAAATGAGGAAGAAAGCGGATAGCCAACAGGAGCCAGTGAAAGCGCCAAATGCCAAACACAAGTCTGTGATTAGAAAAGCAGAGATTGAAAGCAGTGAATACACTAAATGAAAGTGAGGAATTAGAGCCGCTCATTTTTTTTGAATACTGCGACCTAGTAAAGGCATTCAGCGAAAGGGAATCAGATGTGCTTCTGTCTCATCGCCCCACAGGCTGTGCTATTGAGATCTTGCCAGGGGCTAAATTACCCAAGCCGAAGAAGTATTCCATGACACCGAGGGAGATGGAAGAACTTTGGGGCTTTATAGACAAGAACTTACCCAGGGAGTTATTCAGCCAGCAAAGTCAAGGATGGCTGCCCCTGTGCTTTTCAAAAAGAAGAAAGATGGGTCTCTTAGATTATGTGTGGATTACCATGGACTGAATCGTATCTGCATGGAGAATATGTATCCCCTCCACCTCATGAAAAACATGCTAGGAACGTGAAGGGGAAGATCTTCACTAAGCTGGACTTGAGGGAAGCCTATTACCGAATGAGGATTAAAGAGGGGGATGAGTGGAAAACTGCATTTAACTGCCCTCTGGGTTGCTACCAATTTTGGGTGATGCCATTTGGACTTCAAGGGATGCCAGCAGTATTCATACAGTTAATAAACGAGGTCCTGCATGAACACCTCTACAAAGGGGTTCTGGTATACCTAGATGACATTCTAATTTATACCAAAACCATGGAAGAGCACATAAGGCTAGTGAGGGCAGTACTTGAGAAGTTGCATAAAGCCCAGTTGTACACGAAATATCTAAATGTGACTTCCACAAGACCAGCCTAGACTATCTGGGATACCGCATCTCCAAGGATGGAATGGAAATGGACCCAATTAAAGTAAGAGCAATCCTGGAATGAGAGGCCCCTCGGACCAGGAGGCAGTTACAGAGCTTCCTGGAATTTGCAAACTTTTACTGGCAGTTCATCCCTACATTTGCCCAGAGAGCCCTGCCATCATCAACCTGGTCAAGACGGGGGGGGGGAAGGGTGAAACCCAAGCCAAGTCAGGCACTAAATTGGTCCATCAAATGCCAAGCAGCCTTTGAAAAACTGAAGCAGCTCTTTGCTGCAGAGCCAGTTTTGAAACACCCAAACCCAGATGAGCCTTTTGTAATTCAGGTGGATGCTAGCGATGTGGCAGTGGGGCAGTTTTACTCCAGAGGAACAAAAAGGGGGAGTTGCAGCCCTGTGTCTATATGTCTCACAAGTTAACTGATACTGAGAGGCATTGGGCCATCTGGGAGAAAGAGGCTTATGCTGTCCAGTGGGCTCTTCTTACATGGAGGCAATTTCTAAAGGGTAGTAGGATCCCCTTCAAGGTGTGGACAGACCACAAGAACCTAGAAGCATTAAAGACCCCGAGGAAGCTATCCCCTAAGCAACTCTGGTGGGCTCAGTATTTTAACCACTTTAATTTCATCCTTCACTACTTGCTGGGTAGGGAAAATTTTCTAGTGGATACCCTCTCTTGTATGCCTCAATACAGAAGTGCCCAAGAAGTAGTTAACTCCATCATCCCTTCCAGGAAGCTTGCAGCACCAGCGCTTATGAGGCAGCAGAGAACAGCCTCTCTAGCACTTGGCGCAGCCGCTAAAAGATTCTGGGGGGGGGGATGAATGGTTCCAAAGACATAAGGATGACTTGACGTTAAGGGAGGGCTTGGCATGGAAGGGGAGCAAATTGTACATCTCAGCCAGCCAGAGAACTTCTGTCCTGCACAGGAGCCATGACACAAAACCCACAGGGCATTTGGGGTTTGTGAAAACCCTTCATTTGGCAAAGAGACAATTCTGGTGGCCAAAGATGAAAAAGGACATAGAAGGGGACATAGAAGTGTGCCTCCATGAAAAGCCTACTTGGGAAGCCTCCAGGCTTGCTACAGTTGGTGGCCAACCCCACCTGGGAAGCTTCCAGGCTTGCTACAGTCGGTGACCAACCCAGCTAACCCATGGGAGGAGAAACCCATGGACTTTATCGTGGAGTTGCCTGAGAGTGCTGGGAACACAGTAATATGGACTGTCATCGACCTGTTCTTGAAGCAAACACATTTTGTGGCATGTCTGGAGATTCCTTCTGCCTGGGTCCTAGCCAAGATGTTCGTGCAACACATCTACAGACTACACAGGGTCCCGAAGCACATTATCTTGAACAGGGGGGTGCAATTCACCTCAAAATTTTAGTGGGAACTTTTGAAAATGATAGACTCCTCCCAGGGACTTAGCTCCGCCTATCATCCTAGTACCAATGAGGCTGCTGAATGCGCCAACTCATTAGTAGAGCAATACCTGCATATTAGGTAAATTATCAACAGACTAATTGGGCTGAGCTCCTGCCTTTATAATAACTTGGTGCACAGCAGCACAGGTTTTACCCCTTTCAAAGTGGCCAAAGGGACTGAATTTGTGCCCATGCCAGAACTCCCACAGGAATCTCCATCCCCCATGCCATTAGCTGACTGAATGAATACCCGTGTTTCCCTGAAAATAAGACCTGGTCTTATATTTTTTTTGCCTCCAAAAGAGGCATTAGGTCTTATTTTCGGGGGATGTCTTACTTTTTCCCTGACACCTGCCTTGCCTCGTGGCGGCGGTACCAACAGCCCCGTCCAGGAGCCGCATGGCTGCCGCCCCACTTCCTGTCTTGTGCCAGTGCCACTGCCACGAGGTGAGGTGGGGAGAGGGGAAAAGCTGCCCCACATGCCCTGCAACCACTTACTGTGCCAAAGGGCCCCCGCAGTCAGGCCTACCACACCCCAACACCTGCTGCGCCTTGCCTGTTCGGTAGTGGCTTCTCCTACTTCCTCCTTCTTCCTCCTCCTTTGAACAGCCCTTTGTTCCCGTTGCTGCTTTTTCAGTCCCGGATCTCAGTTTGTCCAGAGCCTGTGCAGTGGGTCTTTGGAAACGAAGCCCCACAACAATCGGGTGGGGTGGGAACCATTCCCTTCGCTTTAGGACTGGCTCTGAAATGGGCTGGAAGGAGCGGCCCGAGGACTCCATTCTGGCTTTGCAGCAAGCAAGGGGATTGGAGGCACATGAATGCACGCTAGTCTAGCGTCTCAAAAAAGCGGGGTTTTTTTCCCTGCTGCCAGATTTTCACTGCCAGACTGTTTAACTTTCTTTAAAGATTACTTGATGCAGAATGCGGATCCTTCCCATTCTGCATCAAGTAATCGGGGAATTGGGCCAGCCGAGCTGGAGGCAATCGTGCTCCACTTCACTTGCAGTGCCACCCTGTCTTTTCAGGCTAACCGTGCTAATTTGGAAAGTGAATGCAGCTTCTTGTGTCAAAACTGGGCTAGCGCCTTCTCCAAAGGCACAGCTCTCCTCCTCCGCCCCTTCTATTCCACTCAGAGGCTCCTGCCAAAATGAGGACAGTCCTTCATGCCCACGAGCCTTTCTCACCCTCCAAGTGGAAAGGTCAGGGAGAGGGAGCTGGAGACAAGGTAGGGCTGGCACAGTTTTGTGTTGTGTCTTTCTGGTCCACGAAGTGCACTCTCTTGCTCCAGAGGTCTGGCAACTGAAATCCAATAGTGTGTGTGGGGGGGGAACCCGGTTGCACATACAGAGAATCTGCACTGCCCGCCTCCCCCCATGACTTCACTTTGCTACAGTAAATCGATCACCTGGCTAGAAGTGCCTCTGCCTGCATGCTCGGCCTGCTACCGTAAATCTCACTTCTAGCTGGGTGATCAATTTACCATAGCGAAGTGAAGGTACAGGGGGGAGGCAGGCGGTGCATATTCTCTGTATGTGAGACCAGGATTTTTTTCCCCGCTGCTGCATTTTTGCTGCCAGACTGTTTAACTTTCTTTAAAGTTTACTTGATGCAGAACGAAGTCTGGCAGTGAAAATCTGGCAGCAGGGGAAAAAAAAACTGGTCTCACGTACAGGAAATCTGCACCACCCACTGCCCTCTGGTGCCTTCACTAAATCGATCACCCAGGTAGAAATGAGGTTTAGCAGGCCAAGCGCACAAGCAGAGGCATGGGGGAGGGAGGCGGGTGGTGCAGATTCCCCATACATGAGACTGAGGTTTCTTTCCCCACTGCCGAATTTTTGCTGCCATACTGTTTAACTTTCTTTAAAGTTTACTTGATGCAGAATGTGGGTCCTTTCCATTCTGCATCAAGTAAACTTTGAAGAAAGTTAAACAGTCTGGCAGTGAAAATCCGGCAGCAGGGGGGGGGGGAACCTGGTTTATTGAGATGTCAGACTGGCATGCGTTCACATGCCTCCAATCCCCTTGCTTGCTGCAAAGCCAGATTGGAGTTATCAGGATGCTCCTTCCGGCCCATTTCGGAGCCATTCCCAAAGTGAAGGGAATGGTTCCTACCCTACCCGATTGTTGCAGGGCTTCGTTTCCAAAGACCCTCTGCACAGGATCCGACAAACCGAGATCCGGGACTGAAAAAGCAGCAACGGGAGCAAAGGGCTGTTCAAAGGGGGAGGCACTCCCGATCTGGCGAGGTGTGACAAGTATCAGGGCGTGATAGACCTGGCTGCAGGGGCCCTTTGGCACTGTAAGTGGTTGCGGGGTGCATGGGGCAGCTCCCCCACCTGGCTCCCCCTTCCATCCGCCTGGTGTCTAGCAACCAGACATTGTGATGGAAAGGGTGGGCGACGGCTATGCAGGCTCTTAAGTAGGGCTTATTTGGGGGGTAAGGCTTATATTAGGCCCAACCCCAAAAATCAAGCTAGGTCTTATTTTCAGGGTAGGTCTTGTTTTTGGGGAAGCACGGTACTCTAAAAGCCATGTGACCTGCCATGCATGAAGCGCTAAATAAAGCTAGGGAAAGTAAAAAAGGCAAGCAGATCGGAGAAGCCCCCTCCCCGAGAGAATTTTTAGAGTGGGGGGATAAGGTGTATTTGTCCACTAAGTATCTAAATCTGAGGCAATCTTGCAAAATGTTAGGAGTCAAATACATAGGGCCTTTCCAAATCTTCCAGATCATGAAACCAGTAATGGTGGAGCTGAAATTGCCAAAAAGCCTCAGGTGGGTTTATCCAGTATTTCATTGTAGTCTTTTAAAATCTGAGATGAAAAAGATTGTCGACTCCAGATATCACAAGAGGAAATTACAATGCCTAGTACTGTGGAAAAGCTACCTGTTAGCAGACGCTGAGTGGGTGGCTGCTCCAGATGTTAGGGCAGTGAGGTTAGTTAAGACGTTTCACACTAGGTACCCTCAAGGACCCCAGTAAGGAATATAGTAGTAGTTGGGTTGTAAGTAATAATGTGTATGTATGTTTATTGTTGTTTCAGGTCTACCCTTCTTCCGGGGGGTCGGCATGTCAAGACTGACTCGCACTTTCACCTACATTCTGCTTCACTCGCAGCTTGACAGAAAACGGGAGGGGGGTGGAATGGAAAGCAAGGGGGGGAATGGCATCCAAGCATCCGTCAGTTCTCGTGAGATATTGCTTCCATCTCAAGGACACACCGAGCAGATGTCCCAGCGTGGCTGGCTGGTTCCCATAACAAAATGAACAAAAGTGATTGGTGGACGTAATGGACTGTGGGTGGCCCGTAGGGAAAGGGGGAATTAACTACACTTGCTTTTGCGCGGGAAATCCAGAGCTGGTTTAGCTTCTTCTGTGCCAATCTGATTTATTCAGTAAAGTTTTATACTCTTGCTAAAATAACGTCCCAGGAGTTTCTTTTTCTGGATTCGCCAACTGGACAGTTGATAGCAACATTTTAAAGAAATAATTTTCAGTACTTTCAACTGGACTGGAAATGTTCTTGTTGTCCAAAGAAATCTCCATAGCTATAAATTTGTTACTAGCAGTGGCTCTGCTAAAGGTAAGTCCAAAATAAGCTATTTCATGACTTGCTCAAAGCAGTCTTGGATCATGAGCTGCAGGAAAGCTGGATCAAATATTTCTTTCAGTAGCATTGAGTGTGGGGGAATACCATTTCAAGGCCTGTGCAACTTAATTTTGTTATCTTTTTAAAATAGAGTTGTTGTTTTTCCTACTTTCTTAACACAGACATACCTATTTCATGAATAGGTACCTAATTCTTTTTTTCCTGCAAAGTGCAGTGCACCCATTATTATAGTAACCTATTATTTTGTTTATAGCCAGTGAATTTCTTCAAAGAGTAATGTTTGCAATTATTGTAATGGGTATCATTGTAAAATAACATTATCTGCTGGTTTCTATTGCCTGTAGAATTCTTACAAGATGCAGAGATCCTTATTTTTGCACAATCATATTTTTTCCACAACTGGAGAGTAAATTTCAGCTATAAAGGAGAATCCTTACTATGATTCTGTTACTCTCAGCTGACAAGGACTAATGTGTTCTCTTGATAGCACATTTCCTTTTTTTAAACCACATGAGGGCAGTAGCACATTGCTATAACACAGCAAATACCATTAGTAACTATTCCTTTAAGAAATAAATCAATAAATGATGCATAATATCTAATCCCAGCAAAATATTCATAAAATGAACAGATTCAACTTTTAGTTAATGATAAGTATTTATCTAGAACATCTGGCCCTAACATTTAAGTAAATATGATATACCAATATGTAGCGTGTAAATTTATACCTTGCAAATAAACTCCATATAGCTCCATATACACTCCAGCCATAATCTTCTCTTCCCATTCTTTCATAAAACAAACAGTATTCTGCAAACAGTGATTTATTCTGGTTGAGCATTTCATTCTGACTCTAAACTGTTTCACTTGATTGAGTTAACAGGTATATATACAGGAATTGCTCTACATTCTATTTATGTAAAAGGGAAGGAATTAAACATATATATCTCCTCCATTTAACATTCCTAAAATTTGGCAAAATCCACACTGGTGAATTCCAAAGTCGTCTTATTTTTGGAATTCCTATGGAAATATAGAACAATAGGAAGTTTTCCTATTATTCCACTCTTGGTTATTTCACCCAGAGACTGTTCATCTTGCTCATTTGTCATAACATTCCTGCTGTTAGTCAATGTCATCCAGCCATTTAACCAATACTTCATGATATCCCCGTAACAACCCCTTTGTTCTTCTTCAAAGGAGCCCTGATTCAGAGACTTGTTCCAGTCCAAAATTGTCCTCAAGCTCAGGGCTTTTACCACCTGTGGTACTTTGGCACCTGGCAGTTGGCACACAACTCTCCTAGAAGACAAGTGTAGCGGGGGAGGGGAATGAGCTGAAGCGACCCAAGCCTGAGGGAGAGGCAGCTGGAGCTGCAGGACTGTCGGGGCTCAGCAGAAGCTCCAGGAGCCCCGGCAGGACTCCAGCTGATTGGCGCTTCCGGAAGCAGCGTGGAGCTGGAGGTGAACTGAAGAAAAAGGTGGGGAGGAGAGGAGATGATATAAAAGGAGGTGGTTTGGGCGGGAAAGGGGGAAAAAAGACAACAGGGAAAGAGAAGGGGACAGAGAAAAAGCTGTGGAAGGAGAGCTCAGCAGGCAGAGAGGAAACAGGGAAAGGGAAGAAGCAGCAGCTGTTGCTGCAAGAAAAGGTCCCCTGGTTCTTTTTCTCCAGCCAGGAGAATGCAATCAGCGCTGATGAAATGAAAAGCCGGGAGACGAGCATGTTGGAAAGGAGGTGGGTTTATTTCAGAAGCCAGCGGGTTCCTGGTCAACTGGCAGCTTGAATGGATTACCATAAGGATTTTTATACAGTTTTTACAGTTTTTGTAATTTAGGGGCTCATTTGTGTACTTTGGTTGTTGGAATATTTTAGTCTGTTTCACAAAGAATAGCAATGAGTCTAAAGTGTTGGCTTCATAGGTTTAATCCCTTTAAACAAATGAAATTAGTTTTACCCCCTTATCTTGAGTCTGTCTATGGCTTTTAGCAAGTTTTCTTTGTAGGTAAACAGGCTTAATTTAAGGTTATCGCTTTTCGCAACTGCCCGAGCCTGTTTGCTACATTGTTTAAGCTGAGACATGCCTGAGGCAGCTTAAAGGGAAAAAAAAACGTAGTCTGTTTCTTTATTCTGGGAGGCTTTTGTGAGCCTTTCTTGCTTTGCACTTGATTCCTGTGTCTTTAACGGTACAGGAAAGGGACTGGGGGGGGGTGCATTCTTACTAAACTGTGGCAGGAGAGCTCAGAAGGCAGGGAGGAAGAAGAGAGGGAGAGAGGAAGAAGGGGTCTACAACCTTAGCAACTTTAAGACCTGTGGACTTCAACTCCCAGAATTCCTCAACCAGCCATGAGGGCTGAGGAATTCTGGGAGTGGAAGTCCACAAGTCTTAAAAGTGCCAAGTTTGAAGACCCCTGAGCTAGCTGGTAGTGGTGCATATTAATAAACATGGATAAATTCATCATATATTTGTCAGTGCAAAGGGAAAGGGATTCAGCAAAGGAACAGCCACCGAAGAAATTAAAACCGGTACTTTTTTTACTTTTTTCTACAGTTTGTAACATTTTATTAGATTATAGAATAAAATACAAAAATACAAAAGCAAATAGTAGGATACAGTGGGGAGGAAAAAGGGGGGGAAAGTGAGGGGGAGAAGGGAAAAAGAACAGACTTCCTCTGTTGCAGTAGAAGGAAGCATTAACATTGAACCTCAACTTTTTACTTTTCCATAATATTATAAACTAGCCATTTCTATAACAACAAATGAATCTAATCAGTAAAACCCAAAATCCCCCCCCCCTTTTTTTTTAGTCATCAGGTTTTTGACACCTTGCTAAGCACTGGTGGTTCTCAAATATTGTCATCCCCCAAAAGTGGTACAATCTGTGAAAAGGTTAAAAAGCCCTGCTCTAGCTTGTCCTTGCACCCACCAGGACTGAAGAGATCTTGCCAGCTTAGCAAACCCATTATCCATTCAATATGGGTAATATGTAGAATTTCAGGTAGAGCAATGTAAGCAGTTAGAAGAAGAACAACAAGAAGCAGAAATAAAGATGAAGTGGGGTATTTCAATCTTTCTTAATTTAAAGTTAAAATAAGCAAAAAAAAATGGTAAGAGAACACCTGTTTGATCTTGATGAATATAAATCACCGGAGCCTGACAGATTACATCCCAGAGTTCTAAAGGAACTGGCAGATGTCATCTCAGAACCACTGTACCATATCTTTCAAAAATCCTGCAGTACTAGGGAACTACCGGTACCAGAAGACTGGAAAAGAGCTGATGTGGTTCCCATCTTCAAAAAAGGAAAGAAAAAAAAGACCCAGGAAACTATAGACCATTCAGCCTAACATCAATAACCGGGAAGATACTGGAAAAGATAATAAAAAAACCAGATCTGTGAACATGTAGAAACGAGTAACGTAATAACTAAAAGTCAGCACAGGTTTGTTAAAAACAGATCATGCCAAACCAATCTTATTTCATTCTTTGACAAAGAGACTAAACGTAGACCAGCAAAATGCTGTGGACATAGTATATTTAGACTTCTGCAAGGCATTCGACAAAGTAGACCACAACCTACTTCTTGGTAAGCTAGAAAAAAGTGGGATAGACAGCATCATCATCAGATGGATTTGTAACTGGCTGACAAGCAGTCCTTAATGGTACTACGTCTACATGGAGGGAAGTAAGCAGTGGGGTACCACAAGGTTCTGTCTTAGGCGCAGTACTCTTCAATATCTTCATAAACGACTTAGATGAGGGAATAGAAGGGGAACATATCAAATTTGCAGATGATACTAAGCTGGCAGGAATAACCAACACCCTAGATGATAGGCTCAAGATCCAGATAGATCTTGACAGACTTGAACAGTGGGCCCTATCTAACAAAATGAAATTCAACGTAGAGAAAAGTAAAAAACCAAAAGTACAAATATAGATTGGGTGAAACCAGGCTTAGTAGCAGTATCTGTGACAGGGATCTTGGAGTCTTAGTGGACAATCAATTAAATATGAGCCGACAGTGTGCAGCGGCAGCCAAAAAAGCCAATGCAATCCTAAATTGCATTAACAGTGATTCAATCAAGATCACGTGAAGTACTAACACCACTAGAAAGTCTTAGTAAGACCACATCTAGAATACTGCATCCAGTTTGGGTCTCCACACTATAAAAAAGAGGCTGAGACTCTAGAAAGAGTGCAGAGAAGAGCAACAAAGATGATCAGGGGACTGGAGGCTAAAACATATGAAGAACAGTTACAGGAACTGGGCATGGCTAGTCTAGTGAAGAGAAGGACCAGGGGAGACATAGCAGTGTTCCAGTATTTGAGGGGCTGTCACAGAGAGAAGGGAATCAACCTATTTTCCAAAGCACCTGAAGGCCAGACAAGGAATAACGAATGGAAACTGATCAAGGAGAGATTCAACCTAGAAATAAGGAGAAATTTTCTGACAGTAAGAACAATCAATCAATGCAGGGATGTCAAATTGCCGGCCCGCGGGCCGGATGCGTCACATAGAAGCCACACCCACCCCAGCTCCGGCAAGCGGAAAAAAGTCACGATACCTCATGACACGTCATGTGACGCGGCAAGTTTGACACCCCTGAATCAATGGAACATTGCCTTCAGAAGTTGTGGGAGCTTCATTACTGGAAGCTTTTAAGAAGAGACTGGATTGCCATCTGTCAAAAATGGTGTAAGGTCTGCTTGGGCGGGGGGTTGGACTAGATGACCTACAAGATCCCTTCCAACCTATTCTATTCTATTCTATTCTATTCAAACTTATTTCATCTCAAATCTTTTCATTCTTTTCCTTTGTTGGGGTACTCAGTTGAATCTGCAAATCCTCAATAAGATATATTCCCAAATATTTATAGTTTTTCAGTTGTGCCACTATATGTATTTTTTTCTCAAGAGTAATAAAACTGATATTAAATGTTTACACAATGCCAAGTTCAGTTTTCTTGTAATTTGTAGAGAAAGGGAATTGGGACTTAAAGATGAAAACAAAGTGCATGCTGGGTTCAGTCAGCTTGTACATCAGCACCAGAACTTGAACTGATAATTTCATTTGGCTTAAAGCAGGGGTGTCAAACTGTCGGCCCGCGGGCCGGTTTCATCATACCGAAGCTGCGCCCACCCCATTGCTGGCAATGCAAAAAGAGTCGCGATATGTTGCGACACGTCATGTGACGTGGCAAGTTTGACACCCGTGGCTTAAAGTATTAAAACTCTCGTTACTTGCCTCTTTTAAAACATCTTTGCTCTTGGGAACTGCAATGTAGATGATTCTGCTAAAATTAAAAGCAGGCTTATCTTTTGTTTTCAGCTCATGCAAGGAAATTTGTGATATTAGGCATTGCTTTGTACTTCTTTGCTCCCATGCTGATTATATCTATTATTTTTTTCTTAAGAACAAAGTAGTAATTTACAAAGAACCGTTGCGTCTATGGATTTAGGTTGCTAAATTTGCTTAACTCACTTAAGAGAATTTTCTGAAACCAACTGCAGAAAAAAGCTGTATATCCTTCTCGCCACTAGATGTCGCTGATGTGAATGAAAACAGTACAGTAAATGCGTTCCTCGGAAAATATGGGTTCATTTGTTCAGAGTGTAAAAAGCATTAACCAGATTCTAGCTTTCTACATATCGGGCATGTGAAATCAAGCTAGTGAGCTCCAAAGAGATATAAAACGTGTTGCTATGACAACCAGCCTATGGTGCTTTCTCAGATCAGATAGTAGTCTCACTGCTACTGGCAATTTGTTGTAATGACTCAGAGTCTTAATTTTTTATATAGGTCTCATAGTCCCTCTTCTTTTCTTGTACAACCTCCTTCTCTTCTTCCACCCCTCTCCTCCTTTATAACAATTGTTTGATGTGATTTCCCATTGGCAAATTATGGTTATCACTCTTGGGAAATCCCATTAAACTGTAGCTTCACATTACTGAAGACAAGGTAGCAATCATGGTTTCAACTGAACCGAGAAAAGTGTGTGTGCACCCGTGCACCCATATCTCTGTCTGTCTGTCTGTCTGTCTGTCTATCTATCTATCTACAGTATTTGTCTGCCTGCCTTTCTGTCTGTCTAAATTAATATAAGCAGTAGTGCACTGAGTAATGCTGATTGGTTCTCCAAGTCAGTAATTTACTTGAATGCAAGAGATAATGTTTGCTTTCTGATAAAATTATTAAGAGATGTAAGAAATGGGGCTGTTTGTAGCTTGCCCATTTTTTCAGCCTTCCAAAGATTCCTTAAATGTAACTTGGACCCATAATTTCAGCTCCATTGTTGGTAAGTTTTAAGACGGGAGTCCCCAAGCCCCGGTTCATGGACCGGCACTGGGCTGCAGCAGAAACTGGGCCACGCAAACAAACGAAGCCCCATGTATGGATGCATGCCCCTCCAGTCCGTGGAAAAACCTCTCTCCATGGAACCAGTCCCTGGTGCCTAAAAGATTGGGGGCCGCTGTTTTAAGGGATTTCAGGAAGCAAAATTTCACCCAGAATTGGACCATTTTTTTCCCCCATTTCAGCCCCACTTTGCAGCTTGGTCTTTAATAAGCCATGCAAAGTCTGGTACAGGCCTTGACAGTCCAGCCATAAATTGTGAACCTTTGGCTGGACTGGGAAGTTTGCACAACTTGTTTCCCCTCCCAGTTAAGCATATTGTATGCGTTGGATCTAAAAGTCAGACAACATCAGGCCTGATGCCATTTGGCCTCAGTGATAATGTTTATATACTTAGGAATTGGGGTTAGGTTATAATCCGACATATGGAGGCATACGAGATAGAATAAGCTTGCTTTTTATTGCCATGTGAAAAACCTGGCAATAAAACAACCTGATTTTGATAGGGGGGAAAATACACTTCAGTAGGAGTGATGCTATAACAACTGCAGTCCAAGTCTAGAGACTGCTAGGTAAGCAAATTGGTAGGTAGGATGACATGGAATGAAGTTCCGCTTGAAATTTGAATGGCTGCCACCTTCACTTAAGAGTCTCAAAGAGCTGGGTCTTCGCCCAGGTCTTTGGCAAGGGTGACTGACACCCCTTTCTTCTTTTTTGTTCC
Source organism: Azemiops feae (assembly GCA_023970755.1). Taxonomy (NCBI): domain Eukaryota; kingdom Metazoa; phylum Chordata; class Lepidosauria; order Squamata; family Viperidae; genus Azemiops; species Azemiops feae. The sequence goes on along the minus strand of JALGBA010004142.1, from coordinate 2,959,688 downwards.
CTTCTGGGTTTGCTTTCTTTATCATCTTGTTCTGTCTTGTGCTCTCTCTGTGTGTGCGTGCGCCTGTGTATGTGTTTATATTGATTTCTGTTCATAAATGCTTTTAATAAATATAAACTGCGCAGAGCAGCTAGGAGTTGGGCGGCATATAAATTTTGATGATAGTGGTGGTGGTGGTGATGATGATGGATAATTGTCAATGAAGGAGAATATTTGTAGCTCAGGATTGAAATGAGGTGTCCTTGGTGCTCTCTGAGCTTGCTTGTTTTCTTGCAGACGTTTCATTACCCTAACTAGGTAACATCATCAGTGCTAGTGATAATGTTACCACCATCAATGCTAGTGATAACGAAACGTTTGCAGGAAAACAAGCAAGCTCAGAGAGCACCAAGGACCCCTCATAATTGTCAATGTCCAGTTAGGAAAGAGATTAATTTCCTGGCACAAAATGAGAGAGCACTGCGTTCACACAAAAATTGGGTTTGCTTATAGAAATAAGTTGAATATTAGGTTTTGACAATCAGTATATTTCACTTGTTAACCTTAACTATTATGGTGCTATGGATTTGGTAGTTATACTGGTAGGTGTGCATGGTTGTCTATATACCATTAAGATCATAAAGGGATACATGAAAGAGGTTTACACTGGGTTTCCAAGTAGCACACTTGAGAAATAGCCGTGTTGGAAGTGAGCTGTCTAATTGCAGTAGGTGGATGTTAGCTTGAGTTTGTTTCTACCTGTATAGCCATTTTGTTTATATCCTAGAGTTGAAAATGTATGAAGTATGTCTTGCCTGTGGTTACAGGGTAAAAGAAAGGTCCAAGATAAGGTGCGTCCAAACCAAAGAAAGTAAGATTACTTGCATGTCTTGTTTTTTTCCCCTTCTCTCATTACAACTAATTAAAAAAAAAAATAGGTTTGAGTTTGCAGTAAAAGATTTTGTGTGTTTTTTTTGTTTGTTTGAAGGTACTAAGAATATTAATTCCTATAGTAAATCACGCAAAATGGGCCCTAATCATATTACAGGAGAAATGCATGTAGCTGTCCCAGGACAGTTTGATACATGAAGCTTGTACTAACATAGAAACCAATGCTAATAAAAACAAGCTCTGGTATCTGATGAAAGCTCATCAACAAAACATGTGGCTTGAAAAGGGGGCACAGGTGAACTTAAGCCCCTTCCGTATTTTACAGAAGACCAGAGGAAAACAGCAGTGCTAATGTAGGTCTTACTCAGCTAATACTTTGACTGTAAGAATTGGCACAAAGATTTTATATGATGTGTTGGTCTACGAGTGTATACGGAACCTGCCTATTTTTAAAAAAATACCTATATAAGAAACCAAAGAGCAGAGGCATCTTTTGTTAAACACAGTTTTGACTGTATTAAACACAGATTTTTAATATTTTTAATAATGATTGTTTTTATATACTTATTGTTTTATTAATTGAAGCACACTACCCAGAGTCACTTTTTGAGAGATTGGCAGCCATATAAATTTGAGATTATAGACACATACTACTCTCATTAATACCTAAAATTTCTTCCCTCGCTAAGACAATATAAGTGTCCTGCATGGGCTGAAGAACCAGTTAGCATGTGTTGCACATTGCACGGTGAAATTTGGCTTGTAATAGAGTGTGACAAAGTATTGTGATTTCACGTTTGAAAGGTCCCTGTGTTTTTCACAACCAATACTGTGAGAGAAATATTTTTAAAAGAGAAATGTTTTCATGAAGATCTACGTTAGAATGTTTATCTATGACTATATTGGTCTTAATTGGTCTTTCATATCCTGCTGTCTTCTTAAACTTGCCAAGAAAAATAAGAAATAAAAGTATTTTTTATGTGGTTTGGTCACAATTAATAGTGTTTAAACTGAATAGGCATTTTTCCTCGGAATTGGATTCTGTTGCTGCCTAACTATTTGCTCCCTATTAAAACTCTTCTTTTTCCACTCCCCTTTCCTCTTCTACCTTTATGCATGTCTTCACTAAGTATGCAGCATGTTCATTTTTCTGAAATGCAGTCAAAATATTCAGAACTCATTCCTTTCCCCCTTTTTAAGGGAAAATGTCTTTCTGAGAATGTGAGCCATCTGTCCTTGTTAGACACCTTGGCTGAAGGACATATGTCTTCTGGGATGCAATACTTTAGATTCCTGTAGTTGTAGAACAATGAGATTATTTATGCCCATTGTCTGAAATAAGTGCTTTTGAAACCTAACAGTGGGGGTGGCAGGTGGAGGGAATCGCCCATCAAATAAGCATAATATAATTACCAAGTGTTGCATGGTGCTTTGTGGAGATAGTGTAAAATTGTTCCAGGAAATTAGTTTTTGACTTTCAAACACTAATTTAATTAAAATTATAAATCTTTTAAGACTGGGAAAAATACACTACATGCTATGATACAATAATTAACAATATTTTGTTTCCTAAAAATGAGAACATGTTAATTGTATTTTGTGTATTGAGTAATATTTCATATCCTTGCACTTGCCTTCAATATGTCAATAATTCATTGGATTATGATGTTCTGAGCTTATTTCAGAACAACAAAGAATAGCTGATTATGTGGCTTAGGTTGAGATGTGTATCTTGGACAATAATATTCAACTGTCCCAAAATGGAAACTAAAATTGGCTAATTCTTCTGTTCAGTCTCAAGTTGGGGGGGGGGCGTTATTCCTTGATGGCAGTGGGTCACCAACCGTGGGAACTGGGCATGTTCTGTATTATCATTTTGAAATCACAGAAGAAAAATGACAGATTATGTAGTGTCACATTGTGAATCAATGCTTCAAGTCCCTAATGTAAAAATGGGCATGTGAATATTGCAGATATTTCACCCCAGTTAAAAGGGGTATCAGATAGCCCTTGATCCTTTTGGTTAACATGGCTTTTCACACAGCATTACAGCACAGACCAGAAGCAATAAAACACTTGATGCTTCTACCAAATCTGAAATGAATAATTTCAAATGCAGTCCTGTGTGATTATAAATTATTTCTTGTACATTTGGTCAAATTGTGCTCAGTTTGGGAACACAGAACTGAATGCTTGCAAATGCCTTTTAGGGGACCTTCTTTAACTTCCAATAGTAACTTTCAAGGTATATTTCTGGACTTTGGATATTTACATTGTACCTTTCAAAACATTTCTTGATAAACAATCTATTGCTTGATGTAAATAGGAGACATCAGAGAGCATCCGGATTCCTTGGACATAATATCTCTTGATGCTTTCTATACTCTTTAAGAAGTGCTGTTGTTTCAATCCCTAAAGGACTGAATTTAAATTGTCTTCTTTATTTTGTTTTCTTATCAACACTAATTTCTGAACAACATGATTTTTAAAGATTCGTTCACATGCTGCCAATTTTTTAAAAATATTATTTTAATTTTATCATAAAAAATAAAATACAAAACAGTAAAACAAACAAACAAAATGAAGTAAAAGCATACATTCAACCCTAACAACAATAAAAAAATAAAAAAAATAAAAAATAGTGTGCAAGAAAAGAGGAAAAAGTGATCAATTAAATTTAACATTTAACATATAGCATCCACCCTGGCTGGGTGTCAATAGATGAAACCCATCAAAAGAACTTCAAGGGGAAATTCTTCCTTAAAGAACATTTTATTCGGGAAACAAAGTATCGGCACTACATAGTTGAACCCCAAAACTAAATTCCCTTCCCCCAGATACAAAGTAACAAAGTGCAATTCCCACCCCCAATAAACTGTCATAAATCACGTTCCCCAATTAGCTAAAAGCGAGGGCTTTCTCCCCAGCTCCTCAGCCGCCAAAAACGTTATCAGCTTGTCCTTGGGTTCCCACAGCAGTGTTATTATTATGGCTAGTTGAGCTTTCATCCCTACCCCCCCCCCCACTGCACCTGATTTCTAAAAGCAAGAAAAACATAGTAAAGGAGAAGAGAAAATGGCTGCATTTTCAACAGTTGTCAGAGCGGGAACATCCAACTAATCTTCAAATCCCTCTGTTAACCATCTGTTATTATATTTAGGGTGTAGAAAGTCCACAAACGGTTTTTAGTCTCTTATAAAGCCATCTAGTCCATTATCTCTAATCAGAGCAGTTAATTTCACAATCTCTGCTAATTCAGTCAATTTCAAAAACTTTCCAGTGTTTGGCAAGTACAATCCTCATAGCTGTCACCATGTGAAGGAATAGCACCCCAAATTGTTTTTCAATTGGCGAGTATTTTTGCGAGGTATTTTTAATGAACCTATTTTTGCCGAGTATTTTTAATGAACCTCCTAGATCAAGAATTGGAATTACTAAGGATATGTAAATAATTCAATTTGCTTTGCTTTTCCATTCTCATGATGGGCAGGAGAGTCTCAAAGCAACTACCGGTATGTTAGGTCAGATTTCAAACAACTTGATTGCTTCATAACGTTCAGGAATGGATCCAGATTGGGGGGGGGCTTTGCTCTTGAACAATACTCTTGCTGAATAAATTGCATGGCATAATAACTACCTCATTGTCTGAATGTGTTTAAAATGTACTGTTTCTACTTCAGCAAGGATGCTGTTTTTTTCCATACTATCACTGAAAATAGAAGGGACACTCCCCCTTCGATCCCTCAGGATCACCTAGGTCCTAGGATATAGGTCACAGGTTCTTTTACTTTCCATGTTAGTGGGCTCCAAAACCCCAGAGAGCCAACACAACCCCATCAGGCATCTCTAGGCAATACATCCACAAGTATTCAACGGCTAGTACTCATTGCTTACTTATATCACTTTCCCCCAAAGCTACCATTCCTCTTTGTGAGCCCTATTTCTGAACAACAGTAATGCTTCTGTTTGCCTTACGCTGCTTCAGGGTGTTTTAGCTTCCCAAACAAATATAATAGCCTTCCCTCTCACAGCAACACTGCCACATCCAGCTGCCTCTCTGCTCATGTGTGTATCAACTGCCGGCTGGCTAGATACAGGTCTTAAAGGGACAGGGCACCAGCAGGCCAGGTGCTGGCCATTTTGCAGGCAGCCTGTCCTCTCACAATATAGAATATAATGGGGGTGAACAGTGTTGTATGAATTCTTAACATAACTTTTATGATTTTGGAGTTTATTGCTCCAACTAAATTGTCAAAATTTTCAATATATTTTCTTTAATCAAATGATTGTTTAATACTGGTACATCACTTAAGACATGCTAAGACATCCCACATGCCCACCCCATGGTACACTCTGAAGTGTGTTCTGGTGGGCTTCATGAGTTTCCACTGCTTACCATGGGGTGGCTGCGCAGGAGGCTTTAAGGAAATTTTACCATGAAAACATCAGAAATGTTTTCCAGCTCCCGATATCCTATATTCCTGGGGTTCTTTGGGGGGTTTTTTTTGGAGAACTTTTTTAGGAGCTGACAGTTTTCTGCATTTATATTATAGCATCTGCACTATAGTACTGAAAGGATTGTATAGGATGTATCTTAGATTATGTCTGACACGAAGAGAAGGGGAGAGAGGAATAAAGCTATATGAATCATTATATAAATAGATTTTCTCAGTCATTTTTAAAAAGTCCCATACAGATAAAATATAGTGAAATAAAATATAAGAAGTTTGCAATTGGATTTTAAGGTAGAAATTTTCTTGGAGGTGAACTTTGCAGTCATTCATGAATGGATAAAACGTGAACTGAAAAATACTCTATATAAAGATTTGCTGTTTTAGTTATTCCAGTGTATGCTTCTGCAAGCCATAAAACCCTTACCAAAAGGCTTTGAATACAATGTTTTTTACACTGAAATCAGCATTTGATTAGATATAAATAGATATAAATAATGATGCTTGAAAATCAGCAATGATTTATTCAATATGCTATCTATTCAGTTAACAATAAAATTTTCCTTTAAAAAAGCATCACAAACTGATGCAGTAAAAATGATGCTTCTAAGAAGTGTGAATTTCAACTAAACCATTAAAATGTTTAGTGTGTTATTATTTCAAGCTGCCATCCTACTCCCAATTGAGAATAAAATATTTTAAACTGAACGGGACTCTTACATCTGAACAGATGGCAATACCTAGGATCATATAAGCCCTGCATTTTATTTTGAATACTGTTAATGATTGAAAAGAAAAAAAAGGCAATTGAACTTTGAAATTTTAGCATGAAAGTAATGACTTACATTGTTTGGACTTTGCTTTGCTTTCCAAAGGTTGTTGCTTCTACTTCTATACTACTTTATATCACTTTAACAATATCCATAATTGAAATATTTGAATGGGCAGTTGAATTTGTGCTTGTTCTCTATTTACTATGAAGAACCTTCTGAAAGTACAAACCTTCAAACTTATTCTTTCATCATTACTAAAACCAAATTTCAGGTCTGACAGCCATTTTCTTTGTTTGTTTAGAAAGCCAGGCTTGGCCCATCAGCTAACAAAGTTATAACTCCAATTGAAGACCGGACTTGTAACTTACCATCCAATAATCTTGATCAGGTTAAACTAACAGACTTCAACTTTATAATGGTGCTTGGAAAAGGGAGCTTTGGGAAGGTAAGAACTATTGATAATTTGCAAGGTTCTTTATAAACAACACAATTTCTAAAATACATACACAAATAACAAGAAAGAAATATGGAAGAGACATAATGCTTCTGGGTCTTGAAGAAGGGGGAAAAAACTAAACTGGCACCCAAATCCGGACAATGTACTCCCCCAAACTCTTCCAAAGTCGTGGTGCATATGCTCCTTGTACTGACAGTAATGCAGAATAAGCTCAATCAAAAGTTGGGAATAATGAAATGTTTTTCATACCATTCCTGAATCTATAATTTCTGGTTTGAAATTAAAGATCAACCACATATTTATAATTTAAATGCAGTGACATATTTGTACCTTTAAAACAAACTGAAGTTTTGAACGTAGGCTTGGCAGAAATATCTTAAGTAGGAGTTCGTCATCAGGTGTAAAGAAGTTCCAGGGTGTCAAGATTTCCTGGGAGAAAAATGCTAGCTTCTTATGGAGGGTAGTTCAAAACTTTATACTGAATCAGATGCAATTTTAATCGAGTGATAGTAGCTTAAATCATATGGCACTTTAGCTAGCAGAACGAAGTCCACCCATGTTTGAGTAGATACATGGGTATTTCAGACACAGATTAGTACATGCAATCTACTGACAGAAAGTCACATACAGTAATGATTCAACTTCTGCATGATCAGAATAAAACCACCTTTTACTTTAAAAGAAGCTCAACCTCCAGGCAGTTTGATCTGGAGTCAGATGGTATCTTGATTCCATATATTGTCCACCGTGAAAACAAACTAAGTATCAAGTTTTGTGAAGGAGGGTACAATATCATGCTATATTGCTTTTAGAGAGACTAAAGTAAGAAGAATCAGAGACAAAGTAAGGGAGGCACTCTTTAGAATCAAGGGCCAAGGGACTAGGTCAAAATAACATTTTTACAAGTTTGCTCTATATTTGACTTCATTCAGACTTTACAAGTACTGAGCGGTAGTCCCACCTACCAAAAATGCTTGGGGAAAGGTGTCATGAATTATACAAATAAAAACTGGAAAAGCAGATCACCCGTAATAAATAAATTACCCCGTCCATTTATGTTTTGGTAAATAATTTACAGAAATGTCAATACACCAGAAAGAAATATAAGGTTCTGCACTTGGATAGGAAAAACCAAATGCACAGGTTCAAAATAGGTGACCCCTGATTTAGCACTAGCGAGAAGGATGTGGTTGTCCTGGTAGACCACAGATTTAAACATAAACCAGCAATGTGCTGCAGCTGCCCCCCCCCCAAAAAAAACCAATGCAATCTTGGGCTGCATCCACAGAGGCGTAGTGTCAAGATCACAAGAAATCATAGTAACACTCTGTGCTGCAGTGGTTGGACTATACTTGTAATATTGTGTCCAGTTTTAAATGCCATAATGTAAGAAGGATGCTGAGGAACTGGAAAAAGTGCTGAGAATAAAAACAAAGACGGTGAGAGGTTTGGAATCTAAATCCTATGAAGAACAGTTCAAAGAAGTGGGTATATTTAACCTTTAAAAAAAGCCTAAGGGAGACATGATACTTGAAGGACTGTAACAAAGAAGGTTTGGACTTATTGTTTTCATAGGCCCTGAGGATGGTAAAGAACCTGAGGATGGGAGAGAGAGAGAGAGAGACCCATACTTAAAAGCAGGATGTTTTGCCAAGTGCCAGGCAGTGATCAGGCTCCCTAGCAATGGGTTCTTTTGGATCCAGAGACAATAAGCCCCCCAGTAAATAAAGAGGTTTTAAGCTTTATTATTATTCAAAGAGATTGAAAAGCATAACATAAAAAGCCTACATACCAAGCAAGTTAATACCCATATCTCTCACAAGCTGCCAGGAGCTCCTTAATAACAACAGCAGTGACACCTCAAACCAACAGCAACAACAACTCCAAGGTTTTTTTTATCAAAACCTGGCACCAGGACTGTATGGCCTACCTGACCTTGACTGGCTGGCACATGATTCTGGGATGAGAATCCGAAGTCTGAGGCTTTCGCAAGAAAAGCCTTGAAGCTATATGAAGATTCCTCTCCTGTCTCCTTTATTCAGCAAGCAAGAGTGAAGAAAAAAAAAAAAAGCAGACCAGCTCAGAATGCCCATGGAGATTCTCAATCATTTAAGTCATGGTTGTCCCAAAGGTGCTTTTTCCAAAAGGCAACTGGAGTTTCTTGATTTTTTGTTCTTTGAAAATATTTCACTTCTCATCCAAGAAGCTCCTTCAGTTCCTCATCCAAGAAGAAGCAAATGGATGAGAAGCAAAACATGTTCAAAGAAAAAAACAAGAAACCCAGTTGCCTTTTGGAAAAAGCGACTTTGGGATGACCGGCTTAGAATGAGCTCTAAACTTCTAGACTTTTCTTAATGTGGAGGAGAAATGAAAATATGTCACGAACTCCTCAAAATAACAATGGTCTTCCTATATTGCCCTCAGAGAGGATGGACATCCTGATAGTGAGAGTTATTAAGCAGTGGAACAGCCTGCTTCCTGAAGTCATGGGTGAACCTGGACTGAAGGTTTTTGGACAAAGATTGGACAGCCATTGTCTAGAATGATCTAAAATTGCATTAGAAGAACTCCACAGTACCTTCCAACCCAATGATTCTATGATTTTATTTTAAACCTGAAAGGGAGAAAAATGTTAGAGATGCAGCTGATTTGTTAATAATTCCTTTAGCTGTTCTGTTAACAAAGCTGCAATCCAATATTTGCCTATGTACCTACAATCCTACATTTGCTTACATGAGGAATTAGCTTCACTGAATTCAGTGAGATTTAATTCTGAGGCGACACATATAAGATTTAGTGTAAACATAATAAAGATTTAGTGTAAGCCTAATAAAACTTGCTATTCAGGATCATGCTTCTCTGTACAGTTTGTCAGGTAAATATTGCTTTGAAAACATTATGGGATTTGGAGAATATATTGCATGTATTTGCTCAAGATTCTATAAGCAGAGGGCAACTAGACTACTAGCCTTCCAAGAATATGTTTGCCCTATCTTTAAGCAACCTCATGTTAAAATTAGAATGTGCAAATCAGCAAAATATAGTTTAGCTGTTAATGAAGTGTCATAGTTTGTGCTTTGATGGAGGTGCAAAGAAATGGAGTTGTGAAACTTGTTTTCCACAAAGCTGTTTTGTGCTTCTTAATTATCATCCATTTAATAATATGTAATCTTTATATCAAGAAACATGCAGGAGAGATGATTGACTCTTTTATTTATCCATTTATTTAATCAATTTACAGTATATAGTCACCCAGTCATGTGCACTTCAGGGCAGCAAGATAAAAATTAAACAATAACAACCATTGATCCTGACCTGAGGGGAGAAAGCTGGGTCTTAAAAGGCAGGCAGGGTTGAAGCTATTTGAATTTCAGGGGAAGGTCTCTTCTGGAGGACAGATGCAGTGACAGAAAAGATGCATCTCCTTGGTCCCACCAGAAGACACTATTTAAGATATGGGACCCAGACCTTAGACAGCCAAGAATTGAGATCTATAACTGAGCAGGATCAGCACATTGATTATACCTATCCTCATACTGATAAGTGACCTCATCCAGCAGCCTCATGTACAGGAGCTGGAACAGAACGAACCCCTGAGATACATCCTCTCACAGTAGAGGCTTAGGGCCTCTTTCCCATCAACACTGACTTAAATTGACCCTGGAAGAAAGAACTGAATTATTGTAACATCACATCACCTATCCCCAACCCCTTGAGCTTGTCTAAAAGCATACCATGACCAATGGTATTGCTGCAAATAAAAAAGGGAAACTTTTTAAAAGGGATGCAATAAAGAGAGAAGGGAGGATGGATGGAGCCCCCCCCCCTGGGGTTTTTTTGGTTTTGTTTTTTGTTTTGCAATGCATTTCTAATTTGCCTCCATCTTCCCCCTCCCCATTTTTTCTTGGGGCACAAAGGCGCTTCCCGAAAGGTTAGAGGGAGATCATTTTCCGCATTCCCTCCCCCTATAGCCCCCTGTTCTGAACCAGATGCAGGTCATCAAAAAGTGCAATCAATGCCACCTTAGAGCAACATTCTCTTCTACTAGATTGAAGTGGTCCATACAATCCACTCTCTCCAGAGTTTTCTGAAGCTTCAGGGTGACCACCTTCTCAACCATCTTCTCCAGAAAGAGAAGGTTGGAGACAGATAAAAAATTATCCAACACTGTATGGTCTAGCAATGATTCCTTAAGTGAAGGCAGAACTACTTCTCTCTCACCACTGGTTGGACCCACCTACAAATCATTTCCTAGGAGACTTTGACGAGCCAGGATTCTAACATGAACGTGGGCTGCCCTTAATTTTCTCAGGGCCAACAGGCACAGATCCTTTCCAAATAACCTTGATGGATCCATAACTCACTTAACTGCATCTGAACGGCTGTAATCCAACCCAGAATGAATCCAAGAAACTTTTTCTTGAGATGTCTCAAATAGTCCTCATAGCAATCCTTCAGATGCTATTCTAACCAATCCTTTCCTAGGAGAGCCACTGGACAACAATCCACAATAAGAGTGGAGAAATAGTTGCATTTTGCTGCTTTTATTGTCACTATGTAATCCTTTTCAGAGGCTTTTAGACCAGTGTTCCGTCAGCATTGTTCTTCATCTCCAGTGACATACTAAGCATTTCTTGTGCTATTTTATCTCCCAAAAATTCTCTAAAAACTAGGTGGTGATTAGGATCCACATGGAGGAAGAAATCAGTTTTAGGGCCTTATTCATCCTTTTATGAACTTCTGGAATAGGTAGTCTTCAGTAGTTTTTATGTAAGAAATGGGAGAGCTACATTGAAAAAACAAAACAGGTTTCTTAGACTGCAAGTTAATGAATGTATGTAGGGAACTGAATTACTAGAAATACTTTTCCATATTTCTGAATGGAAATTACTCGTAGTCTGTAGTCAGCAAAATATTCACCTTCTCTTTATATTTGACCAGGTGATGCTTGCAGAACGAAAGGGAACAGAAGAATTGTATGCAGTCAAAATATTGAAAAAAGACGTGGTGATTCAAGATGATGATGTAGAGTGTACCATGGTTGAAAAGAGAGTTCTAGCTTTGATGGAGAAGCCTCCTTTCTTAACGCAGCTTCACTCTTGCTTCCAGACTGTGGTATGTGTTCATACATCTTCTTGTGCTGTGATTTCTCACACACAGTGTTTGTTGTACTGACATCACAGAGCTTTTGAACTGTGTGAGTGAAAATGAGGTGAGGGTAGGGTGATAAATAATATACAATAGTTCTGTCAGCTGATGTATTTATATATCAGCAGAAAGAAATGGAAAACCATAGGTTGGTTAGAGAGCATTTCTTTTGAATATCTGCCAGTAGATGATGGATGGACGAGATTGACATTCCTTGCATTTTATTTTATTTGTCATGGAATTGCACAGCAGCTGTCCATATGAAGTCAGAGATACTAACACAAACTTGTAATTATATATATGTTCCTGTGTTCCTGACTATCTTGTGTTGTTTCTTTCTGGATGATGACAAAGACTGCTATAAGTTTGAATGTTTTATATATAGTAGCTGTTCCAGCTACTAAATTCAATATCCTAACATTATTTTATTTTATTCTATTATTTTATTTTGCTATGTACAAAGGAATGCAAGGGAGTCTGCCTTGGGGGATGGAGAATGGGAAGGAGGAGTTGCACAGTTTAACACCTGCCCTCATCCTGATAAAAGTCATTCTTGAAAGCTATGGTTTACATTTCTTAATAGTGAAAAGAAAATAGCAGCTTAACAGAGGGAACAAAAAGAATGCATATTACTTGCATTCATGACATTTAAATTGGCCATAAGTTCTTTAAGTGAGGATGCTGGAATCGCATCCTAGAAAGCAAAATTCTTCGAATGTAAATTGCTTCCATTGGTAACCAGTACAATGTATCTAAAGAAAGAAATGGGACATACAGAATTAAGCAATTTGATTTATTCATATTTTAAAAACTGGGGTGGGAGAAATCCACCTCATGATGTAGTAATGATAATTGTTGCTATAAAAAGAAAGAAGATCAAATATGCATCTGAATACAGAACATAACTTTAAAGTTAATCTAATTAGACCAATAAATAATTCCTTTTAATATCTGATAATTCGTGTGGCTCTGTCCTAATTGTGCAGATGCACTTAAGACTCTTTCCCCAATTTTCTGTACTGACCATTCCTGAGTGGCAGGTCCACTGCCTGACCTATTTGTTGGTTTCATATTGACTGCTAGGATCGCCTGTACTTTGTCATGGAGTATGTGAATGGTGGTGACCTCATGTATCATATTCAGCAAGTAGGAAGATTTAAGGAGCCCCAAGCAGTGTAAGTGCATTTTCTGTTGATTTTATATTGAATTTGTCATAAGATATTCTGCTTTAGAAAGATGTATCTTTCCATTCCCCACCTTACTCATATTGTCTAGTTTTTTGTGTAATTGACACTGCTGTACAGGAAGGCTAGTTTCAAAAACTCATCAGTATTGCATAGACTTAAAACTACTCAGAAGAATTAAATTCTTAGCTAGTATGGTCTCTATTAATTTCATACAATTAATCAACTAAACTTTTTGAAAGGAGCTGAATTTCTTATAATATTGTATTATATGTGAATCATAGAGCAAATAAGGTTTAGTGTGAATCATAAGCATTTTAGAAACAAGCTGATTGTGACACTACATGGTCTACAATCCAGATTGTCTAAAAGCAAACTAATATATCACAGTTCTTGCCTGATATTAATAATACCCTGTCATAGAGGAGGAGAAATAAGCCTTCTTTGGAGGTGTTGTTAGTAACTAGCCAGAAGAAGAGGGGAACAAAACAAAGTCGTAGTTCAAGGAACCATCAAGCAACATGTTGTCTGGGTTCCAATATTTAGCTTACTAATACATGTTAAACTCCATTCTCTCTACCTCAATTTTCTAGCCATTGATAAAAATGTATCCCATGTTCTGAAGTATTCTGAATCTTCTCTCTCTTTCATTTTCAATGTAAGTCTGTCCATTTCTGCACAGTCCAAAATTTTCTTGATTATCTCTTTGCTGGTAATTCTTCATCTTTCCAAAGTTGAGCAAATACAATTCTCACTGCAGTTAGTACATGTAACATTAAATATACACATTCTTTCTCATAATTTCCTACAATTATACCTAACAAAAATAATTCTGGCTTAAAATATACATGTTTTTTTATCATTTTCTCTAACGATATATGTATTCTTGACCAGAATCTTTTGGCTTTAGGGCATGTCCACCAAAGATGATAATATGTGCCTGGTTTTTGTCTACATTTCCAACAATTGTTGGACATATTTTTAAACATTTTTGCTAACCTCACGGGTGGTAAGTGCCATCTATAAAACATTTTATACAGGTTTTCTTTGTAAGCCATCGCCTTTGTTATTTTAGAGTTTCTTTCCCAAAGGCGTTGCCAGTTTTCTAACTCTATGTTATGCCCAAAGTTTTTTGCCCATGTTTCTTTAACTTGTTCCTTTTCCATCTTTAAACTTAACATATACTTATTCAGTTTCTTAAACAATTTTTCATCTGATGCCAATGAGATCTGGTCAAATTCTGTCTGTTCTTTATAAAATCCAGATGTTTTAGAATCTTTTTCATATCTCGTTTGAATTTACAGGTGTGGCCACCATGATAGATCAATGCTCTGTTCTTCCAGTTCTTGTCTAGATTTTAGTTTCCCTTCAATGTTCAAAATGTCTTTATAAGTCACAATTTTCTCATAGTTAATTAGGTTTGGGTGAACAAACGCTTTCATTGTTGAAAGCTATCCAGGTATTTTTATATAAATTTTCGCTTTTACCTTTTCCCATTCTAAAAGTGTGTGTCTTATATAGTGGTTTTGAAAATATCTATGTATTTTATTCTTCCCATACCATAGGAAGACATGCCATCCAAGTTGTAGGTCATGCCCTTCTAGGTATAGTAATCTTTTATGTCTAAGGGTTATCCATTCTTTTAACCATGTTAATACAGATGCTTGATAGTATAAAACCCATATATGGCAGCCCAAATCCTCCGTTTTATTTCGCTTCTTGTAGCATTTTCAATCTAATTCTGGATTTTTTTTCCTTGCCAAATTATTTATTTATTTATTTATTTATTTATTTAGCAGTTCTGAACTCCTTGGGCTCTCTTTTAGAAATTTCTAGGGTTAGAGCTTGCTTCAGAAGGCACTGATGTTGCATCAAGGAGCCATGGTGGCGCAGTGGTTAGAATTCTGTATTGCAGACTAACTTTGCATTCTACTGTCAGGAGTTTGATCCTGACCGGCTCAAGGTTGACTCAGCCTTCCATCCTTCCGAGGTCGGTAAAATGAGAACCCAGATTATTGGGGGCCATATGCTGACTCTGTAAACCACTTAGAGAGGGCTATAAAGCACTGGGAAGTGATATATAAGTCTAAGTGCTATTGCTATCAAGACCTTTGGGATGCCGAAGACTTGTTCCTCTTGCTTGCTGAGTAAGCCATGAAATTAGGATAGAGGAAGAATGGGATAATCACTGTCTCAAAGTACATGTCTATGGAGATGTAGGCACAGGCTGTTGGTGATGAGTCTGTGTTGTCTGCATCTCAAACTGAAGCGCAAATGGTTCCTGTAGTCTGCAATTTTTCTGGACTACAGGAACCATTTGCTCTTCAGTTTGAGATGCAGACAATATAGAGCTTGTGCCTGTGTTTAACAATGAAGAGACACAGGGCAGAAAACATCCTACAGAAGGCACAGCTCCACAACACAGTCCTTTCAGCAGTTCCAAGCAGGCTCCATACCCATTTGCACTACTCAGGTGACCCTGAGGACACATACAAACCTCCAGGTGGCATCAACGACTCACTAAAAGAATGCAAATGACAAGCTATCTGCAAGGAATATAAAACCATTCCTCACCCTCCAGTTAGAGCTGAAGAAGCTTCTTGGATGAGAAGCGAAATGTCTTCAAAGAAAAACAAAGTCCAGTTGCCTCTTGAAAAAGCACCTTTGGGATGCCTGAAAGTGTAGTATTGAATATGTTGGAACCTTCCAAAATTCAGAATGAAAAGGAAATATAATCTGCCTGAAGCTGCTCAGGAGACTGATTTGGGTTGGTTGTAGCAAAACATATTCACTCTGTTCTTTGTAGAACACATTACTATATGTTAGCCATGTAGCTAGATGATTTTAGATTTTGAATTTAAGATTTTATTGTGGTTAGGATTAGGCATCTAAACATTTGTCCTCATTTGTCCAAATTCCTTGTGTCTAATCACACTTGGCCAAATAATGTATTCTATTCTATTCTCTTGTAAATAACAGGACATCGAGTCATAGCATTAATGGAATCTCCTGTGACTTTCAGCCATTGTGTTAATCTTGACCCATAATCCTCTGTAAGCATCCTTGCTTTTGCCCAGTGAGATGACTGTGGAGGTATGCATGTTTTCCTCCACATACTGCAATGTGAACATTTACATCAGGGGCCTGATCTCTTGGGAAAAGTTTTCTTTGCAACCTAGAATCCAGGGCAATCCAGATGTTATAATCATGCAAGGCTGATGGTCCAATAGCCTCCAAATTTTATAGTGTGTCAAAATCTACAAGTGGGAACTTGATGGAGAGGAGAAGACCAGTCCACACAATCCTACTCTATGAAGTCCAATGGCATGAAGGAACTTTTCTGAACGGATGGTTGTAAATTATTCAAATCTTGCATACTGTATACAGGTGAAGTTCTTTTGATTAACTTGAGTCTTTTACTTTTCAGATTCTATGCAGCAGAAATCTCAGTGGGTCTTTTTTTTCTCCATAAGAAAGGAATTGTTTATCGGTAAGTAGAGCAGCTCTGTGTAACAACACAAGTTTATCACAGATTGTAAAAAAGAAATGTTTGTGGGCAAAAATGGGGGAAGAAAGCACTGAACTGGGAACAATTATTTTCCCAAATAACAGAACACATTAAACGTATTTATTTTTATTCACAGTTGCTTATTCCACTTGGTGCACTAACAGAAGTCTTCAGTGCTATAAGATTTGCAAAACATATAAAAGGCTTTTTGTATAAGCATTATAAGACAAAAAAAATGTACCCACGTCGTCTTTTGCTCTCAATAGATCTTATAAAGTCATTGGCGTATACAGCAATCAAGTTAGATTTGAGTTGTATTTTATACATTTAAATAAAATATCATCACAAGAGATGCAGAAGTGAAATACCCAAAAGCAGCAGCCTTGCAGATAAAATGAACAATAGCAAAATGAAGGCAATTTATCTTCATGGACTAGTATGCTTGACCATGAAGTAAATTTTATAGACGTTTGGACCCCAAAGCCTGTCCATCCAATCCCAAATCTGACTTCACTGAAGGACTTGCCCAATATATCTCAATAGGAGGAGAGAGTGGTATGTGTTTAAGACATACAATACAAGAGAATATATGTAGCTCAGGGTTGAACTCTGTAGTCCTTGGTGCTCTCTGAGCTTGGCTGTTTTCGTGCAGACATTTCATTGCCCAACTAGGTAACATCATAATTACGAGTGAGCGTGGGGCTTGGTCCCTGTTTATATACAGTATAGTACAGGGGTATTTAAGAGACACAGTTTGATTTGTATAGTTATAAGCAACACAGTGGTGACATGCTCCATTGTGCCCCCTAGTCATTTCCCTTGGCACCTATAAATAAGTTGTCTATAAGCCTTCTCAGTAGATCATCAGGTTTGCAAAGGAAAACACGGTCTTTGTGCTACCTTAATTCTAAGTTATTTCTTGCAATGAGACTGCCACAAGCCTTCCTGACAACTGATGTTTAACTTGCTTAATTGTTGTGATTTTTCATAGAGATCTGAAATTAGACAATGTAATGTTAGATTCTGAAGGACATATTAAGATTGCAGACTTTGGCATGTGCAAGGAGAATATGAGCGATGGAGTGACAACAAGGACCTTCTGTGGGACTCCAGATTATATTGCACCAGAGGTATTTGTTGTTTGAGATATTATGTACCATGCCCATAATTCTTCCAGAAGATAATGTACTTTTGAACAATCAATCAGTGCTAGATTTTCTGACACGATTGTTTATTTGATGAAGGAAATGAGAAAGATGATAAACGTTGATAAACTTACTCAGGTTTCCTGCTGCTCTCCAGTTAGTAAGGAAAAATGATGGGGAAGTGGATAAAATGACTATCACTCTACATTATCTCTTAAGCTCATTCTTACATAACTCTATAGGTGTCTCTGGGCGTAGGTGGGGGATAAAGCTGGTGGCACTTTATGAGGAAATCTGTACTGTGATATTGCAGTTCAAGCCTCTGGCTTACATACTTGTGTGTAACGTAAGAATGCATTAAAATATGAAAGGCTACAGTTTGCATCATGATGAAATGATGCATATTTCATCATTTTTTTTCTCATCACACTTTGTATTTAATGCTTATGCCCAGGTTTGTGACAAAGGAAATATTTAACCATAATGACTATAGATAGAAGAGAATAGCTATTACTCAGAATTGAACTGTGAGGTCTTTGGTGCTCTCTGGACTCGGTTGTTTTCTTGCAGACATTTCATTGCCCAACTAGATAACTCCCTTCTAGCACTGATGTTGTTACCTAGCTGGCTAATGAAATGCCTGCAAAAAAATAACAACCAGGCTCAGAGAGCACCAAGGACCCCACAGTGACTAAGATCCCAGGGTGAAATCTGACCTCATCTCATTGTATCTTGAATTAGTGTTAGCCAGGACTGGTTCATTTTTTAGAAGGAAGTAAATCCATATCATGATTCATTTTAAATGCATCATTATATTGCTATAATGCTTCCAAAATTGTGAAGCCAAAAAATGGAAAATCCTTCTTCTTTTATCTTAGGTTTTCATTTTGTTTCTCTTTATAACTAGAAAGAGAATAAATCGTTTTTCCAGTGGCTCATGTTTTGAAATAATGTTCTTGAAATTAGTGTCTTGAATAGCACCTATTGTTCCCTTTTATGAATTAGTTACTGCTATTTTGCATTTGTGTGTATTTCAAATTAAAATATAAATGAAAATTCACTTAAAATGTTTTTAAAGCCTTTTTGGAGTCTCAGAAAAGAGAGTAGCTTAATATTAATATTAAATTGTGATATTCTGCCGTTCTGGATTTTTATTTCTTCTTTCGTAATGAGCATTTTAGTACAGTATTTTTGATAAAACTCAGAAACTGATTTCCTGATTATACCTATAAATTTCCACTGAAACTTTGTGTCTCAAATGAGCATTTTATCAAAACTACATTGTGGAAAAATCCCTGGTCTACTCCTTATACAGTACAGGTAGCCTTTGATGTACAACTACAATTGAGCCCAACGTTTCCGTTGTTAAGCAAGACAGTCGTTAAATGAGTTTTGCCCCATTTTATGACCTTCTTTGCCACAGTTGTTAAGTGAATTACTGCAGTTGATAAGTTAGCAACATGGTTGTTAAGTGAATTTGGCTTCCCCATTGACTTTGCTTGACAGATGGTTGCAAAAGGTGATCACATGACATCCCTCCCCCCAGACACTGCAACCGTCATAAATATGAACCAATCGCTAAACGGCCGAATTTTGATCACGTGACCATGGGGGGGTCATAAGTCACTTTTTTCAGTACTGTTGTAACTTCAAATAGTCACTAAATGAATGGTTGTAAATCGAGGACTACCTGTAATGAATTTGCTTGTTTGTTTATTTTACAGCACTTATAATCCACCCTGGTCCCAAAGGGTTTGGGATGGCATTCATAACCAAACCAAAAGGAAACAAATAAACAAGGATATACATAATAGTGAAGAATAGAGTAATGCCAAACAAATCCAGGGCTCTTGGGGCAAATCTACTCTCTCAAGTTTAATTGGCTAGGCCAGTTCAGGAAATCTGTTTTCCTTAAAACAATTAAGCTTAAATACCACCAGATATAGTACTTTATAGTATAAAAATATCCGTGATTTCGGTATCAACCATTAAAAAAAGGTTCACTTTAATGCACTGTGCTATTAGTATAGTTGTTGTTTTTTATAGTGGTATACTTAGATTTATGTTGTATCTTTTTCAAAAACAGATATTTTCAAGATACATTACTAAATCTTTTTATTGGAATTAACAGATTATTGCCTATCAACCATATGGGAAGTCAGTGGACTGGTGGGCCTACGGAGTACTTTTATATGAGATGCTGGCTGGTCAGGTAAAAATGGCTAGGTCCATTTCATGATGTAAGCCTTAAACAATTAAATGAGTTAGGAATGAAAGACAAAATAAGACACATTAAAAATAAAGGTTAATAGCTAAATTTCAAGTTAACAGACCAATTGAATATTCTCTGGAAATGAAAACTGCAAGATTTCAGTGATACAATGCAAACAATGGCTATGTCCATGCATCATCTAAATAATATTTTGTCTTAAAATATGATGTTGAACAAGTCAGTCTTGAAGATCGGGTGTCTCCAAACTTGACAATTTTAAGACTTCTGGATTTCTGCTGGCTGGGGAGTTCTGGGAATTAAAATCCACAAGACTTGAAAATTGCCAAGTTTGGAGACCTCTGTGGTAGATGAACCAGATAAATAATGTTTAATTTGTTGACCAATTCCTGGCTTGTTTTCCTTCTTTTTAGCTACTCTTTGTTTTGCAACTCTTCAGATTGAGAATCATGCAGACAAAGCCAGAAATCCAACTATATTACTTTATTCATATATTGTTCTCAAATTATATTTTCAAATATTGTCAAATACTGAAGTATGATTTATTCATATAAGCCACACATTAGCACATCACACATTAATTAAAAATAAACAAGCCATATTAGTTGCAAACTGTCTATCAGTAGAAGAATCAATGATAGGCTTCATTTGTGGAGGATAAGGCTCTCTATTATTTTTAAATTTTTCAAAGATAATAGAAGAAATGAACTTTAAGGGAGCTTAAAATAAGGTTAGGATCATACAGAAAAATACAATACTCCAATTAATTGAAAATCTTTTAGAGCTTGATCATAACTTGCTCTTTGAATTATACCCCAAAACAGACAATGTTTCAATTGCTTTCCCTTCATATAGTTACCGCATAGTCAACAGCTCCTTTTAAAAACTTGAACAGCTTCTTTAGATTGAGATTGAGAGGGTCAGAACACAGCATTGTGGTGACACTGGATTCCAAAATTCCAGGTAACGTCATCCAGGGATCCTAGAGGCTAAGCAGCAGGGAGACCATCATTTCCCAATAGTCAGGGCATCAGATATGAGGCCAGCACACTTGGTGGGACCGCCAACCTAAAGCTTTGAACTAGTATAAAACATTGTCTCTTCCATTCCCATCCCAAAAAAGGAAAGGTTCCATCCTACAACTCAACAGGATGTTATCCATCCTTCCCCCAAACTCCCAGCTTCTCCAGTTAGCTTGATCAAAGGGTAGTCTGGGGCAGCAGGAAATAATAATCTGCTTTTGAATAAATGCTCAGGGTAGGCATTCATTTTTGAATGTCCTGTCAACTTTGCTTTCTTTGAACAGCCTCCATTTGATGGGGAGGATGAAGATGAACTCTTTCAGTCAATAATGGAACATAATGTTTCCTATCCCAAGGCAATGTCCAAAGAAGCTGTGTCCATCTGCAAAGGGGTAAGGTTCTATCGTTCATTCTGTTGATCACTGCAGTCTAACGACCATATCAATTCATAACATGGTATTGGCATAATAAAACAAAATAGATACAATGTATTAAGTTGCAAAAAAAAGTATTCAATAAAATATTCAAATGCATTTATCATCTCTGCAATTAATCCTAGTCCATTAGATGGCTTTAGTTTTGAAGTTGGTAGTCTATTTATACCTTGAAGGAAATAAGATAATTTGAAAGTGGGGTCCCAAAAAGCTGTCCTCTCAATTAGAAGCTCTAAATACTGCACCTGAGATGGGGAATATGATTGTTTCTGTTTAAGGCAACATATATGCGTTTCGTTTCTGAGTACAGTATTGAGTGAAATCACCCATATCTTACTGTAGAATCCAGGAACTCGAATTCTGCTCTCTTATTGGCTGTGCACCAGACCATTATTAAGTATTTTTTTCTAATTGGAATGTCTTTTTATTCTTGGCCAACCATTTTAGGGATTTAATGACAGCTTGAGTGTTGATATCCAGGACCCTCGCTCGTAAGGTTCACTGATCTGAGATGTTACTGTATTTATTTTGAGTCATATAAATTTATGATTGCAATATTAAACATTTATCAGTTACTATGTGGTAAAATAAATTTAGATATTTTATTAAGCACTGTTGTAAGAGAATTGGCCTAACGTATCTGGGTTTTTTTTAATATTTGTCACTAGGGCTCACTTTTATATAATCAAAATAGTTAATAAAATGTATTCATCCCTATGTAAAGCTTTTTTAAACGTTAGATGGCCTGCATAGTTTTCATCATTTGCTCTGTAGATAGCTACAGTATGTTCCTCTTTTCCTTGTTGCTACAATAATTGAAGCTCATGTTTTTAGAATGAATTTAAAAAATTAAAAAATTTTCATTCAAAAAATTAAAAAATACACTTTCTCAACCTTTTTTTGTGGTCGGTTGGTTTTTTTTAATTTAAATATAGATTTTTTAAAAATGCTACCTATTTAATTCTTGATGGAAGAGGAAAATTGTTTTTGTATCTGAGAAGGACATCTATTTTTGTATAACAGTGGGAAGAAAAAGATCTATAAATATATATCTTAGTAAGTACTTTTTCCAGCTACCATTGTCTAATCAAGTGAACATTTTTAAGTGATAGTAGTGAGTATTACTTTAGTAATTCTGGGTTAAAAAATGTATCTGTTCTTTCTTCAAATCTCTTTTTTTTTTTTTGCTTGTTGACATTAACAAAAATTGAATTTCTACCATAGTGGAAAAATCTGCCTTTCATCTGTACTTAGACAAAACAGCAACCAATTTGGAATTTAGGAATACAGTATGAATGATGGACATTTAGGATTAACAGCAACAGATACTAAGGAAAATATTACTTGATTGACTGTGTGCTGCTCCACTCATTCTGAAAAATCTCATTGTAACTTTATATGTTTGGTTTCCAGTTAATGACTAAACACCCTGGCAAACGTCTCGGCTGTGGGCCCGAAGGAGAGAGAGACATTAGGGAACATGCCTTCTTTAGGAGAATTGACTGGGACAGACTGGAAAACAGAGACATCCAGCCTCCATTCAAACCAAAAGTGGTAAATAAGATGGACAGTAATGTTTCTTTCAGCATTTGGTGTTTATGGTCTCATAACAAAAGCCAAGTTTTATTTTATTTAGATATTTCATTTAGATAGTTCTTTATCAGTCAGAAAGCTGTGGTAAAATCAGGGGACAATGGGTGTGTAAAAATCTATCAGAAAAAAACAATAACAGAGTTGAAAGAGGCCTTGGAGATTTTCTAGTCCAAACCCTTGCTCAAACAGGAGACTCTACACCACTTCAGACAAATGGTAGTCCAATGTCTTCTTAAAAACCTCCAGTGCTGGAGCATCCACAATTTCCTGAGGCAAGTCATTCCACTGATTAATTGTTCTCACTGTCAGGAAATTTCTTCTTAGTTCTAGGTTGGTTCTCTCCTTGATTAGTTTCCATCCGTTGCTTCTTGTTTTGCCTTCAAGTGCTTTGGAAAATAGGTTGACATCCCCCTTTCTTGTGGAAGCCCCTTAGATATTGGAACACTGCTATTCCATGGGATTAATACTTAACTGTACATTGGCCCTTTCTAGAGCTAAGATTATTCTTTAATAATATCTTACTCTTTTAAGCATGGAGTGGGGATATATTCCGTATCAGTTAGTGGAATTAATGGGTGCCTTCTAATCCATTTGTATGCAGTCATCCTTTTCTTATTTCCTGAGTGAGATCGTCTTGAAGTCATTATCCTAAAAGACCTGTCTTATTGGATTCCCAGATGGCTGGAAGTGTAAGAGGAAACTTCATAGTTCAGAAAGTGTAGTTTGGGTGATGTTTCCCACTTTCTCAAAAATCTGTCACTGTTAAATGGTAGCTCTTGGATTCGTTTTTTCCTTTCCCAGTAGTTATTCTTTTTCTGTTGAAATATATATGATTTAACATGTCAAAAAAATCCCACATTGACATAAAGTACCAGTAGTAATATATTTCTAAGATTAAGTAGCACTTGTACTTTTGAAGAGTTTGATTGAATTATTTTTCATACAATCACTAGGTACTTAAGGCTGTTTTTTCTGCTTTAGTGTGGGCAACAAGAGAAGATCTTGAATTACATTTTGTATCAAGACGGGCTTTTAAAAATGTTGGGAGGAGATGTAATACCATTTTTTAAAAATGGAACATAATAAACTGGAGATGTGAAAGAAGTAATCTGTAAAGAATTTATTTTTAGTACGTGGGCTGGAATTCAACAATAATTCCCATCATGTTAAAACCTTTTTTGATTGCTATGAAGTAGTTTGCCCTTTGAAAACACAACAAAAAAAAATCCATAGTATGTATTATTCGAACCATTTTTCAGTTGATTGCTGCAACCAGAAATTAAGAGTGTGCATTTGGCAGAAAAATGAACGTGTTCGCGGCAAAACTCCCTGCAAGACAGCTGTGAGCAACAGCAGTTACCATTTCATGTATATTTCCCCACCAAAAGGGGAATATTGTCCTCTGAATGCCAGGGTTCCTGTTTGAATGTTAGAATATTAGAGCAAGAATGACCTGGGGGAGAGCACAGTCAGTATGTAAATCTCCCCACACAGATCAGTAACATGAAACAGAAAGTCTGTGAAATTAATTTTTAAAGCATTTTAAAATTATGGCATTGCATGTTTTTAATACAGTGAGATTTGATTTAACCTAAATGATAATACATCTTGAAGCATTTCTGTTGAAGTTATTTTCCTATGGGAAGAGCCTAACCAATCAGGAGACATTTCTACCACCCATTTCATTTCATCTCACTTTGTTTAATATACCACCCCAATCTGTATAGACTTCCCATGGTTCACCAGGCTGAAATGTTTCTGACTGGCAACAGTATTCCCAAATATGTAATAATTGGAATGCAGAAATTCTACAATATAAATGTTTTGTGCACATAACTAGATCCTAGATGTACATTCAAATAAAGATATATAATTTGCAAATAAAAATATTGCATATGAAGTCTAAATATGATCAGCATTGTTGGACCAGGCAGCCTAGTCAGCACAAGAATTCTTGTTTTTCATATTCCCGGTCACCAGGTTTAGTTTTCATCCACCTGTATGTAATACCCAAGACAGTTGTGACTTTTAGTACCAAGAATATTATTATAGCCCTTTCATTCAAGACCCAAAAATGTGCTTCCCCTCTATGATCCTCAGAGCAGGTTAGAGTTTTTAAGTAATCTATCATCTGTTTACTTAAGGCTGCTTTCCAATTTGTAAATCTCTCTCTCTTTTTTTTAATTGCAGTGTGGCAAGGGCGCCGAAAACTTTGACAAATTCTTTACCAGAGGACAACCAGTATTAACGCCACCTGATCAGCTGGTCATTTCTAACATAGACCAAACAGATTTTGAGGGGTTCTCCTATGTCAACCCGCAGTTTCTACATCCCATGTTGCAGTGTGAAGTATGAAAACAATAGACTCAGGAAAGCCCCCCCCCCAGTGGGAAATTGCCCTTAGCCCTGGAGTTTTTAGACCTTTGCCTTGTTGATTCCATTTGGGTCTGGGAATTGTAGGGGTGAGGAAGGGAAGATGCCGAGGAACATGTGGACATAGAAGATCACCCAGTGTATTCATCTAGGAATCACTGATGCTTATAGATTACTGCTAGCCTTTGTCATTTTTATAACTTTGACTATTTTTCTCTATCTCCTGTACCTCTGAAAACTTCTTCTTAAACAGTTAATTATGAATCTGAGACTATCATGTGGGGTTAAGGAAAAAAGAGATGAAAATGTAAGTTGACTTAAAAATAAGGGGCTGGGGGGTGGGGGGTGGAATAAAGAGAAATCCAGAAAATTTTCTTCAATATTACAGTTGGCCAGGTCTATGATAAAACAAATATATGAACAAACAAGGCCCATAAGAGCTTTTAAAATTACTTGATCAAGGTAGAGGTTTCATATAAGTTTTCAATATAAAGTTTTCAGTATAAAATAAAAATTATGTGCATAGGATGAATACTAACTAGAGCCTCTGATGAACTAGCTCCAAGGTAAAACTGCATAATACTGATATATGTAATATTTTTAATCTCCATGAGATTATATTATGATCCAGGGTGCCAATTTGCTATTTAATTTACATCACTAGTCAAGTTTATTGTAAAGCCAGTTTTAATATTTTATCCTAAATATTTCTTAACTGGGCTCGGAAGCTAATCTACACATCCCTAACTCTTCAACTTATATTTATTTATTTAGTAAACTGCATGAATAGAATATAAAAAGTGTATAGTAAATTAATAGAGATGTAGAATTCAGAGTTAAGCCTGAAATCATTAAGAAATGTTTCTAAAAAACATAATCAGATTTTAACAGATTGGTTTAGAATAACGTGGAACCACAGAAATCAAAGTGAAAACCTAACACGGAATAAGTTTTCTTCAACTGCTGTTGGAAGCTGTTGAATATATTTTTGAATATGCATCATGCAATGAATTTTGCATGTTTAATGAACAACATTAAATGAATCCATATTATGAGTAATTGTATCACTTATGATACACATAATACATATTTTAATAAGACACAGCTGTGCCATATGAGGGAAGATTCTTTGGGAGGAACTTTTTAGCTACAGCTTAATGTTCAATTACTATTTTGATTTGTTTGGGATTTTTAAAGTTCTCCACCTTGTTGATAGATTAGGGAAGTCTGTGCTCTTCTGTGCTTATCGTTATGTAGTTCTACTGCTAAATCATCTTAAACTGCAATGAGATTTTGAACACAGTGAACACAATGCACATGCATGTGCAACGTTTACCCACCCCCAGCTAGTATGAGGAGCTGCTGGTGCATGCCGGGCCAATTCCCCCCATTTCTTTCTGAAGAACTTGCCACATGTCCCTAAATCAATTATTTGATCTCAAGCCATTTAAAAAGCAGTATGAGGGTTATGCAAGAACTTGAGCAGGAAATTTGGAGAACAACCATAGATACCTGTGCTTTTTATTCTTATTATTATGAGGCTTTCTTTCAAGAGGATACTGGGCACTTACTGCATATCTATTACTTTGAAGCAGGAAAGCAATATATTAGAGCTCTAATCAGATGTTTCATAGAATTTTATTCCCCTGCTTATAAATTAGTTCATTTCTTCCCCTCCTTACACCCCCGCCCCCCCTCCGGTATTTTACTAGAATTTAACCCATTTTAAAGATCATTAAGTGGACCTGTAATTCTTTTGCATATAAATGTGATAGGCTTTTTCTTGTAATGTTTCCCTCTTAATTTCTGTACATTTAGCTGGCAAAATATGTGGATGTAAGTTCCTGGACAGCCCATCTGCTTATCAGTTTGGCCACACAAAAATGCATTCCCAAAATGAAAAATATTCCACAAAATTCAGTAGAAAAGGTTCCCAATTGTATTTGAAGATTATTTTTTCATACCAGCTTCAAATGTGAGAAAATCCTCTTTAGTAAACTCTTGCTTTCCTGAACATATTCATTTTCTCCAAGGATCTGTGCAAGGGTCGTTTTATGCTTACTTTTTTGCCTTTCGTTTGTGAATCTTTAGCATAGAAAAACATGCACAAGAAGCTACATGTGAACAGAATACACATAGAGACATACTTTTCAGCATGTTCGGGATTTATTAGGAAAGCTATTTTTTTTAAATACAGGCCGTCAGAAGGGCTGCAATCATGACAAAATAAGCCAGGTCCTCACACATAATAGCATGTATTTTCCTCTACATCTGTGTGACCCTAAACCTAAACCTAAGCCCCAAATAAACCCCATATAAGCTGTGAAACAAGTGTAGTCATGAGCTGCCTGGGAAAATTGAGGATGCTAGTTTCAGATGCCATGTGGTGAACCGCCTATGATCATTCTGTGAGATAGGCAGCCATACAAATTCAATAAATAATTAATAAATAAAATAACAAGAGCACTGCCATCTCACTAAACAAGTAATGGGATTTTTTGCATGCGATAGTTAACAGTTTTTTTGTAAGCTTTGTGCTGCACCTTGTAAAAAATATTCCTGTCATTGGCACACTTCTTATTCCAATTCTTATATCCTGTGTTCCAAATGGATACAAAGAAATAAATAGGCCTGCAAAAATGCACTGTATCTCTAGTTCAGCTGAGAATCAACCAAGCAGCCGTGCCCTTGGTGAAAACCATAGTACCAACAAATATCTTAAAGCAGGAGATATGCATGTTGTTAAGTGGATGTAATATTGGAAGTTGTAGCAGCCTGTAAGAGCTCTGCAGATTTAGCTGTTGTTTAATAGTATAAATATATTTAAATATAAGAAATATTAATATTTATACTTACAATGCAATAGTATAAATATTTTTTAAAAACTATGACCAATATATAGAAAGCAGTCATTAAACATAAAAAGATTGAACATATTAGATAAAACGTAATTGACATCTATTTTTCTTTGCCTATTTTTCGCCACATTGCCAGTTTTATAAAAAGTTGTGCACATTTTGCTTTTTTAAGTGTATAATTTCATTAGGCTGGGCCAGAGTCTAATGGAAAACCTCTGGGGCACAGATCCATCACCAGCCCATAAACTGGGCATTTAATGTTTCATTTTATTCAAACACGCTTTAACTTATTGGAGAGATGCATCTATCATGCTAATAATATTTGGGGGAACACAAATGAAAAATTACCATGAACACCCTAAGTGGAAAACTTTTGTTTCAAGATTTTGTTTATAGGAAAGCCTAGATTGCTTCAAACTCTTTTAGTGGATTGCTTTGTATGTAAAGCAATATCACTGCTATTAATAAGTGCCAACATTCTATGTAACATTTCCACAGTGAAAGAAACAAAATGCCAAATTTCTCTTGTGTAAAATCTGATATTTGAGCAATTTTATTCAAGTCTGGGATATTTGAGTATCTTTACCAAAAAAAGAGATACTATGACATAGGATGCAGACTCTCAGAATCTGGAGTTTAGATTTGCAACCACTGAATAATTTGTTCCAAAAATGTAAATTATGTAGATTTGGAACATATCACATGGAAAATAATAATGTCAATTAAAACCAGTTTAATTTTATCCCAACATATTGGTTTTTTCTTCCCTAATCCTATCAGTTTGGATAGCATAACTTCCCCACTACAAAGTCTTCAAAAGGCTGCAAAGAAAGGAAAGGCCATGGCTGAAGAATGCCCTGATTTTCATATTAAAAGGCTAGGGTATCATGTGCCTCGTTTCCAGTTAGAGAATTGTTTTGCAAGTGATCAGAAATAGTCAGTGGTGGGATTCAGCCGGTCCGCACCAGTTCGGTAGAACCGGTAGCTAAATTTTGTTGAGTTCGGAGAACCGGCTGAACCCATGCTGCTTCTGGAAGTCCTGGAGGAGGCCTCCCAGGCCTAGAATGGCCCACAGGAAGTGCGTGGATGTCACTTCCGGAAGTCCATTCTAGGCCTCGGAGGCCCAGGCCTGCATCCACACAGAGAACCGGATGTTCAGGTATTTGAATCCCACCACTGGAAATAGTGTCACTCTTTTGACTCTAGAAAACAACCAACTCCTAAAGCTGGCAATAGTAGACTAAATAGACCAGACAACACGCTGCGTGTTCTTATCCAAGTATTAGATAGTGAGAAATTAAATTTAAATTTTATTTATTAAAATTAAATAAACAAATATGAGAAGTTGCTCAAGAAGGTACTTGTGTCAGAATAAACAGAATAACAGAGTCTTCTAGTCCAACCCTATGCTCAAAAAGGAGACCTTACACCATTTCAGACAAATCCTTGTCCAATCACTTCTTAAGATGATCATAGGGACTTAAATGTGTAACACTTACCATAGACAGTAATAATGGTATACACAATATATGCTATGAATTATATTTTGGTCCCCTGTTCATTGTGGGAAAAATAGCTCTACAAATGGAGTTATCTTCTTTTTAATTACCTCAGTTGACAATTCATATCTGATGCCAAGAGCCGTGTCAAGAAGCAAACAAATAAATGCAGCAACAAAGCCACACACACACACACACACATGAGAGAGAGAGAGAGAGAGAGAGAGAGTATAAAAACGCACCACAGCAGTGACCCAGATAATCCCTATCCTATGAGGCAATCATTGTTGCCTCATGCTAATAGCCATTGATTCTAACCTTTGGCATTTTATCTTTCAGCTAAGAGGTTGCATAGAACTGGCAGGAGAATCAATTGAGTCATCTAAGGGGGGTGAAGGATCAAAATCAAGGTGGTGATAGACAAAAAATAGAGAGGGTTTTGATCACTTAGTCATACTGTCTTCTGGACCTTTTTTTTATTTTTAAGTACTCTGCAGATGCTTTTGTGCTTCATATAGGCACAATCAGTTGCTGCCTTGCTGCAGTGCAAAAAAATTACAGTATAGCAAGACATGTTGCTTAGGCCTGACTGCTTGTTCATTACATGGGGCATGCTCCCCAAAATTGAAAAATCTCATAACTTCCTTGTAAAATGGGTGAGATTGCAAGTAGTCCTTGACTAACAACCATTCATTTAGCGAACATTCAGAAAAGCACTAAAAAAAGTGACTTACAGCAAGTCCTCGTGCTTATGACTGTTGCAGCATCGCAACAATCAAAATTCAGGCACTTGGCAATCACCATGTATTTATAATGGTGGCAGCATCCTGGGGTCATGTGATTGCCATTTGTGACCTTCCCAGACATGCAAAGTCAGATTTGCTTAATGGCCACATTAATTGCAGCAATTCACTTAATGACCATGACAAAAAAGATTGTAAAGTTGGGCAGGACTCACTTAACAACTGCCTTGCTGAGCAATGGAAATCCTGATCCCAGTTGTGGTCGTAAGTTGAGGACTACCTATACATTCAGTTATGCCAAACAAGGGTTTGAAAATTAATTGCAAGCAGTCTATTAAGATAAGAAACTGGCGTGAAACACCTTTTCAGATAAAATGCCAAAAGAGCTTGGTGCATGAGATGAATGAGCATAAACTCAGAAGCTTGGAAGGGAAATATTCCAAATATTAGTGCAACAGCAGAATTATCCCTTGCTCAGGTAGAGAAGCAGTGGGTGGTTGCTCAATTCAATAGCTTCTTGGGCTTCCAAATTTAGCTAGGAGAAATTGTGGCCCTCTGCTGGGAGATAAGGAAATAAATCTGGGGCTATCCTAAAAATAGGTCCTCTCAGCAAGCACAACAAACCAAAGAACCATGCCCTGATCTCTAAAGGAGATTGTCCTGTTTCCAATAAAATGACTATATTGGAAATACATTTTGGGAACTGTAAATAGGCATACAAGAAACCAGCTTGCTGCAATTCACATCTGAAGGCATTCTCTGGATCCAAATGGGAGCACCATAAAGGAGGTGAGAGGTTAAAGTCAACATTAAAAGCTTAAATAACAGTGCAAAGATACTGATTCCTTTTAAAAGAAACCAGCAGTTTCAAACCCCAAAGTTTCTGGAAAGCATAACTTACATCAGTGAGAAAAATAACACAGGAAAGTCTTGACCTATACTCTGAGTTGCTTATCTTTGTGACGATTCTAACCTTTCATTTTGCATAATTTATCCCTAAGGAATTATTCTAAAATTTGAAAAAAATTGACCATTTACAATAATTTAATAATTCAGTTAACTCATACAGTCCAGGTCTATATCAAAAAGATGGTTGTGCTTAAAACACAAATGTTCCCCTTTTTAAATCCTGGCAAATATGGTTCAAGCTTATTTAATACATTTTTGAATCAAGTATAATTTGAGAAAAAACTAGAAATTATCCTTTCCTATTACGTGGACCTGGGGAAGACTTCAGTAAAACTGGTCTGCCTTATCATATCAGAGATGAAGATACAGGATCTTGATAAGATCAAGCAGTCTTTGGTCATTAAACAAATACTTCAGTTTTAGCCATAATGTACCTTTAAAAAATACAGATCCATGAATTCTGCATACATTTTAAGGCCTCTGTGTATTTTTCAGTAAGATAGGAGAGATTACTTTTGTTAGATAATACAAATGCATTCCTTGTTAAATTTATTTAGATAAATACTCACATTCATTTGCTTTAGATGATGTCTGCTAAACAGAACTGCAATATTTTTTGTCACTGGCCAGTCCCACATTACTCTAAAGCCATGTATTCCTTCTTAAAAGGCACAGGATGTGGATTTGACAATATTTCTTAAGCAGAATGGTAAACCCAGAGCAGATGTTGCTTTTAAAAAAAAAAATGAAAATGAATTGACCAAACAGTACTCCATTACCAGGAGCACTTACACACATGCACGTTGCACAAATCCCATATATTCTCATTCTTGCTGTTTCCCTATTGCTATGAAGATGCTTTCCTTCGTGAAGAAGAGCCCAGCACATTCAGGCTCAAAGATTTGTCTGGTATGAGACTTTAAAAGACCATAGGTCCTTAGCAATTAGTATTAAATAAGAAAATAAATTAAGAGGCATTGAGGTCAAATTGGGCTATCATAACTAGTAACCATTAAGAGCCTCGCGCTTCATGAATTTTTCTAGTCTCCTTTTCAAAACATCAGTGTTGTGTGTTGCTGTATCTTCTGCCACATTCCATTCTTGTAGTTTGTGTCGTGGGATGACTTTTCTTTTTGTCCTCCATCTCCATCAGCGACTGATGCTGATAATATGCTCTAATATTTTGAGAGAGGAAAAAACAACCACATCTCCCTAACTACCTGCTTCACCTCGAGCGTAACTGTAAACACCTCTTTCATAATCCCGTCACAAAATAGTTTGGTTGCTTGGGCTTCTGTATCCTCCTGCTAAATTTGTAGGAATAGTTACGTTATTATTAACTTCTTTTCTTTAAATCTGAATGCCGGATTACTGGCATTAAGACACTTTATCATTGGTGCCATAGAGTTTGTCCTTGCAAAGCAATAGTCATGGTTAGTGTCTCCTCTCTCTTAGCCCTCTAAGTTAGACCTCCTCTAGTTAATTTAGGCCTATACATTTGCTTTTTAAACCCTTCAGACTTGGGTTTTGTCTAAGTATCTGGTTCAGGATGGCTTTGCTAGAGCAGGGCTTTACAATTCCTAGAATTTAGCTCCTGAATTAAGTCCCTCAAAAACAATCTATAGGGACTCTGATACCTTTGTTTTCAGCTATTAACTAATTAATCAAAGAGTAGCTCTTCTCCTCAGCCAAGTGCTTAAGTTCTGTGTGTATTTAACCTCCATTTTGCTGCTTTGTCAGTGGGCTTTCTAGAAACTAAAATAGATCAACCAACATAGCAGATAGGTTTTCCTGTTTGGCTTAACAGTATGTGGAATTAAAGCAATCTTTACTTGACTTAAGAGCTAAGACTGTATACAGTATCATCAGTTTAGAAAGCATCTTTTCACAGAACAAAGTATTGGTTCGACTTCGGAATAAACCTGTCTGCAAAATGAGACCAACGGAACATCTTGTAAGAATACACTTTTGAAGGTTGCCCAAAATAATACTTTCATGTAATTAGGGCGTCATCCCATCCCCTTCTGCCCCTCTTTCTTGCTCCCTCTTTACTCCAGAAGGATCTGTCCAGTGAAGGAATGTGTAGGAGCAAAACTCAAGTGCTTAACAGAACATATTTGGCATGGACTGCTTGTGAGTCTAAACTTATATTGCATGAGTGTATTCATATCCATTTAAGAGTCCTGAAACTAACTTTACACATTATTTTAGAGATAAATTATTTTATTTTCAATTTGGAAATTGGGAGGGCGAGGGTGGGAAAGAATGAAATTATACTGAATATTAAATAGTTGTGACAGCTGTCACTGCATCTGTAAAATGTGTTAAATTGCATTGCGACTATTTTCAACCCCCCTTAAAAACACCCCCCAATTGTTTATTTGCAATGTAAGAAGCAAATCCAAAACTACAGTATCTGAAATATTTAAAATTGACAGTGATTTAATTTTGCTCATTGTTTTATCACTTTATCAGTAAATGGTTGTTTCAGTAAAGTTTGGCATTTACACCACCTTATAATGCCTGCCATTAAAAGGTCTCTTGGGATATGAAAATGTTACAGGTACTCCTCAACTTACAACAGTTCATTTAGTGACTGTTCAAAGTTAAAGTGCCACTGAAAAAAAGGGAGTATGGCCATTTTTCACACTTATGACCATTGCAGCGTCTCCATGACCAGGTAATCAAAATTCAGATGCTTGGCAACTGGCATCTATTTAGGTTGGTTGCAGCCGTGTTACTAACTGAACAATTTCAGTGATTCATTCAACACGGGTCTTCAAACTTGGCCCTTTTATGACTTGTGGACTTCAACTCCCAGAATTCCTCAGCCAGGCACGCTGGCTGAGGAATTCTGGGAGTTGAAGTCCACAAGTCATAAAAGGGCCAAGTTTGAAGACCCCTGATTTAACAACTGTGACAAGAAAGATCGTAAAATGGGGCAAAATCCACTTAGCAACTATTTTGCTTAGCAACAGAAGTTTTGGGGTCAATGGTGGTCGTGAGTCGAGGATTACCTGTAATGGGGACAATATAGGTGTTCTCATAGCTGTATTACAAGTGTGGGATCTAGGAATAATGGGCTCCTTTTCTCAACTCTGCCAATTATTTTCTTTGTGTGGCCTTGGGCAAGGTATGAAACTTTCTGCCTCAATTTCCTCATTTGTTAAATGGGGATAATAATATTATCCTCACAGTCTATTGTGAGGTCTATTGTTTGGTTATTATTCTTGCTGCACTTCTAAGGTTAAAAAAAACCAAGTATTAAACTTTTTAATAGAGAATCCAACAATTTACATATTTTGCTGAATATACTGTGCTATTTGTACTTTTTTATACAACTTTTAATAGTACTGGTGAGAACAAAAAAAATGCATAACCCAATATGTGTCTCATACATGATCTGGAATATTTTAGCTCTTGCCAAGCAAAGTTCTGTGCAGATGTTGCAAGATGAAGCTTTTGCTAAAGTATGAAGGCAGGTTTTCTATTAAAGGGGTTCAAACTTTGCATAAGCTGTTCTAGCATATTGTCTGGATCAAGAAATTGGACACCATATATTTTCAGGCAAGATTTCATGAAATACGGAAGGGATGGGAGGTCTTTTGAAGGCAACTAGTCCCATCAACAGAAATTAAATTGCTTTGTTTCAAACCATAAGCAAGCTGCACATTTACATGATCATATCAAATTAGTGTGACAAGACGAAAAGCTGGAGAACTCGATTTTGCTCAGAGTTAATTGGGTGTCTTCTGATCATTGTCAAAGACTGAGTTGATTATTTTCAACAACTGATGTAAAGAGTGTCAAATTGTGTACTGAGAGACAGCCTGCATCCATTTTGATTTGATAGCCAAATTTTTTGCAAAAATCCACAGAGAATTTCTCCTATGCAAACCTCATGACAATCTCTGTGAAGGAGATTTTTGGGGTAAAGTATGCAAAGAACATACGTACATCTAGCTGTTTTTAACAAGACACCCCTTCTCCCCTGAGTATGCCTCAAGCCTTTCACAGCAATCCATCTTTCCATCTTAGGGAGTGATTAAGCCTTTTACAGAGAGCCAGTCTGGTATAGTGGTTATAGCATCGGGCTAGAAACCAGGAAACTGTGAGTTCTAATCCCGCCTTATGCATAAAGCCAACTCGATGTTCTTGGCCAGTCACTTTCTCTCAGCCCTAGGAAAGAGGCAGTGGCAAACCACTTCTGAAAAACCTTGCCAAGAAAACTCCAAGGACTAGTCCAGGCACTCTTGAGAATCAGACACAATTGAACAAAAAAAGCAAAAAAGCTTTTGCAAGTATAGACACCTCTAACTCCATCTGAGTATCTATAGATGCGTCCCTCCCCCCCCCCTCCTCCGGCTCTCATGTGGATTGGAATCAAAATGTTAATTTTAACCAATTCATGATTATCTTCTTTATTTAGACAGGTTGTTTATACTTAATTATTATGCAGAGTTCAGACCTAGGATTTGTTTCTACTGTAATCAATGCCCCAAACAACAAACTTCAGAGCTTTTATTTCTTTTCGTTGCTTAGAAGGTGTACACAATCCAATTTAATAAAAATGTAATGTAATTTTGCCAATGTAAAGCCTAGGATCCACGTGCCACATGGAAGGGATATCTTATAGCTTCTATACTATGAATTTTTCGCAATCAAAGAATGAGAATTATCACATCATATTTGCTGTGTCCTCGTTCTCTCTTTGGACAAAAGTCAAACCAATCAAATTTTACATTTTATATATGCTACTATTTTAAGACTCAATATTTCTATTTGGAAGACAAAAATGTTTTCTAACTATTTAATAATCGCATGGTACTGTAAAGTAAATGGAAAGGCCATTCATTTGCTGGGAGAAGATGTTTTTAAAAATGGTCGAGACTAATGTACAAATTGTTGCACTTTTTCCTTAAACTTAACAATTAAACTTTGTTTGCATGACTTTTTTTGTTAAATAGTAATGATAGTTTGAAAGCAAGTTGAGTATGAATAAAGATACTGACCATTATTTTTGTGGAAGTCTTTCTTACTTTCTTAGTTAATTGCTTAATTAGTGAGAATTTTTCAGTTTTAACTAGATGATTCTCCACTGGCTAAATAAGTCTTTTTGCCTAATTGTTCATTATATAAGAATGATTAGTTTACTCCGCTGTGTGTACATAAACCATCATACTAACCAAGTTAATTCTACAATCAACATTGATTTTTTTAATCCTGCAGTTGAGTAAATATCCTTTTTTTCTGTAGATCAGAGAAGTATAACCTTTTTGGCCTCCCATCAGATTGATTGGGGGGGGGGGAACCCCCATAATTATGGAGCATTGTTGGCGATCCATGTAATAGACAACATTGAATGAGATGATGAGATAAAAGTTTGAGTTCCTATCAGCCAGTTTCTAGCTACTCCTGCCCAGTTTGAATTACTGGATGTAACTAAATATCTAAAATGATTAGATATGTATAAAACTCTTTTGAAGCTCAACCTATTAAGATAAACTGGAGAACACTTATTTTTATATCCTTGTTCTGGGACTTTTTAATGTTCAGCTCTTTAATTATTTTCATTATGGAAAAGCTATTTGTAGAGATGTGTGATTATTAACAGAGCTTTGGAAAGCTGCTGCCAAAGCAAAAAGGGGATTGCTGTCTAGGATCTTGCTAAGATGTGAAAAGCACAAGACCGGATAAAATAAGGAGAAAGGAATGCATTACTGGCATCAGCTCTGCTTATTTGAGACAACCCACCTGATAAATATCGGGGTGAGTCACGAAGCGGAATGTGTGCACATTTCAGAAAAGAGTTGGGGCTCCTAGTACTGGTAGTTGTTCACTGAAAAAAGCCACCTTCTCACAATACATGAAAAATGAAAGCAACCTTCATTACCCATTCATTATTGTCTGTCTTTCAGATAAGTTCCATTAGAAAGGAAGCATGTTTTATGTTGCAAAGAATGTTATTCTGACCATCTCAGCTGAAGAGCAGAGAAAAACTTTTTTCCCTTTTAGCAAACTCTTCTTTCCATTCTGATGAGGGAGGAAGCTAAAAAGGGTGAAGGCCCTTGGATCTGGGTTTTGATGTCGGTGGCAAGAATGTGGCACGTAACTGAAAAGGCCAATGAAAAAAGAGAAACGGTGGTCAGACTTGTTTGGCAGTACCTGAACTGGAAAACAATCTATGGCAGGGGTCCCGACACTCTTCAGCTCACCAGCCTCTTCATGAAATTTCAGATTGTTAATTGACCCTCAAACATTTGTTATATGAAAATAATTCAGTGAATACTATTTTAACTAGTAATACTATGAACAACAACAATGGATAGTCCCATTGACCTTTCGGGGTCAGTATTGATCACTTTGGAGAACCCTGACATATAGAATGAGTTTCTCTAAAAATCTGAGGGAAAGGTTTAATGTAACAACAGAAATCCCAGCAGATGTTTCAGTTTGCAACTAGACCAGGGGTAGGCAACCTTGGCTCTTTTATGACTCGTGGACTTCAACTCCCAGAATTCCTGAGCCAGCCATGCTGAGGGGAAAGGGAGAGTTTCCAAGCTGAGCCATGCTGGCTCAGGAATTCCGGGAGTTGAAGTCCACGAGTCATAAAAGAGCCAAGGTTGCCTACCCCTGAACTAGACTATATAAAAGCAAATCAAGGCTATCGGCTTCTCACACTTGTCCTTGTGTTCTTCCAACCAAAGGGGAGGAGGCCTGGGTCTCTTGAGAAGGGGGTCAGTTTGCAACTAGAGAGTGCTGTGGAAATGGCTACTAGTCACCTGTGAGAACCAGCCCTCATAAATGGCTACAAGTGCTGGCTTTGAGAAATGTCTCTCCAGTTTTATCTATTCTGAGCACCTGGTAGAGATGCAAAATTTAAAAACTGGAAGATAACCGAAATCAAAAACTGAATTCAAAACCATGTGCCGGAATCTTTCAAAATCTGAAAGTTAGATTTTAACCCACAACCTGCACAGCCTGAACCTGTAGAACTGCAACTGCCCTACGGATCGACTCCAAAAGTTGTTCTAAATGGTGACATTAACAACATATGGCAGAAAAGAATTAAATGTAATGGGAAAGAACCGCATCAGTTTTATTTTATGGTCCAGCTCATGAAATACTTTACCTTCGGTCCATTCCCTGTTTGTGAACAAGGCCCTTGGCAGAGCAATCAAACATCAAGGCTGGGTCTTGGTTGAAGACAAATTATTCATCCCTGTTTTACAGAATTATGACTGCTGGGATTGGGAGAAAACTTCTCAACAATCCGTTATGCAGATTGTCATGGAAATTGTCCCAAACCCATAAACCTCAGAGCTGTAGAGGTTTGAATCCTGACTCTTACCCTAGCTCCAGAAATGCCATTTTGTAATGCTCATACAGTATATCACTTTGATTCTATCTTTCCCGTTTCTTTCTTTTTTTTAAAAAAAATGTTCTGGCTCTAGTCAACTCTTTTTGCACTTTTGGAGAAAGTCTTATATAATCAAAAGTCCATTAGAAGCCATTACCTTTTAAATTTAACATCTGATCTCAGCACCAATGGCTACAGCAGTGATGGCGAACCTTTTAGAGACTGAGTGCCCAAACTGCAACCCAAAACCCACTTATGCATCATCGAGTGCCGGGTGGGTGTGGCCCATTGGGTGGGCATGGCCCATTGGGTGAGCGTGGCTGCAGTGGTAACGGCAGACTGGGTGGGACTAAAAAGTTCAATCAATCAATTCCAACTTTGCAAGATCTTTTTTTTCCCATGAGAAGTTGAAATTGACTGATTGAACCTTTTTTTTTTTTGCACAAGGCGGTGGAGGCCTAAAGCGAAAGGTTTTTATAAAACCCAGCTGAAGGCCTAGGACTGGGGCGACGGCGCGCATGCCCACAGAGAGGGCTCTGAGTGCCGCCTCTGGCACCCGTGCCATAGGTTCGCCACCACTGGGCTACAGTATAGTTTTACTCAAGGTTTGAGAATGAGCTTTTTTTTACATTGGAATTGACTGTTGTTAAGCTGTTTTTCCTCCTGCACCTAAACCAATGTCAATGCTACTTCTCTTCATAAGAGAAAATTACGTATTAGTTTAATCAGATAATGTCACATTATCTTTCCGTTTGGAAAAAATATTGGAGAACTTGGTCAATATTGGACATTTAGGATTTTTTAAAAACAGTTGCAAGGTAGAGATGAATTTAGGATACATTTGCAATTATAGAGTTTGATTGCTTGTTTGTTTGTTTGTTTGTTTGTTTGTTTTGAGGCATTTTGTTGTGTCATGCTTTCCTTTCCTCTTTGGATTTAAACCAGCAACATTCGTGGCAATATATTCTACTCTGATATTGACAATCTGTTTAAAGAGGTTTAAGGTTAAAATGCTTTGTGGCATATGGGTTTTAATGGCTTGGCATAGCTGTTGTTTTTCTGGCATGAGTCAACATATAGAGTGAGTAAAAAGGAAAAAGAAGCTAAATTGTGATCTTGAATGACAGCTGCACTGTCATTAGGGCTGATGTGGCTGACAGCAGCCCCATTGGTCCAGCCTTGTATATAGGTGGTGAGGACTAGAGTCCTGGGGTCAGGAGGGACATTCATCTATCCAGTTGCTGGGAGACAAGCTGCCAGTCAACCTAAAAATTGCAGAGAGGAAAGGGTGAAAGAGGGAGGAGGAAGAAGAGGAGGAGTAGAAGAAGAAGGAAGTGGAGAAGGACAAGGAGGAGGAGAAGAAGCAGGGAGAGGAGGAAGAAGAGGAGCAGAAGGAGGAAGAGCAGTATGAGGAGCAGAAGAAGAAGGAAGAGAAGGAGGACGAGGAGAAAGAGGAGAAGGAGGAGGAGGAGAGTTTGCACAAAATGGAGTGAACAGAATGGGTAGATAGAAAGGCTGGGGAGAGAAGTGTGCAGAGCAGTTGTCAGTTTCTTGATGAAGAAGGGAGAAGAAAGACTCAGGGCTGGCTTCCCTGGAAGAAGGGAAATGAAGACCCAGAGGGAGGAGAACTCCATCCAAGACCCAGAAACAGGAAGGTGGCACCTGGCTGGCTGTAAGCAGCTTCATCCAAGTCTTCAGAGGGGGAAGGAGGAGATCAGCTGTCAGCGGAGAAGCCCTGGTCTCTGAGGAAGGACTGGGCAAAAGACACTGAGAGAGCTTCTTGCTCCAATAGTAGGTGTTTGGCTAAGCAGAAGATCAAGCAGTGCTGATCCCACTAATAAGTTCCAGCCTCTTCCCTTTTTCCCCCCCATTCCTTGTCAAGCTCCAAAGAAGGAGACGGAGAACTAGAGGGGGATAGACTGACACCAGCTGAGCACCAGGGTGGTGTTGTATGTATCTCTTATAAATACTTGCTGTAAATTCTGTCCCTGTACATAGTAAAAAGTGTAAAAGCCTCCACTGTTGTGTTTTCCAAGAGTTCTCACTCTTGGCAAAACAAAATACAGCTCCAGCTCAAAAAGAGCCCTATCACATTGCGGTATGCTTAAAAACAAACAAAATTGATGACATAAATTGTATTGAATTTAAGCAACCAAAGTTGTAACATGAAGCACATATCTGATTTGATGAAGAACATCTTATTTAACTCAGCAATTTGCTCAAGATGAACTTGGCTTTCTAACAGGATGCTCAGCTTGTCATCATTTCCCACTTTTCTTAGTCTTAGAAGTAGCCTTATTGCCAACCTTGTTCCAGGAAAGACCAATGTTTCGTTAGAGTTTGCAGCTTTTGTACGCTAACACATGCACATTCTGGCAGCCGTGCCACGAAGTGATAAAAATACAAAGAACATACTGCTTGGAGGTATTCTCAGCCCAATTCCCTGGCTTCTCACAACCAGCAAAAATAACTCAGTGCTGTGAAAATGATAAGTCCTCAATATTATAAATTAATCAGGGCACAGAAGAGTTGGTGTGGTTCTTTCCCAGGGCTGGACTTCATTTCTGATGAGCAGAGAAGAGGCTCACTGAAGGGCTGCCAGCCTGTGGGCTTAATACGGTTGAGGCTGGCCCAACTTGTTCAATTCTGGAGACTTTTTGTTTCAGCAATGGCTGGCAGGGAAGAATGGGCAGGGCAGATGAACAGCAGAAAAGCAGGGCTGTGAGAGAGATAAGGAAGACCTGTGTGTGTGAGAGAGAGAGTGACAAGGAAAAAGACTGGAGAGGAGAGGAGAGGAGAGTTTGGTGTAGGGGTCAAGGTGCTGACCTAGAAATCAGGAGACTGTGAGTTTTAATCCTATCTTTGGCACACACACACACGCACACAAAAACCTGGCTGAATGACTTTGGGCCAGTCATTTTCTCTCAGTCCAACCCATCTCACAGGGATAATAATAATAATAATAATAATAATAATAATAATAATAATAATAATAATAATAATAATAATAATAATAATAATAATAATAATAATAATAATAATAATAATAATAATAATAATAATAATAGTTGGAAGGGATCTTGGAGGTCATCTAGTCCATCTAGGGTTGTTGTTGTGAGGAAAGTAGGGAGGAGTATTGGGTATGTTCGTCGCCTTGAAATATTTATAAAAATAATAAAGGTGGGATAAACAAAAATAAAAAAAAGAATTGTGCATCTAAATGAGAAGAAGGAGGGTGGCTGGCTGTTTAGGGATTAAAAAGAGAATATGTGTGCGCGGGAGAGAGAAGAGCAGATGGCTACAAGCGAAAGAGTATTCATGAGAAAGGAAGGGGTGCTTGTGGAATAGGAAGAAGCAGAGAAGGACGAATTTGTGGGTGCATTTGTGTGGAAAAGAGACAAGTTGTGTTCAAAGGGATGTCTTTCAGGACAAAAGAAGCAGTCTTCTCTATTTCTGACTTGCAATAACTGATTTGATGGTTTGATTTCACGTAATGTAATTTAATTTAATATCCACTGCAAAACTGTGGCCCAGACCTGCCAAGGAAAACAGAGTTAGCTGAAAGAGCGGCTGAATTCCTTTTCCACCCTAAGAAAAAGAGGACTTCCTGCTTGCTCCATGCGTTAAATGCAGAAGGCCAGAGGAGCTGCGCTGACATCTTCCTTACAAAGAACCAGGCAGCAGAAAAGATCTCCAGGAGGAACATGGTGAGTCCAACTTAGACAATCTCAGCTGCTCTAAAGCAACGTTCTTCAAACCTGGAGTGTAAGCCATTACCCTCCAAACAAAGTTATATCTCTTTGACTTGATTTGATGTGTTGACATAGCAACTTGCACACCTGAAAGAAGCAATCATCAACACCCAGCACCAAAGTCAGAAATTTTGTATCACCTTAAATTATCAATTTGAGGAGAATCGATTCATAGTCAGCAGTCACTTGTTGTGTGTGAAGAAAGTACTATTGCAAATCGTTTTTTAACTTTTATTTATTTTTGTTGCTATCGTCATTGCATTCATCCATCACCTCAGCCTCTGTGAAGAGTGGTAGAATTTATTTCTCATAGTAAGGAGTTGATGGAGTTCCCACAATCCCTAAAGCCCTCTAATTCCATGGAGCAACTCCATTACTCACTATGGAATCCCACCCTCTATTGCAAGAATCACTGAGTCCTGTATAAAGGCAGTCCTCAGCTTACAAACAACAACTGAACCCAAAATTTCTGTTGCTAAGCAAGACAGTTACTAAGTGAGTTTTGCCCATTTTACGACCTTTCTTACCACAGTTGTTAAGTGAATCAATGCAGTTGTTAAGTTAGTAACACGGTTGTTAAGTGAATCTGGCTTCCCCATTGACTTTGCTGGTCAAAAGGTTGCAAAAGGTGATCACATGACTCCACAACACTGCAGCCATCATAAATACAAGCCAGTTGCCAAGCGTCCGAATTTTGATCACATGACCATGGGAATGCTTCAACAGTGGTATGTGTGAAAACAGTCATATGTCACTTTTTTTCAGTGCTGTTGTAACTTCAAATGGTCACTAAACAAATGGTTGTAAGTCGAGGATTACTTGTAGTTTTGCCTTCTTCTGGAATGTTCCTCAGCTTCCCAGTCTAGAGCAGAGGTCCCCAACCTTTTGGGCACCAGGGACCGGTTCCGTGGAGAAAGGTTTTTCCATGGACCGGAGAGTGCGTGGTTTTGTGTGCTGCCTGCATCACACAGATGGGGTTTTGCTTGTCTGTGCGGACCGGTTGTTGGCATGCTGCGGCCTGGTACCGGTCCACGGACCGGGGGTTGGGGACCCCTGGTCTAGAGGAACACCTTGTCCTTCCTGGAGATGTCCCAACCAAGTCTTCCCTAGGGCAGTTTAGTTTCCAAGCTCTAAGAAAATCAGCCAGGGACTGTCATCTACCAAGAGTGTAAGCTCAAATTTGGGAGTCATGGCCAACTACACAAAGGTCAGTGCAAGATCTTTGCCCTTCCAATTTCATCCCATGGCTTGTAGAAAGTTAGTACCCACCCACCCTCCTAGAGAAGGAAATACTTTGGGCGATATTTAAAAAGGCAGAACATTATATTTCCCCAAAGGAATAATGGAGAAAAATCTTAGGCAGAAACAGCCCCCAGTCTCCCTGCCCCAGACAGAAACTGAGGAGGCCACTCTTTAGAAATGCAGATTTTCTAATGTGTGCTGGGAAACTGGGGCCAGGAAGCTTGGAGCTGATGGAATTAGAAAAACAAAGGCTCCTAAAATCTACATTCCCCACCCAGCTCCAAGGACAGGAACATGGCCTTTAGGACTTAATAGGATAAACTCACCACCACAAACACAAGGCTCACTACATTGCACAACCCCCTGGAGCATCTCAAGCAGAAGGTATAAAAACCCACCCACTCTCAACTCCAACTGCTCTGCTGTCCCAGAACCACATGCTGCTGGTGGTTCTGCTCATCAATAAATTGGAACCTTCTTTCTAAGCAGCCTCCATTTTCAGCATCTTAGCCTCCATTTTATTTACTCCCAGCTTGGAACTGGACCTGATGATTTTTCTTTCAACAGGCTGAAAAGAAAAGAAAAAAAAGAATGGATGACAGTAGGTACGATTTCCCTCTTTTCTCTTCCCTGCCTACCTAAGACTGGTATCCTGCATTTGACCAGCCAGGTATCCC
Source organism: Azemiops feae (assembly GCA_023970755.1). NCBI lineage: Eukaryota > Metazoa > Chordata > Lepidosauria > Squamata > Viperidae > Azemiops > Azemiops feae. The sequence goes on along the minus strand of JALGBA010004142.1, from coordinate 2,915,460 downwards.
TGTCATCTCTTTATGAATCTGAGATCTGGCCCATAAAAAAAACCCAGCCAATTGGTTTTGAAATGTTGCCTTCTAATATAGGTGCATTTATTTTACAAGAGATATACTATGGCTCTCATTTTCCTCTGCTTCCTATTTCCTCTTTCTCCCAGCAACTGCTCCCTCAACACTTTTTTTCATCACATATGAAGAAGGCCATTCTTTCTTTTCATTCCATTTCTCCTATTATTTGTCTGTTAAACTGATTTCTTCTCCTGCTGTTCCCCTAAAGCTTTTACAGCAAGTCTCCCTCGCTTTCATGCCCCCCTCTTGCTTCTCTTTCTGTTCTCCACATTAAGCTGGCAATGAGGCCATATTTTTTGCCTTATCCAAGTGATTTGAGATCAAGGCCAGTTTATTTAGGAGCACCCCATTCTGGAGGTGGCTAGCAGATTAGGCAAGATCCTATCTCCACCCTGTTTACATATTGATGCTTTTGTCTACTTTGTCGTTAATTGTAATGCTTAATGTTTTAATATTTCAAGCTTTCTAATTGAGTCACACTTGATAGTGAAATGGGCAGCATATAAATGTGAAAAATAAATAAATAAATAAATAAAGCCCCACCCCTTTTGTATGACCATGATGCCCACCTCTTGAAAGGTTGGATTTCCTCCTGTTAAGAAACCTGTTAAATCCCATTTGGGATTTAAAACGTACTAGTTTTATGAAAAGCTGGCTTCCCTGTTGAATAACAAAGAGAAAGAGACTGAATTGTAATCCGTGGGACACATGAGCCCCTGGACAGCTAGTAATGCAGCCCCCACAAGATAATAAAAAATACTTTAAAAAGGAAGTCTGTTATTTATATACATTAACTACATTATATATTTTATATGCGGCCCAAGACAATTCCTCTTCACTCAGTGCGGCCCTGGCAAGCCAAAAGGCTGGACAACCATGGTCTAGGGCAGTGGTGGTGAACCTATGGCACGGGTGCCAGAGGCGGCACTCAGAGCCCTCTCTGTGAGCACGTGCGCCGTCGCCCCAGTCCTAGGCCTTCAGCTGGGTTTTATAAAACCTTTTCGCTTTAGGCCTCCGCCGCCATGTGCAAAAAAAAAAAAAAAGGTTCAATCAATTTCAACTTCTCGCGGGAAAAAAAAGATCTTGCAAAGTTGGAATTGATTGAACTTTTTAGTCCCACCCAGTCTGCCATTACCACCGCAGCCACGCCCACCCAATTGGCCACGTCCACCCAATTGGCCACACCCAGCCAATGGGCCACACCCAGCCAGCACTCGACGATGCACAAGTGGGTTTTGGGTTGCAGTTTGGGCACTCAGTCTCTAAAAGGTTCGCCATCACTGGTCTAAGGAAGGGGGGAAATCACTGCTATTGAGCTCAGTAGTTACTGCTGTATAAAGTCATTCAGTTTGTGTATCTGTGTAAAGTTGTCTGTATATCCTAGATCTCCTTGGATCAATGGGGTGTGAGGTTCCCTTAGCACCCCCTGCTGGCTGGAAGATTTTGCAGCAGTCTTGACTAGGGGAGGAGGAAGTTTACTTCCAACCCCAGGCCCGGCTTCTGTGAAGCAGCAGAGGCTGAGCTTCCCTTAGAATACAGTAGTCTACCTCTGTCAACCTAAAAGTTAATCTTGAATTCCAGTGAGATCCAATTATCTAAAATTAGGCCATTTCTGAAAGGGATGAAGCACCAACCTTTAATTAAGAATTCTGTTGCTTTTGTTATAAGAGTGAAATATATGGGAGTACAAACTTCCTGTCCCATGTCGGCCTTTGTTGCGTTTGTGACTCAGATGCAAACAATTGCCTGATTGCAAATGACTTGAAATACCGGCCTATTTAGATCAGGCATTAAATAGAGGATGAGAGCAATTTTAGGAGTAAACTAATGGCTTTTATGGGGCACTCAAAGACCCCATATATCTTACCCTTTCCCATCCGTCCATGCCCTTGTCTCTCAGCCAGAGCAAATTGCTGGATCCACTTCATTCTTCTACCTGACCTTTTAATAAAGTGAACCAGGGTGATTGTGCCTGGGCTGCGAGGAGGAGGAGGAGAAGAACAAGCAAGCCCAGTGTTTTAGCTCTTATTTCAATTTTCAGACCGATGGGGTGTTCAGGATCTAAGTTCCAACCTTCTCCAGGAAAGACCTAGTATATGGTAACTTTGTGTTGGGAACAAGAACTGGTTGTTTCTTCTTTCTCTTCTCTCCTTTGGGGTGGGGGAGCATTGCAGCCCACATACATCTATGACCACAAAAACAATGTGTTTTTTGTATTCATTTTTTTATTATTATTTTAAGCATGCTCTTTAAAATATACACTGAAGAAAGCCACCTGAGTCCTAATTTCAATCCCATTTATGATTATGATTTGATTCTCATCCAACCCCTGATTGCTGAATTGCTTAGGGACTGTTTTTTCCCCCTCCAATTTATAGTTTTAACAGATCAAACAGAATTTTTGTCGAAGAAACAGCAGGAATAATAATCACTCTGCCTGAAAAGGCGTTTTTGCAGCTCAGAGACATGCTTTTCAGAGTCCCTTCTTTAGAATTAAATATGGCTTCTAGGTTCTCTGGGAAAATATGAATGAAAAGGTCTCGTATTGCCATATTGTATTAAATAAACCCAACACAGTCTGGGTTCATAGGAGACACCAAATAATAATAAGCCTTGTACAGGTAGTACTTGACTTGCAACTACAGAAGGGATGAGAACTTCTGTTACTAAGCTATGCAGTTGTTAAGTGAGTCATGCCCAATTTTACAACATTTTTGCCACCATTGTTAGTGAATCACTGCGGATGTTAAGTGGATCAGATAGTTGTTCAGTGAATCTGGTTTCCCCATTGATTTTGCTTGTTGGAAGCCAGCTGAAAAGGTTGCAAATGGATAGAAATCTAATAAATATATTATATCTCACTCATCGCAGAACTAGGTAATTTTTCTACTCACGCAAATAAAACCCAGCAATCTCAAAACAAGACTCAACATATCATTGACGTGTTTTTCTTCTTTGGTTCTCACCAGAGCAGGGGACAAAACTTAACACCAGAAAGTATTGGATGGCAGGGTTCTTTCTTAGCTGGAATCTCTCCTCCTGCTTTGGAAGTTTGCTGGCGAAAGGCTGATTTTCAGAAGCAGAATTTCCCCGAGTTTTTCTTGGCAAAATAAGAGGGGAAATGGCTGCCTTAATCTGTTGAGAGTCGAAGGCACCCTATTGCTGCATTAAGACTTTTAAGTCCCCCTCCCTTAACCGTCCCCCAAAATGGACTGAGCATTTTGATGACTTCTCTTCCTGGGAAATAATCCCATTACTGATTGGCAGCCCTTGAAGCCTCAGCAAATGGCTTTTAGAGCACACACACCCCGGCTACAAAACAGTTGTCTATCCTTGCTTTAAGGTCAGGACAGACCAGGATGAAAAGGCTCAAACGAGAATCTTTTTTTATATATAATATTTTATTAATTTTCCAATTTTACATTTAAGTATTTAAAAAGCAACATGGTGGCTGGGTTAATAGTTCATTAACAAAACCTTTAGTACAAATCTCAAGTTACAACATCAAATATTTCCTCTCTTTTCCCCTTAACATTTACTGTCTCGTATTTAAGCTAATACAGTTCTTATTATATCAACTCAGTAAAAACATCATTATTACATTTATCAATAAATTTTAGCTTATATGTATCTTAATTATTTTTTACATTCAATCTTCATAAATAATCCATATCCTGTTATTAATTTTTCCCCAATTTTTAGTTTCCCATCAATATTCCAATTTAACCTTTGATATTTATAATTTCCAGGCTTTAGGTAACCAAGATTTCCCTTATCTCAATTCATAATAGAATCTAATATCCAAAATACACATTTTATCTATTTAAATATAATCTTGTTCTATTTCCTAAAAGTTATCTATTTCTCACCATATTAAATCATCTACTTAATACAATATCCCCTTTAATAAATCAAAACCATTATATATGTTACCTGGTTTAATCAATAAATCAAACATATTCATAATAATTAATTTTTTTTCTTTTAGGTCTAAATATTAAACAGATAAAATCCTTATTTTCAACTAATTTCCAAATATTTTAAATCTAATGACCAGAATTCCCCTTATCTCAACTTCTCCCTTTAACCCTCTAATTAATAATATGAAATCCCCTCTAATAAATCAAAACCCCAATTTTCTTCAGCCTTATTCTGGCTTTCTTACTTTGCCAACTAGGCTTCCATATCAGTGCTTTTAGATCGTCAAATAGATCTCCCTCTATTATTATATATGTTATTTGAAATAAAGGACACCATTTAATTGCCATTTTTTTGGAACGACTAGCCCATTTGTATTCACTAAGTTGTCTCCCTATTATTCCAATTCCCCATGATTGCCCTGATATGTTTATCTTCCATTCAATCTGTTCTTCTTCTTTTTCAAATTTCTTCTGATTTATATAGAAAGTCTTTTCCATTTTCAGTGTTGTCACTCCCTTTTCTGGATTTTCCATTAACTATATTTGTTGGTCAATTGAGTCCTCTGTCTTAATATTTGATTGTTCCACTTCTTCTGTTATCTTCTGCATTGTTAGTTCTTTGGTTGTAGTCAAAGTTTTGGTTTGTGTATCTAAGCTGGCGTCTTGATCTTTTATGTTAGGTCTTATTTTATCACAAGCTGAAAGAATGGTTTCATGTATTGCTTTCAACATGGAAAGGATCTTTTCCTGGTCTTCATCCATCTCTTTCACGTGTTTATAAATAGTCTTTATAGTAGAAATCGTTTGTCAAGCAAGATTTTATAGTCCAGGGTATTTCATCATCTCATATAGTAACCAATATTCCTCAAATAAAGAGATAGGAGGGCAGTTCCCCACATATAACTCTGAAAGTCAGTAAAGGTTTATATTCACAGTTCAAGTAGGCCAGTTATGCCGCCCAGCTGTTCTCTTACAGCTGAGTTTCTCACAGGTAGTGCCAGGGTCAGAAGAGTCTTATCTAAGGTCTGGGCTTTGAGCCAAGTCTCTTTTAGGAAATAACAAGTTGTAAAACCAAACTTCGCCACAAGATGTCACCGATGACATTTAAGGTTTTTTAAATCCAAAATTTTTATAATCCTTTTTCCAATTTTATTTCTTTTTTGTAGATAAAAGCAAAAGTCTCCAATAAAAATAGGAAAAATTTTGGTCCCCAAGTTTCAGGAACATATAAATCCAATTAGATTAAAGTTGTTCTTAGTGCTTGGGTAGTCAGTTGCCGCTATTCTTAGAGGGATAGAAATTCCCTTCCCTCTCTCCTCACAGGGGAAAAAATACTTCAGGCAACTTTTACAGGAAAAGAAAGTACTTAGGGTAAAGAGAAGATCGGATCTCACCCAGTTTCATCCACATTGCTTTCGAAGTGCTTGGTGGTAAGTGTGACTTCGGCTGTCTGCAGCCTAGTGACGGGCCATGTTACTATGGCCGGTCTTTCCTCTGCCGGTTTGGAGGGCTGCCCCAGATCAAGTGGAAGGGCTGCCGCCCTGCCGCGATCAAGCAGGGGTCCCCTCCTTGCTCATCGCCCCTACAGAGTGACTTTCGACCCTTTCCAGGGTCTCCAGCAGAGTGAAACCAAATGCGGAAGACGGAGCTCGCCTTCCAGCGGCCGTCGCAACAGCGATGGCAAACCGCCAAACGAGAATCTTTGTTTCCTTAAGGAAAGGCCCCAAAAGTCACAGTGGAGAAAGCTGCATTCCACAGATTTCAAAATTTCTTTCACTTCAATTGGCTCTGGAGGGTCATTAAAATTCTACTTTTTTGTTTAAAACTGAGCTGAAGATTTAAGCTTGAGAGCTGTAAGGACCCACTTCAACTAACCACCCAAGAAAGCAGAACTCTTGAAACAGGCATTGTCTCAAAAGGAAACTTTTATTAGGGGTCAGTGACAGTAGGGAAGTCAAGGCGAGATCTGGGGGAAAACCTGTGCAAACGGTATAGTTAAGCTAGCAATATTCCTCCTCCCACCAAAGTCATAATGTCCATTTGAAATCCAGCCAATCCACAGGTGGCACGAAGCCTGGCCGGCTGGTACAGTTGGTGTGCATCTCAAGGTCTTCTCCAGCTTTCGTTTCTCCGTAACCATCTCCCTGATAAGGGAGACACATTCCTTTCTCAAGATGAGAGAGGCAGGAGAGGGAAAGTAGAAAGCGAAAGTTATGCAAGCAAAAGCATGCTCCCCCTCCCCCCAGCAGAATGACAGGCCCCCAAAGTAGAATAACTATGCAGGAGAAACACTGAGGATTTGGGGACCTGACAAGAGCTCTCTTTTAACTGAGGGGCAAATCCTTTGCCCATCCTCAGAGATGGCTTGAGGCAGCTGCAGAAGAGCACTGAGGAGAGGACCCTCTTCTGTGCCACACAACTCATTGGGAGCCTCGTTTCTGCTTCCTTCGGTTCTCTCTTTCGGACGAAGAAGGACAACAACTGTGTCCATGTCTTGTATTGTGTGTCAAGCGTGGCAGGGCTCAGCCTGTCTTCTACTGCAGCCCGAAATGAAGGAGGTCTTGTGAATTACTGCTGTTAGGCAGCAGAAATCAATATTTGGATCAGCTTCCTAGGAGTCCTTTTTATCAACTGTTTTCACAGAGTTGGTGAGTTCACGGCGTAGCATCCATCTGAAGTGTGGGAAACTAGACAAGCAAGGCAGCCCTTGGGGTAGGCCCCAAGAAATTCAAAAGGTATCTTTCCATCCAGCTCGCAGGAAATCTCTGGGTTAGGGTTTCATCAACTCTTTTCACAGAGTTGGTGAGTTCACGGCAACTTATCTCAGCATATTGCGCTGAAGATACCTTTTCCCAGAAAATAATTTAACCTGCTTTCCTCTGGCTTCTTCCCCTCCTATGCATGCATTACTTCACCGCAGGACTTGGGGTGGGGAGGAATTGTAACACTGTAAGAATGAAAAATGCTCTTTTTTCTTGTTAATTTGCTAAAGGAGTGCCTGGGCAATTGCAGAGCCTGCCAGGGGCCAGGAGACTTAGGGAATTATTGGGGAAGCATCAAAGCATGGCAAAAAATGTTAGGCAGGAAGGCTAACAAGCTCCAACACTTAGTAATCCCAGAATATTAAAAATCAATCAATCGATCATTTTTTTTATTATGGTCATAAACCAGCAAATAAAAGCATTAAAACAATAATAATAGTAATAAAAAATAAAAATAAAAGACAAGACTAATATATTGCTATTGGTGGTAGATTAACAGTTAAAGTTAGTCTAATTTTACATACAGCATAGCAGAATTTGGCCACATTCAGAGAAACTACTTCATACGGATCTGATAACAGTATGCTCGTAAAAAAGATCAGTATTTTTTTTAAAAAATACTCTAAAAATACTCTAAAAAAAAAATACTCTAAAAAGTATTTTTAAAAAAGTACAGTAAAAAAGACTCCTCACATCCTGGACATATACTGTTTCAATTCCTCCCATCGGGATGCCACTGCAGAGCACTGCATGCCAAAATAACTAGACACCGGGACAGTTTTTTTCCCTCATGCCTTCACTCTGCTGAACACTTAATTTCCATTGTTCTGTCTTATGTCTAAGTATACTACCCATGTAGTATGGCTATATTACTTTTAATCTTCTCATCTGTTCCACTACCTTCTCTATTGGTATTATTATGATTATTATCCTTTGTTATTATGATTATTATTACTTTGTTGTTTTGCATGTACAATGAGAGCTAATGCACCGGACACAAATTCCTTGTGTGTCTAATCACATTTGGCCAATAAAGCATTCTATTCTATTTCCCAGATATTTTATTAGGTCAGATGTTATAAATTGAGTCCGTGAGTCCTTATAGAACAGGGGTGTCAAACTGCCGGCCCGCAGGCCGGTTTCATCATACCGAAGCCGCGCCCACCCCATTGCCGGCAATGCAAAAAGAGTCGCGATACTTCGCGACACGTCACGTGATGTTGCCAGTTTGACACCCGTGTTATAGAAGATGCAGTACAGCAGGCCGTGAGCTATAGTTTCAGTGGCCCCTTGTCCATTGAAACAATAGATAAACGCATTAAAGGGAACCTGAAAGCACTGGAACTTGGGTGAGAAACAGAACAAGACTCAGCAGTTAGGAAAGTGAATGGGACCCGGTAAAGAAACAACGAGATTCCAGAATGTGGTGCAACGTTATTGTGGTGGGATCCACTTGGGTGCATTGAGCCTCCCTTTGAGGCTGCTTCTAATTAGGCCGACCGTGAGATGTTTGGGCTCAGAGCTCAGGATGCTATGCCACGCTATGCCAAATGTTTACGTAGTATTTCTTTGACCTATTTACACGATGCATTCCATTTCTACCTTGGCTTGCGCAAAACAAAGCAGCAAGAGACTCTAACAATTAAAACAGTAGTTGTTACTTTTTAAAAAAATGCATAAAACAATAGTTTTAAAAATAGCCAGGGTGTTTTATCTTCAGCCAATCCAAATGTATTTTTGACTCACTGAGTTGAGCAGTTTTGCAATGTTTTTGCAGCACTGTGTCTGAATAATATATGCAAAACTACCTCTTGGACACTGGCCAGCGTGGGCGGCTTAATTTTTTCCCCTGTACTCTACATCCAAGAGTCATACCGAAATCACTTTTTGTTAGCACGCCCCAAATGTCTGTGCTGTTCTGAATTTTGCAGATCATTTCTAACAATAAATTTCACACTGGAGTGCCACAACAGAATTGCCCCAGTTCAGAAATTCAAGTCTTGTACATTCCTGATTATGCATAGATCTCTACTGGGAGGTTTCACACTTAGTACCAAACATTGCACACATCCCAAGCACAGGCGATTAAGCCATCAAAAAGGAGACAGTCTTGACCAGCATGTCCCCTTTTTTCACCCTAACGTGAGGAGGAGCTCCTGAGAAGGAGAACCTGGAGTTGATTCCTAGGGCTTGTAATACACGACATTTGCATCACAATTCTGAACTGTCGTTGAATTGCTAAATTATCTATGTTTCCCTTGGTTTGCATTTATGTGATGGATACTATTTTGTGACATATAGTACAAACGATGAGTTTTTCTAATTTGCTCTTTTGTGCTCTCCTAAGTCAGGGATCTCCAAACTTGGCAATTTTAGACGTGTGGACTTCAACTCCCAGAATTGCCAGCTGGCTGAGGAATTATGGGAATTGAAGTCCACATGTCTTAAAATTGCTAAGTTTGTCCTAAGTGAAAGAAAGCTTACTTAAACACAGCTCATTTTCAGATTCTCCTTAAGTATGGACAGCATGGGTCAGCAGCCTTTTTCCAGTACTGCTGTTCAACTTACTTTGAAAGTCAATTGGTTACAATTGAATTCCCTATTCCATACATAACATGTAACAGGATTTCCTCTCTATCATTATATCCTCCTTCATGTTCTGTCATTGGAGAGGTTCAGTTTGTTTACAGCAGGGGTCTTCAAACTTGGCCCTTTTATGACTTGTGGACTTCAACTCCCAGAATTCCTCAGCCAGGCATGCTGGCTGAGGAATTCTGGGAGTTGAAGTCCACAAATCATAAAAGGGCCAAGTTTGAAGACCCCTGGTTTACAGTATATGGGAGAAACCTTAAGGGAGCAAATTTAAGAAACACAACATAGTATGCCAGTGCTCTCTTATGCAAAGTAGACCACTACCTTTCTTCCCCTTCTGATATCCTCCAGAAATGTTGGATCTAATTCCAATGATTGCCAGACAACCTTGGTTAGGTTATAACGAGTTGGGTAGCAACACACATCTGGAATAAAGCTATCCTGCACAGTATTTGTTTAGGCTAGATTCTCCTCTGTGCAGAATATGCAGAGTTTAGCTCCACCAGTTTTACCCAATAGATAACAGCATTGATTTTGTTCCTAGTAGTATTCAAGGCTATTGAATAAAAGTACAGGGATGATATAAATTATATTTTTAATTTCTGTAGGCAGATCCCTAGATAGCTGGTGGGTTTTGACAAGCACATCATGAATAATGAAGCAAAGACATTTTAATCCCTTGTTTAATTCAAAAGACCCAGCATAACTGTTGGATCCAAGGAAACTACTCATGTTTTGCATCGTTCTGATGGAGTTGCCTTGTTTTATTTTTGCTCTGGGAAATTTCTGCTCTGTTGACTTATCTTCTGCACAGTCTCTCCATCACTAATTAATAAATAAAGACTCTTGCCTACATCCTGCCTGCTGTTTCTAAGGTTGCTGAATTCTCCACCTCTGTGGAACACTTTCCAAAATAAAAAAAAAGGGGGGGGGAAGAGATATTTCATTATTAGAATAATTGCAAGAGTCCACTCAGAATACACATTTATGGGAAGATCATCTTTCTTGAAGCCAAATTCAGATGAAAAGTGAACGAACGTCCTATGCAATTCAACACAGCAAGTGTTGATTCTGTTCTTTCCCTTTTTACTAATGATTTAGATTTCAGCTGGTGAATTTCATGTTGGTAACAGTTAAAGATCAAGCTTCCACGGGAGAGAAAAGGGGGCAACTACAGAGAGCACACTAAAGCATAAATGCCTGGAGAAAACATTCAGTTAAAAAAACCTCATTGTTTAAGTAAATGAGGTGGCTGAAAAGGAAAAACTGGCAGCCATGGAACTGAGGTAGTCTTCTGCAACTAGACAACCCATTCTATAAATCTAGACTTGGCCTGTGGCATGTTGGCGTATATGAATGGGCTCAGGTTAGGAAAGACCGATAAAAAGTACTAGCCCATCAAAGAGGGGAAAAAAGAGGTAGCCATAGGAAAATATAAAAAGATGACTATAAATTTAGAGGCTGCAAGTAAAGCTAATACATTTGCCCAACTTGCTAACCGTGCTTAGTTTGACCTTGTTTAATTTCTGCTTAGCCTACCATGCAAATTCAACTCATTGGGTTAACTTATGTTCAGTGAATTCTGCAAAGATAAAAAATGTTAATAACCATCTGAAGTCCTTTTCTTCAGTGTATTTGTAGGATCTTCCAGATCAAAGAAACATTCAGCTTTATCTTTCAGTTTTTCTGCCTTGAAACCACGGAACCTAAACTGTCACATTAAAGTGAAGAGTGTCCACTCTAGATGGTAAGCTCAATGCCTTGGAGCAGGAGTGGGAGCAGAGATCCTTTAACACACACACACACACACACACACACACACACACACAGAGAGACACATACAAATATATAAATTGTGGCACAAGAATAAGCCCCAAGCCAAATAGTGCAAGTAGAATTATGATCTCAAACATCCTGTGAAATAAAACAACATGGAAACTTATTTTTATCAGTTAGCAAATGATAAATCATTTTCTCCACTGAAGAGGAAGACATTTCCTAAAATGTAAGTGTGGATTTTATTTTTGCTAGTAATGGAGGCTACTCCTTCTCTTACTGGATATATTTCATCTTATTTATGACAAGTGGCAATCACTGGCATTAACCTTATTATTTCAGTTCTCCTAACCATGGCATGAACCAATGGCTATCCTATCTCTTTTGAGAAACCTTCAGTGATGGAGCACCCACAATTTCTGGAGGCAAGTCGTCAACACTGATTAATTGTTCTGTCAGGAAATTTCTCCTTAGTTCTAGGTTGCTTCTCTCTTTGATTAATTTCTATCCACTGCTTCTTGTCTTGCCTTCAGGTGCTTTGTAGAATAGCTTGACTTCCTCTTCTTTGTGGCAACCCCTGAGATATTGGAACACTGCTACCATGTCACCCCTAGTCCTTCTCTTCATTGGAGTAGACATACCCACCTCCTCCAATTGTTCTTTGTATATTTTAGCTTCCATCCCCTAATCACTAAACTATCCTGTATGTTCCATATGCTTGTTTGAAGTCTGGAGATTTGATAGTTTATGTGGCAACATTGCCAAGCACCTTTAGTGTTACTGAAATTAGAAAAAAATAACTAGAAAATAATGAATAAGCACACCATCCTCCCACATGTGAACAATGAAAAACAGGACTTGTGGATCAAGTGTGTGAAAGCAGTTTTTATAGGGGATTATTAGGACAAGCAGAGGTTGGAAACTGAACTAATAAAATCAATTTAGACTAAAAAATTACGGATCTCTCCCTCTTTTCAGCTTCTCCCCTGTCCACATATATTGCCTCTATCCTCTGAATCAACCCAATTTGTTAGATATTTCATTTTTATATACCAGCAGGGATTGAAATGATTTGATTTTGATATGGATTTTTATTTTTGCCTCAGCCTTAGGGCTTTGGGCTTTTTGCTGAAGGTTTTTAGCTTCCGTGACATGTTTACCTTTTTCTTTATTATTTTAGAATTGTTTGTGCCAGTCTTCAGAATTAAGTTTACAGCATAGCTCATCTATTCCTTTTCCTTCTACTTTCATCCTCTCCATTATCTTGTTGCAGGAAATCATCCTTAAGCAGTTTATTTCAGTCACAGCACTCTGAATCTTAGATTGATTTTATTTGTCATCCTATGTTTAACAAGTAAGCAAGTTTCAGTCGATCCGTGCTATATGAGAATACTCCTTCTCACCCTTATGTTTGTGAAGAAGTTAATCTTTGACATTTAATTATTCTTTGGGATTCGCAATACTTCATGTAACCTGATTGATATCAAACTACACAATTCGATTCTTTAGATGACCAATGAAAAAACAAACACAGATCTTTGTATCTTTTTTAATCTGCTTGGCTTGCAACAAAGGAGAGTTTCTAGCTGCTGTGTAGCACTGCCTGCAAGCTCTATTTTTCTTAAACACCAATATTACAGAATATTTATTTGATCCTTATCAAATCTGCGTGCCGCCAAGTCTTCTAGAGTCATGGCAGCTTACAACAGCAGACTTAAATACAGTATCAAGTGACACAATAAATCAAAGGAATACAATGCAGACCACCACAGGAACGTTATAGCTAATAAATAACACAAGAGAAAAGATGACAAATAGTCATTCCCTGATGACCCTTTAAGACAGTTTAATCTTTTAACATTCCTGACTACCATAGAGAGGCTGGTCCAAATTCTAAAGGGTGGTTATTCTTGAATGTAGCCACCACAGAGGCAAAGCACAGCCTTCTATTTCTCTGCTCACCTCATAAAAATAAGGCAGCTTCTTCTCTAAGAGTCATGTCTTTATAGTTGTCTAAAAATATGGTAAGGGGTGTTTCATCTGGATACCTGGGGGTAAACTGTTCCACAGGAAGGGGGCGATCACCAAGAAGGCTGGAACCCAAGGTTCCTGAAGAGGACATTGGTGTTAAGACCTTCAGCAAATCCCCTCTCCCTATCACTAGATAGTAGCTATTTAATAGCTAATAGGAACTACTAGCTAATTAATAACTCTGGCCTAAATCCTGGTGATAGCTAGTGATAGCCATCAAAATGTTTGATTGGAGAGGGAAACACCCAGTGGTTTATGAGTTGAAACCACAAAGAAGAAGGTTGCTTGCTGATGATATATTTAATCCATCGCAGGGAAGCAGCGTGACTGCCACTGCCTCTCTAGACACGCTGTATTGAAAGAGTCCAGAGATAAGGAATAGGATGGCCACATGTTCTATTTTTAGAGGACAGTCCTCAATGTAAAGGGCTGCCAGAGGACAGGCATCCATTTGAAGAAATCCAGTCCATATCCAGTTAAGATTAATGAATCATGAAAGGGGAGCGTAGAAGTCTTGAAGATGCTCATCAACAGGTAGTAGAGAAAGAGGTCCCAGCATCAAGATGTAGCAATAGCAATAGCATTCAGACTTATATACGGCTTCACAGTGCTTTACAGAGTCAGCATATTGCGCCCAACAATCTGGGCCCTCATTTTACCAACCTCGGAAGGATGGAAGGATGGGTCAACCTTGAGCCGGTGGGAATTGAACTGCTGGCATTCGGCAGAATTAGCCTGCAATACTGCATTCTAACCACTGCGCCACCACAGCTGTACCCTAAAAGGTGACTTAAGAGCCATTTCCTCCTGATTCCCTTTCCATAATAAGATGGAAGCGGGCCTGCAGTCCCCCATCAAAGTTATAGGCAGTTTCACCATGGGATGCCAACTACAACTTCTCTGCCTGAATTTTCCCATAATTAATTGCTCAGTGCTACACAAAACATAGCTGAACTAATAGATGTCCAATTTTGGAAAAAGTCCAACATAATAAAGTACAGGATCATGCACTATGTATTGTGAGTGTTTGTGCTATCTCCAGGCCATGAACATTACAGGTAGTCCTTGACTTACAATCATTCGTTTAGTGACAAGTCAAAGTTATATTGGCACTGAAAAAAGTAACTTATGACAGTTTTTCATACTTACAACTGTTGCAGCATTCCCACGGTCACGTGATCAAAATTTGAATGCTTGGCAACTGGCATGTATTTATGACAGTTGCAGTGTCCCAGGGTCATGTGATTCCCTTTTGACGTCTTCTGACAAGCAAGCTCAATGGGGAAGCCAGATTCACTTAACCACCGTGTTACTAACTTAACAACTGCAGTGATTCACTTAAAAACTGTGTAGGAAAGGTTGTAAAATGGGGCAAAACTCATTTAACTATCTCGCTTAGCAACAAAAAATTTGGGCTCAATTGTGATCATAAGTCGAGGACTACCTGTATATGCAAAGTAAGTTTAAAATTGCAAAAATGCAATCAGGTTTAAAAATCCTCCTCCTCTCTTTGAAGTCCTTCGGAGGTCCAAAAGGATCTGCTTGCAATTTGGAGGTCTAGAGCCACATCTGTTGGACTAGTTTTAGCTTATTAAATAAGTCAGTTTTTTTAGCAAATAGTTCCTTTGCCAAATCTACCCGCACGCCTACTTAGAGAACTTTCATCCTGTGAGCTGCCATTCAAAAAGAATGTTTCTAAAAGAAAATAGTAGGTCAGGTGCAGAACTTAATTTTAATTTTTGGTGCATTATAACCCTGAGATGCCACTTGGGGGGCAACTTGTTCTGCAGGAAATTTAACATGAGCAATTAGCTTAATAAGACCCAGGGCCGTTAATTGGCTAGAATAGGGAATGTGAAGATTAATTAGGAGCTTTTCTGCAGTGTTTCAAGCATTTTTGAAGGGGAGGAAATCTTTTGAGAGAAAGCAAACTGTATTAGAGCATTTTTGTAAGGCACTGCCAGTCAACTAACTGAATGGAATATAAAATTGTGGGGAAAGAAATAATAAACAATAACAGATGAGATCAAAGGGATTATGTGGGTTTTGCAAAGGACTTTTTCTGCCCAGGCTTAGAACTAAAATTGGATTTGCTTGTTTTTGGAAAGAGAAGACCCAAACATACTTTGGGGAGAAGAAAGAACCTTCTCTCCCCCCCCCCCGGTGCAGAACTTTCCCCAGAAACCCACTGTGAAATGAGGCCAAGATGAGGCTCCCTCCTCATCAACTTCAGCCTTGTTACTCTTCCTCTCCCTCCCTCTTGTAGGCCAGAGGAGTCCCAGACTGCTGGATGCTCTGGCTCCTGGCTGGGGTCACGCCTGGATCTGTGGTTCGGCCAGCAGCTCTCAGGAGATGGAGGAAACTGAGGTGACCAACAGCTCTTTCCTCCGCATGCCTTGAGTCCAGGGGGGGCACTTCACCCCTTGCTTGGGTCCTTCCTTCCTTCCTTCTTTCCTTCCTTCCTCCCTTCTCTATCTCCTTCCTTCCTTCCTTCCTTCCTTCCTTCTCTATCTCCTTCCTTCCTCCATTTATCTCCTTCTTTCCTTTCTTCCACCCTCCCATTTATCTTTCCTTCCTTCTCTATCTCCTTCCTTCTTCTCTCATTTATCTCCTTCCTTCTCTATCTCCTTCCTTCCTGCCTTCCTTCTCTATCTCCTTCCTTCCTCCATTTATCTCCTTCTTTCCTTCTTTCCTTCCTTCTTCCCTCCCACCCTGATTTATCTCCTCCCTTCCTCCCTTCTCTATCGCCTCCCTTCCTCCCTCATTTATCTCCTTCTTTCTTTCTTCCACCCTCCCATTTATCTCCTTCTTTCCTTCCTTCTCTATCTCCTTCCTTCTTCTCTCATTTATCTCCTTCCTTCCTTCTCTATCTCCTTCCTTCCTGCCTTCCTTCTCTATCTCCTTCCTCTCATTTATTTCCTTCCTTCCCTATCTCCGTCTTTCCTCCCTCATTTATCTCTCTCCTTCCTTCCTTCCTTCCTTCCTTCCTTCCTTCCTTCCTTCCTTCCTCCTCTCGGAACCTCCTTTGGCACCGTCGCCGTCTTCCCTGGCAGCGACTCCCTGCTCCCGCCCCGAGGAAGGCGAGGGATAAAACCCCCCGCGTTGGAGCAGCGGCACTAGCCGGCGACCGCCGCCACCGCCGCGCGCTTCCCGCTTTTCCAGCGGTTCGGAAAGACCGGCTTCTTTGCCTCGCTTTTGGTGGCCGCCGCTTCTCTCACTCCACTTTGGTCGGACGGAGCACCTGCTCAACCGAAGGTCCGAGGCTGTAAAAAGTAGCCTGTATTGCGGGAGGGAGGGGGGAGGGAGACCCGGAGCGGGGAAATGGGTAGGAGGCTGAATCGGCGGCCAAAAATCCTCTGGGGCACCTTCCTCCAAACCCTTGGCGGGGGACGGAGCCATTGGGCGGGGAGGATAAGGCCCGGGGTCCAGGGTGTTCTTTAATTGGGGGGGGGGGTTCTGGACCCCAATTGGAAATCTCGAGGCTGTATTTTCTCTGAACTGGAAGACGGAGATTGCGCGGCTGGGGCGGGTTCCAGTCCGCTTGCAAATCCGACCTGAATGTGTTTGTGAACGCGCGCGCGTGTGTCTGTAGCCGACTCAGGATTCGAATCGGGCGCCGCTGGAGATGCAACTAACCTCCGCCTTCCCTTTGAGAGTCGGACGCGGGGCTCCCCAGAGCTGCACTTTGGGGACAAGGAGGGAGGGCCGAAGGCAGGGGCGACACCGGTTAAATCCTCTTTCGGAAGCGCCGATGGGCATAAGAGCCCTGGAAAAGGTGCGAAGGTGCCCCGATAGCGGTAGGCTTCAGACGTGCAGGGCCCTTTTGGAAACTTCTCAGCGCTCAAACGCAGCCTCGCTCTCACGAGTTGGTAAAATGTCGGAAAAGTTATCTGCATGGCCCCCGAGGTCTCATGCACACCCAAAGGAGTCCGGAACCGTTAGAGAGGGAAGAGGGTCGTACCTTGCTCCTACAGTACTTTCTTTGCTTGTAAAGAAACCGCCTCTATGCTCTCTGCTTAGTAGCAGAGAGTTGCTAGTCCCTGTGCTTTTCCCTAGTGGTGCTTGATTCCTGCTCTACCTATGCTAAAAAAAGGAAATTCTTATATTTGTCTTTATTTTGTTATTTCCTAAGCAGACCAGAGGCGTAAGTATTGGGGCAGGGTGCAAATGTTAATAGCGACATAATCTTGGGGTGTGAGGGAACAGGTGGCTGGCAGGGTGGTGATGTTGATAGTGGAGAAATTGGGCTAGAAGCTCCTACACAACATTAAAATATGGAGCGGGAGGAAAGTGGGTGCCAATCATTAGCCTATTAAAGCAGGGGTCCCCAACCTCCGGTCCATGGACCAGTACCGGTCCATGGCACACAAACAAGCAAAGTCCCATCCGTGGGATGCAGGCAGCATACAAAACCACGCACCCTCTGGTCTGCGGAAAAACCTTTCTCCACAGAACCGGTCCCTGGTGCCCAAAAGCTTGGGGATCTCTGCTTTAGGAGTCAGAGAGAACAATCAAGTTTTCAGCTGTAAAAAAAACCTCTTCTGCAGGATAACATGTCTCATCTGCTACTCCGAAGCAGGGGATGCTAGAGGGGCCATACATTTAGGCTCTTGCCCCATAAGATTTTGTGAAACAAATTCCACATGAAGTGGCATGGAACAGAGTTTGGGGGAAGGGGTATTATAACTGCATACAGTCGATGGTGGAGGTGGTACTGGTTCCAATTTAACAATTTGATGTTAATTTGAGCATCCTATATCCTTTGCCCTTGGAACTTCATTCAAAGTGATCATTCAAAAATGATTTCATGGGTACCACAAATTACACTACATTTCATCTTAAATAGTAGAATTTTGACTAGGGAACTAGCTAGGACTGGGGAATTACCTCTTGAACTTGCGTTTGTTACAGCATTCAAGATACAGCCCTATCCCAGACTTGTACATTTCTGAAGATACATTGAAAAAAACAGTTGAGGCTGTAAATCTTGCAAGAGATGTAAACATGGAAATTTTCAGTATGTAGAAGAGTCTATCATATTTGGAAAATAATTACATTTGTATAAAACAGGTTTGGGACCATTGCCAATTAGCTGATTGTTTTGAATTATAAATTGAAATTCATGTTATGTTGGAATAAGAAAAGTTTGCCAGAGTATTCATTAATGCAATAGGAGGGTGAGAAGGGTATGATTGCCGAGATATCCTATTATTTCCCTAAGAAAAGTAAGCTGCATTATGTTAAATAGATCTTTCTTCAAGGAACATGTGCACCATGTTTAAAAACTCAAAATTAAGCACACAGGGATATTTTTCCCATGGTAATTTAAAAGTGTGTAACTTGATGCAGGTTGTGGTTATGCTTTATATTTGCAATTTATTATGTGTGGTTCATTATGGTTCTCCCTGTTGCCCATTGAAAGCAGTATAATTTAGTCCCAAATACGTAAGCAAGTTTCAGCTTGTGATAGCTTTGAAGCTAAGCAGGATTGAACCTGGTTAGTATTTGAATAGGAAATCACCAGACCAGAGAATCCATGGCCTAAACTGGAAAATCTGAGATAAGTAGGAATCAACCATGATGTGAGGGCATCTTTTGCTTAAATAAATTCATTTGTGAGCAAACTCCCTTTGGCCAAGAAGTTTAAGATATCAGTTGCTTTAATAGATCTTCTCTGAGAACAGGCTGTGACATCTGAAGCCAGGAAATAATTGCTATTTCTTATCTGTAGTCTGACAGATTGGTTAGAAAAAAGTTGGGGTTTTTTTCTAGAAGATTCTTGCAGATATGGCAATAAAAATACTGGCGAGGGGGAGGTGAGACCAGATGGTGATACACGATAAGCAACACTTTGACATGCTCAGAATAGTCTCTGCTCACACAAGGCCAGGTGATCCTGCTGGTTTTGTCCCATCCTGAGAAAGGAAATGGTCTAATGAAAGGATTGTGATGCTGAACAACTACCCACCCCACCCCCGCCATCCTTTTGCTTAAAGTTACAGCTTCCTGCAGTTACTTTTCTTGAAGGATAAAAAATATTGGAAGCCAGCAATTCTATTGAATAATGTCTAGTGTAGCCCAAAAGACAGAGAGAACATGCGTGATGATGGAAATGCCTTGAGTGAGGCTGGCCAGCTGGCAGAAGATCTACTAAGTCTTCCCAGTTCCTACAGACTGCCATATTCTTATTGCTTTCTATTTTATTTAGAAATGTTTATTGTCCTGAGTTGGGCCTTCTGAATTACTGCAGATTTGTAACACTTAAACTAATTCTTCATATCTGCATACAATTGGATTTCTCCACATCTGCACACTGTCAAATTTCAGATGTAGTAAACCTCTGAACATTTAGCTTCTGCAGTCCCAAATATAGCCTTTAATACAGAGGTCCCCAATCTTTTGGGCACCAGGGACCACTTTCGTGGAGAGAGGTTTTTCCATGGACCGGAGAATGCGTGGTTTTGTGTGCTGCCTGCATCCCACGGATGGGTCTTCGCTTGTTTGTGTGGACCGGTTGCTGGCATGCCTTGGCCCGGAACCGGTCCATGGACCGGAGGTTGGGGACCCCTGCTTTAATAGGCATACAAATATAGGTATGCTAAACTGATTCCTGGGACTGCTGTAGAAGGATACTTCCTGTACAAAATTCAGAAAACTAAGCCAGGTTGAACCTAATCAGGATTTGGAGGGAAACACTAAGACATCTGTTTGGAGTGGTCCAGGAATCAGCACTTCCCATATTCTTTTTACAGAAGCACTCTGATTAGTGTGAATCAGGGATGTGGTGAAGTCAATGCAATAACTGTTTCCAAAGCCATTTCCCATTTGTTCTAAAATTGTTCCAATTTTTAAAAAGACAAACAGGTACAGTAATTCAAGATAGGCACATTCAGATGGTTTCATGCTGATAGTATTCAAAATATATTGAGTTAGATTATAGCCTTGAACCAACTTTTGCTGATCTTAAAAAGCCAGCTAGGTGAGGTCTGATTAATGCCACTAAAAAAATCCCAGGACTGTAGGCTAGAGAACAAAAAGCAAGCTGTAAAAAGTCAATAGCAAATCACTCTCCTATTGCTGTTAACACCAAAACTATGAATGTGTCCATGAAATCATCAGAAATTGATCATGAGTCAAAAATTTGACAAGAGTTTACATTAGTCCAAACTTTTATTCTCCTACTTCTTTTCTGAAAGGAATACAATCCAGGGTACTCCCTAACACAAACAACCGTTAAAAAGACTTATTAAAAATCAGCTTGGAAAAACTTTAAAAATAAGAGTGCTCTGCCTTGAAATTGTATCTTATGCTAAAAAATTTACTCAAACTTTCAGGACTATTTATTGTACACTGTCAGATACAGTGAGCTATTAAGTTGCAGCCTTGAAGGTCTGGGGTCTTCTAATTTCATTTTATTGAAGCTTTAAGTTATCGTTATCAGATTAAAAATGATCTCATTAAAAATTTATGTTTGTGGAAGATATAAAGGCCTTTCAAGAAAAGTTGTCGTTAAGTGAAGGGAAGGTTTTAGTAAGTGAAGAAAAGAGGAACAGAAAAGACAAATGGAAAGGAGAGAAGAAAGATTAGCACAGGGATCCCCAACCCCCGATCTGTGGACCGGTACCGGGCCGCGGCATGCTAGCAACTGGTCCGCGCAAACAAGCAAAGCCCCATCCGCGAGATGCAGGCAGCACACAAAACCACGCACCCTCCGGTCCGCAGAAAAATCTCTCTCCACGGAACTGGTCCCTGGTGCCAAAAAGGTTGGGGACCTCTGGATCAGCAGGTTCCAAGTTTTAATGACCATGTTTAACACAGTAGTCAAATGACAGCCAATAAAGGTAATCCTTATTGGGGCCATAGAAGCACATTAGGTGAAATAGTTTAAAGCAAGGGTGTCAAACTGGCGGCCCTTGGGCCGGATGTGTCACGTGCAGGCCACGCCTATCCCAGCTCCACAAAGGCAAAAAACAATACGTCACATGAGGCGATTGTGTTTGACACCCATGGTTTAAAACCTATATTATTGCATAGTCTACAAAAACAACAGGTGAGTTGGAAAAGTCCCAGAATAATAGAAGGGATTGCTGAAGATGGAAATGCCATTTTTTTTTCTCCATGAAAAATGGAAGGCATCAGAGCAAGCCTTCTCATCTACTGGTACTACCCATTCCATCTTTTAGGATATTATAATCTCAAATGGTGTAGGGCAGTGGTGGCGAACCTATGGCACGGGTGCCACAGGCGGCACTCAGAGCCCTCTTTGTGGGCACGCATGCCATGCCCCAGAGATGGCAACCGTCCCTCTTCAACCAGCCGCCCGAGGTCCCACGTGGCCAGATGCATCCCGGCACAGCTGGTTTCTCTCCCCCTGTCCCGTCCCTCCTGACCTCACATGCTCTCCTTTTCCCGGGCACGACCCACTGCATCGCCTCCTCACCTGTCGGCCAGCTGTCCAGCTCAGAGGTGGCTTCTCTGAACTGCTGGTGGTGGGCTGTGGAGCCCCAGAGTATGCTGGTTGAGGAACCGGCAGGCTGTGGCTGCTGACGGACACCGGCGGCCCCCATGTGCTTGCTGGTCTCTGTGTGCGGGGGCCGATGGTGTCAGGCAGCAGCTGCCCTGCCTCACCTTGCCCCGCAGCAATGGTATCCCTGCCTCGCCTCGACTCACCCTGCAGGATGAGCCTCCTGCCCACCGCCCCACCTGCCAGAGACCCCCTGGATCTCCCCCAGCCCTGCCCACAGGTGTCCTTCCCCACAAGCAACATCGAGGTGACCACGCCCACTTTGGCCACACCCACCCAGTCTGCCATGACCACAACAGCCATGCCCACCCAGTGGGCCACGTCCCACCTGGCACCCGGCGATAAATAAGTGGGTTTTGGGTTGCAATTTGGGCACTCGGTCTCTAAAAGGTTCGCCGTCACTGGTGTAGGGTTTCCTACCTGAGCAGGGTGTTGAACTAGAAGACTTCCAAGGTCCCTTCCAACTCCGTTATTCTGTTATATGTGGTGTGTATATTATGCACCTGTACACTTTTTCTTAACAACAGTATTGTACTGAGCTTTAAAGGCCCTGCAATTAAATTTCCTGAAATAACATTACATATGAAGTATATATGGAGGATATAACAATTATATACTAACCCATATAGGGAAAAAATCTGAATCTGTTATATAATAAATGTTATTCTAAAAAGGAATGTAAAAAATGTAGGCTCACTAAAATAAAAAGGGATTAATATGAATGCACATGCAGACTCTGAATGGCTCAAATAATATAGGTAAAGGGATTCTTAACTTCTATCCCTTGCCCCCAAAAGGGATCCTGCTTGATCCAACAGTCAAGCTGTTCTTCATCATGTAATTTGAAGTATTTTGGGTTCAGCAAAATCTCTTGCCAGCTTGTCCAAGCCTCATTAAGAGTTGGGGCCCCTTCAGAATCAACTCTCTTGCTGGGAAGTATTTTTCACCACCAGAGTTTGTGGCGATGATAGGACTGAGTACTGTAGAAAGGACCCTCTTCTTTAGATGTTGTAAAGTTAACCAGAGGCAGAGCTCATAATTTCACCATCTTTGCAGGATCATTAAGAAATTGGTATGGTTCAAACAAATCCTTGCCCCCACAGTGCCTATATTTTCTTTCTCTCTCATTAGAATTCACAAAACAGATGTTGGTTTTGGCTAATTTTAGTGATTCCTTTGTAGGTGGGACCAATTCACTGCTGCATCATGGCTTAAATTATGCATAAACTGACACAGTGTTGCTGACTACCATTGCAGCAGCAGAGCTGGTGATGAAGAAGTTGCTGATTGCCTCCACACCTCTATTATGTCTAAAGGTGTCTTTAAAAAAAAATACAGGGGCTTTTATAATACTAATTTAATCAGAACTACTTTCTTTAGGGAGAATCATGCCCCCAAAAAAGGGAGAACAAAGCCACAGGACTGTAAAAGTATTCATGACAAAGAAGATCCACATTGTGACTCCAATTACTTTGGTTATAATTCTTCTTATCGTTTCCTTTCAGACAAAATATGTTCCGAAATAGCTCAGGCAGTGCTCTCTGTACATAGGCATTATCTCCCGGGCAATTGTCCTTGATCAAAAGGACTTGTCCTTAAATAAAACAACAGGTCTTAATAGCTTTATTAAGATCATAATTATATTAGAAAATACTAATACAGACTAAAAAAGGATAAAAAAAGATGCAGGAAAAAGAAAAGGAAACAATAAAAAATATAAAAAAGAAAGAAAAGTATATAATAAGGAAAAAAGAAAATATATAAAAAAGTAACAGCCAGCTCTCATCAGAAGTATAAACAATTTTAGTGACTTATCTCCTCTTAAAACACAACAAATAATTTATTTCCATATCACATCTCTTAACTATAAACAAATCTATAAACCACCGTCATTTCAGTCCTGGTGTCATCAAAAGTCCATTAAGGGTTATAAGAAATAACAATGTATTTATGTTAACCTTTATCAAATAAACTAACTTTTTATTCCTTCCTTTTACTTCTAACAATCTTAAACTTTACACCATTTAAATAAGGAGAACTTGATTTCTTCAGTTCTTTTCAATTTTCCCCCCTTTGTTCTAGCTCACGAGTTTCTTCAAAATTTCAACAAGCCTGCTTGGAAATCCAATATAGGAAAATTACCCAGGTCCCTGTTTGTATATCCAGGTTTATTGTTTGTATGTCCTTGATTCTGTTTCTTTTATATTTGAGTGTAACATCTTTTTCCATGCCATTCATTTGGCTTGCGTTTGTGCATCCACATTCAATGAAGTCTCAATCTTGTCAGGTAACACAACTCCTTTTAGACACCTTGTCTTCATAGAGGCAGATGTTTCTATTGACACTATTAATATTAATATCTCATTTTTCAAAAAATATCCTTCAATATGTCCGACTTTGAATATTTTGCTCCATTCTGTCATTGTAAGGAGGGAAACTCACATAGTGCTGTGAAACTTGTCAATATGAAGATTTCTAATAGTTGAAAAACAGTTAACCAGCAATTTCGGAAAGTGGTTAGAATCAGAATTATGCGAATTAGTGTCCTTTCAAAGATGCTGACTATAGTGGTTTGAGGAAGATTCCTTCCACTTTTCACGGAAAAGTCTTCAGTCTGCCATTTCTTCCTCCACGCTGTAAACCTCTGTGCACCATAGCCAACTTCATTAGAGGTAGGGGTGTACAATCCTGAGTGAGAAGCTTAATCTATACCAGGGGTAGGCAACCTCGGCTCTTTTATGACTCATAGCTGACTCAGGAATTCTGGGAGTTGAAGTCCATGAGTTCATAAAAGAGCCGAGGTTGCCTACCCCTGATCTATACTGTGATTGGTGGGGAAGAACATGCCCAGAGAGTGCTGAATTGCAGAAGGTACAGAAGAGATGTTTACAAAATTGACTGTGGTCATTGGCAACACAGCTGTTGATTGTCACACACATGTAGTTTATGGTAATGGACTTTGGCTCTGTTCAGTCTAAATTAAATCTCTTGATTAATTCTAGTTCAGCTATTTTCAGCTTATAATTCTTTGCAATTCAGTGTCAGAGGAGTTTAGAAAAAAGGAAGTGTTCCATTCACAGGGCTGTTGCCATTTCTGATATCATATTTATTATTTTGCACAGGGACTGCCTATGAAAGAAACAGTGAACTACATCACATTAGAAGAAGAGTGGACATATAAATCCAGATCTTAGGGGTAACATTCTTATAGTGTTCCTAGAATAAATAAGGGGTCAGAATTGGTATTTGTCAGAGAAAACTCATGATGCAGTTAGGTGGTGATTTGAGACTCTGTTTCAAATACTGCAGTGGATAGCTGCATCTTAGTCCTCTGTGCTCATCTAGTCTCTGTTCTGGCCACACAATGGAGGAAGAGGTGAGTTGTCCAATTATTTCCTATATAGGAGATTGGAGCAACTAGCACCTCTCTTTCAGCACTGCAACATTAATTTGCTGCGCAAAATAATGCCATACTGTCACTGAATGCTTGGTGAGCATGAATCTACTAATCCAAACCAGAAATCGCCATCTCTCTTTCATGAAAAACATGCTCTGAAGACTTTATTCTTCAACTTGGGCACTGATAGACCCATATCTTTAAAATAAATGTCAACCAGAGCTATATCCCATCTTTGTGGGAATAGTCCTAGAACTATAAGTTGAACTAGCAGAATGGTGATTTTTCTAACTTTGTGTGCAGCATATGTTCCAACCCCTCTAGTACTTTAGTGGTGAGGATGGAGAGCATCTGGTAGTTTGGCTTAAGATACTTAATGACAAATGGCCCTTTTGCCAAATAGAAGACCCGTCCAAGGACACCTGCCAGGATCGGCGTGTGTTTTCTTAACAGAGGAGACTTATGAACAAAGCCGATGGTCCCAGAGATTCTGCAAAAGTTAAAACAGTGTCATAAGGGATGGGCATGAACCAGTTTGTGTACAGTATTACAACTGAAAAATAGTTTACTCAGTTACAGGTAATCCTCAACTTACAACAACAATTGAGTTCAAAATTTTCATTGCTAAGCAAGGCGATTGTTAAGTGAGCTGTGCTTCATTTTACAACCTTTTTGCTGCAGTTGTTAAGTGAATCACTGCAGCTATTAAGTGAGTCATGAGGTTCCCCCACTGACTTCATTTGTCAGGAGCCATCTGGGAAGGTTGCAGATGGTGATTACATGATGACCCAAAGACAAGTGCTCAAATTTTGATCACATGACCATGAGGATGCTGCAATGCTTAAAAGGTTGAAAAGTGGTCATAGGTTACTTTTTTCAGTGCTGTTGGTCACTGAATGTTTGTAAGTTGAGGACTATCTTTAGTCCATTGAACTGCACTACCTGCTACAACAGGGGTCCTCAACCCCCAGTCCGTGGACCAGTACCAGGCTGCGGCACGCCAGCAACCGGTCCACACAAAAAAGCAAAGCCCCATCCACGAGATGCAGGCAGCACACAAAACCACGCCGCCTCCAGTCCACAGAAAAGCCTCTCCACGGAACCGGTCCCTGGTGCCCAAAAGGTTGGGGACCTCTGTGCTACAATGATGGTCCCTTTCTAAGCAGTAATAATAGTTCTGCCTTTCTCCACACATTGATCCTGGCTTGCTTTAAAGCAACTTAATCTTTTTGGATACTTTGCAAATGTCTTTATTATATTTCATAAACAAATATTAAAATACAAAGTAATATAAAGGTGAGAAAAGAGGAGGGGAATAACAGGACAGATTAAAAAGTGACACAGGAATACATCGAGCAAATATAAAACAAAAGCGACCTCCAACATTTTTCAGTTTAAAAATAATACAACATAACAACTTCTCTCTATTTAAATGACTATTTAATATTTAAACTAGCTTAAAATACCAATGACACTCTAAAAAACTAATATTCATGTTACAGCCTTCTCCTAATTTTAACTTATAATAAATTGTCAAATATGAATAGCCATGTATTTAAAAATCTCTAATCTTAACTCTAACCACATTATTTCCATATTCAGATCAAATTTAATCCTCAAGTCCCAAAGTCAAAAGTTGATTTTTTTTTTATAAAATATCTTTTTGAAATAGAGTTATTCTTTGATAGCTCTGCTGGTCTTTGTCGCCTCTTCTCCTTCAGATAAAACTAGTTCAAGAGCAGAACTGCATTACAAACGAGCCAAACACATTTTAACATAGAAGGGATTGCAAATCCAGTCCAGTACCCATTTGTGGTTCAATGGACTAATTGAGTAAACCATGGTTTAAACTGAGAGCCAGTTTGGTCTGGTATTTAAGGCACCAGGCTAGAAACCAGGAGACTTGTGATTTCTCCAACTTTCTCCAAGTGGGGGACTTTGGACCGGTCACTTTCTCTCAGCCCAACCCACCTCACAGGGTTGTTGTCATGGGGGAAATAGGAGGAGGAAGGTGTGTTGAATATGTTTGCTGCCTTAGGTTATTTGTAAAAATAATAAAGGCGGGATATAAATAAATAACCAGATAGATAGATAGATAGATAGATAGATAGATAGATAGATAGATAGATAGATAGATAGATAGATAGATAGATAGATAGATAGATAGATAGATAGATAGATGGATGGATGGATGGATGGATGGATGGATGGATGGATGGATGGATGGATGGATGGATGGATGGATGGATGGATGGATGGATGGATGGATGGATGGATGGATGGATGGATGGATGGATGGACAAGAGGGAGATAATTAGTTAGATGAGAGAGGGGGAGAGAGAGAGAGCCAAATAGTTCCAGGAGTATCTTAATAAGTCCAGTTTCCCTTTCACTCAGTTTAATGTGCAATGGACTGGTTGAAGAATCTGCCTTGGAGTGCAATTCTCATTCAGTGCACTATTTAGTGAACAAGGCAATAATTATGTAGGAGATTGTATCCAGTCTCCCATGAGAGCAACAAAAAATTGGAACTCACCAACTGCTCAGATTCTTCTATCCTTCCCCCGCCAAGTTCATCTACACTATCTTTTGAGTTTTATTCCGCTTAATTTATTTCTTATTTCTTATTGAAGCTAACCCACTCCCTTGTGGAGGCATGCTATGAACAATATTCTTATTGTCCCAGGTGAAGATTGTGAGCATTGTAATATTTATTTTGCAAGACGATTTGGCTATTTCAGTACCAGCTCTGGATCTATCTTGACACTTAAGGTTCATTTAACAAAAGGGGAACTTTGGTTTTACTAGAAAAATCACTTCTCATAGTATAATTAATAGTATATTGATTCCAGAAGATGGAGAAGCTATCTTTTAACCATGTCTTCTACCCTGTTTATAGAAAGAGGTTATTTCAGTAATCTGTTGTGAATTGAACAGGAGTAAGTAAGTTTTCACTCCACTCCAGCTAAGAAGATACTAAGTTGTTACCTAAAGACAACCCTCTTCATCTGAGGCAGTGATGTGACAGACGTCTTGCTTATCTTTAAAACTGAAGAGTTTGAAAGGTCACACATTTGAAAGGTCACAATTTAGAGAAGAAATACAATCTCTGTTTGCAAAACATCTAAATCCCAGGCACTTCCAGGTAAGGGTTGAAAAGGCTGAATGGATGCTGCTGCCAATTGGAGTAGAAAATCATCTTAGGTCAAACAATAATCTGATACATCTCATGATGAGGCCTTTTATACCAATAGGGAGGTGTTGTTTTTAAGCTTCATTGGCTTCTTGACAAAGATCATCGAAGTACTTTACAGAGAGGCAGTACGGGGCACATATTACATGTGTTCCATGGGTGGCATGCTAAAAATCTATTCTGGAAAATAAGTAAGGCAAGAATAAAATTAAATTTCACCTTTATTAAAGTTCAATTTTAATTTACATATTTATACCGGCAACTCTTCAAATTTTTGCCCTGCTGGGTATGCATTGCTTGTTTTTAACTGCAGAAAATAAAATTGCTTGTGTGTGTGTGTGTGTGTGTGTGTGTGTGTGTGTATTATTGATTTTCTCATTTTACAATCAAATATTTAAAACGCAACGTGTTGTCTGGGTCAATCAATAATTCAGTGACATACATAAATCTTTAGTGTAAGTCTAATATTACAACATCAAGTATCTCCTCTCTTTTTCCTGTAGGACCTGTTTTCCCATATTGGGCAAATACAATTCTTATTATTATCAACTAAATAAAAACATCTTTGTTGCATTTATCAATAATTTCAGTTTCTAACCAATTGCATTTGCACTTAATATTCTTGTATTCAATCAATGTCCTGTTACTGTTTTTTTTTTAAGGTTTTGGTTTCCCATCAATATTCAAAATAACACTATTATTTATGATTTCCAAGTACATTATGTTTAGGTGACCAAAAGCTTCCCTTATTCCAACTTCCTCCTTTTTCCCTTCTCATACCAAAATCTAATATTCTAATTACATATCTTATCTATCTAATTATAATACTTTAATTTCTAAAAATTGTCTATTTTCCATCATGTTCAACCATCTAATTAGTAATATAGTATCCCATCTAATAAATCAAAGCCACTATTTTCTTCAGCCTTACTTTAGCTTTCTTCCTTTTTCAGCTAACCTTCCATGTCAGTGGAAGTCATCAAATAGTTCTCCCTCTATTTTTATATATATTGTTTGGAATAAGAAAGACCATTTGGTTGGAACTTTTTTGGAAGAACAAGCCCATTGGTATTCATTAAACCGCCGCCCTGTTACTCCAATTTCCCACAGTTGTCCTAACAGTTTTATCTTCCATTCAATCTGTTCTTCCTTTTCCTCGAATATATTCTGCTTTCTTAATTTGTAAAAAGCCTTTTCCATTTTCAGTGTTGTCACTCCATTTTCTGATTCTTCAGTTGTCTGGGTCTGTTGGTCAGTTAAGCCCTCCATCTTAGAGTTTGGTTGTTCCATTTTTCCTTTTATTTTCTATGTTAATTCTTTATTTGTAATCATGATCTGGGTTTGTACATTTAGATTAGAAAATTGTTCCTTTGTGTTGTTTCTTATTTTATCACAAGCTGAGAGAATAGTCTCATGTATTGATTTCAACACGGAGAGAATTTTTTCCTGATCTTCATCCATATTTTCTTGGTGGTGTGTTAAATTGAAGACTGTAGGGTCAAGTGTTAGAGATAATTTTTTGCCTTTTATAGCTGAGTATGGGGCATCTATTTCACTTTTTATAGGTGGTCTTTATAATAGAGATTGTTCATCAAATGAAAATTTATAATCCAAAGTATTCCATCATCTCGTGTAATAATGTGTGCTTCACATTTAGGTGCCTCTTAATTAGTCTTTGCTGACTTCGTTGTGTCTTGGCCTCTTCCTCCTCTGCATAAAGTAGGACTAAAGTTAAGCTGTTGCAGAATTGTTGTTAGGATGAAAATAATAGGATAAACAGTGTACTGCATGTAGGAATCCAATGGGAAACTGATCCAAGAAAAAAAAAAGATTTTGTTTCTCAGTTCTGACTGTCAGACCACAGCTGAAAGGCTGGTGTTAGAAGTATTACAAAAGGATGTGTATGGACAGAAGTGCTGAGAGTGGTCTACCTGTCATTGGCATCTCACGTTTGAGATCCAAAGGCCCAGGCAACCTTGGAACAACCCCGGGGATTGTGTGATTGTTAATTCCAGGTGATTGTGATGTGATTGTTAATTCCAGGATCAATGGACTTTTTTGAAGGACTAGGCAGCTTCCTTCATTTCAGTTGGAAATTAATTTGTGAGTCAGTCAATCAGAGCAGTTATTTTACCTTTATGGCTCAAAATTTGCATGGAAGTTTGAAAAAAAAAGATCTTTGCCAATTTAGAGCTTTTAAATCAAAATGATGAAAGTCACCCTGTGCCGGTATGTTCCGAGCTGTGCCCGTTTTGTGTATGCTTGGACATCCCAGTGCACGTACAAAAAGGGTGAATCTTGTGTCTCAAAGAGTGTGATGCTGCTCTTCTCTCTTGGCTGCCCTGTGGATGCCTCTGGAAAGGAATGGACTGAGTAGCAGAGCCATTTTAACATTCCCGGTATTTGTTAATGTATTTTCTTCTAAGGATTATTTAGATTTCAGTCTCTGTTCTTGAAGAGAGAATAAAGCAAAAAAAAAAATTTTTTAGCATGGCATGCAACAAGAAGAAATGGGAAAGAAAGAAATTATAACTTCACACAAATAGACTCTTACAGTTGGGAAATATTTTTTTTATTTTGATATTTTGACTATAATTGAATTTTAAAGAATGAAAGCAAAGGCATTTCTGAAATAAATCCTTCCTGGACAAGAAAGAATACTGTTCATGTTAGAAGTCCCATTGAATTAATGTGGGCTGATTTTTGCAGTAGCAGCAAATATAGTGGATCACTTCTGATGGGCAAGGAAATATTTAACAACAGAATGGGCAGTAAACGTTAAAAAATAAATGAGGAGAACAAATTCAGCTACAGATGACATGAGGAAAAAATGATCCTAAAGGACTGAAATGGAAGAATTTGTTGTATAGCAAAAGAGGGAAAAATGCAGGAAAATTACAGAAAGCAATGTGAGAGAATAGAATAGAATAGAATAGAATAGAATAGAATAGAATAGAATAGAATAGAATAGAATAGAATAGAATAGAATCTGGAAGGGACCTTGGAGGCCTTCTAGTCCAGCCCCCTGCTCAAGCAGGAGAACCTATACCATTTCAGACAAGTGACTGCCTAGTCTCTTCTTAAAAACCTCCAGTGATGGAGCACCCACAATTTCTGAAGGCAAGCTGTTCCACTGGTTAATTGTCCTCACTGTTAGGAAGTTTCTTCTTAATTCCAGGTTGCTTCTCTCTTTGGTCAGTTTCCAACCATTGTTTCTTGTCTTGTCCTCTGGTGCTTTGGAGAATAGTTGACGCCCTCTTCTTTGTAGCAGCCCCACAAATACTGAAATACTGCTATCATATTGCCCCTGTTTCTTCTTTTCTTTAGACTAGCCAAACCCAAGTCCTGAAGCTGTTCTTCGTATGTTTTAGTCTCCAGGCCTTTGATCATTTTAGTTGCTCTTCTCTGAACTTTTTCCAAGGTCTCAACATCTTTTTTGTAGTATGGTGACCAACATTGGTTGCAGTATTCCAGGTGTGGTCTCACTAGGATTTTATAAAGCGGTACTAATACTTCGCATGATCTTGATTCTATGCCTCTGTTTATACAACCCAGGATTATATTAGCTTTTTTGGCTGCTGCTGCGCACTGCTGGCTCATAGTCAAATGATCATCCACTAGGACTCCAAGTCCCTCTCACAGTTGCTGTTTTTGAACCAGTTCTTGCCTAATCTGTACTTAAGCCTTTGATTTTTCCTGCCTAAATGTAAAACTTTGCTTTTCTCCACATTAAAACTCATTTTGCTGGATAGGGCCCATTCTTCAAGTTTGTTCAATAATTATTTCATCTGCCAATAATCTGACTTTGACATGAGAGCTAATTTGAAGAGGCCCTTCTCAGATAATTTGCATTCCTTTCCTTCTTTCTTTCCCTTAATTCTAGCTATTTGCTCTTAGCCTTTAAATTTCTCCCCATCTGGAGATAACTTGATTCTCCCCACAAGATTTATTCAGCCCACTTGGAGTTCATTTTCAAGCCATTGGAAAACTTGTACCAACTCAAATTGATGAGGATTCTAGTTATACAAGCACTATAATCCAATTTCACCTGTAGAAGACACAACATTTGTTTAGACAAAGATTGCTCTGGCAACAATGATTTCCTTTTTATTTGCAAATCCTCCTTCCTGGAGCTCTTCTGTGCAATTGCTGAGTGCCTCCTCCCTTGCCTGCTTCTATCCAGCTGCCCCTATGTAATATTGATGTCCTGTGCTTATGGCTGGCGCCATCTTCTACAGAGCAACATCAGAGACAGTGCCGGTCATAAGGTGTGGACATCGATATTACATAGGGGCAGCTGGGTAGAGGTGAGAATAGCATGGAGCTTTTAAGAAGGAGCCGGCAAAGAATGAAGTTGATGCCAATTGACATGACAGAAAACTGAAATGTGGAGCAAGAAATTAGCGATTATTCCAAAGGTTTATGTGACCTAATGACTTTAAGTCTCTGGATGGCTTAACAGCAATGCAGCCTCCCCATCTTAAAAAAAAAACTGATAAAAAACCATTATTAAAGATATAACTAAAAATGCAAAGACTCAGAAGGGGGCTTGCTCCTGTTCCACTGATAATTTGTAGGATCTGCTATGGAGAAAGTACCAGTCCTTGAGCCCAAATGCCTCCTTGGCTGAACTCACAAAAGGCACCTGAGAGTGAGCATTCATAGGGAGCTTTTAAATCGTGTAATATTTCAAGCATCACCGGAAGCATCTTGAATTTGATACAAAAAGCAACTGTTTCATGGGGGGGGGAGAGAATGTGTGATTTTAGGCACCACTCACCATATTTTGGGCCAGCTGCAATTTTTGCATCAAGTTCAAGGACTGCCACGTGAAGACGAACACATGGCAATAAGTTGGCCTAGGCCTGTGAGTGAAGTCAGGCCTTTTGCCTTCTGGTGATTTATCAGCTGACAAATCCCTTTTTGTCACCAATATTGTGGCTATCTATTGTAAGAGGTGGATCCAAGGAATCTTGCCAGATTAGAATATAGCCTATAAATGGGGGTGCATCCTTATCTTAAAAGGCATATTTCCTGAACCCTAAAACCCTTTCTCCAGAACCATTGTTTCTGAGTTAGCTGCAGATGATTTTTCCACATCAAACTCATTTAGGACACCCTAAATGTATCCAACTCCAAATTAGCAGGAATGGAAAAAGGGTTGAGTATCATCAGCAAACTGGTGCCAAACTAGCTTGAAATCTATGAATGCCCTTTCTCAAAAAGCTGGTATTGATATTAAATAATAGAATAGAATTATTTCCAGGGATGAAATAGATGTGCAACCAGAAACATAGGAGCCAAGTCACTCCAAAGAGGACTTTCTAACCCCCATCTGTTCTCTCTCAAGTGCTCCAACAAGTAACCATGGTCAGTGGCATCTGTCTATCTGTTATTCAGACATTAAAACTTTATCCTGGGACACATACGATATATTCGCTTTCATTCATTTCTTTTGATAAGTATTTTTAGAATACAACTTTACAGATTCAGCCTGTTGTCAGGATGAGGAAAAGTAGCCCATAAATTTTTAAAAAATGAGTCTTCCCAGCTTGATATTTTCCAGCTGTAGTAGGTGTAATTTCCCAGAATGCTGAGAGAGCATTCCTTATTGTTTATTGTTAGCTCAGCACTTGCTGCAGTTTGTCTGAACTTGGAAGTTAAGAAAAGATAGTCAGTACTAGGATGGGAGACCATAGCAAACTCCAAGATTGTGAGCAAGATAGGGAAGAAGGCAACAGCAAGACTTCCAGGAAGACTATATAGATGAATTAATGTCCTTGATGGGACGTCTTATCTTTTTAACGGGCACATATAGTAAGTTTCACTAGTTAGAGGGCTCACTGTTCTGTTTTGTAGCTTGTTTTGATGCAAATCTTTCACTTCTGGAAAGATGTCCAAAAGAGCGCAGCCCATTTTGAAGGAGGCCGACGGAGATCCATAGCCAAAGGAAGAAATCTTATTTGGTGATGTTGTGGCAAGGATTTAAGCCCATCTCCCATTGGGGTTCAGGCAATAGCAGGAAGAAGATGTATATCCAAGAGTAAATAAAAAGATTTTGGACTCAACGTTCTCTCATTCTCCAGCTTTTGTCTTGATAGAAAGAAAATGTGATCACTTGGGAGTTATCTTTTGTGCCCACTCAGCCAACGTAAGCCTAATAAGATTTTGAAAATGTCAGTTGTTTGAGTCTAAACCCACCTCCAAAGACAGCTCTGAGGTTAAAAAGGAACATTTTAAAGAGGAAGTGGCTACTGGAAATCCACTCCAAAACATCTGAAAATGCCCCCCTATGTAAAATAACAAACACATCCTTTGT
Organism: Azemiops feae; assembly: GCA_023970755.1. Lineage (NCBI taxonomy): Eukaryota > Metazoa > Chordata > Lepidosauria > Squamata > Viperidae > Azemiops > Azemiops feae. The sequence continues at coordinate 2,880,883 of JALGBA010004142.1, read as the reverse complement.
GATGCAGTGGAGTTTGAACTGAACAGCCTTGGCATTAGGCAAGATTTTCTGTGCTTTATTTAGCACACTGTACAGTACGTGTATATCATGTCCTCAGTGTGCCAGGACTCAGAACTGAATTTAATGGCAGTTGCTGAGAGTAAAATCCACAAATCATTGACAGCTAAGTTACTGGCATTTGACCAACTGATGGCTCTGTCCTCTGGATCGAGTATTCTTTGGTTTTCCTCCAGTTCGCCTCACTAGGGATGAAGAGCCATGACTAAATCGTGAGGGAGGCTCAAGCTGTAGTAGTGCATCAACATCTCTATAAAGGCTTGTCATTTCTGATGTGCTGGATCCTTTCAAGATTACCCCAACACGGCCATCATATTTGATTGATCTCTGGAAGTGTGTTAAAAATGGCCTTGCCTTCCATCATGCATAGGAATTAGTGGTTTAATTATGAAAACCCAAGTTCTCACTGCAAATGGATCCAATAATGTTAAACAAGGGTACTCAACACATTGGCTTTGAAATTGCATTTGATAAATGTGCTCAAGAATAAATCCTATTGAAAATTTGCTGCTGTGGCAGTTGGTGTGGGATTCTAAGCATCTTCTGCTTGCAATTAATAGCATGGCACCCGCCAGTCAGCAACTACATTTACAATTGGCTTATTTGCAAGTGCTGATGGTGATACTTTCCTTTTGATCAGGGTCAGCTTTATATAATCTGGAACACTGGGGTGTTAAGGAAGCATGTTTAAGATTCTCCAGTGAGCGCTGAGAGGTCAGAAAGTAGCATGACCGTCAATGGTGTGCATGGTCCACAGCCTTCTGGTCTGGTATACTACTTCAGGATCTGGCAGTCCTACAAAATGGCATATTAATATACTAAAGAAACACATATTGTTGGAGAAAAGATATCGCTATGATTTGTGTGGGCATTTTGGAAGCTGAGGACTCTTGAAACGCCAGTCCCTAGAAGATGAGGATTGATTTGGTGCCATCATAATTTATCAGCTTCATACATAAAAGTGGGTGGCAGCCTTCAGTTACACCTCCTCTGTCTTCTCAAAATCTATCACATGTCTCCTCTAGTTAGACATGACCCCGTATGTTTTTTTTTCAGTTGGCAGAAGCTTCTTTTTTAAAAAAAAAAACAAGTTTTATTGGTTTTTCTTAATTTTTGCATCAAAGTGCTTGAGAAACAACGTGGTGGTGGGGAAGTCAGTCATCCAAATACAAAATCATACATATATAACTCAGGTTAATTCATTAAAAGTTCCCTCTCTGTTTCCCACATATAATATGATATATTCAAATTTAATACAATCCTAAATAAAATTCAATCAATCAAAACATTCATCAATATTATTTCATCTATTAAAAACCAAGTCCTGTTTTTAAGCTTTACCAATTTATAATTACCATATTCCAGTTAGCCTTAAATAAACATCTTGTTAACACTTCGGGTATCCCTTGTTTCCCTTTTTCCCCCTAATGTAATAGATATATCTAAAATGTGTATATTATTCCAACAGTAACATTCTTATATTTTCCCCATATATTCTATTTCTTAATCTTATTAATACCCTTTCTTCTCCTATCATAAATCTCTCTTATCCTCCTTCCATTACAAAATAATTATCCTGCCTAAAATAAAAATATTACTCAAAAAATACATTTCTACTTTATTTTAAATATAAATTCTATTATTCAATCTATATCCATAAAAAGTCTTTTTAACCCATTAAGTAAAATTCAAATCCCCTCCAAACAGTTATCATGTAGACAAACACATTATTATGAAAGATATTTTCTTACTAAATTCACATACTCCATTGATTATTAAAGCAGTCCAGATCTCTAATGCCTTTTTAACCCATTAAGTAAAATTTTAAATCGCGTTTTTAAATCTAACTCTGGCTTTCTTTCTGTGCCAAACCGGTTTCCATAATAAAGCTTCTGTATCGTCGAATCTCAGTATTCTTTGTTTTATATGGCTGTTGTTCAAGCCTGTTTTACATAACAGCTTATCAGAGTATCGTCCTTTTGAAAGCTAGAAATGAATGGGGTAGCTAAAGAAGGCCTTAGAATTGATATAACCCCTTTTCTCCTTTCCAATCATACTATGGAATCACTGTAGCTAATCAAATAACATTCCCCTGTGGATCTACTGGCATTAAGTGACATAGCCTTTGGATTAAATTCCAAAGAGATCATGAACTGTGTTATTACTGTATGGCCTGTGGTAGCATTAAGTCAGTGTTATAGTTGTTTGATACATCCATTCATTCTGAAGGAGATTGTGTTTCTAATGACTGTATTGACACTTCTCTGCTTCAGGTGTCAGCTTTAATTGGAGTTGTGAATGAGTGTTAAAATAAGGTTTTTGACCTACTTTTGTCATCTGTGCATATGGAATTAATTTTGACTTGTGAAAGAGCTCTTAGGTGTTGCAAAGTGTCACGAAATCTTGGTTGCCTCTGTGTGGGTTTTTTTAATTTGATGCTTTAATTTATTTTCCTTCTGATTTTCAGTAGTATTACATTTTCCTTTGTTTACATTCTTCAACTGCCTTCTCAAGGGTTTCCCCTCTTTATATAAAAATGACTTAGTTTGAGTTAATTGCTGCCCTATCTGCTATTGCAAAGTTTAATTTATGACTGAAATTGTACTTTATTCTGACCAGAATTGGGTTGCTCTTGAAACCTCCCCCCACTCCTCACCAATGTGTGGCTTTTGGACCATTGCAGGTTTGCTGGTGAAAATTGCCAGATTTTTCCCCCCTGTGTTTTAGTGTGATTCTATTGTGTTTGTTCTACACGTTTATATATATTTAACCACCTTGGAAGCAATCCATTTCAAATTATTTGGGGCTCAATGGATTATTATCTATATCCACCCCATTTTTGTTGACTTCATTCACTTTTCAGACATGGCCTCCTTACCTTTTCAGGGTGGCCTCCATCATGCCAGAGAACAGCCCTTAACTGGGGGAAAAAAGTGGTCCACCCTCATCTGGGGATCCTCAAATACCCTTTCTTTTTTTAGAGTAATCTTTCCATACTGATTGAATTCTGCTGAAGAACTTCAACACAATGCCTAGGTTGGTGGAACAAGCCCCAAAATCAGATGGGACATTAATCAGCTTACAAGGCACCCAACATTCTCCCAGCAGTAGTAGCCAGAGCTTATGTTAGTCCCTTGTTCTACTCCCACATGCTTTTCAAAGTCTTCTGGTCATGTCACATCCAGCTTAACTGACCTGCTATTGATGTAATAGCACAGTGGGGGGGAAATTTCTCTCAATGTCAGCCTGTTGTTTTTGATGCATGGCTATTGCTAGCATCCGATTCCAGGTGGGTTGCCAGCAGCAGACTAGAAGCAACTGGATGAGCCGATAGGAAATGTTACAACGGAGAGAAAAGGGGACATTCCAGATAACAATCAGCTTGAAAGCAAGTTGCCACACTTATTGGTTGATCTATCACATTCTACAATTCTTTACCAGTCCCAGGTTATACTCCCAGCTCTGGGATATTTCATTCAGATAAAGGTATGTGGCTTTAAAAACCTTGAGTCCTGGCTAGGGCTTTTTTTTAATTTTATATGAATTCTTTACTATATCTGCCCTTATCTTAATGTTTGTTGTTTGTTTGTTTATATATTTATGTATTTAATTGCATTTGTGTCCTGGAGCCCTCAATTTGAAGCTTTTTGATGGGCAGTACTTCAGGCCCTTTGTAGCCTAAACTACATCATAATTAAGTAAAACTGCTCTATGACATGTCGAAGGAGAGTTCCTTCTTTACAACTCGGATTTTCAGCTTCTTATGTGCCCCACTCTATCTGGGCTAAAAAGATCCAGACTACCACCAGATGGCAGCTAAGAGGCATGGGGAAAAAATCTACATCTTTGCTTGTGATTGCAGCCTTAACTTATTAGGATATGTTGTTGTAGCTGCTCAAAGTGGCTACAAGAGAGAAGGTGAGTAGATATAGCTTTGCTCCATAGAGAAGAAGACTTTGCAGTTAGTGATGACAGATGTCTTTGTCCATGCAGGAATTCTCTGGTGCCCCATCGTACCCCGATGCTTTGGAGAATGAGCACCTGCGGCAGGAAAGCGCTGACGCTGCTCAGCAGTGTCTTTGCTGTGAGCGGATTGGGGTTTCTGGGGATTGCGGTGAGCACCGACTACTGGTTGTATCTGGAGGAAGGGATCATCCTGCCCCAAAACCAAAGTACCGAAATCAAGATGTCTCTGCATTCCGGCCTCTGGAGGGTTTGCTTTTTGGCAGGTATGGTGCTTTGGGCGAAAGTAAACCTGGCTTTCCTCGTGCTTCTACTCTTCATGCCTTGAAATTATTAGGAAATCCCATTAATGTTCCCTTATGATTTAATTTATGTAAATAGTTCTGTTGCTTCGCTGTTTTTATTTTCAGTATTTTAAGGGGGGAGGGGAATGGTTAGCTTATTTTAAAGACGGGGAACCCTTCCCATGAAGTAGTCTGGAACGAATTAAATCTGACACCCAATGTAGGTTTACATAGAGGCAGGTCGAATCATTATAGGAATGCAAATCTACCTGCTAGAAAAACCCATCCAGAAAGTTCTCTAGATAATCCCTGACTTGTGACCACAGTTAAGCCCAACATTTCTGTTGCTAAGCAAGACAGTTAAGTGAGTTTTGCCCCGTGTGATGACCTCTCATGTCACAGTTGTTGAGTGAGTTGCTGCAGTTAAGTTAGTATCAGGGTTGTTAAGCAAAGCTGGCTTCCCCATTGACTATGCTTTTCAGAAGGTCGCAAAAGTTGATCACATGACCTCGGGGACACTGAAACCGTCATAAAATACAGGCCAGTTGCCAAGGGTCTGAATTTTGATCACATGACTATGGGGATGCTGCAACGGTTGAAATGTGGAGAATGGTCATAAATCACTTTTTTTCCAGTGCCATTGTAACTTTGAACAGTCACTAAACAAATGGTTGTAAGTTGTTTACTGCCTGTAGTTAGGAGAAAGAGGAGAGAACAATTCCTAGTAAGAACACCAGGACCAGGAACACATTCTGGGGAGTGTAATAAGTTCTCAATCTTCTCTAGACCTTTTCTATTTTAAAAGTGCCAGCTCTATAATGAATGGTAGGAATACCACAGTCCAGACTCAATGAGTTGCTCAGCTAGGAGACTGGCATCCAGGATCCTTTCAAGAGCTAATTGTCCACAGTCAAACCAGCAACCCAAGAAGAACAAGGAAGTAATGCCCTGTCCCCTACCTTGTATTTATTAGCTGTCATTAGAAAGTTGAAACCATAATAAATGTCACAGCTCCAAAACTAACACGAATCAGAAAAATCAGTGTATACAAATCTTCTTCTTTTGCTCACGATGCTTTACAAGGCCTGTGTTTAAGTGGCAGATTTTTGGAGACACAATATGTGCAGTTAGCACTTGTGTGGATGTGTGAATGCTTTTTAAAAGTAAGCAGCAGATTTAGGGGATTTATTTGGATTAGAACTCTTAGGGAGAGGAATGAGTTTAATTATTTTGCTTCCTCTGGAATTACGATGTGGACAGGTGGCTCATTCCTGCATTTGGCATTCGAAGGAAAGGTCTGGTTGAGAGCACTGTAGGACTTTCCTTCAGAGCAAATTTACATAGAGATTTGTTTGCCAATGTGGTGGGAAATAACATAGTTTAGGACTATGATGGGTCAGAGAAATAATTAAAGGCCTCCTATGCTTAGAACATAGAACAATAGGGTTGGAAGGGATCTTGAAGGTCTCCTAGTCTAACCCCTTACTTGAGCAGGAGACCCTATACCATTCTGGACAAATGGCTGTCCAGTTTCTTTTGGAAACCTTCAGTGATGGAGCACCCACAACGTCTGGAGGCAAGCCGTTCCACTAGTTAATTGTTCTCACAGTCAGGAAAATTCTCCTTAGTTCTAGGCTGGATCTCTCTCTGACAAGTTTCCATCGGTTGCTTCTTGTCCTTCCTTCAGGTGCTTTGAGGTCAGTCCCCTCTTCTCCGTGACAGCCCCTGAAATATTGGAAGAGCACTACCATATCTCCCATAGTCCTCTTCATTAGACCAGACATATCCAGTTCTCTCAATCATTCATCAACTATGTAGCTTTCATGCTTTATATTCTTTCAGCTCTAGGAGAACCCCTATCCCACAATCCCTTAGAAAGCAGTGAATCCATCTATATTTGCTGTTTTGCTCATGCCATTTTTTACAGTTGTTCGCATGGACTAGCCTGACATTTTTGGAAATTTAGGAACTCATTGATCAGTACTGCAGAAGAGGCCAATTGATTTAAAACCTTTAAAATTATTGGTTTTGAATAAAGTTTTTGGGTGTGAAAAAAAGCAATTCATTTCTCTAAGATTTCTCCTTTTGCAGGTGAAGAACATGGGAGGTGTTTCACAATAGAGTATGTCATGCCCATGAACGTCCAGCTGACCTCTGAATCAACTATCAATGTTTTAAGTAGGTGCTTCCTATTTTGTGGGGCAGGGAAGATTTACCTTTATGTGTCTTTATGCAGAGAAAAAATAAGAATCTTAACCTGCAAAAATGCACATAGCCACTAGATGGCGCCAAATTGATGAAGAAAACACTTTCTCCAGCATGAGGATGGAGAATCCACAAATGGGTTAACTTCATCCTCCTGCCCAATGAGACTAAGTCAAACGATTGCCATGCCTCCTGCTGGGCCGGATCCTGACCCAGTTTACGACTTAGTCTCTAGCCCATCAGGACGCTTTTCGTTTGGCTCCTCATTGCTACAGGCAGGTTGTATCCCCATTTGTGGATTTTCTGTCCTTGCTGTATTTGCAGCATTTTTTATTTGTTAGCTTTCTGAGCTGTCAAGTCTATCTGACAGTCAGCCAGAAAAGCCGCGATCGTCTCACAACGATCAGCTGGGCAGCGGGCTCCGCAGGGGGCCGCCGCTTGCCTGCAGCGCGGCCGAAGCCTATGTAATTTAATTTCTTCAGCTTCCTTGACCGTTGCGAGCCCTTGAGCGCTGCGAGCCTGACACAGCCGGCGCGATTGTCTCCCGACGATCAGCTGAGCGGCGGGCTCTGCAGGGGGCTGCCGCTGGTTCTCAGCGCGGCCGAAGCTTTAAAACAAAAAAGTTTTCTTCTCGCTGCCTGGAGCGTGCCGCTGTGAGCTCGGTACAGAGCTCTGAGACTTCTGGGGGCTGCTCCTTTTCTCCTTGCCTCTGCTGAGGCGTTTTGAAGCGGCTGGGCCTTACAGGCATGCTGCGGATTTGGTGGGCTTGTCGCGGCCGCCATTTTGGCTGCCACAACAGTTTCCTGGCCTTTTGAAAAGATCCTTTAGAGAGAAATTCTCTTTCTGCCGATTTTATTCGGCTTGCGAAGCAAGTGTAGGTCAGACCTACAGCTTCTGGAGCACTGTCCCAGGCGGAACCAAACGGGTCCTTTCCTTGGCAACCGGGCCTACCTTGCAAGGCTCCAATTGCCCCGGCTGCCATTTTTAATTGCCTCATCATTACAACTGCCGCCATTTTCTGCCTCAGGCAGGCCAAGCAACTTGCCTCAGTGGTGCTTGAGCGGCAACAATTGTCGGAGCAGTGACCAGCCTCGCTGATAGCTCCCGGGTGTGCGCTTGGCCAAATTCTGGTCCAGTGGCCACCACTAATCAGAGCCATAACCGGCCTTGCCGGTTCCTGGGCAACAGCCACCCCAGAGCTCTGTCTCATACTGTCTGCATTCCTCCAGCTTCTGGTGAGAGATTTCATCAGTGATGGCAGACAACTCGACTCCTTTGACCACCCACGGTGGTCCGTCCTCTCCAGCCAAAAAGAGGCGCAAGTCCTCAAAACTGGAGGCAGCAGGCAAGCTGAAGGCCAAGGCCAAGGCTATTTCCAACAAGGCTCCTTCCAAAGCGGCTGAGAAGGAGGCCAACAGACGGCATTTGGCCTTGGAGAGGCAGTTTTCCAGAGCCCAACAACAGCAGCAGACAGACATTGTAGTCCCAGCTGTTTCTGCCTCGACTGTGGGGACTCCGTTCAATCCTCACATCGTTCCTTCTGTCCCTCCATTCCAGAGGGCATGGTCTCCCGAAGCTGAGGTCGCTCAGGGGCAAGAAATGCTGAACCAGCCAGCATGCCCTCAATGGTCAGCTCAGCTGCCCAACGCACGGCCTGCACCTGAGGCCACGTTCACACCTACTGCAGCGGGAATCCGCTCAGTGGTCCCTCAGGAGTTCTCACCAGAACAATTCCAGGCCTTAATAGCCCAGGCTGTCTCCCAAGGCTTCGCTTCAGCTCTCCACAGACCCAGAGCCGAATCCGCCACACCTGTTATTCCAACCTACTACCCGTCAGAGCCGGCAAATTACACCCATTCCACATCTCTGACCATTCCTCCCAGGATATAGATACTTATCCAGAGGAATACGAGCCGGGTGAGATACACCTCTCTGAGGATGAGGAAACAGCACCCAATCCTACTCCGTTTGTTGGGTTGTTTGACCCATCATTATTTAAATCCCTTTTAAATAAGGCAACAGCCTCGGCAAACATTGAGCCTGCACAGGAGGTCCCACCTCCCTCTTGTGCAGGCTCAATTGATGAAGAAAACACTTTTTGGTGCCATCTAGTCCTTGTCCAGATCTTTGCAGCACTACTTGAGCAAACAGCTGCATCAGTTGTTGTGGAGGGGAAGGGAGGAAAACCCGGACTGTTGTTTCATTTTCAATTGATTTCTGGTGGTTTTCTTTGAAGGTAGCTCTGTTGTATCTAGGTGCCTGTGAAGAGAAAAAAAGGAGAGGGCTGCACTGCTGTTCTAGCTATCTCATTCCACTGGGCCACTGTTGATTTCCACATAGTGTTGCTGTGATGTGATCAATGTTCAAGCAGCAAACCAATAGGTTATTATTTCAAATAAGAGCTAATGCAGTAAGAGCAATGCTGCCAGACATTCTCCTAGTGTCCATGGCAACAATGCCATCATTCATCAAGTATGGTACTGATCACCAGAAACAATCTGGAAAGGCAATGGATAATGTGGACAGAACATACAATGTTATCCTAGTCAACATTCACGCAAGTAACAAAGCCCAGAGTATGCAGTGACTTGTAGATTTTTGGACTGCAAACCCCACCATCCCGGACCACTGAAGGAGTTGATATCCAGAGGAAATCAGATTGCCTTGACAAAAATGATACTATAGACAACCCAAAGCCCAGATGAAAGTGATACTGATAGCTTTTCCTTTCGAATCCTTCTCCACCCCACAAAAGAGGAATAAAGGCAAATGGGAAGGAAGGAAACCTCCCTATCACAAATTTGGTTAAGAACATTTAGAAGGAGGCCTATAAATGGATCTAAAATGGTATTGTGGGAGAAGGTCCCACCTGCATGGGTAGAAAGGTCAATAAAGCTGTCATTGAGATTTAATATAAGAAGATGTAATCTATGAAGGTATTATTTGCCCCATTCAGTAGTATGGAATTACCCCATAGCAGTAGGGCCCTAAGGCCTCTTTTTCTGAGAGGTAGGACAGTATGGCTCTAAATCTGATGCTTTTATCACTACTCTCAAGCGTAGCCTCTTTTTCAGTCTCCCAGCAGCTACAGTGGAAGTGACCCTTCCCTCCCATTAGATTGACAGGTCTTCTGGTGGTAGGCCTTGTTCTCTGCTGATGCACATTGTCCACAGAGTGGTTTAGTAATTCAGAAGGTTACACATACATTACCTCCGCAAGGTTAATCATATGGATCTATGGATTTCCTCACTGCAGTCTTAGCTTTTCAAGTGGACTTAACATTAAAAGAAACACAAGCCAAGGAAACAGATTTGGGGAAAAAATGTAAAATTCATGGAAAGCAGAAAGATCTTTTCTAAAGTGGGCTTTCTGTATATTGTCTGTATATTTTTGCAGTGATGTAGGGAATTCCTTCCCATGATATTTGCCTTACACTTATTTCTGAAAGACCAGATAAGAATATATTTACATATTTGGGGGTGATTCTGAGATTTAAGGGTTGCTACGAACTGCGTAGAAAGATAAAGCAGAAAAAAACCTGAAAAATTCATGAATTATAAGTACAAATATATCCTTTCTACTTGTAATCTTATTTTGACCCTTAATGACTCTTTCTCACTTATGTTTTTTTATAGAAATGATACGTTCTGCCACCCCGTTCCCACTCGTGAGTCTCTTTTTCATGTTTATTGGATTCATCTTGAGCAACATTGGGCATATCCGGCCACATAGAACCATCTTGGCCTTTGTGTCTGGAATCTTCTTTATTTTGTCTGGTGAGTTTTAAGATGGCAGCTCTCCCCCCCCCCCAAATAACCTTTGTTGGAAGGTACATTTGAATTCAAGCCCCTGGGGCAGGCATCTGAGAAATGATAGAATAGGCAACAATTTGGAATATGAGCCTGTGTGGAATTTAGCTTTTCCTTGTACTGTGACAGCAGTATATTGGAACAGGACATTGGAACAGGATATGGTATATAGGGTCTCCTGCTTGAGCAGGGGGTTGGACTAGAAGACCTCCAAGGTCCCTTCCAACTCTATTCTGATTGATTGAGGAATGCCATAGTTGTGCAATTGCTTAATTATTAGTTTTTCTTTCTTTGAATATGGCTAACTTTTGTTATACTATCTATAAAACTAGGTAGGTCTTGGTCACCTCAATGATCTGGCTATAATTGTATGTTGTCTTATTATTTGAAATAGAAACTGTTCCATTATTATAATTTATTGTTTTCTTATAGAAGTCTGGTCAGAGTCTGTAATTATTGGCATTAGATGATTTTGAGCTAGAGGCTATTTCTCACACTGTCACACAAGGTTATAAGAATAAAACAGAGACAGAAAGGATTATACTCATCCTGAGTTACTTGGAGGGAGAATGGAAAAGAAACAGAATCGATCAGTCAATTCCAATCAACTCCAGGTATTATAGTTAATTATAAGAATGCCCCAAGAAACAGAAGAGGGTGGGTGTCAGATAACCACTCCATGATAGCAACCTAATTAAAAATGCCCTATTTATTTAAGCTTGCTCCTCTGAAAGTGTTTAAATTTCGCATGTAAATCAATCAGAATTTTTTTGTTCCTGAGTGATATATCACATAGTCAGTAAATAAAACTCTTCTTTATAATGCCAAAGCCTATTACAAGGATGCATATGAGGATCAAGTAGAATTTCCAAATATAATATGCCCGTAAATATAGTAAATAGAACCAAAACCAGATAAAAGAAACTGTATAGCTAAAATTTCCATTAAATTGGAAAACCAAAACCAGATAAAAGAAACTGTATAGCTAAAATTTCCATTAAATTGGATGTTTCCATGACAATTTAGAACAACTCTGTCACATTTTTGCCTTATTCTTGCAACAGCCGATATATAATGAGACATCTTGTACGTCATTACAATGGCTGTTTTTTTTAAAAAAACAACAACAATAATTTACTTTTGAAATTACTTTTGAGTATATTTCAACAGAAATATTTGACATAGAGATCTAAATATATAAGGCAAAATAAAATACAACTACGAAAATCATTTAGCCTAGCAAGATCAAGGAAATATATTTTAGTATTATAAAGGTAATAAAATATAAAGAGACATTTTATTTATGTACTTACAGGGCAGATTATAAAAGGAAGTTCTTAAAACAAAAATCAGCAATAAAAGCCCATAGTTCGCTCACAGTTGCAATCTTGGTTATATTTCATTGTAGCTCTAGGCAAACTTTCTTTGATCTAGAACAGGGGTGTCAAACTGCCGGCCCACGGGCCAGTTTCATCATACTAAAGCCATGCCCAACCTATTGCCGGCTATGCAAAAAGAGCCGCGATACGTCGCAACACGTCACATGACGTGGTGAGTTTGACACCCGTGATCTAGAACATAATGGTGAACGGAATTAGTGTACGAGGCTTGAACTGAAAAGAGTTTTGTAAACATGTCTCCATCTGAGAGGGAAAGCCCATATTTTATTCATAGCATTAACAGACTATTAAACAAACAACTGTGGCTGCAGAGCTTAAAAGCTTTTACTTACAGTCCCTGATCTACAAGTAGATCAGAAGAAGAGTATCTAAGAATTTAAATCTGTCACTTAATTTAGCACTAAACCCTGATTTCTCAGTAACCACAGATGCAACTGACTCTTCCCTATCCACACTTGCAAATCCCCCCTTAAAACAAACTGGGAAATCTATGGTATTTAGATAGTCTTGGACTTTAATTCCCTTTCACTCCCAGGAGTAGAGATGAGGAGAGTTGCAGTCCTATAACATCTTTCTCTAATTTTGTGTCCATGGTGTCACTTCTCTTAACCCTCCAGTCCCAGGATGATCATCTGGGAGGTAATTTCCAATAATTCTACAATGTTTGCCTATCTTGGCAATATCTAGATGTGTGGATTTCAAATCCCAGAGTTCCACAGCCAGCATGGTCCTCGGTGAGAATTCTGGGACTTGAACTCCAGACACCTGGATATTGCTGTGGTGGTGGTGCTCTTTTCTAGAAGGAACCAGAATGAGGAGATTTCTCCTATGGCAGTTGGTGAGGTCATGTGTTTTCTGTGGTTCTCCTAAAGCAAGCTGAAGGTTGCTTTGATTCTCTGAAGTAGGCTGTTTTTCCTTCTTGTATATTTTGACAAAACCTTTTGCTTCCCAGGTTTATCTCTGGTGGTGGGACTTGTATTGTACATCTCCACCATCAATGATGAAATGCTCAATAGAACCAAGGATTCGGAGACGTACTTCACTTACAAATATGGCTGGTCATTTGGTTTTTCTGCCATTTCTTTCCTCCTAACTGAGGTAAGAGGAGCTCATTGGACACGCTATGGGAAATACATGTTGTTGTCACCTGATCAGAAACTTGATAACATAAGTTTGCTATCTTTTCTGTATATTTATTTAGGGGCAAAGAGGGCAAGTACCCAGGGGCCAAGAGGACTGGCAGTGCCCTTGTATTCCATGGCAATCACATTGTGCCATTTTTTTTATTGCTGTTCCTTTAAATTAATAACAAAATAATTCCATCACACCAGTCTTCCCCCATCTGAGCACCTTGCTGTCCATATCTGATCAACAAGTCCCATAATTTTCAGCAACAGCCATACTAGCTGGAGAATTCTAGGATTGGAGGTTACATGTCAGAGATCTGCCATTTATAATAGATAAAATAGTTAAATCTTGACTCCAACATTCAGTGTAACTCAGGCCAGTTTAGGCTCCAGACTTTTAATAGCTGTGGAAACCATTTTGAGAACAATAGAGGGTTTTTTTCTTGCTTCAAAATAAGGTAAATTAGCTTTACTGCTGGATTTTTCTTCCCTTTCACACAGTATGCCACTGGGTTATACCCTATCATTACGGCCTCACTAATATCAGAATCAAAATTGTGAAGTTCATACATGTGCCACACTGTGAAATATTTTCAGAAATTTATTTTAACTCTTAACGGATATTCAATCCTCTTAGGTATATCACAACCCTGTCTTACATGTTTGTTCAGTTATCTGCTTATAATAACAGGTAACCTCTCTTCAGTTCCAAAGCATATTTTCAATACTCATTTGTGAGCCATACTGGAAAAACATTTGAAAATGGTACTAGAGAAAAAGCATTTTCCCCTAAGTGAAGGTTTGTAGAACAAAAGGAATCAGGCAATAGACAAATCATTAAATTGAGCTAAAGTAACAAATTGTTCTGTACTGCCAGGAATTGAGTTGTGCCCAATTCCTGTATTTCTCTGTTCAGTTGACATAAATTCTATTCCATCTAAGCAGTTTATCGTAGTTTTCCTGAACACATTTTCAGATCTTGATTACTTTAACTTGATTCCTCTGTTAGAACAAGTGAGATTTTGTTCCCTTGGGATTATCTTTTGAAAGAGAGGCAAGCTGGTAAATATATTGGCCTCCCTCTTATATGGAGAACAGTTGTTTGAGGAATCTTCTTTTGAAGGTGCAGCTCATAATCCTATGCTGCCTAAAAGGGGTTGAGACGAATTATAGTGCTGAAGCTGAATGCAAGCAGGAAAGAATAGTTTCTGAGAATATTATTCATATAAGAAAAAAAGAACAAATCAATTATTCTCTCTTCTTGAAATTGGACGCCTATTAAAGCATTTTCCCTCTAAGCTATCCAGTGTGGTTGCAGTGATTCTCACCTACCCTCAAAAGCCTTGAATTAGAAGCCCAAAGGAAAGGTCTTTCTCTGTAAACATCACAGGTTTCAAAATTGCTTATTGATTTAGAAGACCTGCAAAGGAGTATTTTTGTCAGACAAAAGCATGGACCAGTGTGACAGTGATTGATGGCTTTTCTGTCAATAGCAAATGAATTGGTACTTAATATTATAGTTCAACTGCAAAGTAGTTCTACCAGCAAAAGTTTCCCACAGATCTGTTCTTTTCAATGAGAAGAGCTCTAATCGTGCCAGATTCTGAGAAATGGCCCTGTTGGTGACGAAAGCTGCAGGTATATGTTTCATTGCATGTCTGCCTTGTCTGCTTGGATCAATAGCACATTGCATCCTATCCTTCCACCAGAAGGGCCAGCCAAGTGTCAAAGCATTGCTTTGGTTCTCTCTCTCTTGCAGAGTGCGGGTGTCATGTCTGTTTACCTGTTCATGAAAAGATACACTGCTGAAGAGATGTACCGGCCACACTCTGGCTTCTACCGACCCCGTCTTAGCAACTGCTCCGATTACTCAGGCCAGTTCCTTCACCCCGAGGCATGGGTCCGGGGACGCAGCCCTTCTGATATCTCCAGCGATGCTTCCCTTCAAATGAACAGCAATTACCCGGCTCTGCTTAAATGTCCTGATTATGACCAGCTGTCCTCCTCCCCATGCTGAAGGACAACACCCCTCTTGCTTTTTAGGGAACAAAATGACCATGGAGGCCGTGGGTCCTGAATCTGCACTTTTCTTTTTCCAATGAATGATATTCTTCTTACTTAGAAACGGAGGTTTTCCTGCCCATCCCAGCAATGCGCGTAGGAGTAGTCAATAAACTCCAGTGGGGGCTTTGATCCTGCAACTGATCCTTATGCCAGATCCTTAGAGCCAGAGATATACACAATAGCTTGGGCAAAGAAACCCTACCCACTGTGAAAATCTGGATATTGGAAAGATGGTTATTGGCCAAGGGGAGCTTCTTGATTAGCAGGCTTTTAGCGGAAATGTATTATCACCCTAAGAAACAGATGACAACGCCTGATGAATTCAGAAATTCACATCATTACTTAACTTTTTTTATATATATATAAAATTAGTATCTCGTTACAGGTAATTCATAGTCTAAGCTAAATGTAGTATAGTTAAAAGCATTTCCTCTTTGCATATCATTATCCTAGAAGATTGAAGTGTTCACTGGGAAACACAATTAACTCTCATCAAGAATCACATTCTAATTTGGCAGCTTCTCAACTAGATCAAATCTTTTGTTTCTAGAAGAGCAACATCTTAACAATAAAGTGCCTGATGCTGTGTCAGTATAAACAAACTTCTCATTTTCAAATCAGTATAAACAAACTTCTCATTTTCAAATTTATACACTAATAATAAGTTTATGGCAGATCAACACTGTAAAAACTGACTGAACAAGAGATTTGATGCCCAAAGTGCAATTTAGTAGTGTGGCTTTTGTCAGTTGTGCTATTTCCTTTACTTTTAGTTTCCCTGCAAAGGAATCCAGAGGACTGCTGTGCCAGCATTTAGATTAGATCCTATGTGAAGAAAATTCACAGAAAGGGGAGCAGGAGTATGATTGCATATTCACTATGGATACAGTTATATACACTGTGTCCACAATGCATTATGCATGGTGCGTATATATTCACTGGGTAATATAGTTGTACCAGCTTTTGTAACAATTCTACACTGCTCAGAGGATTATTTCAGACATCCAGATTCCAATCTTCTGATTTTTCACTGCTGTGAAAAATCTGATGTTCAACATTCTAGATAAATTCTAAATTTTGATTCATGTTATCTTAACCTATAATCAAAAGCAGATGGAATATCCAGACTTCCCTTTTCCAAAAAATACAGTGATGGCCACTTATTTCCTTTGTACACTATTAAAAAGTTGAAAAATAATTAGATCTGGAAGCAAGGTTACTTGTGTTCCTCAACTACCACAGGGCCATGTGGCAGATGTACATACATGCATTCTCATTTACTCACTGTGTTTATCGATGGCTTTTGTTCACTGATTATGTATGCAATAATGAGCCATATCTTTCAGCTGTACCTAAATATTGAAGATTTTAGTTCTCCAAGTCAAGCAAGGGAACAAAAAAATGGCAATTATGCTATCTTGATAAATGTTGAAGCCCGCAGAGTCACCTATGTATGACTTGGGCGGCTACATAAATTTGTTTAATAAATAATAAATAAAGCTACAGTACTATGTGCACTCTAAAATCTGAACATGTGCTAATCACGAGCACTAAGGAAAGTAGCTTACTACACTTCTAGTACACCCTTCGATTGTAAGTTAAGTTAATCTCTTTCTTCTCTCTCCATGTAATGGCAATATATCTGTATTCATCTGACAGCTTATTTTGTAGGACATCCAATTGCAGTTCCTGATAACGCAAAGCGGTTCCTGATAAGGCAAAGTGACACAAATGTGTCTGCTGCTGTTTTCTTTTCATCCAGGAGAAGCAAAGAGAATCATTCCAGTCTGAGCAGAAGAAACCCAGCTTTGTTTGTCTGTTTGCTTATTTATTAGCAAGTGGCTTTTATGCCACTTCAGTCAAAGTGAATCAGCGTGCTCAAAAAAGTGCTGTACCCATGATAATAATTCCACAACTGGTTTTGTTTTAAATTCATAGTATTTTATGTACATGTTAACATGAGTAAATATTCTATTTCTCTCAAACTGTTCTGTATTCTGTTCTTACTTTTTTTTCATTTTCAAGTCACAGTTGTACATTCTGTGTGTCATGTCTGTGTTTTAGCTTTGTGGCTGATTTTTAAGACTGGTTAAGGAGTAAGTAGAAAAATCTCAAAGGGCTGTTTAAAATGAAAATACTGTTTCAGCCAGGAACAGTTTTCATCAAGTCTGGAAGAGATGTTTTCCTCTATTTCCTTTCACAGTTTTCAATCTGGATAGGTAACACAACTTCATTTTAGGCTAGTTCACATATAAAGCTTAGCCACATATGTAATCAGAACATATCTCAGCATTAAACTCACAAAAGCGAAGGTTTCATTTTGAAAAAGTACAGCTTAGAACAGGGGTGAGCAAACTATGGCAACTGTGCAACCTGTGGACTTCAACTCCCAGAATTCCTGAGCCACCACAGGTCGTAAAGTTGCCATAGTTGCCCACCCTGGCTTAGAATATGGTACAGTTATTTTATTTATAGAGTTATTTTTATTTTATTTACTTATTAAATTTCTTCTCCCTGTCCTTTAAAAAATGTCATGAGAGCTCAGTGCTGTAAGCTAGGCTGAGAAAAAAATAACTGGAAGAAGATCATCTACTGAACTTTATCAACAAATAAGAATTTGGATCTGCATGTCCCATTCAAAGTATAGCCAATAGCCATAATATTAGAGGAAGGGTGGTAAGAGTTCCCTGTCCAAAAGGATAGCGTTGGATTGGGTGTGAACAGTATTTTTCCGCAAATTCATTTAGACATAAAACATTCATTGATTTGGATACAAGGGCTAAATCCAAAGCATATCTGACTGACATGTGAGCGACTTGATTTCATTCATTCACTTGTTCTCCTTGATTCCCAAAACAGGGAAGAAGTAGAAGTCAGTAAATAACACCCAGTAAAAGTACTCATACTTCAGTCATGTGTGCCTCACTAGGACTCTTCCTAACCAAAACAAGGAAACAAGAAACTGCTTTTTCTAAGTCTTTTGTAGTTCTTGTATTAGGCCAGGGTTCTCCAATTTTGTCAGCTTTAAGACTTGGGGACTTCAACTCCCAGAATTCCCCTGCCAGTCATGCATGCTGGCTGGAGAATTCTGCGAGTTGAAGTCCACACGTCTTAAAGTTGCCAAGTTTGGAGACCTGCATTAAGCTGAATACAGATAGTCCTCAGCTTACGATCACAACTGAGCCCAACATTTATGTTGTTAAGTGAGAAAGTTGTTGGCTCCCCCATTGACTTTGCTTGTCAGAAGGCTGCAAAAGAGTGATGTTGATGCTTTCTCAGGAGTATAGGTAGACCTCGACTTACGGCCACAATTGAGCCCAAAATTTGCATTGCTAAGTAAGACAATTATTAAGTGAGTTTTGCTCTGTTTTACGACTTTTCTTGCCACGTTTGTTAAGTGAATCACTGCAGTTGTTAAGGTAGTAACATAGTTGTTAAGTGAATCTGGCTTCCCCATTGACTTTGCTTGTCAGAAGGTCACAAAAGCATCTGAATATAAATCACATGACATTGGGGATGCCGCAGTGGTCATAAGTGTGAAAAATGGTCTTAAGTCACTTTTTTTCAGTGCCATTGTAACTTTGAACGGTCAATAAACGAATGAACTGTTCTAAGACTACCTGTATTTCCTTACCACCAACTTTAAGCACTGGCAGAAAAATTCATTTTAATCATTTGGGTATGTGGAATTCATAATTTTGGAATGTAGTAGTGGATGACAAACTAATTTACAAGCATGCCATTGAAAAGAAGCCGAGCTGACTGCTAATGGAAGGGGATTTAATCATATATTTCAGGGATGAATTTTACACTGCAAAAGCTATATGTCTCTACTCCGATTTTCTTTCAGCAATCTTCAGTTTAATAGTAACCGGCAATAGATTACCATGTCCTCTTTTTTTCTCAGGTATGCCACTATAGCTAAATGTTTTTTGTAAAAAAAAAATGCTGCTTACCCCCATCCTTTTAAAAATATATCACTGCACAGTAGTCAAACTCTCTAATCCTTATTGTCATGGGAACAGGAATAAGAAAGTTTGTTTCATGGCTCAGTATAACTAATTGGTTAAAAAAACAAAACAAAGGCATTACCTTCCTCCAATGATTTCTAAACTACAGTTGGACTGGTAGTTCAGTAACGCTTGATGATCACCACACACATGGTAGATTTGATTAATACTCTGGGAATAGTTTACCTCTGTTCTTTCGATTAGAAAATGTTTACAGAAGACTATATTTGCCTAGGACAATAGCATGAACTATGATTCATGTTCTAAATAAAGTCATTTCTAAGCAGGCAAAACTAGTATGTATCTTGAGATTATTTTGTATCTTGATATTATGTGAATTATGCTACCCATAACTGAATATTCTGCTTGACTATGCTGAAAAGACAGAAAGTAAATATTCTCCAGGCCTCCATCAGTAAATATTCCATGAAAATGCAAAATACATCCCAGTATGAATTAAAGCTTTCCACAATTGTGCTCAACTCAAGCAAATCACCTGAAACAACTGGAGGGCTGAAAAGGAACAAAATATAAATGTTTCTATATATATCCCATACACCAGGGGTGGGGAAACTTGGCTCTTTTATGACTTGTGGACTTCTGGGAGTTGAAGTCTACAAGTCATAAAAGAGCCAAGGTTCCCCACCCCTGCCATATACTGTATATTCACTGGGATCCTGAGTAAAGGGTGAATTTAGGATTTCTAATTATAGCTGTTTCATTTGCAAATACAGGTAGTCCTCAGCTTATGACTACAATGGCGCCCAAAATTTATCTTGTTAAGTGAGACATTTGTTAAGTGAGTTTTATCCCATTTTACAACCTTTGTGCCACAGTTGTTAAGTGAATCACTGCAGTTGATAAGTTAGTAACATGGTTGCTAAATGAATCTGGCTTTCCCCTTGATTTTGCTTTCCAAAAGGTTGCAAAAGGGGATCACAGGACTTTGGGACACAGCAACAGTCATAAATTTTGATCACATGATCATGGGGTTGCGGCAAAGGTCGTAAGTGTGAAAAATGGTCTTAAGTCACTTTTTCCAGTGCCGTTGTCTTTGAACGGTCACTAAATGAACTGTTGTAAGTTGAGGACTACCTGTATATAAGAACTACATAGTGCAAGCAAATATACTCCTATAAGTTAGCAGACTTACTCCAGTCCTGCAACACGTTTTCAGAATAAAAGTCTGTATGCCTTCCTCTATCAGATTGACCTCCTTCAATTCAAACTCAAGGCTTTAAAGTTTTTGGCTGTACATCATTCCCAAAAGCTTCCTTACAGTTTTTTTTGGTAAAGACTCTTTACTATACATTTAGATTAATGAAATGAAATACTTGGAGAAATTCCTTCATCAACACAAAGTTGTAACTTCTTACTCTTAACTGGAAATCTGGAAATTGAGGGTTAAAAGCCAGAGTTTGTATTATTTCTTAGATCCACATACATCCTATCTATCTCTGTACAAGTGCTCTGAGGAGAAATTAGGTCATTTGATAAATGTATTTCTTTCTTATAAATGCAATAAATTGCTTTTATTGCAATTTAAAATGTAATGGTATCGCATTTGTTTCAGCATGGATATGAGCCCCTCTTCCTGAGCTATTTTCAGCCTTATTGATTGGGGCTCCCAAAGAGATTTTTTCCTATGGAAACAAGCCACGAGACTGCACTGCAAAGGCATAGTCTTGCTTGTATATCTCACTGAATACCCTGGGAGTTATTTTGACTTAAGCATATTCAATTAATTCCTTTTTCTTTGACAAGAGTGCGAATGTATTAGCACACCTGTGTCATCACACATTGCAGTACACCAAAATGACATTAGTTTATTTTTGGCTTTGCAAACCTTAAATTTAAATCAGACCTTTAACCCATCACATATGAATTGTGGCTTGTTCATCAAACCATGGCTAAGAACTTTTTTTTTTTACTTATTTGCATCATGTTTATATTCTCCAAATCAATCAACTCTGGATGGTGACGGTATACAATAAAACAGAATAAACAATCCACAGTACAACACAGTGTGCCTGACTCTGTAACATAACTAAACACGGCTCCCAGATCTCCATCTACAGAACTCAGATCAAATGCCTACTTCAAAAGAAGAGTCCTCCAAGCTTTCTGCAGTGCCAAGAGTAATGAGCCCAGCCTTCTCTCTGGGGGCAGCATTGGGATTGGGCAGCT
This sequence comes from Azemiops feae, assembly GCA_023970755.1. NCBI lineage: Eukaryota > Metazoa > Chordata > Lepidosauria > Squamata > Viperidae > Azemiops > Azemiops feae. The sequence continues at coordinate 2,859,777 of JALGBA010004142.1, read as the reverse complement.
GTTGTCTTTATAGTTTAAGTATTTCAAAATTTTTGTGATAGGAAGGAAGGAAGGAAAGAAAGAAAGAAGAAAGAAAGAAAGAAAAAAGAAAGAAAGAAAGAAAGAAAAAAGAAAGAAAGAAAGAAAGAAAGAAAGAAAGAAAGAAAGAAAGAAAGAAAGAAAGAAAGAAAGAAAGAAAGAAAGAAAGAAAGAAAGAAAGAAAGAAAGAAAGAAAGAAAGAAAGAAAGAAAGAAAGAAAGAAAGAAAGAAAGAAAGAAAGAAAGAAAGAAAGAAAGAGAAAGAAAGATGGTGCCCTTGTCCCTTTTCACCAACAGCCGGAACCAATCCCCTTCTTTGCTTTTTTTTCTTCTCCTTTGATGACATGCATGAATCAGGGAGAATCATAATTACTAGCTGTACCTGCTGGGTCTGGCAAAAAGAGGACCTGAGAAGGTCTCCAAAGGATGAGGCAGTGGAAATTCCAAAGTGCTATCAGCTCTGAGTAAGAAGCTGGCATGTCTCCCCATGCACCTTTGTGGCAAAGGTTTCAGCTAAAATATTCATGATCTCCAAAGCTGCAAAGCCCCATCAAAAGACTCTTCTGTTGCTAACATTTATGAATCAGGCATCCTCAGAAGTCTTTGGGATAACAAGGAACAGAAATCCTGGGTAGCGGTTGAGCTACTAAAGACTTAATGATTGGTGTATATAAAAAAAAAAAAACTCAAGAAATATCACTGATGCACATTTTGAAAAAAAAAAAAACCCAAGTCCCCAGGATAGAAAAATAGGGCTCTTGACCTCGGAAGCGCCTCAGATATCAGTGAAAGGTTACTTGATATATGTGTGTGGATGTGTTTTTTTGCACTCCTATTTTGCACTTTGGGAGAAAGGGAAAGGATTATGAGACTCCAAATGTCATCTTATAGAAGGTTGGGCCTAACCATAATGTGGCTCTCCCTGTAGTTCTGTGCTTATGTTCAAAAGAACCACTGTCATGGTGGAACAGCTTCTACTCACACAAGGTTGTTCTAGTTTCTTTAAGAATAGTCGAACCTGGTGATGTCATAATTGAGACTCCTCCCGCCATATTGTGGTCTTCTGGAATGAACAGAGTACCTTTGGGTGAGTCTCATTCCCCAGTGATTTTTGGTTTGGCTTATCTGCCTAGCACTGATAATTTTGCAACCTGGATAGGTTTTAAGAATGTAAGGTTGCAGTCTTCTTCAGTTTGATGCTCCACAGTGCTGTGGAAGTAATGCAAACTGTACTTCAACAAGCCTAGGAAGTAGGAACCCTCAGGGTGGCTTGTTGTGACTACTGATGTCTTATTTCTTTGTACATTTAGTTAGTTATTTAGCGTTTCTACAAGAAAAATAGACGTAGCTGCCTGAAGGAGGTTGACCTTTTAAGCACAGAATGTAGAATAGCAAATGTTTAAAGACAAGGATGAGAAGACTAAGAAACCAGGTTACAGAGCAATTAGCCTGAAAAGCAAAGAAAAGTAATGTTGGGAGTATCATCAGGATGTAACCAAAAGGAGACAGAGAATAGAGTTACATATTCAGTTACCATATCTTTATTCACTTATTATTAAATTTATAGTCCAATTTTCTGTTTGGGTTGGTCAACTTTCAATTAAAGCATACAATTTTAGTGGCATTCAAATTTTAAAAAATAGACAATAATTAAAAAGCTCTGTTGATTTTAATTATATTAAAGAAATGTAAGGATATTTTAAAGGCATTAAAATGACTAATGATACAGGAGAGACCTCCAATGTAATTGATTATTGCATTTCTTGATAGATTTTTTTTTCCATAAAGGACACACCCACACACACCAATGAATCTTGCATTTACAAGTACAATGTTTCACCTGACAAGGCAGCTCACCACTTACTTGCTAATTTTGGTGTGTGTGTGTGTGTGTGTGTGTACTTCTCCAGAAATTGCTGTAAATGGTTAATATGGTTATGGTTAATAATTGAATAACAGAGTTGAAAGGGACCTTGGAGGTCTTCTAGTCCAACCCCCTGATCAAGCAAGAGACCCTATATCATTTCAGACAAATGGTTGTCCAATCTCTTATTTAAAACCTCCAGTGTTGGAGCACCCACAACTTCTGAAGGCAAGTCATTCCACTGATTAATTGTTCACTGTCAGGAAATTTTTCTCATTAGTTTAGATTGCTTCTGTCCTTGATTAGTTTCCATCTATTGTTTCTTATCTTGCCTTCGGTGCTTTGGAAAATAGATTATAAAATAAGTTGGTGGGCTCTATGTATTAAAATAGTGAGGACTAGAATGCAACAGAAAGAAAGGAATTTCAAAAGTAAGCTCCTGCCCACTGTTCCAATAGAGCTGTCTGAATTGTATAGGGCTCTGCAATATCTTGGTGAAACTTGGTTCCATCTGAATTGGGACTTGTGAGGAATAAAATTCAACTGCAAGGATGTTGGAAAGCAAAACAAGATTTATTGAAGCGTTTGCAAAGGCTGGTGGACCTCTATATGTGCAAGCAAGAGACCCCACATAAGATTAGTTCATCATAAACCTTTATACCCTTCCCGTAGGTTTCGCCACATCCTTCCTTTCCAGATCCAGTTGATAGGTCTGGTCTGGTCAGGTCACATGCTTTCTGACCGCCTATAACAGTGGTGGCGAACCTATGGCACGGGTGCCAGAGGCGCACTCAGAGCCCTCTCTGTGGGCACGCGCGCTGTCGCCCCAGTCCTAGGCCTTCAGCTGGGTTTTATAAAACCTTTTTGCTTTAGGCCTCCGCTGCCGTGTGCAAAAAAAAAAAAAAGGTTCAATCAGTTAATTTCAACTTCTCGCGGAGAAAAAAAAGATCTTGCAAAGTTGAAATTGATTGATTGAACTTTTTAGTCCCATCCAGTCTGCCGTTACCACTGCAGCCACGCCCAGCCAATGGGCCACACCCAGCCAATGGGCCACACCCAGCCGGCACTCGACGACGCATAAGTGGGTTTTGGGTTGCAATTTGGGCACTCAGTCTCTAAAAGGTTCGCCATCACTGGCCTATGATGCTTAAAATTAGTTAAACCCTTCTCGTCAGCCAAACTTGCTAAACCCTAGCCCACTTCACTGCTCACCTCTCTGGTATTTCCTTATCAGTTCCCTTGTTTATCTGTACAATACAGTAACTGGTACATGCTTCCAGCCAGAAGCTATCTATGTCATAGTTTTAGCATAGTTCATGCATCGGTTAAACATGGCTGTGCTCTGGATATATAATAAAGTGGCTATTCTTTAAAATACTAACCCTAGATAGTTTCAATAAAAAATAAACCTTATATAAATTGGATAATATGTCATTTATAAGCTATATGCTAGTCTACATTGTGGAGAATTGCAACTTATTATGTTATATCTCACAGGACTCGTAATTTATTTAACCAGCATTGAAACTAAGGCTCCAATGCAGCATATTGCAAAGGAGGAGAACAATTCTGTTATTTCTCCACAACTGCAAATGAACTAATAATGCTAACTAGCCAAGGAGGTGGAGAATGCAGAACTGCCATCTGTTTGCAAAGGCAAGATGGAAAATTTGCCCTCTGAAGGCCAAGCTCTTTCTATGATAGGCTGGAAGAAACAATCAGAAAAATCTTGGAAGCAAGGGCTTTATGATCAGTAAGATATTTGACAAGGCTGGCTAAGAAAATATGTTTTCTTACTTCTTTTGGATGTCCTTTGGGTTGAAAACCTGCTGCCTGGGTTTGCACATTGCACTAAGGTAAAATGTAATTTGCTTTTTTCCACAGAATGTTATGCAAAGCTTTCTAACTATGGTTAAGCAAATCACACACTCCTTGCCTTGTTATCTGTGGCATGCAACATTATCGTCTCAAAGGGTCCTCCCCATTCCCACCCTTTTGTTTTCCTGGCAAGTACTTGGAGCCTTCTCAAACATCCCTTGGTGGTGGTGGGGGGGGAAGCATACATAGGATCTTAGATTTTGGGAGGAAATTCAGGAGATGAAGAAAAAATTCTATTCTTAACTTGTGAATAATTATAACTTGCTGGCAGCACTGATACTTTAGCTATACATCGATCTCCTGATAGCTGCTGATCTCCACAGCTGCTGATCATGTAGACACACACAGCATGTGGGCATGTTCCCCTAAACTCCACTGAAGATGTTACCTAGCCTGGTAACAAAACGTTCAGAAATCAACCCACAAGCATAGACAATTAACTTCACGCTCATGTGGGCATGTGTGTAATGACAAATATATGTGAGAATAAGGGGTCCTTGGTGCGGTCTGAGCTTGCTTGTTTCCTTGCAGATGTTTCATTACCCAAACTAGGCAACAATCATCAATGCTAGTAAGGAGCGCAGTTTGCTGTAAATTTATATTCTGGTGGTGTTGGTGGGGGTGGTCTTAGAGATTCTTTGGTTGGGCTGTTTACTGCTGGCTCTTTGGCAGTTTCTTGATTGGGGTATTGTTTACTTGACTGTTGGTCTATTGTTAACCTTGGAGTTAATCTATGCTGATCTGGGTGCTGATTGCTGGTGGAGAGGTGCTGAGTCTATTTGTTCTTTTTTGGGCTGGGAGATAGTCCCTTTTGCATAGTCTATAGATGTTGTTGATGTCTATGTGTCTATTGATGGCTGATTTGTCAGAGTGCCAGGCTTCTAGAAAATCCCTGGCATTTTTGGACTTGGCTTAATCTAGGATGGTCCTGTTTTCCCAATTGAAACTATGGTTAAGTCTATCTGTATGTTGTAAAATTAAAGAATTTTCATCATCTTCTGAGTGTTAATTGGTGTTTGTGGATACAAACAGTCTTCTGCCTGTTTGTCCTAAATAGTGGTTTGTATGTTGTAGATGACTCTTGTTTTTTCTTCTGGGGTTGTTGGGTCGTTTGGTCTGCTTAGGATGTTTGAAGCGTTTAGTTGGCTTGTGTGCTACACTGGTTCCATGTGGTGGTAGTAGTCTGTTGGTGGTTTCTGAGATATTCCTGATGTATGGCAGTGTAATTCTTTTTAGGGTTTGTGTTGGTTGTGCTGTATTGGGTCGAGTGGTCAAGGACTTTTTGATAAAGTTGCGTGGATATCCATTTTGTTGGAATATGTTGTATCGATGCTCTATTTCCTTTTTCTGCTGTTCCGGGTTGCTATAGTGTGTTTGGGCTCATTTAAATAAAGTCCTTATGCAGCTTCTCTTGTGGGAAGTTGGGTTGTTGCTTTGGTAGTGGAGCACCTGGTTAGTATGAGTGGTTTTTCTGTAGACTTGCATTTCTAGTTTGCCATTGTGGTCTCTGCTGATCAGGATGTCCAGGAAGAGTAGCGAGTTGTTTTCTTGTTCTCTCAAATGGAAACCAATGGCTGATCATATGTTGTCTAGCTCACTTACTGGGGTTCCATTAAACAGGTAAGCTTGTTTAATGTGGTGCACAATCCTGGTCTTCCCATGATATGTTTGTTCTGGGCAAATATAACTGGGCAATATAATGAAAACTTTATTTGGGTATGATTAATATTGTACATCATTCTGAACAGTGGTGGGATTCAGCCAGTTTGCACCAGTTCGGCAGAACCAGTAGCGAATTTTTTGTTGCCCAGGACCAGAATGGACTTCCGAAAGCGGCATCCACACAGAGAACAGGTTGTTCACATATCTGAATCCCACCACTGATTCTGGCAATTTATGATCCTAAATCAGGGGTCTTCAAACTTGGCCCTTTTATGAATTGTGGACTTCAACTCCCAGAATTCCTCAGCCAGCATGCCTGGTTGAGGAATTCTGGGAGCTGAAGTCCAAAAGTCATAAAAAGGCCAAGTTTGAAGACCCCTGTCCTAAACTGAAGAAAAAAGAGTCCAATTTCTACATCATTTCTGGATTTTTGTCCAAGCAAAAACTCAAAGAATCAATTTATTTTGTTGTTTTCACATATCAATAATTGGTAGGGCAAGAAAAATGCAAAATGGATCCTTGAATATGTTGACTCTATTTGAGTATATATGTTATACCTGTAATCCAAAATACTCTTTTTTTAAGGAACACTATACCTTTTAAAATTACATCTTATAAATGTGGCTGTTTCTGGATAGGTGAAACTGGGTAAACTTTGGATCTCCTTGCTCAGCAGTTACCTGGATGGCTGGAAAGATGCTTTTGCATACCACATCTGGCTTGGAGGCTGCTCTCCAAGACCCCCTCAACTGATCTTTAAAATATAAAGGCTCTCCTTGCCAGATTCCTTGGGCTCTGTTGGGAGCCCTGGTTTCTGCTCTTGCTTAAAAAAGGCATTTTAATCTTGATCTCTTCTACACTTACAGAATCCCAATGGAAGCAGCCTCTAGTGCTCAGGTAAAGTTTTAGCAATTCTTAGAAGAGATGAAAAAACGGGGCAATTAACATGTTATTAGATGTCATGATTTTTATAGATGCCTAATGTATCTGTAAAAGGCAACTGGGAACAAACTGTGATGTCCACTGAGAGAAAATTATTATAGAAAAGGCAGAATTTTTTTGAGAGATTTTTTCCTCATATTTCTGATAGCTGCTGTTCTAGCAGTTGTTGTATAGCACCCCCGTCTGTGCCAATAAGAAACAGCACTTTAAAGGCTTCCTTCCCTTTCCTTTCCTTTCCTTTCCTTTCATATATATGGGTATGGGTCTACTTTCACAGTTATACTGTTCCAAAGCTTTGTAAGAGAAGCTTCCAGTGCTTTCATGGAACCAAAATTTCAAAACATCATTAAATGGCCATGCATTTTGAGAGGAGTCCAAAGAAGATGACATGGCTCTAACTCATACACGCTGTCTTAAATTAAACAAAACTATACAATACCAAATCTTAGTTCTGGAGTCTACTTCACAATGTTTTTTAAATGTTAAAATGTTTGCCCCAAATGATAAGACTTCATTGCCATCATTGCTCCTTCACCTTTCCAGATCTTTGGTCCTAGAGTCTACTACTACAGCTCCTCATGTAGATAAACAACCCACAGACTCTGGGCAAAGCGAGACCCTATCCCCCTCCCCAATCCCAGCTGTCAATATGAACTGCACTACCAGTGGGTTTTATTGGCCAAATGGCCAACAATCAATATACCATCCAGTGCCTCCTTGGATCTCTGTTGATCTTGGGGCACTTCAGCAGCAGAGAGAAGAATCTCCACCCCATCAGTGAGGTTAGGAGACTCTCTTCCCTCTTTCCGATGCTTATCTCCTTTTTAAGGGGAGGGCAGTTGCCTCAGGCCCCACCAGTGAAATAGGCTCCATCCAATGTATGGCTCTGAATTTGAAACAATCAGTCAAATGACTCTTTGAATGTCAAAAAGTGTCAGAACTATGAGGCTGCAGTGAAACACAAAGAACGCACATATTTTAAAGAGAAACTATCTGTGATCTGACAGACTTCATTTCTGAGGCACACAGGGTTACACTAATTATCTGACCCTCAGAAAGCAACATACTTCTCCTACATGCCTGCGGCTTTATAGTTTACAACACCCTTCTTGATGTCTTGTAGCTTTCTGGTTCATTCCCCCTAACAACCTTTGTTTGAAATGAACCTACAGGCAATTCCACGCTCCAGTTTAAGCTGCTTTTCTCCCAAGTTACTCCCACCTGTTCTTTAAACCAACTTCGGTACCAGTACCTACTTTTTCTTTTAGGAATTGTCCACTTCTCACAAGTCCCGGTTTCCTTTCTTTCCCCGATCTTTCCCCGATCTTTACATGCAAGGATGCCTTCATTCTTCCTTCCCACTTTATAGCCTTTAACACTAACACACATGTACATGCTTTTTGTCCTTTATAGTTCCATCATTATTCTGATGCTACCCTAATCAAAGCAACACAGAAAGCAATATATTCTTCTTTTATTCCTGCATTCCTCTGTAGGTCCAAGGAAACTTTGCGGCAGGGAAATACTTCAGCTTCATGGCACTAAAATAGCATCGGTTTATAATTGATTATTTTATTTATTAAATTTATATGCCACCCATTTCATTATAAAGGAACTTTGGATGGCTTACAACATCATGAAAACAGCATTATAAAACATTAAAAACATTAAAACATTGAACATTAAAAGTTAACAAAAAACTGGAACTAATACATAAAAAGGGTAAAGGTGGGATCTTCAAGATCTTGTCTTTATTACCTTGATAACTCTAGGTGGCTAACATACCTAATACAGGTAGTCCTCAACCACAATTGATCCCAAAAGCAAGACAGATATTAAGTGAGTTATGGCCCATTTTACAACCTTTCTTTCCACAGTTCAGTGAATTGTTGCAGTTGTTAAATTAATAACATGGATGCTAAGTGAATGTGACCTCTCCATTGACTTTGCTTGTCAGAAGGTCGTAGATGGAGATCACATGACCCTTAAGATACTGCAGCCATCATAAATACATGCCAGTTGCCAAGTGTCTGAATTTTGATCATGTGACCAAGGGGATGCTTCAATGGTTGTAAGTGTGAAGAACTGTCATAAGTCACTTTTATGTAACTTCAAACAGTCCCTAAGTGAATGGTTGTAAGTTTAAGACTACCTGTGCTCCTTCCTCCTCTTATTTTCTCCACAACAACTACCCTGTGAGGTGAGTTGGGCTGAAAGAGAGCAACTGGCCCAAAGTCGGCCAACTGGCTTTTATGCCTAAGGTGGGACTAGAACTCACAGTTCTTATGTTGTAAGTTAAATATGTTCTTATTTAAGTATATAAGCCTGGAGGCAAAAAGAAAGCAGCATTATTGACAGGAAAGGGTTAAAAGGACATGAGCTTCTATGGTTGAATGTAGTTCATCGAGTTAACAAGACAGCAATGGGTCAATTGCAAGATTATAAAAAGAACAGCAATTGATGACCAGCACAGAATAGGGCAGCCCAGCGGCCTGGAACAAAATAGCTGCCCAGGGGAGTGGTCAACTACTGGAAAGGAGGAGCCATACTGGCCACTGCAGCCAATCAGAGCTGCTCCTAGAACAAAGCATGGATGGCCATCTGCTCTGGTGGCTTAATATGGTTTAGGCTGGAAAAGAACAGTTTGAATCAAAGCTGGAAAACCTGAACCTGGAATACATTTGCGCTTGACTAGGAGTGGGAGGAAGGCAACGCCATTCATTTCTGCACCCAGGAAGCGCTAGGTGTCCTCTACTGGTGATAGGGCAAGCAGAAACAATGGATCTGCCGTAGGTCCATATGATCTGGATCAGGCCATGGCATATCCAGGATCTGAAGTGCAGTGTATCAAATGGTGCCGAAAAAGAGGCCACCTGTCCCAGAAGGCAAGATTTCACAACCAGCATAAGAAAGAAACTGAAAACACACAGACATTCCAAATGATAAAAGGATAGCAAAAACATGACACAAGGAGGTCACTTTGGGCTGATCAAGGAAGAGGAAAGTATATCTCAAGACACTTTTGGTTAACAATCAAGCATTATACCAAACACAACAGTAGAGTCAGGAAAATACTTTTCTTCCTAATCAAACAACACATTTAGACTGCACTATAATTAAAATCGAGCTGTTGCTTCCTAGTCATCACACAATTTGTTGCTTCCCAATCATCACACTGCCTCCCCTTACAAGGCAAGCGAGGTACAGAACTTCAAAGCAGCCGTGTTCCTTTCTCTTGTGTGAGGCAAAAAACCTCTACAATCAAATCTCCTAGCTATAATGAGAGCAGCACAGTAGCTGCAAAAACAAAACAGAACCCACTTGTCTTACTGTCTGTATTATGAAACAAATCCTTGTTCAATTCTTTGGCAAACACAGACATGTATTAATTGCAGGTAGTCCTTGATATACGAGCACAACTAAGCCCAAACTTTCTGTCGCTAAGCAAGATAGCTGTTCAAATGAGTTTTGCCCCATTTTATGACATTTCTTGCCACAGTTGTTAAGTGAATCACTGCAATTGTTAAGTTAGTAACACAATTGTTAAGTGAATCTGGCTTCCCCATGGACTTTGCTTGTCAGAAAGCTGCAAAAGAGTGATGTTGATGCTTTCTTAGGAGTATAGGTAGACCTCGACTTACAGCCACAATTGAGCCCAAAATTTGCATTGCTAAATAAGACAATTATTAAGTGAGTTTTGCCCCCATTTTACAACTTGTTAAGAGTTGTTAAGTGAATCACTGCAACTGTGGAGTTAGTAACACGGTTGCTAAATGAATCTGGCTTCCCCCACTGACTTTGCTTGTCAGAAGGCCGCAGAAGATGATCACATGACCCCGGGACACTGCCATCGTCATACATCCATGCCAGTTGCCACGGGGATGCTGCAACCGTCGTAAATGTGAAAGATGGTCATAGGTTACTTTTTTCAGTGCCTTTCTAACTTTGAGTAAATGAATGGTCATAATTCGAGGACTGCCTATACTGTTCCTCACATCTCAGTATTTTCTAACATGGGAAGTAGCATGTAAATAGCACATATAGCTTCAACGTCACTCAAAGTATGTCAAAACTAAGCTGGCCATCCAACAAAGACTGTGTGAAATAAAAATTAAAAGAATAAATAATTCATTATTTTTCATGAGTTTTGCAACCAAAAGGAAACTTTCCTTCAAAGGGATCTCTATAGATCTGATTATTTCAATGATTATTTCAATTATATCAATGATTATTTACCTGCGGCACTACTGAAGCCTTTTGTGACTGCCATATTGTTCTCCATGCATTGGTGTGACTGCATTGGGAAGAAGTCAATGCAAATAAAGTGTTTTATTCTAACCAGTGAAACAAAGACTATGACTAATGAATTTGGCTAGGAATAAGAGAATCTCTTAGAAGATTCTATCATCCTCTATTACTGCAATGAATGTCCTGCTGCTTTTACCTTTATTAGCAGATCACAGTCTGATGATTCTTCGCATATTCATGCCTTGTATGTGCAGGAGATCACATGCCACTCAAATTTTGTTATCTACCTGTCCAGCTGAGATAATCCAATAAGAAAACTTTGTTTGGATATGGACTTCACTGGCTTGCAGCTAGAAATGAAGCTGGAAATTAGATCAGAATCTCCACTATTATTTCATAGTATCCAAAGTTCATCAAAGGTACTCACTATGGGGCCTGTCCCACCACGTAGCAAAGGAAGGACTCTACCTTAGGCAACCCTATGGGAAGACAGAATTCATTTTTCTCTATTGCGGAACCAAGTTGTGGGTACCCTATAACTTCCTTCAGCCCCTTTAAAATAGCCTGACACTCTCGAGGGTGGTAGAACATGCTAGGCCATCAGCTCCCAGCTTTGTCACCTGCTGTAGCTAGGATGCTATGGAGCCATCTAGTCCTTTGCCTTAGCCCAGGGGTCCCCAACCCCCAGTCTGTGGACCGGCACCAGGCCGCGGCATGCTAGCAACCGGTCCACGCAAACAAGCAAAGCCCCATCCGCGGGATGCAGGCAGCACACGAAACCACGCCCCCTCCGGTCTGTGGAAAACCCTCTCTCCTGGTCCTTGGTGCTCAAAAGGTTGGGGACCTCTGCCTTAGCCTGTCACTTATTTCAGATTAGCCTCGAGAGAGAAAGAGAAAGACTAGAGAGGACATTGACAGTTGCTTTCCCTGGCCATGAGGTGGCAGAAGGGTTCAACTTGAAAGCCTCCACTATAAAGAAGACAGGTCTAGGAGGTTAAAATGCATTTTCTTCTCTCTAAAAGCAGGCCATCTCTTTGCACCAAGGCTCAATATTTCTTCCACCTCCAAACAGACACATTGTATAGTAGATGCCCTTCTTTGCTCTGTAAAATATTCCCTTTTTTCCTCCTGAAGCTGGTGACATAAAATGATTGACATTACATTACAAACATTTATTATGCTACAGCACTGTTGCATGGTGGAATTCCTCACACTTGTAATTCAGGGGTAAAACAGCGTCCTAGAGTGAGGAATCTCACATCAGAGCATACTTTGTTTTTGTTTAGGAAGACATGTGTTTGTCTAGCTCATTTTCTATATTTCCTGAGTGACTGTTATTATACAATATTAAATATGCCATTATGCTAGGTAGACATGCTGAAAGTAGCCCCTTCTCAAAACAAGGGACTGTTATGTGTCAGTAACGCTGACAAGATCTTTCAAAATGTATTTCAAAAGAAAAAAAGTCAGAACATGGTCTTAAAATGGGAGTGCTTATTTAATAATTTGATCCTGGATGTCACCAAAAAATGGATCTTTGAATCTTTTTCTTTTCTCTTTTTTAAATAAAATTTTTATTAAAAAATAAAGAAAAAGTTAAAACACAAAATTACAATGTTTTATTTTAACCTTTTCCTTTTTTTGAAAATTTAATAGAAATTTTTGGAATTCCTGTTCTTCTCTTCTGTTATTAATGTTGGAGCATCATTTTTACATTTTTCTAGGAAAGTTCAGCAAATTAACAGATGAAAATTGAGAACTTAGAAAATTAATAGGGTACTTTTATCTTCTCATTCCTAGGCTAAGGGGAAGAGGGAAAGGGGGAAATGATGGGTAATAGATATTGTCAATGATAATTTTCTGACTAAAAGGCCTTTTTGAAGGGATCGAACTGGGATACTGTCCCCAAGATTCAGTCTGTTTCATTCAGATTCATCACCAGAGTTGCTTCAGCATGCAAGTGCATATAGCTGAACCTTGGGTTCAAATAATCATGCAGGTTACACCTGTCAATCAGAGGATAGGAAACATTAAGAAAAATAATGGAGCCTGTGAAGGCACTTAGAAGTTCCTTTATGGTTATCTGAGTGTTACTAAGACTTGGAAGCATTCACAGAATTCAGTGGTCTCGTCATGCCACATCACGACATATGCAGAAAACAGGTGGAGCTGGTATCCCAAGGCTTCTTTTATTATTGGCGCCTCTTTTGTCTTCTACCCCACCCACTGCAGTAATATCCAGTGGGGAGAAATCAGAAAAGTTGGCAGAAGTGGTGCCACGATACAAGCCCTTCCTTTTTCATATGTGAGTGTGACCTTGCACAAACGAAAGGGATAACATTTGCATTGCAATGCCGTAGCCTCTATCTTCCCATTCTTTACCCTCCCCAGATGCTATTCTTTCTTTGCTGCAGCAAGAAGCCTTAAAATCTGTCTCCTTCTTTGCTGTACCAAACAATGCTACATCTTTTATTTTCCTGCGTTCCTCTTCTAGAGCTGAGCCCTGTGTGTGCTCCGTTAAAGCGAACCGCTTCCTAGAACCCCTTGCTTCCTCATCTTTCTTTGAACTGTCAGTTTCTCCTTAATTGAATTGAATATATTACATTCTCCATAGACGTATTGCTTTGTATGCTAATCTCAGAATAGTCTTTGAAGCAAAATTTCCCATAAAAAGTCAGTGACTTCTTTGATTGCCTTGTATGCCATTAGTCACAAATATTACTTAATAAATAGCATTGATTGATTATTAATTAGAGCTGGTGAAAGGTCCTGAAGTGTTTCACTGGAGCTCAGCAAATGGTCTGGAACTGTCTGGTTTTAGTACATTATTTGGAGCTAACTATTGTGAATCTGATCAACACCTGGATGGGCTGCCCATTAGGAATCTCAAGGCAGAACTTTAGTGTCTTTTTGAAGTGAGCAAAATCAATTCCTTTGAGGTGAAGGGTTGAAAGTCAGCAGAAATTCTATAGCGCCTCGCTATCTGCCCTTCAATCGTTACAGAGCACAAGTTCACACCTATTTACAGGTAGTCCTCGACTTACGATCATAATTGAGGCTAGAATTTATGTTGTTAAGTGAGAAATTTGTTAAGTGAGTTTTGTCCCATTCTACGATTTTCCTTGCCACATTTGTTAACTGAATCAATGCAGTTGTTAAATTAGTAACATGGTTGCTAAGTGAATCTGATTTCTCCATTGACTTTGCTTGTCAGAAAGTCGCAAAAGGGGATCGCATGACCCCGGGACACTGCAAACTGTCATAAATACGAACCAGTTGTCAAGCATCCAAATGTAAATCATGTGATCATGGGGATACTGCACTGCTCATAAGTGTGAAAAATGGTCATAAGTCAGTGCCGTTGTAACTTTGAACGGTCACTAAACTAACTGTTGTAAGTCGAGGACTACCTGTATTTAGGATTTTAATACACCGCACTTTACAAATGAAGATTTCCTGAGCAGCTTACACTAGGTCATTTTAAGATTACTCCTCTGGATTTGTTTTTAAAACAAACCAATAAAAGCAGCAAAGGGCCTTGCAGCATCTTAAAGATTAACAGATTTATTGTTACATAAGCTTTCATGGATCCAAGCCCATTTTATGGGATGCACGAGGTATACAGGTAGTCCTCGGCTTACAACCATTCATTTAGCGACCATTTGAAGTTACAACAGTATTGAAAAAAGTGACTTATGACCATTTTTCACACAACTGTTCCAGCATCCCCATGGTCACGTGATCAAAATTCAGATGCTTGGCATGTATTTATGACGGTTGTATGGCCCAGGGTCATGTGATCACCTTTTGCCACCTTCTGACAAGCAAAGTCAGTGGGAAAGCCAGATTCACTTAACAAATGTGTTACTAACTTCACAACTGCAGTGATTCATTTAACAACTGTAGGAAGAAACATTGTAAAATGGGGCAAAACTCACTTAATTAGCAATGCAAATTTTGGGGTGTTCATAAGTCGAGGTCTACTTATACTTCTGAGAAAGCATCTTAAATATAGACACTGTGCATGGGAGTGGGGAAAAGGGATAGAAATATGGGGATGGAGTTGATAATTTCTCTCAGTGGCTATTAACAAAAGAAATGATGTTAAGCAGTTGAGTGAATATGTGTCTTTTCATTCTGAAGATTGCATCTGAGAATTAGACTGATTCACAAACGTACTTTTTTTTGTAATAATAGGTTAGCAAAACAGGGTCAATGATTTGTTAATTAAAGGAAGCTTCTGGTGTGACTGAAGCTAAGAAGTCAATTTGCGGGAAGAGCATTGTCTAGAGCAGGGGTGTCAAACTGCCAGCCCGTGGGCCGGATGCATCATGGCGAAACCATGCCCACCCCTTTGCTGGCAATGGAAAAAAAGTCGTGATACATCACGACACGTCACGTGACATTGCGAGTTTGACACCCCTGGTCTAGAGTCTTCTTTGAATGTCCTTCAGTTGTGTAAACTTCAATTCCTGGAGTTGAAGTGCTAAAATCAAACCACCCATCATCTCTCGCAATGCTAGGATTCAGGAGAAAAACTCTGAAGATGTGAATTATTACTCCCAAGCAGATTCATAGAGAGAGTGAAAAAAACTCAAGGTGGTAACCACAACCAAGTAATCAAAGTCCTGCCCCTTTTCTACACATATTGCGATATATGTAAAAAAAAAATGGGCAAGACTTAAATGGATTGTTGTGGTCACCAACTTCACTTTTTGATATCCTCTGTGGGCACTCCTGCAAGAGAACATGATCTTCTAACTAGGCCATGTAGGGTTTTAATAGCTGAAGCTTGACAGTTTAAATTATGATTGGAA
The DNA here is from genome assembly GCA_023970755.1 of Azemiops feae. Classification (NCBI taxonomy): domain Eukaryota; kingdom Metazoa; phylum Chordata; class Lepidosauria; order Squamata; family Viperidae; genus Azemiops; species Azemiops feae. The sequence continues at coordinate 2,844,349 of JALGBA010004142.1, read as the reverse complement.
ACAGACCGATTCACTGCACCCAATCCCAAATGGCTGCAATATGTGATTGCTGTTTTGATCAGCAGAATCAAAACATTCTTAGGAGCTAGCTCCATGAATCAGAAGCAGGAAAAGGAAGAGGTGGAACCCAAATATGTTAGTACTTGGAAGACAAGTGACCAGAGCTGTAGGATAGTTGGAAAGTAAAAATCCCAAAGCAGACAATGACAACCTGATGTACCGTCACCAAAAAAACCCCTGCATGGACCTGTCTGTGAGGTCATCAAGAGTTGAGAGACCCTGCTTAGGTGATGATGTGGTTGTAGTCTTGAAATGTAGTGTTCTTCATTTGCTGTGGAACAGGTTTATTTTCCCAATTTAATTCAACCTCTTGAGCAGCCTTGGAGAGCTACAGTATTTATTCTCTGATCCTTCTGTCAGAATTTTTGGAAGCTGCTTCCAGCGATTCTTCACCTAGTGAGATTCTCACCGTGTTCTCTTCAGCAAGATTTGCTGGGATGAAAGGAATGGGATGACAAGAATTTCAGCTGAACTCTTTCCATTTTGAACCAGTTATAGTCTCATGGCCATTAGTTGCAGAGGGTTTTTTTTTTGTTGTTCCCAACAGCCTTCCTGTCATCTGGGAAAGTGCCTGGTCTTTCTGCTTGATGCGGTGTTTTTACATAACAATCTCCTGAATTTTTATCATTCTGGGAACCAACCCTCTGACCAGATATGGCACAGGCTGTTCTTAGTCTGACATGATTTCCTTCTGATTTTTCAATGATTTTAATCTATTCATGCCTCCATCAGACTTAGCCCAGGTGGCTCTTTCATTTCAGTAGACATTGTGTGATGTCACACACTAAGCTGCATTTGATAGGTTACCAGGAAAGCAACTGAAATGTATTTAAAACTTGAAATAAATAAAACTCACTTGCTTTTGCAGCTTTTACTTAGAGGATTTCTTCTAAAAATTGTCCCACTTCTAAAAAGGCAAAGATGGAAAAGTGCGGCAGTACAAGGAAAACTCTACCCTCTTTTTTTTTAGCACTTGCTGGCTTTTATGAAAAGTAAATGACAGCCTCACCTCCACCCCCATCCCACACACATAATGTCTGATTTTACTTCAAAGAAAAGGTTTTCTTCCCTCACCTCTCTGATGCTTGTGGGAAACCAATTGATAGGTATTTATATCTGGAAATTGCAGCCTCTGGACTCTTGGCACTGTGGAAACAAAATTCTGCCAGTTTTCATTACAGTCCTTCAAAGTTTGACAGAGGTTAGCCAATAAAAGAAATAGAAAAGGCAGACAGTTTCAATAGCCTTTTCTATTCTATAATGATATATGCATTTTCAGTCCTTCCTACCTACCTGTCTACCTACCTACCTCATTTATCTTCCTTCCTTCCTTCCTTCCTTCCTTCTTTCCTTCCTTCCTTCCTTCCTTCCTTCCTTCCTTTCTTCCCACACTATTAAAAGAAGCAGCAAAGTTTTTTTTAATTCTTTTTATATCATTGATTGAATGAATGTTATTGTCTTTTCTTTGTACAAATAGGCATTTATCCCTTTAAGAGTAAGCAATGCAGCAATGGCCAAGGCAGATGGCTGCATTATTCTATTATCTAGTCCTCTGAGTGGCAGAAGAATATGTTGGCATAAACTGTGATTATTGTTAATTCCTTTTGTGCCTGAGAAATAAGGTACTGTCCTTACTGATTTAATGTGGGATAATTTCAGGAACATGATTGGGGGATTTTCCCAGCTTCCTTTCCCCTCTGACTATATGTCCTTGGTAGTGGTTGGGGGAAAAACAAGCACAACTACTCCCTAATGCTGGATGGGATGGGAGTATGAGTGTATGCTTTATGGGGTCCTTGGTGCTCTCTGAGCTTGGTGGGCTTCTTGCAGATGTCTCATTACCAAATTAAATAACATCATCAGCATATGTTTGGAATGGTCATTTAGCAGCTTCTCAGAGTTGACTAAAATATTGCCAAGCGTGAAAGTGTTCCATCCCACAGAGATGACTTTGGAGAAACTAGATCAGGGGTCTTCAAAGTTGGCAACTTTAAGACTTGTGGACTTCAACTCCCAGAATTCCTCAGCTCCTGCTTGAAGAGCAGGTGGCAGCTGTGCCTAGGAAGGCCTTTGCAGAGATCTATCCCGGGTGTCAGCTGCATTCATTCCTGGACCAAGAGATTTCTATAATTTGCTTTGATTCATAAGTTCATCAGTCATAAATGTGATGACTAGTCATGTAACATTTTTCAGCACTGTCATAACTTTGAACAGTTATTAAATGAATGATTGTAAGTCAAGGACTACCTGTACATTTATGTCTTGCTCAGCCTAATTCCCAGATGAAATCTTTAGTTTTATACGTGCAAGGGCTGCATGAATTCCTATATCACTCCAATGACCAATTTCCATAAGCGCTGAGAAGCTTTGACGTAATCAAAGGACACTGTGGTTTTATGCTGGTTAAATGTTACTCTGACATTCACATTTTAATCCTCAGACCTTCCCGCCCCGTACAGGGAGACTGTGGTAGCCAACGAAAAGTCAGGTTAGAAGTGAAGTACAAATAAGTTATTCTATCGGGTTCAGGCTCACCCAGCATGGAAGGCCACTTATTGAAGCGGCTGGCTAGAAAATAAATGAAAAGACCTTGGTAGATTCAGCAGACGATTATCTTAAAAGCAGCAGATGACTAACAGTGTTAATTCTGCAAGGCTCAGTTCTGAGCCTTTCACTGATGTAATTGCCTTGCGGGGTTTTGAAGCCTTCCCCCCCACCCTTTGTCACCGAAAGAGAATTTTTATTTTACTCTTTATAAAAAAAGAGTATTTCTAAACTCTACCTTCTCCTCTTCATTTTGAGATTGTTGGAAGCTAAAATGTTGAAGTCGGGGTTCTCCATGAATTGAGAATCTATAAACAACTGTCACACCAGACTGCATCGGCAGCCATTTGAATATATAGATTAGGAAAGCAATATTTATTCCATTGGCTCTGTCTGTCGCTCTTCTCTCCGTTTCCCCTTTTTGTTTCTAGGTTAACTGAAACAGCGGCGAAAACCAAAGACAGAACTGATGTAGTTTTATATAGTAGAAGAACAGCAGATTCCAGACATATTTAGACTTTCAACAGCACTGAAAAAAGGCGACGTATGACCATTTTTCCACACTTACAATCATTGTAGCATCGCTGTGGTCACATGATCAAAATTTGGGTGCTTGGCAACTGGCAGTTGCAATGTCCCGGGATCCATGTGATCACCTTTTGTGACAAGCAAAGTCAATGGGGAAGATCACTTAACAACCATGTTACTCATTTAACAACTGCAGTGAATCACTTAACAATTGTGACAATTGTTGCTTAGCAACAGACATTTTGGGCCCAATTGTGGTCATAGGTTGAGGACTACCTGTATCAGAAATCAGTGGTCCTGTTGAGGAAACCCTTTGCTATGTGGCCCTCATTATTTTTACACGTCTTCGTGACATCATCACCACCACCTTGAACAAGCAAGGAGATAAGGCCATTTCAGGAGACTTTCTTTCTTGCTGAGTTGAAGTACTATCCATCTATCCTTGAGCGGATGGAAAACTTTCATGAAATCTGCCAGTTAACTAGGACATAAATTGTTCTTTTCTTCCTATTTTTGATGCCATTGCTTTCAGTGTTGTACGCCACCCAGAGTTTCCTAGAGTTGAGCAGTCCGTTAAATTCCATTAATTCATCTGCTGTCCTTTTGCCAATTCCCTACCTTGCCTCTACCCTCACCCCCAACCCATGATTAAGGAGCAAAACTATTGCACTGTTCTCTTTAGTCTGTGGATCCCAATCCGAGTAGCCAGTTTCTAGAGAATAACAGCATTCCAGTTGCAGGCGTGTAATATTTAGATTTATTGATGGCACAGACATGCAGTCAAAAGTCTTATTATTATGAAGATATGATTCAGGATTTCCCCTAAGAACAATTAGCCCATAATAGAAGTAGGTTCTTGCTTTGGAGAAACTGAGTAGCTTTTCCTTCGCCTTATGTAGTGCAAATGATGAACAAGAAATCTGAAGCCAGCCCCCCTCCCAAAAAGGCTTCTTCATGCAATACAGTCCCTTGTTTTAGCTAGAGTGCTTTAAGGCATTCTAAATGAATGAATTTCTTGATCTCCTTCCTCTTCCCCCTTTTAAAATCTTAGTCTCCCATTGCTGATAATAGTGTTTTCGTTTGAAAATGCATGCTCCACTTTTTTTTTTTATAAGTGTGTGCCCCAAATAAATAATAAATGGATGAAGTCATGTAGAAGGAATGAAAAATCAGGTTTAAGCAAGCTTCATTAAAACTTATATCGAAAGGATTCTCTTTGAGCCATCCCAAAAGCCTGTTTGTGCTGAGTTATGAGTTTGAAAAGGAGGGAGGGCTTCAGCAGAGTCTCCAAAACTTCTTTCTATATTTTGCAATGACGATCTGGATTGCAAGTACCGTAGAGGCTGAAAAGTGCTGTTGGGTAAACGGGATGGGCGCATTGGCGCACGGTTCTCCTCCTTGTTTCTCTTTAGATTATGGTTTTTATTCCTTCTCCTTCATGAGTTCCCCCAGTCTCAAACATCCCCTTAGGCTGATGTCTCACAACAAGTACAAGTAGTCTCCGACTTACGACCACAACTGAGCCCAAAATTTCCAACAGCTAAGCAAGAGGGTTGTCAAGTGAGTTTTGTCCCATTTTACAAAACCCATTTGCCACCGTTGTTAAGTGAATCACTGCAGTTGTTAAGTTACTAATATGGCTGTTAAGTGAACCTGGCTTCCCCATTGACTATGTTTGTCAGAAGTGATCACATGACCCTGAGACATTGAAACCGACATAAATACGAGTCACTTGTCAAGAGTCTGAATCTTGATCACGTGACCATGGAGATGCTGCCACAGTCGTAAGTGTGAAAAACATCATAAGTCGCTTTTCCCCCCAGTGCCATTGTAACTTTGAATGGTCACTAAATGAATGGTTGTTAGTCAAGGACTACCTGTATAAAAGAACTGTGTTTCAGGGGTTCTGTGGCGATGCCAGAAATTTGGTTCTTGTTTGGCTCTGACTAAATATGTGCTGGCTATTTAGAATGTGATTAAGAAAAACAGTGAAGTTCCATTTAGAATGCCTAATGTCAACCATTGTTCAGGGCTCTCCAATGACTAACTAGGCCAGGGGTAGGCAACCTTGTCTGTTTTATGATTCGTGGACTTCAACTCCCAGAATTCCTGAGCCATGCTGGCTCAGGAATTCTGGGAGTTGAAGTCCACGAATCATAAAACAGACAAGGTTGCCTACCCCTGGCCTAAGGGGATATTTGAGACTGGGGGAACTCATGAAGAAGCCAGCCTGAGCCAGGAATTCTGGGAGTTGAAGTCCACGAGTCATAAAAGAGACAAGGTTGCCTACCCCTAAACTAGGCTGATAACAACAATTGTTTTCCATGAAACGAATGACTGGAATGGAAGATGCTAGGCCGTCTGCCAAATGTGCTTCTCTGCCAGTTTTCCAGAGAACCACAAGTCTTTGCAAGAGAAAGAAGGGTTTTCTGCAAACCAAGTTTAGTCGCCCTGCTATATAACCTTTCTTTCTATCATTAATTCTATCTTTCTCTTTTATTTTTTTCAAGATAGGGGACAAAAATGTTTGTTTCCAAGTGAAATGTGCTGCTGGTAACCATTTCAGGGCCTCATAACAGAATTCCCCTTGAAATGTAGGGGCTGTTGGTTCTTTTTAATTGAACTACAATAACTTAATTTATTTACAACAACTAAATATATAAACTTCTCAAAGAAAAGCTTGGCCCTCCTGCTTTTCTTCTTTCTGGTTTCTTTCTTGGCATAGAAGATAATAATAATAATAATAATAATAATAATAATAATAATAATAATAATAATAATAATAATAATAATAATAATAATAATAATAATAATAATAATAATAATAATAATAATAATAATAATAATAATAATAATAATAAATAAAGTTGGAAGGGACCTTGAAGGTCATTGAGTCCAACCCCCTGCTCAGGCAGGAAACCCTATACCATTTCGGACAAATGGCTGTCCAGTCTCTTCTTAAAAACTTCCAGTGTTGGAGCATTCACCGCTTCTGGAGGCAGGTTGTTCCACTGGTTAATTGTTCTAACTGTCAGGAAGTTTCTCCTTAGTTCTAGGTTGCTTCTCTCCTTGATTAGTTTCCATCCATTGCTTCTTGTCCTGCTTTCAGGCGCCTTGGAAGTAGCTTCACTCCTCTTCTTTGTGGCAGCCCCTGAGATATTGGAACACTGCTATCATGTCCCCCTCGTCCTTCTCTTCATTAAACTAGACATACCCAATTCCAGCAACCGGTTCCTTATATGTTTTAGCCTCCAGTCCCCTAATCATCTTTGTTGCTCTTCTCTGTACTCTTTCTAGAGTCTCAACATCTTTTTTACATCGTGGTGACCAAAACTGGATGCAGTATTCCAAGTGTGGCCTTACCAAGGCATTGTAAAGTGGTATTAATACTTCACGTGATCTTGATTCTATCCCTCTGTTAATGTAGCCTAGCACTGTGTTGGCCTTTTTTGGCAGCTGCAGCACACTGCTGGCTCATATTTAAGTGATTGTCCACTAGGAGTCCGAGGTCCCTCTCACAGTTACTACTATTGAGCAAGGTACCCCCTATACTATACCTGTACATTTGGTTTTTCTTGCCTAAATGTAGAACCTTACTTTTTTCACCATTGAATTTCATTTTGTTAGATAGCGCCCAGTGTTCAAGTCTGTCCAGATCCTCCTGTATCTTAAGCCTGTCTTCTGGAGTGTTGGCTATCGCCAGCTTGGTGTCGTCTGCAAATTTGATGAGTTCCCCATCTATCCCCTCGTCCAAATCGTTGATGAAGATGTTGAAGAGCACTGGGCCCAGAACAGAGCCCTGGGGCACCCCACTACACACTTCCCTCCATGTAGATGCGGTTCCATTGAGGACCACACGCTGAGTACGGCCGGTCAGCCAGCTACGGATCCATCTGGTAGTGATGCTGTCTAACCCACATTTTTCTATCTTATCAAGTAGTAGGTTATGATCTACTTAGATATTGGCAGCTATTCATTGATTAGGATCACATTTCAATACTGGAGCCATTTCCCAGATTAAAAAGATGGTACATTGGTGTACTTGTGATATCTTTGCTATCAGTGTTCACTGCTTTATCCTTCCTCTCCCTTTGTAATAATGTCATAACCATCACCACCATCATCACAACAATAGCAACTGTGTTTCACCCTTCAACTCAGAATGAATGCTCACCCCACCACGACAAAATGTAACCAAAAAAAGATAACATTTAAAAATGTGATTAAAATATTTCAGATTCATATATGTCAACTGTGACCTATTTCTTTTAATTCAACCTGACCAGGGCTGGACTTGAGCATTTCTGGATTAAAAAACATTTGTTCTATTCCCGATGTTTGATCTCATCCACTATAACTGTAGAGATATAATAATAACCAATGCAACACAGTATAAATATTGTATATTATCAATATTATCATGAAGCAACTTTTTGAGGGACATTGGGGAGCTGGGTCAGGAAAACATTGAGAGAGAGAGAGAAGGGAAAAAAAGAAATAAAATAAAAGACAACATAAATTACAACATTAAAACATAATACAATAAATCTTAATTTTTAAAAACTTCATAGTATTGTATCACCATAAAATTAAGACAACTTGTGCCTTTTTATGGAAATTGCTGCAGATAAAAAAAATTAGCAAATTTATTAGTGAAGGTAGAATTTTGATCTGACAGTAAATTATGAAATCTCTCTCCCCCCCCTCTCTGTGTGGGATGACATATTTGTATTTTCTTAGGAGAGGTAAATTAGACATATACATGTGTATATCTGTAAGGGACATATATATATCTGTGTCTGTCTATCTATTTGTGGCTTAGTGTGACCACAAGGACAGCCTGTCTCAGTGAATGAGATTCTACTGCATCTCCCAATAGAATTGTAAAAGGCAAAACAATGAAATGAGCCAAAGAAAAGTCTCTAGTGTGGTGGACAAAAGATTGAAAAAGTAGCTTGCATGTATAAATAATTTCTGACTTTTTTTTTTACTAATTTCTAATAAAGTTTCTGACTAACTTCTGACTGAATACCCCAGTCAAGGAACTATCAGCTCAGAACAAACAAGCTAACAGTAAACTACAGCCTAATTAAGGAACCACCAAGAACCTACTCACCAACACTGACAAAAGAGAGCAAAACCCACTCCAGCACTCATGATGTTACTTAGTTGGGTGATGAAACATCTGTAAGAAAGCAACCAAGCTCAAAGAACATCAAGATCCCACCATTTCTGACTTGGAAACTTCATAGTTAATTGGCTATAGCAGAGGTCTCCAACCTTTTGGGCACCAGGGACCGGTTCCATGGAGAGACATTTTTCCGCAGACCGGAGGGGGCCTGGTTTTGTGTGCTGCCTGCATCTCGCGGATGGGGCTTTGCTTGTTTGTGTGGACCGGTTGCTGGCATGCCATGGCCTGGTACTGGTCCACAGACCGGGGGTTGGGGACCTCTGGGCTATAGTATCCAAGTTCATCTGCCATGCCATGTTGTAAATCCTTTGATGGATTTTGGCTTTAGCTATCTCTAAAAGGAAAGAGAAGAGAAACTTGGCAAAATATCCTGGATTAGATTCTTGCTTTCCACCTTGATAAAAAAATAATTTCGGAGAAGTAATGGGGCCCTGGAGATCTTATAAGCATCATTTAGTCCTTATTAATATTTTCCAATATGCTACAAGAAGAATTTTCTACACCTCTTGACAACCTTGGTTTGCAATGATTGTGTATCTTTTACAGCAACATTAATGATGGCTTTCAACATTTATAGATCAAACAATTGTCCATGTATTAGAAACCAATTAATTGCTCAGAGAAAGCTTCGTAAAAATTGTTTCTCAATTCTCATTTGAGATCAGGGTACAAAGGCTCCATTGAGCACAACCTCTGAGACTCCCAGCATAACTTCCAGGGAATTTGCAATACAACCCTGCAGAGTAAGCACCTCTTGGGGCCAGGCTTCCTACAGCAGAATTAAATCAGAAGTACAAATTCAATCCAGAAAGGAGGGCTCGCTTTTCTTGGCATTTCATTTCATAATATTCCAGAAACCATGGATAATCCATTTTGGTTGATTCTCCATCAGTCTATTACATGTCCAAGGAGATAGGTTTCTAGCTCTAAGGAAGATGGCGCCCTATGCCAAAGGGGCCCAGGAGACAAGCTGATGGAATGGAGGAGATCTGGGAGATCTCCATCCTTACATCCTTCTGCCCTCATCACTGCTCTACCAACCCACCACTGGACTGTTATTGAACGTGGGATCAGTGATTAGCAATAGCGCTTAGCAATAGCATTTAGACTTAAATACTGCTTCACAATGCTTTACAGCCCTTTCTAAGCAGTTTAGAGTCAGCTTATGGCCCCTAACAATCTGGGTCCTCATTGTACCAACCTTTGAAGGATGGAAGGCTGAATCAATCAATCAAGTCAGGATCGAACTGCTGGCAGTTGACAGAATTAGCCTGCACTACTGCATTCTAACCACTGCATCACCATGGCTCTTAAAGTGATGATCTTGTCATTTACAAACAACTTGCCGGTACCAAAAGAATGGTAGATCAGTGTTCGGAAGTAGCCCAAAGGTCAAAATGCTGGCGTGGTAAATCTCCATGATAGCAATTTGAAAGACAGGTGAAAATTCCAACCATAGTTGCCCAAACTCAACCCAGCAAACATTAAGGACAGTGATTGGTATTTCCCAGGCAGGGAGGAGAAATTATGTCTAGGAGTCAGCCAATTGCTGCATTTAAACTGATCTGCATTAAAACTGTAAGGACAGCACCAATCACCAGCACCAGGCTATTAGACGTGATAGAATAGAGTTCGGGGGGGGGGGGGTTTCGGTCAACTCAAGGTTTGGAGAAATGCACATTACCAGAACTGTGAGCAAGCATGTTCAGTTAAAAGATATAAGATGGGCTTAAGCAAAATAATAAAAGAATACAGAAGATGGTCATAGCAAATAAGATTAGAAACCTACACGCTGCTCCTTCCTTCCTTCCTTCCTTCCTTCCTTCCTTCCTTCCTTCCTTCCTTCCTTCCTTCCTTCCTTCTCTCTCCCTACACACACACACACACAAAAAAAACCTTTCTTGCAATATTTTGAATGTAGATGAAATAATATTCAAATCAACAAAAGTAGGGTTAGAACAAGCTATAGGGTCCATGGAGAGAGCAGTTATGGTGAATGGCTTGTATAACTTGGAAAGGTAGCCTGTATTGGACTTCAAACAATGCAGAAATGATGAGTGTGTGTTGGGGAGGAGGGGATTCTCCCCCCCCTTTTTTTTTGAAGTTTTTACTTTTCCCCCACAAAGGATACTACTTTCTTGTATATTGCATGGGGGGAAATACTTAATATTTTTTGAGGACAGAAACTAGTCCTGAGAACAGGCTTAATGCTGCTGAGCAGCCATTCTTCTCATTTTGGCTAAATCGTGAACTCATTAGGGGGGCTTACAAGTGCAAAGTGAGGACTTCTGTATCGATCTATCTTGCAGAGCGGTGGTAAAGATCACTGAGGTAAATTATGTGAAGTGCTCTGAATACGAAACACTTCATACACTGTGATTTATCCTTTCTCTAAGATGGAGATCTATATTCCTTTAGATCTTCGAGATGGGAAAGGGATCTGGCAAAAAAAAACACCAAAACACCTGATACCAGTAGTCCTCGTATAGGGACTGCCTCATTTTGCAAATATAGTGATGATGATGATAAAGTAATTTTGCGACCAATGTCCCCATTTATGACCTTTACAGGTCTGTAAAGCAATGAAAAGCTGAAAATCATAAGCACAGTTACAGTTTCCCTCAATGATCTCATCACTTGACAATCAAGTTGCCGGTCCTAATTGTGGTTGCTAAACAAGGACTAGCTGTACTTAAAAGTGGAGCACGTACAAACAAGGGTAACACAAGACTGGGTTGCAAATGTACTGAAGAACGTTCAAAGAAATTCCATATATTTTGTGATGACATGATATTTCATGTCAGACCTGCATCTTAAACATCTATGTACCAGACAGGAGGGTAACATCTGAACAGTGGGCAGCGCATTGTTGTTGCCGCAATAACTGCATATGGTACTAGTTTTGCTAGTCTCAATATTTAACAAATATTTCTAATGTTGCAACTCTGCCATCTGCAGGCACACCCACAATATTAGCATAATGTGAAGAATTATGGCACCCATTCTAACTTCTGGATTACTAAAACATTTTATATCAGAATAAACCTTTAGTTTGAGGGAGAGGGTAAGGGAGAAGAGCAATCCCCAAAATGGATCAGAGAAAATGGGAGGAGGGTATCTAAACAGAATACTAAATAGCAGAGATCATAATGCAATGCCTGGAATCTATAGCACTCCCGTACATACAACTCAAAATATGGATCTGGTACATAGATGGCACTTTTGTCATAATCCAAAAGGACCAACTGGGAATACACACAAACCATAATTAACATCTTCAAGAATAACATTCACTAGGGAAGAAGAAAACTACCCACACCCAACAACACTGGCAGGTCATGCTACTATGTATAACCAGGGAGCAAACTCCACACTCACTAGTACTGATGGTGTTACCTTGTTGGGTAATAAAACATCTACAAGCAAACAACTAAACTCAGAGAGCACCAAGAACTTCATAGTTCAGCTCTGAGCTACATATATTCTCTTCCATTGGATATATAAATATAGATGAATAACTTTCTCGGGATAATTCTTTAGGCAGCTCATGAAGTAAATAGTAATCCCTGTAAACCTGTGCCGTAATAAATAGTCTTTAAAATGCCACAAGTTTCTTTATTTTGCGCCAACAAACACAGCTATTTTTCTTAAAATGGCTTGTGCTACTAAATTGAAACTGAAGTTGTGCCCACAGGAAAAAAGCAATATATTTTCTCATGCATCTTGTTATGCAAATAGTTGATTAGTCCAGCAGAAAAGACACACGTATAACTCTGGAAGAGAAAAAAAACAAAACCATTTGAATTAAAGCATGTGGGAGAAAAAACATGCATATGCTTTAAAAAAAAAGCAAGTAGGGGAAGCACGCAGAGCGTGTCTGATGGAATTCTTTCCAATCCCATAATAATAGCTCCCATCTGGGTCACATGATTGAGGCTTGGAATAGAGATGTCTAAAATATTCCAAGCCACTGTCTGACTGTCTCCATCATAGGAATGTATAGGTAGTCCTTGACTTACAACCGTTCATTTAGTGACCGTTCAAAGTTACAATGGCCCTGAAAAAGTGACATATGACCGTTTTTCACACTTACAACCGTTGCAACATCTCCCATGGTCGCGTGACCAAAATTCAAACACTTGACAACTGACTCATATTTATGACGGTTGCAGTGTCCCGGGGTCACTTGCTTAGCTTTTGCGACCTTCTGACAAGCAAAGTCAATGGGGAAGCCAGTTCACTTAATAACCATGTTACTAACTTCACAACTGCAGTGATTTATTTAACAACTCTGGCAAGAAAGGTCATAAAATGAGACAAAATTCATTTAACAACTGTCTCACTTGGCAACAGAAATTTGGGGTTCAATTGTGGTCGTAAGTTGAGGACTACCTGTATTGGGATTGGTTTTCTTTTGGGCCCCTAACTGTATCTGGCCGATTTTTAGCTCAATTTTTGTTTTCTCAGATTTTGAGCACCACTACCGCCACCTAGTCTCCATAAACCAAACTAATCCCATTCTGTTCAATTTTCCGAAGAGTTATCCTGCTGGCAGACAGAGTCCTATCCTCTTTAAGCAATTTCTCTCAAGTTGGACAGAACAAAAATATGAAGACAATGTGATTTCTATATAGCTATGTCCCTTTTCAAGGTGATAGAATATCCGTCTGGATAAATGTTCATCAATGTTCTTTGACTTTTATTACTAGAGTTTACAGCTTCTATGTATCTTTGGCTATCAAAGTGATGTCTCACTCCTGCAGCCAGTCTCTTGCATCTTGTTCTCTCCCTACTGTGGCTTCCTGACCTGTATATAGGTTTTGCAAGAAGACAATGAGATGTTTTAGGATTCTCATTTGTCTAAGAATATTCCACACCTTGACGTGATTGGCACAACTGAAGGCCTTTCTACAATCAATGAAGCACATGTTCACTTCGTTTACATATTCTTGACTTTTTCAATTATCCACTGGTGTCCACACAATAATGTCTTATGTTTCCTGGTCTTCTCTAAAACCAGTTTGAACATCTGGAGGCTTCTTTCCATATATGACTTTGATCTGCATTATTTTGCTAGCTTGTCATTTGGAAACATATATTCAACACCCAATGATTAAGCAAACATGGCTTAGCACATGTGACCTAGTCAGGGACTGGTGAGTTGTTTTTGACACGCTACATAGGCCTGGCTGCAATGGTAAGTTTCACCCCCCACACACACACCCCAGCTTGATTTTTAGGCATGCACCTTGCCCCAAAACTAGGGTTTATTTTTGGGGTAGGGCTTATATTAGGTCCACCCCCCAAAATCAAGCTAGGGCTTATTTTTGGGGTCTTACTTTCAGGGCAACACGGTAGTATTTTGCTGAAGTCAAAGCACACTAAGTTTACCACATTACTATAGCAATAACATTTAGACTTTTATACTGCCCATAGTGCTTTCCAGCACTTTCTGGGCAGTTTACAATGTCAGCCTATGACCCCCAACAATCTGGATCCTCATTTTACTGACCTCAGAAGGATGGAAGACTGAGTCAACCTTTAGCCTTGTCAGGATCGAACTCCAGGCTGTGGGCAGAGTTTGCCTGCAATCCTGCATTAATATGGTCAGTTCAGTTGGTTACTCTATCAAAGACAGAGATCAAGTTGCTTTGGCATGACTTATTCCAGATAAGTAATAACATGCTTCCAAAGTTAGTCCTTAATGATCATTTCCAGAGTTCTGTCTACTGTCACAGGAGTTTTGCCATTTCTTTACCCCTCATTTTTTTTGCAAATGGAAATATTTGCCATTCTCCAGTCCTCTGACACTATGCCCATCTTCCAGGATTTCTCAAAGATCAGAGCAATCTAATATGACCTAAACCAAACTGTCATTCAGTAGATTAATTTGCAAATTCATCTAAACCAAAGTCTATCCTCCTATAAAGTATACGAAGTAAAAACTAAACAGATGCAGAACAGCGGAAATGTATCAGAAGCAGAGCACATCTTTAGATTTATCCTACAATATAACTCTGTTTCTAAAGCTCAAAGAAGTGGCATCAAACTTCCAGATTCACTACCAACGCTTTCCCACAGTGCTAGATTCATTTGTGGATCAAGGTATATTCTGTCACCTTATATCAGATTTCTGGCATTGTATGATCAAGACTAATGTACCATACTAGAAATATGAATTTAAAACAATAAACCATTTGTCATTTGGTTCATTAATCACTGTGGCTGTTTCCAAGAATAGAAATGACATTTGGAGAGATAGGCTGAGCAGGGCAGCCTAATTTTTGAGCTCAGCATTCATTCAATTCATTGACTAATACCAATTCCTGTGCCCAAGACAGGAACATTCTCCTCGGGATTTTGTTTCTGTTTCTTTGAACACCGTCATCAATCCAATGAATGCTTCAGTTCCCTGTTTATCCAAAGCCACTGATGACAAAGATTTGAACCAACAGAAATATCACTCTTCACAATTCCACCTTCTGCTTGTCACTTCTTATCAGCTTACCTCAGGCTTAGGTCCTCCCGTGGCCACAAACCAGCAACAATTGTCCTCAATCTAAATCTTTTTCCCCTCCCCCTTTTAAACTATTTTTTTTATTATTGGAGTTTAAAAATGCAAAGATGAAAAAGTAACACAAACTCAGAAAAATGTGGAGAGTTAAGCAAAATCTATTAAGAGTTACCAGAAATAACAACATATATATTATAAATAAATCAGTTTTATATTTCTTACTTTTCCTTTTAACACAGTAATTTATCACCTTCTCTAAAAATATAACAAACAATCTCTTCTTCCCATACTTTATATGGGAAGACGTATTAAACAAATATTTAATTAATTTAATTTAATTTAAAATATTAAATATGTAAATCTCGTCTTTTGGACTTATTCACGAAAAAAACATTAGGAGCCACCAGAAACAACAATATATATATATACATGCAGCCTGCATGTTAGGCAGTTACATTAACCACCAGGCCACCAGCTCTCCTCCCCTCTTTGTCAGCCGAGCCAAGGGAATATATAGAGAGTTTTTAAAGCACCTTGGTATTTTTAACTGCTACACTGCAGTTACTTTTTATTTATGATCTCTTTTGCCTTGCAGCCCCAAACTAGGGGCGTTAAACAGGCTCAAGTCGCTACTGCGATACATTACAAATTCAAAATTCTTTTGCTGACAAAGAGTTAAAGAATTAACTTTGCTGACAAAGAGGGGAGGAGAGCTGGTGGCCTGGTGGTTAATGTAACTGCCTAACATGCAGACTGCCTAGGTTTGAATCCCATAAAGGGTGTGGCTAGCTGATGAGGGCAGAATGAGCCCGAAATAGCTATTCTAGTCTCCCACTTAATTCTTTTCTCAGAAACTTCTTCACAAGTTTAATGTCTTTCTTTTGTAAATCTAAGGTAAGAAAGCCATCCAACTCACTCTTCTGCTTTATTAGTTGTATGGCTTTTTTAATTATTAAGACATCAGCCAGTTTCACTTGTAAATCCAGTGTAATACCATTTTCCATATCATTAATGGAACCTGACATTTTTAAATCCAATTCTCTTGAGCAAACACAGGATTTGCTTGAAGCAAACCATCCCTGCTGCCCTCTTCTGATTCAGCATCCCAACCACATGATTTCATAGCATTGGCTCACCAAATGTGGCTCATATGAGTCTTACTGGATGTTCTCTGATTAGCTTGGAATTTTGAGTGTCAGGACCATCAAAAGATCAACCTCTCTTTGATTACTTATTGTGATTTGTTATTCTTTTTTTATAGGAAACCTGGGCCACATCATAAGCAGAGTTAGACGGTTACTGGGGAGGAGAGGAGAGGAGAAGAGACAGTGGAGTGAGGAGAGAGCAGAGAGGAAAAGATTTGCAACAAAGGAGACCTGGCAGAAACCAATTCAGTCAGTCAGGAAGAAGAATTCTTCTCTCTTCTGGCAAACTACTGTACCAATTCAAGCATAGAAGGAGTATTTTAGAGAGTTGTACAGTGATCCTGCTAGTAACATAAATGAGAGTGAGATCAACCTGGATCAAGTTTAAAATCGCCCCCCCCCATCTCTGTGCAAAAGGTAACCGGATTGATTGAATCCCTTAAGGCTGTGATGGCGAACCTATGGCACGCGTGCCACAGGTGGCACGCAGAGCCCTCTCTATGGGCACGTGCACTGTCGCCCCAGTCCTAGGCCTTCAGCTGGGTTTTATAAAACCTTTTCGCTTTAGGCTTCTGCCACCATGTGCAAAA
Source organism: Azemiops feae (assembly GCA_023970755.1). Classification (NCBI taxonomy): domain Eukaryota; kingdom Metazoa; phylum Chordata; class Lepidosauria; order Squamata; family Viperidae; genus Azemiops; species Azemiops feae. The sequence goes on along the minus strand of JALGBA010004142.1, from coordinate 2,827,777 downwards.
AAAAAAAAGGTTCAATCAATCAATTTCAACTTCTCGCGGGGAAAAAAAAGTTCTCGCAAAGTTGGAATTGATTGAACTTTTTAATCACACCCAGTCTGCCGTTACCACCGCAGCCATGCCCACCCAATGGGCCACGCCCAGCCAATTGACCACACCCACCCAATGGACCACGCCCACCCGGCACCCAAAGATACATAAGTGGGTTTTGGGTTGCAGTTTGGGCACTTGGTCTCTAAAAGGTTCGCCATCACTGCCTTAAGGTGAACAAGGCTTCACATGTTGATTGTGTTTTGCCTGAAATAATTTAAAAAAATACCAGCAACTCTGTTAGCATCCCTATTTACATTTATAGATCAGACTGGTTATGTTCCAAAAGGCTGGGGGCTGCCAATAATAATCCCAATTTATAAAAAGGACAATAAGAACAATCCACATACAGTAGTTGTAGACCTATCAGCCTTTTGAGTGTCGTTAGCAAATTTTATGCTAAACGTTTAAGTCACAAGCTCCAAGACTGGATAGAGACAGAGAGCACAATCTAAGATGAGCAGGCGGGATTCAGAGAATGGAGGTCAAAAGCAAACCATATTCTGAGGCTCCACCATCTTGCATAAAAATAGACTCACAAAAAGAAATCCTCCCTCTCTATGACCTTTCTAGATTTTAAACATGCATATGAATCAATTTCCACAAATGGCTTTTGGGGGAAAAAAACACAAGTATTGACAGGCACAATCTCTTTCTGATCTAGAAATTATATTCCAGTAACATTTTAAGAATGAGATGCAATCCCCAAGAATTCCTCTCTGGCACACTAATGGTTCAGAAAGTAGTACAACGGGGATGTACTCCTTTCAATTTGTACATAAGTTCAATGGTGGCGTCATGGCTACATCTCTCCTATCCAAGCTTCATGAGCTGACAGCCTGTCATTAGCAATGGGGGGAGGGGGGAGGGCAGGAGAGGAAAAGATTGGACTATAAGGAAGAAGGGATGGAAGGAAGGGGGGTGTGGGTGGAAGCCCAGCTAAGTCTTGTGACAAGCTTCAGCCAGCCAAGGTCAGCTACTGATATGCTGAGCTGGGAACTGAACACCTGTTTCCTAAACATTATACAAGCACCTAATTAGGTGCTAGATGACTGAGTGGTATGGTTGACAAGTGGACCTTCTTCATAATACGGATTTTGATATACCTAAACCAGCAGGGTACTAAATGTCTCTATTTCTCTATGCTGATGATGCCGCAATAATTTTACAAACCTCTATAGGGCTGAAAAAAGCAATAGCAACAATATTTTGGTACCGCAGACAAAATTACCTGGTACTTAATTTCGATAGATCTAAAATTATGGCCTTTGCAACAATCCTGGAGAGAAGAAGAGCACAAATTAGAGCAGGTTCCTTTAATTAAATACGTTGGAGTGGTTTCCCACTCTACAGGCACCTGGAACATGGACCAGAATCACGTCGTGCAGAAAGCTCTTAAGTCTGCAAGTGCTATTCAGCATTTCTTTTATGCAAGTGGAGGACAATTAATCCCTGTGGCATTAAAGCATTTTGAGGCCAAACCACTGACCCAAATCCTTTATGGGGCGCAAGTAAGAATTTATGAGAGGAAGAATACACTGGAAACAGCGCAAATGAAAATTTTGAGATTAATCCTCTCTGCACGCATGGAATAGCAAATGCCCAGTTAAGGCTTCAGACAGGAATGCTTGCACCCCAGGTAAAGGCTTCAATATGATGATAAACTACTGGCTGAAAATCTAATTCTTCCCAGTTGGACAGACTCCTTTATTTTAATAGACAATTTTCTTTCTCCCTGGAAATAGGCCATGGAGTAGATGTTGATCCTATAAGGGCTTTCTATTCCATTTCTAATTTCTTTAAGCTATGGCCAAGCCAAACTCATTCAAAGAATAAGAGATATGTAATTTCAGACTGAAGCTAATGGGCTGACCCAACATGGCAGAAATTGGATGAACAAAGGCACCTGGGAACCAGCAAACTATCTGCAAAGTCTCATTTTTCCCCAAACTGAGGATAGCATTTTTCAAAGCCAGGCATAACATCTTATCAACTGAATTGCTACAAGGCAGATACTCCAAAACCCATTAACTGAATGTACTTGCCCATATGGCAACAACAAGAATGAAACCATTTCGCATGTATTACTACATTGTAAACTCTACAGGGATATCAGGTCTGCTTATAGTCTGCCCTTATAATATGTAAATTTCCTGAAAGATCAGACAATTTCTATATGAACCATCTTCCAGAAGATTTCAAATCATTTATCACCTGTACAGTAATCAAATTCTGTTCGCCACTGTGAAAATGAGGCATAAATGGTTCTGTTTTATTTATCAATTTAGACTGAACACATACTAGCTATCTTGTTTTTAGATTATATATAGTATTCATAGTCTGTAATATTTTGGATTTAATCTTGCATAGGTAATTATTGCACCATTATAGAAGTGTATGTCAAATTTTATGTGTTGTGTTTCCTTGTTATGCAAATAATTTATCTCATCTCTGATTTTATTCTGAAGTTGTGTGTCTCTGTGTGTGTGTGTGTGTGTATAGAGAGAGACAGAGAAACTATTGCGGTGGTCTGGTGGTGAAGACGCTCGCCTCCCACTCGGAAGTTTGAGAGTTCAATCCTAGGTAGTGGCAGATGTTTCCTAGGGCACAAAGAAAAAATATTGCTGCAAACTCTGTGTGGCACCAGGAAGGGCATCCAGCCAGTAAATCCTCAGCTCCATCCAGTTTGCCCAAGTATACCCCAAATTAAGGGATTATAGGGTTGTAAAATGGGAGAGAGAGAGAGAGAAAAGAGAAATGAATACAGAAAAACAAGGAAAGTCTTCCAATAGCTATCTGAATTCAGGAGGTTTCAACCTTGAATTGGTATGCTAAAGGATATGAATGGACAGATAGTAATTGATTCAAAAAAGATCAAACAAAGATGAAAGGAATATATTGAAATTTTACACAGTAGAGATGTTAGCATCCAAGATACCTTAAAAGATATTTCCTACTTACAAGACACTTTTATATATAATAGATCAACACTGAAGTCATTATCAAGTCAGAAAACTAGAGGAATTGATGGAACTTCTACAAAAATAGAACAAGCAATAGAAGAATCAGTATTCTAACCAAGCAATATCAGAGAATCTGGAGATCAACACTTCCAAACAAACAGACTGGAAGAGGTCAAATTATATATCAGTACAAAGAAAGAAGACTTAACTGAGTGTGCAAAGTACTGTACAATATCCTTAATTTTACATGAAAGCAAAGCATGCTCAGGTTTATCCATCTCAGGATAGAGCACTGCATGGAAAAAGATATGCCAGATATTCAGTCTGAGTTTAAAAAAGACTGAGGAATATGAGACATTACTGCTGATGTGTGCTGGATCAGTGAGAAAGAAACATTTATTATCCAATAAACCAAAGCATGCCTTACACAATTAGGTGAAAAGAGAAGACAAAAATATTGTTTTTGGTGAACCAGCACTGTGAGCACAAATCCTGAATTTTGCATTTCATCTTTGAATTCACTTGCCTTTCTGCAGGCCACAAAAAATCCTTCTGTTTACACATTTAAGGTGATGCAGCTGTTATAAATGACTGCTATTAGCTGTGTTGTTAGGCCAAGCATTTGCATTTTCCAAGATTGTACCTGTGCTTTAAAAAAAATGGAGGCAGTTCCCTAATTAATATTGATTAATTTACTTAGCAACATGCTTAGCAACAGCATACCAGCATGCGCCAATTAATGAGTTTAAACAAATCTTCCATATTAAAAAAAAGACAGGGAATTGGGTTAAAACTATGTCATAAAATGGACTGGCCATTACCACAACCTTCCTCCCATCATGATATTAGAGAAGCCAATAGATCAGTAGGATAGAAGCAGAGATAATACCATTTTTGCAATAGTGTATGTAGCATGGGGAAACCACATTAAAAGACATAAATAATCTAAGTGTATATATTTTGGGAGTCAAATCATATGTGTACACACACACACACACACACACACACACTGTATTATTTCCCTCTTTCTCCAGGTACACAGTAAAGTTTTAAAGATAAACATTTAGAATGCCTTGAGAAATTGTAATTCTTCATCTCTGCTTTCTATCATTTCATCAGTCTCCAGATTTCATTTCCAAAGCCCTTATAACCTCTCTATCAAAAGCGATGTTCCCTCATATGCTGCCCTTGAACATCAATCTCTTACTGAATTCATCATCGTTTCCCTAAAGTCTATTATATTACATGTACCTTTATTTTATTGAGTGGAACAGTTCAAAGCGGGAGTCAGCTGCCTGGGGAGGCATTTCTGGGACCCAACAGACCTCATCATTCATGATAACCCAAGTCTGCTTTTCCTTTAATAAGGCATCTGTACTGGACAAGAGTACTTTAAGAATCATGCATATATATATTGTTACAGCTTCAGTCCTTTCCTTTCTAAACATCTTTTCAATGTGATAGTCGAAACAGTAATGGGAAAAATGCAAAATAGCAGTACATAAGTATCGCAATTAAATTCCAAACTACCTAGGTACAGGAGAGAGGTAAAAATCAGGTTTTTTATTTAATTTGAAAGTCAGCCATGACAGATTTCCAAAACTGGGTCAGAATAGTGGAACTGTAGGAATAGATGTTTATTCTATTAATCATTTTCCTTGATAAACATCCATACCCCTGAAATCTAATAAACAGGGATCAAAATATAGGTATCTATATTGTTAACCCTGCGGATCTTAACTGAATGGAGATATGAGTACTGATCATTAAAATACTCTGCCCGGTGCATATACATATTTTCACACAAATTCTGAGCAGTTTTTCAATGAGTTTTTTTTTTTTTTAAATCCGAAGTGTTGATGCCCAAAATGTTGTCTTTAGACATGGTTTGGCTTCTAGGACCAGCCTAGATTTATTTTTCCATTTTTGTCACTCTTGCCCTTCCCCCAACTTCCAGCTATTTTGACATTTGTACCTCCTGGAGTGTCCTTCATACATTAGTAGTCAATAGGAAGAATATATTAATTATTATTTATTAAATTTATATGCCAGCAACTCCCAGGCTGGCACAGTGGCTCAATAGTTAAGATGCTGTTCTTGTTGGCCGAAAAGCCGGCAGCCCAGGTTCAAGACCTGAGTGCCACATGATGGGGTGAGCTCCTGTCCTCACCCCAGCTCCTGCCCACCTAGCAGTTCGAAAGCATGCAAATGCGAGTAGAGAAATAGTTACCACTACAGTGGGAAGGTAACAGCACTCCATGATGTCATGCTGGCCACATGACTGTGGAAATATCTTCGGACAGCGCTGGCTCAATGGCCTTGAAATGGGGATGATCACTGCCCCCTATAGTCAACAACAACTAACGAAGTGAAATCCATAGGGAATTCTTAACTCCCAGTAGCAGTATAAGATTGGTAAGGGATCCAGGCAAGGGATCTATTCCAGGCACTAAGTAATAATGAAAACATGAACATCGTGTTAATGCTATTAATTGAACTGAATAGAATTGTTATGATTTGTCACACAGTCAGCCAGATGTTCAGACTGGATTTGGCATTTTTGTCCACCTATTGAGATCTTCCCAAGGACACGGTATAGGCAGGTGTGGGTGGGCTGTTTTGGGGTGCATGTGTTACAGATACCGTTGCAGGATGTAAGCTGTTTCAAGTAAAGCTGCCCTTGTAATTGACTGATGGTGATTTTTGTCAATGCCGATGGTGTTCAAGTGATGCTCCAGTTGTTTTGGGATTGCATCCAAAGTGCCTATTACTATTGGTACCTCCTTTCTTTTGCCACAGTTGTCCTATTTCTATTTGCAGGTCTTTGTATTTTGTTATCTTTTCTAGTTCCTTCTCCTCTATTCTGCTGTCTCCAGGTACTGCCACGTCCACTATCCAGACTTTTTTTGTCTTTCTTATTGAAAATTGTTAAGTCTGGCATGTTTATTACTATTGTGGGAACAAATGTAGGAATGACCCAAGCATTTACTAAACTTGGCTCTGTAGCAATGGATACAGTGCCAACCTTCCTGCTACAAATCTTCCCCTGAACAGTAACTGATATTTAAAGATGTTAATTGTTTTTACAAATAAATACTGTAGAAGCTAACTTAACCTGCATGCATTATTTAGTGTGGGTGAAACTTCCTCAAAGATATCCTTCCCTGCAAGGCCATCGAATTAAGGAATGAATATTATTCACCATGTTGATACATTAATATTTACTATGTCAAAAATGAAGGGACTAATCAAGAGTTATGAAAACCCATATGTCATATTGTCAGTTTAATCACTACAGTTGTCTTTTATTACATAGTCTTAAAATCTCAATTTATCTCCATCTCACAAAGGCATTAGACAATAGCACTGATGAGTAATTCATAACATCTTTTCTGGAATTTACTGAATAGCTTTGTTCTCTTCCCCCCCCCCTTCTCTCTTAGAAAGTGTTCTAATTCTTTCCAATGTCATATCTCTCAAGATCTGGGGTGCAGCCAGAAGATTTCTGGCTAATGTCACAACCTATTGTGAAAATTATTTACTTTTTATTTCAACTTTCTGCTCACAGCAAAAGGTCATGTGTGACACCATTAATTAAAGGCTTTGAAGGAGATGGAGTATTTGGGTGCTGTGGGGAAATACAAGGAAGAGAAACAGTGTTCTGCTGGGACCCAAAGGTCCTCATCATATCTTGAGAAGAGAAATGTGCAGTGTTGTTAGCCAAAGTAAATTTCTTGTTCAAATCAGACCATTCTGAATAGATTTTGTAGACTTACCCAAACTTCGTTCAAGCTGAAGCTGGACTGTTAAAGTTTTGTTGCGACTCATTATTCAAAAGGTCCCAGTCTATCAGCAAAACAGCACTAGCACTTAGACTTATATACCACTTTGCAGTGCTTTACAACCCTCTCTAAGTGGTTTACAAATGTCAGCATATTGCTCCCAACAATCTGGGTCCTCATTGTACCGACCTCGGAAGGATGGAAGGTGGAGTCAACATTAAGCCCTATCAGGATCGAACCGCTAGCAGTCGGCAGAATCAGCCTGCAACACTGCATTCTAACCACTGCGCCACTACGGCTCTTCAATTACATTCCCCTTAAAATCCTTCCTATGAAAGCATTTCTGGGATAAAAATTTTGTCACCAAAAGACCTAATGTTTACTCCAATGGAATAGTTATTTTTCCCCCTGTGGATTCCAATCCCAATACCTTGGAGCAGGATTTGCAGGACTGAGCCCTTACAGGTTGTCCTCGACTTATGACCACAATGGAGCCCAAAATTTTTGTTGCTAAGCAAGACAGTTAAGTGAGTTGTGCCCAGTAGTGGGATTCAGCCAGTTCGCACCAGTTCTGCAGAGCCGGTAGCTAATTTTTTGTTGCCCAGGCCTACAATGGACTTCCGGAAGCCACATCCACATAGAGAACCGGTTGTTCACATATTTGAATCCCACCATTGGTTGTGCCCCATTTTACAACATTTTTGCCACAGTTGCTAACTGAATCACTTGTTAAGTGAAGCGTGCAGTTGTTAAGTGAATCTGGCTCCCTCCCATTAACTTTGCTTGTTGGAAGACAGCTGGGAAGGATACAAATGGTGATCACCTGTGCCTCTGTGGACAACGGGCCATTGAAACCACAGCTTGTGTCCTGTTGTATTGCCTCCTCTATAGGGACTCAGGGACTCATAACACCTTACCTGACTAAATATCGCAGAAACTCTGATCATTTGTATGTAAAATTATTATTGTTGGACCAATATGATTCAGTTTCTCTGAACATAGCTAAATTTTGTTACACTATCTGTCAAATTAGACAGATTCTGGTCACCCATTGATTTCACCATCAATTGTAATGCCGTATATTACTATGCCATGTTCTATTCAATTTTGTTTTATTTTAATGTTTAATTTTTTGTGCTGATCCGTGACTGTAATAAACATTGATTTGAATTGAAAATGGTGATCACAGTGTAACTGTCAGTTGCCAAGTGTCTGAATTTTGACCGTGCGACCACGGGGATGCTGCAACAGTTGTAAGTGTGAAAAGCAGTCATAAGTCACTTTTTCAGTGCCATTTTAACTTCAAAAGGTCACCTATCACAAACTACCTGTAGTTCTTTCCTAGTAATCTAAGGAGCTGGTTAAGGTTTGGATCTTCTGTGCGAGCTGGGGGAATGTCGCACACGTTCTTGGACACATAGCTACAGCATCAACCTTTTGTTTATTATCCAGTTATGTTTTCTGGATCTACCAACCAAGAGGAAAACTTGAAACCTATTTTCATTCCACCTCCCTAACGCCACTTTCATGACAAATCTGATTCCGGGAAAGGGGAAAGGAGGAAATAAACATGCATTTTTTTGAAGATGGGCAGATTCTTATCTGTAAAAAATAGGACACAGTTAGTAATTCCTCCCCCTTTTTAATGAACCCCCCCCGCCTGATATTTCAGCTCACAAACGATATTCCTTCTGTTTGCAATTAGCAACAATATGCCCCATGAAGATAATGGCAGCGTTGTTCTCAAAAGCATTGTGGATGCTGAGCTATATTTTTTTCTGAATTTTATCCCTCAGATTTCTAAAACACCTTAACCATATCTATGAATTTCAATTGCAATGTTTTTAAATTCCGTGTTAATTTAGTGCCCAGTATGGAGTGATAACCAGCTTGATGTAGTGATTAAGGCATCAGGCTAGAAAGCAGGAAACTGTGAGTTCTAGTCCCACCTTAGGCGCAAAGCCAGCTGGGTGACATTAGGCCAGTCACTTTCTCTCAGCCCTGGGAAGGAGGCAATTGCAAAACGCTCCTGAAAAACCTTGCCAAGAAACCTGTGGGGACTTGTCTCTGAGAATGAGACATTTACAAAAAAAAAAAAGCAATAGCACTATTCAGAATCAAATCTAGTATATTTAGCCTTCAGTGTTGCTGGATAATATTCAAAAAATATAGCACAATGTTGCCTTGCCCTAGAAAAGTCTTCCCATGCTGGGTACTCTACAAGTCTTGGACTACAAGATCTATAATTCACATTGTGTGGGACCTCTGGGAACATAGCCTAGTCCATCTCAAATTCATCAAGAGAGCAGTTTATGACAAGGGTTTCCAATCTTGGCAACATTAAGACTTGTGGACTTCAACTCCCAGAATTCCCTAGCCAGCATAGAGAGTGGGGAAGGCTACATTGAAAAGTTGTGCCACTTGTTCTGAGGAAACTCCCTCCCCAGTTTGTTTCTTAACAGTCAGACATGCAAAATATTGTGAATAAAACTGCCCTGAACAGAAAACCCACAGGCACAATTAATGTCTTTCAGAATGAAAGCAATTCTGGCAATGTCTTCTGCAAGCCCACAGTTCTGTGTAATTGCAGATTCACAGCTCCAGCCAGTCCTCATTAAAACTCAGTTTTCCTATCTACCCTCTGTGATTAAGATTTTTCTAACTAACAAACGGTTCTGTGATCTTGAAGACTGAAAAGCTTGACTCCGCTCCCAATAGGTTAGGGATCTGCCCTCTTAAGAAAAGCTCTTGGTATAATCTTCAAAGCCTTACAATCACCAGATATATTAATGTCATGGCTATTTTTTTAAAAAAATCAAAGGAACATTTGCTTCGTTAAAAATGATCAATTAATTAGGAGAAGCCAATTAGTGTCATCAGTTGTTGCCCTGGAGATATCATGAAGTATATTGGTGCCAATGTTATGGAAGATACTGGTAGACTGTGAATTTTTCCCCCCAAAGATTAGTCTTCTCAGTCTCAGGATTAAACTATTTCTCATAACGTAACATTATCGAAACTGACTTATTCACCATAAAAAAAAAATATGTATCCTGGTTTCCCCATAAGAAAAATTGTTACCCATGTATCAGTTTTGTAGATATGAAAGTCATGGTTTTTGAAATAAACTATGTGACCAGTTCAATTTGCAGTTAGCCTTCACAATACAGTGTTTGAATAGGAACCTAACTAGTTTTTATTTTTCTTCAACATTAAACCACATACAGGTAGACCTCCACTTACGATCACAATTGAGCCCAAAATTCCTGTTGCTAAGCAAGACAGTTGTTAAGTGAGCTTTTGCCCCTTTCTTGCCACAGTTGTTAAGTGAATCAGTGCAATTGTTAAGTTGGTATATGGTTGTTAAGTGAATCTGGCTTCCCCGTTGACTTTGCTTGTCAGAAGGTTGCAAAGTCAAAAGGAGATCATAATGTCTCCTGGACACTGCAGCCATCATAAATACGAGCCAGTTACCAAGCATCCAAATTTTGATCATGTGACCACGGGGATGCTACAACAGTCGTAAATGTGAAAAATGGTCATAAGTCACTTTTTTCAGTGCCGTATTAACTTCGGTTACTCAATGAATGGTTGTAAGTCAAAGTCTACCTGTAATACTATTACTGTATATCCTATCTTTCTTTCATTTTATTCAGAATGGTCACTCTCAGATCCTGCTTGCAGATCTTACTGGTTTCCCAAAGTGGCACCTTGCCAAGGTGTGCACATGTGGCATCAATGGGGAGGGGGAGAAATCAATGTAGGCGCAAAAAGAGTGGGTGCTTCAATAGTCCAGTTGTGACCATTGAATCAATTTTTTAACACCCCCTGGCTGTTATGATCCTCCTGGACGCTTCCCTAGATATCTCCTCAGATGTAGTTCAGAGGAAGATGAACCAATTCCGGGCACATCAGGAAGGGAGTTGGTCAATGGCTCTGAGGAGCCATCTACAAGGAATCTGGCTGAAGCAGAGCTGCAGCAGGACAGATCTGAGGCTTCAAGTTGGGGAAGCATGCAGCTGCAGCCGCTCAGTGAGGAGGAAGAGGAACTGCCTTGTGAACCTGAGAACATGTAGTGCAGAGAAAAGGCAGGAGCAGCGAAGGTCTTCCCGATTATTTGTGAGGAGGCAGCCTTGCCTTTCTTGATGGATGCACCAGAAGCTGGCTATTTATCACAGCAGATAGGTGGAAATGATGTTGGGAACGTGTTCATTTCCTAGCTGTGTGTTTCCTGGTCATTGTGATCCCTGCCTCACTTTAGATTGACACCGTGCCCTGACTTGGATTGTGCTTTGTGAACTCTGGACTTTTCTTGCCTCGTGAACCCTCTTGTATTGTGGATTTAACTTTGCCTGGTGAGGTTTATCTTGTTTGGGAAACTTTCAAGTGCCTAGCGGACTCATTGGCCATTGCTCTGTGGATTAGCACCAGTCTGCTTTTGACTGGGACAGTTAATTGGAACAGTTCTGAGTTTTTGGTAAAGGGAATTGCTGGGGAATATTAATAAACCAACACAACCACCATTAACATGTGTGAGTGAGTGAGTGGGACAGCACACTGGCAGATGCCCCTAGGATGGAGCATAAATAGATCAGGTGAGATAACCATTGCATTTATTACACCCAAGGGCTATCACAAACCACTCCATAAGAGCTGTGGTGGCGCAGTGGTTAGAATGCACTACTTCAGGCTAAGTCACTGCTCATTGCCAGGAGTTCAATCCTGACTGGCTCAAGGTTGACTCAGATTTCCATCCTTCCAAGGTCAGTAAAATGAGAACCCAGATTGTTGGGGGCAATAGGCTGACTCTGTAAACTGTTTAGAGAGGGATGTAAAGCATTAGGAAGCGGTATATAAGTCTAAGTGCTATTGCTATTGCTATAAATTAATCAGATCAAAGCCTTGTCCATTTGGCTAGGACAAGCTTGCTGGTTTCCTACTGTTTATGGTGAGCAAAAATAGGGTCTACAGTTTTTATGACCATGTTTGTAGATGGTCCATGAGTGGCTTGCAGTGGAGGCTCTTAGTTGTTGTTTTTTACAGCACATTAACAGAAAACAGAATATATAACAGACCTGAACTGAACTAAGGACAGATAATCGCATATTCACATTTTGTCCAATAACAGTCCATGTTATCCTACTCCAATCAAAGCAGGATCTTCTAAGAAAGAGCTATCTTTCTCCGGAGAATAAGACTGCATAATGGTCTTCCTCGGCAGTTCTTGCACAGACTGTTCTGAGATTTACCAGACCAAGACATGTGGTTTAATAAAGTCACTGAAGCCTTTCATAAACTCTTAACATCTTTGTTCCATTCAATCATACATTTGCTCTGCGTGTTTACTTTCAGACCAACCATAGCTTTTACAGCAAATGCATTTAAAAATGCAATAACTGATAGAAGAGAATACTTGTAGCTCAGGGTTGAACTGTGGGGTCCTTGGTGCTCTATGAGCAATGACCACTCCCACCCACACTGATAGGGCAAGCCACTAGAATATAAAATGAGAGCAAACCCCTCTCCCTACTAGCACTGATGATGTTACCTAGTTTGGAAATAAAATGTCTGCAAGAACACCACCAAACTCAGAGAGGACTAAGGACCCCATAAAATGCAATACGAATGGTATTTAAACATCAAAATAGCGCCAGCAGTAATACAACATCAAAGCTGTTCATAACATGGTATCTACCATTTTTTGATATACGTTTTTTTGTGGGGGGTTTTGAGAAAAAACCAAACTCACCCCTCATATAACATCCTTCCTGGCACAACATCAATTCTATTCTTCACAAAGAATAAGCTATTCTTAAAGCCTAGAATCCAGCTCATTTTCCTGGGTTCAGCCTTTCAATTTCCATTTCATTTGCTCAGCTGAACACTCACTTTGTTTTTTAAAGACCCAACTATTCCTTCCTGACTGGGAAAACAGACAGACAGACAGACAGACAGACATTTCAGTCAGTGACACAATAAAATAGAGCATATATGAACTAAATATAGTAAAGAAAAGCAAACAAACCATCCACATAGCCATAAGATAAATTAATCAGATATAAGGATATTACAGATAATCCTTAATTTACAATCATTCGTGTAGTGACTGAAGTTAGAAAGACAGTGAATAAAGTGACTTATTACCGTTTTCACACTTGGGACCGTTGCAACATCCCCATGGTCACGTGATCAAAATTCAGATGCTTGGCAACTGGTTCATATTTATGACGGTTGCAGTGTCCAGGAGACATTGTGATCTCCTTTTGCAACCTTCTGCCAAGCAAAACCTTCTGCCAAGCAAAGGAAGCCAGATTCACTTTACAATCCTATTAGTAACAGAACAACTGCAGTGATTGACTTAACAACTGTGGCAAGAAAGGTCATAAAATGGGGCAAAATTAACAATTGTCTTGCTAAGCAATGGAAATGTTGTAAGCCGAGGACTACCTATCGTCACACGTGGCACTCAGTTGTTTGTGCACAGGCACAGCATCCATTCAGAACTTTATACTACATTACGGGTAATAACGCTTTTCTTGTCTAATAAAGGAAAAAGTGATAATATATAAGGTATTGTCTGTGAATTTCTGATAATACAAAAGAGTTTACTGAAAACCATTGGTTGTTTCTGGGAAAAAAAAACAATTGTAATCCACGGTGAGACTGAATACCGTTCCTGAACAAACATGTCAGTCATGATCTCTTTCTCCAAAACTATTCATGTACAAAAAAAAAAAAGGGGGGGGAGTTTGAGCTGCCTTCCATGTCTTCATTTCCTTAGGAGATATTAAAGCCTCACAGTTGCAGTCATCTGGATAGTTTCTTTCCATTAATTCTTAAGCACATCAGCGATAGCACCTGATTTCTTTCTATGTCCTATTATTTATGGAACGAAGGATTCATTTGGATCATTATTCAGAGGGGTGCAAGTCATAAGGTTTAGCATACCTGAAATACATCTTTTTTTTTATTTTTTACTGTGCCTGGCTAGGAACAAGAGTGCTTTTTCACAGAAGTCATTATGCAACCTTTTCTTTTTCATCTGATAGATTTTTCCCACAGCATGCTGTAGAACTGTAAATCATTCTACTAGTCAGAATCCACATTTATATGTGGAATTAAGTGCATCACATTTGTGTGTAATTACTCTCTGGATTTAAGTAATCCATCATTAATAAAAATAACCTTGAAAGCTAATTTTGCTCTCAGAAGACACACATGCAGTAGCAATGATTGCTTCTTAGGAACATAGCAAATATTAGAAGGAAAATGCATAAAATTGGGAGGACTATATTAATAATTAGAAATAAGTTGATTTACCTCATAATTTCCATTAATGTACAGCTAGGAAAATAGCACATTTTATTCTCTTTCTCTCTTTTTAATTTGGAGTAATTAATCTTTATTGGTGGAAGCTTGGGAAAAACATATTTGGCTAATTTTTACAACTACATGATTACATTTCACACTACGCTGAGAGAGAATTTGTAAATGTTTAAGCAGAATTCCAAATTCAACAGAACTGTGAAATGACTTTGTGTTATAGCTTCCTTGTGAGTGTGTTCTTATGTATGTGTATTTATCCCTTTATTATGAACTTTCCAGATTTTCTGTTTAGTAAAATAAAAAGCATAGCAAATAATTATTTCATTATAGTGAAGAATTCCTTCAACACAATCACTAAAGAAATGATGTAGCTCTTCAGAAAAAGTTTGTGACTTCAGAATAGCAAAGTTGAAAGGGACCTTGGAGGTCTTCTAGTCCAACCCCTTGCTCCAGCAGGAGACCCTCTATATCATTTCACACAAATGGCAGTCCAATCTCTTCTTAAAAACCTCCAGTGATGGGAGCACTCGCAATTTCTGGAGGCAAGCTGTTCCACTGGTTGATTGTTCTCACTCTCAGGAAATTTCTCCTTAGTTCTAGGCTGGATCTGTCCTTGATAAATTTTCACCCATTACTCCTTGTCCTGCCCTCAGGTGTTTTAGAGAATAAGTTGACACCCCCCCCCCTTCTTTGTGGCAGCCCCTTAGATATTGGAACATGGCATTATCATTGTTGGGAAAGGAAATTTATGGAAGGTTAAATCTAAAAGATCTTTTTGCTTCTCTTGAAATTGCAGCTGAATATCTTCTCAAATATTATTTGGCTCAAAACCAAATTACTTAATTATTTGGACCATTACTTAGTCAAAGATTAAAGCATGGTTTCAGAACTGTATTGGTAGACTGATCTTCCATAAGCCACTCTTTCAATCCTTGTCAATTCATGAATTTTACAGACCTTCCAAAAACAAATTGCTAATTGAAGTACACAGGCCATAACGAAGATGGAGTATGGATTTCCTCAAATGTAGAAGTTAAGTCTGTTTCACATATCCTTTTAAATGGCTCTTTGTACATATACTGATTGTGAAATATAGTATACTGTACCTGCTCTTTAATAAACACCACTTGTGATGAGGAAATCAAGGTACAGTTACAGGCAGATGGTTTAGTCCTTGTTTAGAGACTGCTTTGTTTAGTGTCT
The DNA here is from genome assembly GCA_023970755.1 of Azemiops feae. Lineage (NCBI taxonomy): Eukaryota > Metazoa > Chordata > Lepidosauria > Squamata > Viperidae > Azemiops > Azemiops feae. The sequence goes on along the minus strand of JALGBA010004142.1, from coordinate 2,812,416 downwards.
GAGATTACAACAGTGTTGAAAAAGTAAATTTGCGACCAATCCTCACAGAAAACTGAAATAAGATCATAAGCACAGTCATGGTTTCACTTACAGACTGCCTCACTTAACAACTGAGTTGCTGGTCCTAATTGTGGTTGCTAAATGAGGACTACCTTTATTCTTATTAAATGATCAATACCCAGGGTTTTAAAGTAGTTACATTTTTATTTATAGCCTTAGCTTATAAAAATGGCTTGGTCTCTTCAATGAAATGTTAATTGTATAAACTTTCTTCCTTTTATATATGTACTGTATATACTAACTATACAATATATAGTTACTTACAAATGTATTAATGGTGTGCGATATTTTTAAATTTTGTAACTTAGTTTTGGACTGTGAATAATTAATTACATTTCAGGATGAGGTTGGTTTAATTAATCTCATTTATGACTGCTTTTTAAAGATGGGAGACTCTTCCTTCCCTCCAAAATTCATTTTACTCTTCATATGATTCTAGTAAGCAGCTTTTTTGCCAAGATGAAAAAAATGTTTTCTTTAAGTTTGGAAAAGGAAAAAAAATAATCTTCTTCCAAACAGAATCTTTCAGAAGAGAAAAGAAAAGAAAATGGAAGTGCTGTAAATACATTAGAGATTTTAATATTGATTCGTACAGACTTATTACAGAAAATTCATCAGACTTGAGGGAGTGTTGATAGAATATTTACAGCTCTGGAAATAAACGACTCTCTGCTTTCCATTGTCTCCTCAATTAGAAATAAAAATGCTTTATTTGCAGAAGATATCTGCAGGACTTTTCCGATTGAATGCACAGTCGAGGCAGACAGATCTTGCCTGCACAATGGCACTTGTAGGGTTTCAACTATTACTCTGAACCTCATGGTGCCGTTTCCGCCTATATTTAGTGTTCAGTGCAAGAAGCTAAAAGCTCCAAATAAATTAGCAATTCTTTCTACCATCTGATTGCTTGAGGCACTAGCGGTAGTCCTTGACTTACAACTATTTGTTTAGTGGCCATTTGAAGTTACAACGGCACTAAAAAAAGTGACTTACGACTGTTTTTCACAAGGCCATTGTGGCCTCCGTGTGGTCACATGATCAAAATTCAGATGTGTGGCAACTGGCATGTATTTATGACAGTTGCAGTGTCCAGGGGTCATATTATCATCTTTTGTAACCTGACAAGCGAAGTCAATCGGGAAGCCATTGTTACTAACAACTTCGGTGATTTCCTTTCCATGGCAGGAAAAGTCATAAAATGGGGCAAAACTCACTTAACAACTATCTTGCTTAGCAACAGAAATTTGGCAGGCAGTTCTGATTGCAAGTCAAGGACTACCTGTATTACTTTCGTGTGTTGGTAGAAAATTGGTAGAAAAGTAACAGTGTATGCTGATATAGTTTCTTGGGAGTCCCTGAAATAAGTAGTGATACATTATGGATTTCCCCAAACCCTTGTAGCATGGATGAATATGTTTCCTCTAACCATGGTTTACTTGGATTAACCCATGTTTAATCTATAACCTTGGTTAAAATTATTCCTCGGTACACATTAAGAGTGTTTTCTTTCTCCTTTTCTTTTTGGCTTTAGAATCCTCTTAAGTGTTGAAGGAAAAGTCTTCATCCTGGTTCATCCAAGCCGGGAATAAATAAACAACATGGTGACTGCTTTAGAAAGTAGGTTGCAGTTTATTGAGAGCCAGTCAGAAAGATGGTTCTGGCAGGAAAGAGGAGAGAAAAAAAGGGCTGAGCACATGTGGGGAGTAGGTTTTTATACCCTCTGAAAGCCTTTTGTTTGGAATAGTTTCCTGTTCCTGTTTTAGGCTTTGTATTTCCTGTGTCACGTATTCTGACCTGAGTCTGGGTGTGCCTTTCTGGTATTCTTGATGGTGGTAGGTTAATCCTATTATGTCCCAAAGATCATATCCTGCTTCCCTGGTGCTGGGGCTAATGACTCCTAGAGTTTGGGTGGGATATGCAGATTTTAGGTGTCTTTGTATTCTTGATCTCCTAGCTGGGGCCTTTCTGATGGTTTACATCTGCATTTGTACAGAGCTGGCTTCTGCTTGGGACAGAGAGACTTGGGGGCAGGGTTGGTTTCTGCTTTTAAAATCCTTTTGATGAAATATATTTTTCTGCCCTTTTAATATTTCCTTCTCTGGGGGGCTGACTTCCCACATAAATATTATTAGAACATCTGAAAACATGAAAGTGACCACAGTATGGGAGATAGGATATAAGGTTTAGTGATGTGCTGATTAATTATTATCTTTCATAGATGGGCCAGAAGTATCCATTCCTAATCTTATTTCACTAATAAGTACATTTGATATCCTGGTTAATTATTTCTTAAAATGGAGCCCTCAGATCACAATAATTTTGACCTATTATTGGGACTGAAGATTTCAGTTGTATTTTCTTCGTTTATTTTAGCATAAGGATTTTCTCTATTGTAAATTTTTCCCAATTTTGATAGAAAAGATTTTTATTTACTTATTATTTGTCCCAATCCCAAAGTACTCTGGTTGGAATAAATTCTCATATCTTATGGAAAAAGTTACAGGCAGATGGTTTAGTATTCCTTTGAACATTTGAAGTAATATAAATGTCATTAAGATTAGCTTTATTCAGAAGTTGATTTATATTTAACAGATTTTCATATCTTTTCTTCATACTACTTCAAATACATTTATATGATAGTAAATTACTCCCTCAGGCAAAGGTGTTCTTCAAGAGTTTCACTGTGTAAAGTACGACTACATGTTGGAAAAAGTAGATTTAATTTTCCATACTTTCAAGTGTTTCATTGGTTCATTCAGATATTGATTTGCAATATAAAAAAAAAACCCTTTAGAATTCAAGCCTTCTTTGAGCTCAGCTTGAAAGCTTTTATGTGCCCTCCGCAAAAATCTTGATAAATATTGAATTTTCTGTTCAGTATTCAAGTTCAATACTTTATATTATGTGATAATCATAGTTTAAAAATAGCTGATTTGGGTTTAAAGAAACACCTAACTGTTTCTTAATAATACATAATAATAATTCTTAATAATACATTCAAATTAAGCACTTGTTTAGGTTATTTGACCTGGATGTTATTTCTGTCTTCTAAATTCTACAATTCTTAGAGATAACAGTACTCCTAGCCAGCAATCAATACGAAACAGAAGTTAAGCTCATGACATTTATTTTAACTTTTTTTATACAAATCTGAAATTATAAGCTTGTATGCTCTGGTTTTGTAAAAAATGATTTTTAAAAATGCAAAATTACTTATATCTCAAAATGAAGTTTAGAATGGAGAATAACATTTTACATATATTGGGGACTTCAGATAATGTTCATGGAAAAAAATCACGACGCAGAGAAGCTCAAAAATAGAAAGAAAATATGTAATGAATTTCTTCAGGAAGGGAAGAACGTTGGAAACTTTTCCCTTAATAAAATATATGCAAATATTATTTATTTATACCTCTTCTTTGTTATTTTTATAAATAACTCAAGGCAGCAAACATACCTAATATGTTTTCCTCCTCCTATTTTCCCCACAACAACCCTGTGAGGTATGTTGGATTAAGAGAGAATGACTAGTCTGAAGTCACCCAGCAGGCTAAGGCAGAACTAAAACTCATAACAGGTATTGGTCATCAAGATTTTGTGAAAAAATTGTCTTGGCAATGCACAAAGAACATGCTTTTCCTTATACTTTTCTATATTTCTGATGCCTGTAGTATCACTAAGGACATTTGAAAATAAGCTTATACCTACAGATTGTGGCTTTCCAAAATGTTTTGTTTAAACTTAAAGATGAGGCAGAGTAACCACAAAATATCTTTGTCATGCTTGGCAGTGAAAATAACACAAATACATAAATCATGCTTTGCTACCACACATTCCTGCTTGAGGTTGCCATTTTGCATTGCCTAATAATAGGGTTGTGGTATTTTTGTCTAGCTCTGATCCCGCCTGACATTTTTTTAGCAGTCAGATGGGCAGGTGTCCGGGATGTGTATGGGACATCTCATTCCTCCATCTGATCCTCTGGTTGCATTAATTGACATATAACCAGAACAACAGAACTAGGTGATATTCTAGTTGCATTTATTTCTGACTGCATTGAAAAATATAATAATAAGACTTTCGGTTTGCATCGTGGCGGGACAATTTTGCCCTGCTGGGGGCCCTAAAAAGGGACTAAAATCGTCCAGAAGAGGCGATGAAGAGGAGGGGTGCCTTGTTGATCACGGAGAGACAGCGGTCTTTCCCTTCGATCCAAGGAAAGCCCTCCATTAGCTGCTGACAACCGAAGAAAAAAGTGCTACTTAATACATTGTAAACAGCATGTTTGGAACTGGGTGAGAATATTGATCCTTTCTTTACTATTTTACAACTGAATTTCCTGGGAAAGGCTCCCAAGAAGCTAAAAACCTCCGAATGTAAACGGAAGTGGCGTTTTAATTTTATGGGGGACAGAAACATACAATATTGAAGTGGAAGTAACATAAAACTACAGTTTTGATAAATTTGAGAACTGAGATAACTGTTAAGATTTTCTCTTTGGAAAAAAAAACCCATTGAGGTGAAATATAAGAAATCAATCCTTTGATTTAGGGGTGGAAAGTGGACTTTGAATGACATCTAGTGGTGGATTTGTGTATAGCACTATAATATGCTTCCTGGCTGCTTGGTGATTCCTAGCTTGGGAGAACAGCTTGCAATAAAGGAAAATATTTTGGCATACCTATCACCCTGAACTTCTTGGATTATAAATACTTACTGAGCTTGGACTTTTAACTTCAAGAGCTAGTGGGAGAGAAAGAAAAATTTGACCTTGGACTACGCCTGGCTGGGAGAGACTTTTCAGCTGTTTTCATAGAGGTTGAACATTTTGAACACTTCGAACATTGGGGATTACAACCTTGCCTGACTGACAATTTTTGGATACTTGAGACAAAGGATTACTATAAAATATTGCTTTCAGAATTGAACCTATACTTTGGAATCTATTGGATTATAAAGGATATATATAAAGACCAGAAAACTAGAGGAAACTTTGATCTACTCTTACTGAGTCTGATGATACTAGAGGATCTCCAGGAATGATGCCTCAAGAAAAAACAAACACCTTTCAGAAAGAATATATTCTATGCTACAACTAATTCACCAAACAATTGTTGAATGCAAAGAGGACATAAAAAGAAATCATAATGAGATTAAAAACAATTTAAACAATATAAATGAGCAAATCTCCAAATTAAATCTACAACTAGAAAGTTCCCAGATAATGACTACAAAGTATGAACAAATAATCCAGAAATCAGAAGACGAAACAGAAGAAATGGATTTAGAGATGGAAGAGATAAAAAAAGGGAAATATAAATGACTATATACAAACAAAATACTGCAAGACTTAGCTATAACAGTGAAAATGAAAAAGACCTTTTACCCCTTATGTCTGCAAAATATATCTGATGGCAAGGAAGAAGATTTTAAAAAAGGGAATATAGAGCTGTTAAGGGAAATGTCACAACTTGGGAGACAGGGAATGAAAAGAGAAATGGAGGGAGAAAGGAACTGGGAGTTGTTTAAGGAATATAACTGATAAAGATATTTCAAATACTGATGGGAAATCAAACCTTAACAAGAGCACGAAAAACAGGATATTAATTAATGAATTGACATTATTGATTTATGAATTGATATTATTATTTGTATGATATTAGTAAAATATGATGAAGATGCTTATATCTAACTTTGTAAACATTAACAGTACCAAAAATTGTAATGGTTTAATGAGGGGAAAATAGAAAAAATATGGAGAAGCAAGGAGGATCAGGGAAAAAATACTGGATTGTGTAGTATTGAACAGATTTATATTGAAGAAATTAATGTTAAATATTTGAACCCAGACAACATGTTGTCTACTAAGCACTAAAGACTGTAATTTTTTAAAATTAATAAAACTTTTATTAAAAAAAGAAAAATATAATAATAACATTGCTTTGGAGCAACTAATTTAATTCACTAATTATCTTTTTGACAGAGCAGGACAAAAGCATCTACAATTAATAAATTCATTTAATAGAGCATGGCCATCATGCTCTATTAAATGCTTTTATTACATAAGCATGGACAGTCCATGTTTTTTGCTTTGTTGGGTGGCCTAATGGGAAATATCTTGATCTCCATTTCTTCAGCCCTGCAGCAAAGATGAATGTTTATGTGTAACAATTTGGTACACTGATCATTAGCCAAAATATTTCATCACTTTCATTTCTTAGAATACTGAAGAAGTGTCATAACTCTCCAGTCTGGTCAATAATGTCTGGAGACAACTAAATTGATGACCTCAATCATTCCCTCTGTCTGGGCAACTAAAATTGCAGGAAAATCCAGAGAGACAATAGAAAATCATTTGTCTGCATCAGTCTCCAGCATAGGCAGCAACTGGTTCTACCACTCTAGTAGTTGCAGACATGGATTACTCATGTGGAAAACAAAGTACAAGAATAACTAATAATGTTTTTTCTTGATATAACTGGATACATTTACCTTTTATCAGACAGGGATATAAAAGGGTAAAAACCTACCTTATCTAACATGCTGTTCCTATATTGATTATTCCTTTTTCTTTGGAAGCATGCCACCCAGGACATGGTGAAAACCCCTTTCCCCATTTCTTGGTTCCAGAATCTGAAATTTATATCTATATTAAATAGGAACATCTCATTTCACTGTTATGATTACTGATTACTAGAAGTATCTCTAATTAGATAATTGTGAGGAGACATCAGGAACAAAGCTGTATGTAGAACAATTACATTGTCCATGGAGCTAATAAATGCTGCTTTAAATTCTCCAATCACAGTCTTGCATGACTTGCTTATGACGAATACATATAGAATGGAATGGAACAAAATAGAATAGAATAGAATATTCTTTATTGGCCAAGTGTAATTGGCCACACAAGAAATTTGTCTCCCGTGCATAAGCTGTCAGTGTACATACAAGCCACAAAGTGATAAGTCATAGATCATGAATCGTAAAATACAATCATATGAATAGCAGTTATGCATGTACAACACATTCATCTGTTTAATTTCTCAACCAGATTGAGATTCTACTAGAAGCTTATTTCTCTGCAAAGATGCCCCTCACTGGATCATACTAACTGTATATTGAGGTTGCACGATGCACTTGGAATATTGCATGGCAGTAGAGAAGATATCAATGACTGGAATCTTGGCCATAAAAAAACCAAAACAATGAAATAAATATAGAATGTATAAAAATCTCAACTTCTTCAACTTAATTTTAGTGTTCGTTTGTGAGTCAGGGGTACAAAATGAAAAATGAGTTTTGTTTAAACCTATGGTAGATGCTTTTGGTTTCCAAAGTTCTGTTAATGTATTCTGGGTGAGTTGCAGATGGGCAGAACCAAAACCCACAACATTTAGTGTGTTCTGGATTTCAGCTGAAACAAAATCTAGAAAAGTCATGTAGGGTGAGCTGGACAAATTTGATATGCTTGGCTCCCTCTCTCCCATCCTCTACGTGTCCTCTGTAGTGGTCCACTCACCAAATGTCCTGGATATTTTAAGCCAGAGACCTTGACAGTAATTAGCTAATTAGACTATCCAACCCTATTTTCCTAGCACCTTCTTTTTTCTAAGACCCTTAACTACATACCACATCCAATGTCTCTGGCTTTAATTGTGGCATATTCAAGCAGCCTGTCAACCCAACTTCAGCCTTCCCAGAGCCTTTATCTCCCCTTAGCTGCTGTACACAAAGTCCTTACATTTTTGTGCGGCATAAGGGAAGGTAGGGAATTGAAGGTACAGGAAAGATTGGGAAGTAAGTGGGGAGTTGGAAGTGCTGCAGTTTAGGCTAAGAACATTGGTGTGGTGGAATGTTCAGCTAGACTAGAGAGAGGTGTTAAGTGGGAGCTGAGCTTAGAGTCCTTGCACTGCAGGAAGCGGCACAGGCCTGACCTCCCCCAGAATCCTTAAAGCATTATCTGACCGTTCCCAAGGGAATGCAGTCAGTCTGGTGAGATTCTTGTAATATGGGCATCTAGCAATAAAGCTTCTGCTTGAGACTATTCACAAGTGGTTCTGGTTGCTTGTGCCTGACAATTGTCAATTATAGTAGCTATACAACCAGCCTAGTGCCCCCCCTCCATCTTCTCAATGTCTGTCTTACCCTATCTCCCTTACACTGCTACCCCGAGTGTCTTTTTCCTGCTTCAAAACACTCCTGTCCAGAAGATGACATTCTGGTCAAACTGAACCAAATGGCCCACGTTACACCACATTTCTAGGGCTTTCTTCTTCCTCCCATCCCCCATTTTTAAAATTACATTATCATTTTTTAAATTTTATTTTTCCCAGTTATTAGCAAGCCAATAACACTTAAATAGTTAGATTATTTTAAAAACTTTGATTAGTTAGAAAGAAAAGCAATTATGCGTAATGGGGGGAAAGGGATACCAAGAATCTTAAACCTGTTGATTTGTGAAATGAATATAATTTAATAGTTTCTAAGCATGGATGCCTTGTACACTATATTAAAAGAGTAGACAAATTAATTTCACCCCCTTTTCAATTGACAAACAAGGAAATTGACTACATCGTGAGAAAACAATGGTACACGTTGTTTGATATGCAGAAATATTCTGTATTTTTTCTTAGAAGAACTTCAGATGAATTCTATGTACAGCCTGAACAAGCTAAGACAATCACTGCATCAAACTACAGTCATGCAATATTTGACAAATAAATACTTTCATGGGAATAGCCACTAGTTTACACTCTCCATGTGGAAATTTCCACAGAGCCTACTTGCATTATTGCCATGTTGGCTCCTCACACCTGTGATCCCACCCTACTGTCTCCCTTCCACAGTTGGTTGATTTCCTTCAAACTCAGTCATTGTCCAAGAAGAACTGCTTTGATGCTGGTTTCACCTGGAAATTCTGGAGCTCTCTGGCCGACATGCATTGCCTGTTTGCCATGAAACTCTAACCTTGTCCCTTTATCTGGCTCTTAAATTTGAGCCCCAGAAGCATGTCCTGAAAGGGGAATTACAGCTTTGGAGTCTTTTCAGTAGCCTAAGAATGAAATTGGCATGATGGTGTCACTTTCCTCCTTCTGTGGCAAAGGGTGAGCTGAACGCAAAAAGCCAAAAATCTGCACGATTTTAGCTTCCATTCTTTTGCGGGAAGTGGGGAAATGTGAGAATTTCTTTAGCTAGAGCAGAGGTCCCCAATCTTTTGGGCACCAGGGACGGGGGCCATGGAGAAAGGTTTTTCCACGGACTAGAGAGGGGTGTGGTTTTGAATACTGCCTGCATCCCGAGGATGGAGCTTTGTTTGTTTGTGCGGCCTGCTTGCTGGCATGCTGTGGACCGGTGCTGGTCCACGGACCGGGGGGTTGGGGACCCCTGGGCTAGAGGTCTTGCAATGGCTTAGAACACAGCTCTGCTTTCTGCTGTATGAACTCAGTGTTTCTTGGTGAAGACAATCCCTGGGTATTTTAAGATGGTCTTTGGGGGATTAGGAAATGATAGTGGGAAAGCCTCCCCTCCCCTCATGTATTCCTAATTTAATTTATTTAGAAAATATATGTGCTGCCTACTCCTTTAAGGGTGCTTGCAGCTCATAAAGCCATGGTTAAACAAGAACAATTAAAACATGGAAAACTAGACTTCTAAACATTAGAACGTTAGACACACTGGGTAAATAAATATTTTTAGCTCTCTCATAAAGTGTAACATGGAAGGAACATACTCAGTTTTAATATATGACGCAGTTGTTCCATAACATGCCCTCTCTTTCTTTCTTTCCTGAGGAAATCAGAATTAATCATTGATGTTAATTGTATATTTATGTCATTTTGTAAAGGTTGCCATTATGCAATGGGTTATATGGAAGAAGGCAGTCCTACATGTAGCCTGGGTACAAACCATGTAGGTGTTTATACACCATGGTGAGCAACTTGAAGCAGGCTCAGAAACAATTGGCAATCAGTGAGGTGGTTTTAAAATGGAGTTAATTTATTATCTTCAAGAAAGCATTTTTCACCAATGTTTTGGCAATCTGGGGAACTGCACTTTCAAACACATCTTCAGTTCAGATGTTATCAGCAGATGGATGTTCTCCATCAGGGAGGGAAGGAGCTGGTTGATTAGCCAAAGCTGATAAACAGTTACTAATTTTCTAGCATTAGTGTTGAATTCAGGTGGACCTCTGGCCTGCAAATCTGATTCTTAAGGAGGTGTGCCATCCCGCTGAGACTAGGATATCCCCTGAATCTTGAATTCCCCTCCTGAAATCAGTACCAATTCCATCTTGTCTGAATTTAGCTTCAGATTATTTTTACACATTCACTCCTTTACAGTCTGGAGAGGCACCCAGAAATCGCATGGAGATGTACAACAAGAAAGGAGAAATGCGCTCAGTATCATCAGTATATTAATGGCAATTAGTTTCAGATCTGTGAACAATTCTTCCCAACGACTTCATATAAAAACTAAATAACATGGGAGACAAGACACAGCTCTGCAGACCCCACAGGACCATGTCGAAGAGTTCAGTGCCACTTTCTGATAGCCCCCATGGAGATTGAAGCAGGGTTATTGAAATGCTCCACCTCCAAGCCTCAGCTCTACCAAATGCTCCATTCAGGGGTATCAAAAGCTGCCAAAATATTGTTAGAAGTACGATTGACCCTCTCTGATAAATACTCTTTTCCTCTCCATGTATTGATCACCATCTCTTGGCCAGATCAGGATTTAATCCAGGTCCAAAATAATCAAGACAATCTAATTCATCCAGAAATTCTTAGAGGTATAAAATCAGCTTGGCCTGATAGGGGATATTAGATACTGGCCAATAGTTGTTAAAATGACATGAGTTCAAAGCTTCTTCAGTATCTTCTTTAATGGTGCCTCCCAAAGGGAAGTGTATTAATTATTTGAAAGACTGTGCCCAAAGTCTGCCTTAAGGCAGGCTGGGGACCAAATAACTACAGGTAGTCCTCAACTTACAACAATTCATTTAGTGACTGTTCGAAGTTACAACACCACTGAAAAAAGTGACTTTCATATGACCGTTGCGGCATCCCCAGCCAAGTGATCAAAATTTGGGTGCTTGATAACTGGCATGTATTTATAACAGTTGCACTGTCCTGGGGCCATGTGATTACCATGTGTAACCTTCCCAATTGACTTCTGACAAAGTCAATGGAGGAAGCCAGATTCACTTAACAACCATGTGATTCACTTAACAACTGTGGCAAAAATGTCGCAAAATGGGGCATAACTCAATTAACAATTGTCTTGCTTAGCAATGGAAATTTTTGGGCTCCATTATGGTCGTAATTCGAGGACTACTTGTAAGTAAAAAGAGAAACAACCCAATCTAAGAACCTTATTCATTTCCTCAGGAAATAAACAGTGAAACTGACTGGGTGGGTGTACTGTTCCTCAAAATGCTATAGAGTCCACCATGAATCTGAATAGAGCTGAATAGAGCAAAATGGAGCTCATGTGGTATCAGATTTCCATCCAGAAGATGAAGTCATTTACTCAAAACCTCTTTTAGGCTGTTCTCCACAGACACAATCCAGTTCTTCTTCTGATTGGCACAGCGGAGGCTATATAATGCTGCTTCCACTGAGTCTGATCAGATTTCTTCATTGCATCGATTTCTATCCTGCTAGCTCACTAGCCTCTAGGGCTTTTATTGTAAAGGCTCTGTAATTTCAGTCTGCTGATTTACCTGATGCTTTTAAGTGCCTGGATGCTTTAAGAAATACTGTATTGTTTGAAATGTATTTCTTTAGTCCCTTTTTTTTAATACGATTGAATTCACTGCATCTGTAATAAACAGGAGTATGAGACATCTGCATGGAAAGTTATCTCTAATTCAGCATAAGTTAAGATTTGACCTAAAAGAAATTTCTGGGGAAATATTTGCGCAGTAGAAGTACAACACTGTTCATTTTTGGCCAGTGTCGGTTCCATCTTTGGTTTTAAAGGCTAATGCTATCTTCAAAGAGACAAAACAGTATTCTGCAATGATAAACTAGCATTGGATGTGTAAAACTGCCTCTCCAACCAAAGCTGTAGGGTTACTCTCCAGATGGAGGAAAAGAATGAGGAAGGCCACAGGTAATGAAGGACGACTGGTGTAAAATATTTGTTGCCTGGAGCACCCTTCATCTATAAAGGTAGTCCTGGACTTACAACCTCAGTTGAGCCCCAAATTTCTCTTGTTAAGTGAGACATTTGTTAAGTGAGTTTTGCCCCATTTTACAACCTTTCTTCCCACAGTTGTTGAGTGAATCGCTGCAGTTGATAAGTTAGTAACCTGGTTGTTAAGTGAATCTGGCTTCCCCCATTGGCTTTGCTTGTCAGAAGGTCGTAAAAAGTGATCACATGACCCTGGGACACTGCAACCATCATAAATATGAACCAATTGCCAAGCATCTGAATTTTGATCATATGATCATGGGGATGCTGCAAAAGTTATAACTATGAAAAACGGTGATAAGTCACATTTTTCAGTGTTGTTGTAACTTTGAATGGTCACTAAACGAACTGTTGTACATCCCTGAAGTAGACTATGATATTACTGTATTTACTCTCCACTCCACCTCACCTCTCCTCCAGGTTTTTCCATACCTCAGAACATTCTTGCCATATTAGTACCATCCTGAACAGAATCTGGAACACAGGGATGCTGAGAAAAGAGAGGCAACAATGATAACCATTGATTGGTTGGTTTAGAGAGTACAAGGACAATCATTGCTTGCTCAGCTTCATCATTTTTGAATCAGCAAACACCCAAGTATTCTCCATTCAATATGCCTGTCAGGGCAGAAAAAAATGATACAGGTAGTCCGGTATTAATTCCTTTGTATTTTCCACCACATGACTGTAGTAAGGCTCAGATAAAGGTATAGGTTTCTTCTTCTGGAAATTGTGTCAAAGAAAAGGTAAACCTTAGATCAGGAAAGATTGATTGATTGATTGATTGATTGATTGATTGATTGATTGATTGATTGATTGAATGAATGAATGAATGAATGAATGAATGAATGAATGAATGAATGAATGAGGAAATAAATGATACAATCTCAGATTGTGCTTCTCTTCTGGGGACTACATATACAACTCTGCCTTCACCTTTGAGCCTTTGTCATCCCGTTCTTCTGAGATATTTTTCTTTTTCTCTCTCTCTCTCCAGTCTAGTCTATAGCCCAGAGCCTTGCTATTCCCCAGAGATTCTATCTAAGCATTTATCCGATCTAAACCTGCTTGGCTTTTGAGCCCAATCAGTCAACAGATGTCTTTAGGGTAACTATAAAAGACAATAACATTAATTGACAAAGACTGAAGATGTGCTCCAATGAGAAACATAGGAAAATGTTTGCATTCTGCTGAAACAAATGTAATTTAATGAGGAAAATGGGTAAGGACTTTGATGAGCATATGACAAGAAACATGAAAAAAAAAGTATAAAACCTAATTGAAGAAAACAGCAGAGTTGATAGAACAGCTAATTGACACATGAGTGAAATTTTCACCAAAGGGAGAACACAAAGCAGCTGAATTAATTTCTTGCAGCAATCTTCACAGTAGATGATATACCTAAGCCTCTTAACTTCTTTTGGAGGGCACTGGAAGAACTAAAGAAGCAGAAGTGATGAGAAAAAAAAAATTTCTAGGACAAGCTATTAACTTTGGGAGTATGCAACAAAATAATAAATTGAGTTCAGTATAGGTATATTATAAGTAAATAGGATGCTCCTATACCAGGGGTCTTCAAACTTGGCCCTTTTATGACTTGTGGACTTCAACTCCCAGAATTCCTCAGCCAGTGTGCCTGGCTGAGGAATTCTGGGAGTTGAAGTCCACAAGTTTGTGTGTGAAGTAGATTGGTTTTGAATCATCCAACTCTCAACTGAAATTTAAGGAGAAACTAAAGGATGGTTAAAACTTTAAGACTACAGGTAGTCCTCGACTTACGACCACAATTGAGCCCAAAATTTATGCTGCTAAGTAAAACATTGTTAAGTGAATTTTGCCCCATTTTTCGACCTTTCTTGCCACAGTTGTTAAGTGAATCACTGCAGTTGTTAAGTTAGCAACACGGTTGTTAAGTGAATCTGGCTTCCCCATTGACTTTGCTTGTCAGAAGGTCGCAAAAGCTGATCACATGATCCCAGGACATTGCAACCATCACAAACACATGCCAGTTGCCAAGCGTCCGAATTTTGATCATGTGACCACGAGGGATGCTGCAACGATTGCAAGCGTGAAAAACGGTCATAAGTCATTTTTTTCAGTGCCGTTGTAACTTTGAACAGTCAGTAAATGAATTGATGTAAGTTGAGGATACTGTACCTGTACTTGCCTAAAATTCAGTTGCATCAATAAAAAGAGTGGGTGAAGTGATTTCTAAATGATGCTGTGAGAGACCATTAAGTATTCTGACATTTCACTAGGCATGTTGCCAGCTTCTTCAGAGGGTATCTGCAGCTAAATTTGGCTGTAAATATCATGTTCTTGTATTCTGTCCTTCTTCAAGGCATAGGGAAATAGTTGGTCAGATTTGGAAGGGTGTATCTGTTATTGACGTTTCAAAAGTGTTTCTTAATTTTATTTCTGGAATTAGATAATAATATTTTAACTGACTGAATTGCATTTAGATCTGTGGTGCTCTCAGAAGAGAACCAGCTGAAAAACATAATATTTTCCAACCCTAACCCTCATTTTAATCCTGAGCTACAACTATTTTCCTTTATTGATTTTCCAACTTGGGTTTGCATAAAATAAGGTCTTGGAGTGTGCCAGATTTCCAGTTCCAAGCACCCAAAAGTTCAGTTTTATTGTCTCTGAATCATGTGAGTTCTGAGCAGTTCTGTATAAGTTCTATCCCAGGTGTGAGAAGACTGCCATTCAAGTGTGAATTTTGTATTTTTCCTTTTTCTATATACCACCATTTCAAGCATTTGTCATGTTTCTATAGATAATTTTCTCCTGACAAGATATTACCTGAATCTTTTCTTCTTTCAAAGCTGAAAAGACATACTTCCATAAAATTCTCTAAAAGGTATTTGTGCATAACATTAAAATGGAGTTTTGCCTTAGCTCCTCTGTGTGGAATCAAAACAGCTGCTTTTTAAAATGAACGTAGATGCAGACTGGCACCATCATCAAAGCTAAAATTCTAATCTCTCTTTCCCCCATGCTCTTCCCAAGCTTGTAGTGTACAAGTATGCACTTGAAATGTGCGTGTGTGAATTCAACAACTAAGAATACCAAAAGCTGCAAGGACGTTGGTATACGGTAACTAATTCCTGTCGTCCCTCAGGCTTTCTTACCTTTCCTACCTAATTTCATGCCAGGTGTTCAGAAATAAATTATCCTTAAACACCTAATTGTGCTGAGCGAAAAAAATATTAAAAAGGTATTTCATGTTTCAGATATTCCACATTCCAAATATTGGGCTAGGCTACTTTTTATTTCTTTTAACAGCGGGAGACATCTATACCCAGTTAGCATATTTCCAAGACCGATACCTTACCAGTGTATAAGAAGAAACAGGTTCCCGGTGATATGTACACTGCCTACATATAAATAAGAATGGCTGTTCCATGTAATATTCAGCAATCAGATTGCCTGACTGTAACTGTGCAAATCTTCAGAGGTCTAGCCGGTGCTGCGCTGTGCATTCCCATTTGTCTTCCTTTTTTTCTGCATTTCTACCTAAGGGCTGCGTTTCTGGTCCAATACCCTTGGGAACTGCACACACACACACATATATATACTGTACTATTCTTCCCTTACAGATACATTCAATTCTTGTTGGGTGTATCTGTAGGGGGTACTTATAAAGGCACAACCTCTCCCCAAGCCCAATACAGCAGATCCCTACATCCTGAAACGCTCACCAAAAGGGTGGAGAGATTTTTCAGTTTTCTCCAAGGAACATTTCTTCTGGTTGTTAGGTCCCTTCAGTAATTAACAAGGAAATCAGTTATCTTCTCCTCATACTCCCTGGAAGCAAAAGTGTCTGGCTGGCAGGCTACCAATCAGTGGACCAAGGAGCGGATAAGATGGCTGCATGTGAGGCACTGACTGCCTATCTCTCATTCCTGAGCCAGGTGCATCTAAGCAGATCCCAGCGTTAAGAGTTAAGAAGTCCCTCCAATGGGGAAGCAGAACTGCACCACCAAAACTTATGAAATCCTGAGTTTGCAGGGGTTTCCACTATGCACCTTAAAGTTGAGGCAGGAATAAATCAGCTCTCGCCTGCCTCAGTGACTGTCTTCAGTTTACTGCTACCTGAAGGTGAGGAAAAATTTGATCCAACTTACCTGCAGACTATCGGGCTGTGAAGACTGCTTATGGCTTGGCATAATAAGTTGACTTCTTCCATGGAGTCAGAGCCTTGAGGCCTGCATCAATAATGAAATTTTCTCTGACTAGCACATGGCTGCTCTTTAAACAAATGCTCACCTCAGCAAAACCAATGGGTGAACTCAGCCCAATACACTAGCAACACTCATCTTCCTACTACTTTTCCTCTTTTCCTTCTCCTTCCCTGCCGCCTCAGTCTTGTTTTTCTCTTATTTCTGCTATTATTGTCCTTCCTTCCTTGCCTTTTTCTGACTCTTTATTATATATCCAACAATTCGCTCCCCTGTGTCTTATAGACTTCATACACACTCATACACAGTTCTGTTTTAATTTGCGAGCATCTTTCTCTATTTCTTTCATCTTTTGTCCAGCTGAAGCTGAAATCCTGCCTCATTGTTCCTGGCTTGTCAAAGGGATATCAGAAGGAGAATAACAGAATTGGAAGTGACCTTGGAGTTCTTCTAATCCAACCCCCTGCTCAAGCAGGAGACCCTATAGTATTCTGGACAAGTGTCTCTCCATCTCTTCTTAAAAACCTCCAGTATTGGAGCACCCACAGTTTCTGGAGGCAAGTTGTTCAACTGATTAATTGTTCTACCTGTCAGGAAATTTCTCCTTAGTTCTAGGTTGGTTCTCTCCTTGATTAGCTTCCATCCATTGTTTTTTTTTAAATAATATTTTATTAATTTTTCAATTTTACATTTGAATATTTAAAAAGCAACGTGGTGACTGGGTTAATCAATAACTCAATAACAAAACCTTAGTGCAAATCTCAGGCTACAACATCAAATATTTCTTCTCTTTTTCGCTTAACAGTTACTATCTCATGTACAAGTTGGTACATTTCTAATTATATCAATTCAATAAGAACATCATTATTACATTTATCAATAAATTTTTAGCTTATACATATCTTAATTACATTCAATCTTCATAAACAATCCATATCCTGTTATTGAATTTTACTCAATTTTTAATTTCTTATCAATATTCCAAAATTTCCCTTATCTCACTTCATAACAAACTATGATATCCACATTTTATCTATTTAAATATAATCTTGTTCTATTTCCTAAGAATTATCTATTTCCCACCATATTAAATCATCTACTTAATATCCCCTTTAATAAATCAAAACCATTACATATATATTGCCTGGGTTAATCAATAAATCAAACATATTCATAATATTTAATTTTCTTTTCCCTTTTAGGTCTAATTTTTAAATATTAAATCGATAAAATCCTTATTTTCAATTGGTTTCCAAATATTTTAAATCTAATAACCAAAATTCCCCTTGTCTCAACATCTCCCTTTAACCCACTAATTGGCAATATAAAATCCCCTCTAGTGAGTCAAAATCTCAGTGTTTTCAACCTTTTTCTAGCTTTCTTCTTTTGCCAACTAGGCTTCCATAACAACACCTTTAAATCATCAAATAGATCTCCCTCTAGTCTCATATATGTTATTTGAATTAAAGGAGACCATTTGATTGCCAGTTTTCTGGAAGGACTAGCCCATTTGTATTCGTTAAATTGTCTCCCTGTTATTCCAGTTCCCCATGTTTGCTCTAATATATTTGTCTTCAATTCAATCTGTTCTACTTCTTTCTCAAATTTCTTCTGATTCATATAGAAAGTCATTTCCATTTTCAATGTTGTCACTTCCTTTTCTGGATTTTCCATCAGCTGTATTTGTTGGTCAGTTGAGTCCTCTGTCTTAATATTTGGTTGTCCCACTTCTTCTATTATCTTCTGCATTGTTGGTTCTTTGGTAGTAGTCAAAATTTGGCTTTGTGCATCTAAGCTGGCGTCTTGATCTTTTATTTTAGGTCTCATTTTATCACAAGCTAAAAGAATGGTTTCATGTATTGCTTTCAACATAGACAAAATCTTTTCCTGGTCTTCATCCATCTCTTTCACTTATTTGTGAATAGTCTTTCTAGTAAAAGTTATTTGTTAAGCAAAAGTCAGTAAAGATTTACATTTACAGTTCAAGTAGGCCAATTTTGCTGCCCAGCTGTTCTCTTGCAGCTAAGTCTTTCACAGATAGTACCAAGGTCAAGAAGATCTTATCAGGGTCTGGGCTTTGAGCCAAGTCTCTTTTTAGGAAATAACAAATTGCAATACCAAGCTTCATCACAAGATGTCATCGATGCCATTTAGAGTTTTTTTTCCCTAGTTCTTTTTCCAATTTTATTTCTTTTTTGTAGATAAAAACAAAAGTCTCCAATAGAAATAGGAAAGTTTTTGGTCCCCAAGTTTCAGGAACATATAAATCCAATTAAATTACAGTTGTTCTTTTTAATGCTTTGATTCCCCTGGGTAGTCAGATGCCGCTATTCTTAGAGAGTGGGATAGAAATTCCCTTCCCTCTCTCCTCACAGGGGGAAGATACTTCAAAGAGCTTTTATAGGAAGAAAGTACTTAGGGTAAAGAGAAGATAAGATCTCACCCAGTTTCATCCGCGTTGCTTTCAAAGTGCTTGGTTAGTAAGTTTGACTTCGGCTGTCAGCAGCTTAGTGACGAGCTATATTACTATGGCCGGTCTTTTCCCCGTCGGTTTGAAGAGCTGCCGCCCTTCCGCAAACAAGCAGGGGTCCTCTCCTTGCTCGTCACCCCTACAGGGCAATTTTCGACCCTTTCCAGGGTCCCCCAGCAGGATAAAACCAGATGCTGGAGACGAAGTTCGTCTTCATGCGTCTGCCAGGGCTGCAATGGCAAACCGGAAGTCTCGGTTTCCATCCATTGTTTATTGTCCTGCCTTCAGGTGCTTTGGAGAACTTAAAGATGGATAACATGGAAAATCTTGTTTTAACTATTTGCTCTAGTACAAAATCTTTTCGAATCAGGCACTTTTGACATTTAGAGAGTATCATGAACAAAGAACATGGCTGCCCTTGAAAGGCTTTGTTAATGCAAAAATGACTCTTGCAATGCCCTATTCACAAAACCTCACTTTACCAGAAAGCAGATTGCTTCCAGTTATCCTCTTTGCCTCTCTATGAGCAACAAAATTTGAACTGAAGATATATAACAAGTATCTAAATAATGTATTAGAAGTCAAGGTTATTCTCAAAAATAAAAAGGTTTCTCTTGGAACCATATGCACTGCTTTTCAGCAAACTAGTTTCCTGTTAAATTGTGCAAAATTAAAATATTCTTTAAAAAGAGGTAAAAATTAGAATTGAGCAAACAATATGGCAGATACTGGAAGGAAGGATATGTTATATAGACGTTCCCAGAGCTAATGGGAGTCAATGGGCAGCATGCCATCAAATCTCCAGATCCTAGCTTACCGTGCTGTGTGAATGTGGCCACTGTTTTTGAAACAGGATTCGTTTAGCTCTTATAAGCCTTGGGCTTATCTCTGAGGGACAGAAAGGTAAGTTCAAATAATAATAGTAAGATGACATTTCTGTATAATAAACAATTCAGTTTTTAATAATAGTGTGAAAAAAATGTATTGTTCAAAGCCAACTCTGTTTCTCTCTGTGTTTCTTTGTGATAACCTGCAAGTTATCCGGGGGAGAAAAATAAGGCTGAAATCTATTCAAAAACATGTTTTGAACTGAAAGTGCTCTACATTAAAACTGGATAAATGTTAATGAAAGGTCAACCATTTTAACAAGAAGGAAGACATTATCAAGCTGAAACTTGGAATCTCTGTATTTTTAAAAGCATCCTGTTGTGCCTTTCTATAAGACAGCTTAACATACTTTCTCCAACTCAAGTCCTTTGACTCTCTAATTTAGATGCAGAAATGGTAAATTGCCATAGTCAGTCCAATACATTTGCTGAC
Organism: Azemiops feae; assembly: GCA_023970755.1. Taxonomy (NCBI): domain Eukaryota; kingdom Metazoa; phylum Chordata; class Lepidosauria; order Squamata; family Viperidae; genus Azemiops; species Azemiops feae. The sequence goes on along the minus strand of JALGBA010004142.1, from coordinate 2,792,184 downwards.
CTGCACTGCAGTCCATAAGGAGATCAAATCAGTCAATCCTAAAGGAAATCAGCCCTGATTGTCCTTTGGAAAGACAGATACTAAAGCTGAAGCTCAAATACTTTGGCCACCTAATGAGAAATGAGGACTCACTGGAAAAGACCCTGATATTGGGAAAGATTGAAGGCAAAAGGAGAAGGGGGCAGCAGAGGAGGAGGTGGTTAGATAGTGTCATTGACCCAATGAACATGAATTTGGGCAAACTCCAAGAGACAATGGAGGACAGGAGAGCCTGATGTGCTGTGGTCCATGGGGTCACAAAGAGTTGGACATGACTTAGCAACTGAACAAATGTAGTCCATTCACACTGATTGAAACTCAAATGCCGCATTTCTGTTTTTGCTTTTTTGTATGTATGTATGTTTGTATGTATGTGTATATATGTGTGTGTGCAAGTGCACATATGCATCCATTTATACATATAAATTCATATAACAATCCAAGGCAGCATAGTTCAAGCAGTTTTAACATTCTCGTAATGTGGACAAGATAATGTGGTCTATTTAACTCTGGGAGGCTATAGCTAGAAGGCAACAACCAAGAAGACCTGCTTGCTTCTACATTCCCACTCCTTTAGCAAGCTCTCTTGGAGTGTAAGAATTGGACAGGCAGATTCTACCTGGAGTAAACTGTCCTGAAAGTAACAAGGCATGTTGCCAGTTCTTGCTGATCTAGGAAAGGTTGCAACGTGGCAAAAAAAAAAAAAATCTCATCACCACTGTGTGTCTGTGTGTGTGTGTGTTAAAGAAAGCTGGGACGAAGGACTTATATATTTCAATTTTTGCTTACTTAGTGATGACTAAGTAGGTAATTGAACTTCTAGGAGAAGCATGGCAAATTGAAGATGTCTTCACAAAAGGGGAACTGATAACCATAGCAAGGACCAAAGACAGTGAGTAGACTGATTCTTTGAAATCTCTCTGGACAATGAGAGGATAGGAGATCACTCATATGTGCTTCAGATGGTGGTTCCTCATGAAAAGACACCAGTGGTCTTCAGTGGGTTTGAGCGCTAGAAGACAAAGGGATTGTCCATGTTGCTCACAACCACATGAAGGTAAGAGTAAAAATAGTTCATAGGCCTCATTTTCTAACCATTTATAGAAATTACCTATTAACCATATTTAGAAATAAAATGAAGGAATATGGAATTGGTTTATTTGATCAAGATTTAAATAAGCTACTTTTTCTGCAAACTTCTAGCAACCCTTAATGAACTTTTTGTTGACACTAGGCTTGAAAAGTTGGTTTTATGGATTTGTTTATAGATTAGGGATGGGATACGGGATAAAGAGATATTTGTAATCTTACAGGATGAAAAGTTACTAAATTTGTTGTAATGAAGGTTACAAGTCACTTCCTTATATATGTCTTTTCTTTTTCTTTATTATAGTCTTTGTTTACTCAGTCTTTTTTCTTATACTTTTTATTTTTTCTTTTGTGTTTTAAGTTTAGTTTGCATTAACTTTTATTACTGTAATCAAAATCCTTAATGCAAATGATAAATGATAGTGATAGATAGATAGATAGATAGATAGATAGATAGATAGATAGATAGATAGATAGATAGATAGATAGATAGATAGATAGATAGATAGATAGATAGATAGATAGATAGATAGATAGATAGATAGATAGATATTAAATCGAAGTCTGGTAACTCTTTTTTTGGGGGGAAGGAATCACACAATTTTATTCTTGTTCCATCTTTTGAGGACTACAGATATGAGAGAAAATCTAGTTATATAGCTGAATAGGACAGAAATTCATTCATTATGCTCTTGAGAAGAGATAAAAGGGGTTTCATCATGTGCTTATTTATTTATCAGATGTGGAAGTCACCAGTTTCATTTGACACATAATAATTCACAGAAATTAAAATATCTCCTGTACAAGTAATAATGTAAAAGAAGCAAAAAAAAGCTAATAAATGTAAAATGTCTACAATAAACAATCAACACATCTCCCAAGCCTTAGTAAATAGGACCCAGACTCCTTTCAAAACTGAATGCTAATTTATACTTTTCTATGGATCAGAAGATTTTTTTTTAAAATGTGTTAACTATAAGTACATATTAATTATCTGATTTTATGTAAATTTAAATCGGGTCATATTTAGTTTTGGTCTTCTCTTTGTGTCGTTCTCTGTCTTGATCCTATACCACTTTTTAAAATGGGCCTCCCAGGACCCATTTTAAGTCAAATGGGGCTCTCAGCCCATAAAAAATTGTACAACAAATAGTAAAAGCATTCTTGCCAGTGACCTTCTAAAATGACTTCTAAATGATTAACAGATCCATGTTGTTTCTTCTGATTTGCTTTTCTTCAGTTCTAGCCAGTGTGCATGCTGGCTCTGCTCCTGCTCTCTGAAATGATCAAGACCCAAACTGACAAATAAACCTCTACTGACGTGGAAGAAACAAGATTAGCTCATTTGACAAGTCTAAATATGCAAAGCAAATACAGAGTGTTTGTCACCAAGCTTTTCTTCTATAAATAGGGAATTATTCTCTATTTCTCTAACATGAACTGTGAAGGCCCTCTGGCTGCTGGACATCATTGTCTCCACCGAAACTCTGTTAGGGCCAGCCAGCCTTCATCTTTCATCATTGTTCTGTTGTTAACCAATCAGCTGGCAATGTTTCTGCGTGCAGGGCTTAGTTTTTCAATCCTAAAAACAATTTTCTGGGGGGGAAATCCCACTGAAAATAGTGGAAAGTATTTCTAACTTTACATGCATAGAATTCAGCTATCACTCTTTTTATCCAGTGTCAGGCCAAATCTCAGCTATATTATCTGATACTTAGAATATCCAATTTATATCTAGGCTCTTGCTTAGATATTTAGTTTCTGGATTTTTGTTTGTTTGTTTGTTATACCCCTAGTCATTTTTCTCAGGTAGGATGAAGAAAAGTACGTAGGATTCTAAATAGCACTCCCAAGACGTCCACTTTCTGACCGCATAACTAATATGAGTGGGCTCATTTTAAAAAATGTATTTTTAATTAGTTTTAAATAAAAAGCTTAGTGTATTGTGTAATCCCAGTTGGTTTGGTTAATTTATTGTATGAATCCAGTAAATGAACAACTTCAGTAACCAAACTGAATATACTATATGAACACAAGCTTGGTATACTTTCGGAATAGGTTTTTCAAATATCCTTTAAATTCTCATTATAACACAATGTCAGTTGGCTAATCATAATTATAATAATTTATTCCTAATTGCACTAATTGTACAAAACTTTATTTTCTACAGGATTACAGGTAGTCCCTGACCTACATCCGTAATTGATCTCGGAATTATGGCTATAAGTCGTGCCGCTGGTTAAGCAAATCATCATGTGATCATGCCCGATTTTACCTTTTTTTTGTGGCTATCACTTGCCACAGTCATTAAGCCAATCATTATCTACAATGAGTGTTTTTTGATGGAAACTGGAAGAAAATACTGGTTTCTGGCAAAAGAAACATTGCAAATTACGATTGTGGTCATTTGACTCTGGGACAATGCAAAGAGCTGTAAATGTGGAGTGCCTAAAATGCAATGACATGACTGGGAGGGGCAGCTGTTGGAACTTCAAATCCGGGTCATAGTAACTCTGGGGAGATGCTTTTTAACTTCAAATGGTCCCAAAGTAACCAGTTGTAAGTCGAGGACTACCTGTACTGGTATATTGAAAAACAGAGGAAGCTATTAGAAATGTGTAACAAGAAATACTACTCTCCTTCTAAATAAATCCTGCCCACTCATTCACCTGTGCTTGATAAATTATCAATGTTTTCTAAAAGTGCTATGCTTGGTGGGGGTGTGGGGAATAAATTTTTGCATGTGTATGTCTGAAAGGGAGAGTGAGAGCCCATTTCCCCAAGTACATGACTCCTGTCTTCATGGCTCATGCTGTTTTGACCCAACAAGGGTTGGGTGACACTAGATAACATTGGAAGAAATCACTGATAGAAAAACAAAGAGAAAAAAATGTGCATGTATAGATTTTGAGTTTATATACAGTATGGGGGATGTGTTGATGACAGTTCATGAATCGGCCTCAGCAACAGATTTAGTGAAAATAACCTTGTCCCCCAAAACAGAAGGGCAGAGAAGTGTAATAAAATAGCAAAGATTAAATTAAATGGAAGGTCATTTGAAGTTGTGAGATGGCAAGAATCTAAGTGTTCAATCAGGAAATTTATCCATCTGTTGTGTGACAATTCTTTCCTCTTTTACCTCTATATGACATATTTTATAAATGACTTTATTAGGCTGGTTTCCTCTTCCCCGTCACCTTTCTTTTTACTCTTATCCCTTCTGTAGTGTTTCTAGATGATGCTGTCTTACTTTTTCATCTCTCTTTTTCTAGAATTGTAAAAGGTAGAAGTATTTTCCCTTTGATCAAATTTTCATACCCTGCTCCTATTGTTCATTTTTACTTATTTCTGCAGTTTCCCTAGTCTACTGCTTGTTAAAGCACTACTTGTTCCCTGAAAGAGGGAAAAGGGGGAGGGATACAGGAAGGACTTCTCCATCCTATCTCACCAAGTCTGGACTTCTCAAAAAGTGGACAGATGTGAGAGACATCTAAAAGTGGCTTATCAAACCTAAGAATTTGGTTCATCAGAAGAAGGGAAACAGATATGCTTTTCATGGTAAAGACCTGCCTTCTGCAACCTGACATGTGCCAGCTGTATTAAGGTTACAGCTAGATTCCTGATGCCCGTGCCAACACATTGCCAGCACATGTGGTAGGCATGAGACTAGGGAAGACTTCTATGTTTCCAGTAATGTACTGGGCAATGCATTAATACATGAAGCGGAGCTGCTGAGTTCATTATTCAGAGACCGTCTGTCAACGCTGCTAACATCGGATGTTTTTGCATTGACAACAAATGGAAATGTAGCCATCTTTTACCTTTTGCTTTTAGAGTTAGATGATGCTGGGAGGGGGAATGTGAGCGGGAGTCCAGCTAGACATAACAACATTGGACCCAGCATGAGAAACAAGGTTTTTGTAACCAGAGCGGATAAGAAATTGGCAGGCTGGAGAATGGGAGAAAAAGCCTGCGCTTCAAGCTAATTGGGGAATGTGATTTATGACTGTTAATTGGAGGAGGGAATTGTGCTTTGATACTATGTGCTCAGGGGAGGGGAATTTAGTTGTTGGCTTCGTTTATGCCAGTGCCGATGCTATGCTACTCAAAATAAAGATTCTTTAAGGTAAACAATGCCTCGAAGTTCTTTGAAGAGTTTCATCTGTCAGAACCATGACACCTTCCTTGCAAGCACTACCTCTAAATATTCCAATGAGTAGGAAGAGCAAAGAAATGGTCCACTAAAACATTCTATCTATCTAAAGATTCTCCCCAATTTTAGTTAGCCTAGTTTTCTTTATGCAACTATTTGTTAAGAGTGAAAGTGATGTTATTGAATTTAAAACAAAATTAGCACAACCTAAATAAGTCCAAACCTTGTCAAAGGCCTGAGTTCAGAATGTCAAACTCACAGTCTACAGCAGACATGTCAAACTCACGACGTCATGTGACGTTGCGCAACGTATCGGGATGGTTTCTCCATTGCCGGCAATGGGGTGGGCACGGCTTCTGGATGACGTGTCCGGCCCGTGGGCCGGCAGTTTAACACCCCTGGTCTACAGGCTGCCTGTGACCCTCCAGGTCATTTTGTGGGGCTCACGCCCTGAATCAAAACAGAGTCACAACTTAGGACAGTAGTGTCCATGAGTGATCAGAGGTGGGAAGTGGCAAGGGGAGGGGGAACAGAATGAGAAAAACAGTGTTATGGTGTTGTGCTGCAAGCCACACCCCTTTTATATGTGTATTACAACATCACAAGTACATATGGAACAGGAGGAGCTTATAAAAGCACCTATTTCCTGCAGATACCTATAGCTTAAGATGGAGTCCAACATATCACGATGCCTGGGCTGAACCAGGAACATATCCTAGCTCTTGCAACTTGGGCTGGGATAACAATCTATCCTCTTAATTGAAAGTGTATTCTCTTCCTAGTTAGGTTTGCTAGGATTTATTGAGATATGTCTATCAGGCACAAGCAACCAGATCCACAAGAGTAAGGTTCAAGCTAACTACTTTATTGTATTCTGTCTATAATACAGGAATCTCCACACACTGCTTGCCTTCCCTTGGGAACAGATAGATAAGATTACAGTGAGCTTGTCTGGGCAGTCAGTTCTGGATCTCTTGCAGCTGCACAATGACTCAAGACTAATTCACACTTGATCCCTCTTCACTGTCTGGCTGGGCGTTTCCCAACAATGCCACCTCATTGCAGCTTCCCATCTCTGCCCTCCTTCTTGCCATTCTCTTGACCTTGACTAAGGTAGCTGCAGAGCACAAAGAGGCCCTGAGTGATACCATTCTTCTCCTGCTGCTCCCCATCTCGCTCAGTGGGGGAAAAAGAAGCCACTGGGAGGGAAGAGGCCCCTTGTGGGAAGTTTTGCCATGGTGATTTCCACTTTTCCACCCTCCACTTTTAATCTCCCTCTTTCCCAGCAGTTCTTTCCCTACACCCCAGCTGGAATGGCCTATAGTGGTTTTCCCATTAATTATAAGTGAGAAGTACCAAATGGAAATAGCTTTTTTTCATGGGACAGATTTTAATTTTGTTTTAGCTTACTTTGCATTCAAACTCATCTGGAATTGAGCTGGATTTGCCGAAATAACTGCACTTTATGAGAGGGTAAAATATACTAACATGAAAACAAAATTTGACTTTTTCTTTCCTTAATTACCAATTTCATTTTTAATTGATTGGTAGAATTGGAATCAATTTTCTGCCCATAATTGGGATTTTTTGTGAGGCGAGAAAGCCGGTCAAAATTTAGAAGTTTAAGTTCATGGGGTTTAGGTGGTCATTCAGCAACAACAAAACTAAATACTGATAAGTTGGTTAATGGAAAAGGTTGCCAGGTAAGTGGCCAAAATGAAGTGATGGGAAAATAGCTGTTTCATAGTAAAGTTAATTTATGCCCAAGTGCATAATGTGATAATCTTTTTGATTTACAGAGATTTTTGAACAACGGAGGGAAAAGCTTCAGTACTGCTGCCCAGAGTCCCCTGGGATGATGAGATGGGCGGCATATGAATTTAAATCGATAAATGATAGATGATAGACAGACGAGAGAGCGTGATCCTCTGGCTACTACGGATTTTACAATGATCTTTGAATCCCTGCTCTGAGTAAATCTACTCCCTCTTTTGGGCACTTTCTAGCCAGAAGAAAACAGTGGCCAGGGAAGCACGGATAAGACGTCCGTTTGAGACCCAAACCAGACAGGTTTTATTCCCAAGCTCCTCCAAAGTAGATTCCAGAGGAAACTGCCTCGAAATCTGGGTTACTATGGACTTCTAGTTTCCTCAAAAGCCCCGCCATCCATCCCCGCCCCTTTCAAGCAGATCCTTCGGCCGTTTCCCACCGCGCCGAAAGACCATCTTTTCCACCTGCGCTCGATTCGCCGACGCCTCGAGTAGGCTGTGCGGAAGGGCGCGCGCACGGCCAAGCTCCGACCCTCGCCCCCTATTTCCTCCCTTTGCCCTCTCCCTCTCCCTCTCTCAGGGAGGGGCGGAGCCCAAGCAGCCTCGAGGGGCTTTTAGGCGCCCCGCCTCCTCTGCCTCCGCCGAATTTAGGCGGCGGGAAGAGGCAACTTGCGGCGTGTGCCGCCGGGCGCGTGGCGCGCTGGAGAGGCGAGGGAGCGCCCCGAGGGGAAGGAGCCCCAGCTGGCAGCGTCGCGGCTCCTCTGGCTCCTGAAAGGGCGGCGACCTTTACGAGGGCCACTTTTTTTTTTTTTGCTGTGCTTTGGCGCGAACCTTTTGGCGCGCCCTCCTTCCCCCTCCGCCCATGTCTCGGCTCCTTTGCCACGTCCTGGGTGAATGGAAGAAGGGAGGCGAGGGGGAGAAAGAGAAGCGGGAAGGAGGGGAAGCCACTGCTAAGGCGCGGCGGGGGGGAGGCAGTGCTCGACTGCGTCTGTCTCTTGCTGCCCCCTGAGCCCGTCGGGTGGAGCATGAAGCACCATGGTGTGGTGCGACCGTGGGATCCAGATGCTGCTGACCACGGTGGGTGCCTTCGCCGCCTTCAGCCTCATGACCATCGCTATCGGCACCGATTATTGGCTCTACTCGAGCGCCAACCTCTGCAACGGGACCAATGTCACCGCCACGGACGAGACGGCGCAAAGCCAGCCGAAAAAAGTGAAGGGCGACCTCACCCACTCCGGCCTCTGGAGGTTCTGCTGTATTGAAGGTAGTAGCCCCGGCAGGAAGGGCGAGCGCCTCAGACACGCGGGGCGAGGCGAGGCGAGGCGGGAACGTGGTCGAGGGCTGGCTCCGTCTGCGCGGGAGCGATCGTAGGGCAAACAAAGAAGGGAAAAGATTCAGGAAAAGTGCCCAACTTCCTCGCTCGGAATGGCTAGTGAAGAACAATGTGAGGCTTTCATGTGAGATCGGAGGTTGGCCAAGGGACTGGGAGTTTTAGTTCTCCCTTTCTCCTGGCAAAGCTTTGGAGCGTTAATTCTCATTCATTCATTCATTCTACCTCTCCCTCTCTCCGTCCCTCCCTCCCTCCCTCCCTCCCCCTCTCCCCCCTCCCTCTCCCATCTCCCCACACACACCCTTTCCTCCAGATACAGCTGGCCGCAGCTGAGTTGCTACTTCTGCTCTGATACTGTCTGGGAGGGAGGACGTTGTTGCCTTGGCAACCGATGTCTCTGATTGCTATGGGAACCGGACAGAGGGAGTGATGCTTAACCCAAGGTGTCTGCTTTGCCTCAACCCAGCCTTGTTGGATCTTAACCCTTTTTCCTGGGCACTTTAGCTTAATCAAAGATTGAAAGAAATGCAAAAGAACGGGTTCTTTTTTAAAAAAAAAAAAAGTGGGTAAGAAATTGGGGACAGAAGAGACAAAGAGGCTTTACTAGTGTCTGCAGAATACTAAAGACATCCCTTGTGAATGTATACATGTCTGTGTATGGGCTAGTAAAATATTCTCCAACGTGGTGCCCTTCACACGAGCTAGAACAAGCAATGGGGTAAAGGGTTACATTGGGGAAGGTTCAGCTAGTGAGTTTCTTTCAAGTATGACACATGTTCAAAAGAATATGCAAGTATTTAATTTTTCAGTGACACTTTCCTTATGCACATGACAAATTATTAGTGGAGTTCATCATGATCATTTCAACAATATTGAGCCGGTTATGGATTATGGAGTAGCTTTAGCACCTTGTCAGTTGGGGGGTGGTGGTGGTCAGCCTCCCACTTACTGCTGATCTTTCTCCTAAACATGACAAAATCCCAGAAAGAGGGAGCTGATAAGTAGATCGTGCTCTTTCAAGGTAGCCTAATGAACCAGGATGGAGCTGCCCCTTCCTTTTGGAGCACAGCATTTACCAAGGCCAGCTTGATAATGGACTCATTGCTGGACCCAGTACAGGCAAGGAAAAAGAGGAAACAATCCTTACCTCTGTAACCCCATTCTTTTACCCTAGTCTTTGGATGGCTTTTTTTTAAACCCCCCCCCTCTTTCTGGATGGGAATACTAGGGGAAAGTTGACTTAATGAACTCATTTCTCACTCTGGTCTTCCCAAAGGATGAACTCGGGAGAGTGAGTGAGATGGCTGCTCTGGGACAATACTGAGTCAATGGAAGCTGCAGCTGGTCTTTCCATTGCCCTGAGTAGCCAAAGACAACCTTTTATGATTTTTTTTTTATATTTGCGAAACCTCTGATAGAATTGTAGAAATGGGTTTTCTGGAGGACAATGGAACTATGGAAAAATCCTTTGTCCCGCTCCCCTTCTTTTTCCAATTTCTTCCTTTCCCTACTCTACTATCTTTTAACTTTCTGTCTGCCAGTGTTGGGAACTGGGCTCTCTGTTTCATCGTTTAGAGAAGCCGTACACAGTTTGGTGTCTTCTGGGTGGCTTTCCATTACCTTCTGTAAGTTCTAACCAATGTAGTAAGCCGAAAGAAAATGAGGCGTTACTCAGAATTCATATTCTCCCTGAATGGGCTAGTGTCACTGAATTATATGATTCCCAGCAGTGCCACTCCATGTGGTGTAGGATGAAGGATGTTGGAAACTATGGTTGTGTAAATTCTGTGGTGCTAAAACTGGGAAGGATGGGGTAGTGAGGATCATGAGAAATAGCTTGGCTTCTGTTCTTCGGGTGACAGTGGCTGAGTGAGAACTTGAAATCTTGACAGGTTGAGCATCCTGTTTATGTACTGGTTGCCCGGCTGCCTTACAGGAGCCCTTTCTGAACCTTATTGCTGGGCTGGTGCTGGAAGACTTCCACTTCCTTGTTGCTGTAGATGGGAGGAATCTGGGAAGGCTCAGGTGTTCATGGCCTCTATAGCAGCAGTGAGCTTATCCCAGGCAAGGTCTTACCTGACACACACAAAACGACATATGTTTGTTGTTTTCTTTGTTTCAAGTAGTTGGTGTCCTGATCTGAAGATGGAAGAAGTTACTTTGATCCTTTGCCTTGATCACATCACTTCCTTACCCATATTAGATTTCGTGCCTTAATCAGATGGGCTGATTAAGATGGTTCATACTAGATTCCAATGAATGCTGGGAGATTTTTCCAGTAATCTGTCAGGCAGTTCTGCTGAGAGTTGAGAGCTGGAGTTGAAGATGGCCAGCATACCTGATGTAATTGCCCCCCAAGTAGTATCTGTCACCAATCTGGAATGTCTCTTGGTTTACAAGGAGCTCTGGGAGACAAAGCAATAGGCGAGATGACTGGAGCACTAGTAGAAAAAGCCAGAACTGAACTTGACCAAATAATTTGAGTCTGGATCAAGCATTAGTACGACTGTGAACTTCTTGCATCACCAGGTTGTTTGTCCAGCAGCTTTATTTAAGCTAGCCTGCTCCCTATGGGAAATAGTAGATAGAAAGGTCTGCTTCTACCCTGTGACATGTTTGCTTAAGAAAAATCACTCATATTGAAGAGGCTTGACTCTTTCAGGCAGTGTCTGAAGTGGTGACTGGAATAGCATCTTGTAATGTCACGAACAATTTATTTGGTCTGTAAACTCTGATGAAGTGGATAGAGTAATTTTCATAAAAACAAAGGGGGCTCCTTTGTGTAGTTAGTAGCAGGGTGAAGTGAGGAGGAGCTGGTGTTAAGAAAGTGTTCAGTATCTCCTTGATACAATGAGTTGTGCTGAATGCTTTGAAAAGGATGGTGGTATGAATCTCCTGGAGAAGCCTTCCCTGGATCAGGATATATTTTACAACTACTGTGCTGACTTCAAACTCTACTTTGTAAGAAAGGTGGTGGGATGTTAATTACAGAGTTCCCCAGAGCCCAATCAGTCAAGGTTTAAGCCTGGGCATTGGACAGAAATGGGTGTACTCACTTTGGATGACCTTTTTAGTACTTTTGACGGTGTTTTTCTTGATCATTTATCATGGCATCATTCTGGATAGCTGCTTTATTTAAGGTTCTGCGATGGTTCTACTCTTTCCTAAGCAGGTTTCAGGGGTTTCAGGGGGACAGAGAAGAGAGATTGGTCTAGGGAACACTCCCATGTGGAACGCTGCATGCTTTGGCCCTTCATCCTTATTCTCTAACATGTAGATGAAACAGTTGGGAGAAGTTATCTGTCATTTTGAGGTGTTGATATCTAATTACATATCGCCATACTGAACAATTTGGAGATGATGTGATAATGTAGACCTGGTGTCTGAAGATTGTAAAAGGCTGAAACAAGCTAAAGTCGAATCCTACTAAGACAAAGTTGCTGTCTGTCCAGAAACTATCTGTCTATCAGGTCTGGTTATAAATGATTGGGATGTCACTGTCTCAGTGAAGTGAGTCTAACTCTTCTTATATTCATGACTCCTGCTGGATTTGACAGTTGAGTTCAAGGTCAAGGTAGCCTTCACACATGTTTGGCTGGTGCCCTATCTGAAGAGGGAGGCCCTGATGACAGTAACTCATGTTCTCATCGCTATTATACTGAACTACTGCACCATATTTCTATGGGCTGCCTTTTCCAAATATTCAGTTAAACTAGAGTTGGTACACCCCAAAGGTGCTTTTTCCAAAAGGCAGTTGGACTTTCTTATTTTTTTTTCTTTGAAAATGTTCCACTTCTCATCCAAGAAGCTGCTTCAGTTCTCTTGGATTGGATCTTCTTGGATGAGAAGCAAAACATTTTCTAAGGAAAACTAAGAAAGTCCAGTTGCTTTTTAGAAAAAGCACTTTTGAGACAACCATGACCTAGATCAGGGGTAGGCAACCTTGGCTCTTTTATGACTCGTGGACTTCAACTCCCAGAATTCCTGAGCCAGCTGTGCTGGCTCAGGAATTCTGGGAGTTGAAGTCCACGAGTCATAAAAGAGCCAAGGTTGCCTACCCCTGACCTACAGTAGATGATTAAGAATCTCCATAGACATAAAGTTGATACAAAATGCAACAGCCTTGTGTACTGTTCAAAACACTGGTTTTAAAATGCAAAGTCTTATGTAGCTTGGATCCTAGGTATCTTCAGGTCTGCCTCCTCCACATGGAAGTGTCCCAAATGGGGATGTTAATAGTTCCCCCCATTTGTGATGTGAAAGTGTTTATTTATGGTAGCCCCCACCTTGTAGAACACCCTTCTTGGAGAGGTCCTGTAGGTGCCCACCTTGGCATCATTCCAGAAGTTGTCAAAACATAAGTTTTCTATAAGATCTTCAAGATGTAAGAATTGCTGATCTGTAGACTGATTTGTGTGTCTATAGTTACTGTTTTATTGATGATTGACCATGGAACCTTTGTAATTTTATGGGTCTTTTGGTTTTATCTGCTTGTAAATCATAGTTGGTCTGAGTTGGTCTGATTGTATGGTGTACAAATTTAAAATGAGTGAAAATTAAAAAGTAAAGATTTCTTTTCTTTGGTAATAGGTGAGCAAATGGAAGGACGTATCAGTAAAATCATTTGCCTTATCATTCTGGATTCCATAGAATGACAGTGATAGTGAAGAAGTGAAAACACTTTCTCTTTAATCATTTGCTTACATGTGTTTTCTTTATAGTTTGGCAGACCTAAACCTGATACCTCCTAAAGCAAGCATGGACAATCAGAGAGCACCATGCAGCCTACCAGTCCTCATTTGCATTGAACCTCCAAAATATCCTGAGGTTGTGCCACTGGAATTTAATCGCCAGATTACAAAGGTTTTTGATTGAAAAACTCAAAAATGAGGCTGAAAGTAGGAACACAAAGCCCCTGCAAAGTGGAAATACCCAACCTCCTCAAAAGTGGGGGGGGGATGATAAATAGATTAGATAGATAGATAGATAGATAGATAGATAGATAGATAGATAGATAGATAGATAGATAGATAGATAGATAGATAGATAGATAGATAGATAGATAGATAGATAGATAGATAGATAGATAGATGATAGATAGATAGATAGATTAGATAGATTAGATAGATTAGATAGATAGCTAGATAGATAGATAGATAGATAGATGATAGATAGATAAGATAGGTAGGTAGGTAGGTAGGTAGGTAGGTAGGTAGGTAGGTAGGTAGGTAGATAGATAGATAGATAGATAGATAGATAGATAGATAGATAGATAGATAGATAGATAGATAGATAGATAGATAGATAGATAGATAGATAGATAGATAGATAGATAGATGATAGGCAGGCAGGCAGGCAGGCAGATTTTGATCTCTACTCTCAGTAGACATGACCATAGGATGGGTAAACCTACTGGCCAGCTAATTAACTTACATGTTTCACTCAACAATCTTGTCTGGAGTAAGTACAGAGCAGAAATAGAGCTCACCTTAAGGATTACGGCATCTAAATCAGTCTTCCTGAAAACGGTCTTTTTGAGATGTTAGCAAGAGGGTGCAAGCTTTGATTTAAGACTTATCTAAAATCTCAACCTCAAGGCTCTGAGAATTTGCTCCCACCAAGCTAAGCTAGAATGGGTTCTAGACCCTTCTTACAAGAAAATACAAAGAGTTGCTGAGCAACTTTGGCAAAATAAACCATGGAAACAGGGAACAAATGTCACATCAGACTGCTGAACCTCTGAGACAAAAAGTAATTGCAGTGCTTTTACGTGTTGCCAACTTCCAGCAGCTTTTGCTGCAGCATCATTGGTCAATAGTCTGCCCATAATAAGAATGAGATACAAGTGGATAGATGTGAAATACGTGGTGGTGGTGGGGAATTATTCCCATTTTATTTCATTTTGATGCTTGAGGTATATATGTGCTTTTTCCCAAAACAATATTTGTGGCATAGCAGCTTCTGTTTCCCCAATTCTGTCATCACAACGTAGCCCACAGAATTTGACAAAGCAGATGTTTGGGTTTATTCTAAAGGACAGATAGTACAGAAGTGACCTAAAGAAAACCCAGGAATAATTCTGAAACTTTCATTTATTTTAGGAGCAGGTCCCAACAATCAATGCTTTCGTGGGCATCAGCAGCAAACTAAGATTATATCAAAATGATCATACAAGTGTGGCGCTGTCACAATACAAATACTAGCTTTACATACTTGTGTGCCAGTTTTTGAAACAAGGATGTAAGTTTTGAGTTTTGAGTCACGCCGTCACGCCATATGTTCCTTCACTTTTGGATACCCCTGAAGACAATCTTTCGGTTGTGTTTGCTGTAAAGATGCCCAAACTTAAGCATGTTTACACCAGTAGGCATTCATGTCATTGTAACTTTAGTTTACAAAACATAATTCTAGACCTGAATGCCTGTTTAATTAAACATAATATATACATTTTGGTTTAAGCAGAAATGAACTTATTTCTATAGCTTCAGTTCTTAATTAGCCACTTTCTCAAAGCTTTCTTGGCTAACTTTTTACAAGATCTCAGTGAAATCAGAAAGATGTAGCCCAAGGGAATTTAACAGCAGGCTACCCAGGCAGCATCCTCCTTCCACAATATGCCTTTTTAAAAGGCTACAGCAGCAGAGAGAGCTAATTAGGAGTGATTCAGTAACTGAAGTATCTACTATACAGGTGGTTCTTTTTGGCTTAGCATATTTCACTTTTTGTATGCCTCAGGGATTCCCTTTTCTAGAATCAGCCTTTGCTCCAAAGCAGCCATCAAGCCCTGAAGAAAGACTTCCTTCAAGATACCCTCTGCATGACAACTTCTCCGTAAATATGTTCCTTCATTTTGGTCCATTACTAGGAGTCAGTACAAACAGGAATCATCTGATAGTGAAGGAATGCTGATGCTTAGATGTCCTATTAAAAATCATGTTCAAATTAAGAAGGATTTGCCCTTAGTTTGTTGGATTCAGAAGTGGGAAGGAGAAAATGGAGTAGAATCTTATTTCAGTACTTTTATTTAAAGGATGAGAGAAATAGAGAGAAACTGAGATTGTTTTGGTATTGAAGACTTGGTATTTCTATTATGGGCAGTAAGAGACTTATGTGGGATGGATGGATGGATGAACAAACAAAGAAATAAATAAGCTAATTTCAGAAAGGACACATGTGTTCAATACATTCTTAATAGCACTTGACTCAAATCATGAAAGAGTTTGTGAAATCAGAATTCTAAGTGTTTCTTTCTTCAGTTTACTGAATTTCTTTTCAATAGCAGCTCCCTACTGCATTCAGTAAGCTTCTCCAGGATTACTTTCCACCTTTCAGATGCTGAAAATTCAAACAGTTTTAGTAAATTGGCAGATTGTTACAAGAACTTTGATGGGTACAGAGTTTCAGCAACTGTCATTTGGTAGGAGTAACATATTCTAATCCAGCCAAAGACTATTCTACAGATGATTACTCCCAGATAGCAAGTCCAATGTTTCAGATGAAATATATACGTATAAAGAGACAAAAATTTACCCTCATAATTTAATCATGGTTAGAAGTTACTTACAGAAAGTTAGATCTCAACCTATCAAATTACAGTTTCACAGTCTTAGGCTTCTATTACTTTATCCCCCTAAATCGCAATTCTTCCTCCCCCCCCCAAAAAAAAATGATTGAAAGGAAACAGTATGATATGCATTTTCAAAGACATTAAATTATTATGAGCAATTTTCACTGAATAAATAATCTTTCAACCAAAGACTTCTATGAAATAAAATCATAGTACTGTTTAAATGGCATGGGTTCTGTGGTATACCCATAAAGAAAATAATGTTTTAAAGTAATTGAATTAGTCAAACTAAGTGGCTGAAATGATAATGAGAGGTTGCTACATTTCTTTTAAAAAAAATTGGTACAGATGGCATTTTAAACTATGGATTTGATACTTGTCTCCTTGCAATCACTGTCTTTTTTATATTATGTTGTTACTTTCAAAGCCTTGTCTCAATTATTTTTACTCTGGTATAAGTCTCAAAGATCTTGCTGAAGTTTGCTGCTAATTATGTATGGTTGGACTTGCCTGTGTATTGGTTTGCAACTATAGGTCCAATTTCTGCATTTAGCTAAACATTTCTCAGATTATATGTTAAGTTGATATTGACCTGAATAACAGTAGGATGTGCAAGTTCTTAACAGTCACCTGGTATTTCTGTTTAAAGCAGGGGTCTTTAAACTTGGCCCTTTTATGATTTGTGGACTTCAACTCCCAGAATTCCTCAGCCAGGGTGTCTGGCTGAGGAATTCTGGGAGTTGAAGTCCACAAGTCATAAAAGGGCCAAGTTTGAAGACCCCTGGTTTAAAGGCTTCTAAATAATCAGATATGGCTTGACTAAGATATATTTGTAAAATTTAAATTTAACAAGTGTATGAATTCTAAAATCATGCTGCAAAAGTTTTACAGTATTTAGAAGTTAAATTCAGTATCAAATATGCAGATATTTCTCTTTACGAATGACATTTGTATTAAGAATTTCTATTCACATTAAGGAACATTTGCAACTGGATAAGTAAGTTACAGCAGAGCTGAAATACTTATTTCATGCTATATGTAATGACCTACTGATGACAATGAAAATATCTACAGTTCTTAGTAATAACAAAAAGCAAGGTCTGAGAAGGTAGACCATGCAATTTTAACAGTGGTGTTTTAAAAGCTGACATGGTGTCAAATAAAGTTAATGACTATTGTATTTCATCAATAGAAGATACTCCTATTAAATGAGGATACATTGGTACTAATTACCATTATTAGTAAATGGGTCATTGTATAATATGCAAAGCAATGTGTGTTTGTGTGTGTTATCTTTCTTCCAAGGGGTCAGGGAGGCATTTAGGCTTCTCTCTAATACCAATTCTATCTTCATAATAACCCTGTAATCTAGGCTATGTTGATTAGCCAAGGTCAGACTTAGATTGTCCCTATCTGATACAATCTAACCACAATATTAGATTGGCTTTTTCTGCTGTATAGCACAGATATAAGATGAGATGATGGGTGGTTTGGAATGATCAAAGAATACAGAACTATTTATGTGCTTCTTATATATTATTATGATGTAACAATCTACAAGTGTACAGTATACAGAGTATAGAACCAGTGGTGAGATTCAAATATGCGAACAACCGGTTTTCTGTGTGGATGCTGCTTCCGGAAGTCCATTATGGGCCTGGGCAACAAAAAATTAGCTACCAGTTCTGCCGAAGTGGTGCGAAGTGGCTGAATCCCACCACTGTATAGAACGAGTATACAGAGTCAAGATCAGGCTGTAATCTGTCTTACTGAATAATTCTAGCTATGGCTGCAGAGATGTTTCTTTTCCCAGTGAATGTGTTGGGAAGAGACACTTGATCAGGAACCGTTCATAGGGCTGTTGAGCATTAACTTTGCCTAATATGGTCCAAATAACAATTTGCATTGCAAAAAAAAGTAATGTATAGTTTGATCCTGATACCTTGATTGATTATGTACCATGAAGTCAGTGTCAACTGTTTGCCGTCACATAGACAAGTCTATTCCTAACCTGGTTTCTCAGGTGTTCGAACGATGCACCATCATCATTGTAACTGAGTTTGTCCATTTTGCTACTGGCAATCCTCTTCTCCTTACACCTTTCCCAGCATTAGAGCTTCTCCAGAGACCTAGATCTTCATGTAGTTTGTTCAAAGTAGGATAATTTGAGCCTGGTCATTTGTGCCTCAAGTGAGAAATTTGGTTAGATTTGTTTGATAATCCCTTTGTTTGTTTTTTTGCCTGTCTATCATATTCTCAAGAATTTTCTCCAACCTCAAAGTTCAAAAGCGCCTTCATATCTGTCTTCATCAAAATCCAACTTTCACTTCCAATCAGTGTCACAGTCTGGCACTATTCATGACACTAATCAGTGTCATGGCTCGTACTATTCTGATCTTTGTATATATCATGGCATCTACGCATCTTTTCCAATATGTTCATGACTGTTTTACCAAGTGCTAATCTGGGGCATATTTTTGACTCTTGTTTCTTCTTTGTTGATAGTTCATGCTAAAAGGCAGAAGTTTTCTAGCATTTTGATATCTTCATTATCAATTCTGAGGCTGATTATTTTTACCTGTTATCATTAGTTTGACAACATTCTTATGTTGATAGTCTTTGTATTTAATTTTACTCCCATTTTATCACTATGTTCTTTGACTTTTATTAGTAGATCCTTTACATTTTTGACTATTAAAGTGGTAGCATTAATATAGCACAGGTCTTCCTCCAGTTTTAGAACCACATTCATCTTCTTCCAATCCTGCTTCCCTTAATATATATTCAACATATAGTTTGAGAAGTTGGGATAAAATATTACAACAACAACAACAACAACAACAACAACAATAATACTAATAATAAATAATAATAATAATAATAATAATAATAATAATAATAATAATAATAATAATAATAATAATAATAATAATAATAATAATAATAATAATAATAATAATAATAATAATAATAATAATAATAATAATAATTAATAATAATAGATAAGCACTTCTGACATCACCTCAGGCATAACAATTGTCAATAAGAAAGACAAAAAATCTGGATAGTGGATATGGTCAAACCTAAAGACAGCAGAATAGAAAAGAAAGATGCTCTGGGATTCTCATTTCCTAAGTACATTCCACAGCCTAACATGTTTGACACAATCAAAAGCTCTTTTTATGATCAACAAAGCACATACAGCTGATTTTAGCAAACTCAGAGAGAACCTAGGAAACATTCTATGGACAAAAATCCTAAAGGGGGAAAACAACTCAAGAAACATGGGAAACTCTGAAAAATATGATCATAAAAGCCCAGTCCAGCACAATACCACTGAAAAAGAAAAACAAGAAATTCAAGAAGAAACCAGCATGGCTGCACAAAGCTCTCTCTGACAAACTGGAAGACAAAAAGGACAAGTACAAAAAATGGAAAGAGGGAACAACAACAACAACAACAACAACAACAACAACAACAATAATAATAATAATAATAATAATAATAATAATAATAATAATAATAATAATAATAATAATAAAGTTGGAAGGGACCTTGGAGGTCATCTAGTCCAACCCCCTGCTCAGGCAGGAAACCCTATACCATTTCAGACAAATGACTGTCCAATCTCTTCTTAAAGACTTCCAGTGTTGGAGCATTCACCGTTTCTGGAGGCAGGTTGTTCCACTGGTTAATTGTTCTAACTGTCAGGAAGTTTCTCCTTAGTTCTAGGTTGCTTTTCTCCTTGATTAGTTTCCATCCATTGCTTCTTGTCCTGTCTTCAGGTGCTTTGGAGAATAGCTTGACTTCCTCTTCTTTGTGGCAACCCCTGAGATATTGGAATACTGCTATCATGTCACCCCTAGTCCTTCTTTTCATTAAACTACACATGCCCAATTCCAGCAACCGTTCCTTATATGTTTTAGCCTCCAGTCCCCTAATCATTTTTGTTGCTCTTCTCTGTACTCTTTCTAGAGTCTCAACATCTTTTTTACATCCTGGTGACCAAAACTGGATGCAGTATTCCAAGTGTGGCCTTACCAAGGCATTGTAAAGTGGTATTAATACTTCACGTGATCTTGATTCTATCCCTCTGTTAATGCAGCCTAGCACTGTGTTGGCTTTTTTGGCAGCTGCACCACACTGCTGGCTCATATTTAAGTGATTGTCCACTAGGAGTCCGAGATCCCTCTCACAGTTACTACTATTGAGCAAGGTACCACCTATACTATACCTGTGCATTTAGTTTTTCTTGCCTAAATGTAGAACCTTACTTTTTTCACCATTGAATTTCATTTTGTTAGATAGCGTCCAATGTTCAAGTCTGTCCATAACTAAGGCTGATTATCAGCAGACAGCCAGAACATGCAAAGATGAAGTCAGGAAAACAAAGGCTCAGGATGAACAAAGACTTGCAACAGAAATCAAGGACAATAAAAAAAAGTTTCTTTCAACATATTAATAACAAGAAAAAAGTCAAGGAAACTGTACGTCCACTAAAGAGAGAAGATGGTAAGGAAGTAACAGGCAGTATGGAGAAAGCAGAACTGGTTAATTAATTCTTTGCACCAGTCTTCACACAAGAAGAAACTATAACCCAACGTACCAAAAAAAAACTATTGCAAAAGACAAACTAGAAACAAAAATTAAAATAAGCAAGAAAATGATAAGAGAACACTTATCCGACCTTGACAAATATAAATCACTGGGACCCGACAGTTTACATCCCAGAGTTCTGAAGAAGCTGGTAGATGTTATCTCAGAACCATTGCACCATATCATTAAAAAATCCTGGAGCACTGGGGAAGTACCTGATGATTGGAAAAGGGCTGATGTGGTTCCCATTTTCAAGAAAGGGGGAAAAAAACAGACCCAGGAAAGTACAGACCAATCAGTCTAACATTAATACCTGGGAAGGCTAAATTAGTAGACCGGTGAAAGGCTGTGGACATAGTATACTTAGATTTCAGCAAGGCATTTGACAAAGTAGATCACAACCTGCTGCTTAGTAAGCTAGAAAAAGGTGGGATAGACAACATCACCACCAGATGGCTCTGTAGCTGGCTGACAAACCGTACTCAGCGAGTAGTCCTCAATGGTACTACATCCACATGGAGAGAAGTAAGCAATGGGGTACCACAAGGCTCCATCCTAGGCCCAGTACTCTTTAATATCTTCATAAATGACTTAGATAAGGGAATAGAAGGGGAACTCATCAAATTTGCAGATGACACTAAACTGGCAGGAATAGCCAACCCCCCAGAAGACAAGCTCAGGGTCCAAAAAGATCTTGACAAACTTGAAGAATGGGCCCTATCCAACAAAATGAATTTTAATGTGGAGAAAAGCAAAATTTTACATTTAGGCAGGAAAAATCAAAGGTATAAGTATAGGCGAGACCTGGCTCAAAAACAGTAACTGTGGGAAGAACCTTGTGGACGATCACTTGACTATGAGCTAGCAGTGTGCAGCAGCAGCCAAAAAATCTAATACAATCCTGGGTTGTATAAACAGAAACAAGATCACGCGAAGTATTAATACCGCTTTATAAAACCCTAGTAAGACCACAGCTGGAATACTGCAACCAATTTTGGTCACCATACTACAAAAAAGATGTTGAGACTTTGGAAAAAGTTCAGAGAAGAGCAACTAAAATGATCAAAGGCCATGAAGAACGGCTGCAGGAGTTGGGTTTGGCTAGTCTATAGAAAAGAAGAAACAGGGACGACATGATAGCAGTATTCCAGTATTTGAGGGGCTGCCACAAAGAAGAGGGCTTCAACCTATTCTCCAAAGCATCAGAGGGCAGGATAAGAAACAATGGTTGGAAACTGACCAAAGAGAAGGAACCTGGAATTAAGAAGAAACTTGCTAACAGTGAGGACAATTAACCAGTGGAACAGCTTACCTTCAGAAATCGTGGGCACTCCATCGCTGGAGGTTTTTAAGAAGAGACTAGACAGTCACTTGTCCCTTCCAATTCTATTCTATTCTATTCTATTCTATTCTATTCTATTCTATTCTATTCTATTCTATTCTATTCTATTCTATTCTATCCTATCCTATCCTATCCTATCCTATCCTATCCTATCCTACAGTACGGACTTATTTAAGGATAATTCTAAATAATTTAGGGATATTGTACAATAATTTGCACATTCTGTCAAGTCTCTCTTTCTCTCTTTGGTATTAGAATGCAGATTGACCTCTTCCAATCTGTTGGTCACTGTGTCATTCTCCAGATTTGCTAGCAAAGTTTGATTAGAGCCTTTATTGATTCTTCTTCTGTTGCTGACCATGTATCAATGGACAATCCTTCACTTCCTTTAGTCTTCTGACTTGGTTATGATCGGAGTGCTGATGTAACTTCATCTTCTAGTACAGTTAGGGATTTTGTAAGTAGGAAATATCTACTAAGGTATCTTACATGTTGACATCTCTACTACCAGTATATATTTTAGTGTACTTCTTCCATCTTTCTTTGATATCCTTTGAATCTGTTACTACCCTATTTATTCATTGGCATCATTTCTCCCAATTCAACTGAAACTCCAACTGAGATCTTTTGGAAGATTTTCCTTGGTTTCCTATGTCTGTTTCAATCTTCAATGTCTGTACAGATGTTGCTGTAATACTGACTCTGAAACTCTTTGTCATGTTTGTTCTTGAGATTTTTGTCCTTGGCTTTGGCTTCTCTTATCTTCTTGGCAGTTTCCACAGATTGTTCTGATACCTAGCTTGTCGTCTTCTCTTTCTTCATCATAGGAAAAAGTAAATACACTCCATTTACATTTTTGATTTTTTCAATATATTTCCATGTACAGATATTTGATCTTCATTTCAATTACAGGTAATCCTCAATTTCTAACCCAGGCATGTCAAACTTGTGACATCACGTGACATCGCGCAATGTATTGTGACTTTCCCCCCATTGCCGGCAATGGGGTGGGCGCCGTTTCATCGTGACACATCCGGCCCGTGGGCCAGCAGTTTGACATGCATGTTCTAACCAATCATTATGCAATCATTCAAAGTTATAGTGGCACTGAAAAAGGTGGTGTCTGGTCCCAGTTCATAGACACACACAGCACAAGTGGAGTAAGCATGTTTATTTCACACAACCAACCCTATAGTCCAGTAGTGGCGAACCTATGGCACGGGTGCCAGAGGTGGCACTCAGAGCCCTCTCTGTGGGCACGCCGTCGTCCCAGTCCTAGGCCTTCAGCTGGGTTTTATAAAACCTTTTCACTTTAGGCCTCCGCTGCCGTGTGCAAAAAAAAAAAGGTTCAATCAGTCAATTTCAACTTCTCACGGGGAAAAAAAAGATCTTGCAAAGTTGGAATTGATTGATTGAACTTTTTAGTCCCACCCAGTCTGCCGATACCACTGCAGCCACGCCCACCCAATGGGCCACGCCCACCCAATGGGCCACACCCACCCGGCACTCGACGATGCATAAGTGGGTTTTGGGTTGCAGTTTGGGCACTCAGTCTCTAAAAGGTTCGCCATCACTGCTATAGTCATTCCCCAGATCCCAATTCCACATGATCAGTCTTTTAAAATCTGTTTCAAACAACTGGGATGCAACAAAGGCAATGGAGGCAAGTCTGCTGCAGTCTCTTCTGCATCTAAGGCACAGGAATGTCACTACAGTTTGACAGCCATATCAAAGGCTCAGTCAAGGCTCAGCCAAGGCAAGCTTGGTTTCCACAGGTTCAAGGCACAATGAAAGCCACATGACTCTAGCACATTCCAGTCATGATGAAGCCAGCTTGGTGTTAATGGGTTCAACCACAAAGGCAACTTGACTTCAGTGGGGTCAAGATAGAACAATAGCAACACAACTTCAGAAGATTTAAGGCCCGATAAAGATAGCTTGGCATCTATGAGTTCAAGGCACCATGAATGGCAACACAGTCTCAATAGTCTCAATGAATTCAAGGCAGTGAATCAAGAGAATTCATGGATGGATTACGAACGGTTGTCTCCGATAACCCCCACACTCCAAATGCTGAAGTAAATAGTAAATGCGCTGACCAGTGCACTTTATTAGGAGGGGCAAGGCTGCCTCCTTATGAGCAGCTTTGCCAATGTCCTATCCTGCTCCACACATGCACACAGCCAAAGAGTTCTTGATGTGTTCTTTATTGGGACTTTGTCAACTCCAAATAGTAATCCCCAGGATTCATCTCCACACAGGAACTAGTGCAAAACCCAGTGAATCCAATTTCCCCCATCTGGAAACACAGAGCAAGTCCCTAAAGTCCCCTCACCAGGTTCAGAGTCCAGTCCACGGTCCAAGCACAACTCACCAAAACAAAATCAAAGTTCAAGGTTCATGAAGCAAGTCCAAAGTCTGAAAGCAATGTCCAAGTCCAGTAGCAGAGTCCAGATGTATGTCCACGATGGCCTGAATGAAGTCAAAGCAAGAAACTGATGAATTTTTCCCAGTGACACTTGGTTGTTCATCTGGTTGCCCCTCCAGTGACCTCTCTACTGAGCCTGACCACTCCTGGCTCAGAGCCCTTAGTAACTTCTTGCGCCTCCTCTGCACCCCCCTCCGAAGTCCCCAGAGCTAGCTCTTTCTCCTCACCCAAGATGGCATTTGGGGAAGACATCACAGCCAACCTCCATTGTGCTTCCCTCCTCTCAGCTCTGAGTGACCTTGGATCAGGCTGGAATGGCAATTCCTCTGCTGGCCAGCTTCAGCTGTGCCTCTCCTGCCTGTGAAGTCAGCTGTTTGTCCAGCCGCTCTCCTAGGTTCCCCTGACATTCCTGGCATGGTCTTGCCTAGACCATCTGAACTGCCACAGAGCCTTCCACTTCCTCCTGATACTCCCCATCGTCTCTGTCAGATGTTCCTGGAGCCAGCTCTTCCTCATCATCTAAACTGGTGCCCAAGGGAACCATCACAGTGGCTTACAGTCCTCGCACTTACAGATGCAATGGTCATGTGGTTAAAATTTGGATGCTTGGCAATTGGCATGTATTTGCGACGGTTGCTGCATTCTGAGATCATGTGATCACTATTGTGATCTTCCCAGCCAGCTTCCAGCAAGCAATATCAATAGGGAAAGCCAGATTTGCTTAATGACTGCACAATTCACTTAACACTACAATCATTCACTTAACCATGTGAAAAAAGGTCGTAAAATTGGGCACGATTAACTTAACAGCCACCTTGCTTAGCAATGAAAATTCTGGACCCAATTGTCATAAGTCATGGACTTTCTGTATATTTATAGATAAAGGGAATATAACATAACAAACAACATGCACCCTTTACATTTTATAGTTTATTGTAGTAGTTAAATGAACATAATTGCAAATTTTGCATTGGAAAAAGTAAGTAGATTTATTACTACCTCCAATACTTAAGTATTTAAAATTAGAATCAGATGCCCAGATCTGGTGCAAATGATTAGAACATCTTTGGAGTGGACGCAGAAGGAATCTGAGATATTTAATTTGATTTTCTCTTTGTTGCTGAAGTCTGTAGTATTGTATGTTTAGATCGAAAGAGCTCTCCGAGACCTTCAGAAAGAAGGTTGGAGATGCCTATGAGTCTATGGAAGGATTTAAAGAGATTGCCAAAGAATTGGGCCTTAATCATCTCACTGTCTGGAGGAATATCTGTCTGGAAAAACATCTAAAAATGGAGAAAATTTCAAACTACTGCCAACTTGTTCAGGCCAAGTTGTCCAAGCAAATTCAGTCCATGAGCAGAAATCCTATATTGATGTTGAAGTGCATGAGTGTACCATTAAATCTATGTGGAAGGTTTGCCAGGAGAAAATCTTTGTTATCAACAAGGCACATCAGGGCAAGATTAAATATGGACAAAGAATATCTAGTCCCAAAACAGTGGACAATCACTTAAATATGAGTAGGCAGTGTGGTGCAGCTGCCAAAAAAGCCAACACAGTCCTAGGCTGCATTAACAGAGGGAAAGAATCAAGATCACATGAAGTGTTAATACCACTTTATAATGCCTTGGTAAGACCACACTTGGAATACTGCATCCAGTTTTGGTCACCACAGTGTAAAAAAAGATGTTGAGACTTTAGAAAGAGAGCAGAGAAGAGCAACAAAGATGATTAGGGGACTGGAGGCTAAAACATATAAAGAACGGTTACTGGGATTGGGTATGTCTAGTTTAATGAAAAGAAGGACTTCAGGTGACATGATAGCAGTGTTTCAATATGTAAGGGGTTGCCACAAAGAAAAGGGAGTCAACGTATACTCTAAAGCACCTGAAGGCAGAACAAGAAAAAATGGTTGGAAGCTAATCAAGGAGAGAAGCCAGCTAGAGCTGAGGAGAAATTTCCTGATAGAACAATTAATCAGTGGAACAGCTTGCCTCCAGAAGTTGTCAATGCTCCAGCATTCGAAGATTTTAAGAAAAGATTGGACAACCATTTGTCTGAAATGGTACAGGGTTTCCTGCCAGAGAAGGGGGTTTGACTAAAAGACCTCCAAGGTGTCTTCTAGATCTGTTTTTCGGTTATTCTGTTAACAGACTGGGCAGACAAGGCAAAGATAGAATTATTTGACCACAATACCAGAAAACAAGCTTGGCAAAAACCAAAGACAGCATTTCACTAAAAAAAAAAAAACTAATATCATCTATAAAACATGATGGTGGGAATGTTATGGCTTGGGACTGCTTTGCTGCATGGGGGGTCTGGCAACTCACTATCGTAGACTCTTATTATGAATTTTTCATTGTATCAGAGCATGCTTGAGGATAAAGTGAGACCATCTGTCAGAAGATTGAAGCTCAACCAAAAGTAAAAATTACAACACGACAATGACCAGTAAATCCACCAAGGAATGGCTGAAAAAAAATATCAATTGGATGGTTCTGGAATGGCCACATCAAAACCTGGATCTAAATCCCATCAGTGATTTGAAACAGGCTGTGTATCAAGAAACCCTTCAAACGTCACACAACTAAAAAATTAAGTCCTCCCAGCCAATGTCAGAGACTGATAGACAGTTACAGAAAATGCCTATTTGAGGTGACTTCTGCCAAAGGGGGCAATATCAGGTATTAAAGCCAAGGGTGTACTTACTTTTTCCACAGAAGAAAATGATTGAATAAATGATTGCAACATCAATTTTTTGTAATTTATTTTATTCAGTTACAACTTTATACAATCATGTGAAAAAGTAAGTACAACCCATGTGTTTTTTTTCTTCTTTAACATATGTGGACATACAGTATCGTTGTATTTTTTATTCAAATAGTATATTGAAATATGTTGAAAAATCATTAGGGCATACTTGTCAAGCACAAGAAAGCAGAACAGAAGTAGAGTTCAAAGCTCTAAAAGTTTATTTCATACTAGTTATACACAAGAATCTGATCTAAAGGTCAATCCAAATTGGCAGCAGATAAGGTTCAACGGAATTCAAGGGGTCTGGGTTTAGGTCTCTTGTGGGAACATAACTCCAAACCAATAACACCTTTCAACCCACCCTCAGGCTCCACTGGTCATCTCCTACATATATACTTTTCCACATAACTGTAATTGTTTTGCTTAGCAGTACAATTTTTGCCTATCTTATGTCCTCCAGATGCAACAGGAATTGTACTCTAGCAAATTTGGAGGAATACCCCCAATGTATAGCAGCTCTGGAAAGCTGCTATATTGTATTGGCCATTCCTAGTATCTAGTAGCCTACAGGATTGCTGACTACATTTTTTTGGAATTGTCTACGAGCTACAGAATTTGTAGAATTGGAATTATTTGTGAAGTACTTCTGAATGTATTTCAATCTAGCAACTTTTCTTTAGTGGATATCTGTAGTACTTGCTTTTAATAATTTAACCCTGAAATTAGATCTTTGAAGGGGTACTTAAATGAAATACATTGTTACTGTTCCTTGACTGGATGATTGGAGTGGACAGAAGGAAAGCATTCATAAATATACATACTGGATACACAGCTATTTGAAACATAGGTATCACAAATGCATCACCATTCCAGAGCTTGGGGCAGGAACTTAGCAGAATAGGCTGTAGGCTTACTTTTTCAGAAGTTTTACCAGTATATAAGGAGCAAAATGGAAAAGGCCAGCGTATAGCACAATTCAATATGTGGCTAAAGGAGTGGTGTAAAGGGGAAGGCTTTGGATATATTAGTCACGATGTCTGTAGCTGGTCCAATGAAAAAATGTACAAAAGAGATGGTTTGCATCCATCAAAGAAAGGGACTGAGTTACTCGGCTATAAATTCACAGATTTTCTGGAGGAATATTTAAACTAAACAGCGGGGACAGTGAGTTAATTGATACAGAACATCCCTGTCCCCGGCAATCTAAAAATTATAGGGCTATCAGTGCATGTAACATAGATGTGTGTGTGGACAAGAATATCAACCTTGCTGTCAAGCAAAATCAAGCTTCTAACAGCGAGTGCCACACAAAGTGCACTAACCAAATAGGTGGTAAGACAATAGGGGAACTCAGACACCACACAGGTTACGTAGAAAGTAAACACAGGGTCAGTCATAAAGGACTCAAATGTCTATACACCAATGCACAGAGTATGAACAGCAAACAGGGTGAACTAGAAATTCAGGTTAATGAGGGCAGATATGATATTGTTGCCATTACGGAAACATGGTGGGATGAAACCCACAAATGGAACACACAGCTAGAGGGATTTAAATTATTTAAAAGAAAGAGACCAAATAAAAGAGGAGTAGTAGTTGCTCTATATGTAAGAAATAACTACATCTCTACAGAAATAGAGCACAACAATGATGAAAACTGTCTTGAATGCATTTGGGTCAATATAAAAGGGGGGGGGAATGACATTGCCATAGGTGTATACTACAGGCCACCCAACCAAACAGAGGAAATAGATGAACTTTTTGCTAGTCAGCTAACTAAGGTATGTAGGAAGCACATCACAATAGTAATGGGGGACTTTAACTACCCTGACATCAACTGGGAGACAAACTCTGCACCAAGTGGAAGATCAAACAGATTCCTTGCAAACCTAGCAGACAACTTTGTCTCCCAAAAAGTAGAGAAGGAACTAGGGGATTAGCCATTTTGGATCTAATCTCACTAACAGATGAAATGATAGAAGGTGTTGAGCCACAGGAACCTTGGGAGGAAGTGATCATGCAATATTGGAATTCAACATTATGGAAGCACAAGCAATAGAACACAGTCAAACTAGAGTCTTGGATTTCAAGAGAGCTAATTTCAATAAACTTAGAGAGAGCTTGGGAAGGATTCCATGGATGAGAATCCTCAAGGGGAAAACAACTCAAGAAGCTTGGGAAATTTTGAAAAGTGAGATAATAAAAGCCCAGTCTAGCACAATACCAACAAAGAGGGAAAAATAACAGCTCTCAAAAGAAACCAGCATGGCTGCATAAAGAACTCTCTGATAAATTGAAAGATAAAAGGACAAGTATAGAAAGTGGAAAGAGGGGCACATAACTAAGTCAGAATATCAGCAAATAGCCCGAGCCTGCAAAGATGAAGTGAGGAAAGCTAAGGCTCAAAATGAACTAAGGCTTGCGACCAAAGTCAAAAATAACAAAAAAAGCTTCTTTCAACATGTAAAAAACAAGAAAAAAGTGAAGGAAATGATTGGTCCATTAGTGGGTGAAAGTGGCAAGAAGGTGACAAGCAACAGGGAGAAAGCAGAACTATTTAACTCGTTTTTTGCATCTGTCTTTACACAAGGGAAAAAACAGACCAACCTACCAAAAATAGTGCCATAAAAAACAGAATAGAAACGCTAGTTAAGATAGGCAAGAAAACGGTAAGTGAGCACCTGTCCAGCCTAGACGAGTTCAAATCACCAGGACCAGATGGATTACACCCCAGGGTTCTCAAGAAACTGGCAGATGTGATCTCAGAACCATTGAACTATATTTTTCAAAGATCCTGGAGCACTGGGGAACTACCAGAGGACTGGAAAAGAGCTGATGTAGTTCCCATCTTCAAAAAAAGGGGGGGGGGAAATGGACCCAGGAAACTACAGACCTATCAGCCTGACCTCAATACCTGGGAAGATTCTGGAAAAGATAATCAAACAACGAATCAGTGAACACCTAGAGGCAAACAAAGTCATTACTAAAAGCCAACATGGGTTTGTCAAAAACAGATCATGCCAGAAAAATCTTATTGCATTCTTTGATCAAATGACAAAATTAGTGGATCAGAGGAATGCTGTGGATATAATTTACTTGGACTTCAGTAAGGCATTTGGTAAAGTAGATCACAACCTACTACTTGATAAGATAGAAAAATGTGGGTTAGACAGCATCACCACCAGATGGATCCGTAGCTGGCTGACCGACCGTACTCAGCGTGTGGTCCTCAATGGAACCGCATCTACATGGAGGGAAGTGTGTAGTGGGGTGCCCCAGGGCTCTGTTCTGGGCCCAGTGCTCTTCAACATTTTCATCAACGATTTGGACGAGGGGATAGATGGGGAAATCATCAAATTTGCAGACGACACCAAGCTGGCAGGAATAGCCAACACTCCAGAAGACAGGCTTAAGATACAGGAAGATCTGGACAGACTTGAACACTGGGCGCTATCTAACAAAATGAAATTCAATGGTGAAAAAAGCAAGGTTCTACATTTAGGCAAGAAAAACCAAATGTACAGGTATAGTATAGGGGGTACCTTGCTCAATAGCAGTAACTGTGAGAGGGACCTCGGAGTCCTAGTGGACAATCACTTAAATATGAGCCAGCAGTGTGCTGCAGCTGCCAAAAAGGCCAACACAGTGCTAGGCTGCATTAAGAGAGGGATAGAATCAAGATCACGTGAAGTATTAATACCACTTTACAATGCCTTGGTAAGGCCACACTTGGAATACTGCATCCAGTTTTGGTCACCACGATGTAAAAAAGACGTTGAGACTCTAGAAAGAGTACAGAGAAGAGCAACAAAGATGATTAGGGGACTGGAGGCTAAAGCATATAAGGAACGGTTGCTGGACTTGGGTATGTCTAGTTTAATGAAGAGAAGGACGAGGGGGGACATGATAGCAGTGTTCCAATATCTCAGGGGCTGCCACAAAGAAGAGGAGTCAAGCTATTTTCCAAGGCGCCTGAAGGCAGGACAAGAAGCAACGGATGGAAACTAATCAAGGAGAGAAGCAACCTAGAACTAAGGAGAAACTTCCTGACAGTTAGAACAATTAACCAGTGGAACAACCTGCCTCCAGAAGTGGTGAATGCTCCAACACTGGAAGTTTTTAAGAAGAGACTGGACAGCCATTTGTCTGAAATGGTATACGGTTTCCTGCCTGAGCAGGGGGTTGGATTAGATGACCTCCAAGGTCCCTTCCAACTTTATTATTATTATTATTATTATTATTATTATTATTATTATTATTATTATTATTATTATTATTATTATTATTATTATTATTATTATTAATGTTGGAAATAATTGTACTATAGTAATTTTTATTACCCTAGTTCTAGTATTACTTGGCTCCCCACTCAAGCTTGATATGAAATAGACAACCAACTGCAAGCTGGGAATTCTGAGAGATATAATCTCCCAAGTGCTAAGCTATAAGGAAGGATATGTATTAAAATTGTCTACTGGTAATCCACAATCTCTCTAAACCTTGGCTTGTCTCTCAAGCAGAGAGCTGGTAAACACCACAGTTTGAGGTGCTGAACTGGCGCAGCTGTGTGCCCATTTTGATGTGGCATGGCAGCTCTTATTTGCTTATGAGTGATTATGCTATGAGTTAGCAAAGTAATATTGGCACAACATTCTGCTTTCACAGATGTTCTAGTTAACAAAATGTAATTGCTTGAACAAATGTTTGTGACAAGCTAATGAAATGGAATTAGCAGCGAAGGTGATGCCATAGAAGCAGGTTTGTAGATTTGTTTAGCCAAATGAATCCTGGAAAATTACTCCCTTTTTTAAAAAGCCCTGCAAAAGGAAAATAGCAACAGTAAAGAAAAGCTTTGGCTGGATAGTTTTTGGCTATCTTAATATGAATTTGATGTAGATATTATGGCCAAAGAGATACATAACCATCAGTAATAAGATTTGTCTGCTGACCTGGTCCCAATTAAATGTGTCCCTATTCTGCTTCTCATTTTGCTGTGTTGATTCCTGTGCAGCAGGAAACATTGCTTTGGATTCAAAGGAGAAAAAAGTATTTTGGAGTGGGAGGGATGTGCACATTGCAGCTGCCTAAAACTCCTTAAAGCAGCCCCATCTTTTTTTGCAATGGCATATTTGTGCTGTGGGAAAAAGCATACCTGGTTTACAGAGTTACAGATAGGTATATTCCAATCACCTTTTTGCCTTAGAACCCAAAGCTCTATTTAGATATATTATTAGTTAATTGCATGCATATTCATTTTATCTTCCTCAAGACCATTTCTCCCCATCATTAAATTTTCACAAAAGCCCCATGGAAAAGGCCAAGCTAATACTGTAAATGATTATTAATAATTATTAATCCAAGACCTCCCAATCTGCATTCCACATTAGAGGTGGAAATTATAAGATAGTAACTAGCCACTATGTTAACACTGGTTCTTTGAGAACAAATGTTGTATTGTCTGATAGGAGGATTGTATTCTGCCCAATGTGTGATTTGTTAGTAGGCAGATTTTAAGACCTCTCCATTTTTATTTCAAAAGTAGTCTGATCGTGGTCAAATTCCTATATGCCGTGTACTTGAAGTAGCCATTCCTTTATCTGAGGTTGTATCTGAGTTGTTCGGAGCAAGAAAATGTGCTTGTCTTCAACATATCATGATTTTCTGCAGAATAATTCTCTGTCCCTCTGTACAAGTGTGTTTTGTACACATGGTTCCAGAAAAACCTGGAGCAGGTACTCCAAAGATGTCAAGGTGTGTACTATGAAAGAATGTAGAGGGCATAAAAAAGTTACGAAAGAAGTTTTCCATACCACCCTAGTCTTTTACTTAATCAAGGGAAATTTGTCTCCATAAAATATTGCGGGTCTGGGGAGGGGGGGCAGCCAGCCAAATGCATGATGACATAATGACAAGTTAGCTCTTGAGGCCCTCAGTGTGAGGATTTGGTTTCTAGTGTAATTTTGCTGTAGTTCTGTTGGAACAATAACAAAATCTCAGTAATTGTTAGAAGTACAGACTGTAGTTATAGCAGGTGCTCCTCAGTATTCCGAAGGCTGATCAATCCATCTGCACTGATCTATGATTTATATTGTACAGCAAATGTTAATGGTCAATCTGTTCTAAAGAGAATTCTTTTTAGACCTTACCTCTGTCTTAAAAAAATCATAGAAGAATTGAGAATAAAGGCAAAGCAATAGCAAATTGTCCAATTTGTCATCTTTTCTCCTGCCTGACATAGACTTTCTTTGAAAGCTATCAGGCTCTAATGATTAATACATAGCACATATTCTTTAACATTTCACCTGCAGACATAGGATGAATAAGTTGCATCTCTTCCACAATCTGCAGGAGCTGTTCACGGCCCCCATGGACAGTACCCCTGTTATCGTCTCCCATTGATTTTTGGTGTTTCAGTGTTGCTACAGGTGCTTCGTAAGGTCTTGGTAGGCTCCAAAATTATGATGTTATTTGTCTTGCTGCTCTGGTAAAATTGAAATCATACGTTAATGCAATATGTTTTAAATTTGATTCATCAGTCTGTTCCCATCCTCCACCACCCCCAAAATCTCTCTGGCACCTAGTGTAAAATAATATTAATATACCTTGGGTTTATTCTAAATTGGTCCAGAAGGCAGGCTAGGATTATCCATCCTTGATCTTGTTCTTCATAAGATGTGTGCCTTAAAATATATCCAGCATCCAAATTTCATTTGTGTACAGTACACAACATCTTCAGTAAGAGCCAAGATAGACAATTCACATAGTAATATACATTGGTAATGCCACAAGAAGGAACATTTTACCATAAGTGATAGACATCTAAAAAAAAAAAAAAAACCCTCAAAAGTACTGGAAAGAAATATGCAACACTATTCAGAAAACTTTAGAAATAAGACTTTAAATGAAACTGCAATACTTTTTACTGGTGATAATCCCAAAACATATTAACAAAAATAGCATAATTTATTAAGATGCATGTTATGATGCCAAGGATAAATTCAGCATAACATTGGAAGAAAGATATGTTTCCGAAGATATCAAGACAGGGGACTTAGACTTGGAGAATATTCAGTAATGGCTAAATTGGCAGCATACTGTATATTCACAGCAGAAATTTAAGCAAATTTAAGCAAAAATGCCTTCCATAGGTACAATATATTACACAACAACAGTTCATTTAGTGCCCATTCAACAGCACTGAAAAATGTGACTTATGACTGTTTTTCACTGTTACGACCTTTGCAGCATCCCCAAGACCATGTAATCAAAATTCAGATGTTGGCAACTGGTTCATATTTATGACCATTGCTGTGTCCCAAGGTCATGTGATCATTTGCGACCTTCTGACAAACAAAGTCAATGGGGAAGGCAGATTCACTTAACAGCTGGGTTACTAACTTATCAATTGCAGTGATTCACTTAACTGTGGCAAGAAAGGTTGTAAAATGGGGCAAAACTCACATAACAAATGTCTCACTTAACATCAGAAATGTTGGGCTCAGTTGTGATTGTAAGTTGAGGACTATTTGTATAAGTATCTAGAATATGGCTTCCATCTATCCATCCATCCATTCTTAAGCAATAAATAGTGGAGATTTGGCCCATAGATCAACGATTTAAATTCTTTTTTGCATTTTTAAGATAATATACCTAAAAGTAACTTAATGTTTTTATGGTTAATTTGTAATAAAATATATAGTGTACACTAACTGAACAATCTTAGTAATTACTTTGCCCACTTACTGATATTATATTTCTGTACCACTTATTTTTTTTTCTTTTTGTTTGATTGCCTTTTTCATTTAAAAATAATCAATAAAAGAAAGAAAGAGGCAAGCACAGATAACCATACCCCCCCAAAAGTTGCATTTATGTGTTGCAACAAGAAGATCAATTCAGTAATGCTGGATAACTTATCTAGGGGATAATTTCTTCAGTATTACTGATCTTGCTTGTTCTTTCTTTTGTTCACACACAAACTGAAAAGTCTATTTGTATATAGGACAAATCAATTGGTAGAATTTTAAATGTAACAAATAATTGGTTGCCTATTTTTCAGGACTCTTTGAAAGAGATGCTCTTAAATTATTTGACCATAATCAAATTTGGGAAAAAAATCTAACACTGAAAAGAAAATAATTGCTATTGCATTTTGTTTTATGATAAATACTGGTCATAATCTGGTCTTCCCTAAACTGGTCCCAGATGTATAGGACTGAATCTTCCAGAATTTCCAATCAACACATGTTCCAACACACCTGGAGATTGTATCAGGTTGGGGAGCTTAATATAATTATTTAGAAAGTCTGATTTTCACAATCTACATCAGTCTCTCTATTGGTGTAGAGGTTGACAGAGATCCTTTACTATCCTATAGCAACACAAAGTAAGAAATGAATTAGAATATTTATTAATTTAGTTAAAATCCATCTGATTCTCTGTAATTGTTTTGTCCTGGCATATATTTTTTGAAAAAGTCAACCCTTCAAAGAGCTAGATATCTGAGGGTCTTCTTAAAGGAAGAGATAAAGTTCTGTGGGAAGTCAGCCCCCCAGAGAAGGAAATATTAAAAGGGTAGAAAAATATATTTCCTCAAGGGATCTTAAAGAGGCAGAAAAGCATGCCCAGTTTTTCTTAATAGCCCCCAGTCTCCCTCCCCCAAGCAGAAACCAGCTTTGTAGAAATGCAGATGTAAACCATTCAGGAAGGTTGAAGCTAGAAGATTAAGAAGACAAAGACACCTAACATCTACATACCCCACCTAAGACAGGACATACCCCATCTAAGACAGGACATAATAGGATTAACCCACAGATGCCAAAGGGCACACTCAGACTCAG
This sequence comes from Azemiops feae, assembly GCA_023970755.1. NCBI lineage: Eukaryota > Metazoa > Chordata > Lepidosauria > Squamata > Viperidae > Azemiops > Azemiops feae. The sequence continues at coordinate 2,756,277 of JALGBA010004142.1, read as the reverse complement.
GTCAAAATACATGACACAGGAAATACAAAGCCTCAAACAGGAACAGGAAATAACTCCAAACAATCTCAAGAGCCCCAGAGGGTATAAAAACCCACTCCCTACATGTGCTCTCTCTCTTTTCTTCTAGAGCCATCTTTCTGTCTGGCTCTCCTCTTCAATAAACTGCAACCTTCTTTCTAAAGCAGTCGCCATGTTGTTTATTCCTGGCTTGGACTGAACCATGATGAAGACTTTTCCTTCAACAGTTCTATCTGTGTTAAGGTGAAAAGTCCCTATTCCTTCCAGCTAATAACATCCCAGTAAGACTCAAATGAGAAGCATTAGCATTCAAATCTTAATGGAAATTGTTCTAGTCCTCAGTGAGGTTGGGATTACTACCCTACTGCCCCACAGAATACAACCCTTAAAGGTGGATAACTCATGCTTCCTTTTCCAAAAACTCTGGAAGTTAGAGCCAGGACACGTGTCCGGCCATCCTGTGAGCACACAGTTTAACACACGGCTCAACGTGCTGTCAGAAACTGTTTCTGCAGCAACATCCCCTGCATTAAGGGGAGACTCCGGCAAATCCTGGATAGCCAGGATGTGGTTGGCTGGAGCAGGATCTGACTCTAATAGCTGTAGAGGCAACCTACTAAGGCCGTCTGCGTGGCCCATTTCTTTACCCAGTTTGTGAACCAGACAATAGTCATAAGCAGATAGGAATATTGACCACCTCAACATTCTAGGAGATATGATCTGGGGTGTCTGCTTGTTCGTAGTGAACAACCCCAAGAGTGGCTTATGGTCAGTGAAGACTGTGAAATGGCAGCCATACAAAAAGTCATGAAACTTTTTTATGCCAGCTACAATGGCCAATGCCTCCCTATCTATTTGCGCGTAATTCCGTTCCGCTGCAGAAAGAGTCCTAGAGTAATAGGCTATAGGGACTTGTGTTCCATCAGCTCTAAGATGGCTTAACAAAGCTCCGATCCCGTACGGGGATGCATCACACGCGATGTAGACTGGCAACTGCTCATTGAAATGAGCCAACACCGCATTAGATGACAGCAATGCTTTAACTGCTGCAAAACCCCTCTCGTGGACACTCGTCCACTTCCATGGGGCCTTCTTGTCCAAGAGCTGGTGTAATGGCTCTGCCACTGCGGCCTTGTGGGGGAGGAAAGCATGATAGAAGTTAAGGAGTCCCAGGAAGGCCTGAAGCTCTTCCTTCGTCTTGGGACTTGGTGCCTGCTGAATTGGGACTTGGTGCCTGCTTTAAGCTTGGATTCAGCAGGCTGAATGCTTTTGGCATCTATACGAAACCCGAGGAATTCTGTGGAAGTGACTCCAATTTTGCATTTCTTCTGTTTGAGCTTCAGCCCCGCTTCGCGGAAACGCTGCAAGACGGCCCAGAGCCTGTCAGTGAGGTTTTCAACTGATTCCCCAGCTATGAGGACATCATCAAAATATGGGCATACACCCGGAATGTTATGGAGCGTGCACTCCATTACACTCTGAAAAATGCCAGGGGCTACATTAACCCTGAACTGTAACCGTCGCTCCTTGAAGGCTCCCCGGTGGGTTACAATGGTTTGGGCCTCTGCCGTGGTGTCATCCACCGGTAGCTGCTGGTAGGCCTGTGCCAAATCTAATTTGGCAAAAATGTGACCTCCCTGTAGAGATGCCAAAATGTGGCTAACTACAGGCACCGGATAGGAGTGCTGCTGAAGAGCTTTGTTTAACGTGCATTTATAGTCGGCACAAATGTGGACTTCTCCGTTGGCCTTAAGTGGCGTGACAATGGGAGTTTCCCATGGACTGCTATCAACTGGCTCTAAAATGCCTTGTTGCAACAGCTTGTCCAGCTCTGCATTGATTCTCTGCTTTAGGGCAAAAGGCACCCGACGAGGCTTAATCCTTATCGGTTCTATTGAAGGATCTAACCGTAGTGCAATTGGAGGCCCTTTGTATGCCCCTAACTCTGAGCTGAAGACATCAGCAAACTCTTTACACACCGCTGAGAGTTTCGACGTTTGCAAGCTATTTAACCCAGTCACTTGAATTCCCAAAGCATCAAACCAATCAAGTCCAATTAGGCTAGTGCAGTTGCCCTCAACAACTATGACTTCCAAAGGACCCTCAAAATTCCTGAACTGCACTCCGAGTGTGGCCTCCCCCTTGACGTTTACCCAGGAATTTTGGAAGTCGGTTAAAACGAGGTTCGACGGCCTGAGCTTGATTCGTTTGCCGCTTCGACTACAAATCTGCTGAAGTGTCCTTTGGGAGATTATCGATAGAGCTGAACCCGTGTCCAACTCCATGTCAGAAGGAACCCCTTGCAGCTTGACTTTGAGGTGTAGCTTCTCCTTGAGTGGGCGATGGGCGCCTGTCCTAAACACGCTCCTTCTACTCGTGCAAAAGCCCACCCTGTTTTGACTGGGGATCCCGGTACGTTTCCGAGGCAACTCTTCTGAGGAATGTTCTTTCCTGCGACCCAAACAAACGGCGGCGATGTGGCCTTATTTGCCACACGCCCGGCAAGTTGCTGTGCGGAACCGACAGCCCGTTTGTGTCGGCCTCCACACCCGATGCACAGAGAGAAGGAAACTGCCTTGTCATGTTGCCGTTGAGGCCTTCTTTCCGGGCGTTGCTGCAACCAATCGACTTTCTGGTCTGAGTCAGAGTCTTCAACTCTCTCGACATCCTCGTGGTGGATGGTCTCCATGCAAGGAGGGTTCTTGGAGAGCCGCAAGGCCTTAATAGCTCCGCCGGCTGCTTCTTTGGCCGTTATCTCCCTCAACGCGTCTTGAAATGAGATAATCTCGGCTCCTTAGACCACAAACTAAGCAGTCCCGCAGCCTTTCTTCAAGATCTTTGAATTCGCATGGCCGTGCAGCTTGGCGAAGAGCGGCTATGAAGTCGGTGGCGAACTTGCCGGGACGCTGGTCTCGCTGTTCAAAAGCATGCCGCCAAGTGATGACCGAAAGCTTGGGCTCAAAATGTTCTTTGAGCATCTTCTTAAGTTCTGCATACGCAATGGACTCAAGTGGCGCTGGTGCAACCAAGTTCTCTGCGATATCGAAAGTTGCTTGACTGCAAACACACAGGAGCGTCGCGGCCTTCAATCCGTCGTCTTGAACTTGGTTTACCCGCAGGTAATTTTCAACTCTCGTGACGTAGGAGCTCCACCTCTCTGGATGAGTGACGTTGAATTTGGAGAGTTTCCCGATCTTCGCCACGGTGAGTTCTACGCGGCCTTTTCAATGCCTCGTGCTGCGCAGGCTTCCGTGGGACTTCCAGGGTGAAGCCTTGGAAGCACTCTCCTCCAGCATTTCTGTACTGGCAGGAAAGAGTGAGGGGGGGTGGAACGCCGTTCCAACCAAGCGCTCGCTAGGCCTGACCCCCGTAGTGACTCAGCTCTTCAAATTGCGGCAGCAGCACGATCCCACCTTCGTCACCAATGTTCTGTTTTCTGCTTGGTTCAGCATTGAAGAGGCAGCAATAGAAACAAGTACTTCTTTACTGAAGGTCAAAAAAGAAAACTAACAAACATTGCTCCACCCCTATTTATACATTCAGCTCTGGGCGACGTCAGCCAATGAGAGCACAGTATTCTCCTGCTCAAATGTATACTAAACAGTCTTGTAGACAGCAAGTCTGGCTGGCAGGCCACGTGGTCTGCTAACCGTTCCTGCACAGATCCCAGCAACCTGCTTCATAAATTTAACTCGATACATTACAGAAATCATAGCCTCTGAGATACAAATTCCTTCTCTAGTAAATGGCTGTGTAGGAAGTCCCCCCCCCCGAATAAAAATATTCTACAGATATTAAAAGAGGCAAGACTGACAAGAGAAACAAAACACCTAGGATTTGCATTTCTTGCCACAGTTGTTAAGTGAATCACTGCAATTGTTAAGTTAGTAACATAGTTGTAGCCATAATCTGGCTTCCTCTTTGACTTTGCTTGTCAGAAGGTCACAAAAAGTGATATAACATGACCCCAGGCACTGCAGCTTTCATAAATACATGCCAGTTGCCAAGCATCCGAATTTTGACCAGATGGCCACTGGATGCTGCAACAGCCACAAGTGTAAAAAATGCTCATAAGTCACTTTTTTCAGTGCCATTGTAACTTCAAACGGTCATTAATCAATGGTTGTAACTTGAAGACTACCTGAACAGGACTCGCTTCATCTAATCACTGTTTATCTAAGTTCATCACTCTTTCTTTCTACAGTTGGTTAGCTATTTTAATCCATATTTTGTCTTGGCCTAATATGATTTATGTAATTTCTTTATTTCTCATACCTCTTCAACTGCCACATATGTTGTCCTGCATGTTATCCTGTTCCTCAGAATGCACCTGTTCTGCCTGATGAAAGAATAAACAGCCAACAGATGGTTTAGGATCTGTGTTTCCATTCAGAATGACATTCTGAATTATACTAAATGACTCTTGCTGATCTAAACTGGACCAGGGGAATCCGAATATAAATGTTTTGTTCCTTTTGAATATGGCCGCGACATGCTTTCTTGGCAACTGTGGCTGCGTTTGGATGAAATTAACTGAAGTTATTGAAGTTGCTAACTTAATTTAGCCCTAATTTACTTGCGTCATGTTATGAGAATAAGCAATCATTTCTGTAACTTAATTTGGCCCTAATTTTCCTGCGTCATGTTATGAGTATAAGCAAGCCCATGCTGTAATTGCTTTTGTCACTTCTTGTTGATAGGCAGGGAATGAAGGAACTGTAACATCACCCTCTACACATCATATTGAAAGATCATTAGGATGGTATTAAAATTCACATTTTTCACTTTGCTCCCACGTCATGCACCCCTCCCCTTCCACTATATAACTGCCCATTGGGGGGGTGGTTATCATTTTATTTCACAAATAGAAGTCTGGTAACAGAGAAATTTGAACAACAGTAAGTAAAAAAAACTAATAAAAATCTCCGAAAAACTAGTACCAAACTAACATGCATTAAAAACATCCATGGTGAAAAATATTTTTAAAATTGATGAAATATGGTATATTAACAAACTAACCAGTAGACAAAAAAAAAGGGTCACTTTGATTAATGTGCCTTTTAGGAAAGCTTGGTCTTTTTTTTCCTCAAAAGACAACCCTGGGGGCGGGGTAATTAAACTTCTGGCAGAAAACAGTTCCACAAAACAGAAGTTGTGTGTGAAAAGCCACATGTATTGGCCTCCTTTTGCTTTCCCTTCAAGTAGTGGGCATCACAAGCAGCTTCTCCGGAGTTTATCATGTTGGGCAGCTCAGAAGGCAATTCAAGAATCAACCTCAAAAAGACATTTTTTTTAAGGGTGATTATGTGCAGATAGAAGCATTAAGGAGATTTGACTGGGTTAGTGACTGAGTTAAATATGTTGTTGGAATAGTTCCTGTAAATGTGTATCCATATGGAATTTACATCCCATCAGAAACATACCACACTCATTCCAACTGATCCTTTGGATGCAAATTTCCCTCAAAACTAATTTCTTTCCCCACTGGATTCTTTCCTCCCACATCCTCAACAATTGTTTAAGTCAGTTGTGGCTTCTGAGTGTGTCAAAATTCCAGTGCTATCTATTTTATTTCTGGGAGTTTAACTTGAAGAGGAGAAAGCAGGAGTCAACCCAGAGTGTTTTCAGTGAGTACTGTATGGAAAAATTGATTAGAAATTTGATCATGGTCAGACTGACATGGTCAGACGTAGTGATAAGATTGACTTGAAATTTACTAAAAATGGTCAAATAACACAGAGAATGTCAAAGAAGAGGTGTTCTCACTTTTCCTCCTCCAAGGGATTGGTCAGCCAAAGGATTTATTTATTTATTTGTATCATGCCTTTATTATTTTTATAATTTTTATAACTCAAGATGGAGAATATAATTGATTTTCTTTCCTTCTATTTTTCCCCACAATAACCCTGTGAGATGAGTTGGAGTGAGAGACTTGCCTAAAGTCACCCAGCTGTTTTTTTTGTGCCTCAGGCTGAACTAGAACTCAAAGTCTCCTGGTATCTAGGCCAACTCCTTAACTACTACACCAAAGTGGCTCTTAAAAAAATAAACCAGAAAAACAAATGAGCATCAGAGAAATAATGGTTTTGACTTCTTCATGTTTGCAGAAGGAAAATTGGACTTAAAGAATAAAAAAAAAAGAACATTTTAGTGTCTGGAGTCTGCAACTGTAGTGCTACCAATAGTTTAAAACGTGGCATTATAGCATCTCTATTTCTCTCACAACCACAGGGTCTGGGCCTAGCATAAGATGAAAGTACATAATAGTGACATTTGTATGATGATGTCATCACATGCATACCCATTGTGTCTGTGTTGCTATCCTCACAGTTTGCTGCAGATGCTGCTGATTACCGTATTTTTCCGTGTATAAGACGCTATTTTTTCCTGCAAACACCTTGTTCAAAAATCAGGTGTGTCTTATACAAGTGCAGCATCTTATACACGAAAAAATAATGGTAACCTCCGCAGCCCAGGGCATGCCTGTGTGGGTTCTTTACATGTCGCTGCCATGCCGCCTGGTGCAGGAGGATATCACTGGCCCGAGATGCCGCTTAGTGCTGGAGGATCGTGCTGCCCCAAGGATGCCACCGGTCTCACTGAAGCCTCCTTCTATGACCCGTTTTTCATTGGCGCAGCTCGGGCTGAAGCCGCAAGAGGCTCCGGGAAGCCGCCTCAGTACAGTGATTGACGGCCGAGAGGGTGGGTGGGACATAAAAAACAGAATAGAAACACAAGTTAAGATAGGCAAGAAAATGGTAAGTGAGCACCTGTCCAGCCTAGATGAATTCAAATCACCAGGACCAGATGGATTACACCCCAAGGTTCTCAAGGAACTGGCAGATGTGATCTCAGAACCACTGAACTATATTTTTCAAAGATCCTGGAGCATTGGGGAACTACCAGAGGACTGGAAAAGAGCTGATGTAGTTCCCATCTTCAAAAAAGGGGAAAAAATGGATCCAGGAAATTACAGACCTATCAGCCTGACCTCAATACCTGGGAAGATTCTGGAAAAGATAATCAAACAACGAATCAGCGAACACCTAGGGGCAAACAAAGTCATTACTAAAAGCCAACATGGGTTTGTCAGAAACAGATCATGCCAGACAAATCTTATTGCATTCTTTGACCAAGTGACAAAATTAGTGGATCAAAGGAATGCTGTGGATATAATTTACTTGGCCTTCAGTAAGGCATTTGATAAAGTAGATCACAACCTACTACTCGATAAGGTAGAAAAATGTGGGTTAGACAGCATCACCACCAGATGGATTTGTAGCTGGCTGACCGGCCATACTCAGCATGTGGTCCTCAATGGAACCGTATCTACATGGAGGGAAGTGTGTAGTGGGGTGCCCCAGGGCTCTGTTCTGGGCCCAGTGCTCTTCAACATCTTCATCAACGATTTGGACGAGGGGATAGATGGGGAACTCATCAAATTTGCAGACGACACCAAGCTGGCGGGAATAGCCAACACTCCAGAAGACAGGCTTAAGATACAGGAGGATCTGGACAGACTTGAACACTGGGCGCTATCTAACAAAATGAAATTCAATGGTGAAAAAAGTAAGGTTCTACATTTAGGCAAGAAAAACCAAATGTACAGGTATAGTATAGGGGGTACCTTGCTCAATAGTAGTAACTGTGAGAGGGATCTCGGAGTCCTAGTGGACAATCATTTAAATATGAGCCAGCAGTGTGGTGCAGCTGCCAAAAAAGCCAACACAGTGCTGGGCTGCATTAACAGAGGGATAGAATCAAGATCACGTGAAGTATTAATACCACTTTACAATGCCTTGGTAAGGCCACACGTGGAATACTGCATCCAGTTTTGGTCACCACAATGTAAAAAAGGTGTTGAGACTCTAGAAAGAGTACAGAGAAGAGCAACAAAGATGATTAGGGGACTGGAGGCTAAAACATATAAAGAACAGTTGCTGGAATTGGGTATGTCTAGTTTAACGAAGAGAAGGACGAGGGGGGACATGATAGCAGTGTTCCAATATCTCAGGGGCTGCCACAAAGAAGAGGGAGTCAAGCTATTTTCCAAAGCGCCTGAAGGCAGGACAAGAAGCAACGGATGGAAACTAATCAAGGAGAGAAGCAACCTAGAACTAAGGAGAGACTTCCTGACAGTTAGAACAATTAACCAGTGGAACAACTTGCCTCCAGAAGCGGTGAATGCTCCAACACTGGAAGTTTTTAAGAAGAGACTGGACAGGCATTATTATTATTATTATTATTATTATTATTATTATTATTATTATTATTATTATTGTTGTTGTTGTTGTTGTTGTTGTTGTTGTTGTTGTTGTTGTTGTTAAAAAACACACTATACTGCTGTCCTTTCATGTTGTGCAGATGGTACTAAACTGCCTCCTATGCTTATCTTTAAGAGGAAAACTTATCCTAAAGAAACCATACCACGTGGCATTATTGTTCAAGTGCATGAGAAGGGATGGATGAACAAAGACATTATGGCCATTTGGTTTGCAAAGTTTTGATCCAGAAGACCTGGAGGGCTCTTAAAGAAGCCAGCTCTACTTATCTATGATCGTTTCTGAGCACATTTAACAGAAAAGATAAAAAGGATTGCATCGGATTTGCGAACACAGCTAGCAGTTATTCCTGATGGACTTACAGGTCAGCTACAGCCACTGGATGTTTCAATTAACAAGCCATTTAAAGCCCTGATGAGAGAAGAATGGAGTAGATGGATTGAAAAAGCAGGTGATAACTTGACACCGACAGGAAGAGTGAAAAAACCAACCATTGCTGAGGTTTGCAATTGGGTTCTAAACTCATGGTATGGCGTCAAGAAAGAGGTTATTGTGAAGTCCTTCAAGAAATGTGGAATCAGCATTGCCATGGACGGAACTGATGATGATCTCATCTATAGAGACAATGACTCAGTAGAAAGTGATGCAACAGAAGTTGAAGAAAGTGATATGTTTGAAAGTGAGGAAGAACAAAGCAATGTTGCAATAGAGGCTGAGAAAAGAGCATAGCACCCCTGCTAAGCATTGTACCAATGCTATGGATGGCCCTGTGCATGGCCACTTGTTCTGATTGCCACTAATGATGTGGCCTGTTGTGATAGTAAATGCTGTGCATGACCACTTGTTTTACTGCCACTAAACATGTGGTCTGTTTTCATTGTTTTGATTACCAATAAAATAGAAAATATGCGCAAAACTAAAGATGTGGTTTGTTTAATATTTAAAATGTTGATTTCTGAATTTTTGTTTAGAAAATTGGGGGCGTCTTATACAAGGGTGCGTCTTATAGACGGAAAAATACGGTATATAGCTCTCATATATGGCTCTCCTATATACCTACCTATGAAAGTCCAGTTGCATCTTGGGAAATTAACTGCTGCCATAAAGCTTCCCACACAGGAGAGGTTTCAACCTAGATCATGCAGGCAATAGTTTCCTCTTTCTTAACTGCTAAGCAAGGGCTCAATATTAATGGCCACAATTCCAATTTTGTAGTCTTAGCAATTTACGATTCTCTGGAAGAAGGGGAGTGCCTTTATTATAAAGCAGAAGAAAATGTTTTCTGGCTAAAGGGACCAGCAACTAAGTGACCGGAATAAGTAGCAAAAAAGCAATCTATCAGGATAATATGTCCCATAAGTTTACAGAATAAAAATCAAAGGACAAATGGCACAGCTCACTTGTAAAATTCTGAGAGCGTTGCAATCAAGATGAAATACGTTTTCAAATTAAGTTAATCAAAATGTGAATTTCAAAACTTTACTGAGATTAAAATATGGTTAACATACTGCTTCATCATCTGCATTATTTAATTACTTTAGATTGATCTTGAAAGAATCATGGAATCATAACATGTAAGGAGTAGAATGGACCTTATGGTTAGTCTAACCCCCTGCCCACTGTAGAAATCCATAAAGTCAGTGTTTCCTACTTAGCAACATTTAAGATATATGGACTTCAACGCCCAGAATTCCCTCATCATCTCATCACCATCCTGTTGCTCTTCTCTGGACATGTTCCAGTTTATCAGTCTCTTTCCTAAAACGTGGTGCTCAGAACTGGATGCAATATTTCAGGAACAATGACTTCTCTTGATCTTCCAGTGTACTTCTGATGATGCATCCTAGGACTGTTGTTTGCTTTTTTTGTGATAACATTATACTGCTGGGTCATATTCAAACTTTTTTCACATATACAGTACTGTTGCCACTTATGGTCACCTAGCAAAACTTTTAATTCTGTTGAAATTCATCTGACTGGTTTCTTCTATCCTTTGCTCCAGCTTCTCAAAATCCCTCTGAATTTTAACAGTGTCCCCTATATTGTCCAAAAAAGGTACTCTTTGACTTAACAACTATTCATTTAGTAATTGCTCGAAGTTATAACAGCAACCTATGACTATTTTTCACACTTATGACCATTGTGGCATCCCCGTGGTTGCAGTGTCCCAGGATCATGTGATTACCTTTTGTGACCTTCTGACAAGCAAAGTCAATGGGGAAGCCAGATTCACTTAACAACCATGTTACTAACTGCAGTTACTGCAGTGATTCACTTAACCACTGTGGCAAGAAAGGTCATCAAATGGGGCAAAACTCATTTAAATTGTTTTGCTTAGCAACAGAAATTTTGAGCTCAGTTGTGGTTGTAAGTCGAGGACTATCTGTAATAATTTTTTAATGAGAAATATGATCAGAATACAGGGACTCACTGTATATGGCTGTGGTTTCTGCTGTCCCCTAACCTGTCCCTGTTTTAACTGCTAGTTACTGTAGAATTTAATCCAAAACTTGCTTTTGGCATTAAATATGTCATTAAGCACCTGCCTGCTAGGCATAATACAGGATAATGAAGAGGAAGATTCCTATATATGTACTTACACTTGAAATGGGCAAGCACAACGTGAGAGACTGTGCTGTCACCAATTTATAATTAAAATGTAGTACTTGGATGTGACTGCATTGTAAGCTTCAATTAGCCAGCATGATCCTTCTTCCGGCTTCCCTTCCCCCTGAAAAGCAATGATAACAAGCTCACATTCATGATCAGAGTGGGTTTCCTCCTCTCCCCCAACTTTGCTGCTTTGGCCATCCTGGAGCTGTGTATTGAAACATGATTGCGTTTGAGTCTTTTCACCGAAATCTTTTTTTTTTCTTTTTGCTTCAGCAGCTTGGCATTCAGTACAAAGAGTTCTCTGATTTTTAGTAATGTTCCTCCTCTTCGACATAAACGTGATTTCTGTTTTAGTATACAGGCATATTTATTTGGTGTGTCCAGGTGCATGGGCTCCCCAAACATTGAACAGATCATTAACTGCAATTACAGCCTAATAACCAGGTTTTCTTGCCAAACCTGCATTGTTAAGCAACAGAGACCTATAAAATGAAGAAGACTATTGTTGAAATACAGGGATGTGGTTTGTAAAAGTCCTTGCTTACCACAATTTTATAAAGAAGGAATACTGATCCTCAGTTGAAATCCCATTTTCTTCTTTTTCTAGCTTTTGAACCTACATTCAGAGTTAGAGCTCTTAAGTCAAGGATCTCTCACATGGCACCTAAAAGTGCAGGTATCATGGTAAGCAGCTTCATTGGCATCCATCAAATTCTCTGTTCCACTTAAAAAATAACTTTAAAAAACTTGTAATTAAAAAAAGGAGGGAGAAAAGATTTGTAAGAAATCAAACTATCAATCTCCAGGATAATTTTTATTTTCAGAAATATGTCCAGGTCTCAAACAAAATCCACAGGCTTCATTAAAGGAAGGCTTCAGCCCCATGTTTTGCAAGCTGCTCAGATCTTCAAGTATATTAGTAGCCTTTACATGAATAAATGCAGTGGAGCAAATCTAATCAAATCTGATTGGAAACTTAACCTTTATTTTTGCTTTCCAGAGAAGTACCCTTGCCCGAAGACCTCTATAAATTTTTTGACCTGTTGCTGCTTTAAGAGAGTGTGTGAAAGTTAGAAAAAGTAGGCTCCTTTTCTTAAAGACACAGGATAAGCCATACTTTGTCATAATCACTCATACTCTTATTACACCAATTACACTTTATTATAGTAATGGGATCTATGTAGATTACTAAATAAAAGCAACTGATAATGAGTTCAGTTGCCAGGTTGTTGGCTTGAGCTGACCAGTCAGGATGCATCACCTTACAACTGCCTAACTACCCCCTGGATGTCTTAGAGCAGGGGTGGGGAACTATCTCTTCCCCAGCCCGCTGCAAGAGCCCAGAGCCATCATCAGTTGTGTGGAAAGTGGAAAGTCCAGTTGCCTCTTGAAAAAGCATCTTTGGGATAACTATGACCTGGATGACTGAGAATCTCCATAGACTTTCATAACTGGGGTTTTGCTTCTTTGCCTTACACAAAACTTACTTTGTGAACAATTTAGGGTGCCTTGTAGATGATCCTGTGGATGATGCCCTCCAGAAAAGAGACCTGCTGATTTGTTGCAGACAGATCTGAAAGACCTTCTCTCCCAGTCCCTGAATGCTGTTTCTCTCTTGCCATTTTGGTTTTTGGCTGACACAGAGAACGGACATTTAATCTTTTTCTCATTGCGCTAGAATATATCAAACTCTCAGGAGACGGATAGATCTGTCATCAAGAATTTTGCTGTTTGATGTAGGTCTACATTATGAAAGTGTGCTTCTGTGTGCCTCTGTGTGCTGGTGAGATTGTAAAGTAGGTAGAGAATCTGAGAGACATGCGTACATGCACAATATGGAACGGTGTGTGTGTGTGTGTGTGTGTTGGTGTTGGAATTTTGCTTGACCAAAAATTATTTGTAGAGGACATTGGCTTCAGGAGAGAGAAAGGAAAGAAGGACCCCAAGGCACAATATCACTGAAAGTTTTTGATTTGGATTTACAGGTAGTCCTTGACTTACGATCACAAATGAGCCCAAAATTTCTGTTGCTAAGCAAAACATTTGTTAAGTTAATTTTGCCCCACTTTATGACCTTTCTTGCCACAGATGTTAAGTGAATCACTGCAGTTGTTAAGTTAGTACCGGTTGTTAAGTGAACCTGCCTTCCCCACTGACTTTGCTTGTAAGGAGGTCGCAAAAGGTGACCACATGACCCCTGGGGATACTGCAGCCGTCATAAATGAGTCAGTTGCCAAACCTCTGAATTTTGATCATGTGACCATGGAGATGCTGCAGTGGTCATAAGTGTGAAAAACAGTCATAAATCACTTTTCTCAGTGCCATTGTAACTTTGAAGGGTCACTAAACGAACTGTTGTAAGTTGAGGATTACCTGTATTTGCTTTGTATTTCAGATCAGCGCTTCTGATCACTCAGAAAGAATTGGGTGCGTGTTGGTTTGCATACTGCGGGTATTATAGATTTCATAAATACTGCCACCTAAAGATTAGACCTATTTTGTTTGTTTTTTTGTTTGTCAAATTTATTTGCTGCCCGTCTCACGGTTCAGGTGACTCTGAGCTCTATTACTGCAGGTAATTTTTTTTTTAAACAAATTTTATTAATTTTCCATTTTTACAAAGCTTCGGGTATTAAGGAAGCAACATGGTGGTTGGGTAATACATAGTCCAATAACACGCTTATCCATACATATATCATTTTACATCATCAAAAATTTCCTCTCTGTTTCCCTTAGTTATTATACCAAATTCAAATTGATAGATTGCTAGTTATAGCTCAAACATTTAAAACATTTATCAACAACTTTTAACTTATATGTCTCCAAATCCTGTTTTTAACTTTTATCTGATTTCAATTACATTATTCCAGTTGGCTTAATGTCCATAGTATTTAAGTTTCGGATAGCCCACGGTTCCCTAGTTCATTATAAAATAATTATCATGTCTAAAATACACTTATTATTTATTCAAATAAGTTCTTAGTTTATTTCACAATCATATTCTATTTCTCATTCTAATATCATCGCTTACTCATAAAATAACCTTTATCCTCTAAATCCATCTTCTATTTTAAAATTCAAAACTATTATTTTAGTAACTAATTTGTTTCCCTTGTAGATATAAATCCTAAATATTAAATCAAATAATGTCTTTTAAAATCTCGTTGTCTCATTACGTGAAATTTAAAGCTCTTCCATCAAATATCACATAAAGAAAACCATTTTTTAAGTCTAACTCTGGCCTTTCTTTTGTGCCAAACCGGCTTCCATAAAAGAGCTTTTAAATCCTCGGGTGGATCTCCCTTCATTCCTGCATATATCATTTGAATCAAGGGAGACCATCCAATCATCAGCCTATCAAGGAAGCTAGTCCCTTCACAATTGTTAAATTGTTGGCCAAATGGTTTAAATCTCCATATTTGACTTAATATATTTGTCATGCATTCAGGCTGGTCTTCTTCTTCTGGTTTCAGCTGGTTTAGATGAAAAGTCATGTTCAGTGTTGTAGTTATTTTTGGGTCATCTGGATTGTCTAGATTCTCAATATATTGTGTATGTAAGTCCTCCGCAAGTTCCATCTTAGTATTGCTTTCTTCAGTTTCTATTGCTGTTGTAGTTATAGAGTCTTTAAATAAGGTCAAAGTTTGGATGTCGGAGTTCTGAGTAAATTGTAGCTGACAGTCTTTAAAATCTACTTTGTTATTAATTCCTTCTTCTTCTGTTACTTTTTGGGTTGTAGATTCATCTATTGAAGTTAAAGCTGCATTTTGTCGTTTTAAGGTGGCACGTATATCTTTCGTTCTAGAATTCGTTAGCTCAGTAGCTTCTAAGATTTTTTCAAGTATAAGTTTGAAATTGAACTGTGGGTGGTGTTCCTCCATTTCTGTAATGTTTACGAATAGTTCTTTAGTGGAGGCTATTTTTAATAAAAGTCAGTAACTGTCCACCTCCACTATAAAGAGTTATTTTCACCACCCAGCTGTTTCAAGTTCTTATCTTTTTGTTAATGTCAAGGACGAATTTTAGTCTCAGAAGTCTCTCAGTCAGAAAAAAAAATTTTTTTTCACTTGCTGTACCACATTGTGCCACAAGATGTCCCCAATAACATACAGAATGGAGCTTTTATCTGTTCAGAGAAGGAAAAAAAGAAAATTCCCTTTTTTTTTCAGCTTAGCAAAGAAATAAAACAATACGTTTTTGTAGAAATGCAGAACTTTTAGGGAGCCCAGGTAACCAGAGATTACAAATCCAGGCATGTGGTCATTTAATCTTGTTGTCCTTTTTTTTTTTTTTTTTTGCTTCTTGGCTTTATATTCCCAGAGTAAGCAAAAGCCGCAGAATTAACCTGGGGGAGGGGGTATTTCCAAGGGTTTTTACAGGAAAATAGTTGGGAAAGAGAAAAAGTAGAATAAGTTCTCACCCAACTCCTCCAGTTGCTTCATCGTGCTTGGTAGTGCTTTGGGCTTTCGGTTGGTGCGACTTAATGAGCGGCCATGTTAATGGCCGCTCTTTTCTTCTTCGGTCCTGAGGAGCTGCCTCGGATCAAACAGAGAGTCTGCTGCCCCTCTGTGATCTGGCGAGGGTCCTCCCCAACAGTGGTCGCCCCTCCATGGCGACTTTCGACCCTTTCCAGGGTCTCCCGAAGAAGGAAAACCGGACGGCGGGGAGAGCGGTCTCTCCGCGCGTCTGCTAGCGTCGCAATCCGGAACCGGAAGCCCACTGCAGGTAATTTTGTACTTGTACACAATTTTTAGAATATTTGTAAAATTGTTGCACAGGAATATCATTTTCCTGGGCAATCAGTAGACCTGCCAAAGAAACAATCTGAAAATAAATTAAGTCTAAATAAATAAACAGCAATAAATTAAGGCTGTTCCACCACATGTTCAGGAGAACAATGATGCCTGGTTCCTGCTAGTAGGAGAAAGGGCAGCAAGGCATTCACCAATTGCTACCTTGAAACTACCCCACACTAAATTGTGTGGGGAGAGCAATGCTGCCCAGCAGTATTGCTGAGATGTGGTAAAGGTGGGCTGAAGAATCAGAACAATTTATGTCAATATTCTTTCCTTCCAACTTAACGGCTGAGAAGAAAGCACATTAGCATGGCTGTGAGGAAACATTCTTAAGCCTAGAATGTGACTTGTGTTCTCATTTTTAGTTCACAGTGATGAATGGGCTAGCACAATGAAGATGCTAGATTTCATTTGTGTTCTGTTTGCAAAGGAGAAAAGAATGACCTCTATGGCACATGCCAAGCAGCAACCCAGCTCTCTTGATTTCATTTAATAACTAGCCATGGAGAAAATTACACTTTACTGAAAAGGCCAAATTCATCCTTGGTTTAACCCAACTGTTGCTGGTGGAATTATATATACAGAAATCAGCCTGAAGCTCTTTCTATGAAGATACCAAGCATGTTGACTTAATAAAAAATAATAACTGAAAAAGACATTACCTTAAAAAGCATGCTCATTTAATAGCAAGGTATTTACAGTATATGTTCATGCTCATTGCTCAGTCTGCAGGACAGCTTGAGTTGTGTAAGATGATTATTAAATATTTGGTACTAGGTTAGAATATTGCTTCTAATCATACCTTTTTTTGTTGCTAAAAATAATTTTTATTTTTCATCACTATGTTGTCATTTACACACACATTCTCTTCTGTATGATGAAGATGGCCAAAATAATGCTCAGGGGCATTATAGACATCTAATTCTTGAAATGATGCTGCTGTTGCTAGGGAGGAAATTGCTCTATAGCACATTGTGCCTTTTTGCACATAAACAGGATTAAAGGACTTCCAGTCTCCCTTACAGTACCATCTCAGGGCATCCCAAAAAACTCTTCATCAACATGGCCTGTATTTTCATGGAAGTGTTGGGTGTAGATATTTGAAAAAGAAATGGTGTTTGGAGATTTTAACTTGGGAAAAAGATAAGAAATGGGAGGGTATTGCTTCAGATCAAATTAAAATAATAGCGTTTATTTAGCATTATCAGATGTCCTGCTTTGAAAAAAGCACAACAATTATAGCATTCTTGTCATAAGCACACCATCATTTACTGAAATAGAGCACAAGAGTAGTTTTTATTTCCCTAGAATGATATCCAGGTTTGTAAAATAAGGTATTGTTTTTTTCTGTATATGAATATTTTGAATGTGTTGAAATATGGAGGGAGGGGGAAGCATGGAGACCATTTTAGCTTTTTAAAATATATTTCTTAAACATTTTTGCTGCATTACTTATATTTAAAGTGCTGAAAACTCCTTTCCCAGGTTAGGATGAAGAAGAAAGATACTTTAGTACAAAATATATTGACATTTCCTTGTGCTTGGGAGGATTGCAAAATAATAATGCTTCAAAGACAATTTTTGAGTGGTTTTTAATGTATGCGTGATTCAGTTTGCCAGAAGATTATTTGAATAGCAAAGAATTTCTGCAACCCCATGTAGTATTAACAATATGAATTACAGAGCTGTATGGAGACTTGTGAGCAGTTTTAGAAAGTCATCTATGAGGAATTCTAGATTTTAAGAACAGAAAATTAGGAAAGCTTTACTTGTTTCAGTCTCTTTCAAATGACTTGTTCTTGAAGTACTTCCTTATTCTTCCTATGTTAAACACATAAAGTTCAGCCTAAAATAGTACTGAAATCCTGGCAGTTTTCCAATGATTCCTTTGCAAATTCTTTTTTACAAATTCTCTGCAGATTATTTTACAGTACACATACATGTATATACACAGAACATTTTGCATATATTAAATACATATTTCTTAACTTAAAGGAAGCATTTTTGTCGTATGATGGATTTGTGGGTAAGGACATATGGACAAGGACAATGACTTTCAATGCCCTTGACTTTAATTTTAGAAGCTTTTAAAGTTGTGCCCCTATTTTATAGGCATAATTTCAAATTATCAGATACATATTGGGAGTTATATATAATTTATAACACTAAGTTATGCTCTTTCTATGTCACCTTCAAGGGTTGAAAGAAAAGTAATGCTTCCAATGTTAGAAGTCACCAACCAATGTGCTAGAAGCTCTCATCTATTTAGCATCTGTTTTATTTATTTAGCTACCCATCTCACAAAACGTGATTCTGGATGGCATGCATCATTTACTTATAGAACAATAAATACATATAAAACAGTCACAATTTAAAATAAATTTAAAAAGGCACACCAAACAAGAGAGGATGATATTAAACACTGTCAGGGAGCCATCACAAAATCTTCCTGATTTTTTGTTTTTGTTTTGTTTTGTTTTCACTTCAGTGGGCAGGAAGTTGCTGTAGGAAAAAGTTGTGTTCTTTATATAACTGTATTTGCTCCACTAATAAAACTTAACAGAAATTCCCATTCCCCATTTCTGAGGCTAGCTTAGCATTGTGGCCCCCAAATGTGTGGTTTAACATGTGGTTAAACCACATGTGGTTCCAACATATTATATAGTTCTGGCATTCAGCATCGTGTTTTTGAGATTACCAGATAATCTTTTTACTTTGAAGGAAAACAGAATGGTGCGTTCATTGATCTTTAATAATAGTATACTTTAAAATCAGTTTTTGAAAGTTTATTTTTAGGTTAGTACACCTTTTTCAACTTTTCTATACAAGTTTTCTTTTTCTGGAGAATTTGGATCTGCTGTGCTACCCTTTCTTCATCCTTGCTCTTTTTGCTTTTAAATAAATGCTGGAAAATATTTCAAATTATCATGACACCCTTGTAACTATACAGCTGAAACTATAGGGAGGCTTTCTTTCTTTCTTTCTTTCTTTCTTTCTTTCTTTCTTTCTTTCTTTCTTTCTTTCTTTCTTTCTTTCTTCTCTCAAAGAGGGAAGGAAGGAAGGAAGGAAGGAAGGAAGGAAGGAAGGAAGGAAGGAAGGAAGGAAGGAAGGAAGGAAGGAAGGAAGGAAAAGCTGTACATGTTTACATAATCCCATTATAATTTGTAGTCAATTTTTTAACTGAATTTCAAATCAGTTTGAATCAAATCTTATTGCCTCTGAATCTCAGATATTAATCTTGGCTCATGTTGTCCATATTGACTGATAGAAAGTATACAGAGTTTTCTCAGTTACTGTTTATAATAAAAAGTGTATGCTTAATCACTGAATCCTTTTCCCATTTCACTAGTATCTTTCACACAGTCTATAATCTAATATATTTTGTAAGGAAAAAACTACTATTTTCTGATATTAGAAACCTATTGAAAGTATCACATAGCAATATAATCCATGGTTCAATGAGATTCTATTGCCCAGTTGCAGGTAGTGACTTTAATCCCTGAAGAGGTTTTGGATGTCCAGCCCAGATACAATTCTCTTCACCCACAATGAACCATTGAGGGTAGCAGCTTGATGGGCAATGACTGCTTATCAGGAAGTAGCGCAAATCTCATAATTTACTAGTTCCCATGAGACTATAGGAAAATCTATATAAGTAGAATCACAGTCGTTGTTGTTGTTGTTGTTGTTGTTGTTGTTGACCAATCTGGCCTGCTATCAACCAGAAACTTGCAGCTGAAAACAGAACATGAGTTGTGTCTCTTGACAAAAGTGCAAGATGTCACTCACTGCTATTTTTCTTAACTGTTTTTTCTGGAATGTAAATTTATTCCTTCTCTTGAACTGCAATTTCCTTCCTAGAAGGCAAATTATTGGTAAATTCCATCTTGTAAATAAAGAGCAATCACATGGCCATTCTTGACATAGAATAGAATAGAATAGAATAGAATAGAATAGAATAGAATAGAATAGAGCTGGAAGGGACCTTGGAGGCCTTCTAGTCCAGCCCCCTGCTCAAGCAGGAGAACCTATGCCATTTCAGACAAGTGACTGTCCAGTCTCTTCTTAAAAACCTCCAGTGATGGAGCACCCACGATTTCTGAAGGCAAGCTGTTCCACTGGTTAATTGTCCTCACTGTTAGGAAGTTTCTTCTTAATTCCAGGTTGCTTCTCTCTTTGGTCAGTTTCCAACCATTATTTCTTGTCCTGTCCTCTGGTGCTTTGGAGAATAGTTTGATGCCCTCTTCTTTGTGGCAGCCCCTCAAATACTGGAATATTGCTATCATGTCACCCCTGTTTCTTCTTTAGACTAGCCAAACCCAAGTCCTGAAGCCGTTCTTCATATGTTTTAGTCTCCAGGCCTTTGAACATTTTAGTTGCTCTTTGAACTTTTTCCAAGGTCTCAACATCTTTTTTGTAGTATGGTGACCAAAATTGGTTTCAGTATTCCAGGTGTAGTCTTTCATAGTTGAACTGAAGCCTAATTCTTGCTTAAAAACATGCTTGTAGCCAAACTGTCCTTTTCTAGAGAATGAGGGTGCAGAGAGTTTGTTTGAATACTTCTTCATTCCTCCTCAATAAACATGCAAACAGAATTTTTTGCACAAGGGGGGAAATGTTCAGAAAAAAGGTTTTATTCTAGTATTTTACTGGCGATGACTTTTTTGTCCCTAGGAAAGTAACTATATAATATCAGATGGGAGGATGAAAGTAGCTCCAGAAGCTGCTAGAAATGGTGCCATAAGGATATAGATTTGAATGCCCAGTGGCCTAATTCAGATGTTACATTTGGCCTCTCTCTGCCCCTTTTTGCTACTGCCAATTTCCCAAGAAGCCCTGTTTATACAAGGGTCCAATAAGTACAGAATCCTTTCTGTGCTGAAGCCATAATGTCACCTTCTGTCACTTCTAGGCTCTTATCGTCCTGCAAGCAATCATGATTTTCAGAATATCAGGTCTTGCCCTTCCATTAAAAATTCAAAGTTCAAAGCAGTTAATCGTAAAATAAAAATGATATAGTTGCACACTCAGCTCAAGATTGGATTATTTCTTTCTGACTTTTTTTCCATAGTAGTTTCAGTTCCTAAAGAGGCACACTGTTGTTCAATTTTAAAACTAGACTATTTTGATTGTAAGTCTTGCTGAGAAGACCTGAAATAGAATAAGGAGTCTCTGGCCCTTCAGATTTTGAATGAACTTTAACTCCAAATATTTCTGAGTATTGGCTGGAGTTGATGAGAATTGAGGTTCAGGAACATCTGGGGTTACTGGTTCCCCTTTCCAGTTAAAAAAAAGTTTCTCCATTGACTTTTAGCTGCAAATGTTCATTGGGTGACTTTGAGCCAGTCGCTCTCTCTCAGCTCAGTCTACCTCACAGGATTCTTGGGGAGAAAAATCGGAAGGAACACTCCCAATGTAAAATACTATTTTTCTAAATGAGTTGCGGGCAGGTCTTAATGTTTCAAAAATATTAGCTGACAATTTTTTCCAAGTTATTTTGAGGGTTTTTTAAATTGACATTTAGATTAGAAATGCCATTAAAAATGCAGTGTAACCTCTCCAATTTCCAATACTTTGTTGTATTAGAAATTGGGAACCATTTTCCCCAGACCATCTTACCTGGTTTGGAATATTAACTCTAACTCTAAGAGCAGACTAAGCTATGAAGAACATAATTTCCTTAGACATTCCAGCCACTTGGCACATGATATATTAGCAGAAAAGGAGTTCTGGAGATAATGTTTTATCAGAGATGATTCCAGCTGGTCATTTCTGGGCTTTCATTCCTCAAAATTAATATAGTGACATAATCATGATGTGTCTTTTTAAAAATTATTTTTTAAAATATGTTTTTCTTCTTAATAGCTTAGAAAGTCATAGAATCTAGAGCTGGAAATGATCCTAGCTTAACACCATAACTATGCACCACTTTATACAATGCCTGAGATTCTTTAAAATGGTCAACCATCCACTATAATGATTCACATTGACAAAAAAGGGGGAAAAATGGATCCAGGAAACTACAGACCTATCAGTCTCAATGTCTGGGAAGATCATGGAAAAGATAAGCAACGGATCCGCGAGCACCTAGAAGCAAGCAAGTTTACTAGAAGCCATCATGGGTCAAAAACAGGTCATGCCAGTCAAACGTAGCAGATTCTTTGACAAAGTAACTAAGTTAGTGGATAAGTGAAATGCTGTGAAAATTGTATGTGACAAAGTACACCACAACCTACTTCTTGGTAAGATAAAAAATGTGGAATAGGAACCATCATCATAAGATGGATTTGTAATTGGCTGAACAATCACACTCAACATGTAGACCTCAATGAAAGTACATCTACATGGAGAAAACCACGCAGTGGTTCTGTCTTAGGCTCAGTACTCTTCAACACCTTCATAAACGATTTAGATGAGGAGATAGAAGGGGAGCTCACAAATTTGCAGATGACAACAAGCTGGGGGGAATAGCCAACACTTTAGAAGACAGACTCAAGATCCAGAAGGATTGAGACAGATTTGAATGCTGTACCCTATCCAACAAAATGCAATTCAGTGGTGAGAAAAGTAAGGTTTTGCACTTAGGCAAGAGAAACCAAATGCACAGGTATAAAATTAGGCGGTATGTGGCTCAGCAGTAACTGTGAGAGGGATCTAGGAGTCCTAGTGAACAACTACTTACATATGAGCCATCAGTGTGTTGCAGCTGCCAAAAAGGCCAACACAGTGCTAGGCTGCATTAACAGAGGGATAGTATCAAGATCACATGAAGTGTTAGTACTGCTTTACACTGCTCTGTAAGACCACACTTGGAATACTGAATCCAATTTTGGTCACCACAATACAAAAAAAGATGTTGAGATGCTAGAAAGAGTTCAGAGAAGATCAACAAAGATGATTAGGGGGCTGGAGGCTAAAATATACGATGAACAGTTGCAGAAGGTGGATAGAGTATATCTACTCTAATGAAGAGAAGAATTAGGTGGTGACATGATAGCAGTCTTCCAATATTTGAATGGTTGTCACAGAGAAGAGAAGATCAACCTATTCTCCAAAGTACCTGAAGGCAGAACAAGAAGCAATGGATAGAAACTAATCAAGGAGAGAACGAACCTAGAACTAAGGAGAAGTTTACTAACAGTGAGAACAATCAGTGAAACGGCTTGCCTTCAGAAGTTGTAGCTGCTCCATCACCAGAGGTTTTTCAGAGGAGATTGGGCAGCCATTTCTCCAGCATGGTAAAGGGTCTCCTGCTTGAGCAGGGGGTTGGACTAGAAGACCTCCAAAGTCTTTTCCAACTCTGTTATTTTGTATTCTGTAACTAAGTCTTATGGCAGGTTATGTATCATTATGATGAATGTATTTTTATGTTGATTATGATTATGATTTATCACCTGTTGCTTGTATGTACACTGACAGCTTATGCACCGGAGACAAATTCCTTGTATGTCCAACCACACTTAGCCAATAAAGAATTCTATTCTATTCTAACTCACAGCTTCCATGGCCTATTTCTTAACCCATTCACTAATACTGGTTTTGCAATTCAACCCTAATTCATTATCCCAGAATAACCACAGCAGATCTCATACTTCTTTCCTACTGACCACTCATTTTTGTACTCAGTCCACATTCATTGGGCATTAATTTCTGCGTTCTTGACTCTCTGTCTCTTTTTTTTAATCACATACACTTCTCAAATACCCCATTCTCATTGCATTCAACATTTTTTGACATACCCAAGTTGCGTCCTCATGTTCTTTTATTATGTTATCCAGTGTGCTTTGTTTAGCTTAACACTGAAAGGGGGGTAGAGTAAAGTTGTGAGAACAAATCCAATTTTCTTTCCTGGTGCAAACCCAAATTATCTGTCTGAGATTCTGAGAAGTCGGTCTATCCTACACTCGTGTACCTTATTGATGCAGCACACAGGTCTGTTTTCTTTTACAGACGCCTGGAAAGAATTAGTTGCAAAGATTTGTCAGAAGTATAACATAAGGAAAAAAACAAGTGAACACTAAGCACAAACAGTGACTTTGAATACAGTCCTCCATTTATCATTTCAGAAGTTTCTGTTTCTTCTTATTCTGTATTGCAAAGCCTTGTGACGTCTCTTCCCTTTTAAATCAGATTTTCTTTTCTTAGAACTCAATTTGTGCAAGCAAAAGGACAATAGAATTGAAAAGGCATTTCTCTCACTTCACCGACTGACTGTGTTTCTCTGAATACTTGAACCAACTTTTAAACTTCTCAAATCATTTTTATTATATTGTGCCAGGAAAAAATCTATTCCCTGCTGTAGTTTTGGAGTCAGGATTGATGTGACCTCCAACGCCCATTAATTCAGTAAACCTTTATTAAGTCAATCATAGCTGGCAGGTTATGTGAATCCTTTACTTGGCATTCTAACTAAACACCAACAACACATTTGCAACCCGTACGGTTAAGGGTACCATGATCCACAGATTGATCCTGGACTTTGAAGTCAATCTTTGTAGCCATATGACCTCACATATTATGATGCACTTCTTCCTTTCCCCAAAGGGAGGCCACTGAATTCTTTCATGGTGACTTCCTGGCACGTGAGCAGTGTCTCCTCCAGCTGTTGATGAACAGAATTCCACACACTTCCAGTTATTTATTGGTTTTGACAGGGCTAAATATATCATCAGGATATATTTGTTCCCCAGATAAAAGTTACTTAGGCCTATGAGAGAGAAGGATATAATGTATTCAGTTGTCTGGTTAACTTTAAGGTATATTCAAAATGATATATGATTGGCGAATATCCAACTACATTTTAAAAAATAAAACAAGGCAGCACCACCAAATGTATATCAGATGCCTCTGAAACACAATTTGTAAAAAAAAAAAAAATCTGCAGTATAGTTTGGAAAAAAAAACCCATAATACTTCAGTGTTTTTAACGCCAATCTATTCTGTAGGATTATTTTTAAAAATTTGTTGCTGATCTTTGAATCTGTATTTGTGTACTCTCCTCCCCCATTCTCATATAATAATGTATTACAATCTGATTTTAAAATGTACTGAAGGAAAAGGGAAGAAAGCTAAAGCATTTTCAAAAATGCTGCTGGAGCCATACTGCTGGGTGTAGCTCCAGACCCCAAAGTGTCTGTCTGTCTGTCTGTCTCTGTCTCTCTCTCTGTGTCTCTCTCTCTCTCATAACTGCATTCAAAGTAATCAAAATTAAAAGGAAGAAAAGGTGATAGACAGCTGCTTGATAAAGAGAAGAAAATGTGTGGGCTGGAAAAAGATTAGAAAAAAGGACTCAGCAAGAGAGGGTTTGGAAGGGAAATGATGCACCCAGCGTGTTTGGAGCCCCTGGGGACATCTTACCTGATGTCTTCTGGATAGGAAAATAGATTAAGGTTTGCTGACACATCATATTGCCAGCAAAATGTTTGTGACAGAAGCTCTCATTTCTTTCTTTAAGGTGATCAGGTTACAATAATAATAATAATACTAATACTATAAGTATTATAAGCAGCAATACAAATTGCGAACTGTACTGACAAGCAGAGTAAATATGCAGCTTTGTTCACTACACTACACTTGATCTTAGCCAAAAGACCGAGAAGCGATTGTTCACTAAGTTGCACTGTTGAGAAATATTAAGGTGGACACGTGCTTGGGCTACTGGACTAAGTTTCTTGTTATCTCTGGTTTTCTGCTCTTCAAGCACATATTTATTTTGCTACAATTTACAGACTATTTTATCTGCTGTTTTTAAATTAGGATCTATAATTGCCGTGTTCTGGGTGGGGGTGAGATTGTATTTTCTAGTAGTTAGTGATGGAAGTCATGAATGTGTTTTCTCCACCCAAATAGTTTCACAGAATGATCCGGTTCCATAGTAAACTGCAGCTGTTTGCCAGCAAAAGCTTCTTAGTTATGGTGTACATGTTCAGAGGAGGTCACAGCCTGTCAGTATTGAGGACTGTATCTTCTTTCTTACACATCACAGAGGTCTTCAAGAGGGAAAGTTTGAATACCATAAAGCAATTGTACCACCCTTGATTTAAATTCTGAATTCTTAATAGGTTTAAATAAAAGGAAGCATTCTTACAAGCTCCTTGTTTTTCCCATTGGTGGACAGTTCCAAAAGATGAATCATTTGAACGTGGCAACCTATGGATGACAAAGGTAAAACACTTCTGCAATCTTCATGTTTTTTCTACAAGATGCCGTGCATTTGGACAAAAACAATAGGTATTTCTTTAAGGCAGTGGATCTGAATTCTTCTCCCTCCCCATCAACATCAATGCTCAGAAAGATGCACCTTGAAGTCCAAAATGGTAACAATTACCACATGTCTTGCTTTACTTTTCTAAAATGCTTTCTTTTCTACCAGCAAACAATCCTGTTTCCCGGCATATACTTAGAGGAATTGTATCAAGGCACCATCAGTAAGGTCTTTAAACAAGGGTGGTCAAATATTCACTATGCATGAAAAATTAAGGCTTTCTGTTATGTACTACTTCCGATGCTAGAAATCAATGCATGTTGCTATAGGTGACATTTACCTAGATCCACCACTATGTTCTACATTGTTTCTACCTTTCCTAATTCAAAGAGATGCCCACAACCTCTCAGCCACTTGTTCCCACAAGTGAAATCAACACACCTTTTTGAACTATTAAACAAATGACTTAATAAAAGAATCTTGAATATCTATCATTATGGTATTTTTAATAGAGTTATCTATTTTCAAGTTGAGATGCCTTTGTTTTCTTCTCCACCAGTTGGTTTTCATGGATGGTTATTGAGGTCATGCTTTCTGTTTTCCTTTTCATCTTGTCATTTTACTAAATTACTTGAATCAAATTGAATAGTATCTCTCCCAGAACTATGTCATACTCAGATGGAATTCTCTAAACTTTGTTCCATCATCTGATGACTTCCTACCCAAAGAGAAGAAGCATCTATGCAAAGAAAGAGAGAGAGAGGGAGAGATGTCCACTATGTAACAGGGAAGGTCCCTAAAATGTAGAGGACATATTTCCCATGTCAGGTTTCCTGAATAGTACATTTTCATCTCTATTCTTATGGAAGATTCAGCATAAAAAGATTATATGTCATGAATGAATTCAAAGAGAAAATAATAAGTCAATACTGCAAATTATCTGGATTTTGTAGAAATCTCAATGACAATTACTAAATTATTGCATGATCCAGTATGACACTATTTCCTGAATGTTCACACATGTGCATCTCTGAATAATTGAAAAATATTATTAACTACAGGTAGCCCTTGACTTCCGATTTTAATGGAACTCGCCCATCACAATTGTAAGCCATGATGGTCATAAAACGAATCAGTCACATGACTGGTTCAATTTTATGACCTTTTTTGCAGCAGTTGTTAAGCAAATAATACAGTTGTTAAGCCAATCAAAACGGACGTTCAATGAACACTGGTCATTAAGCAAACCAATGGTTCAAATATGGGGTCAGTTTTGCCAAAAAGTGGAAGGAAGTGCTGGTTCTGGGCAAAACCATCATAAAACGCAGTTACACAACCATGGGATGAAGCAAATGGCTGCAAATGCAGCTATGTTTCCAAGAGCCCAAAATTTGATCACATGACCACAGAGGGAGGGCAACAGTCAGAACGTTGGATTGAGGTCATAAACAGGTAGGTCTGTCTTAACTTTGAGCGGTCGCTAAGTTAAGGATTACCTGTAAAAGGAGGAAATACATTTTGTGAGTCTATCCTCTCTAATTATGTTCATATTGTTCTGTGCTGTAATTCCAAAGTAACCAGTGAGACAGCATACTACTCTCTGACCATGGAAACTGTAGCTTCTTGGCTTCTATAAAAAGAGTAATCAATGAAACACGTGGTTGAATATACTAGGAAAGAAAGCTAATCTTTTTCCCTAAGTGATTTATGTTTAAAATTGGAGAATCATCTCAGATTTATTAAGACTGTGATATTGGAGGGAGTTGAAGGCTGCTTCTGTTTAATTTTGTCTCCTGGTGGTGGCGGATGTTCTTAAATTTAGGCTGCTTTCATTTTGAATAAATACTGTAGTTCCTCAACCTCAGTAGTTACTGTGACAAACTTTCTAGGTATAGCAATCTGTTACTGAAGATGCTGACTTCATATCTTCCTAGTAGCTATGTATGGATTTCCCTGCTAATTAAAAACTAGAATAGGACTCAGAAATCTTTCAGTTGCTAAGCAAATAGAAATCTCAACAGCTCCTTTCAGCATGTCCAATGGTGAAGAAAAACAGTGTAATTCTGTAGTGTTTGGTGGGATGCAAATTCCCTATTCCTATCAAATTCCAATCTTTTCCTGGTTGGGCTTTAGAATTCCTTACACAACTGGAAGGGATTAGCTTGGAGAAGGTTGCCATACATCCATCAGATCTCTGTTCTGAATTCTCTAAAGGTTATTAGAAACAGAACATTGGACTCAACTCTTTTGGCTTATGTGTTATATGTGTTTTGTTATGGCCACACTTAGCAACTAAGCAAATCCATTCAAACTTCCATCCTCTTTTGAAAATTACAGATCTTGTAATTGTCCCAGTAAAATACTAACAGTACGTCAGAAGTCTCTGTATTTTAGCTGGTGAGTACATTTGGAATTTTGAGAATGTATCATGAATGAGAAGTGTCAACATTAAAAAAAATGTCAGCCATGATGGATTGATCTGTTATGAAGCACCAAAATGCAAATGTGTTGATAAGGATACTCTGCACCATCCTCTGTAAAATGCTCTGTCCTATGCTGATGTATCTCTGTCATGTTTAGAAGCAGGTGGACATAGTCTGTCATCCCCCCAAAAAAAACATTGATTGGACTGCCAACCATTTTTATTTTCTAAAAGCAACTATGAATCCTTATTGTAACCCATCTTTGGAGATAAAATATGTTGGCTACGAGTAGACAAATGCCAAGGAGATGTCTCTGACCGTTCTGATGTACTACAAATAGTCCTTTGAGGGGTTCCAGCAGTGAGCAGTTAAGTTCTAGTAGCTTTACAGGCTGAAGAGTATTTTGTTTTTAATGGATTCAGAATTTGGAATTATAACTCCTCCTGACTCTGCCCAATAAAAGTGTCTGTTAAAACAATTAGGGTAGCCTTTGGAGAGTATTCCTGTGGGGTCCTTGGTGTTCTTCGAGCTTGGTTGTTTTCTTGCAGACCTTTCATTACCAAACTAGGTAACATCATCAGTGTTAGAAGGCAGTGCGGTATGCTCTCATTTTACATATTAGTGGCTATCCTGGCAGGGTTGGTGGGAGTTCCTTGATTAGACTGTTATTTATTATTAGCTTTTTTTTTGTCTGAGTTGGTGGTTCCTTGATGGGGTATTGTTTACAGCTTAGTTGTTGGTCTAGTATTAATCTTGATGTTAATCTCTGGTTATCTGAGTGTTGATTGGTGAGGAGGTGTTTTGGTCTTTGTGTTTCCTTTTTAGCTTTTTGATTGTCTCTTTTGAATGGTATGTAAATGTTGCGAATCTCTATATATCTGTTGATGGCCGATTTGTATTCCTGCTTCAGCATGTACACATTCTATTTCTGGTATTTGTAGCAGAAAGCCAAATGTGATGAATAACTTGAAGAAGGAATTATGCTCTCATCCTCCTCCTTGTAGCTTCTTTTGCATCTGTCCTCTATCAATCAGACCATATACAAACTAGACCCCAATTCAGCAACAATTATCTAGGGCAGGGGTAGGCAACCTCGGCTCTTTTATGACTCATGGACTTCAACTCCCAGAATTCCTGAGTCAGCTATGCTGACTTAGGAATTCTGGGAGTTGAAGTCCATGAGTCATAAAAGAGCCGAGGTTGCCTACCCCTGATCTAGGGGAAGTGTTGGTGAGGAAGTTAAGGACAAGAAAACAGTATCCATTAATTTAAAAATAGGATTCTATGTTGAATGACAAACTATTTTCAGAGGAGTCTATCTAATATTATTTTATTGGGATATGCTTTCCTAGATTTTATTCCTATGTGTTTTCCTTCTTCATTTCTGATTAAACAAAGTGATCAAATTTCATCCAGCCATGAACTTCTCTAGATGTCTTAAGACAGCCACCTTGCAGATAATGTACCTGACAGTATTATTGAGAAAGTAAAGAAAATAGAACTGTATCTGCTGCTTTGATCTCCTTAGGAAAAGGGTGGAATATAAAAAATAAACCTCTTTCCCAAATTATTTGAAGTATCATGGATGACCTAGCTTTTAAAATGCATCACTGCATTGGAATCAATGCTATACTCTGTGTAGATTAAAGGGTCACTTTCTATCATGGCAAATGAATGAGAAACATCACTCCACAAGATTAACATCAAAGATTTTTTTTTAAGACCAATGTTAGTCAGGACACCCAACGAAAGTATCAAGATAGATCAATAGTTTGATTTAATGATGCTTTGTTAAATACTGAATTGGTATCATTTCTAGTGCATCACGGTGTTGAAACCAATGACGCTGCTCACTGATAGCTACAGAGCTGTTCCTTCATTTCTTTTGATTACTAGGTTTGGATAGATAGGTACTTTATCTGAAGCATGAAGAAACTGTTAAAGATCAGAGCTCCTGTGCTACCATTTTAGTTCAAAATCCATCAATAATGTATCACCCACTTACTTTTCTCTCTTCAGTTTGAAAGCATTTGATAGTTGAAACAGTTCCAGCACCATGTAAGTTAGTAGGGTGGGGAAAGACTTTTTTTTTTAATCAGTGGCGCATTTGTACTGCCGTACAGCATATTAAACTTAGTTTTTCTTGTATTGCTTATTGGCAGTTAGATGGATGAAATCATTTTATAGGCATTAACCAAAATCGGAAATGTTTCTGTAAATAAATTAAATAACTCTATGCTGCTTCTAATGTGGAGACCAATGAGCAAATAGCATGCTTAAAAGCTCTGCTCTGAAGCTTTGCACAAAAAAGGAAGCTCGTCTGATGAATAATTAAAACTAAAAGGGCACATGCTGCCTCTTTGCTGCCATTTGTTCATATTTTCAGCATCAAAGCTTACATTAAAAAGCATTGTTCAGACCAAGGATTCTAGTAAAATAGGGTGCTTTAAAACAGGACTTGTTGGTAATATGCAGTCAGCTGTTGTTTCCCTTGTTAGCTTTAATGGTTTAATTTCACTGTCAGGTTTAGGGAACTGAAGGCTGGAATTGCAGGCTGTTAATTACTACCGTATGTGCAGGGACAAAGCATGTGCAGATCTATCTAGTGATTCATGAGAACACAGCAAGACATTATCAAGGCAGAGAGTTGTGGCCAAAGATCCTTGCATACATTTCCATACTCATGTGGTCATCACAAAGATATCATAAAAAAAGGGAAACCAAAAATGAAAGGCTTTGTTTAAACCTGTCCTCCTCCATAGTTAAGAGATTTTTCTGTCTTAATGCCTCTTCTTCAAGCACTGTTTGATGTACGATAGAATTTACATACTGTACCTTGGACAGTTAGTGCCATGGCTTCATCTATTCCTAACCTCTCTGAATAATAAATAGCTTAACTAAAACCATTCTTTTAAAAAGGCTGTGGAAGTGGGTTTTATTATTTCTTTCTAGTTTGTAGCATCATAATATACTATGGTTCAAAACCAACATACTACGGTAAATATAAAAGGGGGGGGAAATCAGACAAACACCTAGAATAAAACTTGGTGTGCCAGTACACCTAAAACTAAGTGTTAGAAGCCAGCAATCAGCCTCTTTGGTGATGTGACTTTTTACGGACTTTTTGCAGCTGTGTCAGGAGGAAAGAAATGATACCGAATTATTATTATTTTTTGCTCTGTGTTTTGCTTGCTGAGAATAGGGGAAAAGACTTTATGTTTTCATAGAAGGAGAGGAAGATACAGAGTTAGCAAAAAGGGGAAGTCTTGCAAACTTCCAAGATGTTATGCTACCATCAGAGAGGATTCTGGAAAGAAGCAGTTGAGTAATGGATTTGCTGGTAGATAGTCAGAGTCCTACCATGGCTGAAATGGGCTAGGGCTAGGCAACTCTACTAGCTTTTGAAAATAGAATATTGATCAATTGGTTTTTATCCAGAGTAACATTAGCTAGTATATCTAAACATGGATTAAACTGCTGACTCCAATTAGGAATTAGAACATGGCTAGGATGCTAAAGAGTTCAAGACTACATCCTGGGAAGAAAAGTACTGAAGGGTGATAGTGTCTTGGGGATATGAGTTTTATGATCCTAAGGATAGGCTTGAAGATGATAGAAAATAAGATCAAAGACTTACCAATCGGAATAACTAGCCATCATCATCACTACAGTCTGCAAGCAGATGGTACCATGCAATTAATTAAACCTTTTCCTAGAACTAGAGTGGTAAATAGGAGCAAAAGTATTAATTAGGTCTTGTGGGGGTGAACAAATGTTAGGAACAACCATATATTAGATACACATCATGTTACAGGGAGATATGCTTACCTAGAATGCTTTTAAGAGCAAGCCATTTTATGCTTGTTTGGTACTTTTAGACTATCAGAATATCACTTGGCAGGCAAGAAACTGTGTGCTAAATAATGCAAACAATTAATGTTGAAGCTGATTAAAAGTGAAAGCACTTGTCTGCTTTGATAAGGCTTGGTTAATGTCCAAATGGCTGGCTTTGCTTCATTTGCTTTGCTTTCTCAATTTACTTATCTTTCTGAACTTGAATAAAGGAGAATAATCTGGAAAGAATATGGTCTTGCCCTGCCTCAAAAGTTTCAAGCAGACTTGTGTGGCTGTGGCTGGACTAAAACTTGATTGCCCTACTCCTAATTGAACATCTTTATTACAACAAACAGGCTCTCTAGGCTTAATTATCCCCTCATCCAAATCGTTGATGAAGATGTTGAAGAGCACTGGGCCCAGAACAGAGCCCTGGGGCACCCCACTACACACTTCCCTCCATGTAGATGCGGTTCCATTGAGGACCACACGCTGAGTACGGCCGGTCAGCCAGCTACAAATCCATCTGGTGGTGATGCTGTCTAACCCACATTTTTCTATCTTATCAAGTAGTAGGTTGTGATCTACTTTACCAAATGCCTTACTGAAGTCCAAGTAAATTATATCCACAGCATTCCTCTGGTCCACTAATTTTGTCACTTGGTCAAAGAATGCAATAAGATTTGTCTGTCATGATCTGTTTTTGACAAATCCATGTTGGCTTTTAGTAATGACTTTGTTTGCCTCTAGGTGTTCACTGATTCGTTGTTTGATTATCTTTTCCAGAATCTTCCCAGGTATTGAGGTCAGGCTGATAGGTCTGTAATTTCCTGGATCCCTTTTTCTCCCTTTTTTGGAGTTATTCCAGGGCAATGCTTTTGGAGTATTTTTTTTCCCCCTTACCATCATCCCCTTGTGGGTGTCAGCTTTTACTCAGATTTAGTGCCAATGCTACCTGAAGAAATACAACTTCAGTTCTGGGGGGTTTGGATAGGGAAGCATGTAAATATCCTGTTGAAAAGCTGGCTGGATTGCAAATCTCATCACTGTTGTTCACCTTATTTATAAGGCCATTTCAAAGCAATCATTTTCAAGAAAACGAGAATTATGACAGCTTTTGTGCACTGTGCTTGGAATGATTCAGGTGTATCTCTCAATGACCCACACTTGGAAGGCAGAGTATAGAAGCCCTGACATTGTGGCCAATTGGAGAGAGATCTCTTTCTCTCCATCAACGGCTACCCACGAATTCAGTACATACGGCAGAGATTCATATGTCTTATGGCTTAAATATGACTTTAAAAAATATTTGCTGAATGGATATCTAACCCTTTTTGCTGTATTCTGAAACAGTTGTGGAAAGGACAACTCCACTACGTTATTCGACCCAACTGATCATTAGATATTTGTGTTTAGTAACTGCTTTATAACTTTCATTTACCACAAGTGCGGATGGGGTGTCAGCTGCCCTCCCATATCCAGAGATCAGTTTTGTGTTTAAGGAGGGAAAGGGGCTCATAAGGCAACCTAAGTTCGTTTCCAGCTTAGATTTTGTATTAGAAGTGGCCCCATTTTAATCTAACCCAGCCCCAAACTCATCCCTACTTTTTCTCCCAGCACCAGTCTTGAGGAGAGGAAGATTATTTTCCCCTTCCCTTAAGACAACACATCCTAATAAAACAACATGCCATTGAAAAGTAGCTTTTTCTCAAGGACTATTGATGTGATACTGATGACCTCTGATAGGCTATCTTATTGGAAATCCAAGCCATTACAGGCAGTGGAGGGACAGTGGGGTGAGGAGGAGGCGATTCATTTGTACCTAATACAGACAATCGTCATACTGTATGTCCATTGCATAACAGAGCAGCAGAGTTGGAAGGGATCTTGGAAGTCTTCTAGCCCAGCCTCCTGCTTGAGCAGAAGACCCTACACATTTCAGACAAATGGTTGTCCCATCTCTTCTTAAAAACCTCCAGTGTTGGAGCACCCATAACTTCTGGAGGCAAGTCGTTCCACTGAATATTGTTCTAAGCGTCAGGAAATTTCTTCTTAGTTCTAGATTGGATCACTCCCTGATTAGTTTCCATCCATTGCTTCTTGATGGATGGATATAGTTGGATGGTTATTGTTGAGATATATCTACCTTCCATTTATCCAGCTTTATTTGGATGACATATTTGGAATCTGATGCGGCTACATCAAATTTGCAGGAAGGAAAAGTATCAGAATCCCTAGAACACGGGTCGGCAACCCGCGGCTCCGGAGCCGCATGCGGCTCTTTGAGGCCTTACCTGCGGCTCCGGAGCCTCCTCCGCCATTTTGGCGAGCGCATGCGCGCATGCGCGGGCGGGTGCGGGGGGTGCGCGTGCGGGGGTGCGCGTGCGCGAACGGGCGCGCGCATGCGCGAACGGCGCGCGCGGGTGCGCGAACGGCGCGCGCAGGTGCGCGCGCATGCGCGAACGTGCAGCTCCCAGGGTTTTTTTTTTTTTGGACAAACGGGTCCGTGCGGCTCATCCGACGTTTCGGATGGCCGACCCATGCCCTAGAATGAAGAATGAAATTTGTTTAAATAGAGAAAGAGATTGCCACTGCCAGAATCAGCCATCATACAAACTGGAAGCCAGAAGCAAAAATTAAAGGTTGTTGCCTGTGGAAGAAAAAGGGAAGAAAAGTCTTGATGTGTTATTTCATCCTGCTGCAATCCAGCTGGCGCAGGCAAAGTCAATGTGAGATGCTAAAGAGTGTTTGAAGTCTATGAATTGTAAAGAAAGGAAGAAGATGTGAAGTGAAAAGAACAGGAATGAAGATAAAACAGCTTCTGTCAAGCAGGCTCAGCAGCAGAAAAAGTTCATCAGGAGAATTCAATCCAGCAATGAGAGAAGACTTTCTTTCCACCTCCTTTCGCAAAACTACAAAGAAGAAGCAGAAGGAAGGAAATGGATCAGCATTAAAAGTAGTTCTACAGGATAGATCAGGCATTTTGGGGTCACAATTCTCATAGTTAAAAAGCAAGGCTGTATACTGAAAGATATAGGAAACTAGAAAATATGAAAAACAGCTGCATTTTGGGATTCTTTATCAAATAAGCAATTTGAGAACATTGGTAACTTTGATAATAAATGGAAATATCAAACTGCTGGTCACTTATTAACCAGGGTTAATTGTACAGAAGGTTAGGAAAGTTTAGGCTGATTAGCACTGGGTCCTCTGAATTGCCCAAGATTTGGCTCAGTTCATAATTTGGCTTTGAATAAGACATCAGATAGAAAACAATGAGATTATTGTCACTATGACTAATTCATCCTTATCGTTATCCTATTGCTTAATTTTCAACATGAATTCCTGGCTACAATGGGATTGAAATCTCCTTACTCTATCTAGCTGAGCATGAGGTGGAAAGCAAAGTACTGTTTTGATGTAAGTAAGTGTGAATGAGTGAATGACTAGGTTCTCCCAGTATATTAAATTACAGTATGGAGAACTGGATTTAACAAGTTTTATGAAACTATGCTATGTAATCAAACATTTAAGGCCAAGTATCCTACATGGACCCCGCCAGTTGCAGTCTACTCAGTAATGCATAGTTAAATAAAATAGGACTCGGTATAATGGGTGTATCCAGTGAATTACTTCCTTTTGACTGAATCACGGGATAAGGAGAGGGATGAAAGAAGATTTCAAAATATGACTGCCTATAGATCTCCAGATAATATTACTTAAAAGCCAATATTACAATGGGCCTCACATTGTCTTCTCTGCCACCATTTTCCATCCATAAAAAAAAAAATTGGACCGAAGTAAAGTTTTGAAAACATTGGAAAAGTTAAAAGGGAGAGATATAGATATGCTTACTTTTAAATAAACTCAATAATCTCCTTATATGCAGTGAGCCATAACTGGTTTCTGAACAGGATCAATAGTTTCATGATAAGCATTCAGTAAATTGAAATTGTTGAGCATGGAATGAAGTGTTCTCAGCAAACATCATGAATAAATTTCATTGATACTTTTCTCAAGATAAAACGGCTTTCCAAAATACCCTGATTTGCATATTGACAAGAGTTAGCCAGGAACTTTGATTATTTCAAATGAAATAGATCAGGGGTGTCAAACTGCCGGCCCATGAGCCGGATGCGTCATGGTGAAACCGTGCCCACCCCATTGCCGGCAATGGGAAAAAAGTCACGATACGTGACATTGCAAGTTTGACACCCCTGAAATAGATGGTTTTGTTTTAGAATTTTAGGATGGGCAAATGTTAGATGAGTATAGTTCTTATACTTTTCGGATGCAAAATGAATTATGTGTGAAAGGGATACAAATAGCAATAGCATTTAAACTTATATACCGCTTCCTAGTGCTTTACAGCCTTCTCTAAGCGGTTTACAGAGCCAGCATATGGCCCCCAACAATCTGGGTGCTCGTTTTACTGACCTTGGAAGGAAGGAAGGCTGAGTCAACCTTGAGCTGGTGAGAATGGAACTCCTGGCAGTGAGCTCAGTTAGCCTGCAATACTGCATTCTGTATAAATAAATAAATATCATAATTTGTAGAAGCACATTACTAATTTGTCACTAATGGATGAACTAGGTCTCTCTAATTCATGGAAGCCATTCCTGTAGCATAGTCCACAGTGTCTATTTCTATTACTAGAAACTTGGTGGACAGCAGATATTTAATAATGATATTAATTCACCTTGTAACTTTCATTCATAAAGCGATTTATTTGCAATACAGGGCTTGGAATCTTGTAGATTAATATAGATATGATGGCTAGTTAGCTATCAAGGAGATTAATAATGGTTAGAAGATATAATCATATATACCAGGCATATCCAACCCACGGCAACACCAGAAGCCACTCTGGCCTTGCCGTTCACCGGCGCGCCCCCCCTGCAATACCAGAAGCCACGCCGCCCTTGCTGTTCACCTGCTGCGCCTCCCAGGCACTCCCAGCAGCCGCGCGTAGGCAACGCTTGCCTGCCGTTCCCCTCAGAAGATCTTGCTCTCTCCTGTAACCTGTCACCTATTGCAGCCCCCTCACAGCCCCCTCGCTCGCTCTTCCCAGCACCATTGTTACTGCCTGCCACCCAATTGGCTGGAGGCTATTTGTCCCATGTAGCCAAAGGGTGTCTGGGCGAATGGGCCAGGGGCAGAGGGCCAGCAGCCCATTGCCCAGGGAGAATGGCCGGGGGAGGGCCAGGAGAGGAGGAAAGCTGGCTGTTAATGGGTCGAGGTGGGTGGTTGGAGGCGAAGGAGGCACGACCAATGGTGGGAACCTAAAGATCCTAAAGCCCCACAAGATAATAAAAAAATACAAAAATATAAAGGAAGTTTGTTATTTATATAATGTACATTAACTATACATTAACTATAATATATATATTATATGTGGCCCAGAACAATTCCTCTTTATTCAGTGCGGCCAAGGCAAGCCAAAAGCTTGGACAACCATGATACATAAATAAGAATACAAAAATATTGAAGTAAATGGGCAGGATCCTAGTAGTCCAATAAGCACACAACATGCTGAGTAGAAGAAAAATACCTAGGAGGGGGAATATAGTGTAGTTATAGTTATATTACTAACAGCAACGTTGCTCTACTTGTAGAACATTTGAAATGTTGATCAGTTTAAATATTTTGGGACACTGATATTATTTTTGCTATCATCAGGAAAAATAGTATTTTATTTTTCAAAGACTTTGATTTGGGGGGATGGATGTTTATATTCATACAGAAGCCAATTTTGATGGAAAAACACATGCCTCTGTAAAGAAAATGATGGAGCAAAAGTCTTTCTGTCTGTCTGTCTGAAACTTGGCTCTTAGTTATATTCCAATTGTGAATTTTACGAAAGGCATTCCTAAGTAATAGAATGCTTATTGAAAATTGTTATGCTTGGCATATGAAAGAACTAATGAAAAGAATTTTTTAAAATGCTCCATCTGGTATAACCAACAAAAACAATATATATCACTGAGTTACGTTGATTTATAATGGCTATTAGAGAATGCTATTATATAAAGCCCTGGTACAGGGCAAAAGTGGTATTTCATTTGTATTATAAAACATTTGATGGATCCTCTGGATTGGAACTGGAAATAAGATATACTTCAGACCGTAAAGATTCCAAAAGTTGATTCTGGAGCCTTTTTGTTGCATTGTTTGCTGTAGCCACAGTGTGGTGACCAGTTTGTGCCACCATATCACATACAGAGAGTGAAAGTTTCCTTAAGTGGTTCTGCATGCTTCCAGTAAGGCAAAATGCAAAGTGCAGTATCATAGCATTTGACCAAAATTGTATTCAAATTGCAAATATTTTATATTGTGCCAATTTGAGGAATCGGCATAAAGAAAATTTTGATACTCAGAGCAGGGGTTACTTTATAGTATTGCCAGTTTGTCTGGTTTATTATAATGCCAGACTTGAGAGCAATATCAAGGAACAGATAAAATATACGTTTGTCATATTGGCTGTTTCCATGACATCTTGAATTTAATGGGAATAGTAATCTAAGTGCAAATGGAAGGCACCAACTTGATTCAGTCTAGCTCAAAGTTATCAGAATATCACTAAGAGACTATCTGTGGTGGAACCCAGAATTTTATTCAGATCGAAATTCAAGCTCAGGTGGAGATAAGAAAAATCAGGCCTACTTATAAATAAAATAATAATTATAATAATAACAATAATAATAATAATAGATAGGCGCTTGTGACATCACCTCAGGCATAACAATTGTCAATAAGAAAGACAAAAAGTCTGGATAGTGGATATGGTCAAACCTAAAGACAGCAGAATAGAAAAGAAAGAACTGGAAAAAAATCACAATACAAAGACCTGCAAGTAAAAATAAAACAACTATGGAAAAAGAATGCAAAGATAAGTACGAACAATGATGGCACCTTGAATGTAATCCCAAAACAACTTGAACATTACTTAAATATCATCGGCATTGACAAAATCACCATCGGTCAATTGCAAAAGGCATATTTACTTGGAATAGCTTATGTCCTGCAATGATACTTTTAACATCATCAAACAATAATGTCTGCCTACCCCAGATCCTTGGGAAGGACTCAGTAGGTGGATGAAAATGCCAAATCCAGTCTAAACATTTGGCTGACTCTGTGATTAACCATACTAATAGCAATAGCACTTAAACTTATATACCACTTCACAGTGCTTTACAGCCCTCTCTAAGTGGTTTATAGAGTTAGCATATTGCTCCCAACAATCTGGGTCCTCATTTATCAAGGTGTGCTATTAAATGATAACAAATCAATCCATGAAAACAATTTTGATTCCAATAAACAAATACTAACATAAAGCAACCAATATCACAATAAATTTAAAAAACATCCTGGGGATAGAATTGAATGAATGTAAACAGTTATTACTTAGAACATCAGATAAATAAAAGGGGTGTGGAACAATCAGACATTTCATTAACACATTAATGAAATAAAATGTATTTAAGTCCCTTTTAAAGGCCATCACATTTCTACAGAGAGGGTGTGGCAGGATGTAGTCTGGAGTCCCAGAAGGGAAGGGCTCTTTCCTAGAAGGCAGAACTTGGAATATCTGGTAGGCAGGAAGAAGGCAAGGACAGACCCTCCCTTGCAATTCACAGACTATATCTATAGTTATGCAGCTAATTGCTTTAGTCTGGCAACATTTTGTCTGTAAATGAACAACTGTAAATGCATAACTATAGAAACTATTCAATAGTAACTGCATGTGTTGTGCTTGGTTCTTTGGGCCTGACATTAGTAGGTCCAGATTCTAAAGGCTAAAATCCTGGATACAGCAACCTGGAGTGAGAAACCAAAACAAAGCTCTATTCAGATGAACATAAGGAACAGACAGGATTGTAGGAAGAAATAAGGGTAGAGGTAGAGACTTGTGACAGGAGGACTCTGTAAACATAAGCACCAGTAGTTTAAAGAGGATATCAGGAAGTTGGCAGTTGAAAATAATAAAAGAGACCCATTGAAACTTAAAAAAAAATAAATCTGTTTGCTTGTTTGTTTATGGTATGTATAATCTGCCCCTTTCTTGGTGAATTGTGGATAACGTGTAACTATAAAAAACAGTATAAATTCAACAGGGAAATCTTCAAATCAATAGTTATGATGGGCACCATCCTTCAATCAACTGGGGAATATGTAAGATTGGGATTTTTTGTTCTCCTTTATTCCAGCCTACAGTGTTTTCTATTTTTCCTATAATTCTTTTGCAATTGCTCTAGTTTTTACCAGCCTCCTCTTTGGTTCTGAGTCAGGTATATGTTGCCTCTTAAGATCATCACATTGTTTTGATCAGATAACAGGTCACTTGCAACTGAGTTTGTATTTTGATGTCACTCCTATTCCCCAAATGAGATTTTTTGTAATTAGACTAAGCCTTTCCATCACATTTATCTGTGGAAAGGGGATTCATAACAAGGTAAAGGATTGAGGTGTGATTTTCCTTTTTTTAATAAGCACAATGACACCATCACACTTGGGAGTAGCAGCCATAAGAAAAGAGCTTATTTGAAATGCAGTCGAGTTATTAACACAGCAAGAATGGAAGCTGATTGATATAACTCCAAATGCTTGCAATTATCTTCCCTGATATCTACTTACTAACAAATTTTCATAATTATGTTACCAGCATTTGCAGAATGTATTGATCAGCCATTAAGCTCTCTGAATGGGCTCACAGGAAAGTGTCTACTTTAGGACAAGAAGCAAGCCCATTTCAATGACTTTGCAAAGCTGGCTTGTTTCAATACACATTTTAGGATTCAGATGTATTAAATATAACTGAAAATAGAAGAGAAAGATGGATTATCTCCTCCTGTAGCCTTGCAGGAGCAGGAGGGGCAAGAGAGCACATGCTCCAAGGCTTTTTCATAAAATATAAAGTAACATTTGTCATTGCACACAGATGCAGTTAGAGTCTCTTTCCAGTAAAAACCCTGTCTCTGGTATGGCTAAGACTTTAAGACGGACCATATGCCAACCAGCAGCATGTGGTCAGACATCTGGATAATTATCCCAACTTGCAGAATCTCGAGCAATAATTGGTTGATGCAACTTCTTTCCTTCTGTGCATTTTTCCTCATGGAAATATTATTTCCTAACTCACAGGGCAACTTCCTCTTTTTAGCATCTCAAAACCAAATGTGTGAGTGTTTATCTCCTCCAGGTAGTTTTTTTCTTTCTTTCAGATTTCATCTCCCTCCAACCACTTGTTATTCCATAGATCAAATCTGTGATGCCTCAATCTCCACAAAGCACATCCTGTCAATTACCTTGGTGTGCATACCATGCATATGACACCTCCTTACAGAATCTCACAAAACTGAAATTTCATCTAGACATTTAAATTAAAGCCTCCTTTGAAGGAGTGAGGGGAAAAAAGATGGTCTACCTCTTTAAGAGATCAAGAAGGAGAGGCTCAGATCAAAAGAGACCTGTTGCTTATGAGCTGAAAATGTGCAGATTATAACAGCAGATTGCATGAGAAAGATTGGAAACAAGGATTTGAGAAAATTGGACACTGCACAATATGTACTGGGCGTCCAAACCGGGAGTTGTTATTGCTATAATTATTATTGTTAAATTTATTGTTAACTCGCTCCAAAAGACTGGCTGGTTATGTTATGGGCTTGCCTGTTTTGACACAATGTAAAATTTAATTGTTTATGGCACAGCTATTAAGTACATCAATAATTCAATCCTATGCAATTTACCTTGTCCATAAGAGGGATTTTCTTCTGAAAAGACAGATACAGGATTGCTCGCTAATATAAACCAATTCTGCATATGTTCTAATCTAGAACTAAGGAGAAACTTCCTGACAGTTAGAACAATTAACCAGTGGA
This sequence comes from Azemiops feae, assembly GCA_023970755.1. Lineage (NCBI taxonomy): Eukaryota > Metazoa > Chordata > Lepidosauria > Squamata > Viperidae > Azemiops > Azemiops feae. The sequence continues at coordinate 2,714,226 of JALGBA010004142.1, read as the reverse complement.
ACAACCTGCCTCCAGAAGCGGTGAATGCTCCAACACTGGAAGTTTTTAAGAAGAGACTGGACAGCCATTTGTCTGAAATGGTATAGGGTTTCCTGCCTGAGCAGGGGGTTGGACAAGATGACCTCCAAGGTCCCTTCCAACTTTATTATTATTATAAAAAATGAATATGTGTGGAGATCCTATCAGCTAGTTTTAAAAAAATGAAAAGCAAGTTGACTCTCTTCTTTCATGAAAAATGTAGGGACAAAACTACATTTCTTTTTACGGGGACAAATAAATTGTTCTTGAGGATTTTCTATTTATATTGTTCTTAACTAGGTAGGTGTTCCTAAACGGCAGAATCATATTGAAGCACAATATGACAGGGCACTCACTGGTTTCCATATCAACTAGATGTGAGGTGGCTGTGAAAAGACTAATTCCAGCTTGCATTATTAGGAAAGGAATTAAAAGATTTTGTGCAGATGTTGTTCTGTTCAAGAAAAATGTTAAGTATGTCAGTCAAATGGGCCCTGGACCATGGCACAAGTCTGGAAGTTTAACGTAGACAACGGTACAAATCCAATTAAAAAAGACAGGAAATAAAAGAAAAACTTGTACTTTAAGACTCCTGAATGTTCATATATTGGAAGGGAGGGAGCATTATGAAGAGTTTATGGGCCAGATACACCATCAATTCAAAAAGTTTACTGTAAAATCAAAACATTTCAAACATTATATAATGAAATTGAAAGCCAGTTTGGCATAGCGGTTAAAGGCACAGAGCTAGACACATGGAGGCTATGAGTTCTAGTCTTGCTTTTGGACAAAGCCAACAAGATGAGGTATGTTTGCATTAACAGAGTTCTTTCTGTTTTCTTAATAAGGCTCCCAAAATATTATTATAAATCACTTGTTGAAATCGGGAGAATTCAAATATTTCAGAAATCTTGATTCCTTTGGCTGAATAAATCTCCAGGAAAGCTTCCTTCAATTGATTTCTTTGGATATTTTCTTATTTTGCAGGGATATACAAGGGACACTGTTTTCGAATCAACCATTTCCCCGAAGACAATGACTATGATCACGATAGCTCCGAATATCTTCTCCGTAAGTAAAAAACCCAAAGCCTATCTAAATGGGCATTGGTGGTTAGAAAAGGATTTTTGTGTGATTTGTTTCTTTTTAGAGAAACAATGCTTGGATTTTCATACATGAATGTGATCCATTGTATTAACACCCCCTGGAAATTTTGAATCAATCATTTTGTTATTTTAATTAACAAGATTTCAATTTTACATTGTTGAAAACCCACTAGTATATCTGTACCAAAGGTGAATAGTCCATAAAATATAATCAGCTTTTGGGCAGCCCCCGGAGTCTCTACCTATTTGGCTGCCAAATTTCTATGGCTAGGTCTGTTTGTTCTAGTTTTGGCAGAATCTCCCATGAAGTACCATAAAAGAAGTAACCGGCAATGCCTCAGTACTGTCTGCAATGAGAGAGGGAATAAATATGGCTATTTAGCACCACTGTGGTTTCCATTGGCTTCCTTTGTTTTGCAATGATTTTACACAGTTTCTATCAGGTTTCTGCTGCTGGATTCCACTGTACATTTTAAGTCCCTAAATGTTATTCTTATATTCCAAGATCTTGAGAATAAAGTAACAGTCCTTGTTATTAAGTGCCTTTCCACTCATTAAAGAAGTGCCCCATTTGCCAAAGATCCAAAGAATTGTTACCACAACCTTCTTCCAGCTTTCTTCCATCCAAGAAAGTTTGCAGAGCATCCAAGAGAGATTATTCCCAGGTGTTGTGTGGGAGGTAGATCCAACTTCAGTTAGCAGAGACAGGATATGAAGCTGAGAACTCATGGAAGCTGATTTAAAGAGAGGATGTGTCTTACTGAACAGAGGTAGAGAGGGTGATAAGTGAATTTGACCAACAAGTCATGACTACATATATCTAAATCATACAATATTTCTCACTGATGCAGGTCAGTTAGGGGCGAATCTGCAAAATCCCACCACTACTTATTCCCGAATGTCAGTTGGTTTCTTCTTAGATTTGCTGTTGTACACATTTCTTTCCCAATTAATAATCATTTATTGCTTCTGCTACTTGTTTATTTTCATTTATATTTTGAGTTCCCTTCAAATAGATAGACACAGCATCACCTTCATGTTATCTCAGTGAACCTCCTTCTTTTCTCCCTGATTTATCCACATTTGCATGCTTCCATTTACTGTTTTCCTCTCCTATCTTACATCTAATTATTCTTCTCTGTGAGCTCTGTTTCTCAACCATGATCTATACTGCTTCTCCTCAGTGTTTTCAGTCTCTGCTTAAAAGCTGCTCTGGTTATCCAGCTGATTTTTCAGTTCAATTTTCTAAATACTGGCCAATCTGTCAGAAAAATTAGAAAATCACCAATTTTTTCTGCCTAGGGAAGAAGAGAGATGATTTGCAGATGATAGCTAAACCTATTTTTTTTTTAGCTTTCTCATATTGGAAGAGTTAACAGCTACTTGAAAAGCTGCATGCATTAATGCTGCTGAAAACATTTATACTATAAAACTGTTAGAAGTCAAGTTTATATAGAGCTTCTGCTATATAAATGGTAGAAGTGTAGGAATTGTCTTTTAACATTCGCTTGTAATAATGAGATGCTAAATAACCACAGCTGGGATGCCAATTGCTAGCATTCCTGGGGCAGGAGATTTTGGCAATGCCCTTTCCCCCACATGTATGGACAATTGTAATGCACTCCATATGAACCTGTCCTTGAAGACCATTTGGAAACCTCAATGGGTGCAGAAGTAGCTGCTTACATGCTAACTGGATCTACTAGCTATAGCCAATATAACATTGATACTGTGGCAGCTGCATTGTCTGCCCAACTATTTTTTAGCACAGTGCAGGACGCTGGTAATAGTTTAGAAAGAGTTACAAGGCTTAGAGTCTGGTTTTCTCCAAACTGTAGAGGGCATTGGCAATGGTCTTGAAGGAGAGAAGGAAGAGCTGCTACAAAGGCAACAATCATATAAGGTGGTCTTGAGCCCATTCCAAGAAACTAATTAGATAGATCTAGGCCAGGGGTCTTCAAACTTGGCCCTTTTATGACTTGTGGACTTCAACTCCCAGAATTCCTCACCCAGGCACGCTGGCTGAGGAATTCTGGGAGTTGAAGTTCACAAGTCATAAAAGGGCCAAGTTTGAAGACCCCTGATCTAGGCCCCTCCCTAATTTACACAAAGATAAATTGACGAAGGGGGGTAGCACTTTCAGACTTGCAAGATTCTGTTACTACAGATGTGACAATAAAAAGTATTCCTGGCCAATATGGCATTAGTCTCTTAGTTTGGTCTACCATATAGGGTTGACGCAAAGAGAATCTACCCATCCCAAGGCATACTTGCAGAAGATGCTTGCTGAGTCTCTCCATGTCTTCTCAGACTCAGCAGGAAGGGACTTGTTTTCAGGAGCTCTAGTGCTAGAACTATATTCCTATTTGTGATTCTTACAAAGCTATTAAAAAAAAAATTTTTTTTTCAAAGATGCTCTGGGAGGGTAGAATTAAGGAACAGATTATCTGAGATATATGTTAGCACTATCAGAATAGATGTAATTTATTGAGTATTCTGATAGATTGTTTTAAATTAAGGATGTTATGTCCTGGTACCAAGGATATTATTTTTATATGTATTATTTATTGGGGGGATGTCTTTTATTTTTTTGTTTTAGTTTTTTTTTTTGCCATTAGCTCTGTAGTGAGAAAGACTGAGGTAGCATTAAAGCCATTTTAAATAAATAAAATAAAGCAACTAGACAAAAATGTAAATGTACATGCAGTGACATGCAAATAATATGTTCTGTCATGGTATTTAGAACAATAAGGTGCTAAGATACAAAGCACATGTTCATTAATCAGTTCAGCTGTAAGCCACTGATCTAATGGAGTAACTATAGAAGGGTTGACAGCAACATGCCCTCCCCTGTTTTCAAATTATCCAGCAGTCTTCAAGATTCAGGTTTAAGGAAAATGAGGGAATTGTAATTCAAAATGAAAAAAAAAAAACCAGAGCCTTCTCTGCAGACAAATTAAAATAAACCTCTGTGCCACCCAGGCAGTAAAAGAAGCTTGAATAGGAAGCTTGAATAGCAAGTTTTGCTATGTACAACTAATTTGTCCTATATCAAATTATTTAGCAGGAACCCTCACAGTAAAACATACCTGTTAGACAATGGTAGGATACTTGGTTCTCATTTTTATGCTAAGACAAATTAGAAGATTGTTTCCTCAGTAAAAAGAAGAAAACTGTAAATAATTAAATGTTCTGGTATTATTCTTCATAAAAAGACCAGAGTGGATTAGTTTCTTCATTTTTTAAAGATGCACAGACTTGAATTCCAAGATTTAATTAGTCTTGCATGAGATTTAAAAAATTGTATATTGTCAGCTTAGTCTTTTAGTGAATAGTTTTTTTAAAAATTTTCTGAAAGTTAAACTTTTCTGAAAGTTTAACATATTAACTGAGCAACCTTCCTCAGCTTAGTTCCCATCCAGATGAGTTATGGCTACAAAAATCCCAAATCTCCAGCTAGCATAACCAGTGGGTAGACATTATGGAAATTATTATCCTATTTGTAGCAGCATATAAATTTAATAATGAAGTATCCAGAGATTGCCTAGTTGAAGTATGCTGTTCTAGAGGATGATATCAAGAAATTATGATAAACATGAGTCTACTTAACCTTTGCTGAATGGTTGAAATAGACAATAATAATAAAACCTTTAGTTACCTTTTTTATGAGAAGTCTTTTTTTCTCTAACTAAGCAGTAAATAATGAATATTATTGGAACTTGTTGTTCTTACATTGCCCATACACAGCTGGACCTCAGTGCCAGTCACTCCACAATTATTTTGAAAAGGAGGCTTTTGTTCCTTATTCCTTCTTTCCTTTTGTCCATTATTCCTCTCTCATTCTTTTACTTAATGATGCTTCCACAAAATAAAAGAAAAATGCCAGATATTAATATTATGATACACATAACAATGTGAGATCACAGCTGCCAGAAGCTAAAGTGCTCTGAGACTTTAGAAATCAGACAGTAAGCACTTCCCACATAATACCCCAGATTTGACAATTGTAGATAAGAAAGACAAACAAAGTTTGGATAATGGATATGGTAGTACCTGAAGACAGCAGAATAGAAATGAAAGAACTGGAGAAAAATCACAAAATATAAAGACCTGTAAATGGAAATAGAATGACTATGGCAAAATAAAGCAAACGTAGTAGCAATAGTAATAGGCATCTTGGGTGCAATCCCAAAACAATTGGAGCACTATTTGAACAACATTGGTATTGACAAATTCACCATCAGTCAATTGCAAAAGGCAGTTTTATTCGGAATAGCTTACATCCTGTGATGATACCTCTAACACCATCAACATCTGCCTATCCCAGGTCCTCAATAGGTAGACAAAAATGCCAAATCCAGTCAGAACATCTGGCTGATTGCAATGATTCATAATAATAAAGTGTGGATAATAGATGTGGCAATACCAGGAGATACAGTAGAAGAATAGAAGACAAAGAATTGGAGAAGATCACAGAGTATCAAGATCCCAACATTGAAACTGAAAGTGGCCCCAGTGGGTATTAGCACACTGGGTGCCATACCAAAAACTCTTGGATGGCACTTAGAAAATATGTACACTGACAGAATTTCTGTCTGTCAATTACAAATGGCCATCTTGCTTAGATCCACATATATACTGTGACAATACATTACAACAGTGGTGGCGAATCTATGGCATGGGTGCCACAGGCGGCACTCGGAGCCCTTTGTGTGGGCACACATGCCGTCGCCCCAGCCCCGCCTCCCCCGTGGCCCCCTCCTCACCAGCAGCCTCCCTGAAGGAGAATCGCCCCCGGGTGCGGCCCACACGGAGCAGCGCAGCCAAGGACATAGCTGGGCAACAGGGACACGACTCCGCCCTCGCACCCCATAGCGTGCAGATGATGCTGCGGGATGTGGGTGGAGGGCGTGGCTGCCATGGTGCTGCAGGGCTGCCTGGGTGATCTGCTGCAGGCCATGGAGGCGGTACGTGTCCCTGCGGGTGGGCGGGACAGGGGGCAGGTGGGCAGAGCAGGCAGGGTGGGAGGCGGAGTGGGGGCAGGGGTGTGGTTTTTGGGCACTCAGTCTCTAAAAGGTTCGCCATCACTGCATTACAATATCTTAGGCTCTTGGGAAGAATTCAATGCATATAAAGGCCAGCTAAAGAACTGGCAACTGTGATTGCATTTTTTTCCCTTTGTTATAGCCACCCAATTCAGATGGACTCAGACCAGCATAAAGAACCAAAAAAAGTAAAAACAATTAAAAATAAATAAAACCAGACAGATATCCCAGACTAAAACAATCATAACAGCAAAACGAAATCACAACAGTGCTCCCAAAAATATATTAAATCCAGACCTCTGGGATGAAAACCAGGTTTTAAGAGCTTTCTTGGACCTCAGGAAAGAGGGTAACACAAATGTGCACAGGAGCATAAATATGATATATTCTGTCTTTCTGACTAAGGGTTTGCTATGTGGCATCATCAGTAAAAATATAAGATACTCCATGTTCTGGTCTGCCCAGAACTTTAGCTAACACGAAAGCCACTTGTTATCATGCTGAAATATTCATTTGACTGTAATATGATTTCTGAGGTTGCCCGAGAAGTTGAGCTGATGCTGGACATCCAGAAGAGTGAGACCAATTTATCCTTTTCATTACAGCAGGTGCAACTTTGCTGAAATCAATCTTCATTCACGTATGATGTTGTCTGAAAATATTCAGGCATCAAGAGACTATAGTTAGCACAAAAAATGTCTTAGCTTGCGTGACTGAGTGGATAGCAAGTCTTGGTTGCTAATCTTCCCTTTTTCCTAGAGCCTGGAAGGAAACCAAGTGGAATGAACAGCTGCCACATTCTACCACTCTTGCATAATGAATAGCAATGCTTTATGGGGACTTTTACTGGAGCATGATCTGCTCACATTGCTTCATTTCTAGACATGTGGAGCACAACCTATATTCTGTGACAGTTTTCAAGAGGAAGCTACATTCTCACTTGTCTCTGTTCATGATAATCAGAATCGAGTCTGCAATTCCAGAAAATTAACATTGGATGCAGTTGTCATTTGCAGGGAAGGAAGAAAAAACAGGTCCTTATTATTAAAGGGGAAGCATTATTTCTTGAAATAACTTAATCAGATGATGATGAAGAAGAAGAAGAAGAAGAAGAAGAAAACCGCTACAAGAAGGTATTATTATGGTCTTTAGCCTGGATATACGAATATCATCTCTGCCATGTTTAGGTTACAGCTTAGGTTACAATGAAGAATACTTCAGTATATAAAAGGAGAAATTCCAAATAAGAAATTATTTAATATTCAATTTATAACTATTTGAATTTATAACTAGAAATATGACAAAATACTGCACTTATGGACTATGTCTTTGCAAAAATATAGTTACAATTAATTGTGACTTTGTCTTCTTGGCAATATTGAATCAGAACACACAAGGCTCTTCTAAAGTCTTTTGGGAGCTTGACATCATCATTGTGTTATCCATATAGAGTAAAATGGAGATAAACCCATCTGCCAGCTTAGGACATGAACATTCGGGTTGCCGAAAGACCCACCATGGCATAGATACTATTATTAAATGAAAGGGGAGCAAGCATGCAGCCTTGTTTAAACACCTTTATATGTTGGAACAGCATTTGATAAATATCTCCTTTCATCTTCAGAGAGGTGCTGTTAAGAATCCAAATAAGAAATAATGAATGGGGATCAATCAAAGATTTCCAATGGACTATCAATGTTCTCTTTTGGAAATAGAATCAATTACTGATTGCAAGTCTGTGAAGGCTACCTGTGAGGAGATTATAGCATTTGGGATTTCTCAATAAGATGTTGGAGTATCAGGAAAGACTCATAGTAGACCGAACCTTTGTGAAACCAGCTTGTGCCTATGCTATCAAATTTTCTTCATTCACCCAATCCTTAATTTTCCTTGGAGATGCCTGGCAGGCAGGGACATCTCTTCTACTTTTTGAAGATGGTGACTATAATTGCTGTGCGTTAATTCTTACAAACATTGCCAGATTTATCAATATGTGTAAACAGTGCTACCAGAACAGGTACCTCCCTCCCTCATTTATAAACTCTTTTTAATTAAAGCAGGAGGAATTAGATATCTCTACGAACATTCCATGGCTCTCAGATGAGAGATCAAGTTTGTAATCATAGAGGCCTGTCATTTGTTAGCTTCAGAGCTAACGCAACATTATTAAGATTTTCAAGACAATGCTGTTGATGACAGAGTTTAAATCTCCTTTATTCTTATTTCAATTAACAGAATCTCCACTATTGAAAATACTTATGTAAGCAGCAAGAATCATAGGAATATACTTAACTTTTTGTCAGGCATTAGATTGATCAGCAATCCAATGTAATGTGGAAGAATGACACTGGGTTGTTTGCTGTTGCAACAAGTTTAAATAATATATTGTTCTCTAGATTCTACTAGTCTGCAGCTTCCCGGATTCTTTGCAGGTGGCCATGACATCTACAACTGATGGGAATTAAATGTCACCTATTCCTGTTATAAGTTGTTTTTAAATGTTTGAGAAGCAGCAAAAGGATTAAATCAAAGTACAGTTATGAATCTTAGAATAGAGACCATTAAACACAGTGGAGTGTGCTGTGAGTATATTTATGGAGAGTTGTACTGACAATCACAAATCAGAAAATAAGTGCTGAGTTTAAAGAGCAAACATTCCATAGATTTCCAGTGTGATGTTAAATAGGACATAATCATTTCAGTCACAATTATATGGCAACCAGGTCTTTAGGATTTTCTTTCTGGCTTCCTTTTTTAATACTTGAGGATTTTTTTTCTCTGAAGACATTTAATCCAGAACACATTCTCCTAGCAATTACAATGAATTACTAGATTGCGAATTTGTTATATTGCACATATCCCTCACAAACGGCCATATTGGTTAGGGCTTATTGTTACTGGAGTTCCCCAATACTTGGAAGACCACATATTGCCCATACTAGATTTACACATGTTCACACAGCTGGCATTAATCCAGATTCAGAACAAGGCTACCCTCCCCTTGCTGTCCAAGCAAAACTTGGTAAACTTTGAGAATTGATTGGACATTGTTAGGTTATGGCCTAAACAAAGCTCTAGCAGAAGGAGACTGTTCTAGCATTTCTCTTATGTGATACAAAATAATATAAAATGTTCTATAAACTAAGAAAAGATTGGTTTTGATAAAGATTACTAGCCCCAAGTGCAGTAGAATCCTGATTGAGTCTTGTCCTTCTCAGATGGAACTGAAAAATTCTCTCCCAAAAATTGGATCTGACATGTACAAACAGCATTAACCAAGAAGATATATTTACACTTATTTAAAAATATCTCAAACTAAGTCAGGCTACTAGTACATTTAGCTCAGTATTGTTTGTAGCATAGTAGGGAACTGGTGTAAAAATATCTTAAAATAAGTAAGCTATTAATCCATTGTTTTTAGTGTAATGGGGAACTGGTGGCCTACACGTGTCACTGAAGTACAATTCCCAGTTTTCCTTATTATTGTACTTTGACAAAATTTGGCTACCCATCCTGGTCAATGTGGTTGTAAATGTCAGTTCTAGATTTCAGGTAAAGAATTTTTCAGTCCCACCTGAGAAGCATAAGACTCAATCTGGGTCCTTCTGCACTTGAGGCTAGTAATGTTTACCTAAGCCTTTACCTACTCATTCCACCTAACAGATTTAGCTTTTTAGACAGAGGATGGAAAGCATGCCCCACTATTGCTTAAGTAACCAACATAATTAATATGATCTGTATAAGACCATACTAAAATAGTTCCTTTGACAAACAAGCCCAGGTCAACTTCTATCATATTAAATAAACCTGGGCCTTGTGTCCTCAATCTATTTCGTCCTAGGATGCCAAACCAAGTTATGAGCACCATTGTTCTTTCTTTGTCTCTAGGTAATTGTGAGCCTGTTCTGAAGCTCTTGCCTGAGGTAATTCTCTTGCAAATCAGCAAGCATCTCACTGTAATTGCAATTTATCCTTTAGTGTAGAATAAAAAATGGCCATTACTTAACGGTAAAATCTGCAAAAGAGACATTGTGAAACAAGCTCTAGTATTGATCTTTCCTGACAGAGCCAATTTCCAAGATGCTGGAAATCTAATTTTTTCTCTACTTCCAAAGACCCTCTGTCAATCTTTCTCAGCACTACTCTTCTTCCCTTCCCTCTTTTCTTCTCTGGCCTCTCTGATTCTTTTTACTTTTATGGTTTGTGCCCTTTTCCCCCAGTGCTGTTGGAGATTTTGCTGAGGAAAAGAAGCTGACTTTCAAAGCAACAAATAAATAAATCAGCAAACATGCAGTAAAGGAACAGAGTTCTGTGGAACCGAAGAAGAACGCTAAAGCTATGCAAATTGATCAATCAACCCAGACCTTGAAGGGGTGACAAAGAAGGCTGATTATTGCTGTGACTCAGAAGGGAGTGGCTATCCAGTGCCCCTTCTCCTCTAAGCAAGCTCCCCCTTAAAATGTGTGTGCTTGGGCTTTCATGCTTCAGCCCCAGAGAAGGCTGGATGAGGCAGGACAGCTCCCATACAGTCAGTAGTCTTAATTATCCAAATCCACATGCCTGCAAGTGGCTGTTCATAATACTGCCTGTCTGGCATTCTGCCATCATCTACTCATCCATTTTTCATGACTCTTCCATGCATTAATTTCTGGGTTATTCTTTATAACCCCTTTAGCTGGTAGCTTGTCAGAAGATGTTTCCCCATATTGTGACTGTAGAAAGCTGATTATGGTAATAACCTCATAAATTTTCCGGCAGGAAGTGTGAAAACTTCATCAGAAAAAAAAAAGCAAATAGAAGATACAGTGTTTTGGGGGAGGCTTCCCATTCCAGAGGCAAACATTTTGCCTAAATACAAAACATTCCTTATTCTGGTAACTTGTAGTCCAATTGCATTATTATTCCTTTCATTCCCTATCATTATATTGGCTGGGGTGATTCTAGCACTGCTGGGCAAATTACCCGTTGGGCTCCAGGTTCAAGGATGTTGATAACCATTTGGCTTTTTTCACCTTTCTTGAGAATATTTGCTGCAATTTTCTGTTGTTCTGTTGATGCCACTTTTATATTGCTGATTTTACAGCATCTATGAATGCCTGATGATGTTGATGACAATGATGTAGTTTTTTTTTTTGGAAGCTTCAGTAACATGCTCAAAGTGCTTAGGGTAAACATTATTTGATTAATAAATTGTCTCTGATCATATGAATTTGTTTTTTAATTGCTACAGTTCTTTTAAAAACCCATAACAACCTTGCACTGTTACGGTCCTGTATCTCTCCCACCCCCTTTCTTTCTCAGGTATAGTACGTGCTTCCAGCGTGTTTCCCATCCTAAGCACAATCTTGCTGTTACTGGGAGGGCTCTGCATTGGAGCTGGGAGGATTTATAGCAGCAAAAACAACATTATCCTTAGTGCTGGAATTCTTTTTGTAGCAGCAGGTAACTTCATCTTTATTTTATAGGCTTCTTTAATTTTTGGGAATAGAAAAGGTCATGTCCTCCAAATAATATCAGCAAAAGTTTAAATGATTACTGATTAGGTTCAGACTTTCACTGAGCCAATTCTGCTGGAATTGAAAAAAAAATGTTATTTTCTTCAGCCCTTCCCCTCCCACAGCCCCAAGTGCCACCATATGAAGTTAGCAGGCTGGGAAGCACAATTAGTGTTTTACAAACCTGTCTCTCTATCAACGTGGCTATAAAAAGGAGGATTGGAGTAACGGAATAAATTACAAAGCATGGATTTAACAGAATACTACCTATTGCCATGTGGAGTCCCCATTCCCAAACACTTTTTAGAACCCCTGCTTGCTTTTATTCTTCCTGAGGGGAAGGTGGACACATTTCCAAATCAGCTCTAAGCTAAACCATCCATCAGGCTCATCGATCAAATCAGGGTATCAAGAATCAACCTTGAAAATAAAGGCGACAATGTAATTGACACTTCACTTTACGTAAAAATGTAAAAAAAATTAAACAGCCTGGGGGCAACGAAAGGAGGTGTCCACTCACTTTCTAAACACCTTGATGGAAACCCCTCCTCCAAATTTTCACACAGCTTTTTGAATAGAATCGGAGGAGGCCTTAGGTTTCTAGAAAAGCAAAATAAAATCCTTCACCATGTTTCTGCCATTGTCTTCCTCTAAAAACTCAAGGACAAATCATAGTTAGTACTTCTCTCTCTAGAGCAGAGATGTCAAACTCGAGGTCCGTGGGGCTGCCCCAGAGACAGCGAGGGACCGGCCCCTGCTGTCCCAGCCCAGCTGGCTGGGCGTCCTCCCCGGGCGCATGCACAGCAAGTAGCAAGCGCAGCAGCCACAGCCCAGCAGCCATTGGCCGCCACACCCCAGGATCCCGCAGCCCACCCAGCGCAAGTGGGTCCAAGCACCGTGGCTGCCGGGCCAGCCCTCCATGCAACAGACAGAGGCAGAGGCACCGGGGGCGGGGGAAGGCACATGATCTGGTCCCCTGCAGAAGCCTTGCAGAACCGAGCTATGGATTGAATCTATAGCAAAGTTCTCAGCTACAGTGGCCTTCTGGAAAGGCCTCTGACTGCAAAATGCAGGCCTGGAGATGCCGCAGAAGAAGTGGGCCGGTGAGGGGAGGCCTTGCTGCAAGGTAAGTGGGTCCGGGGTGCGTGTGGCAGCTCCACCCACCCCCACCCTAGCTTGATTTTTAGGTTTGTGCCTCGCCCCAGAACTAGGGCTTATTTTGGGGGTAGGGCTTACTGTCAGGGAAACATGGTAGAATAGAATAAGAATAGAATAACAGAGTTGGAAGGGATCTTGTAGGTCATCTAGTCCAACCCCCTGCCCAACCAGGAGTCCCTACACCATTTCTGACAGAGGGCAGCCCAGTCTCTTCTTGAAAGCCTCCAGTGATGAAGTACTAACATCTGAAGGCAGTCTGTTCCATTGGTTGATTGTTCTCACTGTCAGGAAATTTCTCCTTATTTCCAGGTTGAATCTCTCCTTGATCAGCTTCCATCCGTTATTCCTTGTCTGGCCTTCAGGTGCTTTGGAAAATAGGTTGATCCCCTCCTCTCTGTGACAGCCCCTCAAATATTGGAACACTGCTATGTCTCCCCTGGTCCTTCTCTTCACTAGACTAGCCATGCCCAGTTCCTGTAACCATTCTTCATATGTTTTAACCTCCAGTCCCCTAATCATCCTTGTTGCTCTTCTCTGCACTCACTCCAGAGTCTCAACATCTTTTTTATAGTGTTGGGATCAAAATTGATTGCAATATTCTAGGCGTGGTCGTACCAAGGCTTTATAGAGTGGTATTAGTACCTCACATGATTGAATCTTGATTGATTGACAAGACTGGAGGTACACAGAACAGAGTTAGTGCTCTTTTGGTATCATTTGTTGTGCTCATCTTTCTAACTAGCCTCTTGTTCAGAAGATAATGAGATCTGATTAGGTAACCCCAATCCTGTAACCTTCCAGTGTTAACTCAGCCTCTTCCACGGACTGTTTTCAGTCATCTCTCACTCAGAAATAAGGGCATAAATATTGCAGGTTTTTTTTTAATCAACAGGTATGGAGAAGAGAACTAGGGAGTAGACCAATAATAAATGTGAAGACAACCTCCATTATTACTGTTATTATAATGTGAACCCCAAAGAGACCTGGAATTTAAATTCAAGTCTCAGAGCAATAAACTTTTTGTTTTAACAACCGAAACCTTGGAAATTAAATCTTACCTTACCCAGGCTCAAACTTATTATTACAGATTTTTTTTTTTTAGGCATACATTGTGTGTGTGTGCTTGCGCACGTGCAGGTACACTGTATGTCCTCTCCTCCAGTTGCGAGAAACCTCCCTGGTGGTCACAGGATGTCCAGCTCCTTCATAGCAGTTATTGACACATAAAAAAGAATGCTGGCTCTCACCATCATAAAGTAGGTGTACCCTGTATCAGGGTTTGTCCTTCTCTGAGATTTGCCACAACATTATTTCCAAACTAAGCAGATGGTTCACTGTATCCTGTGTAGTACAACATATAGTCTGCTGGATCGAAAAACAATTTAAAATAACATGAAGCACTTCCCATGATTTCACCGGAGGCACTTCCAATGGTTTCACCTTTTATCTACCTTAAGTAAGACAAGCCTTCAAACAATTTGAACGTACTTTAGTAACTGTTGTTGTCTGTGACTTATCTCATACTATTTATTTTATTCTTGAACATTCCTAGAGTTTGTTGGAAAATATTGCCTTAAACCACATAGATAACCTAAGCAGAGTTAAAGCTCTTGATGCCCTCCCAAGTATTTTGTACTTCAAGTCTAGGCAACTATTCATTTTATACATATAGTTAAGATTCCGGTCCAACAATATAAAGCAAATAAACTGATGCTCAGAACTGCATGAAAATGAATTAGCCTACAGAGTAATTAAGAGTAAGATGCAAGTTGATGTGGCAAGAAAATTATCGTGATAATTGTCTCCTGGAGCTTTTCTCCTAACTAGATTTCTCCCTGATATTTTCTTTCCAGGATTAAGTAACATAATAGGAATTATTGTCTACATCTCCAGCAATGCAGGCGATCCTAGTGACAAGCGGGATGAGGATAAAAAGAACCAATACAGTTACGGCTGGTCTTTTTATTTTGGAGCCTTGTCTTTTATTGTGGCAGAAACAGTTGGTGTGCTGGCTGTGAACATTTATATTGATAAAAACAAAGAGCTGAGGTTTAAGACCAAGAAGCAGTTCCTTAAGACTTCTGCTTCCCCTTACGCAAGGATGCCAAGCTACAGATACAGAAGAAGAAGGTCCAGATCCAGTTCTCGATCCACAGAACCGTCTCCATCCAGGGACATTTCTCCAGTTGGGATGAAAATGGCAGGTTCTCTTCCGATGAATGAAATCTCCATGTACACCCTCTCCAGGGAACCTTTGAAAGTTACCACAGCAGCAAGTTACAATATAGAACAAGATGCTGGCTTTCTTCAAGTCCACAATTTCCTTCAAAAGGAATTCAAGGAGGGACTTCATATCAATATGGTCAACAGGAGAACAACACCTGTTTGAAGGGATTTGTTGGGGTTTTTTTCTGAAACAAAGCAGGGGAAGCGAAATCCAGATCCTTTATACTGTATGTGAAAAGCATGTCTTTTGAAAATGCTCTTGCATACTTCAGGAATAAGAATCCCAGAATGAAGTTTGCAGACAGAGACATAACACAATGACCTGGAGAGATGGAACAATACCTTTTTAGCTGATTTTTATAAGCTCTTTCAAACTTTGATTAAGAAAATAATGTTTAAGAAATACGTACAGAAATTAAAATCAGCCATTCCAATCCCTCCACTTTTGTAGTATGTATTGTGTAATTTGTGTCCTGGAAAATATTTTAGTGGAAATAGATTTTTAAATTTTCAGTGTGGACTTTTTTCTATAACCTGGCCCTTTGGTACAATCTGAAATTCATCATAATTGCTGCCTAATGTTTATGTTTCTTTAGAGCAGAAGAAAAAGGCATGAATGAGAATGACTGGCTGGGGAATTCTGGGAGTTGAAGTCCACAGACCTTAAAAGTTGTCAAGGTTGGACATCCCTCTTTTAGAGCAAAAGTCAAACAGTGGGGGTGGGGAGGAAGCGTATGGTTGGTTCCAACTTTTGAAGACCAATGAGGGGGACCATTCAAACTGGAGTTCTGCTCCTGAGCCTTAGGCATCCTTGGGAAACGATCTGGTTTCTGACTTTAAATACCTTATAATATTGCTGAGAATGTAGATGTAGGCTCCATTGACTTCTCTTCCTTGTTTACTGGATTGCCCAGTAGTTTTTGACTTTTTATGCTGCACACTCTTAAGTAAAGACTGTGATTAGGTGAAGAATATCAGTTTCTTAAAAACTGCCCATCCTTTATTACTGTATATAAATGAATAGCCATCCCCAAAGGTTTGAAAAAACTTGAATTGCAAAGTCAAAATTTGGGGATGAGATGGTATGAAGTGATGCTATATATCTGTAAAGCAAGTTTCACAAATGTGTGTCAGGGGTAAGTTTAGCTAACCCTATTCTAGATTTCAAACATTTGTAAAATAATAATAATAATAATAATCCAGAACTCATAACATGAATAGACCTGTGTTGGCGATTGGGGAAGAGGGCCTTTACTAAACTAATCATTTGCACCCATAATTTTCTAGGCACTTCGTCTAAAAGTAATCCTTTACTTTGAGCTGCTGTGAAATACACAAGGCACCTGTTCTAGCATGCTAAACTGTAGTTCCACCCTTTACATGTTTTAAATATTGACCAGAGGCTTAGAACGAAGTTAGGAAGTAGCAGTTTGACTGTGTTAATGGCAGGAATTGCAGAAGTTTTTTTCTATTTTTCTATTGATTCCAAACAGGAACAAGCTATTAATTTAGTTCCACATTTGAATACTAATTAATTGTATTATAGGTTCTTACTTTTTTTTTTTTAATAAAGAGCAACTTTTGAAAAATAATTATCTAATGCCTAGAAAAAGACTGTTGGGGCATTAATTGACCAAAAGGAAAAAATACTATAGCTCTTGCTTGAGAAGGGAGATCTGGACTCAGACATGTGCATCCTTGCTGCTTTTATTAGAGAAAAATCTCTCACATTCTTGGAAAGGCATGCAAGAGGTTGCTGGAAATGTCTATGACTACTTTTTTAAGGGGCAAAGGAACTTCCCAGAAGTACCAATAGAGGGAAGGAATGGAATTAAGTGGAAGACCTGCCTCTCTCACCCTCTGATTGGAGATTCCCCACCTCAGATTTCCTAGGTTTATAATTAATGCCAATTAAATTTATCTGTTCTCTTGCAAAGCCTTAAGTTCTCTTAAAATCACTGCAGAATCCTTTTGCATTGCATTCAGTTTCTACTTCATAATACAAGCTGAGCTGATATGAACCAATTTTAGAAATATTTGTAAAGATAACTTTTTAAAGAAAAGCTACTTTTAACAGTTCAAAAAAATCTTTTTAAAAGAGAGGAAAGAAGGGACTGAAATGAATGTTGGAGGATGGTGTATTTTGAGACTGTAAAGCACCTTTTCCAAATCAAATCAAGCTCCACTGTTTCCAGCATTCAGTCTTCAGCCAGTACTGGCAAGACCAAAACCTAGCAAACCAATTGCCTGTTCTTACTTTTACAGCAACTAAGGCTTCATTTAGATGTTATGGTTAATGGCCATTGATGGCTCCACCATGATTCTGACAAGTTCAGGCATCAGCAATGAATGCCAACCAAACATCAAAGCCGTCCAATCAGGCCTTTCCAACACACTTAATGGTAAAGCATGCAGTTCAGCAACATCTGGAGGGCCACACATGACCCTACCATTGTAGGCCTTTTGCAAAACCATCTAAACAACTGGATGCAACTACATTTTATGTAAAATTGATGCTAATGTCCGTTAACCCTTTTTATGTGACAAAAGAGTCTGCACGAAGGTTACATTTATTTCAAGATTTACTTTAAAACACTAGAGAGGTTATTTGTGTCTGTATACCTGTTCATGTTCTTACAAATGATAAGTTATTTCTTCTTTGAGACGTCTTAAAATTAAAATAAAGTGTTGATAGGGGTAGTATAAAGCTATGATAAGAGTACATAAAGAAGCAATTTGTGTCTGTGTCATTATTAAGTGCGTATATCTCTTTTCATTGCTGTATATTCAAATGTGATTTTCTGAATTATGTTTTCCTACTGTGTTAATAAACTAACAGGTAGAATTTAGTTCTCATGTGTATTTGCTCTAATTAGAGTATCCATACATATCTAATGAAATTATCCCCCTTTGAAACTGAATATTGTGGGATGGCACTGTCTAAGAATTTTCTGCATTAAGATTGGGTATTTGTTGCAATGTAAAATCGAACATATTCTTCCAGTGGCTATGTTTTTGTTGATAGTTTACTAGCTCCTGCACCATTCCACATATATATAAATATATTTGTATCATGTTTTGTGCATTGATATCGCCTGGCGCTGTGCTACTTTGTATTATACATGAGAAGTAAAAAAACCAAATGTTTGTTTATCTTACTACTAATTTAAAAAAGAGTTTAATCCCCAGAATTACTCAAAATGTCATACAAACTAAGCTAGCAAAACAAGGAATGCTGCCATATATCCTTTTTTTAAATATGTGGGCTATTTCCTCTCTTCCAATACAAACTGATGTGTGTCTGTCCAGAACTATTCTATGTTGAATTCAGTTGTACTTACTCTTAGATAATTGAGTGTAAAATGGCAGTTTTTCCAATCTGTAATGTTTGGCCTGAATTGTCAGCTAAAAGCAAGTCTTCAAAAAAAGCTTATGACAAACTTAATTAAAATGCAGTGTTCATTGATTATTCTGAAATTTTACAAGGTTGAGTTCAAGTGCTTAGTTCTTAATCTTTGACTACAAAGCATGACTTCCTAACTCAAATACTGAGAAGAGGAGAGGAAGGGAAAATCCTTAGAGAATGGCAAAGAACATACATTATTTTTTCCATATGGTATTCTTTTGAAAAATTCAAAGACTTTTAAGTTATTATTATCTGCCCAAGAGGAAAAATAATTCTTTTAAGAGGTATTTGCAACAGTTCATTCTAATTTGGTCCATACAATAAAAATTATTGAGGCAAAAACAGTTTAATCAACAATCTACTTAAAAAAATATGTTCATTGGGTTGCCATAAATCAGAGAAATAACTAGTATAAAATTGTCTCAGGTAGGGATATGAAAGACTACTGTATAAATTCCTCAGGAAATGAAATTGGTCATTCTATCTGACTTCACAGTGGGGTAGATGTTATTACTGCAGAAAATCTTTTCAATCAAAAATGTGCAATCATCTTCCAGAAGAAAGAATTATTGAAAGTTGCATGCAAACAGTAATAATAGTGACTTTTTTTAAAAGGCTGTATTTAAAAACCTTCCATCAAGCTTATTGTAAATTGAAAGGAAGGATTACTATCATTATAAAAATGGGGAAATTGTACATGAATAGTTACTTATAAGGGACTGAAGGTAATCCTTCATATGTTATAAGACAGGCTTATGAAACTTTTTACTTTGTTTTAATTAATGGCCCTTTCTGCTTTCTTTTTCTTTTGTTATATAGGATATAATTTAGTCCAATTTTTAAATAAACCATTAAACCTTGATTACATGGAATAAAACTAATCGCTCTTTCCTGGGATAGACAGTCGATAAACTTATTTATAAACATTTATTAAGTAAATCTGGATTCACACTTTTTTCTAACATGAAAGAATTTGTTTTGCAGCTCCCACTATTTGATAAATCTTTTTGATATTGTGATGTTCAAAGCTTTTGGTCTATAATTCAAGAGTACATTTGCACCTTTAGGTTATATTGATTTTTGTAACACCATATGAAACACACGCACATTATACCAAAACAACAATAGACATGGCCATAACTCTTTATCCTTATATTTCCAATATACTGATTGACACCAGCCCCTTTTAAAAAGAGAGAATTTTTAAATTGTTCAGTTAATGTTAAAGGAAGAGGCAATATTTTCTTTAAATCTCGTTAAGAACATAAAAAGCACACATAATCTTCTCTAAGAGTCTTAGCTGTTGATTTGTTCATATGGGACATTCCAACTTTTTTACTTCACAATTCTTGCAAATAACCAATGCTATCTTAGGAATACACTTTGTTTTTAAAAATTATTTCAAACTTAGAACAATCCAAAATACATTCCAAAACTGATAATACTTTGGAAACTTTACATTCTGTTAATGCATATGGACCAAAATCTGATATAAAAGGTAACATTTCACATTTAGAGCCAATCCAAATTCTTCAGGAAAAAACCTCAAATGGCTTAAAAACCTGATTGCAGGAAGCTCATCTAAATACTCCTACTTGCCTATGATTTAATAAATTCAAACTGGGATGTAAGCTTGTCATATGAATATGGGTCAAAAATTACACCACCCCCCAACACCTTCCAAGTTTATTTTGCAACCTTTAATGTGGGAAGTACATAAAGCATGATGGCTGGGGGATTCTGGGAGTTGACATCCACACATCTTAAAGTTGCCAAAGTTGAGATATATTGCAAGAGAGCTATGGCTAAACATGGATGCCTCCATGATGTTGGGGTGGGTCACATCTTTCTAACTGCACCATATTAGTTTTTGGAATATGGATCCTTTGTATTCCATCCAGAAATTAGATTTAAAATATGTGACCCATCATCTTATGACAGGTGAGATTTAGCTAAAAAGAACCCAAGGGATTATCTTTTTCCATAGAAAATATATTTGTATCAATCTGCTTAAAGTAAATTAAAGGTATTAACATAAGAGTACCTTTAAAGAAATACATCAATCTTGAAGCAATATTCACTTTTCTAACTGGTTTTCCCATATACACAATGGGATTTTGAAACATTTAATTATGATTTTTTTTAATGATATATTTATATCCACACATGAAAGTTTCTTTCAAATGAAGTTATTTAAAAGAATTGAGGCAACAAGTAAACCCCCAATTTTGACAAATTACTAAAGAAACTTTGGAACCTATAGAAAACATGAGATTTTCTCCAATAAACTGACCCATTAAATTACGAAACTCCTGCACAATATTAGCAAATTTTGGTATATAAAATATATGATTATCAATATGATAAGATATCACTGGCATGTAATATTTTGTATTCCCCTCCGTCCACCTGTTTAGACAGTCCTCAAATTATGACCACAGTTGGAATCTCAGTTGTTAAGGGAAGCAGTAAATTGAGAAGTCACATGACCAGTAGTCCGGGTTGCAGTTGTAAAATGAGAATTGTGGATTGTAAAGCAGATGGAATCACAGGTCAGGAGTACAAGGGTAACTTGGGGGTGGGGGGTGGGGGAGGTCTGCTGCAGGCCACAATAGATTTGGGGGGGTGCAATGCAATGCAAAGCTGCAGCCACCCCTGGAAGCCTCGGTCCAGCCCAGCAGTGCTTAAAAATGGAGAGGGACTGTAATTTCCTCCCCCCCACACCTATCTTCCCCCCTGATCTATGTATGCCCTTTTGTTGGCCCCGCACAGTGCAATTTGGGGAATGAGGCTTCTGAAACACTACGATAGCAAGCTCCATTCTCACAAATCTTTGGAAGCTTCATTTCTCAAACGGTGTGATTTGGGAAATCATGCAAAAATATCACATTATTTGTGGAATGAAGCTTCTGAACGATCGAGAGAATGTGATGCCCTCTTGGGCAATATTGTGAGGTAGCCTCGGTAAGAAGGCCTGGTGCATCCAGCAACTGCCTCACATAGGCTGGGCATGCCTGTCAGCAGCTGGAGAAAACAGCAAAGCTAACTGGAGCTTGTGGAGAATCTGTGGAGACAATTGAGGGCAATTGAGGCTATGCTGAATTGTGCCAGCATGCTGCAGAGTGGGACTTGAAGTGGCATTTCTTAGCGACAGAGGTGGCCCTGGAGATGCAGTAGACTGAGGCCCGGAGGAGGTGGCAGCTAGCTGAGACTACTGAATGCCCTGGGCCTCTACGTCAGCCCAGACCTGGTGCTACTGCTGCGTGCTGCTGTGAAGGTCGGCTAAAAGGGCATAGATTGAGGAGGGATAGATAGGCAGATGAGGAGGTTTGCAGCACCCCTGTGGTCATAAATGCATGCAATGTGCCCAAATTTTGATCATGTGATCAAGGGAGCACTGCAACAGTCATTACTTCATGCACAGGTCGTAAGTCCATTTTTTTTCCCAGCACCATCGTAATTTTGCATGGTCGCTGAACGAATGGTGGTAAGTTGACGACTACCTGTATAAGCTTTTTTTTTTTTTAAATCTACATAAAATTATGTTAAAAGCCTATATATCAAGAGAAACGGTTTTGAAAGCAGAAACTCAGTTTAATATCTGTTCCAGAAATGAGGGAGACATTCTTGTTTTCTCTTTCTTGTTAGCTTTGAATATATCATAAATTAGGTGAGAGACATCACCAGTCAAAATTTTACAGAGGAAAATGTCTCTGCTTACCAATTAAGCCCTAAAACAGTCAAAAAGAGAAAAGGTGGTTGCTACTTAACTTCTGAGCGAGTTGAAGTCCTAATTCAATAGATGATCTTACCAACCTGAAAGCAGCCTGGCCTTTTTCTGTTCTAAACAGCTTGCTGGTTATTAATTTTTCCTTCCAGGGAATGTCACAGCATGTAAAACAGGAAGAGCAATTTTCAATTGACCAGATAAATTGGTGTACATGATAACCTTGTACAAAACAGTTTAAATGGTGTATTGTTGAAGAACTCCAGTGTTCTCTCAGTGTGAGGCCAGGAACCAAGGGTGAAATAAAAAAATTGAAATCTTAGTTTAAAATGGATCGATTGCTTCTCTTTCAGGGAAAAAAAACTAATTTTAATAGACATGCCGGCAAATGTATCCTGAAGCCCAACTGTAGAATTTCCAATTGCATCATTTATATGTGTCTGTTGGATGGAATCTCTGATTGTAATCATGTAATTGAAAATTGTAAATCATTGGAATATATTTTGGTATTTTGCGCTATTTGGAAGCTGCCCATGCCAGGAGTTAATCCTCAAGGGATAAGATGCTGCTCCTGAAGGCTTTTGTCTGATGACAGATCATCCAATGAATATTGTAACTCTTCAACAGCACCAGATGTTTTAGCTACTGAGATTATTATGACACTTGAAAGAAGATTAATGATATTGCACTTGGTTTTGGAACGAATCTATTCCTGTGAAATATTTTTTCTCTCTTTTCCTCTATATAATTATGCATATCCGAAACTGCTATTTTTCCTCTTTAAACATGCAGGAAGCTAGCAATGGTTCTCTTAAGTAAAATCTCCTTGAACTTAAATCTATGATTGATAATCTTTTCGGAGTGATTCCCTTCCCCTCACTGAATATGTTGTGTAATTTTTTTTTATAAAGGAAAAGGAACCACCAGATATGTTTACGACAAGAGAAACAAAATGCTGTCTGGTAGACAAAATGTAAGAATTCCATAAAGTGGCAGTCCTCAACTTACAACCACAATGGAGCCCAAAATTTTCATTGCTAAGCAAGACAGTTGTTAAGTGAATTTTGTCCCCTTTTACAACTTTTCTTGCCACAATTGTTAAGTGAATCACTGTAGTTGTTAAGTTAGCAACAGGATTGTTAAGTGAATCTGGCTTCCACATTGACTTGGCTTGTCAGAAAATCGCAAAAGGTGATCACATGAGTCTGGGACACTGAAACCATCATAAATACAGGCCAATTGCCAAGCGTCTGAATTTTGATCACTTGATCACAGGGATGTTGCAACAGTCATGTGAAAAATAGTCATAAGTCACTTTTTCCAGTGCCATAACTTTGAATGGTCACTAAACAAATGATTGTAAGGACTACCTGCGTAAAGTACTGCAATATCCTTTTCACAATCCTGTCATAGAATGTGGGGGAAAATAAAATAAATTCAAATCTTTTCCCATACTTCTAAGAGCTTGTCAAGGGAATTTGATCTGCAGTTCCCAGAATGTTCAGACGTACGGTTTCAATTTTATTATGTGCATGTATAAACTTTAAAGTGAAAGAATCTATATGAGAACTACTTCATGTAATGATTAGCTTTTCTTCAATGGGTGAGCAATGTCCATTTTGTAAGAATGAAGCTATGTTACCACCACCATCCTGAACTCTACTGAACAAGTTGACCAAAGTTCCTATCCCTTTCATGAAAAGATGATATTGCCATATGATTTCAAGAGAGTTAAAGAAGCAGGAATGACATTCCCTCAATTCCCAGAGCTTTAAACTTGCCGAAGACCACCATCTTGTCTCCTCATGATGAGCAACCGTCTGGACCCCTTGTGGGCAATCCCAAGTCCACTCCTTGTCCAGAGAAGTCCCAAAAAGCTGTCTTCAATTTGCCATTTCTTCCCCATCAGTGCCTGTTAACTGCTTTTCAGATATTAGGAACCTTCAAAATGACAACATTTCACACCAGGTGAGTTTCCTTCAATCATTAGCTAAATAAGTTTTAAGTGCAAGTTTAAGGAACTTTACAATGTTTTTTTAATAAAACAAAAAAGGTGATTAGAACATTGATTTTGGAAAGTTACAAATGGACTAAGAGTCCAGATAGATTTGAAATAAGATTTTGAAATTAATTATAATAATCTTTCCTACAGAAAATGCTGTTGCTTTCAATTCTTTAAAAAAAATGATAGGATGGGATTTTGAAGATTGAAAACCAGAGGGAACCAGAAGGAACTAAAGGTTTCAACTAAAGGAGAATAAGACTTAAATTTGACTTACTAATATAGAATGCAGCAAAATATTTTAACACGACTTATTGGGGGATATTTGTGAACAATGGACCCAGACATTAAGAATGTCTGCCATTATAGATAAATTATTTTTAAAAGATATTATGGAAAAAGAATAAGTTTTACCAGACAATACTTAGACTTATCTGAAAATTGGTTTAAAAATGACAACCTACTAGAATGATATATGGAAAAACAAATGAAACCGGCTGATGTTTTAATAACTAAAAGGGATATATAGATAACAAACCAAAAAATAACCCTAGATTATTTTCCTATTTTCCAGAGTTACCTTGTGGTAAGATGGGCAGCCAATAAATTTTACAAAGAAACAAACAAATAAATAAATATATTAAAGACTTGTTAAAGTTTTGAAGAATTTTGTGAGAAGGGCAAAGAAAAAAATGAAAAGAAATCAAGTACTAGGGCACTATTTGAAGGAATTAAAGATCAAGATTGTTAAAAGTAAAAGCAAGGAGTATAAAGTTGGTTTAATTGATCAAGGTTAAAATAGATATGGTATCTCTATAAACCTTTGCTGATCAGGACTCAGAGATGAGGTTTTAAGGATTTGTTTATAAAAGGGATGAGATATGAGAAGAATACATCATTTGTTTTATTTTAAGGTAAGAAGTTACTAAAAAAATGTTTTTACTTGTGATTATATGCTTCTTTTCCTTTATTACATTCTTAATTTTCTTTTTTTCTATTTTCTTATTTTTTGCACTTTCTATTCATTTTTCTTAGTTTGTAGTAGTTTTTACCTTTTTAACTGTAATACTTAATAAAATTACTATTAAAAAGTGTGTTACAGATGTACTGGTATACCCTATGGGGCTATAATATCCATATTTAGTCCACATTTAGGATTGGATGCTAAAACTGCCATCATTTGCAGTATTACTAACTGGTGTAGTTTTTGTTTTAAATTTGTACATTTAAGGCACAATTAGAATGAGTGTTGAATTGGGGGGATGAAAAATGCTATGTAAAATGTCTGGCACATTTAGAAATGATTGTTAATTATTGTTAATCATGTTGACAATTTTGATATAGGCTATAATGTACAGTAGATGTATTCAGGATCATAGATGAAAATATAAAGTTTAGGACTCGGTCACCCATTCCCTGTCTAGCTAGTCAGAATATGAAAAAAAAAATGTCACATGTTTGTCTTGGTTCTAGAAAGCTAATCACAGTTATGTATGTTTGCAATTGTGGTATGATGGTTAGCACAGTCTTCTCTAATAAAGACATGTTGGCTTGGGTTGATAGGGTATATACAGTACTCCAATGCATTTAGAAAACATGTGTTGGGGAAGGGTGACTCCAAAAGCTAAATTAGAGTTGGATAAAGCCAACTAAAATCTCCACACATCCCTACAACTCACAGGATGATGTATGGATGGGTCACTATTTCTGAAATCTAACCAACCTTATAGATTTGTGAGAGTTGAAATGGGGATTGGATGACCTTCATGTCTTTGATCCTCTTAAATATCTTATGTTTGCACTGTGTGGATTTTAAGTTTAACTCACACTCCTATTTCAAAACTTTTAAACAAGAAGATAAAAGCTAACACAAACTAATAGAAAGTAAGGAAGGAAAAAAACTTTTAAAGGCAAAAAGTGCAAGAAAAGTAAAGAAGGTGAGACAATAGAAAAGGAAATATAAAGAAGTAGCTTCCGATCTTCTTTACAATCTCTTTAATCTCTCTCTCTCTAAAGTGACATCACATTGCTCTTCTTTCAATAATCTATCCTTCTAATAATCAAAACCTTAAATCACAAGTTCACTTTTTTCTTCATTTTTACACAAAAAGCCCATAAGAGGCTTCCGGTCATCAATAAATGGGTACAGTAATACCTTTTCCCTAATCAAAGAAGTCAATTTATCCATTTCAGCAAAATCTGTCAACTCCACCAACCATTGCTCCATGGTGGGCAGTGTTGAAATTTCCTTCTCTGTACATACAGTAATTGCAAATGACCCACAAATCTCGGTTAATCCCTGCAATGGGGAGTGTCAGGATTGCCATCGTAAATTGATGCGGGTGGCATCTCGCTTTACAGCTGCACTGACCTATGACAACAGTCCCAGCTCCAATTGTGCTTGTAAGTTGAGGACTATCTGTATTATGGCTAAGGGCTCCTTCTTCTCTTCTCCAAGTCTCTATGTTTTAAATGTGCTTTGCTTTTCTCAGTATAATAAGAATGTATTCACTGTACTTATTTTTAAAATAAAAACATTTTAAAATGTATGTTTGGATGCTTGTTTATCTAATCAGCAATGCTAAAGACATGGCATTCCTTAAATCTGAACAATGCAATGCAGTTTTGGCCAGCAGCAGTGCTAATTGTTTTCCCTCTTTCAAGTTTTTACAGGATCCTGTAAGAAAATGATTTTCACTCTATAATAACCTTCACCATTATCTGATCTGTTCCAGCTAGCAGGGCTGTCCGGAAGAAATCTAATTTCAGTATGTCATATCAAGAATACTAAAATGAAGTTTATTTTCCTAGCTCTTCATTCATTCCTTATAGATGCAACTTGACTATCCCCTTCACCAGAAGAGGAAGATTAGCCTCAGTTGCATTTCTTTTATTTCTTTTTATTTATATATTAGACTTTTATCCCACCCTTATCACTTTATAAGTAATTCAAGGCAGCGAACATTCCTAATATCCCTTCCTTCTCCTATTTTCCCCACAACAACTACCCTAGGAAGTGGATTGGGCTGAGAGAAAGTGACTGACCCAAAGTCACCCAGCTGGCTTTCATGGCTAAGGCAGGATATCAATGCAGGTTTATTATGCCTTTGCTTCCTCTTGTTCATGGGATCTGGTAGAGATTTCCCCTGAAGTTCACTTCCATTGGGAACCACCTGTTTTTCCATCTTTTTCTCCATTATGCTTTAAAATTACAAACCTGTTAAATTGGTGCACAATGTCAAATTCCTAACACTCAATAAGTCACAGGTTTTTGAATCCTAGCGCCTTCTCATCAACCTCAACCAGTTTTGGTTGCCACAATATAAAAAAGTTTTTGAGACTCTAGAACAGGGGTGTCAAACTGCCGGCCCATGGGCCGGATGCATCATTGGGAAACTACGCCCACCCCATTGCCGGCAATGGCGAAAAAGCTCCGATATGTTGCACGACGTCACGTGACGTCGCGAGTTTGACATGTCTGCTCTAGAAAGAGTGCAGAGAAGAGCAACAAAGATGATCAGGGGAGTGGAGGCTAAAACATATAAAGAACAGTTGCAGGAATTGGGTATGTCTAGTATAATGAAAAGAAAGACCAGGGGTGACATGATAGTAGTATTCCAGTATTTGAGGGGCTGCCACAAAGAAGAGAGGCTCAACCTATTGTTCAAAGCACCTGAAGGCAGAACAAGGAGCAATAGATGGAAATTTATCGAGGAGAGAACCAACCTAGAACTAAGGAGAAATTTCCTGACAGAATAATTAATCAGTGGAACAATTTGTCCCCAGAAATTGTGGGTGCTCCAACACTGGAGGTTTTTAAGAAGAGATTGGACAAGTATTTGTCTGAAATGGTGTAAGGTCTCCTATTTGAGCAGGAGGTTGCACTCAAAGACTTCTAAGGTCCCTTCCAACTCTGTTATTCTGTTAAAAGTGTATTGCATCTCTCCTCACCAGTTGTCCGTTGAGTACCTTCAGATCACAGATTGCTTGTATCTGACATTAGCAAGCTCAGATTCCTAATCATCAGCCTCCTTTCTGAACTATGTTTTTGAGGGCCAGGCCTACTCTTCTTGTCAATTAAAACCAGTAGAAAATAAAATGCTGTTGATTTTGTCTCATTTTTTTATTATTATTTTAAGAAAACATCTTCAATGGCAGCACAGCAGGCAGAAGTTAATCCTGTACCGTAGAAGACTTGCAAAACAAATTATTTCTAGATAGTGGAACCACAGTTCCTGGGTAGGCTCCCCACATTTGCAGACATCTAGAACAAATCAATACAAGACAATAACATTATTATAAGGATTAAAAGCAACAATAATACAGACAATCTTCACTATTCTGGCATAAAAATGTGGACAATGAAATCTCAGATAGTGAGAAATGGAGTCTTGGGAAATGGAGACTTAACAGTATGTTCCAGAGTTCAAGGCAACTTCTTCCTTCCCCAAACACTATGGGCTCATATACACAACTGTTGTGGGTTTAGAGCCAGGGGAAATTATGGGGCCATAATCCTACTGTCTCCACAGCACTTGTTGGAATGGGCTATAGTGGTTTGCTGCCTCTTCAACTCTCTTTACAAAATTATGAAGGCAATGATCTCTTCAGCAGAAAGCTGAACATCACCATTTGCCCTGGAAGGTGTGTACTGTGGTATTTGTAAGATTTAGGAGCTCCATCCAATCCCTATCCAATCAATCTTTCCTCTGCTTTATCCCCAAAGAACCACTGACACATTAATCTAACAGCTACAAAATGGGAAGTTTGTCTCTTAAATCCAAGGTAAAGAGATTGCCTGGATTTGTGTAACTCAGATTCTGCTGCTGCATAAATGTTTTTGGACCTTTAAGAGATGTGTGTGTGTGTCAAGAAAGGGATTTGATACACATGATAGTAGTGTT
Organism: Azemiops feae; assembly: GCA_023970755.1. Lineage (NCBI taxonomy): Eukaryota > Metazoa > Chordata > Lepidosauria > Squamata > Viperidae > Azemiops > Azemiops feae. The sequence continues at coordinate 2,685,139 of JALGBA010004142.1, read as the reverse complement.
CAGCAGTGAGGTACTCTGAGGGATATCCACATAATTTCTATTTACTGATTATAGGCCTATTAATCCATTGACTGGTTGATCTATCAGCCACTGGGTGGCAATAATGAATTAGATTTTTTTTGCCATCTCTTGGCTGCCATCTAAAAGTTCTGGAGATCTGTGCTTACCTCATTCATTCTGCAGTCTTACAGTCTTAATCTACATTCTGTACCACAGATTTAGGTCCCTCCTTCCTAATAATTCAACGTTTATGTTTTTTCTGAGCTACCCAACTCCTACGTCCATTTACCAAAATGAGCATTAGTTCCTGCAACAGACTACATTTTAAAATGTCTCCATCATCTTTCCTTCTTTAGCAAAGCAAGATACCTATTTTCATCTACTCACATTAGATTTTTTTTGCAGTGAATGTATAACTTGAAATTTTCCCTTTCAGACACAACTAGTTTTTTGGAAAATTGAGTTTCAGCTCCATACTGTTCATTACTGTATATCATCCAGTAGATTCAACATTCACTACAAATTAATTGGGTTCACAGTGAGCAACACACTTTTGTCTCATCCACATTGCCAACCAATGCATCTTGAATGTCACCACCACAAGTATAGCTTGTACATCTCTCCATAAATCATTAAACAGTAAAGGAGACATCACACATTTTTGTGCTATTCCCAGCTCAATGCTGAACCTTCTGTTAGCATTTCAATTATTTTCACACATGCTTTTTTCTACCCTAAACTACTGTTACCACGTTTAGCAAACATATATATCCATGCAAACTGTTGCATTATTCTAGCCTACTTTTCATATACTGAAAAGGTCCATGCCATGTCACTATTCCATCACAGAAATTGTACAGAAAGAAACTCCTAGTTTTTCACCACTTTCCCTACTTTTTTCACTGGTGAAATTGTAGGGGAAAAGGTGTTTTATCAATCCACCAGTGAAATAAAGTGAAGTTCACTCAGGTAGCTCAGGGCAAAATGCCCCTGGAGGACAGCAACAGGGACTGGAAGGGGGAGATATGCCTGCTACAGTACAGTGTAGCCAATTTGAGCAGAGGGATTTGCCTACCGTGAAATGGGAAACAGCAGGTGAACTGAGAGCGCCATTTCTGCCCATGTTAGAAAACACAACTTTTAATGCATAATAAAAGAAGGGCCTTCTCTGTAGTGGCTCCCTCCCTTTGGAACATCATTCCCTTGGAAATAAGGCTGGCCCACTCCTTGATGCTTTTCTGGAAGGACTGAAGGCATACAGGTAGTCCTCATCTTACAACTATTCATTTAGGGACTCTTTCAAGTTACAACGGCACTGAAAAAAGTGACTGACCGTGTTTCACAGTTATGACCATTGCAGCATCCCTATGGTCACATGAGCAACATTGGCAAGTGACTCATATTTATGACAGTTGTAGTATCCCAGGGTCAGGTGATCATCTTTTGAGACCTTGTGACCAGCAAAGTCAATGGGGGAGCCAGATTCATTTAACAACCATGTTACTAACTTAACAACTGCAGTGATTTACTTAACAACTGTGGCAAGACAGGTCATAAAATGGGGCAAAACTCATTTAACAGCTGTCTCACTTAGCACTGGAAACACTGAGCTTAATTGTGGTCATAAGTTGAGGAACTACCTGTAGTTCTGCCCCAGGGCCTGGGGCCCCCAGGTTGATTTAGAACTGATCAAGGGGTTGCATGATTGTGTTTGTCACTGCCATGGGGAGTGGGTTGAAAATGCAGTTCCCAGAATCCCCAGGGAGTGTGCAACACTTCTGAGCTATGGAGAAGATTGGTATAACAAGGGCCTACTGGGAGTTGCAGTGATGCTCCTAGGCTGATTTATAACAGCAATCATTGGGTCACTGTTCCAATGTACACCCAGCTGGTCCATTTCTTCTGCAGCCAAAGGAGCAGCTTCATTCTGCAGCTGCATTCCGGCCTGCATTTTGCAGTCAGGCCTTTTCAGATTCAATCCATAGCTCAGTCCTTGGCTGCAGAGATCTTGCACAATTTTTGGCAGCACAGGAAAGGCCTGTGACTGAGAAATGCAGGCCTGGCTGCAGAAGACACTGCAGAAGACGTGGGCTGGTGAGGAGTGGCCTGGCTGCGCGGTAAATGGGTGCAGGGCACATGGGGCAGCTCTGCACACCCACCCCTGCCCTAGCTTGATTTTTAGGTGTGTGCCTCGCCCCAAAACTAGGGCTTATTTTTGGCGTAGGGCTTATATTAGGCCCACCCCCAAAAATCAAACTCGGGCTTATTTTCGGGGTAGGCCTTACTTTCGGGGAAACACGGTATTTATTTGAAACTGCAGAAGCTTTCAGAAGTCATCAGTATACAATATACAGATGAAGCTTAGCCCTATTTCTCCCTGCCCTTAATGCTGTGGTATCCTACTTGCCATGATCTGGACCAAGGAATAGAAGCAGATTCCCTCAAAGACCAAGGATTGACAGCTCCCAGCTCCAAATAGTAGGTAAAATTTATTCTTAATAGAACTGTAGCTCACCTTCACTGAAGGAGTCAATATGTAGCATGGGAACACTCTGATTCATCTTTGTTACCCGAGCAAAGTAAGTTTGGTGGCCATAAATAAATTTTGTTGACTTTGGATAACTACCAGCTATGAATCTTCCTGGACAGTGATAGTACTTCATGTTCTGGGAGCATCTCATCTAGATTATTTTACAATTCACTCTCTTTGAAACTGGTGTGAAAACCACAGCTTATGCAGAATGTATGATGCTAGGTTACTATGTGAAACAACCCACAGAATTTACCTTCTATCCTGAGATGCATGATATAGGATTGCTTGGAAATGTTTGAATAAATAACTAACCTGGAACTAAAATATGGAGAATTCATATTACCAACATTCAAGATAAGAGAGAGTTTTGGAACTATCAACATGAGTTAAGTAGATAGAAAGTTCTTGACAATAAATAGCAGTGAAGACTGGCAAATATGCCTAGAGCATCCTGAATTTCTGCATTTATGAAATGTGAAAAGCACACCAAATTTCAACATGCTAGTGGAAAGAAACATTTAGTCTGGCTAAAATGATTGATTCTATGGTTTATTATCTGAGGATTGGCACACGTTTGAAATTAGCAGTACAGCCCTAAGGATGCTGGGTCTGCAAGCCATCTACTGTCTGTCACTCTTTCACAATCTGGCTGGGCTTCCTTTGTCAAGGCTTAGATGGACCATCTTTTCATCAGTCCTAATTTTTGAGAGCTTAAATAATTGGGACTTCTTCCATTCACACGTAACTAAATCTGGTATTCAAGTTGCCTACTGCTCCAGACAAGATTGTTCAGTATTTGAAGTCTGCTTGTTAAATTTAAGAAGACTGGCTTTGCAAAACAACCAAGGGTTTTTCATCTTCTTTAATTGTTCAGTTAGAACAATTAATCAATGGACCGACTTGCCTCCAGAAGTTGTGGGTGCTCCAACACTGGAGGTTTTTAAGAAGAGATTGGACAGTTGTTTGTCTGAAATGGTATAGCTTCTCCTGCTTGAGCAGGCGGTTGGACTACTAGAAGACCTCCAAGGTCCCTTCTGTTATTCTGTTATTCTTGCAGTAGGGAAACTAAAGAAGGAATAGCAGAAATAAAAGAAAAGCCATACATCTCTCTGAGAGGCATTTAAATTTGCCCTTCCAAGATCAGGAGAGGTTCTTGCTGGATCCCAGTACCTTCAAGTCTTTCCATGTCCAGAGACAGCTTCACTCCACCCAGGCCCTTAGCTTACAAAAAAAAAAAAGGGGGGGGGGCTTGTAGGAGATTTCCTTTGAGTTAAGAAAATGGCAAACAGACATGGCAGTGGGAAGCGACATCTGGAATGTACAATTCTTACACGTAAGCAAGAGGGCTATCAATCAACTGCCAAGTCCACAAGTTATGGTAAGCAGCCCGTTGTGGCGTGATTCCTGGAGCTGGTCCTAGAGCTTAGCCTGGAGGTCAGCAGCAACCAGAAGAGGAGCAGCTATGTTGAGGCAGCACCTAATGCCAATAAGTGCAAGAACATTGGAGGGTAGCAACCGATGTGTGACCCTTTAAGCCAGGGGTGTCAAATTGGCGGCCCACGGGCCGGATGCTTCACACACAGGCCACGCCCACCCCAGCTCCACAAGGCAAAAAACATCGCAATACATCACGATACATCACGTGACACGATCATGTTTGACACCCGTGCTTTAAGCCTTTAATATTTCTACTTGTTCTATGGATTAACCATCAAAGACTTATTTACATGGCTGCATCAACTTGCAAAGCCCAGGAGGGCAACAGGAAGGGTGTCTGCTGCAATAAAACGTTGGGTGCCATTATCTTCTGTGTTGTGTTGTGTCCAGTTCTTGGGACCCTCACAAGGACAGAGAAATATGAAGGAGGAAGAACAAACAATACAGGTAGTCCTTGACTTATGGCCGCAATTGAGGCCAAAATTTCTGTTGCTCGGTTGACAAAGTGAATTTTGCTCCATTTTACAACCTTTCTTGCCACAGTTCTTAAGTGAATCAATTCGGTGGTTATGTTAGTAACATGGTTGTAAAGTGCATCTGGCTTTCCCATTGGCTTTGCTTGTCAGAAGGTCGCAAAAGGGGATCACGTGACTTTGGGATACTGCAACCGTCATAAATAGGAGCCAGTTGCCAAGCATCCAAATTATGATCCCGTGACCACAGGGATGTTGCAACAGTCATAAGTGTGGAAAACAGTCGTGTCACTTTTTTCAAGACCATTGTAACTTTGAACGGTCACTAAATGAATGGTTGTAAGTCGAGGACTACCTGTACATTGTCAATGGAATTTTTAACTTAGTAATTTGCAAATCAAGCACCCCCATAGATTTTCTTGGTTCCCTCCCTCCAGTGCCCTCTTCTGCCAATTGTAATGTAAATTTCCAAACTCCAGGGATAGTACCCAGTATTCTCCACCCTAGAGAAGGCAGCTGTTCCTGTAGAAAAACCCTGAGTTCCTTCTAAGTGGATATTTGATGTCATGCTTGAAAGGGCCCTGCCTTCTTCACAAATATCTCCCCCACCCTCACAAATATCTCCCCCAGCCCCTTCGTGAAAACTATCCATGGCGCCTTGGCGATTCAGAAATATACAGAGATCGTGTTGCACCGTATCACTCTTGAGAATTTTCCTTTATGGAAAGTGTTTGGCAAGCTCATCCCCCTACACAGGTGCTGGAGGAGGGAACGATGTCCTGGTCAGTCAGCACATTGTACTGCCTTTTTGGGGGGGGGGAGAAGGAGGGAGACCCTTCCCCAACGGCACTGCCGAAGAAAGACTCAGCTCTCAAGTAGCTTTTGAACAGGGTATCAAACAGCGACATTTGGTTCCTCGTTTCAGGGAGCAAAATAATTCAGTCTGGCATCAGCATATTTGTTTAATGCTTTTACTTTAACTTTCAGCCGGTTTTGACCAAAAAAACCCCCAATGCAGATTGGTTCTGTGAGCGTTAGAGTGCCCGACACCACTAAGTTATACAGGTAGTCCTCGACTTACAACAGTTCATTTAGCGACCGTTCAAAGTTACAACGGCACTGAAAAAAGTGATTGTTGACCATTTTTCGCACTTGCAACCATTGCAGCATCCCCATGGTCACATGATTGCAATCCAGACGCTTGGCAACTGGTTCATATTTATGACGGTGGCAGTGTCCCGGGGTCATGTGATCACCTTTTGTGACCTTCTGACCAGCAAAGTCAATGGAGAAGTCCGATTCACTTAACAACTGCAGCGAGTCACTTAACAACTGTGGCAAGAAATGTCGTAAAATGGGGCAAAACTCACTGAACAAACGTTTCATTTAGCAAGATAAATGTGGGGCTCTGTTGTGGTCGTAACTTGAGGATTACCTTTATTTTCCTCTCCTTTCTCTGATATTTTTGCCCTTCGATAATTGCTGCCATGTGCTAACTATGTGCCACAGGGACTTTGTGAAATCGCCATCCGTGTGTTCGACTATGTAGGAGGAACAGGATACTTTAGACTCAGCTGTGAGTCAAAAGCAGTTTTGGTCTCTGCAGCCGCAGCACCTGTCCGAGTGCCACATTCTCCTTGGCTTCGTAAGGATAAACAAGCTTGGCTCCTGCTGGCAGGGCTGCCTGGTCACACTTCATCCCTTGTCACATATAACGCAGGATTAATAAGAGTTGTGCTCTATCCCCTCCCAAGGAAGAATTCGGATTGCTAGGTATACTTTGGGAAATTTAGACTGTAATTCTGTTTTTGAGAGTTGGTTTGTACTTGGAGGCTTTTTCTGAATCTTAATAAAAGATGTTACACTGGTTTGTAAGAGAATTTTCTTAGATTTCCCCAAGAGTTCAGTTATAACAGACTGGAGCACCCATCCAATGAAGCACAAAGAGTTTATTATGGCACTGGAGTCAGCAAAAGAGGTGGGAATTCAACTCCTTCTTACAGAGATATACACATTAGAATACACACACACACACACACACACACACACGTATGTATGTATGTTTGGGCTAAACATACATGTGATTGGTGCATGTCAAGTATGGCAGCAAATCTCTGAGACAATGAAGTGGAACTAAAAGCAATAGTGTATTGAGAGAACTATGAGGCAATATTTTATAAACACTTTTACTTTCTAAGAAGTTATTTCCATGGATTTATTTTATGCTGGCCTTTGCTCTGCAAGCCTTTGCTTATCTCCTAGTATTTTCTCCCAGCTTTGTCAACATCCCTTGGCCTTATGAGTGGCCAGACAGATAAGCTGGTTCTTTTACAAGTCCTTGGACTGGTAATTCAGCAAAGGAGACATTTTGCTTGGCCTAACCAATGCCCTGTGTTCTCCTGCACTTTCTATCATAATCTAAGGTCTTGGGGTGAATGAATATGAATCCATTGGGGTGAAATTCCTGAACCGAAGACAAGAACAGACCTTTTTATAGCCAATTGTTGTCATTGTTTAGGTGAAAACAATCTGCAATTCTTGTTCATGTCAATGAGACAGTAAAGTTTCAATGGATGGAATAACCTGTTGCCTTTTGAAGCATAAATATGGAAGATGTGCCAAGAATATTAAACAACTAGACAGTTATCTGTGTGTGTGTGTGTGTGTGTGCGCACGCGCGCACACACGTGCATGCCTGCGTGTGTGTGTTTCCACTGCAGCTAAGAGTTTTCATGAAAGCTGTGGCCAGAGGGGACAGAGGGGAAGGAGGCCTGAAGAGAATAAGACTTCATTAAAGATTTAATGATGGCATTGTTCAAATTAACCTCGTTATTAATTTTTTTTTCTAGACATCAGTCAGTTTGATAAACTAGATTTTCGCACCCTCTTTCCACTTTTACGGTCCTTGAGGCTTGCAAGTCAGTTGTGCTGATGCTAATGTGTCTTTGCAGTTGCAGACACAGTATCTGTTTTGGCATTTAAAATATAGACTTGGAGCATATCTCGTTTTTGGACTCAATGCAAAGTGGCATTTGCTATTCAAACATTAGCTGCTTTTTTTTTTTTTTGGTAGCTGCAACTGTTGTCAGTGCATTCTCCCTTACTAGATAACAATCATGCCAGTGACTCCTGACAGTTCTTGCCATCTTTATTGGATTGATATTTGATGCAACAGAATTAATCTCATCCCCAAAACCTAACAATTAAAATTCTGCTCAAGAGCTCTTCCACATGAAAAAAATAAAACCCTGCACTTTTTAGAGGAAGAATTAATTCAGTTTTACCCAATCCAAACAACTGTTGTCGCTTCTTGGAGCTTTCATTTTGATATTTAAATCAAACTGATGGAATGTTGTATTGCCACACTTCTGAATGATATGGCATTAAGTAACCTTTGTTTCCTTCTGCTGATGCAAGCTGTGCTATTATATCCATTATACCTCTCCATACCTTTCTATGTTTGAAAAACTGCCACTATGTCCATCAACTTTGTCACACTTTCTCTTTTTTTCCTTGAACATATCATCTCTCCCTTTTGCAGAATCTCACCCCGTTTCACCCAACCGTGAGTTTTCCAAACAGGTTTATGTAATTATAGAACCACTATCGTGTACTTTTGTGTGTCCACTTATTATCAGATAAATATACAACGTGCCTTGCCCTTTTATACAGTATTTCCATTTTTAATGCTGTTTTTATGACACCTTTTAAATTGTTGTTGGATTTCTTCATTTCCACTTCTATTTCAAAGAGCATTTCTTTAGCATTTATCTTTCCATTGTGCGCTGTGTGACTCAAAACGTTTCTACATCTGATTTCTGTCAGTTCCACACGTCACATCCATAGGTTCTTTCTGCAAAGGTCAAGGTGTGGAAAGTATTCGCTCTTGTCTCGGCGTTTCCCATCTGTTGGGGAAATGTTTTTATGTCATTAAAGCTGAGCTGAGTTGAGCTGAGCTACTGTAGTTCTTCTGTGTCATACTTCTTGGTCAATTTTGTATGAATTATTGATTTCCTGACCAAGCTAGATGGACGAATCCAGATCTTCTATTGGCTCATTTCCAAGCTTCATTTTGTGGTATTGGCAAAATCAGTTGCGCATATATTGAGTTTTGGTTCTATTGATCTTTAAGCTAACTTCATTACTCGCTTCACTGAGCTTGTTTAAACAGTTTTCATCTTCTTTGATGTTGTGATTGATCATCTCAGTGTCATTGGAAAACCAGAGGTGAATGAACTTTTCATGATTTGTAATAATGCCTCTTTCTCCCCAATTAACTGCCCTGAAGATGTCTTCAAGAACTGCTGTGGATTTACTGCCCTTATATTTAGCAACCTTCAGTTTACGGCAAACTGTTCCACAATTCAGCCTTATCACCATGCATTGGAATCCTGGAGGATTAAAGTCAAGTACAACAACAACAACAATAGAATAGAATGAGTGGTGGGATTCAGCTGGTTCGCACCAGCTTGGCAGAACCGGTAGCTAATTTTTTGTTGCCCAGGCCCAGAAAGGACTTCCGGAAGCGGCATCCACACAGAGAACCGGTTGTTCGCATATTTGAATCCCACCACAGAACGGAACGGAACGGAACGGAACGGAACGGAACGGAATAGAATAGAATAGAATAGAATAGAATAGAATAGAATAGAATAGAATAGAATAGAATAGAATAGAATAGAATAGAATAGAATAGAATAGAATAGAATACTTTATCGGCCAAGTGTGATTGGGCATACAGGGAATTTGTCTCCGGTGCATAAGCTCTCAGTGTACATATAAACAACAAAGTGATAAGTCATAGATCATTAATCATATGTAGGAAGTGTGGCAATATGGTGGAAAGAAAATTGACACATATACTACAATACTCTTTGCTTGTCCTTTTATAGTTTAATATAATTTTAATGGGATGCTAAGAAAAAAAGGTTTAAAGATGTTATTAATTTATCAAAAGATCTGGAATTAATCAATTGATGAAAATTCTAGATTTGCCATGCAGTGAGAGTAGCTAAAGAGTAGTCTGTTAGAAATATTCTGCCAGATACCAGACCTAATTTAAAATTTTGCATTGTCAAGATGGCTTCAATAACCACCTCTGACCTTTCTTTCTACCAATGTGAAAAAAAAGACTAATATTATTCTGTGTGTTCAAGGATTAAAGACAGATTTTTATAAGATACATAAATGTTTGTGGGTGTGTCCTCTTTTTTGGAGACCTCTTAATTTTTTTCTCTTTTTTGTAATGTTTTAAGTTACTTTGTTTATCTATATAATAAAGCAATAAAGATAACATATAAATAAGCCTATTCGTTTCTTTATATATTTTTACTGGAGCAAAAATTGTGCAGCAGTCTTCCTCATATTCATCTGTTTCTCACTGATCTGCTGATGAGCAAACACCTGGCCTACATACTTCCTACTCAGCATGAAGTCACACTGTGCTGGTCAAATGTTGTTTATCTTGTGCCCTTTTTTCAGAATTCTAAAAAACATTTTCACAGGAACATTTAATGCACTCATTCATCAATAGTTTCTGCAGTCTTGCTACATTTCCTTTTGTCCAGCGGAACAATGACAACGTTCTAGCTCAGTGTTTTCCAACCTTAGCCATTTTAAGATGTGTGGACTTGGGAAACAGTGTTCTAGGTGCTGACTTAGAAACCAGGAGATTGCGAGTTCTAGGCCTCACTTGGGCATGAAAGCCAGTGGATGAAAGCCATTCGCTCTCCCATCCCTTCCCAGTTCCTGTAAGCAAACTATTATTCAGTAAGAAAAATCAGCTACGTTAAAAAGTTCTTTTTGATGGCACAATGTACTGGGACGAAACAAAAAACTAAGCAGTAACTGATGAATTCCTAATGTTCATTCCGGCTTCTTGCCCCTCTGTGTGAGCAGCCAACACAGACGGCTTGTATCCGAAAGCAACCACACACACAAGCCAACATTTAAGTCTAGAAAGTCAACTCAGCTTTTCTTGATGGAACATTTGACTTAACTGGAGAGTAGGACAGACATTTTCAGTTCTACTGCTATAGCCAGATAGTATTCATGACTATTCTTGAAGAGTATGCACAAACCACAGCATCATGCAAACTGGGGTAGAGGGGGCATGGTGAAGGGATCATTTCTTATACACAGTTCTGCTTCATGTCTGATTTCGGAATTCCCTACCTACCCTGTAATTTGAACAGCCCTGGTGACTCCACCCCTTCTATACATTAATAGCAGTTCCTCAGTCCAAGCCAGTCCTGTCATCTGATAGATCCCAACAGGTGTACACGCAGCCGACTGCCCGTCTTCCCCCAGCCCCCAACCTCCTCCCCTCTGGGATGGCAGGGCTGACATTTGAACATGCTTAGCTACGCCAAGCCTTTCGGGAGACGCCTCCGACAGCTCTCGCTGCTCCTTGCCAGAGGAGCAGAAGCAGCACCTAGCCCCTCTTTCTACCCTACGTTTTCCAGCCATGACCGAAGGCAAGGCTCTCAAAGTCCGGGTGACCTTTGCTATTATTTTGATAGGGATTGCCTTGATGTTCACGGCAGTGGTGACCGATCACTGGGCTGTGCTGAATCCTAAGGTGGAGGAATACAACACTACCTGTGAGACAGCTCACTTTGGGTTATGGCGGCTCTGCATCAAACGGATCTACATTGAAGAAAACAAGATGGAGAAGGAACAGGGTTGTGGGCCCATAAGCCTGCCAGGAGGTACGTTGGTTGCTCTGATCCCTATGTAAGCACCTTGGCAGGCTTGCTTTAGGCCATGCAGTTCAGCCATGACGTTTGCTTTCAGCTTAACCCCCTGGCCTGTTTGTTCTCACTTCTTTGAGGTTCTGTCTCTCTTGGCATAAATTATCCAGGCTACTTCCTGGTGGTTTTGTAGAGGAGGGAAAATGCATTAAAAGAAAGCCAGAGAGAATGGGCAGTCACAGACCTAATAGATTATTGGCATTCAGCATCAAGAATGGGAATGTGATTGAGTGCAAAGAAAGGTTCTGGGAAAATATCTCCACGTTTCTCACATAATTGATCAAGGTTTGAATAGATTCTGCACACTTAAAAGCCTAGACCAGGGATGTCAAACTGCTGGCCTGCGGGCCGGATGCGTCACGAAGAAACCGCGCCCACCCCATTGCCAGCAATAGGAAAAAAGTCGCGATATGTCGTGACACGTCACGTGACGTCGTGAGTTTGACACCCCTGGCCTAGACCCCCAAGGATCGTGTTTGAATCATATTGTGCATGGTTGATACATAGTTTAGGTTTTGATTATTTCCAAGGGTTGTGATGCCAGGAAGAGAGCTCGCTGTCAAGCTACTCCTTTGTATATTTTTACTGTTGGTTTGGCTTCAGAAAAAAAATGGGAATGGGGGGATCTTTTCCATTCCACTAGACTGGAAGAGTGGTGTCAAGGCAGAATAAATAAAGGCTACTGGAGTATGAATTCTGCATTGGGAACAGAATAGAATAACATAGAATAACCATACAGATAGATAGAATAACATAGAATAACCATACAGATAGTCATTGGTTTATGACCACAACCGAGACAGGGTTGTAAGTCAAGTTGGACATGATTTTATGACAGTTTTTATAAGGTTTGTTAAGTGAATCACCACAATGAGTGTTTTTTTATTGGAAATCAGTAAACTAGGTCACAAATCATGATCATATGACCATAGGATGCTGCAACCAATCATAAATGTGAGCCAGGTGCCAAGCATTTGAATTGCAATCACATGACCCTGTGGGAGTGTTATGACGGTCGTAAGTGCAAGTACAGGTCATAAGTCGCTTTTTTCAAGGCTGCTGTAATCTTGAACCATCTTTAAACAAATAGTCGTAAGTCACGGATCACCTATATACTGCTGTGAAAAAAGAGCTATGGAATTTTCTAGAGTTGAGAGTAGGATTCTCTTTTTTGGGGTCCTTGACCTGGTAACCAGATTTACAGAGCCTTCAGAACAGATAACTCTCTTCAGTAAAATAAGACCCAGGGTGATTGTATTTGCAGAATGAATAAGGCAAGATAGGAAGGGGGTATCTATGCCTCTGTATCTTTCTATATCTATCTATCATCTATATCATCTATCTATCTACCTATCATCTATCTATCTATCTATCTATCTATCTATCTATCTATCTATCTATCTATCTATCTATCTATCTATCTATCTATCTATCTATCTCATCTATCTATCATCTATCTCTATTCTATATCATCTATATAATATCTATCATCTATCTATCTCTATCTCTATCATCTATCTATCTCTATCATCTATCTATCTCTATCATCTATCTATCTCTATCTCTATCATCTATCTATCTCTATCATCTATCTATCTCTATCTATCATCATCATCTATCTATCTATCTCTATCATCTATCTATCATCTATCTATTCTATCTCTTTCTATCATCTATATAATCTATCATCTATCTCTATCATCTATCTATCTATCTCTATCTCTATCATCTATCTATCTATCTCTATCATCTATCTCTATCTAACTATCTATCATCATCATCATCTATCTATCTATCTATCTATCTATCTATCTATCTATCTATCTATCTATCTATCTATCTATCTCTTTCTATCATCTATATCTATCTATCTATCTATCTTCATCTATCTATCATCTATCTATTATCTATCTATCTGCTGCCCATGTAGCTTCAAAGCAATTTTGGGCAGCTTACAACATTAAAAGCAAAGAACCATTTAATAAATAAAGGGGCAATTTACAGGTAGCCTGGAGGTCTGATGTTAAGGAACAGGATTCCTATTCCTTTCAGCCTCCCATTAGGCAGGTGAGACCCCCTGCCCCCAGCTAGCTTTTCTGCCTTGCAATATAGCTGAGGCCAACTGCAGCCCTCCATTAAGCTCTGCTCCTGCCGGAGGACCCCTGCCATTCATTTCCTGCTGTCACAGGCATTCAGAGGGGAAGGCATCCTGCAGAGGGATGTGTTGGAAAGGACTTCCAAAGGAACAGCATCTGCCAGGGGTCCCAAAGCTAAGAGGCTCCAGCCTCCCAGGGGCCTCTCATGCTGCCATGTCCTGTTCTGAGGCGAACATCTCAGAGGGAAGTAGGGATGGGTGAGATCACCCAGATTGTTTTCACATTTTTGCCAAGGGAAGGGAAGAGAGAGGGAGAGAAGAAGCAATTAGACATCTTGTGCTATTTCTGGTTCTTTAAGTGGTTGGGGAGAAAATCTGATATCTGAGAGACCACTTATCTCCAACTGGTGCTTCCCGCCCAGTACGTTCCAGCAGAGTGGATGTACTCCAAGTCCCCTCCCTTGAACATTGCCATCTGGTGCCAACTGAGGAGGTGCAGCCCCCCACCCCACCCTCTGGAACAGCATCCCCCTAGAGATAAAGAGGGCATGCCCCTCCTCTCTCCCGGAGTGCCAGAAGGCCTTGAAAATCTGGCTTTGGTCCTAGCCTGGAGTTGATGTTTATTATTTGTGCCATGGGCCTTGTTCTGTTTTGTCATTTTTGTCGTCCATTCAATTATTTAAATCTGGGCTTTCTGCGTGATTCAATTTTTTTAACCTGTTTTTTTTAATGTTTTCTGTAGCTTTGTATACCACCCAGAGTCCACTGGAATTGGGCGGCCAATACATTTAAAATAATAAGTGTTAACAGGTGCATTTTCATTCACTACAATGTGCTGTGCCTGTCCAAACTTCTTCAAGTAAAAGAGATGCTGGGGTGGGGTGTTGTTGTTTTTGAATTTGGGTTTATCCAGCATTACACTCAATGCCGTGACAATGTTGATGCAGGTCTTTACAAGTAGCCCTCGACTTAACAACCATAAACTGGAGCCAAAATTTCTGTGGCTAAATGAAACGGTTGTTAAGCGAGTTTTGCCCCATTTTACAACCTTTCTTGCCACCGCGGTTAAATGACTCTCTGCAGTTGTTTAGTTAATAACACAGTTGTTAAGTGAGCCTGGCTTCCCATTGTCAGAAAGTTGCAAAAGCTGAGCCCGTGCCCCCCCGGGACATTGCGACCCTCAAAAATATGAGTCAGTCGCCAAGCAAGTGAATTTTGATCACATTGCAACAGGGAGGCCGCAACGGTCATAAGTGTGAAACACAGTCATAAGTTAACTTTTTTAGTGCCGTCATAACTTCAAACAGTCACTAAATGAATGGCTGTAAGTGGAGGATTACCTATATTGTGCATTCTTCTTATTTTCAAGAAAAAATCTCTTGCATTGTGCAACCTCATCGCCTATCTTCATATGTCATGTTCTCTTCCTTTGAAACTAAAATTCTACCATCCAGTGATTGCAAGGGTGGGACTTCACGTATTAATCCATGGCATAGCCCAGGGGTAGGCAACCTCGGCTCTTTTATGACTCATGGACTTCAACTCCCAGAATTCCTGAGTCAGCTATAGCCCTATTTTCCCATCAAGTGAAATTGCCTTTTCTTAACATGCTTATCTTTGTCCTGGCCAAAACATTTAGGTCCACACTCAACTTTTCCCAGTACCACCCCTTCGTCAATGCTTTTGCAGTGAAAACATCTTCCTTCTCGCTCTCTCTGCTGGTGGAGCATCGGTAGCCCTCCATTTATGACCAAAATTGGGACTGGGATTTCCATAAGTCAGGGCGGTCATAAAGTGATTTATCACATGACCAGACCTGACTTTACCACAAATTTTAACTGAAGTTATTAAGCAAATTACATAAATCGTTAAGAGAACCCTTAAGCGGTCATTAAGCAAATCCCCCAGTTGTCCTTGATTGTTGGAAGCAATTGCCGGAGAAGTTGCAGATCACAATCATGTGATTACAAGATGCTGCAACTGTCCTTGCCCTCCGCAACCTTCATCTGGGGACACCTTTGTATGAATGTGCAGTTATGTAAGTCTGGACCACTGCATTGCATTGCACAGACAGGCTGGGGAACTGCAACCGTAGGAGTCTGGTCCACAGCTCTTCGCCCGGCAAGGCAATAGCTTGGGCGCTCCTCCAGGAAGCGTCACCGAACATAAAAATAGTAAGAAGCATGTACAAGCTTCTTGTGGGCAGGAGGAGCAGAACACTCAAGTGGCTCCAATCCCAATTTGACCTAGCAACACCCAAAACTGGCAGAACCCGAGACGCTTTCTTAACGAGTCCAGACTATAAATATATGTCAATAAGGAGCCTGAAGTGCAGATGCCTTTGCAGAAACCGGTGTTTAGTTTCTTTGGGTATGGAGGGTGATGCCCAGCTGTCGAAGGAGTCTAAGGGGACTAAGAGTTGCTGAGCAGAACTCAAGTCCTGACTACTTCAACTAGTCAGTGAAGCAGGCAAGAGGGAAAATTCTGTTTTAAAACGGGAAACGCTACGGTTATTTTTATTTATTTGTATCTTGCCCTTATTAGTTTTATAAACACCTCAGAGCACCAAACATATCCAAGATTACTTTCCTCCTCCAACAATCCTGTGAGGTGGGCTGGACTGAGAGAGTGAGTGGCCCAAAATCACCTAGCCGGTTTCCATACCTAAGGCAGGATGAATAATTCACTGTCTCCTGGTTTCTAATCTGGCGCCTTAATCACTAGACCAAACCAGCTGTAGATAACTTTAAAATGTCATAAATACAGATTGGGAAAGACTAATCATCATCAGTTTATGGCAGAAAACAGGGGTTATAAGCTGTTTTGTAGTGAGGGACAAGTGGGAAAACGGTCTTAGTCCAACAAAAGTTGATCTAGCTCTCTTATTATTATCTTTACAGATAGTCCTCAACTTATGACCACAATTGAGCCCCAAATTTCTGTTGCTAAGCAAGGCAGTTGTTAAGTGAATATTCCCCCCATTTTACCACCTTTTTTTGCCATAGTTGTTAAGCAAATCACTGCAGTTGTTAAATGAATCATGGGGGTCATTAAGCAAATCTGGCTTCCCCGATTGACTTTGCTTGTCAGGCTGGGAAGGTTACAAATGGTGATCATTTGTATGACCCCGGACAGTGCAGCTGTCATAAATACATGCCAGTTGCCAAGCGCCCAAATTTTGATCATGTGACAATGGCAAGCGCCCAAATTTTGATCCCGTGACCATGGGGATGCTGCAACAGTCGTAAGTGTGAGAAACAGTCATAAGTCACTTTTTTCAGTGCTGTTGTAACTTTGAACAGTCACTAAATGAACGGTTGTAAGTTGAGGACTACCTGTACTGACCATACAATGTGGGGGATTTCTCTAGCCTTGCCTGAGGCTGAACTGATGAGGTCTGCTGTGTTAGTACTCCTACCAGTATCCAAATATCTGACTTGAAGGGATCATCTCATACAGTACTTCTTCCTCCCTCCTCTGTTAAGGGAATAATAAGCAATCCTGAGAAAGAACCCAAGAAATTAACTAAGTCATGGACCCCCAACCCTTGGGCCAGGTACTGGCACCATCCACAGCCCGCCTGGGCCGCACAAGTGAGTGAAGTCCCATCCACCTATGCCCAGGTTGCAGGCAGCATACAAAACCACGCACCTTCTGTTTGCGGAAAAAATGCTTTTCACGGAACCGATCCCTGGCTGCCAAAAGGTTGGGGGCTGTTGAACTAAGGTATCACTTCCCACGGCCTGAAGGAAGACCACTGTATATTCTCATAGATCAGAATGGAAACTGGGCCCTGTTACCTGTGGCACCCACTCGCCAATCTATCCCCTTGCCTGGGAATCTACCAGTCTTATCAATCAATCATTCCGTTGCATGTAAAGAATTCTTTCTACCCCACTGAATGATTCTTCGGTTATTTATTATGATTCATAATATTAACACTGAGTTGAAGCGCATAACACCGCTTTCAGATCTCAAGCAATTGAAAGCTCTCGTTACGATATGGTAATTATTAATTGCACAGAAAGGCAAAGGTGGCTGCAGGAAAAGATGTGTCAAAGCTGAGGAAATAAATTGAGCAGCAATGACTGAAGCTGAATGAATCTATAAATCAAGGTGGAGACAGTAGCCCCATCGTCTTGCAACAAGAACCACAAAGACAACCTCTGAAGAGGTTTCACAACAAACACCTGGGTACCTGGAATTCTGGGGGCTGGAACGTTTTAATTGTTTTCCAACACAGCTTGGAGAGAACCGCAGGAGTTCCTATTTATCTTTCAGAGGGCTGCCTTTTCCCATTCCAAGCGCCTGTGATTATCAAGAGAAAGCAAGTCTAAAGACAAATTGAATGCTTGCCATTTGTTAGCAGGAAAGCGAGCAGATGATTGCAAAGCTTTCAGCCCTTTAATTTAATTTTGCAGAGCTCTAAGTGTCTTGAGAGCACTATAAAAATAATAAAAGATAATTGCGGTGAGTAACAAATTGCAGGATCTGCCATTCTGAAGAAATGTGAGCATTTCCAAAGAGTCTTGGATGACAGGAATCCGAGAAAAACAGCCAGTGTTGTTATTTACAACCCGTTTTACTAAAATCCCAAGAATGCCCATCAAATCGTTCTCTAAGCATGCTCATTGACCATGCAACCCCCTCCCTCAGCAAACCAATGTTTGTTAGGGGCCATCAATTCCAGTCATGCTTCTCATAGTTAACTCACCATCTCTATAATTGCTTCTTTGTTTATTGAGCAGATTTGAAAGGCAACGGAGGGCCGTGAATCTCTTTTCTTGACACACACACACACACCACCAAATGCAGGTACATGCTGAGATACAACAGAGGCACAAAATACACTCCAGCTGCACTGTTAGGAATGTGGTTTATGAGCTTTAAATTCATCCATTGATTTGATAAGGAAGTAGACTAGCATGATCACTCAGTGAGGATGCTTCACATAGAAAGTGTGCACAAGAAAAGATGGACGGATGGATGGATGATGCATGGATGCATGGAATAGAATAGATGGATAAATAAGATAGATAGATAGATAGATAGATAGATAGATAGATAGATAGATAGATAGATAGATAGATAGATAGATAGATAGATAGATAGATAGATAGATAGATAGATAGATAGATAGATAGATAGATAGATAGATAGATAGATAGATAGATATAGAAGAGAGAGAGATTTCAAGATAGGCCAGGAAGGGAAATGAACAAGACAGAATTGTCAGGTATAATAACAGAATTTTGAAAGCTTGACAGGATGTCCCTCTGGCCCCTCTTATATCATACAGGATCATGGTGGAGTTGTTTTGAGTCTCTTTTTCAGGGTTCCTCCTTTCTCAGGGCTGAGGTGTTGTTTACAGTCTCCTTTATTCTTTCTTAACAGTTCCCCTAAGGGTATTCCTTTCAGCCCAGCCATCTTCTACACAGATAGGTAGACAATTAATCCACCCTATTTACGAATACCAGGAAGAAGCCATTCCTGTTCCCACCACAGCAGCCCTTGTGACTCTTTAATCATCTCCTGGGGGTGAGGAGTCCTCCAGCTAATGGGGAGTCCAAGTGGTCTGCAAAGGACAGAAGATGAGTGAGTGAGAAGCCTGATTGCACAACTTAGAATATGATCCACATCTTCCAGCTAATGTATGTTCTTCTTCTTTTTGTTATGTTATAGAAGCAACATGGCAATAAATGAGCAAGCCAAAGGGAGGTAGATACAATGATACGTGCTTTAGTAGCACATCAATACAGATAGTCCTCGACTTACAATCATTTGTTTAGTGACCATTCAAAGTTACAACGGCATTGAAAAAGTGACTTAGGACCGTTTTTCACACTTACAGCCTGTTGCAGCATCCCCATGGTCACGAGATCATATTTAAGACGGTTGCAGTTTCCCAGGTTCATGTGACCATCTTTTGTGACCTTCTGACAAGCAAAGTCAATGGGGAAGCCAGATTCACTTAAGAACCATGTTACTAATTTAACAACTGAAGTGATTCACTTAACAACTATGGCAAGAAAGATCTTTGAATGGGACAAAGTCACTTAACAACTGTCTTGCTTAGCAATGGAAATTTTGGATTGAAATGTGGTCGTAAGTCAAGGATTCCTGTATGCTCAATAACAGGAAGTAGGATATTCCATAAGAAGAAAATAAGCCTTTTAAAAATAGAGTAACTATTAAATAATCATTAAGGAGCAATGCAATGGATACTTACAATTTTGCCTGTGTGTTGTCTACTTTTTCCAGGTCAAAAAAATAATTCCAGGTCAACCAGTTAACAAATATCCGTTCTTTATTTCCTTTTCAATCAATTAATATTTATTAAAAATAAATCCCCTTGACACAGAGATATTCTTTATTGTGAACTTACACAAGTGTTATCTCTACATAAGGAAAGAGGGTTTGTGCTTTCCAAATTGAAACCTTAACCTGAAAAAAGTTTCATTGTCCCTAAATCCACGTAACAAAAAAGGGATTAAATTTCATTTATTTGAACGTGGTCATACTGTCCAGGCTCACGTGCCTTCAGTCTCCCTTGGAGAGCAGAAATGCTTAACCTCCAGCTCTCTTATAGCATTAAAAAAAGAAAAGAAAAGAAATTGTGTTAAGAATTAGAATGTAAACTGGTATTTCATGAGACGGTGCTGGCAGGTTTTCAGAACAGGGCTTGTGTTTCACGTTTGTACTGGACCCAAAGTACTGCTTGGCCTCTGATTTGAGCAAAGGAAATGAACTCGCCGATTATGATTTTTGCCAGTTGAATGTATTATTTTTCCTGAAGCTCAACTCTTCAAAAAATATAGCTTCAGATACACATTCATTAAATTAATTTCCCTTCCCTTAAGCTTATATATATTTGCATAGAGATGACATTGCTTTGCAAATCATTACATTGTTTTAATAAGATAAGTAAAGTATAAAATCATGTCATGATTTGCCTTGATTTTTGCAGGCAAGCAAGGGATGAAATCCAAATAGCTATTTCCAGCTTTGGTATGCCTACCCTCACTTGGCAATAAACCACCCTGTGTTCAGTGACACTTACAAAGAGAAAAGTATGTTGCAGCCTTAGGCTTACACAAGGCCAGCCCTCTATTTACTTTGTCTCACCCGCATACACAAACCTACCACTGCCATACCATATCATAAATCAAATTCAAAAGCAGCTTATTAGGAGATGCAGGGCACTCTCTATCATCTACCATCCAACTCTCTATATCTATCTGTCTGTCTGTCTGTCTGTCATCTATCTAATCACCTATCACCTATTATCTATCTAATCTATCCTCTCCTGGCAGCTCCTGGCTTCACAGATCTAAGTAACATTCTTTGAATTCTAGCTGTAACATTTTTCCTACCACCCCCATGCCTGATAAGCCATGTTCCACTGTTACATCATCATTAGCGTTGTCATTCGATGAATCCTGGAAGACATAGATGCTGCATCATCCAACAGATAGCACAGGCATGGTTCCTCCTAAGACAGCTCTCCCAAGACTTTCTGTTGCCTTCCTGTGGCAAAAGCCAAGATGCTCCTCTTCCCACTTCAAATGCAGCTGCAGCCAGAGCTGGATCTAATATCAGCCCTACAATGTGGAGAGAAAGAGGTTGCAGGAATGTTCAAGGAATGCTGGGTTCCCTAGCAGATGGGCCAGCCAGAGGGAGCCACAAGAGGATTCTTCACTGGTGCCGTCTCCTCCTGCGGATGAAGTTGGCTGCCTAAGGTGGAACAATATGCTTTATGTTCAGAAATTCAAATCTCTAGGATGTTTTGCGAACAGTGACAATTCAGCCACTGTAGATCAGCTGAACCACTGGAGATTAAATGATCATAGCTCTGCTTAATATTGCATTAGCAAAATGCTTTTTAGCATCTTTCCGAATTTCAAACTGGAGTTGTCTTCAGGAGCATAAATTTGTATTTCATCCATTGCATTCATTTGACAGGCTATTTGGGATGCAGGATACCCCAGTGATGTGTGTTGTGTTTGAGGTGGTAGCTGCTAGTGCTTCAGCCTTTTCTTATGGTATTTCTTTCAGATTAAAACTCCAGTTGGCTTTACCTGATTGACACATGTGTACAATGCTAACCTGACAAGATGTCAGACTTTGCCTGATTGACACATGTGTGGAACGCTAATCTGGCATGATGCCAGTCTGGAATACACAGCCTTATACAGTCATAGAGTATCAAGTGTTAATACTGCACAACAGGAGTCTGAAGAAAGGCTTATCAGAACTAAATAGAGAGGATTTCATTACCTTGTCCCTGTCAAAAAGCTGGGCAACATACAAGATTTTAGAGTAAAATAGATTGGACTGGATTGGGCTAAGCTGGGCTAGACTAGACTAGAATGATGGGACACAACTTTTAAATAATCAAGGCAGGGGTAAGGAGGATAACTTTAATATGATTCAAAGTTTTGGTTTTTATTAATAGTGAAGCTGAGAATATCCATCCCTCTGGTGATTTATGGATTGATTTATTGAGGTAGTCATCTGTTCGAGGTATATTAGTATGAATTGTGTAAATATTTGCAATTTATATTCAAACATAACCAGAGCTCTACTGGATCATACCCCGGCTCATGTAGTCCAGAGATCTATTCTCCCAGTGGCCAGCCAACAGCAGAAGGAAGCCCACTAGTCTCCCAGCAAGTGGCCTTCAAAAGCAATGCCATCAAAGCTAATAAAAATCAATTCTCATGTCATCTATGAATTGCTCCAACCCATTTTTGAAACCAGCCAAGCTGATAGCCAGCACCACATCCCTTGGTAGAAAATTACAAATATAAATATGAGTACTGTAAAAAAAAAAAATCCTTCCATCTGTTCTGATTTTTCCAAGATTCAATTTCCTTTGGATCTAGTATATTGGGAAAGGGAAAATAGCTTCTCCTTGTGAGGGGTCCTTGGTGCTCTCTGAGCTTGCTTGTTTTCTTGCAGATGTTTCCTTAAACAAACTAGATAACTAGGTTACCTAATTTGGGTAATGAAACCTCTGCAAGAAAACAAGCAAGCTCAGAGAGCACCAAGGACCCCTCATTTCAACCCTGAGCTACAAATATTCTCCTTTCTTAGCTTCTCCTTGTCTACTTTATCTATACTATACATAATTTTGTACACCTCAAAATTATGTAGCCTTAGCAGAGTGATACATTTTCTTCTTTTATTATGATTATGGTGGTTGTGCTATTTTTACGAAATTTCATTTTGATGTATGCCGATTGGGGTACATTCAAAGTGACAATAAAGTTATTATTATTACTGTATTACTCTTTTTCCTGGCCTTCAAGCATAAGCTTCTGTGCATACATTATAGTATTGATTGCATAGCAGTAGTTGTTTAATTCAGAAATGCTCTAATTCTGATAGCCCAATCATACCTCCTTATCAAGAGTCGACAATCTTACAAGTAAGAAATCTTGGCCAGTAGTAAACAAAAAGCTGGGTTTACACAGCTCTTTAGGTTCATATCTGGTCAGTTTAGCATTAGGCTCTATCTAACAAGATGCAGTTCAGTGTTAAGAAAAGTAAGGTCCTGCACCTCAGCAGAAAAAAATCAAATGCAGGTATAGAATAGGCAGCACCTGACTCAGCAGTAGTAACTGTGAGAGGGATCTAGGTGTCCTACTGGACTATCAGTTAAGTATGAGCCAGCAGTGTGCTGCAGCTGCCAAAAAAGCCAATGCAATCCTAGGCTGCATCAACAGAGGGAAAGCATCAAGATCCTGAGAAGTGATAGTACCGCTTTATGCTGAACTAGTGAGGCCACACTTGGAATACTACGTCCAGTTCTGGTCACCACAATACAAAAAAGATGCTGAGATCCTAGAAAGAGTGCAGAAAATAACAACTGAAATGATGAGGGGGCTACAGGATAAACTATATGAGGAACAGTTAAAGGAACTAGGTATGTCGACTCTAGCCTAATGAAGAGAATAATTAAGGGTAATGTGATAGCTATCTTCCAACACTTGAGGGGCAATCACAGAAATGAGGGGGTTGACTTATTCTCCATAACTCCCATTGCCCCTTGCAGGACAAGAAGCAAAGGGTGGAAGCTCATCACAGGGAGTGGAACTAAGGAGAAACTTCCTGACAGTGAGAGCAATTAATCAATGGAACTACTTGCCTCCTAGAGTTTTGGGTGCTCATCACTGGAGGTTTTCAAGAAAGGATTGAAACTATTTGTCCGGGATGATATAAGGTCTCCGGCCATGAGCAGGGGTTTGGATTAGAAGACCTCCAAGGTGCTTCCAGCCCTTGGATTCTATGATTCAGTCCAGTCCTGTAACCACACCATGGCAGGATGGTGGGCAAGGCTGGGCAATTGGATTCATTCAATAAATTAAACGAATGTGCTGTATAATCCCAGCCTTGAATATGATCACATTTGTTTTTTGGGGGGAAAATAAAGTCTGTTTGGGAAAATGGCAATAAAAGATATAAAATAAAACATCAGTTGCATTTGTATTTTCAGCAAAGGCATCATGGACAAACTGCCCCTCTACTGCTTCTTGTCTTTAGCCAGAGGAGATATTTTATGAAAAGTTGTCTCTCTTCCTCAGCAAAGCCAGCTCATTTCCCCAACCCACCTCCCATTAAGAGAGTCACCCAAATATTCCTGCAGGCTGTGCGGTCACAAGCACACACTCTTAAGTGTTTAACTCCCCCCCACACACACCTGATAGATTGCAATGATTGGCGATCATTGTCTGCTTTTAATTTATTTCTGCACTTTATTTCTTTTGGCCCACAGTCAAATAAAACGATCATCACTACTGCATATTGAGAAAAACAACACCGAAGAACACAATTTCCACAGATGATATCAGTACAAATGCACTCTCCTTTGTTTTGCAATGTAAGTTCAATATAAGAAGAGCTTCAGGGAGCAGTAGAACAATAGACACAAATCTCCTTTGATTTCTCTGCCAAACGGCTCAGTCACACATTTTCCGGCGAGTGGATGGAAAGTGATGAGGTCTCTTAAATGAGATCGCCCAGTTCCAATCATTCTGATATTAAACAGGAAGCTGTTTTCCTAACTGCAGTCAAGTTGATCATGTTTTAATGTTTTCCCCGCTGCCAAATGCTTAGGCTGAGCAATATGAATAGCTAATTTGCCTTTTCTCCCTGTTTTTGCATCCTCATACCAAAATAAGGGTGGGCAGAGCAGGGCCATTAATATGGTCTTCTGGGGTGACAGTGTTACCTCTTTTGCTGGTCCTCCTGATTTAATGAAGTTGTCATCACAACTAGCTCCACAAAAATCCCTGTGGGCTAATAGCTGACAACTACAGGGTCCTTGTGGGCAGAAGCCAAGTGCTCTGACTTCCGCTCTGAACAGGCTATGGGGATTTGCAGGGAATTGGGCTTTGAAGAACTAAATCTCTTGCTGCCCAGTGCAGGATCCATGAGCTCTCTTACAGTGGAAGTCAGAAGTGAGGACTTCATGGTCACGAAGCTTTTTAGGAAAGCACAGGCACAGTAACAAGGATAAACCTTAGCCCCCTCCATCTGCCCCACCAGTGGGTACTTCTCTTGACCGACTGAGTCTCTAAAGCTGAACGTTGTCAATTTCCCTCCATCTGCCTGTGAGGTGGGAAGGTCATGCGAGTTTGTGAAACTGCTTGACTGATCATTGTAGCTTTCACTCTGAGTAAAACTAAGGAGTGGCTTTTTTTATATGCGATCCACGATGGGGCTCAATTTTCTGTCAACAGTTTTGCCTGAACTTATTGGGCAGGAAAGCTGCTGCTACTGCCTCCATCATGAGCTCGTACAGGTAGACCTCGTTTAGTGACCACAGCTGGTATCCTTAACTCAGTTGTTAAGTGAAGTTGTTGTTAAACGAAACCACATCTGTGCTTAGGATATTACTACAGCTTTCCTTTGTTTTACAGACCTGCAAAGGTCATAAATGCGAGGGTTTTTTTTCATCACCATTGCAACTGCAGTCACTGTACAAGGCAGTTGCCAAATGAGGACTACCTCTAATGGTATATGGAATGGCCTTGGGAGACAGAAGGAACAGCTGCAGCCTAGGCAACCATCTGACAAATGAAATCTGAGCCCAAAGAAATGGGGCAGAGAAGCCATCTCAGAAGGGACCCTTCCTAGATTTGGGAAGAGTAAAAGTAAGAGATGTGAGAGATACTTTCAGACTCGCAGGAGTGGATATTAGCCTTTTGAGGTAGGACTAGAGAAGAAGCAAAACCATGAGGACTAGCTTTATGTTTATTCTAAGGTTATATTAACAGAATCAACAGGATCAAAATCAACAGAATTAAAAACAGAATTAACAAAACAAAAATATTTTGGGCATATTTTTTCTACTTTATTCTGGGGAGGAAGTTGAAAGGCAAAAACAGAAGCTTAAAATTTTGCAGAGCATTCCTTAACAACCCCTTATTCATGTCCAACTCCCTTGGATGGCTTTAAGAGCAAACTGGTTGCCTTAAATTTCTGCAAATCATAAAGCCACAATTTTACCCTTTAACTACTTTGAAAGTACTAAGGAGAAACACGACTCTGAAAAAGTTAGCTGACCATGTCATAATTCTCCCAAAGGTGCTTTTTCCAAAAGGCAAGTGAACTTTCTTCATTTTTTTTTCTTTGAAAACATTTTGCTTCTCATCCAAGAAACTTCTTCAGTTCATGGTTCTTGCATGGGAAGCGAAACATTTTCGAAGAAAAAAACCAAGCAAGTCCACTTGCCTTTTGAAAAAAGCATCTTTGGGACAACCATGACCTGGATGTTTGAGAATCTCCATAGGCATTCATGTCATAATTCATTATGCTATATTATTAACTGCATCCTCCCTAGCCCTCAAGCAGAGGAAAGGGAGGAAATACATCTCTCAGGATGAAAAAGTGGGTCTCCGCTAATTACAATTTATTCAGTAATCTGTAAATAATCAAACCATGATTTAGTATGCTGGATGAACAGGAAGCCAGCTGACCAATTCCTGCCCAAAGCATATATTAATCTAAGTAATGTACATGTAACGTGTAAAAAGAACTGGGGAATATTAGAAATATAAATAGCATTTTAAAGGAAGTTTCAATTAATAGAATTGAAAATCAGATTTTATACCTGTTTTTGTCTTTAACTTCCACTTCCTAAATCAGCACATCTATCTTTTTAGTACCTTTGTGGTGCATTTGTGACCCTCAGCATTGCTGCTAAATATCCTGCAAAGACTGGGTGTTAAGCTGAGGGCATCAAGGTGAAGACATCAAATCTTGTGTGGCCAAAAGAAAAATACATTATTTAACAAGATCATAGACTTGTTATAGGCATCGGGTAGAGAGCAATAGTGCTAGGAGAATCTGCCAGTTTTTATCCCCTGCACACTGTGGATGGAAATAGAAGGTCTATTCTGGATAAAAGATGACACACCTGTCTCAACAGGAAAGAAAAGTCCTGGAACAGGCAAGGGAAGGAGATGGAGATGACATCAGCAAGAGGAAGACATCAGTCAAATTCCTTGCTAAGTCACTCCAAGGGAATATCCTAGAAAAGCTCATCAGCAATCACACAAAACTGCTCATGTGTTACACAATAAAAGTAGTTCAACCAAACCAGTGAAATTAGCCCAAATGAAAGCCTGATGGCAATGTGTTGGCCGGGGTGATGTTGTGGGAAGGTGTCAGAATGGCACTATGGAGTCCAGGTTCACCTCTATGCTCAGACGCAGCGGTTCACAAGGTTGGAGGTCATCTCTTCCAACTTCCACCAGAACATTTGTAATAGATGAGCAAAAACCTGCTGGATATCATTCCAATATTCCAGTATTTGAGGGGCTGCCACAAAGATGAAGGGGTCACATTATTCTCCAGAGCATCAGAGGGCAGGATAAGAAACAATGGTTGGAAACTGATCAAAGAGAGAAGCAACCTGGAATTAAGGAGAAACATCCTGACAGTGAGGACAATCAACCAGTGGAACAGCTTACCTCCAGAAATTGTGGGGGCTCCATCGCTGAAGATTTTTAAGAAGAGGCTAGACAGTCACTTGTCTGAGATGATATGGGTTCTCCTGCTTGAGCAGGGGGCTGGACTAGAAGACCTCCAAGGTCCCTCCCAGCTCTATTCTATTCATCTTTAGCTGTTGGGCAACTCCCAGCCTGTTCCATTGGCTGGCAGTGTATACAGTCAAAAATTTCCTCCTGACCTCCAGTTGTAAACTACTTTCTTGTAGTTTTAACACACTGGCAAGAAAAAAATCAGAAGTCTGGTAACACCATATCTGGCGAAAACACATTTAATTAAAAGACGTGAGTTGCAACTCACTGCATCAGATGCCCAGGGCGACTAGACTGATGTAGGCTTTAAATTGGATTGAAGTGGGGAGGGGAGGGGGGGATAGGTTGGTTATGCAGATTCAGATATAATGTGATTACAAGGACTTAATCAATTAATACATGTAATCTGTTAAAACCCATTGTGCTTGTTGAGATTTTCTGAGATTGCCTGAAGCTTTGGCATTGTTGAGTGAGGTCAACAACGTCTCACTTAGTGACACTCTTAAAAACCCCACTTTTCCAAAATGTTCATTTTGAGGTCTGAGGTCAAGGTGTCCTGGGAGGGTGAAATGTTTTGATATTTTGATATCCTTGTTTTGACTCCTGGTGTCAATGTTTGTGTTCGCTAATTCTTTTATTCAAAGTTTGTCATATTTCTTCCATATAGACATTACTAGAAGATGAACCCAAAGATGAGCGTAAAATTTATGTTGCTAAGCAAGACAGTTGCTAAGTGAGTTTGGCCCCATTTTCTTGCCACAGTTGTTAAGTGAAACACTCAGTTAACTTAGTAATACGGTTGTTAAGTGAATCTGGCTTCCCCATTGACTTTGCTTGTCAGAAGGTCGCGAAAAGTGATCACATGACCCCGGGACACTGCAACCGTCATAAATACATGCCAGTTGCCAAGCATCAAACTTTGATCACATGTGGGGGATGCTGCAATTCTCATTGTGAAAAATCATCATAAGTCATTTTTTCCAGTGTCCTAACTTTGAACAGTCACTAACTGAATGGTTATAAGTCAATGACTACCTGCAATTGCCTTAAATGCACAGGTTAGTACTAGCCATGGATTACATGCTGCGATCTTGTAGACATGGCTGAAAAAAGAAATGAGAAATCTATGCCAAAAATAAAGATTCCATTTTTTAATTTTTTTGATACATTTAAAGAAATGGAGGATCTCATTGCTCTAGGTCTGAATGTATAGGTGGAATATGTAAGGCCTCAGATCCCACCAACCTCATTGACATACTGGACATTTGAGAAAGGATGTGCAGAGTAAGTTGCCTGTCATAGTATTTATTTGAAGGAATAGATAATTTTCATTAATAAAAAGTCAGCTTTTAAAACAAAAGAAAAGCAGCAAACCAATGAAACCTCTTTAAAATTGCACCACCCTATATTATTTTCTGCCATGTGTATCATTAGTCCCAATGGGACTGAATTCTAAATAAAAATATATGGGATTACCCTGCATATTTCCTGTATTCCTTGTCTGTTTCAGGATTCAACAAAAATGAAAAGAATTGATTTGGACAAAAAGTATTAATTTTTTTTTTGTTTTCTTCCTCTCTCCTCCTTCCTTCCAGAGTACAACTGTTCCTATTTCACACACTTTGTCTCAGGAGAAAGCACTGAGATCTTTCAAGTATCAACACAACGAGGTAAGAAGAATTGGTAAGCAGGCAACCTCTGCATCCAGTTCTGGTCACCACATTACAAAAAAGATGTTGAGACTTTGGAAAACGTGCAAAGTGGTAAGATGATTAAGGGCCTGGAGACAAAAAACATATGAAGAATGGTTGCAGAAATTGGGTATGGCTAGTGTAGAGAAAAGAAGGACTAGGGGTGACATGATAGCAGTATTTCAGTATTTGAGGGGCTGCCAAAAGAAGAGGGAGTCAGCTTATTTTCTAAAGCACCAGAAGGCAAGACAAGAAACAATGGATAGAAACTAATCAAGGAGAGAAGTAACCTGGAATTAAGGAGAAACATCCTAACAGTGAGGACAACTTACCTGTGGAATAGCTTGCCTTCAGAAATTGTGGGTGCTCCACAACTTGGAGGTTTTTAAGAAAAGACTGGACAGCCACCTGTCTGAAATTATATAGGGTCTCCTGCTTGAGCAGGGGGTTGGATTAGAAGACCACCAAGATCCCTTCCAGCTCTATTCTGATTGATTGAAACTCTGCATTACAACAGTAATACATCTTATGCCAAAATGTATCCAGTTCATCAGATTGGGATCCAGCTCTAAACAAAGATGGGATAGTTAAACTGGCTATGGAGGAAGGATGTCTAAGGGTACAGATGAAAGAGATGAAGAGTCATATCACATACTTATGGAAAGATGAACCTGAAGTCAGCCCCATCAGCTTTGGAGGAACATATTGAGTAGTCTTCTTTATCATAGTATCCTCCACTTGTGTTGACACCAACACTGAGAATTCTTATGGAATACAGGACAGAATACAGAATAACAACGTTGGAAGGGACCTTGGAGGTCTTCTAGTCCAATCCTCTGCTCAATCAGGAGTCCCTATGACATTCTGGACAAATAGCTTCTTCTTAAAAAAAATCTGTGGAAAAAAAGGTAGGTATGTCGTACACCCTTGTTTTTAGTCTTAAGAATGATTTAACAGATGGTTCCTATGGCAAGAGTCTAGTTGGAATTTATTAATTCAGGGGTCTCCAAAGTTGGCAACTTTAAGACTTGTGGACATCAACTCCCAGAATTCCTATGTTGACTGGGGGATTCTGAGAGTCAAAGTCCGCAAGTCTGAAAGTTGCCAAGAGTGGAGACCCTTGTATTAATCAATGAGCTCCTTGCAAGTGTTGATGTAGGAGATGATCAGACTGAGCCCGAGGGAGGGGGGTCAAGCGCGTCATCAGTCATGAGTCCCTTCATGCCCATAAGAGACCTACGTCCAGCTCACTTGAATTCTATTGACTCTTATCTAGCACCAATTTGCTTTGACCGTTACTAGTTCAGATCCTTGTAGAGAGCTTAAGCTTGCAATAAATCTTTTTATATTCATTTTGAGCTGCCTGGACTACTGATTTCCTGCTCTTGACAGTTATTTTGCAATGGAGAGCTGAATCATGAAATGATGAAATTGAGAAGATGTATCCAAGCCCTGCTCTCAGCATCCCCATGTGTCTGGCTGACATTAAAGAGCAAAGTGTGGGTTAATGTGACGGGCAGGAGGCAGTTCCAACCTTATCTGGATCTGAAACCCTGCTGGGACAGAACAGGGAATACCAAGAGCTTTGCAAGCACATTTTATTCTAGAATGTAGCGTGCTTTCTAAATGTCTTTGAAACCTTTCTGCTGGATCCACAAACCTCTCTAATAAAGAGGTAGAAAAATTAGGGAGCAGCGGGATTTCTATGAGCTTTTTCTCCTCCCTAATTTAGCTTGCGTTCTGTAGCGGATGATTCTAGAAATGAAACAGGAGATGACAGGACCATTTACATCCGATTCATCTACAGGAGGAAAAAGCAAACTATTATCCAATTAAATTTTGTACGCTAAAGCTATTTGTTTTATGCTGTAAGGAAATTAGCAACCTCATCCTTATTCATTGTATTATTTTGCTGCAGTTCAAGAGTCTCCTTCAGATGTATTTTCAAGTCTGTATATTCAGTAGACCGCTAGCCTTTATAAGCTTGCTATTACAGGTAGTCCTCGACTTACAACCACGATTGACCCCAACGTTTCTGTTGTTAAGTGAGACATTTGTTGAGTTTTGCCCCCATTTTACAACCTGTCTTGTCACAGTTGTTAAGTGAATCACCACAGTTGGTAAGCTGTTAAGTGAAACTGGCATCCCCACTGACTTTGCTTGTCAAAGTCAAAAGGCTGCAAAAAGGATCACATGACCTTGGGACACAGCAATGGTCATAACTACGAGTCAGTTGCCAAGCATCTGAATTTTGATCACACGATCATGGGGATGCTACAAAGGTCGTAAGTGTGAAAAACTTTTTTCAGTGCCATTGTAACTTTGAACGGTCATTAAATGAACTGTTGTAAGTCAAGGACTCCCTGTATGGCAATGAGAGCCAGTTTGGTTCAGTGATTAAGACACCAGCCTAGAAACCAGGAGACTGGGACGTCTAGTCCCACCTTAGGCACGAAGCCAGTTTGGGTAATTTTGGGCCAATCGTTCTCTCTCTGCCCCAGGAAGCAGGCAAGGGCAAACCACTTCCCAAAATCCCTTGCCAAGAAAACTGCAGGGATAGAAAAGACTGGTGGACTTATAGTCAAATAATATCTTTTAATTTTGGTGATCCTATCCTTAAGTCTAAGGAGGAGTCAGAATCAGAAGGACATTGTCTGCCATTGGTTTACATATTTACAATTGAGAGAAAGATTTAAATCAGACAAAAAGAGCTATGGGTTTGATTTTGTGAAAAATGAATGGGAAATCCTACTGTGCGGTAGCGACGAACGTATTATTGCCGAGGTGTGTAAACTGTTATTGAATTTGAATTTGGAGAATGAATAGGTAAAGAACTGCATGATTCAGTGTGCAAGGAATTTTGGATATAATGTAATGCTTGAACAATGGGAGACTATGTGGACAAAATGTTTAAAATTTACACGAAATTATAATTTAAAAGACAATTTTTATAAGATGATGTATCGTTGGTATTTAACATCAGATAAGTTGTCCAGAATGTATAAAGGTATTTCAAATGAATGTTGGAAATGCAAAAATAAAGAAGGGACCTTTTATCACTTATGGTAGACATGTGACATAGCAAAGAAATATTGGAATAGGATCCACATCTTAATACAGAAGATTCTCAAAGTGAATATAAAGATAAAACCAGAAAATTTTCTTTTGGGTTTAATGGAAAAAGACTTGGTAAAAATTTGGAACTTTGATGCTATGTATGTTGATGGCAGCAAGATTACTTTATGCCCAAAAATGGAAGG
Organism: Azemiops feae; assembly: GCA_023970755.1. Classification (NCBI taxonomy): domain Eukaryota; kingdom Metazoa; phylum Chordata; class Lepidosauria; order Squamata; family Viperidae; genus Azemiops; species Azemiops feae. Next base: position 2,652,850 of record JALGBA010004142.1, on the reverse strand, counting down.
ACACTTTGATTCCCACAATGGATGAATAGCTGCAAAGTTGTTGAAGATAGCAGAGATGGCTAAACTGACTGCTTTGATTAAAGACAAAAACACAACTACTTTTGTTTGTACTTGGAAGCCACTTTTGGACTTTGTGCTCGAGGTGGAAAAAAAATGAAACTTTGATTTTGGGTTTTACCAATCAGATAGGTTTGTTGTTGTAGAAATGGCTAGTTCACACTATTATGTAAAAGTAAAAAGTTGAGGTTTGATGTTATTATCTTATTCTACTGCACCAAGGGGAGTCGGACGTCAATGCCTTTTCTTTCTTTTTCCCCTTTTTCCTACACTTTTCCCTTCCCTTTTCCCTCCCCTATCTTTCCTATTATTTTCTTTTGAATTTTTGTATCTTGTACTATTAATAATAATAATAAAAAAGTAAATAAGAAAACTGCAGGCTTTGCCCTGGGAATCTCCCGGAGAAGACGCAACACGCTTTGTTGAAGTAATCTATTTGATCGTAATGATCTGCTATTATTCACTTCAGAGAAAATCTTGTGAATGCACGCAAGGAAAGGAAAAAGAAAATGTACAAAACTTCTCAAAGGCATTTAAAAAAAAAAAAAAAGATGCCCAAAAGCATTTTTAACGTATATCCCTGCCATATCATATTAGTTTCTCAGAGCAGAAATTAATGTGTGTTCTGGAGCTGATTGTGATTTTTTCTAGAGGATCAAACAGGGAAGGAGGGAAGTGTGTTACCTACTGAACCAGGAACATTACAATTGCATTCATAGATTCACTATCCCGCCATCTACATTTTTAGTGCTGAATTGTTTCCTTGACTCCCATCATGCATTGCACAGTTAGCTTACGTTTCTCCTATTTCTGAAGCCCTTCCCTTATGATTGCCCAGAACGAAATATTGCTCTTGTGGCAGAAGTCCACAAGGATGTCCACAGTATCAAGAAGGCAGCCGGAACGGTGTGGCACAGATAAAAACCAGGCAGAGCTTTGACTGATGTGACCACCATCTTGACTTTTCAGACTGTCCTCTATGGACAACCCTTTGATAGCTGGTAGTAGGTTCATGCTTATGTGTTGCTTCCCCATTGCGATTAGAAGAATTGTCAATGACTGTTTCCTTTTGATGGAATCCTTGGTGCTCTCTGATCTTGATGGTTTTCTTGCAGGCATTTCATTACCAAACTAGGTAACATCATCAGTGCTTTTCCTTTTCCTTTTTTCTTTTTTGCCTTTTCAGAATACAGCATTTCTGCAGCTGCCATTGCCATGTTCAGCGTGGGCTTTTCCATCATCGGAACCATTTGTGTCCTCTTATCCTTCCGGAAGAAGATGGATTACCTCTTGAGGCCAGCTGCCATGTTCTATACGTTTGCAGGTGGGAAGGTAGAAATAGGGACATCAGCTTTACTGCATGGGCCACATTTAGGCAGGATGGGAAGAAGGGAGATGGTGGGAGAGCAACATGACTGAAAGAAAGATGGTGTTGATGCAAAGAGCTTTGCCAGCCTAATCCAGAAGTCTAGGAATATCTAGTGATCGACCTGGAATTCAGTTCAGCATAAAACTGAGGAGGAACAAGTCAGTGGCTTTCACTTCCGTTCCCTGCTCACTGCTTTCTTTTCCCCTCTCTCCAGGCCTGTGTATTATCATATCTGTGGAAGTTATGAGGCAATCGGTCAAAAAGATGATCGCGAGCGATGACACAGACTGGATAGAGTACTACTACTCCTGGTCCTTCGCCTGTGCCTGTGCCTCTTTCGTCTTGCTGTTCCTCTGTGGAGTGGTGCTTTTGCTCATCTCCTTGCCTCGCATGCCACAGAACCCATGGGAGACTTGCATGGATGCTGAGCCAGAGCATTAAATCTTGTCAGCTCATGTTGCCACTTCAGCCATATCATATCCCTCCTGTTCCTCAATGGCCAGCTATATATATTTATATATATGTATATATATATATATATAGAAAGAGAGAGAGATGAACTCCAGGAGTTGGTATGGGAACATCTTTGGATCATGCCTACTGACAGAATCAGTTAGGAGTTGAATGCAAAATCCTGAGATAAAAGAAGTGAAGATGACCTCTTTTGACAAGATGTGAAAAAACTTGGCTTGATCGCACAGCTAGATTGTTAACACAGCCTGGAAAAGTTGATATAAATGTCACTGAATAGAAATACAAACTTAAGAAAGAGAGAAATTTTGTCTAAATAGGAATTGGGGTCATTCTTTTAGGAACAAATAGCCTGATGCCCACCTGATGTTTTGGGTTATAGCTTCATTAATCCTTCATGCTTGGTCATGTCAACAGAGGCCCACAGGATATGTAATCCAAAAAATCTGGGGGACTCCTGCCTCATTTGATTAACCCTAGGAATGACAAGGGGAAAAAAAAAACCTAAATCATATTTTGTCAGTGTAGAATTTTTTTTCTCCATCTGTAAATAATCTTACCACCAATTTGGAGGCACTCCTAATGTTATTAAGCACATTACAAAAATAGATTCTAAAAAAGGATGTTGGATAACACGAAGAAGAAGAATCTCTAAGGCATATGCTTAGAGTCAACAGTGATGATTTTTATTATACTTCTTATATGTCAGCTAGTAATTTGTTGAGCTGGTATGATTGGAGAATGGCAGAGACAAGGAAATTGAATAATAATAATGATTCTGAAAACCAAATCACATTATGCAGAGAGAAGCCAGCAAGGGATCTGCTGCAAGCATCAACTAATATTTTTAACTACAGTCTCCCCCCCACCATCCCCGGCCCTCCTGTCACTGTCCAGAAGTTTTGACCACAATTCCCAGCTGATCCCACCAGCTGGCTTTGGTGGCTAATTGGGGAACGTTAATCTACATCTTCAAGGGTTCTAGAACAGCAGCAGTCACATTCCATAAACAGCCAACATGATTTTAGCAGAGGAAATAAACAAAGGCTTTACAGCCAGAGGAAGACACAATATGTACATTTGAGTATTTCATAGCATTTGCAGCCTGGTTAGCATTTGTAGAGGTCAAGAAGCCATTAAACTGGTTGAGTGCAGGAGGTAAGAAGCTATAAACACTTCAGATCAGGTGGCAGAAGAACTAGAAGACGAGGACTAAATTCTGAGACACCTGTCTCAGGTAGTGGCTGGAAATAAGCTTTCTAGTCTCAAAGATAATATTGTGGTTGCTTTTGTAACAAATTAGAACTGAATAATTTAACTGTGTAATACAGATTCAATTTACAATTTAAAAATCACTAAACAAAGTATAATAAACCAGACAGCCTTATTATAATATTCTGTCGAATTTTTAATATATATATATATATATATAACCTCAATTGGACACAGTCTTTGAGATGGTGATGGGGGGGAGGGTCTGACCAAAATGAAATAAAGTGGAGCAATTATTCCTGTGATTTGAAAACTATAGTTCTGTTGATGCAACCTAAAATTGCATTTGGCATTATTGCAGCTACATCATGTGGCTGGCTCATATTCACTTTGAAATCAATTATTATTCTGCAATCTTTTTCACAGACATAATTAACAACACGAGTATCCCCGATCCAACAGTTGTGCATATGGTTTTTGGTTTTTAAGTTAAGAGTTGTTTTCCTTACAGTGAGCTGCTTCTACTAGTAGCTTACACCGTAGTGCCTTCTTTCTTTGAACTCATAAATCCCCATCTTTTCTCGTCAGTTGGCATGTGGCCATTCATCTTTCCTATCTTTTGACATTTCTTTAGTCTGCCATAGGCTTGCATCTGTTGCAAAAAAATCTGCCAGTTACTCTGGCAAGGAGCCATGCCCATAAGCATGCAACTCACAGTTGCAGACTCCCTTTTTTCACTTTTTCTTCTTAAAGCGTAATCTGTTGAAAGGCTTTTATTTCTTCTTGTTCCCTTCCCAGGGTCTTAGATTAGCTAAGTATAAAATGCCTGATGCAGAAACAAAAAAAGTTGTTGGGGATTCCCCCTCACTCACATGAAATCTTAAAAGTAAATTCCTTTTATTATTCACTCATTCTTTGAGCTTGTTCCAGGAACAGAGCTGCCTTACCATTCTCATAGTCTTTGCTTATTCAGCAGAAAGCAGTCACTCAATCACCCACAATGGACAATGGACAGCTCTTAAAGGAGATAATCTTTTCATCCCTCCTAACATCACACTCAGGACACACTCTGGTCATTCTCCTCCCTTCTCTTCATCTCCTGTGGAAAATTCCTGTTAACTGTACCTCTACAGGCAGTCCTCGACGTACGACCACAATTGAGCCCAAAATTTATGTTGCTAAGTGAGACATTTGTTAAGTGAATTTTGCCCCATTTTACGGCATTTCTTGCCACAGTTGTTAAAAGAATCACTGCAGTTGTTAAGGTAGTAACACGGTTGTTAAGTGAATCTGGCTTCCCCATGGACTTTGCTTGTCCAGGTGATCACATGATACCTGGATACTGCAACCATCATAAAAATCATGCCAGTTGCCAAGTGTCTAAATTTTGATCACATGATCATCAGTGCATGATCATATTCAACCATCGTAAGTGTGAAAAACAGTCACTTTTTTCAGTGCGGTCATAACTTTGAATGGTCACTAAATGAACTGTTGTAAGTCGAGGACTACCTGTATTTGTACCTTTGGGTTGTCCAAAAATCATTGTCCATGATTTCTCTGGTGGTTTTTAAAACCTGTAATTTCCTTTGTTATTTTCTGTTTGTTGGCATTCTTTGAGATACCTTTTCTCTTCCTTTCTTGCTTCCTTTTTAAAAAAGTTTTTAAAAAAAAATTGAGACGGGGTTAATTTGGTGTGTACCAAGGAAGAAATTAGCCAGCAGATTGCCCCAGGGGACATCTTAGGGACTCCAGATCTTTACTAGTCACAGTTACAGCTTCCAAAATTTCTGTCAATATAACTCAGAAAGATTATATATTAGCGACCTGCCTTGAGTCATACCTCAAAAGGCAGATATTTCAATATTTACAGTTTTCTGCCTATTGCAATTATGTCATCGGTTCACACTCCCCCCAAAATTGCTGAATGTGCCAATTACTGCTAATAGCATAGAAAATGCTTCCAAAGAAAATTCTCTTGTCAAGACAATACAGTAGGCAAAGATCATACAAAAAAGGTATATTTGAGGAGAGAGAAACGAAGTTCATTGTGTTTCCTTAAATATAAGGCCTTTAAAGAGAATTTATGTGGTCATGTAAACATTGAGACAAAATGAAATCCAGGATGGCAAAAATACAGAACACAACGAAACACAACTGAGCTGTAGAGTCCTTGGTGCTCTCTGAACTTGTTTGTGTGTCTTGCAGACATTACATTACCAAACGAGCTAATATCATCTTTAAATGTCATCTTTACTGCTAGCATTGATGATGTTACCTAGTTTGGTAATGAAATGTCTGTAAGGAAGCAACCAAGCTGAGAAAGGACTTAAGGATACCACAGTTGATCCCTGAGCTACAAATATTCTCTTCTATTGGTAAACTGAGCTGAATGTACAGATCTGTCCAAGTGTTTCAGGTATTATTTATTAAAGAGCTCTAATTTTCCATAACCTCTATATTGTCCAGTTCATCTCCCTAATATACTCATTCCTTCCTCCTCCCTGCATTGGGCTAGCCCTGATTTACTTTACCTTTACACAGTAAATATAAAATCTGGTTGCCCTTAATGCACTTACTTGGCAATGCAGCAAATGCACTTACTTGGCAAGATAACCTTTCCTCAAGCCTCAGGAGTGCTATTCCGATCTTTAGCGTTGTTGATAATGGAGGAAATTTTCATGGGAAACAAAATGCTTCAGCAGTGGATTTCACACATACAAATCTCATATGATATAATAGTTTGGCTTTTTAAAGGAATCATTCTTGACCTTTTCCCATGGAGTTGCATCTCCCTTTAGAGATACTGGGTCATCTATCAAAACCTGAAGAGAAGCTGAAAGAAGAATTTAGCTATTGACAAACACTATGCAAATACCATACCTCGACTTACCACCACAGTTGGGACTGGAATTTTTGCTACTAAGTGATCATTACGTGAGTCATGTGACCACGTCTGATTTTACTCTTTTTTTTTGCCACGTTTTTAAGCGAATCTCGCTTCCCCCATTGACTTTGCTTGTCAGAAGCCAACTGAGAAGATCACAAATTGTGATCATGTGACCGTGGGAACGTTGCAATGGCTGTAAGTGCAAGGACTGCTCATAAATCACTTTTTTCAGCACTGTCCTAACCAGTCATTAAATAAAAGGCCATTAGTTGAGGATTTCAGTTTTCCTCATCAGTTTAGATCAGCAAACTTCCTTGCTGGGCTGCTGGTTGGAGCTAATAGACGCTGTAGACCATAGACCTGGAAATAGGTTGTTATCCATAGTTCTTCGGTGTCTTATCTACAAGATGATTATTTGCAATTTGCAAGAGGGAAATTTGCAAACATATTCTGAAATGTATAACACCAAGCAACATTACCGCTTTATAAAGCCTTAGTAAGACCACATTTGGAATACTGCATCCCGGTTTTGGTCACCATAATATAAAAAAGATGTTGAGACTCTAGAAAGCGTGCAGAAAAGAGCAACAAAGATGATTAGGGGGCTGGAGGCTAAAACATATGAAGAACAGTTGCAGGAATTATGTCTAGGCATGTCTAGTCTAGAGAAAAGAACTAGAGGAGACATGATAGCAGTGTTCCAATATTTGAGGGGCTGCCACAAAGAAGAGGTGGGTCAACTTATTTTCCAAAGCACCTGAAGGCAGGACAAGAAGCAATGGATGGAAACTAACCCAAGAGAGAAGCAACCTAGAACTAAGGAAAAATTTCCTGACAGTGAGAACAATTAATCAGTGGAACAACCTGCCTCCAGAAGCTGTGAATGCTCCAACACTGGAAGTTTTTAAGAAGAGACTGGACAGTGATTTGTCTGGAATGGTATCTCCTGCTTGAGCAGGGAGCTGGACTAGGAGACCTACCCAAGGTCCCTTCCAACTTGTTATTCTATTATTTCATTTAAATATCAATTATAAGAAGCTGCATAGTAGTTATTAATTTTGTTAACAAATACAGAGACTTTGGGAGCATACCTGGAGAAAAAGAGTATTTGATGGCAGAATCCAGTCAGATAAATTATGCACTCCAGCTGCAACTGAGCCAAAAGAAAGGGCCACGTGAGTAGAAACCTAAGAAATGAAAACCAGTGGACACTGCCGTAATGGGACTGCATTTTCATTTCCAGTATGTTGCCGTGACAGATGTGGAAGGGAAGCCTCTGCAACCTGCTTTCCCGTCACATTTAAGCCAACCAAAAACTCTGCAGGACACTGATGGGATCAATTGTATCCGAGAATCCATCTGCTCACTTCCACATTTCTCAATATATATATATAAATGATGACACATTTCAGGGACTTTGAAGCCAGGATTTTAATAGGTGTTTCTAACACAATGTTTCCTTAACGAAGTAAAGTCAGAGAATGAAAGATAAAAATGTTTGATGCCTTGAAGGTCAAAAGGCAGGAATGAAAACACGTGTGTGTGTGTGTGTGTGTGTGTGTGTATTCATATTTTATAAGAAACCAACCCAACTGTGGCAAGTGGTTTATGGATGGGGCTTTCTCTGCCATCAGTCACTGTGTGCGTGATGGTGCTGCAGTTCCAGAAATTCCTGCCCTCGTTCTGCCAGCTACAATTGGCCAACACACCTGAAGAGCACCAGGAAGTCATATTGACTAAATATAACTGAGTTGACTGCTGTTAAATGTAGCTTAGCCTTCCCTATAGCAAAAAGGAAGCACAAAAATGATTTCTTTAAAAATATGGACGCTTTGAATCAAGCCAGATCAGTTCACTGGCACGGACATGAGGTATTTGTACTGGAAACATGATGCACTGAGAGATTTCAATATTATTTATTAAAAAGCTATTTTAATTATGAATACATTTTAAATGTAGCAATAAGGTAAGTTTGGTGCTACCATTTGAAAATGAAAAGTGCACTGAGACAATCATTAGCACTCGAAGATAGACATTGTTAGACCCAGTTCCTCAATGCAGTTTACGATCACAAAAGTTGTTGAAGCATAAAGCACCTTTTGGGTTTCACAGCGGTGACCACTAGGAGACAGCAGATGCAGTTTAAATGCCAAGCAATGATTCTTGGTGCTTTGCAACTTTTCTGAGCAACGAAACTGGAGAATTTTCTTTACTCCTAGAAGGGAATTTCTCTTTTCTTCTTAATTACGTAGAAGGCCATATTCTTTTCTAAAGAAAGATATGTGGGCCTCATTTGAAACACAACCATTTTGGCTATGTTCTTCAGGATGTTTTTCTTTGTCTCTGTGTGAAATGCATGTTAACACACAGGAAGGTTTTTTTTAAAATAAATAAATAAATATTTTAATCCTTCAATGTTTGTGTCTTGCTCAAAGTCCATTTCTTCCTTTCCCCCAATGTGCACACTTATGCACACTTTTGTCTTATTACAATTGCTTGGGTGCATATTTACATAAACCTAACAACTTGGCCATCCCTGCAAGAGCACATTTAGGGCCAAACACACTGATGGATCACCTAGGGTTACCTGGCTGTGATCTGTGGAAAGGGAAAGGGAGAAAGATCTGGGCCAAAGTAGAGGGAATCTGGATGAGAGATTGAAGGACACTAAAGTTATGGATGGGTGGTTCTTTAGGATCTTTTAAATTAAGTTAATTTGTCACAATTATGTAGTTATGTCCCAAAATATTGAGCAGAAACCTGTAAAGATTTGCATGGATGGCACATCCCAAGCTACAACTTACTACATAATACATAACCAACCAACCAAACAGCACCTGTCCTCCAGAGCTAGTTGGTAATTCACTCCTGTGGCAATTTCTTTACTTCCCCTATCTTACTATGACACTGAGCAATACCAATACTCCCTGGATGGGTGCTGGTGATTACTAAATTTGTGTTAGCTTTTCTCCAATGGCTTGGGTATACAAGATTTGAGATTCATATTCCCAAGATCTTCTATTCCCATTCTGTACTTGGCTCTTTCTCTGTTTATCTGCAAGTTGTTTATAAAATATTGCTTCTGTATAGATCAGGGGTAGGCAACCTTGGCTCTTTTATGACTCATGGACTTCAATTCCCAGAATTCCTGAGCCAGCTTGGCTGGCTCAGGAATTCTGGGAGTTGAAGTCCACGAGTCATAAAAGAGCCAAAGTTGCCTATCCCTGGTTATAGGTTCTATACATCATCAACCACAATGTCTTTTTTGAGTTAGCCTCATCCAGTACATCATCATCTTTTAAATTTATGATTATGAAAGTTCAAATCTTTTGGAACCTGCATAAGCCCAAATTATTGCTTTAAAGCTTACTGATTGCTTAAACTGGGCCACACAGGTCTTAAATGATGTGAAGTTTTAATTCTCAAATAGTTCCTTTTATGGCAACTTCCTCCAAATTTATGACTTGGGCAAAATAAATATTATTCTTTCATGCTTGCTCTTGACCTTTTGTGAAGTGGGAGCCCACCCAAGCCTCCACGGGGTTACGATTAACAAACATAATATTTCAACGTTAAGAGAAATGAGTAAATCTGGTCTGTGTAAAGGCCGATACTGAAAATGCTGCACATGTTGACTAAGGGTTTATTGTCATTATCGAAGGTTGCGATTAGTGTGAGTTTGACTAATGCAATATTTGATGTAATGAGAATTGTATGTTGATAACAAGTTGCATTTAACCGTGACCTAAAATTTAGTTAATAGAAGGCTAGCACAAGTGCAAATGAGGTGAAGGCATGCAGTTGCGGTTTTAGATGTTGCTAATCTTCATGTGTGCAAAAATGGAGAAAAAGAAGATTCCTTAAGTGGAAACAGTGCAAGTTTTAAAAAGAGGCTTAGTATTACATTACAGCAAAAAACTGATATAATTGAGCAACTTGAATGTGATCCTAGAAAGGCTAAAATAGGATATTGGATTTCCTGAATGTTAAGTTTTTTGTTTTTGTTTTGCTTTTATTTTGCTTTGTAAAACTACTCTGGGATTCTGTTAACCATACATTTAAATAGTATCCTTTGCTGTAGTATTTCATTTGCTGTAGTATTTCATTAATACACCTTACCTATTTTCGCCAAGCTGGAACCAATTACCACATTTTTCACAGAAATATCACTTTGAACCGTGTGAATTTATATATAATGCAACTATTTTGTGGGATTCATTAACACCCACCTATGTTTAACCTTAGATAAAAAAATGTCTCTGTGCACTCAATAGTGGCAGACTGCAAGGGAGAAAAAAGTAGGGAGATTTTTGGAAGGGGAAAAATGTTGCTTTAAAAACATGCAAATAGATGTCTGCTAATATACCATATGGTGTTACATCACAATTGAGTCCAAAATTTCTGGGCCCGAGACAGTTGTTAAGTGAGTTTTGCCTCATTTTATGACCTTTCTTACACAGTTGTTGAGTGAATCATTGCAGTTGTTAAATTAGTAGCATAGTTGTTAAGTGAATCTGACTTCCCCATTGACTTTGCTTGTCAGGTCGCAAAAGTGATCACATGAGCCCGGGACACTGCAACTGTTAATAAGTATGAATCAGTTGCCAAGCATCTGAAATTTGATCACGTGACCCTGGGGAAACTCCAATGGTCATATGAAAAATGGTCATAAGTCACTTTTTTTCAGTTCCGTTGTAACTTCGAACAGCCACTAAACTGTTGTAAGTTGAGAACTACCTATATTTGGACATGCATGAAATAAACAAAAGGTCTATTTGGACAGGATGAGTAAGCAGGAATACGAGTGGGATATGAGGCAAATCTAATATTCTCTCTATGTATTGCTCCAATCTGCCCACACTTATTTTTCCTTCCTAATTGTCACTTGGATCAATGTGCAAAGTAACTCTACTAAACCTGCAGCATTGTGCCGGATAACCTTTTTTTCCCACCAGGTCTCTGATGCAGACACACTTTCTTATGCATTTGCTTTTAGGATTAAAACGGTTAACACCAATTGTAACAAATTCACATTTTATTAAATTAAAATATTTCTGGGGTCTTCTCAAGATCAGGAGCGTGTTGCAGGAGAAATGCTCGAGCTGCAAATCTACAGGGAGAATAAATTTCTTCGGCAAATATTGCAATTCCATATGTTCTAAATTCTCTTTACCTCTAATTTTGAAGCTTTATAATTCAGGGTGTCAGTTTTCACAAGCTCTAAAAGATATTTATTAATAGCATTTCAAGAGTGCTTCAGCCTCAAAGGACACTGGGTAGTAAAACAACTAAAATTAAAATGGCATGATTACCCTGGGAATCCTTGCACGCTTCCGCACTGTCACCCCCAACAAATACTGAATAGACACATAAGCATTCAGGAGCTGAGGTTGGGATCCCCTATAGAATAGGTAGGAATTCTCCCATGCCTGCAGCGTATGGTATGGGCCTTTAAATAGTTGTCCTTTCACAAAAAAATAGAAGCCATAGAGAACTGCCATCTGCTGGTACTCTCAGTCAGTGGACTTTTGAACCACTACTTTTTCTACTTTACTTAAATTTTATAGGGAAAATGTATGTCCTGTTTTATGTTAGAAAATAGACTTAAAGTCATTGAGAGTACATTGACCGGAATGGATCTCAGATGCACCCTCACACACACACGACTGAATTTATGACAATTCAGAGTTACAAATATGTTGACAAATTGTCTTCAAGAACCATCTAATTTTTAAGCTTGAAGTCATGGTAAGCAATTTTCAGTTTTGTATTTTTGAATTTACAAGACTGGATGCTTCCTGCAAAATGAATCCTTCGTGTAAAAGAAATTCACTTATTATTCTAACTTAGCTGTTCAACTGTAATGTGAGTCAACATTGTTCATGTATCAAAGGCTATCAGCACTTTTCTTTATATAGTACCAACTTTAAGAGAGTTACATTTTTTAAACTTTGCTAATGTATTCTAAACTTCTGTGTGATATATGACATGCTCCTAAAGTAAATTTGTTCCCACAATGATAAAGTAATTATGAAATGAAATAATGAAGAAAACCTTCTTTGAGGCGGGAAAAAAGGGTTTTATAAAAATTATATAATTTGAATAATAAGAATCAGAGACGTAAATATAGAATAGCTCGAACAATGTGTTCTTAATCATCAGGATAATCAGATGTTACAATAATTGATTACACGTATGCCTTTTATTATGGTAATGGTATAATCCACTAATCTGAAAAATCAAGGTCCATCATGGCTCAGAGAGAATGATGTGATCTGCTCTTAAAGTAAAATGTCTCCAATATTAGCATAACAAACTAGCAGTCTGAACACAGACTATGAGAATTTTTCTATGACCCAATACAAATGGGGACCAAACTGCAAAAATGTGGAGCTTTGGTGAACATTTTTTTTGAAATTGCTAACATCAAAATACTGAGTGAAAACTCAGAAACCACCCTACTGCAGATCCACATATATGCCATAACGTGTTGCACTCCACAACCTATTAATTCCACATTAACTCTTGAGAAAAGTTATGATATAGATTAAATCGACTGAAGACTGCACCTTCACTAATTTCACTAACTCACAGATGAAAATAATTGACCAAGCAGTATTTATTTAGATTCAGTTCAGGTGAAGGGAATAATAAGGCTATTAAGTGTGTGAATTTGAACTCTCTGACACCAAATGCTAAATTGAAAGTGAATGTATTTGAGGTATAAGCAACCAACTACTATACCTTTCTACACGTTACTATTTATACTTCACTAAGTCAATTGTCCTCAATGTTTATCAGTAATAATCAGGGCAGGACACAGAATCAACAAAAATAACATCAGATATTTAAGTGGGACTAATTAAATCCTGGTTTATGTCAATCGAGGACAGAATAATCTAACTTCATGTAACATCCTGAATGTGTCCTCGGGGTACTAAATAAAATTGAGCAGAATCTTCTGCTTTCATTTTGTTTGGTTTTATAACAGCTTTATTTAGCTTTACCCATTTCTGAGCCCAGCAGCCATTAAAATATTGCAGCACATTAAGTTAGTATGCATATCTTTTATAGAAAGTTCCTTAGTTATTTGAAATCAATAAGAAAAAAGTGACACAGATTTCAGTCAAACCGAGATGTCACCATCACAACGTATAAAATCCAACAGGAATGAAGGGACTGAAACCAAAGCAAATATTAGATATGATACAGCAGCAAATACAGTAGCTCGACAAAGCAAAAACAAACATCCCTGTAAATGAAGCTCAGTTTTCAAACAGTTGTGGGAAGAAACTTTAAAACTATCGTATTTGTGAAAATATCACTTATAACGGGAAATTAAAATAAATAGTTGATAAAAATTAATTGTCCCTGATCAAAGAGATCTTTTCAAGTGTAAAGGAGGCCATGCCTCCGTTGAAGTTAAAAAAGATTTCTTTCAAAAGTATGAACAGTGTACAAGACCAAAATCGTAAAGGTAAAGGTTACCCTAATTCTTCCCCCAATTTTTTAACATATTGCTGTACAGTCTTTTATAGATTTTTCTTTCAATATATAATGGCAAAAGGCCTTGACAGAAGATACAAGAATATAAATAACCATGTCATTCATACTGCTTCCCCAAACCTTCCCCACAACTCCTTCCCCAAGGCTGGGATTAATTTGGATACAGCTTTGGCAAACATAAAAATCCTCTTTAATGAAGTTCCTCAAACAAAACAGTTAGCAAAATATTTGAATATTTGTGGATAATGTCACATTTAAAGTAAACATCAAATCATGTACCAAAATCTTTTGATGGAAAAAAAAAAAAAGAAGACAAATCCTTAAAGTGGCACAATTCTTGTACCACTGGAAAAAACAGAGGGGAAGAAACTAAATTACAAACATTTAACGTGCATAGCTGGGAGGGGGATTCAATTATTTTTCCTAAATTCACTCAATTGGATTTTTTTTTAAAATAGCTATTCAACTACCAAGCACCCATATAGCAATTTTTATCATTTCATGATTTCAGCTTAAAAACCTATTAAATTAATCCCTCCAACAAGCTGAATGAGTAGCTTGTCAATAAAAAAACACACCATGAATTTTTCATCTTTAGGTTGACCACTAATTTTTGTTTAATTTCAAAAGAGTAGTATCTGGGTCTGCAGCAAAGGCCTTCACTTCATCCTAGAAAGGAAATTACTATAACCACATCATACAGATTCTAAAACTATAAAAGTCTTAGAATGCAGCATCCCTTCACAGAAATCTGATAAAACTGAATGTAAATATAAGATGCTGCATCTTTATTTTAAAAAAAAATAAACAATTTAAGCAGACATAACATACATTTGTACATTAACTGGCCATTTCTGGTACAGAAACCCAGCACAGTATGCTAAATGTTATTGAATAAATGTAAATGCTACTTACATTTTTAAATACAATTTAGACAACTTTTTTTTTTAAATGTTTATATATTTTTTTTTAAAGTTGCACAGTTAACTTTTCAGCTGCTAGCTTTAATGCAACACATAGATAAAGTTACATAATTTTTAAAAGTTTTTTTTTTTTCTAGGGATTTTTTCCCCCTCAAACTTCTGACCCACATCAAAAAGAAAGTAAAATAGTGGAATATAATTTAAAAAGAATTAGCTTCAAGTCTAGCAGCAAAGCCATTAAATCAAAATATATTTACTAATATAAACAGAGAGAAACGATGGTGCCTGCAGGTGCAGCCCCAGCTATCTTAAATCTACTCACAGAAATAAAAATTAAAATGTCTCTACAAAAATAGTCTGATTATTTAAAATAGGAGTAGAAGCCATTGCTACCTGATGAACTACCTAGGCTAAGTTCCTGAAACAGAGACAAGGGGTCGCTATTCTTTTTTGCCTGCTCAGGAGGGGGTCTGGGCTTGGGAGGAGCCCTCAGAGCACTTGCGTAGGACATGGCAGGTTTGTTCAACCCAGCACTGGGCTGGCTGTTGCTGTTGGATTCCACAATCTGCTTGTTGGGCATGAGGGGTGGGAACTGGCCCAGATGCTGGAGTACATTGTAGTTAAAAGAACTGGACAACGGGATGTTTTCAACCTTCATCTGTTCCTCAGGGGATTTGATAGTCTTCGGAGGAACTAGAAAGAAAAGTTCATCATCATCATCATCATCGTCGTCATTGTCATCATCATCATCGCCATTTTAACTAATAAGGATCACAAACAGATTGGAAAGCTACTTCTCAGATTTCCTCTCCTGGAGATATACAAAGAGCATTACCCTAAAAGTTAAATAAAACCTGCAGGAATTTGTCAAATGCTTCCGGTCCTGTAAGACGTTTTAAATTGAAAGGATTTGGGCGATCTTTACAAGACCTATTGAAATTGTTCTTCAGTTGGTTTTATAAAGATAGCAAAATGGTTTAAGAATATATTGCACTTTTAAGGCCAAGATTAAAAAAAATATCATTGGGGGTATTCTAACCACGCACAATCAAGAACGAGCAAACAAGGACACACAGCATACACACCTCAAGATTTTGTGACTCCAACTCCCAGAATACCTGAGTTAGCATCATGATTAAAAGGGAGAAGAAAGTGCCACTCACTCACCTAACTGTTCTCTTGGTGGGATTGCTCTGTTGGATCCGTTGCATGGAATGTTCTGATATGGGACTGATGAAGAAGAGTTGACCCACCATTCGGGGGGTGAATAATTGAAAGAGGATGGGTTACTCTGGTCCTGAAGCTCTTGACACTGTCCAACGTTATCTGGAGGAGTATTTAAACCTTCAGAACAAGCCTGGGTTGAACTAGATGACATTCTTCTTTGGTACAATGGCCTGCCAGGTCCTCTTGGTTCATACTGCATAAAAGAAGACAATCACTCGGTCACGTGTCTATGTTAAAAGTCCCATCTGAGTGTCAATACGCATATTCTGAAACTGTCCTCAAAATAAACATGTATATTTTACTTGGTGTGATTTTATTTACTAACACAAAGACATCCTATTCTTCACATTCACCATTCTGTTATGAGAATAGGGAGATAAATAAACACTGCACTCGACTCTTTCATTTTTATATATCTGTGTAACAGGATTAAATCACTTTTTAAAATCATTTCAGATCCAGCCTTCTTTCAGAACAGTTAATTGTATATTACATGGCACTACTGACTTTTTCTCTTTATAAGTTCCTTTTGATTCCTAATTTCCACTTTGAACTTTTAGTTATTATATGTTGATTACATCTAAGCTTGTCTTCTACAAAATTTCCTCTACAGGGCTATGACTCATCTATATTGGTTTAATTCATCCCCTGAAAATAATTTTTCGGTTGCCCTTAACACACAGTCTATATAAACTTGTTTTGCAATACATGTTAGGTTTATACCAAGCCTTTTCTTTTCTTTTCTCTTCTTTTCTTTTTGAACCATTGTTCTGTTCTACCAGAGATAAAGCAAATGAGATAAAGAAAAGAAAGGAAAGGAAGCAAATTTGAGGGAAGTATATTTGGAATCAGAAACTACAGATGTAATCTAAAGTCACAAAAAGCTCTCTGCATGTGCTTAGAACCATGTCATATGCAAAATGCTATTTTTAACTTTAACTTTCTTGTGGATTACCCTGAATATTTTAATGGTTTACAGGTCAATACTTAATGAATACAACCAGGAATTAAGAAAAGCCATCATTAATGCAAGTTTCACTTAAAAGAGCAATTACTCATAATTCATTATTTTAAGAAGACTACCAAAACTGCAAACAAGTTGAATAGAATATAACACAAAAACACAGACCCATATTATTTGTTAAAGAAGAAGCTCAACTGATGCTGGTTATTTTTTTCTTTGTGAATGAGGTAAGAAATGAGAACATAGGTGTTTATTATTATTTAGAAAGACAAACACGTATGGTTCTTCATTTTACTAATCATTTTTTCAATACACTTTGGTGGATTTTCCATAGGGAAAATATACCATTAACAGAATGGTGTTGGAATAGATGGAACCAGCAACAAACAAGATATTTATCTGAATAAATAGGCATTACTTTATAGTACATTAGAATTTCTCCTTACTCCAATTATTTAACAACAGTAATAACAAAACAATTCTCCATCGTTATCACCAAATGACATGACTGAAAGGAAGGAAGTGCAGTGTATCCAGGATTGGATTGGTGGTGTTAGCGTGGAACTTCACTCACTTGCTGGGTTTAGAATTCCAAAATTTAAAGTTCCTTTGCACCAGGCTTAAATGAGTAGATTCAAGGGGGGGGGGGGATACTACAATATTTTAAGAAACAGACAATAGTTCTAATGTGTAGCCCTGCTTCTAATATAAGAAGATTATTCCTAGTGCATTTCTCAGTTAGTATTCTCTTATCCATTAAGCACCAAGTATTCCTGCAGCCTATTCAAGCACTGGTGGTACTAAAATTAGAATAAGATCTATTATGAATATTTTTCATTGGATCCATTTGGAAAGCAAATATCTTATGTATTTATATCCCTTTTTTTAAACAAATAACTCAAGGTGGTAAACATGCTTAATATATCCGCCCTCCTCCTATTTTTCCCAGAAAAACAACCCTCCGAGGTGGGTTGTACTGAGAGAGCAAGACTGAGCCAAAGTCACCCAGCTGGCTTTCATGCCTAATATGTACTGGTATTGGGCTTCAGAGTTTAGTGACCGAAATCTAGTGAAGAGATTTTCTGACATTTTGTGGGAAATTGTGGCTGGCCTTTTCACAGGCAAAGAGATCTGCAGCATAGACCAGGGGTCCCCAACCCCCGGGCCATGGACCAGCACCGGGCCACGGCATGCCAGAAACCGATCCGTGCAAACAAACAAAGCCCCTTCCATGGGATGCAGGCAGCACATGAAACCACGCCCCCATCGGTCCACAGAAAAACATCTCTCCACGGAACCAGTCCCTGGTGCTCAAAAGGTTGGGGACCTCTGGCATAGACCACAGGCACTTAAGCAGGGACTGACTGAGCTCCTGCCTTTATAGCCAGGAATTCTGTCTTCCGATTGGCACACGTTAGTGGGGTCTGGTCTCTTGATTGGTTTTTTGTTTGTGCCCAGTCTGATTGGTAGTGTTGGTTCCTGACTGAACCACTCATAATATAGCAGTTGCTTGCTATTTAGGCTGTACAGCACTTCCTTTCCTGGGATTATAAAGTTTGTCTTTGTGGCAGAAGTTCAGGAAACTACTTCGAGTCTACTTACTTTTCTAATTTCACACCACTCTATGGGTCCCAGTTCACTAAATTTCCATTTTAAACCAAATTCCCTTGTTAACACACAGTTGGAACTGTTTTAAAACTATCTTACTCTCTATATTTTTCTCTAGAGGATTTGGCTTATCTCAGCATGACAGAGTTAAGACTTCCCAGACTAAGGTGTCTGCCAACCAACGGATTTCCATTTATAAAATTACTTTCTTTGTCTCCATGCCCCTCCTTTTACAAGTCCCTTGCCTAGGAGTCCTGGTGTAGAGAACACCCAATATGACAACTTAAAAATGTACAGCAAACGCAGGATTCTAATTCCTAACAATTTAATTTCTATTTAAATGCCAAGCCTTGTCTGATTCCATCCAGAACAGTAACTGATCTAATAGCACGTTGAGAGAATATTTAGATATTTTCAAATGAAGAAGAGAAAACTTAAGCCATTTCTCTTCCTGATTAGCCTTAGTTTTCACATGGTTTCCCCTTGTACAGTATAAAAAATGCCCCCTCCATCTACCAATTACTGTCAGCTTCAGAAGGGGCTCATATGCCCTCAAGTCAGTGAAAATGCAACCTAGCTGTGCCTGGTTGATTCCAGCAACCCTGCAACAGGAAGACTATATATATATGCTATCCAGGAACAGAAAGCCCATCCATCTTGACTGGTTAACAGAAAGCCCATCCATCTTGGCCGGTAAGGGTCTTTTTCTACGCTTGCCCAGACTTTCAATGAGGAGTTGATGAATGAGAAAGCAAGGAAGCTAACCTTGAGATAATAACAGCAGTGAATCTGCCTGGTTCATGGTTGAACAGAAAAATCAAAGAGGTTTGCTGATAGAAGGTCAAACTTCTTAATCAAGAAAAAGAATGTTGTGTTGTTTGTAATTCTTTCCTTTCTTTCAATTCATGGCAACTGTCTCCCTTATGAATACTACTAAAAGCCTTGGAAAGGAACTACCCAAATAGAAGGAAACTTTCTCCATTAGATTATGTTACATTTTGTTCATGCTATTGTAGCTTTAAAAAGAAGCACTGCTTGAAAGCACTCTTGGATTTCAGAAAAAAGAGAAACCTGTCTTCATGTTTTCTTCCCTTTTATTCCTCTACCCTTGAATTTCCCTCCCTGTTTTCCCACTATTAGTCAAATGCATTGCATTTTTTTCCTGCTACTGAAGAGATTCTCTGAGATGGGTGTTCAAATAAGATTGTCCTTTAGCCTGACCACAAGTGTACCCTATTTGAAATTCTTGTGTACATTTCTCAAGGCTTTTATCAATTGCCTATAACTCATAAGTGCCATGCATCTTTACATCTAGCAGAGTTCTGAATTGCTGTCAATAGCTCTCCCAACCACTAAAGCTCATCAAGATGCTCCCTCTGCTACTGTTACTATAAGGTCCTCTCCTTTGTTTGCACAGTCCTACTATGATTAAAGCATGCCTGTGAACAAAAAAATGCATTCAAAGCTTGTATTAAAATACCATAAAGCAGTAAGGACATAGCAAGGTGAACAGTGCCAAGGGTCTGCTAATTCTGGAATTTAAAAATAAAAGTGCCATTGTCTTTTGCCCTGCCTGCAAGTGCTGCTAATCTTCTTAAAAAATAAATGTGTTCAGAATGGAAGGCAAATATGTTTGGATCACTTTCGCTCCCATCAAAATCTGTTTAGATTATTCCCTTCAGCTCACCCTCGGGCCTGGATATGGAACTGAGGCCATTGATCATTCTTATAGATCGGGGGTCCCCAACTCCCGGTCCGTAGACCGGTACCGGGCCACGGCATGCCAGCAACCGGTCCGCACAAACAAGCAAAGACCCATCTGTGGGATGCACGCAGCACACAAAACCACGCACCCTCCGATCCGTGGAAAAACCTTTCTCCCCGGAACAGGTCCCTGATGCCCAAAAGGTTGAGGACCTCTGTTATAGATGACATGGCCCTGGGCCAAGCTGGAGGAATACAACTTTCTTGGTCCTTCTTGATCTCTCAACTGCCTTCAATACCATCAGTCATAGCATCTTCAGGGGCTGGGAGCAGGAGGCTCCCAGTGGTATCTGTCTGTATCTCTGTTGGAAAAGTGCCAGCTAGGCTGGAAGGAGGGGCCAAGCTTATGCAGCTTGCAGCTGAGCAATGACTCCAAGTTAGGCCCTCGCTTGACCCCTCCATCCAGCCTAGCTGGCATTAATCTGCTTTTTCTTAGCTATCTCCTTTCTTTTGTTCTTCCATTTTAATATCCTATTTTAAAATACAAAAGAAAAATGTCATCTACATCTTAAGATGGCCTTCCACCACCAATGGCTGTCCTATGCTAAAGACATGGCTTCCAAAAGTAGAGAAGGAGAAATAACTGATTGGTTTCTTGAGATAAGATGGATTGTTATAACTGTGTTATTGAATAAAACAAAACAACACAGCAAATGTGTTAAGGGTTAACAGATATTATAAAATTGGTATTGGGACAGATATTCAGATTAGTTAAGCCATGCTATATTCTAATATTTATAGTTCTGTAGTGGAATATGAGCAAAAGCTAATTAACTCAATTCTTTCTTCAGTTACCTATTTAAATAATACATTTATTCAAAACCTTTTATCTTAATGGTCTAGATGAATAAAACAACAAAGCTTTGTCTTCCCCTTTAAAAAGTGACCTTTCAACAGACTCTGCTAAAAAAAAACCAAAGAATTTTGAATTTTAGAAGAAATTAAAAAAAAACGGTAAAAGATCTGTAGCATTTCCATCACTATTTTCAGAGTCCCACTAAACATAAATCAAAGATTTTACTGGATGTTCATTCAAATGTCTGTCAAACAGTAATTCTTGGTCTCTGGCTGTGTTTTTGAAAAACATAAAATTAATAGGGTTTACAATAGTTATTTTGCTCCTTTGCCCAGTTTACTACCAACTTTCCCCCCCCCCCCATTTTTGGCAAATGCTGGATACCCCACTGAGGGATGCAAAAACAGAGATCTAAGATTCATATATAAGCAGCTATAATTCAGTTTTGGCTCCTGGTGACTATGTGGACAAGTTTTCTTGGCCATATTTTCAGAATTGTTGTCAGTGCCTTCCTAAGACTGAGAAGGAGTGACTGGCCCTACATTTAGGTAGGAAAAATCAAAGGTACAAGTACAGATTGGGCAAGACCTGGCTTAAAAACAGTCCTAGTGGACGATCACCTAACCATGAACCAGCAGTGTGCAGCAGCAGCGAAAAAAGCTAATACAATCCTGAGTTGTATAAACAGAGGCATAGAATCAGGATCACATGCGAGGTATTAATACCACTTTATAAAACCCTAGTAAGACCACACCTGGAATACTGCAGCCAATTTTGGTCCCCATATCACGAAGAAGATGTTGAGAGTTTGGAAAAAATTCAGAGAAGAGCAACTAAGATGATCCAAGGCCTGGAGACTAAAACATACGAAGAACGGCTGCAGGACTTGGGTTTGGCTAGTCCAGGGGTAGGCAAGCTTGGCTCTTTTATGACTCGTGGACTTCAACTCCCAGAATTCCTGAGCCAGCATGGCTGGCTCAGGAATTCTGGGAGTTGAAGTCCACGAGTCATAAAAGAGCCAAGCTTGCCTATCCCTGGGCTAGTCTAAAGAAAAGAAGAAATAGGGGAGACATGATAGCAGTATTCCAGTATTTGAGGGGCTGCCACAAAGAAGAGGGGGTCACGTTATTCACCAAAGCACCAGAGGGCAAAACAAGAAACAATGGTTGGAAACTGATCAAAGAGAGAAGCAACCTGGAATTAAGGAGAAACTTCCTGACAGTGAGGACAACCAGTGGAACAGCTTGCCTCCAGAAATCGTGGGCGCTCCATCACTGGAGGTTTTTAAGAAGAGACTAAACAGTCACATGTCTGAAATGGTATAGGTTCTCCTGCTTGAGCAGGGGGCTGGACTAGAAGACTTCCAAGGTCCCTTCCAGCTCTATTCTAACAAGGACATATGGAACCTTACCCCAAATCACCACCAGAATGCCCTGCCCCATTTTTCCCAGCTTGTATATGCTATCATTAAGCAGAAGTCCTCACTACAGGTAGTCCTTGACTTTTGACTACAGTTTAGCCCAAAAGTTTCATTGCTAAGCAAAACATTTGTTAAGTGAATTTTGCCCAATTTTACAACCTTTCTTGCCACAGTTGTTAAGTGAATCACTGCAGTTGTTAAGTTAGTAACATGTTTGTTTAATAAGTCTGGCTTCCCCATTGACTTTGCTTGTCAGCAGGTAGCAAAATGTGATCATGGGACCCCAGGACAATGCAACAGTCATAAATACAAGCCAGTTGCCAAGCGTCTGAATTTTGATCATGTGACCATGGGGAGGCTATAATGGTCATGAGAAAAATGGTCATTATCAGTTTTTCCAGTGCCACTGTAACTTTGAACAGTTACTAAACGAATGTCTATATAGGTCAAAATAAATGTAAAGATTTTTCCAAGTGAAGCTCAACTCCTGCTGACTATATGGCTTTTTTTTTTTTTTTTTGCAACACTACAAAAATGACTTGCCACTGCCTTCTTTTGAAACACTGTAACTTCCCAGTCTAGCCTATAGCCTTGGCACTTCCTGGTGGTGCCCATCCAAGTATCAAACAGGCCCAACTCCACTTAGCTTTTTTCCCCCAGCAGAGTTAAGATTAGCTTGGCACCAGGGCAAAAGACACAAGTATACAAACCCCACAGACGACATACCTCTTCTAAGCTATGCAGAGAAGAAGCAGATACTGCTCGTGAAGCGAGGGGGTGAAATGGTTCCTGACCAACTGCGTGCTGATGATTTTGTATTTGTATAAAAGGGTTCGGTTGTGATCTATGAGGCAATGGAGGTATACCATAATGAAAGCCTTGCCCCATGAGGTGACTCTGGTGTAAATTAGCATAGGTCCATGATCCATCTGGCTGCAGGTATTTCAAGGAAGGTGGGGTCAGGTGTTCAGATGGCACTGAGAAAGGGGGATTGTACATTTGAGGCAAATGCTGCTGAAATGCTGGATTGTTAGAGATTTCAAGGTCTCTACTCTCAGAGAAATTAGGAAAGTGGCCACTGTGGTTTGAGTTGCATGTAGGCGAGAGGAGTGCTGGTGGACTTCTGGGCTGCACTTGTCTATATTGCAAAAGTCTTGATTGAGGTGGCGGCATTTCAACGAGGTCCCTGTTTTCAGTTTGATCACGGTGGGAGAGCTCTCGAAGCAAATCCTGGAATCTGGATTAATAGATAATGATTGCACAAGTGAGATTAAAATGCCCTCCAGTTAACAAGTAATATTACAAGAAGGACAACACACATTCTTTTAAAGTGCAGTTATCCAGGCAACTGGGCTGTGCATAAACTTCAGCGAAGGTAGATATCGTCACAGTGAAATTATCAATGGGTTTTTAAATTACAAATGTCAAGAAAGAGGGATGTGTGTGTGTGTGTGTGTGTGTGTACTCATTAAAAAAATTATTAGCATCTGTAAATATAGTAAATGATCAACCAGAAATGTAAGCAACAAAAAATAAAACACAATAAATCAACAGATAGCGAAACCTGGATTTAACCATCCAAACGGGATATTAGTGCTAAATACCCATTAAATCACAAAATGTCATTTGTGGCTATTTACATCATTTGTGTAATGATGGCATTATGCCAAGACCATAAATTGATGTGAACAGTTAAAATTAACATAAATTTAACTCCCTCACCCAGAGGGAGTTAAATCCACTAAATGAGGTTCCATTAGATCAACATTTTCACTCTACATGTGAGATGTACACATGATGGCAAAAAAAACAACCCCACAGCATTTTAAGGAAAATAAAAAAATATTCCATCACGTATAATTTTTAACAAATGATAATTACCTTGAATATGTTGCCTCCGTTTCCTCTTCAATATTGTTGGCAAGTTTCCAGTTTGCCCTGACTGGCTGCTGATGCAGTCCCATTGACTGCTGAGAAAGGTGGGATAAATGAGGGTGGTGATGGTGAGAATAAGAAATATTGCCCTGACTGAGATAGGCATTATGCTCGTTCCATTGCTGTAGTCTTGCTTGCTGTTGCCTTAAGGTTTCCAAAGCTAAATTTCCATGAATACGATCTGTAAAACAGGAGGGGGGGGGGAGAAGCGAGACAATAATTACCCAGCTTCTATATTTAAGAGCTTTTTTTACATACACACATGCACAGACTATCAAGCATTAGCATTCCTTGCTAAAATTGTGCTAACCTCCCAAAAAATGTTTCAGCAGCTAGGATCCATATATCTAAATGAAAGCTTACTGAATTTAATGTCAGATTCATAAATAACATGAAAGGAACACACTATTATACTTTATTGCCCCTTTTTTAAAATCCTGAAATGAATGTTAATCTTGAAAAGGTGCTACTCCTCAAATCCTCCAGCCATGTATCAGCTTTGGTGGCTTGATTTTTATTCCTTATTATATCTAAGGAAGATTAGCTACAAGGATTTCATCCTTGTTTAAGATCCTGGTTAGTAAGCTGATATTAGACTGCACCTCCATTTTTAGACACAATAAGGAAATAATGTAGCCAAAATCAAACCACTAAAGCTTGCATAGGAAGGCACAACAGGGTTAGGAATAGGACATGAACACAAGGCTCACGCCTAACTTTACTATAGTTTAGGTCCTAGGAAACCAAGATCATTACACCCAAAATAGCACATAGTCTGAGAATGGGCTAGTCAAGGAAGAATGCTTGCAGAAGTTACACGGTTGAAGGCTGTGGACTAAAAGACCTTCAGTTCTGTGAACAATGAAAAATAAACAGTGATTTTTGTTCAATCAGCAAAACATAAACGGAAAGGATTTCAATACCATAGTGGCTATAAAATATACATACAATATGCCAAAAACAATTCTTTGTATTACACACCTCCTCTTCACTGCCCCAATTTACACCCTTTAATTGTAGCCATGGTTACATACCTAATGGTTCTCCTACAGACATTCCTGGAGGATTCTCTTCAATGAAGTGGTTCAAATGGGATGGCATCATGAGGTTAGGCTGTGCAATGGGTCTCAGGGGGCTACTGACATCTTGCAGCACAGATGGAGGGAGCTGTTCTAAAACTGAAGGGTCTGTACCAGGGGAATGAGGTCTATGTGGAACCGGATTTTTAAAGAAAGACTGGTTGGGGCCAGTTTGAAAGGCAGGAGAGAGCTGTGAAGATGGTGGTTGCGGCTGCTGATTTAAATGATTGTGTTGCTGGACTATCTGACTCTGCGGAGGAGGCATTTGGTTATGTTGTTCGGGCAAATGATTCTGTTGTTGACTTAAGAGGTTCTGTTGCTGTGGCATAGGATATGGATGCCTTGAAATTTGGGCTAGATGCTGGAAGGGGCGGCTAGGAACAGCAAACTGGGCTTGGGGAGGAGTAAGGTGAATGTTCAGCTGCCTGGAGTTAAGATTATCTTTGCGGTGAAATTTAGGATTAGGATAAGAAGAACCGGAACGTGATTCGGGGCTTCTATTTTGGGAATTTGCTTCTAAGTCAACCTGGAGGAAATTACACAAATTATTTGAGTTAAAAATCATTTCATAATTAAAATACAACGAAATCCCCCTTAAGCAATGAAAGTACACAATAAATTATTTTAACACCAATTCAAGCACGTGATATATAAAGGTGGGAAAAACAAGATCCAGAATGACGAAAAACTATTGTCAATCTTAGATACCTTTTCTCCTATAACATATGCTTAAGTGAATATAAATCTGATATAAAATATGTCATATGTAGTTTTAATTTTTACATGTTTTATACAAGATATCTTTTCAAAACAATTTTGATTATTACAAGCTACAGAAGCACTAAGTTTCGTGGTCTAATATTTCTATTGTTAAACTGAATATTAAGACCTCACCACTGAAATTCATTTTAGAAAATATTACAGAAGAAATTAATTACTCACTTCTTCCTAATTACCATAGTAATTTAGTAAAAGAGAGACCATCATATAAAGCTTTAAACAAAAATCACTTCTAAAGAAAAACATCAATGTAATGCAAATGCCACTCCTTATTTCACTTTGCTTTGTGTCTTTCCATCACTTTCTCACTGATGACTTATTCTCCCATTAACTCCTCCGAATATTCCTCCTTAAAGGGGGGGAGCACGGGGATGGGGGACGATGATCAGAAGCTAATTTTAAATTTTCATCCAAATGTAGATTTTTTAAAAATTAAATTGCCATTAAAATGTTGAAATGATTATCTAATTTCTGTACCAATGTGTTACTCCCACATGATTCATAGTTTTCAAGTTGAATAACATAAAACCATGCAAATACTTTGCCACAATGATGTACAATACTATGATCCTAAAAGCCCATGTGTGCATAGACTTCGATCACCAATGAACAGATCAGCTTCATTAAACAAAACAGCACTGATAAGCTGATGAGTCAAAACTCTCTAGTAACCACATTTTGCTTTGACAATCATACTCCCTGTTTAAAAAATATATCTCAAAAGAATATTAAAAGCTATTGAGCTTTTGCTAAAGCATTGACTACCAAGCTTTTTTATTATGAAAAGTCTAGAAAGACAGGCTGTATAAAAACAAAAGAAACCCACCCACCCTCCCAATTCAACATTACTGAAATAAATCCTCAAAATTTCCTGAAATGGATTAATTGTAGTTCTGGCATTACAGGTAGTTCTCGACCTACAACCACAATTGAGCCTAAAATTTCCATTGCTAAGCAAGACGTTTGTTAACTGAGTTTTGCTCCATTTTATGATGTTTCTTGTCACGGTTAAGTGAATCACTGCAGCTGTTAAGTTAGTAACACTGCAATTGTTAAGTGAATCTGACTTCTCCTTTTGCTTGTCAGAAGGTTGCAAAAAGTGATCACATGACTTCGGGATACTGCAACCATAATAAATATGAGCCAATTGCCAATCATTCAAATTTTGGTCATGTGACCATAGGGATGCTGCAAATAAGTGTGAAAAATGGTTCTAAGTCACTTTTTTCACTGCCATGGTAACTTTGGTCACTAAACAAATGGTCGTAACTCAAGGACTACCTGTTCTTACTGCGGTTATTAGGAATAGTCTTTTACCTACTGTAAACAACCCAAAATGTTGACTAAAACCACCTCACCATATTATTTCTCCTAATACTATTGTATTTTCCCACTAATATATCTGACCTCCAAACCGCTCCAAAATAATATTATAATGGGGCTTCAAGGCTATTGGAAGGAAAATGAAATGTGGGGGGGGGGACCCCCATGAGGTATCACCAAGGTAAATGGGAGGAATTGCTATTATTGCTCTGGCATCCAACTGAAGCGAGCTTGTTATATCTGAATGGTGTCTTGACAAATACATTTTCTTTTTTGTGTTACAATTTGAATTGTATTATACAGTGACAGAGTGATCTTTACTTATTTTTATTTATGTACAGTCATTATCGCTATGGGCTTAGTTATTTTGCATCTTGATTCTTTTGGGTTATCCATATTTTAGCAATACCTACATTATTCACGTTTCATGGGCATCACACGAGGAAAAAAAAATAATGTGTGTACCTGTTTGGCTTCTAAACAGTTTTTCTCAGGTGTCCGAATTTTACTGATTTCAGGTCCAGCACCAGGCTCATTTTTGCCTAAATAATATAGAAACATCATAAAATTCATTTTTAATATTCAACTTAAATTATATCCCACCATAATCACAGTTGAAAGTTATTAAACCTAGAAGTGTGAAATATCAGTGTTTTCAATCTTACTTTGATGATCATATTTAAAATAATATTGTTTAAAACTTAAAGCAAAGGGACAAATATTAGATGGTTAAGGAAAATAAAATATTTTTATGATATTGCTTTACTAATATTTTTTCACTTAATTTAAATAATTATTTTACCAATAATGTTTTCAGCTTCTAAAAATAATTCCACATGGACAATCAACTGAACTACATTAAAAGTTACTATTTAAAACAAGAACACCTATGCATAAGATAATATACAGATGAAAAAATAGTGCAGGAAACCAATTTAAGGTAACAAGTTAATGAAAAAGTAAAAAAGTAAATGTGAATCTAAAGAACATATTTATCTATCAGTTGTAATCAACAATAAGAGGATCATACAAGTTAGAAGCAGGAGTTTATTGTTGTTCTCAGATATATCCATATAAATAATATTCACTTTTTATAGTTACCCAGACTAAACAACCAAATTTCTACTCAATAAATAAAAACCAACAAGGGCTTTTTAAAGTACAACAATCTTTGCTCAATAGGAGATTAGCTGTGATCTTTTGGTTACTTATAAACTAAGAAACCATGGGCAAAACCCAGAGAATTGAAGCCATGATTTAAAATTGGTTTCTATGCAATAGCTTCTTGAGAAGTCATTGACATGGTTCTTCATTCAGTTGTAATACTGTAGCTAATTGTGATTAGTGGTATGATCATAAGAAAGGAGTAGAAAATATGCATTTTATGTCTCAATTTATTACATTGCAATTTGATCAACCAAACACCACTGCTGATTCAAGACTGCAATGTTCTTTCCTTAGATCCAGTACAGAACATTACTTAACCTATTATGAAAGAGGTGATCAATTTATTACATTGCAATTTGATCAACCAAACACCACTGCTGATTCAAGACTGCAATGTTCTTTCCTTAGATCAAGTACAGAACATTACTTAACCTACTATGAAAGAGGTGATCAATTTATTACATTGCAATTTGATCAACCAAACACCACTGCTGATTCACGACTGCAATGTTCTTTCCTTAGATCAAGTACAGAACATTACTTAACCTACTATGAAAGAGATGATCAAATAAATTTAATCTACTTCCTGTTCCTGAACTACTTGACTGGAGATGACCAAAGCAGGTTTTTGTAATTACCAATTACTAATTTGTAATCTGTAAAGTCTTAGATAATCCAAAGGGTGCAAAGTCATTTGGGTCCTGTTATCTACATAGGAAAATAAAAGAGGAAAATATAGCTCCAGGTTTAAATCTTGAATTTAGGAAGATAACTAGAAAATCATCAATGATCCAGATCTATCATGAAGCAAAGACGCATAGCGAACCAGATACTTCATCAGATACACCATTCAGTTATTTTCTGACCCTCTTTTCAAAGATAAATATCTTTAATCTATTTTCTAGTATCTCTATATAAAACTATGGAATGATAAAACCAGAAACATTCCCTAGCAGATAAAAGATAAATTTAAAATGCTGCCAGAACAGGAAGGTATAATTTGTGTGGCTTACTCATAAAAGGGTATTTTAAAACTTAACCTCTGAAATAATAAGCAGCTATGAAAATTTCATACAAATGACATTTGTTTCTTACTCTTCAGTCAGCATACATTATGTGATATTGATAATGAATGATGATATATTCGTTCATCTTCAAAATGTCAGACTAAGAGAATTATCTTCAGAAATGAAGGTATTTCTGCAATATGTTACAGAACATGGAAAAGTTCAGCAGTGGACTTCCGGTTCCGGGTCGCGGCGCTGGCGGTCGTGCGAAATGTCTTCTCTCTTCGCCGGCTGGTTTCCCTCCGCCGGTAGACCCTGGACAGGGTCGAAAGTCGCCCTGGAGGGGCGACTTACCGCTGGAGAGGACTCTCGTTGACTGCGGCGGGCACGGCAGCGTCCGAGACAGCTCTTCTGGGCCAACAGGGAAAAGATCGGCCATTAACATGGCCGATCATCTAGCTGCACCAACCGCAAGTCAAACAACACCTAAGCGTCAAAGAACCACCGTGGAAGATCCGGGTGAGACCTTTCCTTTCCTCTCTCTACCCGAATTATTCTCCTGTGAAAGCCTCTGAACTATTTCCCCAATTTTATGAAGCAGCGTTTGTGCATGTGGGACTATAAGCCTTGAAACTATAACTAATCTATTTTGATTATTTTTTATATTTACTTTTGGGTACTCTGGTTCCCGAAAAATTTCTCTTATTGAACCTTTTTTTTTAATCTACTTATTAAACTGAACAATATTTTTTTTTAATTGCTCTTGTTCTCTTAATTGGAAAAAAATACTATCTGGAAAAATACTTTACAGCCTACTGGGGACATCTTGTGGTGAAAATTGACATTACAACTATACTATTTTTTGTTTATGACTATAACTTGACCTTCAAATTATCACAAAAAAGCAGCTGTGTGGAGGTGGACTGTTGATTGTTATTAAACACAGCCTCCATTAAAATACTAAAAGACTACTTGATCATGGAAATGGAGGATTTTTTCCCACAGCTTGACTACAACCTTATATTGGAAAAAAATCTTGGAATTTACTGAGAATATATACTTCAGGAGGGAAACTAAAGATGACTCCCCAGAACTACAAACTGAGGAACAGATCAATACCATAGAGGTTTGTGTTCAACCCTATGTACAACATGAGACCGAGGAATTTTATTTACAACTTAACTACGAAAAAGCCTTTGCCTCAAAATCACAAATTGACACCCAGACTTCAGCTGATTTCTTCATAAACCAAAAATCAACAGAACAAGAACTTATCACTATCAAAGAGGATTCCAGACAATTCTATCTACAATCCATCGAATATCAGAACTATGACATCCTGGACAACCAACTAATAACTATAATACTAGATAAAATTGACTACTTCACCCAGATGACAATGGAAGAAGGACAACAGACACAAGACCAGATTGAATTGAGGAGGAATATCGTAAACAAAACAACGAGATCTATTGACATAGTGGTCCTTTTATGGAAACCGGCCTGGCTCAAAAAGAAAGCTAGAGTCAGATTTAAAAATGGGACTTAAATCTATACTTGATGGCTAAAAAAGGTTTTTTTTAGAGATATGGTCTGAATTAATAGTAACTGAGATGAAAAATAAAACTGGGACTGATCTAGCTTAGGACTTAGATTTATAACTGCGAGGTAATTATTGGTTAGATTATAATTTGGAATTTTGAAATGAAAAATGTTTTAAATGTATTCCTATCTTGATTATATATGGTTGAAATAGAGTAAGAAGGTATATATTTTCTCTTTTACTTTATTTCTGTTTTTTATCCTTTCTTTTTTATGGAGATAATATGTTTACCATAGGTATATCTATTTTGTAATGGAATGAAAATAACGGAGTGGATGTTGGGATTGATTTAATATTTAGGATTCAGATTTATAATTGAGAATATAGTTTGGAATGGTGAAATGAAAAATGTTTTAAGTGTGTACCTATCAAGATTATACATGGTAGAAATAGTGTAAAGATATACATTTTCTTTTTTACCTTATTTTTATTTTTTATTCCTTCTTTGGAAGATAAGAGGTTTATGTTAGATATTATATTTATCTTCTAATGGAATGGAAACAATAGAATGAGAAGGTAATTGTTGGAATATTATTGTAGATATGATAATGGTTATGTTATGTAATTAGGGAAATTAGGGATGCCTGAAATATAAATAGTATGTTTAATTAATGTTAAATTGGAATGTGGTAATTGGAATGTAGTTAAACTTAAAAACAGGAGTTGGAATTTTTATAGGTAAAATGTGATTGAAAAATTTTATGGACGGATTGAAATTTACCTAGAAATGTATTAACCTGAATATGTTATATTAATGGAGGGAAAGAGAGAGGGAACCTCCAAGGAGTTAACCTGACTAGTAAATGTATGTTTTTGATTTTAGACAATTGCTGATTTGTGAATGTATGTTTTTGATTTAAGATGATTGATTACCCTATCCCCACGTTGTTTCCTAAATATTTTGTTCAAGAAAAAATGGAAAAATTAATAAAACTTGTTACAAAAAAAAGAAAGAAAAGTTCAGCAGTGAATGAATATGAAAATATTTTGCTTCACCTAACTCCATATAAAACTTAGAGAATTCACAAGTTTAAGGTAATTATGAATCACCATTCTCTCAGCCCTTCTTTTAAAGCTGGGGTGTCAAACTCGCAACGTCACGTGACGTGTCACGACGT
The DNA here is from genome assembly GCA_023970755.1 of Azemiops feae. Lineage (NCBI taxonomy): Eukaryota > Metazoa > Chordata > Lepidosauria > Squamata > Viperidae > Azemiops > Azemiops feae. Next base: position 2,620,631 of record JALGBA010004142.1, on the reverse strand, counting down.
ATCACAATTTTTTTGCCATTGCCGGCAATGGGGTGGGCGCGGTTTCGCTATGATGCATCCGGCTGGCAGTTTGACACCCCTGCTTTAAAGGAATAAGAAGCTATACAGGTATTTTATGATATTTGACTTATGATCACAACTGAGCCCAAAAATTTTGAGCCCAAATTTTTGTTGCTAAGTGAAACATTTGTTAAGTTTTTTTGCCCCATTTTACAACCTTTCTTGCCACAATTGTTAAGTGAATCATTGCACCTATTAAGTTAGTAACACAGTTCTAAAGTAAATCTAGCTTCCTCATTGATTTTGCTTGTCAGAAGGGTGCAAAAAGTGATCACATGACCCCAAGACACTGCAACCATCATAAATATGAGTCAGGTGCCAAACATCTGAAGTTTGATCACATGACCATGGGGATGCTGCAACAGTCATAAGTGTGAAAAATGGTCACTTTTTTCAGGGATGTTGTAACTTTGAATGGTCAATAAATGAATTCTTGTAAGTCGAGGACTACCTATATTTTCAGTTGCACACTTGCAATAGCCACAGGAATAGCAAGCACTTTTTGTGCTTTTCTATCAAAACATCTATACTGAGATTAAGGTTGAGTGGCTGATCAGCTAACTACTATACAGCGACGAAAATATATTATGCAAACACAAATAAACTTCAACTTTGACATGATTATATCCTGTATCTTCTGATCAATAACTAGGTAATATGCTGACTCTGTAAACCCCTCAGAGAGTGCTGTAAAGCACTATGAAGTAATATATAAGTCTAAGTGCTCGTGCTATTGCTAAATAACTTCATATCAAAGTGTTGCCCAAAAACTTCTGAATGCCTTTAATAGGAACCCTTAAAAGCTTCTGTTCCTAAACTCAGTCCAGGCCTCACACAAGCACAACACTCATCTTGCTTTTCCAAATAGAATAGAATAGAACTGGAAGGGACCTTGGAGGTCTTCTAGTCCAGGCCCCTGCTCAAGCAGGAGAACCTATGCCATTTCAGACAAGTGACTGTCTAATCTCTTCTTAAAAACCTCGTGATGGAGCACCCACGATTTCTGAAGGCAAGCTGTTAGACTGGTTAATTGTCCTCACTGTTAGGAAGTTTCTCCTTAATTCCAGGTTGCTTCTGTCTTTGGTCAGTTTCCAACCATTGTTTCTTGTCCTGCCCTCTGGTGCTTTGGAGAATAATTTGACCCACTCTTCTTTGTGGCAGCCTCTCAAATACTGGAATACTGCTATCATGTCACCCCTGTTTCTTTAGACTAACCAAAGCCAAGTCCTGCAGCTGTTCTTCATATGTTTTAGTCTCCAGGCCTTGGATCATCTTAGTTGCTCTTCTCTGAACTTTTTCCAAAGTCTCAACATCTTTTTTGTAGTATGGGGACCAAAATTGATTGCAGTATTCCATGTGTGGTCTCACTAGGGTTTTAAAAGCGGTACTAATACTTCATGTGATCTTGATTCTATGCCTCTGTTTATGCAATCCAGGATTGTATTAGCTTTTTTGGCTGCTGCTGTGCACTGCTGGCTCATAGTCAAGTGATCGTCCACTAGGACTCCAAGGTCCCTCCCACAGTTACTGTTTTTGAGCCAGGTCTCACCTAATCTGTACTTATATCTTTGGTTTTTCCTGCCTAAATGTAAAACTTTGCTTTTCTCCACATTAAAACTCATTTTGTTGGATAGGGCCCATTGTTCCAGTTTGTCAAGATCTTTTTGAATCCTGAGCTTATCTTCTGGGGTGTTAGCTATTCCTGCCAGTTTAGTGTCATCTGCAAATTTGATGAGTTCCCCTTCTATTCCCTCATCTAAGTCATTGATGAAGATATTGAAGTGACAAATCTCATGTCATCATCTGAAATCTCTTATCAGAAGGGCAGCCTTAAAACTATCTCATGTAGAGAGATAAATTAGACATTTGCCCTACATCTTCTCAAAATAGGCACAGGACCTAAAATGCGATAGTTTTATAACAAAACAAAGTTAACATACATATCAAACCATCCAACCTTCAGGGTTTGTTTGTTTTTTTAAAATCCTATGACATAGGATTTGCTGATTTTCATTGTTCCATGTTTTTTTATTAGAATTTACTCTGACAGAATGTTTAACCTTGATAGGTTAGGTTAGGGCAGGATTCTTTTAAAATTTGGGTCCCCTGCCTAATTAAAATTATGGGCCCTTTTTGGTCAAATGACTGGATAATGTTGCATCTACCAAGAGGAAATATAATTAGCCTAGTAATTGATATGGAGGTCTGCAGCAGTTCTGTTTATATAGCTAGGCTTTGGGGCTAGGATTAGCACTGACTGAGAAAAAGCTGATTCAGACTACAGAACCTGGATGAACATAACCTTTTTAAAGAAAAAAATAATTGGCAATTTCTTCAAGCCAATTTCTGCGACGAAAAGTCCAATATGTTTTTTCCCTATTGTTGAATCAATTTGAGTGTTTAGGAATTCTATCTGTCCAAGGGCTAGTTTCTTGGCCATGGTTTCCCTTGGAATAGTTAAAATCACTACATTTATGCAAAATGATAAAACATAGCTTACTGTGGCAGGAATCATCATAGCTGCTGCCCCTCTGTTCCTCTTGCTGGAGCCACCAAGATTTTGGAGCTCTCTTTTATGTTTTTGATTAACTAAACCAGTTACAGTTAACCTTAACTATGGCTTATTTGAAACAAGGCAACTACTCATCATATGTTGTGCTTTTAGTTAAGATTAACTGCCCATCTTCATTCAGATAACACGAGCCAACTTTTACCAAAAATGGCAAAATGCTTCTAAATTCCTCACGGTGAGGGCCAAAAACTCCAAATGTCTTGGGTCCTTTTTGTTAAGGACCAAATGCAGCCATTAAATAACTGAAGATAGGCAGGTTGTAGCACAACATACTTCTCAGGATAAAAATCAGAGAACGCTTAAAAGACAAAGCTCCTCAAAGTCTTTTCTTCAAGGGTTTTCTTTTCCTTTTTGCCATGACCACTTATCTTTCATTCAATAATGACTTCACATTGTAATTTTCTACCAACAAGAACAGCTAGCTTTAATGTTTAATTGCTCATTTTCCTTCTTAATGACACAATAAATTAATACATGACTGAATTTGGCTTTTGTGAAAATAGGTTATTTTATAATAAATTGAAAGTTATCAGCACCTTTCACAGGCAAGCCCAATCATCCTATTTTCCTTCAGAGACAGAAAATTATGTTAAGTGAATTTCACAATATTTTCTTTATTCTCTTTCAGTTACATTATTTAAAGTCCTAGAAACTGAACTTCTAGCATGTTCTATGCTCTCCCACCTCTAAGGGCTGTAGCAGAAATTAAGGATGGCGTGCCATATTTGTTTCCGGAATTACTCAAACCTTCATGAATATAAGTAGGTGTCTTTCGTGGCTATATCCGTGAACTAGTTCGCATCCAATTAACTTTTGAAGGACATCATCGTCTGGCAAAGTAAGGTGACAGCTCATACATCTACAATATTGGGAAATTCATCTTGGCACTCAATACTGTACACAGTAATTACTCTGCTTTTCAAGCAGTTAATGAAGCAGATTTTGAGCAGCACAGCTTTAAGGAAAGTCACTCAAACAGCACAAATGAAATCAGACCAATTTCAGTGTTGATACAGTCGTCAGTCCTTCAGCATTAAAAAGCTGCCTTGCTCTGAAATAGATTTTATGCTAATGAGATTATGCTTATTCTATGCTTATTGTTTCCTAATGGATCTGTCGGATTTGTTTTCCAATTTCAGCTGAAACCTGCTGATTGAAAGGTAGTAAAGCTACAAGCATAAGCATAGAGTCCAATTTCTCATTTTTATTTAAGATAATTTACATATTTTTCACATCAATGCACTATCTACTATAATAAAGATAATGGTGGATATATAGAAACTTTTGATGACGCAAAGAATGAGTGTAATAGCAAAATCCACTCTGCTTTCTTAAAATACCAGAGAATATTCTGCATATTGCTCACTTGGTATGCTTTCCAACAAGAAAAAGACCGCACCTGTGCCTAGAGAACTCTTAAATATCCATACAATATCAGTTTCTGTGATTTTTGCCTGGTAAACTATATTGCACACCTCTGTCCCAGAAAACCCAGTTTAATATTTCCTTGATTAACAGAATAGGAGAATAGCAGCATACTATAACCATCGCTCTCCTTTATGAAGGAAATAACAATGGAGAATCCAAGCAGCAATGAGAAGCATAACAAAGGAACAAAAGAGGAGAATCACTGTTTAAAACGAGTTACTTCAAACCAGTACACTTTGTACACCTCAAACCAGTACAGTTTGGTTGTCTACCAAGAACTAATAAACAGAGAAGAAAAGTCAAAGAGAAAATCTGAGAAAGCAATCAATAGATCGAGTTGAGCTTCTCCAAAAAGAGAAAGATAACACATGTACAATATACCCTCCATATGGTCTGTTACATTTGCCATCTTTTATATTTACATTTTATGTTTTATTGACTTTATTGTAATTTCTTTGATTGTTGTAGGCCAGAGTCACTGAGAGTTGAGTGGCATACAAGCTTAATTATTACTGTTGTTTTTAGTCTGAGTTGCACTTGTGCCGCCTACAACATTCTCTCCTACGAGTAAGGCCAATTTTGGCACGTTTTGGAAAGTATGCCAATAGAACATCCAAAATCCAGTTTTACTCCAAGCATGCTCCTACCATCTAATGAAAGCTAGGACTTTTCTTCTAGAGGTTATTGTACCAACCAATAACTCTTATCCACATCCCACTGACTAGGAAGTAAATGAAATATACTGATTATATATTCTTTATAAAAAAAGCCAGTTTTCACAAACACATTTCTCAGTACTATTTAGAACAGACACATCAGTATTATAATTGATTAGGTTTTAACTTAAAACACCACACTTTATTCTTTTAAGAAAGAGATGTTGAACTTACTATTTCGATTTAGTTCAAGTTGCTCTTTCTCTGAATGATGAAGCTGCTGTTGTCCTATACTAACTGGTGAATGATGTCCAAGACCATAGGGAATGGGGGACCCACGTCCATGTGCTTGTAAAAGATTCACATTATATGCCATGGCTGTTTGATGAGTAATGATTCGAGGATCAACTGCAAATCTACTCTGATACCCTGTCCATGGTACCTATGCAATAAAGATATAAAACAGTATCATTCACAACTTTTAACCTGAATAGTTAAAAGACATCTAGAGTACAAATGAAATTAAATGTTTATGCAGTTTTCTCTAAACCAGTAAATTGCTCAACAAGAGGAACCAGTATAGTGTAAGTTTCAAATTGCAGAAATGTCTTGGGAATAAAATTGTGAGAATAAAGACATGACACATGGTAAAAAAAATATACAAATAATATTGAATATAACACAAAAGGCTCAATTATAGGACACAACCTAAACCCCTCAGATAAATTGTGATAGGACAGTAGAAAGACCCTAGTCTGGAAAAGAACATGAACTGTTTATATCAACAAATTCAGAATAGAATTTGTTTTTTTAAAAATGCAAATATAGACATATTTTATTATTCTATTGTTTGCAAAAGAAATGAATAAAAAAGGAAAAGGAAGAAAAAATATAAAGTGTTAACAATAAAAATGTCAAATGTTTTCATAGCTTTTGACGACTCAATTCTATGACAGCTTCCTGAGTTAAAAACCTAAGTCTGAAGATAAATCAAACATGGACTCCAAAAGATATTTGACATTCAATCTTTGAGGATTTCTACTGATGATAACAGTCACCTTTTTAAAATTGCCACTGCTTTCGTTATTGCTGCTTTATGTGACTATGATAAAGGTGTCATTTTAGTAATTGCAAATCTTTTTGACTGAAATCTATTTATCTTTCAGAGAAACAATTCACCTTTTGAAGACTAGAAAAAGTAGTTGTTGAACTATTCTTATTTTCCTGTTTAAAAATAAGTAAACTACAGTGGATCCTGAAGAAGCACAAAACAAATGCCAATAGGTTTAGTGTAAACTGCACAAAAATGTTACCGCTTTTTATTAAAATGAACCACTATGCTAATTAGTGTTTGAAAACAATTGCAAGTATGAGTAAAAAGAAAAAAGAAAGAAAACTGCCTGCCAAAGATCAAATGATGATTAACTTTCACATGAAAACAAAGGAGAAATTCATGCAAAAGAAATGGAGTGGAATATTTGAATTCAAAGTACAGTATCAGCTAGATCATACTCCACTATACTCTCCTTGCAAATATGGGAGAGGAGAAGAGAATCTGGAAGAAATATTGTCTGTAAGCTATTGTTTGTAAGAAAACACTAGTCCTAGTCCTGTTCTGAACTCTTCCACTACGCTTAACCTATCCCTACAAAATGGGCAAGCTGCAACAATTCCTTAACTATGCTTAAAATTGATTAAAAATATCCCGATTCTTGTTCTTTAAGAAATGCTATATATAATACGGCTTTCCAGTTCAGGAAATAAAAAAAAAAGGACTTCCTGATCACAAAAAGTTACTTTTTCATGCCTGCATTTGAGTCCCTTAATACATATTCATGTTTCTGTAGGCACATTTTGAAATATTTCAAGACAGTATAGTCTTCGAAAAGAACTTTAAAATATTTTAAGTTACTGATATATAAAATAAGTCATTTGCCATGAATGAAAACATGGCATGTTTTGGCAGCCTGAGATTTCAGCACGCAGAGTTCATTGGGCATTATCTGGATTGTTACAGCTCAAACATTTAAATTGTTGGGAGACTTATTTTAGTGGCTTTTGCCTTTTATTAGCATATAGCTGTTCTGATAAAAGCAAAATAGTATTTGTCAGCTTTGAGTAAGTGGGGGATGGAGGGGGGTACTTCGTTAACACAATAATGAATACTTACAGGTAAAGGCACAGACATGACCATATTTCCTCCATAAACAGCAGGTACATAAAGAATGCTTGTCCCAGTGTGAGGATCTATCCGCTGTACAGGACTAGGAGACTTCCCAAGGTTAGGATGAGGCCCAGGAGGAGGAGGGGGTGGCGGTGGTGGGGTATACGCTCTGACAGGATTTCCAATTAAGACAGAAGCGGTTGGCTGAACTACGTAAAAAATATGAATGTGAAAGTTACGAGCATTCACTTTTTCCTCAGCCTTCAAAGGACATTTATTTCATGGCAGCTGAGGCAACGAAGATATGATAGCCTGTCCATATTAGTGCACCAGTCTTTTTTCATAGACCCTACAGGTCTGGAGCCTCTGCTGTACCAATCTCATTGGCACCAGACCTATACAGAACTTTGCAGTCTAGGACTCTCTGGTGTATATTTAGGCCAATTAACCCTTGAGAAGGGCAAATCAATGGTAAAAGAAAGAATTAGGGACACTGATCACCAAAATGCTATCACCAGTGCTCCTGAATTCTACTGTCAAGTGTTAGGCGAGTTGTGAGCCCTCTACTGCAGGGTATCTATACAATCTAATCCTAGGCAAATACATAAGGGCCTTTTCCAGAACCTGCTTTGATGCCCTCCCTTCAGTACAGTTGGTGGGAAGATTTCATGGGACTTCTTATTTAGAGAAACCTTTGCCTTGTGGATTCAGAGAGGTAGAAACCTTTGCTCATGTCCTCATACGTTGTCCTTTTTATGATGCCTCAAGACGTACTTTATCTCTCCAATTATCTCCAAATTTGGGGGTCCATTCTGATAAATTTTATGTTCATTACTTTTTAAGTGATGCTAACTTTGCATTCGCATGCCAGCTGGCCAAATACCTTCATCACGTCATACAATTTCAGAAAATGTCTAATTAATCTATTGTTTTTTAGTTGTGTTGCTTTCCCCCCCATAATAATGAATTGCTGTACCAAATTATTTCTCTTTTCCTACTGTAAAGATTGATCAAAGGCCACAACAGAAATATTTGTTTATTGTCTATATTCAGAATTCTCTTGAACTTTGGATCAAATCAAGACTATATGTTTTAAAATACTTTATTTCCCAAAATCAGAGGAGCTCCTAAATTTAAATAGTATAGGATCACTCTTTCGGTCATTCTTTATCCCTTCCCTATGCTTCCCTCAATAATTTTAGAGAAAAGAAGTCCAGACTCCAAACAGGGCCATAGAGTCTGATAACCTATGATTTTTACCTAGAAAACATTTAGTTTCATTGCAAAAACAAGCGTATTTCACATTTTCTCCAAAAACGAAAAAGAAAAAAGACCACCCTCTTCCTAATACTTACCAATTCCATCAGTGTGAAAATGGTCACTATGGTTATGATGATGGCTTTTTACCTGTAAAAAAAGATTGGCCAGGAGTTAAATTATTCTACCTTTAAAGCTGATATAAACATCAAAGAAAGTTAAGAAAGTTTTCAGAACTACCAAAATTATAAAATGCATGCCTATGCATTTCCAGAAAATTACAGAAGATAATAATTGTGTTCAGTGACCAAAAGATATTCCTGTGACGTGGGACAGGGAGACACAAGAGTAATTTGTGAACCCTCACAAACCAAGATTTCTCTGCCTCAGAGTCAGGTTTACATTTGATTAATTACAATGCTACACAAATACTGTTTTTGTTTAGTTACCTAAGATGTTGTAATGCAATACAAATGCACACTATGTTCAAACACTTGTAAGGTCATACTGGCCCTCTAATTAATGGCACAGTTGGGGATATTAAATGGAAAGGAGGGGATCTTGTACAGTGTCATGCAGAAACAAAGTGGCATAAATACAAAGTGAATAAATAAAAAGCAAATAAAAAAACCAATTCCTATAATAATTTTAGACATGCAGTAGAAAATACCGTATCAATTTCAGAGACAGCAGGGAACAAACTTAACCTAACCCTTGTAATAATACACGAAACAGCTATATAATTGAACAGTTGCATTGAAAGTATTATCCTTATTATATTGGTTATTTTTACAATTCTGAGTGTTTAACACTCTGCAGCTGAAAATGTACACATGACAAATCAACTTTGATCACATAATAGTCTTGTAAATTAGTTTTTCTCCTGGTATTTAGTCCAGCGCTTCAACCAATACACCAATCTGGCATATAGAAAACTGAAAAAAAGAAGACTATGTCTGTCTCATCATCTTTTCTTTAGAAAATCAAGATTAAAACAAAAGGCATTCACAAAATTTGTTATTTTAATTTTAAAAAAGAGCAGGTTGCAAGTACACCAATCCTTCTTGGGCTGATTTAAAAAATATGATATTTTGGGTGAAGAATCTACAGGATGTCTGATTCTATACTCTTACGTACAGTAGGTCATTTTAAAATCTTGCAATTTTATGCTTATCTAGTAGTAGAATTAACAGCATAGCTATTGTACGGTAGAAAATATATAACAATAGCCATCGCCAAAGGACAAATGTTAGAATATCACTGTCAAAATCCTGTTTTAAACAGTCAATATCTGTGGCATTGCCATCAGCAAACTTGACCTCCCACTGTCATGGATCCGACAGCTGAAACTCTTCAAAAGAACTTTGAGGCATTGTTTACCTTAAAGAATCTTTTATTCGAGAAACAAAGTATCAGCACTACATAGTTAAAGCCAAAAACTGAATTCCCCTCTCCTGGGCACAAAGTAGCAAAGCACAATTCCCTCCTCCAATTAACTGTCATAAATCACATTCCCCAATTAGCTTGAAGCGCAGGCTTTCTCCCCAGTTCTCCAGCCCGGCAAATCTTTATCGACTCTGGGCGCAATAACATTGGATTCCCACGGCTGAGTTATTATTGTTATGACTAACTGGACTCTCATCCACATCCCCCCTCCCAGCATCAACTAACTCTAAAAGCGAAAGAGAAAAATGGCTGCATTTCCATCTGCTGTCAAAGCAAGAACATCCGATGTTAGCAGCGTTGACACCCACTTTTGTAAGATGAATAAGTACTTTGCAAGAAAGGAGAAGTCCAATGGAACTTGGAAAAATGGAAACTAATCCTGGTAGATTCATAGCAGAAGCCAGTATCTCAGTTTACTGTATCTTTAAACTGAGATGCTGGCTTCTGCTGAGAACCTACCAGTATTAGTTTCTATTTTTCCAGGTTCCATACGACCTCTCCTTCTCCTTCTTTCCTGCAAAGTACTGTATATAACAGTGATGGCGAACCTTTTAGAGACTGAGTGCCCAAACTGCAACCCAAAACCCACTTATGCATCATCGAGTGCCGGGTGGGTGTGGCCCATTGGGTGGGCATGGCCCATTGGGTGGGCGTGGCTGCGGTAGTAACGGCAGACTGGGTGGGAAAAGTTCAATCAATCAATTCCAACTTTGCAAGATCTTTTTTTTTTCCCACGAGAAGTTGAAATTGACTGATTGAACCTTTTTTTTTTTTTTTTTTTGCACACGGCGGTGGAGGCCTAAAGCGAAAAGGTTTTATAAAACCCAGCTGAAGGCCTAGGACTGGGGCAACGGCACACGTGCCCACAGAGAGGGCTCTGAGTGCCGCCTCTGGCACCCGTGCAATAGGTTCGCCACCAGTGATATATAACATTGGAGAAGGATATTTGAATCTGCCCCAAGAAATGTAAGCATGTTTCCCGCAAGATCAAGACTATCTTTTGAGGGTTCTTTATGTGACTAAAAAAAGAGGCAGCTAGCTAAAGCTCTGGCCTCTTAAGCCAGACAATAATGCTAACCACAAAACCATTGGAGTAGGCAAACAGAAGATGCAGGAGATAACCTGTACTAATTCCGAGATGAAGTTAGCCCCATCAACCTCATGATGGCAAGGTTCCCAACTATACAATCTAGAATGGAAGGGCCTTCAGAGTAGCAAAATACAATACAGCAATATAGTGGAAAAAATATACAGTGGAAAAAGAAACATAGAAAAATATAGTGAGACATATATTGATCCAAGGCAGGGGTAAGCAGCTATGGCCCCTTTATAACCTGTGGATTTCAACTCCCAGAATTCCTAAGCCAGGAATTCTGGGAGTTGAAGTCCACAGGTCGTAAAGAGGCCATTGTTGCCCACCACTGATCCAAGGCGACAACTAACTGGCTAACTCGTTTATGTCAAAACGCCATTTCACTCTGGCAAGTTACAGTTTCATCTGAAGCAGTTATAGTTCTCTCTTCCAATGTTCAGTAGAAGGCATGGCCACTGTGGGCTGCCTATTTGTCCTAGAACATTGTGCACTCTTTCTTATTCTCCATCTATTAGATTTACCATACAGCTCTAATAGGAAGACAAGAGAAAACCAAAAGATGGTGATTTTTCCCAATGCCTATTTTTCAATATGCTGTCGAGTACCAAGTTTTAAAACTCACTGATGCTTAAGAACATTACTTCCTCAGGGAAAAGGTCTACACCACTGTTTTCCAGCAGTCTGAACACATTAATCAGTCTGTTTAGAGAGCCTGAATAAATATTGACCTATGAATAACACGGATGAAAAAGAATGACAAACTGGTTCACTGGTTACTCTATAAAGACAATTCTAAAACGCATTTCAAAAGAAAAATTACATATTAAAATGCTGGGGGCTATTACAGCTTCTTTGCATATTTAGGGTTAGATAAATGTTTTCTTAGCTTTCTACAAGAGCTATCACTCTTAATTACAATAATTCATACACACATACACCCCAATAGAATATGGTACTTTAAAGGAATTATAGCTATTCTTTTTATCTCCAACCCCACCAAACCAAGTTCTTGACACTCATTTAATTTGCTAGTAAGTACCAAGAAGGTTTATTTATGCAAATTCCCAGCTTTCTATCCAAATGAACATGAGGTAGTTTACCTCATAAACAAATAAAATCGATAAAATACAACTGGTCAAAAACAGAAACAACCATGACAACGGTATCACTTTACAGGGACTAGGCAGGTTCACTTGTTCAGCAAACGATCAAACGAATGAGGGCAATTTCCGACTAGTCCAGGGGTAGGCAACCTTGGCTCTTTTATGACTCGTGGACTTCAACTCCCAGAATTCCTGAGCCAGCATAAAAGAGCCAAGGTTGCCTACCCCTGGACTAGTCTGTGAAGTTGCGCTTGTCGCAGCATCCCTGTGGTCACATGACCGCAACCTGAGCGTTTGGGTGCCTGGTTCACAATTACAGCATCACAGTGAGCCATGGTCACATGTTCTTCAGTTGCAACCTTCCCAGCCTGCTTCCCATGAGCAAAGTTAATGGGGAAGCTGGCAGGGAAGATCACAAGTCACAAGTTGTGATCACAAGTTGCTCCTGCTGTTTTTCTCCCAAAGATCCCCACTATGGAGTAGGAGATCCCAGAGATCTCATGCTCGATAGCATCAAACTGCAGCCTATGCTGGTTCCTCTGCACTCTGTAGCACCAGCCTATAGCCCTTGCTGGCCCACTCACGCTCCACAGCATTCACCCACGGTCCCTGCTGGCTCATCCACATTCTATAATGCCAGCTCGCAGCACCCACCTACCTGCCTGCATATCTCACCTGCTGGCCTCTCCCTACACTCATTCTCAATATGACTGTATAATTTTAAGAGAGGAAAAAAGGAAGACAATTTATAGATATTGAGTTTTTCAGACCTTCTAGCACCTTCTGACATGAATATCATGGTATCTTTTGAACAGATATTATCTTTCTGGTCCCAAAAATTATTGCTTACTAAAAGCTGTATCTTAATATATATAAAACCGTTTTATCTTTTCAGCCTAGTATTTTCCCATTCTATGTTCTTAGGAGGAAGCACAACAGCTAATATGCTTTTCTAATATGTCTTAACAAATTCTTGCAACCTTTTCTCTGAGGTTACCTTTGGTGGCGATTGCTGTGGTTTATTGGTGTTTGATGAATGCTGCTGTCGCAGAGCCCGTGGAATAAACTCAGGAGCCAGTGGATTCAATACATAGGTTTTCTTTAATTCCAGAGCTTCCAACTGAGCCTTGATCTGATCAAATGTGATACCGTGAAGACTTTCATTATCATGACACAGGGCAATAAATCTTTCCCAAAATTTCCTATAAGCCAATACAAGAACAACACAAAAATGTTTGTTTTTCTAGATTAAAATATATATATATAAAGTAAATCCTGAATCCAATGTTTCTGTACATCCCTTTGTTTTCAATACTATTTAATTATGAGACAACATTATTTGAAACCTTCTAAAACTATTTAGCATTAACACTTGAGCAACAGCAAGATTTATTAGCCAAGTTCTCTACATCACATACAAATATCTGTCTTAGTGTCAGAATGTCTGCAAAGTGCCTTTTTTGTTTTTAAAACACTCAGGCGGATTGTTCACACAGGGCACATTTACAATGTGGCTGCAAGAACAATGAATCAAATCCTGCCAGCTCTGATATGAAACATGCTGTTGAATTTAAAATAAAAATTTGCCACAGCTCTGTCTGATATGGCTGCAATGTTAAAAATAGGTATTGTAGTCATATTTCAAAAGGTCTTGATAGTTATTGCAATAGATTCTTGACTCACTTTAACAACCTTCAAATTACATCTACATCTTAGAATTTTGCATTATCAATGAAAATGTCACATATTTCTGTAGACTTGATTAACTGTTTTAAAGTAAGAGAATGCCAATAGTTCTCAAAATGTTGGAAGAACAAAAAGTTTTACAATCAAGCTGTTGTTTAGAAGAGCTGTGAAAATCTGGATCTTTAACCAGCAGGCCTTTGGGGAGAGACAGTGAGACCTCTTGCTTTGTTGTGCTTGCTATCTTTTATTGATTTTATTGTAATGTTATTCTACTTCTATTAGCAGGTCTTTGTATTGTGTGATTTTCTCCAGTTCTTTCTCTTCTCTTCTGCTCTCCCCAGGTATTGCAATTTGTTTTGGCTTTCTCATCAACAATTAAGTCAGGGGTGTTGTGTGGCAGATGTTATTTCTGCTTAGACAAGAAGTAGGAAGGATGAAGCTGGCAAGATTGAAAATGAAATATCCAAGATCAGCCAAGAACATTATTTTTTTAAAAAAAAACTGTGCAGGTGCCCTCAATCTCAAAGGATGAGAACCAGGTAGCAAAAAGGCCATTATTGCGTAAAGAAGGGAGAAAGAAATGCAGGGTTTAGACCATGAAGTTGTCATACAACGATTAGATCCCTACTTTCTATATTATTTTCATCATAAGACCTTCTTTCACATTAGCAGTAAAAGCAACTTATCTCTCTGAGCCTTGTCCTTCAATCTTCCTACTGCTAAGCTCATGCGTATGCATTTGCATTCCTACAGAGAGATTTACTGCTTTACCTAACATGAAGCTTGGACAAGAAGCATATCTCTAAGCTCTACAACTAAGCTCTACAACTGGTTGAAGCTTAGCTTTAACTACACCCACATTACTCACAGAACACACCACAGACTATTAATAAAGTCTTTGCTTGCATGCTATGGCAGCAATTTATGATTACCCTGCACATCTGCTTGCTGAGGGACATATCACAAGTACTTTTCCAATGGCTAAATGGCTAAGAAAAGCATAACATGAGAGCAAAATTAACAAAGCTCTTGTAATGAATTTCAAGCAAATGGTAGTCCAATCCAGATCAAAATCACCACAGCGCATATACTTCTTCTGAACAGCCTTAATATTGAAAGAAATAACATTCCCAGAATTCACAAGATATTTTAAATAAATAGGACCAGCAAGATTCTCCATGGTAGCTTCCCACATAATTTTACTTTCATCGCTAGCATGTTAACCATGAGACATGCTGTGCAAAAATATCCATGTTTACATAAAAATAAAATCATATTCCAGTTATATATATGACAGCCTATGGATCATATTCACAAATATAAACCAGTTCTTTTATCTAACCTTTACATATGAAATTAAAATAAATCCAATTTTTTTATCTTCTACAAGCAAGATCCAGTACAAAGAAATCATGCTGAATATTGCTGAATTCTCATATATATTCTCTCTGCAATAATTCATACATTAAATTGTATATATCTAATATAACTAGCAAGATGACAATATTAATTTCTGCTAAAACCAAACTATCATACTATAACATTTTTAAAATATCAAAAAATATAGATTGAAAATAGATTACAAAATTATCCACTTCAAACTTCCAAGTTTATATTATCAACAAGGAAACCAGAAAAGATTAAAGTATCTAGTTTTGCCCATTGCTATTATAACAAATATATAAATGTAATAGCACATACTTTCACCAGTGACAAAAATACAGAAGATTGTATCTAACTCAGTCCTGTTCTTGCTTTCAGTATATCCTAATCTATTTCAATTTTAAATCTGAGAACTAGACTGGCATTTATTCACATTTCCATAGAACTCTGCTTTCCCCTAGCAAAGTTTCTAAAGATTTCTCCCTTCCTCCATTTATTATAATTTCAAAAAGGAATAAAACTGATACAAATATACATTTAAAGGAATACACTATTAATAGATAAAGCTAGCATCCTGGAAAGCCTTAAATTATTTTTTGTATTTTGTTTATGAGCCTGAAAACCTCTTCATAAGAGAGCATTAAAATACAACATTTCCATCTTTAGCTGTAACATTAAGAGAAAATTTGACTATGTGAATTCTTTGTAGATAGGCCTTGTTTTCCCCTTTACACTGCACATGAAATATAATCAGCAGATGCCCAACAACCATGTTGCTAACTTGAACCTATTGCAAGAAATCTTCATAGTCTACTACCGTGTTTCCTGAAAGTAAGACCTACCCGGAAAATAAGCCCTAGCTTGATTTTTGGGTGTGGGCCTAATATAAGCCCTATCCCAAAAATAAGACCTAGTTTTGGGGCGAGGCACACACCTAAAAATCAAGCTAGGGCAGGGGTGGGGGGTGGAGCTGCCCCATGCGCCCCAAACCCACTTATCAGGCTCCCATGAATCGACACCTGCCTCTCCTTGCCGGCCTACTTCTTCTGCGGCGTCCCCCAGCCTGCATTTTGCAGTCAGAGGTCTTTCCAGAAGGCCTCTGCAGCTGAGAACCAATCTATGGATTCAATCCGTAGCTCAGTTCTCGGCTGCAGAGGCCTTCCGGAAAGGCCTCTGACTGCGAAATGCAGGCTGGAGCTCCATTCTCAGCTGCAGAATGAAGCTGCTCCTTCAGCCGCAGAAGAAGTGGGCCGGCTGGGCGGGGCTGTTGGTGCCGCTACCGCGAGGTGAGTGCAAAAGACACCCCTCCCCGAAAATAAGACCCGGGTCTTATTTTCAGGGAAACATGGTATCAGTTGTAGATTCTGTTAATATAATATACTGTAGATTTAAATAAAATGAAATGATAAATAATGGCAAGATTAAACACAAGACATGCATTACAGATAGTTTGTAGGGAGACATGGATAGTATTTCCCCCTAAAGTTCACATCTATCTCAAAGTGAGAGAGAAAGTCTAAGGTAGGCATGTCCACCCATGACAACCTTAAAACTTGTGGATTTCAACTCCCAGATTTCAACTTCCCCATGCTGGCTGGGGAATTCTAAGAATTGAAGTCCACAAGTCTTAAAGTTGCCAGTTAAACACCCCTCATCTAAATACTCCACCTGGGTGAAGCAGAGCAAGAATGAGAATCCATTATTAAAAACACAGTAAGCCTTTCATCGTTATGATTTATTATTTGGTCATACCACATATTGGTTGTACCTGCATCTTCCAATGGAACATAAAGCAATTGGATCGCCCACCACAGCTACGAGGGACTGTGCTCTTGTAATGGCTGTGTTGAGAAGTTTGTAATTGGACAGAAAACCATAATCTAAGTCCTCTGTTGAATCTTCCAATAAATGTTCTTTCCGTTTCATCGCTGTTTGCTTGTGTTTGCAAGTGTGCCGGGTTCGTACTGTGCTGAGAAACAACACTCGAAACTGCTTTCCTGAAGAAGGAAGAGTATGGGATACTGTTAGCCTCCTTTTTTTTTTTTGCTAGAAACACTATCACATAACTACATGTATTGACTTTTTACATCAGTAATTTTAAGAAGTAATTACTTTACTTTAAGAAGTAATTTTCTATTTGCTTATATCCTTACAAATGGAAGATAACAAAGATTAAATTTACAAAGAAGAGTAGAAATGGGGAATTGCTAGGAAAATCAAGTGGCTTAAGAATAAACCTAAAAAAAAAGTTAACTAAATAAGGGAATAAGAAAATATTGATCGATGGGAGACAAGCATGTATCTTAATAAGGCTGGAAAAAAGCTATGTACATATATGTTATATTCTTGGGTGAAAAGGTATGTAAATGAAGTTTGAATCTAAGAATTAAGCATCCTTAATTTTTTTTCATGAGTTCTAAGAACCATTAAAAACTCTAGATTCTATTCGAACCCATCAAAGGAAGAAAAGCAACTTTCCTGAAAAAACAAGAAACAAAAATTAAGACCTTTACTATGATTCATAATTTTACTAAAATTAAATGTGTAGTGGTCTATTATCAGCTTTGATTTGGTTTTTTTTTTTCATAATGTTTCCGCATAGAATCCTTTTGCAGAGCTCAACTATATTCTTTTCCAACTTGATATATTAACTGTTGTTGAACATTTTAATGATCACAGCTATTGAATATTGCTAGAGCCTTCTCTCAAAGGATATCCCGTGATTTTTAAAAGATTTAAAAAATTAAATTCAAATTCCCTGTTATACAGTACTTTAATGCAATTCCAACTCCAAGCTAGATTCCTCTACTCAAAGGTATGTATTATCTATGTGGTCACTAAACGCTGACCCTGACTTTATGGCACCCAATCAAATCAAACCATGTATTACTTACCCTGAACATTTAACACTCTTTCAACACTGACATCAGACAATCTTTTTTTCCGAAGCTCTGCCCGAATCCGGAACACTTGATCAGCATATGGTGTTACAACACCTATGCTGCCATCATCCAACTTTCCCCAGGCTACCGGCCACTTCCTCCTCAATTCTTCAACACGTTCAACTACTTCAAATACCTTAAAAGGGGAAAATCATGCTCAGGGAATTGCTAGCTTTTTTGTTGGTATACGTTTTGCATTATATTCTTGGATGAAAAGCAATGCAGGTTTTAGCAGAAGCCAGTTTTAGCACCAGCATATTATCTAAGTCTTTTCAAAAATATTCATTTAACTGCAGCATCCCCTGCATGACACTGGCATGACTTTTATAATCTGTAAGCATCTCCCTTCAATTGTTCGTTATTTTCACCACATCCATAATTGCCTTATACATGCAATCAAAAAGACCCCTACAATCAATAAGGAACAAAACCCTAACCCTCGGCGGAAACCTTAATGAACATCAACATCAATCATTTTATATATTTCATAACAGAATTTTATTTATTCAACATTATTATCTGAAATATTAAATAGCATGCATTATAAAATGAGTTTACGGTTCCATCAGGGAAATAAATGTATATTTTAAGAATCAGATAAATTACTTTCCACTTTAAGAACTTGTGCAACACAAATGTTAGGGGGATGCAACTGTGGTTGCAGGTGCTGCAACAGTCTGAAGTGTGAAAAACGATCTTAAGTCATTTTTTCAATATAGCTGTAACTCTGAATGGTCACTAAATGATTTGTTATAAGTCGAGGACTACCTGTAGTTGGATAAAAATGCCAAATACAGTCTAAACATCTGGTTAGCTGTGTGACAAGCTACATAATAATAACAATAGCAACAACAATAATAATGGAAAAGTGGGTTGATTTTGTCTGATATCAGACAAAAATAAAAAGGAAGGTATTAACTGCCAAACTTTCCTTTAGTCTTTTAGTTGAAGCCTACTCTTCTACTGTAATTAAACCAACCTCAAAATACATAAAAGTTTGATTCCAATTTTTGTGTAAACCCCCAACCACCACCAATCAGGATCATTATTCAAATTATTCAGAGCAGAGCTATTTAACCTGTGATAACCACACATTTCTATAATTATCTATTGTGACTATGAACAAGAAGAGGCGCCAGGAGCCATTGAATACACATAAAAGATGCAGATGTCCTCAAAGCAGATATAATTCCTGGTGACTGCATCATGCAGTTTTCTTGACACTACGATTTAAGTGGTTCACCTCTCCTTTCTCCCAGGATTTTTTCCAACTTCACAGTCTAGCTCACAGCACATAATCAGGAGTTAAACAAAGGAGAATAGAAAATTGTTTTGTTTCTCTTGTTTTATGGAGAAACCCATTATACCATTTCTCTAAGAATGCCTTGAGGGCTACTGAATCCAAGATCACGTGGGCAGGGATTTGTTGTCTCTTTTTCAGACTCAAAAAAGGAGTAATTTTAATGAAGAATGAGGGAAGATGTACTGCTGCTGATGTTATAACAGCTCACAAAACACTTCCTCAGGATTTGTTCTGATAATACAAAGTGGCTAAATTGAACAGAAATGTGTCTTGTTTATTCCTGTTGACAAACTAGTACCACGCTGGCAAATATTCTAGGAATATAGCAAAAAATAATAAAGAAGCCGAAGTATTGTATATAAATGTCCTTTCAGACTGTCTTATGCATGAATATATATTTCAAAGCCATATAATAGCCTTGGTGAATCAGTTCTATCTACGAATAAAGGAACTACATATGGAATGTCCAGAACCTAAATATTTACTAAGATGATTTAGATCTAATCATGAATTTTCCATTCTCTCTTTCTGGAATACCTAGAATAGTAATAGAAAAATGGTTTTATAGCCAATATCGCAATAACTGTGGGAAGGAAATACGTGTCTTTTTCTGGAAGACAGGACACTAAAAATTAAATTCTCAAATCATTTCATAAAAGCATACACTGAGACATAGCTACTAGCATTGTAGTTATATTGGAAATGTAAACACTGATCAAACGAGTCCCCTTTTCCATGCTATTCCTCACATTCACAACCTGGACACTTTCCAAATATGTAGACTTCCGTGAGAATGACCACTGCTAAACTTCTGAACTCTGTCTACGGATCTGGAGGATGCCCATATTGGGTGGGTTGATATAGCCGCTAAAATGATCTTACAAGGAAGAAATAATCTTTTTATCTCTTCTCTCTCGGTGTTATTCCTGAATTGCTCTCATGCATATTTCTGGTAAGAGAGCACATGAAGCAGCTTGCAAAGTAGTAAGAGACTATAAATAGGGAAATTGGTGCAAATATTAAGATTGAGAATCATTGCATTAGGCAAGTTGTTCCAGAGACCAGAACTCATTTGGAAGAGAATTAATCCACTGTTCACTTTGTCTTTAAACAGCCTAACTCTCCCCATATTTCAAATTGTGAAATTAAGAAGTATTTAAAAAGGAGAAGAGGGGGTGCTTCAGCTTAAATGAAAGATGGAGAAAGAAAGAATTAATGGAGGTGGCATTCTAGAGATAACTTTTTCATCTTTTGATAAAGCCATTCTAGCTCACAGGCCATCGATCTATGGTCTCTGGACTAATTTCATGCAATTTGGGGATTAATGTCAAAAGCCTTCTAAAATAAAGTATTTACACTTTTTGCAAGGTTAAGCTATTCCTGACTTCTATTTGGAGAAAAAAAGGAAAGGGGGATTGTTATCTACTGCTTGGTTAAATTACATCATCTCTGACTCTAACATATTACTTTCAAGGGAGCATAATCTTCCTTACTTTATAATGCATAATCTTTAAAAAAAAATGCCCAACCCTGTTCTAATTGCATAATGGAATCGTGTGTGTTTTTTTTTAAAAAAAACCACAGACTTTTTGTTTAGTTTTGCCATAAACTATGAACAGTAAACAGCAATTGTTAATGAAATCTTCACACTTGCAGAGGCATTTTATCACAAAATACTTTGAGAAACCAATTAGGCCGAATTTCTATGTAGAACCAAACATAATAATTTCATTTAAGATGTGGATAATTTATGGGTCTTGGCTTTAAAAAAAAATATAGGTTGATATCTAAAAGCAGATATGGTGGCTTCTTTATATATATACTTCAAATTAGTCAATCATGGGAACGTGCCATTGACTTCTACATTAGCATGGGACAGCCAAATCAATACTCAGTTGGAGATGGCAATTGGAAAGCGGCAAGCTCATAATCAGGAGTGTAAGGCTATTTTTAAAGATGTTCTTGTTTAAGCCAAGTGCTCTTGATGTCCAAATTAGCATTATTAAAAAATATTATAATCACAAAAACAATTAACTGAAGTCAAATCAACTACCTCTGCATTGTTGTAAAAAGCAGTACTGTTCTTTTCTTGCACATCTTCTCCTCGTGCTGTGAAGAATGTCAGAGGATAAAAATCTTTGTGTGCAGGCTGTTTTCCACTGGCCATCAATTTGCCCTCATAAAAAAGCTCAGAAGTATAACTGCAATGGAGAGAAACAAAAAATAAAGAAAGAAATGTAGAAATATTGTATAAGGGCTGAAGCTGGACAGGCAGGAACCAGCAATATTCAGGCCAAAGAGACCATTATGTAAACATTCTGCTTATTATTGCTTTGACCTGTGAATCAGAAAGTTTTACAACTTTAGTATGTTTTTATGTAAATATATAGCAATGCACAGAAGCTGTGAATGAATGCCTCAGCATGTACGCTGATTTTAGCATCATTTGGAGATTTAATTATGTTTTGATTAATTCTATCTTCTTCAGTCTGATACTCTACAGAGATGTTGAGATCACCACTCCTAGAATTTGCCATCACCATGCTCAGTAGCTAGGAAGTCTAGAAACTACAGCTCTAACATTTCTGGAAAACACCAAGATGACAATAGGAAAGGGTAACATTTTATAAGCAACTATTTGGGACTATTTGTTACAATACAAATGATTGCTTGCATTTTTTAAAAAAAAAAAACAAAATCTCATAGAAAATAACCTATATGCATATTTTTTTTGTTTTTCGCATGCCCTGTGCTTGCTCAAATAATAAACCCTGAAAACCCAAGTGTTCATTTTAAAAATCACTTTTATGAAAAAAACTGTATTTATTCTGGACAATACAGTATAGTGTGCCTATTATATTTCTCAGATCATTTATGAAATTTTATGTTAATAGAACTATTCCTAAAAATCTCGGAGCGCAGAAGTACCATATGAAATTCTCCTTTACTATCAATGGGAAGGGAGACCCTCCTCTAATTTAGCTATCAAGATATAAATTCTTATTTACATGCTATTATTTAATAATAATGGTGGTGGTGTGACATCAGCAGTAGTGGCTTTCTGAAGCTGCATGTGGAAAACCTGCAGAGGCACAAAGATCCTATCTTTAAAATGCATCCATGATATCTCTTGATGCAATTTATGTAGCATACTATGTTATTTCTCTGCCAATTTTGCACAGATAATTAAGCAATAAATTTTGCCATTTTGTCTGAACATCTGCATTTTCTCATTTCCTGCATTAATGTTTCTATTCCTAGACCATAATTATCATTTCAAACATCAGTTTAGATTCAAAACACCAAGAACTGACTTGCTAGATAACTGCTTTCACATTGCCTTGTTTTACCAGTTTATACTAATACACGGCTGTCAAAATCGATCGTGTCACGTGACATATCACGATGTATCACGACGTTTTTTGCCTTTGCAGAGCCGGGGTAGACACGGCCTACGCCTGATGCATCCGGCCCACGGGCCGCCAGTTTGACACCCCTGTACTAATAGCATAGTAAAGATTCTGCTTCTCAACTGGACCACATCAAACTGAACAAGTACTGAGGTCAGCATGTAATAGAAGTCTTTAATCCAGCAAACAAGCCCACACACTTGAAAAATTATCTAACCAATTTGGCTATTCCGCTGTTACACATAATCAGGTGGTTCTACTGTAATCGTTCTAGCAAGAATTAACATTTTTACATTGCAAAAGAACTTGAAATACAAGTGGAAGTACAAATTTTATGCATTTCCAGTTTATATACTGCAAAATATTGTCCTGCGTTTGGTCCCTGCAATGTCACACAAACTCTATTCAATATTGTTAGTGTAGGGCAACATAGCCAAGTTTAACTGTAAAAATAAAGGTCTGCTTGTGTAATATTGGAGAAAAGATTGGCTTTAGTATTACAACAAATTACAGGCTATGGTGGCATAAACCACAATTAAAAAGCCCAAGTAGGCCATTCTACTAAATCTCAAAATAATGCAGTATTCTTACTTATTTCCAATACAAAAAAAACAGTAGTCTTATTATGCTAATAATAGTGGTAGGTTATTACACATCTCTTTTCAACTAATTGGGGGGTGTAATGGCAAAAGCTTCTGTTAGACACTTGTACCAGCCAAGCAGAGTGTGATACAGTGAAAAAGTTCACACCTACTTGATGATAGCTTCATGGGAGCGATAGTTCTCACACAGCAAGATCCTGCATGGAAATTCTGCAGGGCAATGTTCATAAAGACGATCAAGTAGTGAAACATGAAGATTTCTTTCTCTGGCAAATTCACTGTACACAAAAGGACTAAGCTGTAACCGAGAAAAATCAAAAGAAAGATATTATTTTATAACTGAATATTTGTGTAGAACATTATCTCAATAGAAAAACTAATGACCAACCTCAAAAAATGGTATTAGTAAATTTATGTACAGTGAGGGGGGGAAAAGAACACCATATTAGTTTACACACACGCACTATATACACACAGTATGTGTGTGTATGTGTATATACACACACATATATTTGTTAAGTATTGTGTGGGAAAGCTCTGCTTAACCCAAGCAATGTTTTTCACAAACCTTGCTAAGAAAAAAACCCCAAATCATAGAATTATATTGTGCCTATGGGGGAAGGATGTCATAAACTTTCTTAAGCTTGAGTGTATTTATTTTTTTATTCATCAAACTGACATGATAGCTTTTTTCAGGTGCTCAAGGTAGCAAACAGTCTTTACTCCTCCCATAGCAACCTCAGGACATAGGTTGGACCGAGGAAGTAACTGGTCCAAATCATCAAGAAGGTTTTTCATGATTGAGGTGGCGAGAACCTGCTCCTAGACCAACATCTTAACTATTGTACAAACTTCATCACATGCACAAACTGATAATCAGATGAATGTAATAAAGAATTTCGAGTCAATTTAGATGTCATTGACTGGATATACAGATAATCATGCTGGGAAAACCTTTTTTAGATATAATTATATCCTCTTAATCTAGAACAGTTTAGAGACACTTAGGATTTTCTTTCTGCCTTTCTCTTTTTTTTCTCCTCTAGTAATGATCTGTATGTGTTTTAGCTCAAATTATTTCTCCGAACTTTTCCCAGTCCAAAATAAATGCTTTAACAGCTCTAAAAGCCTTTTCTTTTTAAAATTTCTATTGTGTTTTATATTACTGTCATTCTAAATGTGATAAAAGTCTTATCCCCAGTACTTTCTCTCTAACTTTCACCGAAATAATTATGATCTACTCTTCTGTGACACTTTTTTTCTCATGATAGCTAAACCGTTTCTTGCTCCATTCAAAAGGGCTTCTGGTCTTGTTTACATATACTATTTTTTCCTTTTTAAAGATTATTAAAGATGATTATCTATTTTCTCTTCTACTATTTTTTGTAGATTAGGTCTTTGACACCAACTCCTCTTTTCTATTTGAATCTTACCGAACCTCACTTTTAGATAGCAATTTCAGTTTTGACTATCACTTGTTAGCTTAATAACTGTATTACAGTATTTTCCCTTTAATGTGATTCTGAGACCAAATCAGTTAACAGAGGTTATGTCTTGCATAATAAGGAGAGATTTTGCTATGGGCCGAGATATTTTTCACACTACTGTCCATAAAAATTTCAACTTGCAGATCCCAAGGATACTGATTTAATCAGCCAGGAAGGGCAAGCATCTAGTAAGCAGGGCTGATGACATTGGTGCATGTAGGACTGTTCCACTGGGACATAAATCAATGCCATATTACGTGAGATATGCATTTTCCCATGCTAAAGAAGGCTTGATGTCGGGGAGTGGTTCTTACTCCTCGATTGTCACTAATTCACCGTTGGTAAGTCGGTAGAATGTCTGCCTTTCCCACAATTACATCTAGTGTGTCAGCTATGCCTCTTCCTGAACTGACTGGACTCAGGATGATTATCCACACGTTAATTACAACTAACGCAACTTGGTGTGTGTGGGGTCATCCTTGAAATGTTTGTGGAATTTGCAGTTGATGCAAAATGTTCATGGGATTACTAACCTATGCAAATAAAAGGGATTATGTAATGCTGCACTGAAAGACCTGAACTGGTTGCCACTTGCCACAATAGCAGAGGTGGGATAACAGAAGCTGTGGGAAAACAAGCATCATTCAGATTGTGAGTAGAGTCAAGGAGGAAAATAGTTTATAAGGAAATCATTGGAAAGTCAGAAAAGACTTGTACTTAAAATGGAATCTGCCCATTTTCCACCAGACCACTGTCTACCTCTAAACCTACTGTTAAGTAACAGTAATTAACAAAGAGGAGATAAAATGCTGGATTTACATCTGCATTTATACCTTTTGCTTTGAATAAAAACTTTTTTATTCTTTTATATAATCTCCTTCATTGGGCTAGCTTTCCTCCAGTACCCACTGACACACTAGTCATGATGAAAGAGTAGTTTTTTGCTCCTTTTTCTAAGGGACATACAGGTTTTAGCATTTACATTTATTTATTATTTATCTCCAGCCTTTATTACTAATGTTAAGTGACAAATATTTTATTTTAAAAAGTTTTCTTTCTATGGGACTGCTTAGGATGAAAAAAAAACTCTTACAGTCTCACGACTGAAGGCAAATATACGTGTACAGGATCCAACCTGGGTCGGTCTCCGGGACCAGAGGTTTAGTCATCCGAGCTTTCGGACTTGTGCTGGAGCCCATGGAAGACTTAGAAGATTAAACCTCTGGCTTCGTTGACTGACCCAGATTGGATCCTGCAACTCTTGCAATCTGGATAAGATATTCACCACCATGTAAGTAATCACAAACATGTCCCAAAGGTGATTTTTTTCAAAAGACAACTGGACTTTGTTTTTCCTTTAAGATGTTTCACTTCTCATCCAAGAAGCTTCTGAAGAACTGAAACAGGACAACCATGACCTGGATGACTGAGAATCTCCATAGACAATCACAAGTATGGATTCCACACTTGGATCCAGATTTTAATGTTTGTGTTTCAACCTTCTGTTAAAACGTATATCTACCACTGTATTCCTTCATCACTTATAGAATATTATCCTACCTTATCAAGTTATAGTGAGTCTAGCAAGTCACTATATTCCTGTCAATTGCTTTTAGTAGAATTTTGAACTAAAAACTTATGGCAGGATTTTAAGCTAAGCACTTCCTGATTTATGTTTCATTCTCTTAAATCCTACACCAAAATAGTTCTTGATGTAATCATTCTTCTACACTTTATAATTTGCAAACAGAGCTAGTGTTCTTAAAAAAATTGGGATAAGTTTGGAAATAGACATCATTACCTGCATATGGTCTCCAGCCAAGACAATTCTTGTATATTTATTTGCTAGTGCTAAAGGCATAATAGTCTCACACTCCATTGCCTGTGCAGCTTCATCCAACAGAATATGTGTAAAAAACCCTACAAAGCAGACACGGACAAAATATTAAATAGCAAGCAATGAAAGCTGTGATAATCTTATGAAAATATTTAGGTTCGGTCCTGTGAACGATTCAGTCTTGGCTCTAATCAACACAAAGTCTCTGATAAGATAATTTTGATAAACTATTTCAAGTCAATATATTTATTTCTTGTTATTTTGTTATATTTGTGTTGTTATTGTGAGGCAATGACAAGTTAAAAATTTAGACAAGCAAAAGGTATCCCCTGATAACTCCTTTTTTTCATCCACACTCAAGTATCGAAGAAGTAAGGCAAGATGTATGAAACACATTATTTATAAGAGAACTGGTTTCTGGTTTCCCTGAAAACATATTAGAGAGATAGAAGTTGATATTGAATATGGGAATAATGTCTGTCATCCCTGCCTGAACTCTCTGTCATCTGCTTTCTTTTCTAATGTTTTCAATTGGAGATCTTGACTTGTTATTCTGGGAAGGAAGTGACTGTCCTTTTTAGTGCACCAGGAGAGGGGAGAGTGTAGCATTAGAAATTAAAAGACAGATATATATTTAAGACTATCTTCCCATAATTAGATGGTCCTCTATCCCAACTATGCCCCTGTAGAAACTTGGTGTGCATTAATATTGGAGGTAAAGGATAAAGAGTTGCAGTGATCTATAGAGATTCCACATTTCACTCTAGGTTTTCAGATTATTTGACTGCTTTCAGATTATTTGACTGCTAAAGGGTTTGCACTTACTGCTGGGTACACTGGAATACTTTTGGAATGTTGCCTGTTAATCTCTCAGTTCTGATGATGTCCAGCAGATATTTCACCAGATTTTGTAATCTGGTGCTATCTGGCTTAAAATGAAATATATAACATGTTGCATTTTTAATTTTTAATTGTTAACTCCCTAGACAAGTTTTCTTTTCCTGACATTGTGTGTGTGTGTGTGTGTGTGTGTGTGTGTGTGTGTGTGTGTGCGTGCATGTGTTATTTTTTGATCAATAAAATACTTGGTAGAAATAATCTAGGTCAAAACAGAATGCAAGTTA
Source organism: Azemiops feae (assembly GCA_023970755.1). Lineage (NCBI taxonomy): Eukaryota > Metazoa > Chordata > Lepidosauria > Squamata > Viperidae > Azemiops > Azemiops feae. Next base: position 2,593,078 of record JALGBA010004142.1, on the reverse strand, counting down.
TTTTTGAAAAAGGTCAGATTAATTTATATACAGATAAATAATAAAATCCAGTTAGGGAAAAATAACACTTTTCAAATTTAAAAATTTGAAACAAAGATTTTTGAAGAGAAAGAGAAAATATACAAACTAAAGTATACAAAAGATTCATTCAGAGAACAGATAATTTCAGTTTGGAAGAGACTGCCTCTGATATTCATAACAAATGAAAAATAGCTTAAAGATATTATAATTAAAATTTCAACTGCTTATTGCACTTCAACTATTATTATGAACAAGGTACTTTTGAATATCTAATTACATCTGAATGAATTATCTTTTTAACAAAAAATAGCATTACTCATGTATGGAAAAGTGAAGAAGGTAGAGCTGCTGCGAAAATATTAGAGCAAATCAGACAACACTGAAGTACTTTCTTGATTAGATGGAAATATATATGAAAGCCATTTTTAAATTCATACTATATGGCAGGAAATATATAAGATTGAATATATTAGAGATATGTGTTGATATTACAGCAAAGAAAGGTTGAACAGAACTTGAACAAACTCCTACATAAATATATTTACAGTTTATGGATTATTTCCCATGAACATATTCATTATTTTATTATTTATTACAACTGTTTTTATGTTCCTTTAAACAACTAAGTTTGAGCAGTTTACATGCAGAATAATTCTAATTAGTTAATATTTGAGTCTCTTCAGACCCTGATTAAAAACAAAACTGATTAAAAGGTTTAGTAAAAATCTATAGAGAAGTGAGCAAATCTGTCCACTTTCTTCATAATGCCCACAGATTAAATATATAATAAAAGATCAAACATTTAAATATAATTCATAAGGAGATCGTACCAACTCTTCTTACCACCCACAGTTCACTTAAAGAAAATCCTTAAGCCAGATCAATATAGAAAGCCAGATGTACAGTCAATTCCACTTATGGTGGAAGTTCTGATGTCAAAAGTTCTGAAAAAATCAAAACTGTGCCAAGTTCATGAAAACTATCTGAAAATAAAAGTAGGAGCCACTTATTTTTCTCTCCCATGTCTGTTAATTAACTCCCTCTTCCACAGCTTCTGAGAAATTAATCTATCCCATACCAATTTAATGTCAAGCCCCTTTAAATCCTAAAATATTATTTCATTTACGGGGAAGGAGACAGGATTTGGCTGATTTTCAAATTGTTAACAGTATTTTTTTTTACTTACAGAAAAGTAAGATCCACGATAAAGATATGCATAAATATAAATTAATATGTATATAACTTTATGTAGATAAAAAGTGAGCTAATATACCTCTGCTTTCTCACTGCTTTCAATTCACACAGAATGTCACACATAAATAAAGCTGTGATAGCTTTCACTTCTTGTAGAAAAAGATCACGAGAACTACGTATTGAAAAGAAAGGAGCAGTAATAATTCCTTATAAAACATTATCTCACCAGGCTCAAGATCTAGCTGACACAGATATTGTGAAGTATTCAAAGTAACCACTACTACTCGTTGTTTAAGAATGTCTTCTTTCTGGGGCATCTGAAAGGTGGAATGTGTGCTTGAAATCAAACAGTATTGATGCACAACTGGGTGGACAGTTTTTACCCAACGATTTCTGAAATAAACCCTGGAAAAGAGGAAAAGATCTTATTTTTTGACAAAATATTGCAGCAGTAAATTCTTAACTTTTCTCCTGCTTTTTGAACACTATTTATTAAGCAAGGTAAACTATAAAGGAATGTACTGTACACTGAATTCTCTAACATTATATGCATTATTTTGCAGTGTGAAACTAGTTAGCCCTTTCCCCAATAGGATTGCGTCACAGGTCATCAGAGTCCAGCAGGTTACATTTATGCAAACATATGATTACCTAGCCTTAATTAGCTTCAACAACAATATATTTTATTTCCACCAGAAGGTTACTGGAGTCAAGTTATTAGTGCAGGAGGCAATGGCGAGGATTGTCCAAAAGGTCAGATTCCATCTCCAAAGAGGGCTTCGTGGAAGAGAGCATGTGGAAGCCAGCAGCACCTATCTGAAATACCATAAACCAGTCCTGCTTTTTTGAGGAAAGCAATCTCAAGCAATTTTTAGAGATAGAATCTGAAGCATTATACAGACCTAATAACTGATAAAAGCAGTTGATGATTGTGTTAAGCATTATCATCGTCATTTTTGAAATGACCGACACTTATAAAATACGTTCAATTTTATCTGGAAAATTCCACAATGTTATTATCATTGTCCATGAGCAGATTTGAACATTCAGTCTTCAAGGAACTGCTCTGAATTCTACTCGAGTTGCTATATTCCCAGGTAAAACAGAATTCCTGTGGACCAAATAATAGTTCAAACTTTTTATTTTACAGATACTAATCATTGTGATTTCTCATGTGAGCCCTTTCCTTAATAGTTCAGCTCTTCCTACTCACTGTAATTGCCTTAGCCATCTATATGTAGGAGATGACCAGGCTGAGCCCGAGGGAGGGGTCAAACGTGTCATAAGTCATGAATCCCTGTGCCTCTTATCTCCCACTCATTTCCCTTAATGGCCAGTTGATCAGATTCTTGTAGAGAGCTTAAGCTTGAAATAAATCTTTAGGCTCATTTGAACTGCCTGAATCTCCTGATTTCCAGGGCACTTGACATTATATGCTCTTTTACAAATTATATTCAACTTGCAAAATATTTGTATTTTGCTCTCTTTTGCTGAACCTGAGTATAATCAGTGGAAAAATCCAACCTTGCTCTAAACAGCCAGGTCCCATACATTACCCTTGTAATTTACTTCCTGTGCAAGACATAGAATTAAAACCAGTATTTCTATGATTTTATGTCAGAAATAAGGCTCCTGGATTTAAGAGGATGGCAGCCAAGCTAACCAAATCTTATTTTACAGGTAGTTCTCGGTTAATGATGGTAATTGGGACCAGAATTTCTATCATTAAGCAAGGTGGCCGTAAAATGCTATATCATGTGACTGCATCGCTTAGCAACAGCAATCCCTACTGCCATCATTAGGCGAGGTTTGTGGGTTATTAAGCAAGGACTTCCTTGCAACTTCTTTCTGCCTTCCAATAATCAAAATCAGTGGGGAAGCCAATAGGAAGTTGCAAGTCCCAGGCAAGTGACTGCTGCCTTGGGGCGCTGGGGAATGTACAGATGGCTTGGGATGCACAGTGCAAGTGCAGCAAGTCTCAGGATGATTGCTAGGGGGTGAGGGACAGCACGTGAGGGTCTGGGGTAACACATAACACAAGGACATCAAGGCTCAGGGTGGCTGCTGGAGGACAGGGGTGGGGGTACAAGGGTCTGGTGTGGTGCGGCACCAGCGCAAGAGATGTGGGTAGTTCCTGCCAGGAGGGGGGGGCATACAAAAGTTCAGTATGGTGTGACATTTGCACTGTGAGCTTGAGGTGGTTGCTGCTAGGCACAGGAAACTTAAGTATCACTCCTTTGGCACCATTGTAACGTGGACCAGTCACTAAATGAGTGGTCATTAACCAAGGCCTACCTGTATTTGCATATCCAATCCTAACAATCACTTTCAGTTCCTCATCCAATGAACAAACAAGAATGTTTTATATGATTCCAAGTATGTACTAAATTTCACATTGTGCTGTTTTTTCTTCTTTTACCCATGCTGAACTCAGTTATTAACCAGGTCAACAAAAATAACATTTCTGCTACTTATTGTTAACCTCCCATATTTTAAAATTACCCACAGATCACTAAATGGCATGTAAATTTGGTAGATATTGGATACTGTGTGTAGATTCCCCAGAAGGTATTTTGTTCATCTATTAGAACAGGGGTGTCAAACTCAATTTCACTGAGGGCCGCTTCAGCATTATGGCTGCCCTCAAAGGGCCAGATGGGCGTGGCTGGATCGCAGCGACTAGGTAGGTGTGGCCAGCTCGATGCTGCTCACTCGGTGTGGCTTACTTGGTATGGCCAGGTGGGCATGGCTGGGTAGGTGTGGCCAGTTAGGTGTAGCCAGCCCAACTCCGCTGACTTGGGACAGCTGGGTCAGCACGGAAAAGTCGCACTGGCTAACTCAACGTGTGGACAATTTGGTGCCCCACAAGCTTGCTTCCCGAAACTGCCAGCCACCATGTGCGTATGCACACACACGTACACATGTACACACTGCATTCCAGGTTTGGGGATTTTATCTACATAGGAAGAGAGGTCCTTCTCCCCAAGCCCAGGCATGATTGGCAGCTTGCCAGCTCAGATATGACTAAAAGTATCCAAGCTTGGAATGGAGTGTGCGTGCATGTGTGTGCGCAGCACACCAAAGTTCTTGGCTGAATTACAAAAATCTCTGGAAAGAAGGAGGGGTGGCGGGGAGCTGCATGAGGGAAGGCTGCCCCAACAAGCCAGCATCCTTCTTGAAAAGATTCCCTTTCAAGAAGGGCCAGCCTCCCTCATGCAAGGCCAGGGAGTGCTGCTCCCCTGCCTCCTCTTCTTGTTCTCCAGAGATCTGTCAAGGCAGAAGTTTGACTCTGCACTTCCATGAGCAGCAGTGTCGCCCTCTACCACCTGCTTTGCCGGGAGGGGCATCAGACAGGGGAACACCAATGCTTGGATGTCTGGGATTGGGAGAAGAATGTCTCCTTTGGCATGATGCGTGCACACACGCGCACACCTCTCATTCCAGGTTTGGAGACTTTTATACACATCTGAGCTGACAAGCTGCCAATCACGCCTGGGCTTGGGGAAAAGGGTCTTTCCTTCCTCTGTGGATAAAAGTCCCCAAACTTGGAATGAGGTGTGTGTGTGTGTGTGTATGGTGTGTGCATGCGCGTATGCGTTTGGCTGCCAGCAGTTTGGGGAGAGGAGGAGCTTGTGGGGCACCAAGTTGTCCCCACGTCAAGTTAGCCGGTGCAACTTGTTCCGTGCCAACCCAGCCTTCCCGAGTCAGTGGGGCCAGGCCGGCTGCACCTACACGGCCATGTTTACACAGCCACGCCCACCTGGCCACTGTGAGTCATCTTAGACCCATTCCCACCCGCCCCTGCAGTTACCGCTGCCGTACAGCTCCACGTGTTGGACAGGTTTCTGCTACCCGTCCTCTCTAGCGCTGCTGCCACTGACAAGACACCCAAAGAAGTGAGGAAGTAACTACTCAATCACCTCCTCCTACTAGTCTGCTTGCGGGCCAGATCTAAACACATTACGGGCCTCGAGTTTGATATGTCTGACTAGAAGATTACGCAGCTCACATTCCCAGGCCAGTCCCAAATTCTTTTGTTATACAGCCCCTAGAGCCCCTCCAACTTCAACCGCTGAAAATCTCATCACAGTTTTCTGACAATTATATTTAAATTTGAATATACAAAACCTGTAGCTTAATATAATTTCTTTAAAAAATGAAATAAATCTCTGTTCCCCAGATCCATGAAAAAGCAGAAAGCCCCAATATGCCCATTTTGTATTATTGTTTCATCACTGGAAACTGCACCCAGCCACCAAAGGTTTGTTAACTTTTGATCTACCACCTGGGTGAGCAACCTTTCAGCCTATGGGCTGCCACACAGATATGCACTAAGAAGTGTCTTCAAAGCTATGAATGCACCAAAATGGAGAAGGCTGATGGGCTGCATTGTTTAAAAGTTCCTTGCTGCCGAGTAATATCGCACTTCATATAAGATATCTACAGGTCAATTCACCATAATTCAGATTATTACTGTAAATTCATATAAAACAGAAAACTTACAAGTGAAAACCAACCACAGTGTATACACTCACTAATATACCACATACACATCTAGAACTATTTTACAGAAATGAAGCATTCAGGAAAAAATGCTCATTTATTGCTTTTGGAATTATTCTCACTCTATCTTTTTTACTCATAGAAAAAAATGCATCTGAATAAGGAATAGAGTGACAACAGTCCCCAAAGCAATAAATAAATCCACAGCACAACACTCAACCCAAATTAAACAAACAAATTAATATGGTGAAATCAAGCTGCAGGCTATAACTACAGTTTCAAAGATCAGTAGTACATATTTACATGTCATGCAAAATGTGCTTAAAAAAAAAGAGAGACAATAATTAGAAAATAAAGCAGAGGGTCCATGTAGGAGAGACATACAGCTTGCAGGACAATGAACAGAAGTCTTATCATTAACAGATATATAGAATAAGAAGGAAGGAACAGGGTTGTATGACAGATATACGACGTGCAAGACACAAAATGTAAAGCAAAAGACAAATGCATAGGAAAACCCAATCAGCACACCTTAAACTTGCTTCCTTTTGTTTCAGCAGCTTAAGACAGGCTAGCTAGCTTGTTACAGATATTGCTACCTGTCTTTAAATTTGGATGTCTTTGCTCCTATACAGGTAGTTCTCAAATTATGACCACAACTGAGTCCAACATTTCTGTTGGTAGGCGAGACAGCTGTTAAGTGAATTTTGCCGCATTTTACAACCATTCTTGCCACAGCTGTTAAATTAATCCCTGCAATTGTTAAGTTAGTAACATGGTTGTTAAATGCATCGGGCTTCCCCATTGACTTTGCTGGTCAGACAGTTGCAAAAGGGGATCACATGAATCTGGGACACGGCAACTGTCATAAATATGAGCCAGTTGCCAAACATCCAAATTTTGATCACGTGATCGTGGGTATGCTGCAATGATCATGTGAAAAACAGTCATAAGTTACTTTTTTAGTCCCGTTGTAACTTTGAAAGGTCGCTAAATGAATGATTGCAAGTCAAGGGCTGTCTGTTATACTCAGATCACTCCACTCCAAGGAAACACCAGCAACACAAGTTAGCACATTCATATACGAAAATAAGCAACCAATATGTCCACAAAGCATTTAACAGCTATGCACATGATGACCCAATTTCCCCCCAAAAAACATTACAAAACATTCCTATTAAACTCATTGTAATTTGACTGTGGATGGTTGCAATCTTATTCAGAAATTAGACTGTCAACTACATTTTATGGATATTTAATATCTATTGTTATCAGTGCGTCAGCAGACTAGACACTGTTAATATGGCAACAGTATTTTCCTAAACTGAGGCAGATGGTAGGATGGGGATCCTGAACAAATTTCATGAAGTAACGGAAGGGGAGGAACTGTACAAGTTCACTGACATGTATGTATGCATGCTTATTATTTATGTTTGATAAATAAAAGGAATTTTCTGAGCTCAGAACCATGAATCAACGTTATATCAAGCACAATGAAAGTGCTAAGTCACATAATATCCTTGATTTATTCACAAATTTTCTTTCCATAAAATTTTTATTTTCCCCAGATTGTAATTTTAGAAAAAGCTTTATTTTAAAATAGGGACCAATCTCAGGACCATTATAATTTAGATTTTAAATAAATAAGAAAACTTTTCAAATTGGTTTTCTTTAATTTAGCTGAATTGGGTCTATGATGAAAAAAATTCAAATTCTTTGGTGAGACAACAGTGATTTAAGCAAGGTGATTTTATACTTCAGGTCTAGCATAACAAATGTCTTGCAACTAGCAGTTACGTAACACTTCCCACTGTATTGCCTTGCTATTTCTCACAGCTATTTTGAAAACATTTGCGAACATTTCATAGCTTAGAAATAAGCATACTTCAAAGAAACCAGGGCTTTGATTTAGTTAAAGTAAGAGTCCTCTATGAAAACATGCCTGTTATCTGACAAGACAGCAGACATGAGAAGGCAGCAAAAGGTGAATTGTGCCCTATAAAGTATGGAATAAAGTCTCTGGGGTGATATATACTATATATATACTATATATATATATATATATACTATATATATACTATATATATATATATATACTATATATATATATATATATATATATATATATATATATATATATATATATATATATATATATATATATATATATATATATATATATATATATATATGTGTGTGTGTGTGTGTGTGTGTGTGTGTGTGTGTGTGTGTGTGTGTGTATATATATACACTATATATATATATATATATATATATATATATATATATGGGTTTCCACTTAAAGCATGTTTCATAATAAGCATAGTCTAGTCACTAGTACAAAAATGAAAACTAAGGAGATGGATTAGATCCATTAGATTCCTTGTTCTCTTGCAGATGAAAAAAGAAAACAATTCTATTGTGATTCATTCCTAAAACTATTAATTCTAATTCTGTTTGGCAAACCATCTGGAAAAGGGGCAAACGAGGAACATAAATGTTGTTTCTCTATTTGTAATCAAAATGATAAGGTAGAATTATATACAGTAAACGTATATAATGGTAAGCGTAAAAATTAACATTTAAGCAATCGTAGTATCTCTAAAAATAGAAACACTACTCATTTGCTATTGCTTTTCCAAAGCTATTGCTTTTCCAAAGAGACCATTCCTCCATTAGACAGGGAGCCTAAACAATTTCTTATTGAATGTGTTAAATAAGTTTCTGAAATCAATTAAATTTCAAAGGACTGAAGTGAAAGATTTTTCAGTACTTAATCTCAAAGAATTCCTAACTGCATGGCTTTTAAACAATCACCTGCATTGTATCTGAAATGATTAAATGGCAGCTTGGGTTTCAGTGGACCATATCAAATTGTTATGCACTCCTCAGTAAGTCCTCCACACTTAAATTAAAAATAAACTCTATAAATGATTTCTCAACTTCACCTTGAATTTAGTCTTCCCCATTTGCAACAGTTGAGATATCTTCAGCTTAAGCATGTTCTAAGGCAGGGGTGTCAAACTGCTGGCCCGCAGGCCGGATGCATCATAGCGAAACCGCGCCCACCCCATTGCCGGCAATGGCAAACAAGTCACGATACGTCGTGACATATCACGTGATGTTGCGAGATTGACAAAAGGGATCAATATGAACCAGATATTTTGGCTTACTCAGAGGCACTTGTGTTGCTTTCTTGACTTTGCAAGGAATAGAATCCAATACAGAAATAATATCTATAACATCTTTATTAAAAAAAAAATTAAATGACAACTTTTCAACATGGGGCTGGCTAGGAAATTCTGGGAGTTGAAGTCCACAGGTCTTAAAGTTGCCAAAGTTGGACACCCCTGATGTAGATCAACTGTCTATCTATATTAGCAGAAACTTAAGTTTTCCAATCCACTTTGTGAGTTCCTTTTCAACTAGAATTGTCAGAGACTGAATATACGACCCACTGCATGCAAAGTTGTAATATTTTGCTCTTGCCACCCAAGGCTAAATGTTCATCAAATGGTAACAAATAACTTATTTCAGTGAGCCAAGACAATGTTACAGAGGAATTAAAAGATTGTAAGAATATGTATCCAATGTGATTTTCACAGAAGACTTCTTCCTAATCCCTATTTGTTCCAGTCTTTGCATTTATTTTCCATCTTTATGTTAAGTTCAAACTTCTATAGAAATCTTTCTGACTTTATCCGCACAACAATGATAATGGCAGAGTTAGAAGGACTTGGCAAAAAGGTGAATACCTGGTCCAGAATCACTCAGAGGTTGGGTGAAGGGGGATGCACTTGGATCTACTCCAAGGGTGTCAAACTGCTGGCCCGCGGGCCGGATGCGTCATCCGGAAGCCGCGCCCACCCCACTGCCAGCAATGGCAAAACTGTCCTGATACGTCTCGCAACGTCACGTGACATCGTGAGTTTGACATGTCTGATCTACTCCATTCCAGCCAAATAGCTTAATCCTTATATTACACTGAAGAGTAATAGATCCTATTCCCAAATACGAATGTATACAAATATGATCAGCAATGAACAGAATCAACTTTCCTAGCGATACCTACTCATACAACCCAATATCTTGTTTGCAAATGAAGGTGAAAATATAGCATATCTACAATTTTATGAAAATAATGAGATATGTTCTATTGTACTCAAACATTCCCTGTTCTAAATATGAAGTCTGTTAAAGTCACTTGATGCCATTTATTCAATCTTCTGAAAACAAACACTCTTGTAAGATTTTTCCTTGCAGAAGAATATCTTTGACACATGCGATCCTTTTCTAATTTTATGGATAGAAGGTAGAAATTCTAATTCTAAGCTATCTCAGAGTAAGAAAGGAAATATTCTAGGACACGGGTGTCAAACTCTCCGCGTCACGTGACGTGTCGCGATGTATCGCGACTTTTTTTGCATTGCCAGAGCTGGGGTGGGCGCGGTCTCCGTATGATGCAACTGGCCCCCGGGCCAGTAGTTTGACACCCCTGTTCTAGGAGAAATCAGGACTGCTCATGGTGATATGCAAAACATTTTAAATTCAAAATATCTCACATTTGAAATGGAGTGTTTTGAATTTGAGACAGTTCAAAATTGAGTTACTTTATAGACTGCAGGTTGCTATGAATGGTGCAATCTTTGTTACAGATGACAGCAAAGCTGCCACTTCACATGCCCATTAGTATAATTTTAAATATAAAACATTTGTTTGCTGAAATATTCCATCCATGCTTGACTACTGTCCTGACATCAGAACAATAGAATGCAGTGATGAAGTTTTCATAGCAGGTTTAAGACTTAAATTATACATATATCCATTTTAAGAAAAAAAAATTACATATTCCAGATGTAAATATACACACATTTCTCACAAGGACCATGGATATTTTATTTCCCAATTCATTTTCTTTTGCTAACTCTATAAATACATAAAACAAGTTCATTTAAATACACAAAGAGGTTGATACTGAACTAATTTTTTATGATTTCCCAGATATGCAGCTTTATAAAATAATTGTTCACTCTAAATTGGCTCTGAATTAAAGAAGCATTATTTACCCCCAATATAATTCAACCAATATTTTGTTGAAATATTTTAGCAGCTTTTTAGAGGACCATATCAAAATTTGTTCAGTTAGGAGAGCACAAATAAACACATAAGAACAACTTAAAAAAGGATGTCTTTATCTTTAATGCATGAAATGAGCTCACAAATGACATTCTTTCATTATGCATGTTAGAGTCTCTAGGTTATGCAAAAGCATCATTTTAAAATGCCAATAAAAGTGAAAGCTCTATGGTTTTTTTCAGAACTGTTTGGAACAGACACCTTTTCTTAAGATATTGTATAGATACATAATAAACCTTAAAAAATACCTGAGAGGTCTCGCCTGGGGATTGCCTGCTTCTACATATGGATGTAAATAATCCTTTATGTAGAGATCAGCAGCACTATTAGAATGGGTGCAAATGAGAATCCTGCTGGAATAAATGGTGCAAATAAAAAAGCAATGAAGAAACAGAAAATCATTCAAAGCAGTAAAATTACAAAAAAATAGTGATCATCTATTCTGCATATTTATTTCAATGAAATTAATCTGCAAATTTTATGATTTAATGACGTTCCTAACTTCTGTGGGAATGTACATTCTTTCAACAAAACCTTTGCAATTGCTTTTCACTACTTCAGGGCCCTCTTCTCCAGATAGAATCTGCCTGCCTGCCTCCATCACGGCCTAGCCGGAAGACGTTCTCAGGCACTGCCCCCTCTGCCTGGAACAGCATGGCCCCAAGATCCTACGTGCCCCTATCTTCATGTCCTTTAGAGTATTGAAGTTTTATTTATGGTTAATTGCGTTTATTCTATTTTTATGCATGTTTTAGCTTTATATATTTTAAGCCACCTAGAATCGCAGGAATTAGTGGCATACAAATGTGGGTAAATAAAATAAGGAATATAGTTTTATAAATAAAGATCACTAATACTATACAAATCACTGATTTTTAAATGGAATGCTGTGCTTTTCTTCACAGGGCACCAATTTTAATTCAGATCAGACTCACAAATGCTCTCCTAAATATCTATATAAGACAATGAGGGATGGGGGGGGTAAAGCCGGATGAAAACTCTACACTGCTAACCTTTAAATAAAGGGAGGCATTTGCCTTCTGATTAAAAATCTGCAGATCATCCCATCTCACCTAGTGTCTTGCTGTTGGAGAATTTGTTTGACCGCCTGAGCCAAAGTGAAGGTTTTGCCCGTCCCGTAAGGACCGATAATAAGGACCGGAGGCAGTTGAATTGACAGTGGAGTTGTGATGGCCAGAACAGCCTCCTTCTGCTTTGCATTGAGCCTAGGATCCAACTGCTCATCCCACTGCCTGCACGACAGAAAGCAGGGTATAATCAAAGACACATTGGAAACAAACCTTGTATTAATAAATTCTTATGCCATTTTTATAATCTCAACTAATACTCAGAATAATATTCCTTTCTTTTAAAAAATTTAAACTGTTTAATATTGGGTAATACTATTTGACTTGATTAACTAGGAGCATGGCTGGCTCAGGAATTCTGGGAGTTGAAATCCACAGGTCTTAAAAGTTGCCATAGTTGTCCACCCCTGCTCTAGAGGCTCTGTTGAACCAGATCGGCCAGAACCAAAATCCAGAACACTTTTTTTTCACATGAAACAAAATTCGGATGGGCTGAGTAGGTCAAGGCTGTTGTGCAGGGGGGGCTTCAACTCCCACAGGCCTATTTCCCCCCTATCTCTGTCCCTTTTTGCTGCTCTGCACTCTACTGAAAAGCTCTGCTGCTCCCCCCAACCCCATTGCTACCTTCTTCCTGCTGCTGGCCCAGAATCCAGGTGCACATAGCAAAGCAGCAGAGCCTCATCTGCCAAAGCTTGATGAGTCCAGCGAGGGAGAAGGCAGTGGGACAGCAAGGTGTAAGTGCTCTTTGTCACTGAGCAAGGCGGAGGGGCCTTTCCAAGTGAAGGTGGAGACCGTGTGGCAGGTGCTGTCCAGGATAGTGGCAGAACTGGAGGCAGCAGAGGGACGAGGGCTTCCTGGAAGTGCAGTGCAGTGCACTCTCTGCAGCTTGTGTCAGAAGCACTCATGAAGACCCAGCCTGCAGGCTTCAATGAGGTATGGAGGTGAGCCCAGCACCAGTACAGCCCACCTCTTACTCTCAGTCCAGCCTTCCTCCTGCAAAACCTTGCAAAGGGCCAGCAGCTTCCAGTGTGCTTCAAACCCACAGACATGTTCTCCAGGACTGTTTGCGGCATGCGCTCTGCAGTTCACATTGGGAGTGTTCCTAGAGTAATGGCTTGCGGGCTTGTGTGTGGACTGGAGGTGATTCCAGCACCAACAGAAACAACCCACAGATCCTCTGCTCACTCTCAACAGAGCATTCCTCTTACAAAGCTTTGCAAAGGACCAGCAGCTTTTTTTTTGGGGGGGGGGGAGTAGTGGCAGAATACATGGTGGTTAAAAGGCCAAAAGAGATGGGGGGGGCTGAAACAGAGGCAAGTGTGGTAGGGCAGGAGAAGCGTGAAGTACTTGATTAACAAGAGCACAATCCTGGCCTAACTGCTGCAACTATAATTGCTAAGTGTTGCGGTCCTGTGATATTTCACCTAACTACCACCTCACTTAGCAATGAAAATTCCAGTCCCAATTAGGTTAAGCAAGGACTATCTGTATTCAGGAATAATTGCTGTCTCTTTGCCTTTGTGATAAAAGCTGAAGACTCCCTCAACTGACTTTGTCTCCTGAGGACTACATTGTACTGCAAGTTTTTGTAACAACAATATGGAAGTGTTTTGCCACTGTCTTATTCCCTGGGTCTAAACCCGCTTAACTTTTCCAAGATCTGCCAACGCTGGCTTGATATTGCTACTGGGAAATAAAGGTAAAACCTGTACAACCTTTAAAAACCCTAAAGAGAGAAATATCAGGCTCAAAATCATAAACTCATCTTCTCCAATGATCTAATTATCTTGCACACAAAGAAATGGAAATAAAAAAGAGCTGTTGGCACAAAAAGGTTGTCTGCTCCTTGCCTAGATTACAATGTACCTTACTTTCAAACAATGAAATCAGTATAAACTCAAACTCAAAAGGCTTTGCATGCAGCTTTGCTTCCTCAAATGGTAAAATACCTTTTGATTCTTTTATATATTTGTATATTTTTGCTACCTTTTTGTAAAATGTATTGTTTATAGTACGGTAAATTCATATCTCAGAAACATTTGCGCTTCTTGATCTACAAGAAATATATGCATGAGCAACATACAAACATAACAAAAACACAGCAGTTTAATTCATTTGCCACCTGTAACCTGCTAGTGTAATAGTCAGATTAAAAAACAAACTAGCTTAATATGCTACAAATATTACAAAGCAGATGTTAGAAATGTTATTGATTCTCACCACACCCCTAACCAAAAGATGCAACATCACATCATCAGGCAGATTAAAATCCTCTCATACCCAATTCTTTTAGATTGCTCCATACAGGTCCAGCTTTTCTCGATAGCTTGTTATATAAACCAACACAAATGCTGCCAACTGAGCTTTAAAATGCGTTAAATACATCACATTGGAAAGAACAGTTCGCTTTTAAAGCAGTTTCTTCCGTAAAGGATGTGATTGATTAAAACTGGCCTTTGATATAAAGAATAAAAATAATCCATTGCCTAATCCTGACATTCATAGGAAAAATTAGTCATTCGTTTCTCATCACTTTACCTAAGACATTCTAGTGAACAAGGTTATATGAATCATCTAAATACAAGGAATGCAAATTCTGTAATTTTAATATTCTAGTTCCCTGTATCAAAGTATTAATATTTTTGTACCTGTTGGGACTCCAAGGTATTGTGGGGGTCATGCTGACATCTGGAAACAGGATTCCGTTGTCCTTGATCCTATCCAAGGCATAATGCATTTCACAGAGGGGTAAGCGGTTTAGCTGAAACTGAAGCTCGACCTAAGTGCATACGAAAGGAATATTAAGAATGAAGGAATGAATAAACGAATAACATGCCAGAAAACAAGAAATTAAAAGGACTAGTTACACTCATACAGATAATGAATCCCCTATTTTGTCACCATAAAACTATATAATTTGTGAATAAACTTTTTGAAACTTGAATAATTAGTAATTAACACATTCCTACTTGACCACATGTTAATTTTGCAAACAGATCATCTTTTGTTAATTAAGGTAAAAACAAACATTATTTTGAAAGAGCAAGACATTAACATCTTTATTAACCCATTAAAAATATGAAATATTTTTAAAATCAGGAAAATCCATTTATTTGACTGTTTTAAAACTAGACAATGTTACTTCATTTACTATCATGCTTAGATTGTTCAAACAATTCTATAATATTGGGATAAGTTTACTTATATATACATACATACATATTCAAAAAGACAAAATGTAAAATTTCAAACAACACAATTTAATACGAGCCAAACAGAACATGTTATCCACCACAGTTCCCACTAGAAACATAACCAGAGTACCACATTAACAATATATTGAAATGTTATGCTGTCAAAGCAATTTTCCTAAATAATACAAAAGTTATTTCTTATATTATTTATGTATGTACAACAAAAAGGACCCATTCTGACTATAAATGGGGAGCAAAAACCTCAATATCCTAAGATGTTCAAACTAGCATTCAAATTTTCTGGGAATTCTTCATTGGACAAAAAGAGAAGGGTAGACTGAAGTTTATGTCACAGCTGTATATCAGCTTACAATCTTAGATGGAGTTCTGGAATAGCCTACAGACATGCAAATTATATCCTATCATGTAAAGAAATATGATTACATTGTTCTAAAGCTTGCTGGAAAGAAGAAACCTTATAAAAATTCCAGCTTTTAAAGTCAAACTTGTTTCCAGCTTTAGTACACAGAGAACAAAAGACAATCAATTTGGGACCAGTAGTGAAACAAAAGCCGCAGTGCTTGTACGTGGGCACACACATGCACACCTAGCTGAGGACATTCTTAAAAACACAGACGTGAGCCATCCAACAAATGTGGCCACTTTAATACTTCCAGAAATGGTGTTTCATTTGTGGTGCCCTACCTGTGGCATTCTTTCAAATGCTTCGCATAGCTGCAAACTTAAGGAACTAAAGCAAATATAAGCAAAAGTCTTAGGCAACACCTAAGTCGTAAACTAGTAGAAACATGAGAAAGAAAGCAAATCTGACAGTATCAGTTTCACATGGCTCTCATAATGCTTCATTAATCCCCCTCCCCGAAGGCCAATTTGGTCGACAAGAAGTACAATGATTGGGCAGCCACCTATAAAAAAACTGGCAGGCATATACATGACTTACAGAAAGTTGTTAGATAAACACCGTAATGTTCTACCTTCACTCTTACCAAAGCATTCTCCAGCTAATCCTACAGTGTGATTTCCTTCGTTTGTCCAAATATTTCAATGGGAGCCTTTGTCACTAAACATAAGAATTTACTGTACAAGGCCCAGAGTCACACTGCTTGAGTTGTGTGGCCTTATAAATGTGTGAAATAAATAAATGAATAAATAAAATATAATACATTAGACTGAGTAAAACAGGTGTAGACAATATTTTGGTGGGCAAACACAACATTTGGAGGTGGTAAGCAATAGTGTATCTACAATACATATGTGGATGGGATCAGAAGGGAATTTGGAGGATTTAACTGGTTTTTAAACTAGGATATATTGAGGATATATTGTAGCTTCCATAGGTTTCCCACTCCAAGATGAGAGCAAACTGTCACGGTTTTCTCTGGTCATGATCTGGGGGATCTGGGAGCCACATGAACGTGAGGTCACAAACTACCCCTCCCTCTGTAAAATATAGAAACCTATATACAATGGGGTGGCTGGATAATAATCTTTTATTATTATGTAAGGCTAAATGCGCTCCATAAAACAGCAATGCTCTTTAACAAAATGCAGGAATGACGTTAACAAGTTCAACTTCAAGTAACCTCTGAAAGGAATCTAGTCACCACCTCTAATGAACCATTTCATTCTGTACTATTTTGTGCTATTTCCAGATAGAGCCAATTAGCCTTCCAATTATTGTTTGTTAGAAAATATACACAGCTTGAGTGCCACTGATGTAAGCAGCATGTCAACCAATTATGCATGTTCAATGAATACGTTAAGATTTTCACATAATTTTTCAACTGATTAGAAAGTGACACTGTCAGTTTCCATCAATGAAAATTCATTTATTACAATCTGTACAGGAAAACCATATTTGAAAGTTCTTCTACTTGATAGCCAATCAGCCACTTCATGCCCACAGAAAGGAGATAGAGAAATCATTTCATGATATTATAGAAGAATATATAGACGCAGGGCTTTTTTTCTCACAGAACGCTCAGAACGGAGTTCCGGCACCTTTTTTGGATGGAACCTTGTAGGGTAGGCAAAGTGGGTTGTATGAGATGTGTGAGTTCCGGCACCTTTTTTTTTCTTTTTACAAAAAAAGCACTGTATAGACGAATATATTAAATGTGTTTAATGGAAGTAAAATTTGTTCAGAAAATATGACACAAGGACAAGTTTTCCATTACATCCTCCAATGTCAGATGATAGCAAAATGTCTGCTATTAGTGATGTCAATCAACACTCTATGATAGATTACAACATACAGTATACCATATCCTGGAATTCATTCATAGCTTTCTATCTTTTATATAAATTTTCTAAATAAATAATTTTAATACATGATTTTTATATTACAAGAACTGGGCTCTAATTTGACAGTTGATGGATTTTTATAAAAGAACAACCGACCTCTGGTGGGCAAGTAAAACTGAGCGATAGCTTTTTGGTGAAATGTGCAGAAGGAGTAAGGACAATTTGTAGGAAACAGCAGAAATCAAGTGTTTAAAAATCACTAATTTGTTCATAGGTTGATACAAATGTTAACTTTAAAACATTAAAAACTGTTATATATAGTATACAATTTAAAATAAATAATTAGAGCTGTAAAATAAAATATACACAGACACAAATAATTAAAATCATTTTCCCTTGCAGGAATGAAATAATTCTAAATTATCCCAGTTCTATTGGATACAAATTAAAAAACAGGAACAATCGAAAAGGGTATTCCAAAGAGGAATGCTAAAACTGAAAGTGTTGATTGCCATTAATCCAGCAAACTCAAACGAATGCAATGGAGTAAGTTCTTCTGTTTCTCATAGTTTACAAAAAAGCTAAGAAAATATATATTCTTAAGGGAACTGTGCCATGGCTGTTAAAGCTTTAAACATCATTTATATCTTTTGTACAGATGGAGAAGTAATCAAGGCAGTTGCTCTATGTTCCCTTCAAGAGATATAATTTAATTGATTAAATCATTTTGAATTGGTTAATGTGTCTAGACATACATTAAAGGTGGCCTCATACATAAGATTCACAGTAAGAAAACAAACCTAGATATTCCATGGAAGGCAAAAATAAATACAGCACATAGTGTTTTCTAACATATACAAAATACGTGAAGAACCATTTTTATGTAATGTATTTCACTACCAACCTAAACATCAAATCAAAAAACTTATACCTACTCACGGCACTGAAAGGTCATGAAGAATCAACAAGGTCACATTTTTTTCATTTATCTCATCTATCTAAAGTGATCCCATGATTCTTAACACTCAAAAACTACCGTTTCAAATATTTCCAAACATTATCATCATCATCATTTTTATTAGCTTACTATATGAAATTATGAGGCTTGATCTTGGTCATTTATTATTTATTTTAGCAGACGTATGGATTTATTTTTAACAGAGGTCTGGCAAATGCACTATTGAGTCCGAGATCAAGGAAGGGACTGATCTCATATAGGATCAGATCAGGACCATATTGATCAACTGCTTTTAGGCACTTATCTGCATCTTCCAATGAGAGTTGAAATGTACCCTATAAATAAAGATGGCTGCAGTTAT
The DNA here is from genome assembly GCA_023970755.1 of Azemiops feae. Classification (NCBI taxonomy): domain Eukaryota; kingdom Metazoa; phylum Chordata; class Lepidosauria; order Squamata; family Viperidae; genus Azemiops; species Azemiops feae. The sequence goes on along the minus strand of JALGBA010004142.1, from coordinate 2,574,358 downwards.
CTCCTCCATCAGATTTACATTACATTTAATTGTATTCAAATTGGAGCTGCCCTGATAATTTGATTATCACAGGTTGCAACAGCTTTTATTGAACCGAGAACTACAAAGAGAACTGTGTTGCTTCAATCATGATAATGAAATAAGATGTAGTTGCCATTATTGTCTAGACAGATTTCTCCCAAAGTATTTTCAGTTTTCTGCAAAACAAACTATTTCTACCATAGTGCTCCATCACTTACCCTGAAATGCAATTAGTGTTATCACATTTAGCAAAATGGACACTTACTGAGTACATTGTCTGTCTGGGTTTGTTTTTTTCTTTTATCTACAATGAATCCATTATTATATATTAGTTTAGATGTTATAACTAGGCTTTTATACAAAAACTATTTCAGAAGGATTTCTGCATTTTTGAATTTTTAATGGCATTTTCTATTCTTTAAAAGTTAAGTTGTAGGGCAAAATATGTGATATAGCACAAATGAACCAGAGGGCCATAATTAATTAATCATCTCCGAGTGCTCCCGCAAAGGAAATCTTATTAAAGAAAAAGCATCTTCTGTGGTTGCACTTCAATTGTGAATCATCTTCCACAGAAAGTATTATGCCATGAAGATATTTTAATTTTCCTAAATTTCCAAGTTTAAGCTCTTTGCATTTTCTCATACCAGTTTTATTTTGATTCTCATACTAGTTTTATTTTGATTCTCTTTCAACAGTTTTAGTTTTTTTCTGCTTATTTTTATAGCTTATAGATTTATTTCCTTTTATTTAAGAAGAGTGTCAAATAATTTCTGTTGAAAGAAATCATGGAAAATGCTAAGTAAAAGTTTTTTACTTTTGATCACCAAAAATAAGCTTTTACAATTCTTTAGCGTGTGGAGTAAAAGATCTGAAACCATAACAATAGAGACGTTAAAAGCACACATGGCACACTTTGAGGGGTTTGTCTAGAGATGACTGCAATTTGTCACATTCCCACTTTGATAATACACAATAATGTCTACCTTTTCAAGTGGGGCGAAAGTTATTCACTCTGAAGTACAGTGAAGAGGTTGATAAGACACACCATTTAAAGCACTTTCAATGACTCATGCTAGATATGTGGAGCAAAAAGTGTTGGTGAGCTTAGATGACAGTCAAAGGAACAAACAGCAGGATTATAGAGAGAATTATTTTCAAAAGTTTGGATTTTCAGGCAAAAAAATGAAATCACTGATGGTACTGTAATCAATAAACTGTGAGTACTACATACTGAAAAAGACTGCCGTGGTGCTGATTTTTAGCCTTGCGGATAACAGATTCACTTGATTCAGCCCTGTGGTGTTTCTGTATCAGAACAGATTTTTAACTTGGAAATAAAAGGCATACTTTCATTTTTAAATGCCAATGATTAATTTAGACCATTAAATTTTATTACCTATAAAAACAAATATAAAAAAATAAACTAGATACTTATTTATGTCTGATATAATGAGATAATTTCAAAGCTCCATATATTTCTTACAGTCCAATTAGAAAAAACTAGAGGATGAAACAGTGGTTTTGATGATATTTTCTTATTCAAGTTAGCAAGACAAATTTTGTCGAATGGGATGTTAGGCTAAGAGTGGAGAGACCCAGATTTTAGTCCATCTTCAACCCTGGAAGCTCACTGGGGACTTTTGGTCTGTTATTCTCTCCCAGCCCAACACAATATCATAAGTCCCAATAGAAGAGAATATGTGTACTCAGGCTTGAATTGTGGAGTCCTTGATGCTCTCTGAGCTTAGCTTACCTTGTTGAGTAATGAAACTTTTGCAAGCAAACAATCAAGCTCAGAGAGCACCAAATCCTCCACAGCCTCAGATAAACAGAATTGGAAGTCCAACCCCTGCTCAGGCAGGAAGCCCTATACCATTTCAGACAAATGGCTGTCCAGTGTCTTCTTAAAAACTTCCAGTGTTGGAGCATTTACAACTTCTGGAGGCAAGAAGTTCCACTGATTAATTGTTCTCACTGTCAGGAAATTCCTCCTAAGTTCTAGGTTGGTTCTCTCCTTGAATCCATTGCTTCTTTCCTGCCTTTAGATGCTTTGGAGAATAGGTTGACCCCCTCTTCATAGGGTTGTTGTTCTAGGGAAAAATATATCTCATGCTACACTTAGTATTAAGTGTATATTAAATAAAAATGCTAAATAAGAAGACCACATTGGTGCCGGTCCATCACCATAATAAAAATTGATGAAGATTGAAGACGACAACAACATGCAAGTGTGCTCACAATTAGACACATTTATTTAAAGCTAAAAAAAGTTGTGATGCTTTCCTTGACTCCCACATTGGCCATTCTGCCCTGCTATTTACTCCTGATTGCAACAACTATCAAAGTTTTTACAGATGACACTTCTGTCCCCGTTTCATAATACCAAGCTTAACTTGCACAATAGTTCCGCTAAGGTATTCTATACATATTTTTTGAACCAGAAAAGTCATGAGCATACCAACTGTCAACCTAATACAACCACAGAAATACATTTCCCTTATTCTTTTCTCAATTGATTTTACAGCATTACACATAAGCTCTTCCTTGTCTTCAGATCTCCCTTTAAAATGCTGTATTGGTTTCAGATACACCATGCAGATATCTATGTTGGGATTGAAGTCACTAGGACTCCTAGTAAAGAAAGAGTCAAAAGTATCTAAAAAAGATTTCATCCTAAAACATAATATATATATATTAAAAAATAAGTAAAAAAGCTTTCACCCCGACATACCTGCATTTCACAATCTGCTCGAAGGTTAAGCTCTTCACAGCAGTCCCTGGATATTCTCAGAAAGATATATTCCTTTGTTTTTTCTTCAATAATTGCTTCGTATACTTTCTCTTTGGTTCCTTGGGTCAGCCCTGACTTCTCTTTAGCGATCGGTAATAAATAAACAGCATTGACTTTGGTCATCACCAGTCGCCCTGCCAAAGTATCTTCGGAAAGGGTTTCAGTGAGTTTAAACCGTCCAAAAAGTTGTCCATTTTGGGCATACTTTGCACCCCCAGAAACACCAGTAAGCATGAAGCTTGCGACAATCTGCAACTGCACTTTGATGTTAAACCTAAAACAGAAAGTACAGAATTAATTCTAAAAAATATTCCTTGTAACAAACAAGATAAAAATAAAAAGCCAAAACAAGAGTTTTGAAAAATCTATATTCAGAATCTATATTCAACTGTATCTCGGTATCTTCTTGTAATTTTTCAATGGCCTTAACAACCTCTTCAGAATAAATTGTGGGTTGTTGTGGTGACTTAGGAAATAGGATAGGTATGATAGGTATTTTTTCCCCAATAACTATTTGCTCCATTGACATGACTTGTTACAAACAATGGTTTTTCCATTGGGTGATATATACAGATAAAGACAATGTTATGTTTTTCTTAGGGTAATATATAAATGTTAGTATGTTATAAACTTTTCTTTTAAAATTTTGTAAGACTGTATTTTCTTCATTCCAGCTCCGCTACTGTAGGCCCAGGAGATCTCAGAGACATGGAATGAATGGCTTTGCCCAAATCCAAAGATACAAAAGCCATGACTGCTTTTAGACAGGGAGAGGTCAGCTTTTGTTCTGGTTACTTTTTGTTTGGATTATTCTTAGATGCTTTATATACAAACGCCCATAATGATCCAGAGAGGACAAACAGTACAGAACATGACCCTCAGAGCCTGAGGGGACGAGCTGTAAGGAATCATGCAACCCAGCCTGAAGTAAGTGCACTGATTGCCTATTCTGTTTCCAGATGCAATCAAGGAAACACCACACTGCACCACACTGTCCGTATCCATATGAGCAGGAAATAGAGAGAAGGTTCATTCCATTTTCAGTGGAGGGATATGGAGTCATGCTGTAAGATACAGTTTTCTCTGCATGGGGTCCTAATAATAGTGTCACTTAAACTCTTATCATATTTACATGTTAGCTACCGGCTAAGACCTCCCTTTTACCAGGTATTGTCAGGTGCAAAGAATCAGGACCATTTGTAAGGTTGCAGCTTAAATGATTTATTGAAGCCTATACACAAGGTCAACTAAAGGTCAGCACTAAATTGGCGCTGCATAAGAGCCAACGGAATTCAAGAGGGCGGCTGAACTTGGATCTTTTATGGCAACACAAAGACTCTAAACTAATGATGTGTTTAACTACACCCTCCAGCTCTGCCTGCTCTTCTTCTACAGGTATTCAGGTACTGTATGCTTATAGGCAGTGTAATGAGTGAAGTTTGTTTCTATATTTTATTAGTTTTTATTGGAGAAAGACTGACTGAGCTGGGGGAGGAGTCAAATGAGGAATTAGTCTGGAGTCTGGAATCCCTACATGGGCATAAGAGAGTAAATTGAATGCTGTTGAACCTTATCTAATCTAACCCAGGCACAAGCCATCAGTCTGAGATTTCTGTGTTATAGGCTTGAGCAATATACAGCTAATTGAGATCTTCACACATGGATCTGATTGTTCATGTCTGACAGTTTTATTGATTTTATTAAAGATATTTAATTACATTATTTACTGATGTTTATTTCTTTTGGCATTCGTACTGCAATCCTAGAATACAACATGTTATAATTAATTCAATTATAAACTAAAATAAGGCCATGGGAGCAACTACTGAAAAACAGTTCCACGGAGCTAAAGCAATATGCCCTCAATATGCTAGATTGAAAACATTATGCACTGTAATAATTTATGTGTTATATCCAGTAGTTATAACAAGAAAACAGTATGCATTATCTGTAGCTCAGTAAAATGCTTAATGCTTTAGATGAAGTAGATAGTGGTCCACAAAAGCTTAAGACACAGTAAATGTTAGTCTTTAGCTGTTACAAGACACTGATGTTTTTTGTTTCAACATGTGATTAGATTTATAAATTGTTAATGCAAATCTCTTTTGATTGTCTAAGATTCAAAGTATGTTTAGTACAGAGAACTGTATTTTAATAGGTTTCTTAAACAGCTGTACTTGTTCTTAATTATTATAATCCATTCACTTGCTGTCAACTGAGCAAACTGCTGACTACTACAACTTTCTAGGCTTTAAACTAGCAGCTCCCAACCTTTTCTACACCCTGTACCCCTAGAATGGTTCTGATATATTCTCGCACCCCTTACAAAAGTTCAAAATAACGAATTATTCATATACACTATAATTTTGAAACTTCTAAACCCAAGTTTTTGCACTCCCTGGAATATCATCTCGTACCCCAGGGGGTGCAAGCACCACCGGTTGGGAACCCCTGGTTTAAACACACAAAAACGGAACATATATTTTTATGCTGTTTACTCCTTCCCTTCAAAATTATAGTTGAAGAATATAATTCATACCTAAAATTAAAAGCATAAGAAACCTAAGAAGCCTAATTTGTCAAGTAAAGAATATTTTCTTGGAAGAAATATGGGCAGCTGAATTTTGATATAATAGACCACTCTTCTATTATTTTTTTCATGCAAAAGCTTGTGGAAATGTACTATTTAAAGCTAAGGCCAAGACGTTTAATTTTAAAAGTTTTTATGTACTACAGATTGTATTGTCTTAATAAAATAGTATAAAAAAACCTGTTCAACTGAAAGGCATAACTTTCAAAAACGAGGTTCCACTAATGTCCATTAACTTGATCATTTCTGTCATCAGCAAAAAAAATTAAATAATAAATGTTAATACTAAAGCAACTGTTATTAAAGCTTACTTTCTTAAGGTTTTGTAGTAAGTCTATTATCATAAATCAATAGATTCACAAGCCTTCTTCCCCTTCTCCTAAATCTCAATTTAATATCAAATATATGAGCCATGCCTACTGCAAAAGTTGATTTTAGAAACTAGCTATTTTAAATGACAGATATAGTAATATGGCTCAAACATATGGAAGGTGCCAATCTACAGGATCTTCAAAATGTATAATTAGAACTCTGTATGCATTGCTCTGTTGTTTAGAATAATTTCACTGTACATGAGAACAATTGTCTAATATTTAAGGATCTGCTGTCAACACTTAGAATTAGAGTCCAAATTAGTATCTTTATCATGCCTCACTAATCATATTATAAAAAGCTATAATTTATTTTTATATTGTAAACCTGAAGATCTATTCTTGGTAGGGCTCAGGAGCTATAGGTCTTTAGAAAGTGACAGAATGTATCTCTATCCTCGCTCATTGTTGTCCATGTTGATCATGGCTGTCGTGAGTACAGTTCAATAGCTTCTAATCTAAGGTATCATAGATTCTCCATGTCAATAGCTGAAATCCTCATATATTTTAAAATTTTAATTTACTTAGAAAGTGAAATACAATTGTTTTCCTAGCTATTAGAAATAACATGCAGTGAAGTCAATGGCTAGAGGCAACTCAGTGGAATAAATGGGAGGCTGAGTTTAGGTACATCACACTGGAATGATCCAGTAGTTTACATGTATATCCTTGTATTTTTTTTAATATGTGTTGCTTTCTCCAAAAGTATCCCGCTCACCTCTCTCTCACAGATACACGTTAAAAAAAACATGCTAAAGTGAAATAAGCTGATGCATTCTAAGATTTACCTAGTGCTATACTGGCAAAGAATGGCAGCAGCCAGCTCCAATGTTTCCACTGCACTGAGCTGCTAACCCTGGGACAGCTGACCAGCACACTAGGTGTAGTGATTCAGCTCTACCCTCAACTGGCTCTCAGAATTCCAGAAAATTTAGCAATCTGCATTTGCCAGCTGATGCAAGCTGACTCCAGCATATCACTGGATTTACTATAAACAAATGAGAATATTTCTCCTTATACAATCACTGCAAGAACACAAGATGGCAAGAAAATTGTTACCAATTCCAGAAACAGACATATTTCCAAATTACTAGGTTGCTGGTTCAATGTATGCCATGCACAAATTCACAAACTTTAGTGGCTGCTTGAATCTAAAACCCATGTTTTTAGGACAATGGGCTTCAGAACAACAAAGTGTTAGCAGCTTGATTTCAAAATAATAACGAATAGGAACATAATGTAAGACTTACACTGAAAGACTAAAGGCCTATCTCAGTGGTGGCGAACCTATGGCACGCGTGCCAGAGGCGGCACTCAGAGCCCTCTCTGTGGGCACGCACGCCATGCCCCGGAGATGGCAATCGTCCCTCTTCAACCAGCCGCCCGCTAACTCGCCGAGGTCCCACGTGGCCGGATGCATCCCAGCACGGCTGGTTTCCCTCCCCCCCGTCCCATCCCTCCTGGCCTCACATGCTCTCCTTTTCCCAGGCACGACCCACTGCATCGCCTCCTCAGCTGTCGGCCGTCCGTCCAGCTCAGAGGCGGCTTCTCGAGGGGCCAGCAGGCTGTGGCTGCTGACAGACACTGTCAGCCCCCATGCGCTCGCTGGCCTCTGTGTGCAGGAGCCGATGGTGTCAGGCAGCGGCCGCCCCGGCCCCTGCCTCGCCTTGCCCTGGGACAATGGCATCCCCGCCCTGCCTCACCTTGCCTCACCCCGCAGGACGAGCCTCCTGCCCACCGCCCCACCTGCCAGAGACCCCCTGGATCTCCCCCAACCCTGCCCGGCCCCCACAGGCGTCCCTCCCCATGAGCAACATCGAGGTGACCATGCCCACCTTGGCCACACCCACCCAGTTTGCCATGACCACCACAGCCACGCCCACCCAGTGGGCCACGCCCACCTGGCACCCAGCAATAAATAAGTGGGTTTTGGGTTGCAGTTTGGGCACTCGGACTCTAAAAGGTTCGCCATCACTGGCCTATCTAGTCCACATCTTATTTTCAAAAATGAGCAAATAGATGTCACAGAAACCCATAAAACAAAAGATGAGGGTTCTTTTCTGCCATTGCTCCTGAGCAAATGAAATTCTTGGGTGTTCTGTATTTCCTGATCTATAATGCCTTAGAGCGGCAAAGACACACAGATAAAAATCAAGGAACTTTCCATGGGTTATATTGTGCTGCCAATAAAATGTCAATCAAGAGATAAAAAAGCAATGGAGAACCAGGACACAATCCAAACAAGAGGATGGAGCTGTAAGACTACTAAATCCTAACTATAAACACTTATTTCACAAACAGAAAAAAATGTTAAAATACCCAATGGCCAAAAAGTATATTGGATTAAAAACAAGAAATAGTCTGATACATTTTCAAGTCCATAAAATTCTTTGCAATATTGATTGGGACAAAAGAGTAATCTTAATAAGTGTATCCAAGCTCCGATAACAAAAAGGAGAATAGGGACTATCTTGTATTGAACAAAGCTTTCCAATTCTTTTTTCTCACTGCGGCTTCTCCAATCATCTTCTGGAATGGCAAAGGGTGTAATACTGGAATAAATAGCAATAGCAACAGCACTTAGATTTATATTCCAACCCATAGTACTTTACAGCACTCTCTGAGCAGTTTACAATGTCAACACATTGTCCCAATAATCTGAGTCCTCATTTTACCAACCTCGAAAGGATGGAAGGCTGAGTCAACCTTGAGCCTGTTAGGATCGAACTCCAGACTGTGGGCAGAGTTAGCCTGCAATACTGCATTCTAACCACTGTATCACCAGGACTCTAAAAATAAAATAATATTTTATTTATCCTAAGCAGCACTGCCTGAAGGGCTCAGGGAGACCAAGGAACTACAGGTAGTCCTCGACTTACAACTATTTGTTCAGTGACCATTTGAAGTTTTACAATGGCACTGAAAAAGTGACTTATGACCGTTTCTCAAACTTACGACCGTTGCAGCATCTCCATGGTCACACGACTACATTTCAGATGCTTGGCAACTGGTTCATTTATGACAGTTTGCAGTGTCCCAGGGTCATGTGATCACCTTTTGTGACCTTCTGACAAGCAAAGTCAATGGGGAAGCCAGAATCACTTAACAACTTAACAAGACTTAACAACCATTTTACTAACTTAGCAACTGCAGTGATTCACTCGACAATGGTGGCAAGAAAGGTCATAAAATGGGGCAAAATTCACTTAACAACTATCTATTGGGCTCAATTGGGATCATAAGTCAAGGATAACCTAAAAACTACAGCGAAGGAGACAGAGCAGCCCAACTGTGAAAGTCACTTCTGCTCATGCAGCTTTGAGGCTAGTCCAAGAATTTCTAAAGCCAAACTGTATGCTCTTTGCTAAGTAACCTTTGTACTGGACCACTATAATATATTTGACATGTGGCTGCAGTTCGGCCAAAATACAATTGTCTATCCATTAATGGGTGAGGGCAATTATAATCATGTTCCATATCTACCTCAAGAGCAATACTGACTACCACTTTGCTTTTGAGTGCAATTCAAAAGTGCTGATCATTACCTAAAAACTCTGTATCAGGAAGATTTTGCTGAAAATCCCTGCTTTTCAAGAGTTACAGCAACGGAGGCTTGGAAGCATAGATTCAGATAAATGTTTAAGCTCTTAAAATTTTGCTTTTCAGGAGAATTTCCGAGGAGTGAATTTTGTTCATAGAAAAGCATAAGATAGAATATGCTAATTTGATTTGCAACAGTCCCATCAATTGATTAAACAGACATTAAGCAAAACCACCACTTACTTGCTGACTTCTTTATACTGTGCTATTTCCTCAATATAAAGGAGATCATGTAGTCGTGACTGATAATTACTCTTGGTCAATGATTTATCCAAGACAGACTGTGTAAATAGCTGGTCAGCAGACAGAGGGATCTGATATCTGATCAGAAGACTCTTGTCCAATTCAGTAGTCTCGTTTGGCTCAAATTCTACAATTGTCTTGGAAGTGGAATCCCAACGCTTGGCTGTGGTTAACAGTTGCTGACGTGCATTCATCCGGTATTCAAGATCTATTTGCAGCAGATAAAGAAAATAAATAGATACCCTTACTAAATTATATTTAAATAATCAAACTGCATATGGCAATTAACATCATCTTATAAGTAGACTAACAATCAAATTAAAATAATTTTAAAACATTAGGCTATAGAACTTTGGATATCAAAAAGCATTTGTATTACTGGTATGCATTAAATTACTTTCATGGTGTTTGAAGGCCTATGGAAACAAACACTTTTGTTATTAAACTATAACAGTTGATTTTAATGCATATTATTTCATTGTACTCTTATATTTAATCTAGTAACATGAATACTAATTGCTTGCATGTTCTTTTTCTGTGCCTAAAAACGTATTAGCATAACAATATATGAATGGTTTTTATATTACGCTGGAGGATCAACATATAAATACAATGTAAGTATGATTTCTAACGTGGAATCTTTGCAATCCTATAATTACTCACATTAAAACTTACAGTAGACTTCATCCTTACTTCTTTGGCAATGGCAACTGAAAAGATCAGCAGATTGATAGGAATTTTTAGCCTCAAAAGACATACTTAGAATGTCTTATAGTGTTCATGCTGTAGCTTTATACTACTAGAATCACATACATGGCATTGCCATATCAGAAACCAAATCCGAGAACAGCTGTGCTACATATCCTTAGCAGACTTTTGTTTTTAGCTTCCAATTGACCACCAGTCCTGGGTGGCCATAAGCATACAGGTAGCCCGTGATTTACGACCACCATTGAGCTCAAAATTTCTGTTGCTAAGCAAGATAGTTGTTAAGTGAGCTTTGTCCCATTTTATGACTTATCTTGTCACAGTTGTTAAGTGAATCACTGCAGTTGTTAAGTTTGTTCAATGAGTTTGGCTTCCCCACTGACTTTGCTTGTCAGAAGGTCACAAAAGGTGATCACGTGACCCTGGGACATTGCAACTGTTATAAATATGAACCAGTTGCCAAGCAGCCAATTTTTGATTATGTGACCATGTGGCCATGGGATGCTGCAACTGTTCCAGTTGTGAAAAACAGTCACTTTTTCAATGCCATTGTAACTTCAAAAGGTCACTAAACAAATGGTTGTAAGTCGAAATTCTGACATCCTTTTTAGGTAAGTCATGAGCAGACTTGTGAAAATGCTAATGACAGTCTCCATATAAATTAGTTGAATAAATAAAATGAAATTCTGAGTCCTTCAGAAATACACTTCCTTCCATTCTGAATGCTGAGGGAGAGAAAGTCAATCCTTCATATATAACTTAGAAGCAGGTTAAGCACACAAAGCAGCAATCAAAACTCAAGATAGACTTGCCAATTTCTCAGTACAGCAATTTCTTTTTCAACAAAAACACTGGCATTGACATGGAACAATACCCATATTTACCAGCTTGATTAACAATGCTAGATTAAGACAAGACAAACTCAGTTTCAAATCCATTTTCAACAAAGAAAACTCAGTGGCAAAATACATTTTAAAGTCAGCCCATTTAGAGTTCCTCTTTCTCACCATCCAACTCCATTTCTCACCATCCAACAAGTGACTATATAAATCACTTGTTTTATCTACAGGAGGGGTAGAGAAATTGATACAATCTATTGGTACAATTTTGAACTTCAGTACTCTAAAGATTCAGCCAGATGTCAATTGCAGAGATGTAGCCCAAAACATCTGGAAAATACTAAATTCATCCTATGCTTGAAGGACAAAGATTAACAATGAACCTAGATATCTGTATGTATGTATGTATGTATGTATGTATGTATGTATGTATGTATGTATGTATGTATGTATGTATGTATTTCTGCTTTGATTATTTTTTATAAAAAAAATTTCAAGCCAGCTAACATATCCAATATTCCTTCCTCTTCCTATTTTCTCCTGTGAGGTGAGTTGGGCTGAAAAAGAGTGATTGGCCCAAAGTCATCCAGCTGATTTTCATGGCTAAGGTGGAACTAGAACTCACAGTCTCCTGGTTCTAGCCAGTTGCCTTAACTATATAACTAACCTGGATATATCTCAGTTATTACAGACGTACATGACACAATACTTTATTATTATACTTATTTATAAGTATACTTGTCTCTGCATACAAAGAGGGGGGGGAGTTAAAAGAGGGATCAGTTTAGAATCCCTGCATAGCTATAAGTAGACTAAGTCCAGCCTTTCTTGAATTAAATGGACCCTTATCTAACTCCAAATAGTTGCTAACTGTGCATTGAGAAGATTCCTGTGCATAGGCTGTTCAGCAATAAATCAGTTTAACCGGACCTTCACATGCAGATCTGGTCTTTTGTGCCTGACAGTTTAATATGTGACTCAAATGCCACTGACTGCCTTCACATACACAATTTAACGACGATTCAAAATGCTTTTTAATATGAGGTTTAAAAGAACCTTCCTTTATTCAAATGATATTTAAGATTATATATATATATTACTTCCCCTGACTAATGCACTTTGCATCCAGTGCCCCAAAATAATTGTTTATATGCAACTTGCCCAAATATTTACTCTTCTTGTAGGCAACCTTCCCAAAGCGATACATTTTATAAGCAAATTTGGGCTGAGAAAGATTCATAAATGTACACATTTGTTTTTTAATGAAACTGCAAATCATACCTTCTGTTGAAGCAGCATCAATCATCACTCGTTGCATCAAAACTGGTTCAGTCCCAAAATCAAATACCACAGTTTGGCGAAAGGTCCCAAAGATTTCTGTACTAAAAGCTACACTGATTTTGTACACTGAATGATCTGTTCCATTCTGGGCCATCTTTCCTCCAACCCATTCCTGGCAGATTTCTGGGACTTCTTGTTTTATTTGGGTGCTGCTGTCTCCAGCTGATATTGCCATGATACTAAAATGAGGACGATGCGCATCATAAAGTAGTGCCACTCGATACAGCATTCTTGCAGGCTGTGAAGGAAAAAAACTTCTAAATAATTGTGGTGCATGTTTCCTCATTTAGATTTAGATATTCCTTCCTTCCTTCCTTCCTTCCTTCCTTCCTTCCTTCCTTCCTTCCTTCCTTCTTCACATTTATAAAGCTACGCATCTCACAAAACATGGCTCAGGGCAGCATACAATAAAAAATGAACCATATATACCTATCTACACATCTATCTATATATCTATCTATATCTATGTTTACATCTGTATAAAATTTAAAAGACTAAAAGAGATTATCTCTGGTGTACCCATATCAATAATTCTCCCTTTCCATTAGATCCCCAAGCCTTTTGACATAGCCACGTTTTGAAGGACTTCTGGGAGGCTACCAATACATATTGTAATGCAGTGGTGATGTTTCTATATCTCTACCCAGAATAGAACCATTTCCTGCAACTTCAAAAACACTTTATTTATAAAACTACAAGTTTTCTTATTTAATCAAGAAAAAAATGAAATGTTACATTATAAGTGGTTTTGGAAACGGGGAAGTGAAACAACTCTCCCTAATAATTTGCATTCAAATAATAGGTTAGAGTTCAATGTGCTTCACATAAATGATGGAAGGATTTTTATACTGATCTGTAAAATGGCCCACATCAGAAACATGGAGAAGCCAAGTTTTATCCCAAACCATCTTCAAAATGACCGTCTTCAGTGCCATATACTGCATCATGATTCTTGGCTCTGCTAAGGTCTCCATGGCCTAATGAAATCTATCTCAGTATTCAGCTGAATTCTAAACCTTTTAGCAAGGTTCTGCTTTATAAATAGGAGGCAAAGGCGAAGCCAGTAAAGCAAGCCCAATTCAGACACACAAAATATCTATGAATATATAGATATTTAGGTATTTTTCTTAAATCACAGTAGTACCTGAATGTAGATATTCAGGTAAATTTACGTTAAATGTAGCATTTATCCTGCGGGTTGAGTTTTTTCCATTGCAAGTTTTTATCCCACAAATTAAATTTGGCATATTGTAGTCCCAAGAACATACAATTTCCAAAGGAGAAGTTCTTTAAAATCTTAGGGTTAAGTATCTATATTTATGTTCCAGCAAAGAATTTTTTTTTTTTTTTTTTTTTTTAAAAGACAGAATCCTACCTTACATGTAACAGCAAAAGTCCACATCTGATGTGATTTTTTGGTGGTGACAGTAACTGATAGTTCAGGATTATGTTCAACTCTTACTCCATCAAGACATTCACTGAGCTAGAGAAAATGCAGTGTTAGAAATTTTATAAGATAATAACAATGCTGGAAAAATAATTCTGGGTTTAACTGAAGACCTACATGTTACCATGTTTCTCCGAAAATAAGACCCAGTCTTTTTTTTTCCTCTCCAAAAGAGGCACCAGGTTTTATTTTCGGGGGGTGTCTTTTCCACTCACCTCGCGGTGGCGGCACCAACAGCCCCACCCATCCGGCCCACTTCTGCGGCCGAAAGAGCAGCCTCATTCTGCAGCTGAGAATGGAGCTCTGGCCTGCATTTTGCCATCAGAGGCCTTTCCGGAAGGCCTCTGCAGCTGAGAACCAAGCTACAGATTGAATCCATAGCTCGGTTCTCGGCTGCAGAGGCCTTCCGGAAAGGCCTCTGACGGCGAAATGCAGGCTGGAGCTCCATTCTCAGCTACAAAATGAAGCTGCTCCTTCAGCCACAGAAGAAGTGGCCCAGTGAGGCAAGTGTCGATCCATGGGAGGCCTGGCTGCAATGGTAAGCTTCACCCCCCCCCACCCCGCCCTAGCTTGATTTTTAGGCCTCGCCTCAAAACTAGGGCTTATTTTTGGGGTAGGTCTTACTTTCAGGGAAACACGGTAATAAGACCAATATGAGTGAATGGTCAGTTTATCAACTAACATTTCATTATAGTTATACTATATTATAATCTATTCTCAGTGCAAAAAAACTTTTTCAAACATTTTTGGAAGTATTTTCAACTTGAAACAGTCTGTTTTCCACTTGAAATAACTTTTAAACTTGGAATGGGGCATTTTGCAAAAAATTCTGTCCTTGAAACACATCAAGATGAAATATTTTATGCAAACTTCCGTTAATGCAAGTCTCCATGCATGATTCATACTTTTATTTATTTTTGGGGCCTTCAAGTCAGTTTTGACTTCCGACAAGTCCCTGTAGTTTTCTCTGCAAGATTTTGGAAGTGGTTTGCTATTACCTCCTTTCTAGGGTTTGGAGAGAGTGACTGGCCCAAGATTACATATATACATCCAAACAATTCAGAGAAAACTCAATGTTTCTTAATGGGCATTTGAAATAAAACTAGAAGAGACGGCTGCATCAATCTAATATAGCATCTTAACTTCAATGAAATCTACACACAGACCCACAGTTGTTTCAATCACATAATTTTTAAGCTACATGCTAAAACCCTAAAATTAAATTCTGTAGCGATACTTTCAGGCTCTGTACAACTTTATTTAAGACGTGATACAAAGACATACAGCTCAAGAAGTATTCACATACATAATGAATAACAAAAAGACTGTTGGAGTAATAGAGATTATATATGTACTTGGGGAAGGGAAGCTGCCCATAAATTGAGTAGCACAAAAATTACTATATTTCAATAGCTTTTGGCATGATTAACAGCTCCAACTCATCATCAGAGTCAGAATTATATTTAACTCAGAATCTACAATTTTGATTGTTTCCGTCAGAGGTTTCAGAAATACAGGGCAGAAATCTCTTTTGTGCCAGAGAGAAATCAAAACGGTTTTAATGGTATGGATGTACAGTAAATCTTATTTATGTCCATAGGACTGGCTCATATTCACCCTATCATTTTGTATTTATGTAGATATATAACTGGATATGCAAACTAACTCTAAAGGTGAGAAATCAATAAAATCATGGTATCAAAAATAATACACCATTTTCTCTGCATTTTTTAGATACATTCCTGACCTAGTCTAGAAGCAGGTTAATATTGTACAATTCACTGAATCATTACACTCTTGACATGAATCTATGTTTTCAGATGTAAGGCTCTTAGCGCTATCAAACTCCATAATGGATTTTTCTGTGGTAAGAAAAAAGAAAAATACAGAAGCAGCAGTGGAGAAATAAGAATGGTTACAAATGGAAGATCATCATATAGACTAATTCTGTAGGCCTACATCAATATTTTTTTAAAAAAAAAATCTGGAAATGTCTAAAAATAAGAGTGAAATATAACAAATATTTCACAAAGACATGAAGTTTTCAATTTCATATGCAAGAATCAGAATCAATTTGTGGTTTTTTTATTAACAGAAATAGGCAACGGCATAATACAAATAATATTTTGAGGGTGTTAAAAATCTAGCAGTGTTAAAATCAAGCTCCTAATTTTAAGCATGCGCATTGAGAAATGCATTAATTCTTACCACTTTCTCAGGAGATAATGAATTCATCCATTTTTCAATTAAGGATTCCATGTAACTTCCCAAACATTGCTTGTTTTCTTTCTGTTGTTTTAACTTTATCAAGCGGGAAGCATACCGTTTCTGCCATTCAGTCAGCTCGTCCTGGGAATGTGCTGAAGTACACTGTGCACCATATCTGCAAATTCCTTGCTCTAAAAATCTGCATAAAAGAGGGGGGGGGGAAACATTCCTTAAATTCCCCATTTGACATAGGCTCCAAACGCATAATTTTTTGAGTCTAACTAAAACTGTTAACCATAACCTGATTTGCAAAAGGTACAGCTCAATCGATCTGCTTACTTTTGCACCTGTTGCAAAGTTGTTGCAAGGTAAGAGAGGTTGACGGAAATAATTTGGATATGCCTGTCAAACTAAACATTTAGATCCTGGCTACGGTATAATTTATCCCAGAATATTTAAGGAAAGGCCTAAACTGACATATATTAGCTTGCGATGATGGCAAATATCTCCTAAACCTTGCTGAAGATGTTACCTAGCCTGGTAACAAAACATTTGGAAAACCAACGCACAAGCTCGGAGAATGAACCTCCACCCTCAACTGTTAGTTTATTCAGGAAATAGTGTGTCTCTTTTAACCTAATCATAAAATATACAGAATTGTCAAAAAACACATTTTAGTATCAAAAGCATACATCCTAAACTCACTGGAGTACTACAAGGGAAGTGTTTTTCAAATGGATATTGGGGGGGGGGGGGGAGGAAGACAGAGAAAGAAATCAGTATATGATCTTCCCAGTTTTCTAGATTCTTAGTGACACCTTGTGGCCTTTTCTGCTTATTTCAGATTCATATTGGTACAGTCAGCAAATAATTCAAATGGCTGCATATTTTTTCCCACTACTGTATGCACCCAAGGCTATATTTGGATTTATTTGGGTAATTAAACTAATTTTCCCACCAATTCTGTTGCCAGTATAGGAATTGCTTTATAAATGCTTACCACCTGGAAGCATAATTTATAAACTATTTAGTCTGCAATAGGTTTTGTTTTGGCACAGACAGCAGCAATAAGAGCAGTTCAACAGTGGGACCAATTGCCAAGAGCCATACTTGGCTCTTTTTTCACTGGGTGTGCACATGCAGTGCTGCACAGGCAACTGTCAATCTGTTCTTGGGATTCCTGCACTGAACAGGAGTTGGGGGTCTTGATCCTTTCCAATCCTGTGATTCTAAGAAACCAGGAGTTAATTGCTAGGTCTTCGAGTACTGCTATACTGTCATTTCTTTATGCCTTTTATGAAAGTTATAATACACCTGTCACCAAGTAAAAGTGGTTCATTTAATTTGAATAATTTATTAGTAAGAATATTGCTGTACTTTTTGTTTTCATGTATTTATGTTTTAATTACAATTCTAAATGATATAATTACCAACTATAGGCAGTTTTAGTGGAAAGGCAAGATAAAATTGTGACAATGAGAAAATGCAGGTTTGTTTTAAAATGATTAAATAACATTTTTAATATACATTTTAAAAAGCTCAAATATGCGTTGGTGTTCAAGCCAACTTAAATATACCGTCTGAATGGAAAAAAGAATTTTGCTACAAGCATAATCGCAAAACATCTTCTTATGGAATTCTAAGCTCAAGCCACAATAACATACCTATGCAAATCTATCATCTATCAAACAGGTTTATCATTTGGATAGTTACAAATTAAACAAACACTACAAAGTCTGTTGATCTTAAAACAAAGCGATTACAGGTAAGAATTCAGACTGTGTTAAACTGCAGATGAATATATGTGTTTAAATGAATATACATACTATGCACATACATCATCAAGATTTGTGGATGATATTAAGAGTTGAGGACTGTCAAACTGTAAGACAAGTGATCAGTAAACTGGAAGCAAGCTTAAAAATTAGCTTGTAAATGTAAAAATGGGGAAACAATAGTTACACTTTAATTAACACCAGCTAGTAGTATTTAGCATTTCATTAACAACTTTCTAAGGTTGCAATCCAACCTTTTAGAATCACTTATACAGAGAAAGTGGCAAACTGTCACATTTGCCTAGCTGGAGCACTTTGAGATAAATGGGGAGGAGGGATGGACTTTCATTCAGTTCCTTGTTGAGGAATGCAAACTATGACATGAAAACACTAAATAAGAGATTATCCTGGCATTTTATTACCAGGCAAGGGAATGATTCACTTGTATAGTTTCTGCATACTGGGCTGCTATTAAAGGTGCAGGAGTGTCTTTAAAAAGAAATCCAGTAACCCTCAAAGGTTAGCAATCAGAGTGAGGTATCATGTATGGTGCCCATAATTGCACATGTTCCTCCAAGCTACATTCTTCACTAAAGGATTCTGATGGCTGCAGCTTATTCTAAGAGAAAGATACCATCTGCAGGGAAACCAAATCAGTGTAGCGCAAGCATAAAAAACATGAATTACCACACACAAAGCCACTAGGCACTAATTGAAGGGTCAAATACCATCACCATCCAATATGCCTCTAAGCTTACTAGTGAAGAGGATAAAAGAAAATCCTTTTATTATCTCAAACGCAGATTAAAAGAAACTTCACTCAGAAGGCCCCCCAAAAAGGGAGCCATTTCGGCTAATTTCTCGCTGCCTTTCATCCTTCTGGCAGCAGCACATATTTAACTTTGCTGCTCCTTAACATTAAAAAAAAAAAATGTGATAAACAGTGTCATGAGACCAGCCAAAGGTCTTTTATGTCATACTGGTTTCAAAAGAAGAGTTTAAAACATATTTACACTTTTGATTGTTGAAATCAATGGCTGGTTCATAGCCATAACATTTGCCAAAATACCAAAAGATAGTGGAGAGACTCCAACACAAGGTCAGTGAAAAATATTAAACAATTCCCCCACTGTGTCTAGTTTAAACTTTCTCTCAGGGATCAAGAACAGGGAGTAAAAAAAAAATATGCACAGGAGGTGCCTACAATTCTAGGAAGTCACTAACTTCCAGATAGACATGGCCCAGAGGAGAAACAGAATATTCCAGAAAATTTCATCCTGGAAGTTCTAACCTTAGAACAGTAAATTTTACATATACTTAAGATGTATGAGCAGAAATGGGCCTTACAAGTTATCTTACTCTACCAGTTATCTACTCTACCTTCCTCTGTAAAGACGGCCACATGACTTTTTAGTGTCTTTGAAAATCTTCAATGAGAAATGATCACTGTTCTAGGCAGACTATTCCAGTGCTTCACAGTTTTTATTATATGAAAATTCCTCCTAATTTTCAAAGGAAATCTCCTTTTTTAAAATTTCAACCCATTGATCATTCTCCTGCCCTCAGATTTAACAAGAGGCAGGTGTATCCCACTTGGACATAACTGTTTTTAATACATTTATAAATGATCAGAATTCCCATTGATCTCCTTTTCTGCCAAGGAAATGCACCCAGCTCTTTTAATCATCCTTTCAAAGCTCTCAATAAGCTGACCCCTTCTTCTTTTGGCAGCCCCTCAAATACCAGAATACTGCTATCATGTCCCCCCTAGTCCTTCTTTTCTCTACACTAGCCATACCAAATTCCTGCAACCGTTCTTCGTATGTTTTTGTCTCCAGGCCCTTAATCATCTTAGACCTTTGCATGTTTTCCAAAGTCTCAACATCTTTTTTGTAATGTGGTGACCA
Organism: Azemiops feae; assembly: GCA_023970755.1. NCBI lineage: Eukaryota > Metazoa > Chordata > Lepidosauria > Squamata > Viperidae > Azemiops > Azemiops feae. The sequence goes on along the minus strand of JALGBA010004142.1, from coordinate 2,554,514 downwards.
AAACTGGATGCAGTATTCCAGGTGTGGTCTTACTAAGAATGTATAAAGTGGTACTAATACTTCATGTGATTTTGATTGTATGCCTCTGTTTATACAACCAAGGATTGTATTAGCTTTTTTGGCTGCTGCCGCACAATGCTGACTCATGTTTAAATGATCGTCCACTAGGACTCCAAAGTCCCTCTTACAGTTACTGTTTTTGAGCCAGGTTTCGCCTAATCTGTACTTGTACCTTTGGTTTTTCCTGCCTAGGTGTAAAATCTTGCTTTTCTCCACATTAAATTTCATGGTTTTGGATAGGGGCCATTGTTCAAGCCTGTCAAGATCTTTTTGGTTCCTGAGCTTGTGTTCTGGGGTGTTGGTTATTCCTGCCAGCTTAGTGTCATCTGCAAATTTGATGACTTCCCCTTCTATTCCCTCATCTAAGTCATTTATGAAAATATTGAACTGGGCCTAAAATGGAGCCTTGTGGTACCCCATTGCTCCCTCCCTCCACGTAGATGTAGTACCATTAAGGACTACTTGTTGAATATGGCTTGTCAGTCAGTTACAAATCCATCTGGTAGTGATGCTGTCTATCCCACAGTTTCTAGTTTACCAAGAAGTAGGTTGTGTCTACTTTGTTGAATGCCTTGCTGAAGTCTAAGTATACTATGTCCACAGCATTTCGCTGGTTTACTAATTTAATCACTTTGTCAAAGAATGAAATAAGATTGGTTTGGCATGATTTCTGTTAAATTCTGTTAAACTGTTTGGCATGGTTTCTGTTAAATTCTGTTAAACTGTGTTTGGCATGGTTTCTGTTAAGGTAGCCCACATTACGATCCCATCATGCACACACAGCTGATGATTCACAGATCCTAAATATTTCCCAAGTGCTCTGCTGCCATAACACGTCTCCCCAATCCCTTCCTATATACTACATTTCATTTTTCCTGTCCTATTATGGGATCCTTACATAATCCTACTGGATTTTGCCCAATGTTCAAGTCATTTTGGTTCATGATCTTGTCTTCTAACCAATTCCCTCAACTTGCTATAATCTTCAAATTAAGTAAGATTCTTTTCCTCTCTCCCCCCCCCCCTAGATAGATAGAGAGAGAGAGAGAGAGATAGATAGATAGATAGATAGATAGATAGATAGATAGATAGATAGATAGATAGATAGATAGATAGATAGATAGATAGATAGATAGATAGATAGATAGATAGATAGATAGATAGATAGATAGATAGATAGATAGATAGATAGATAGATAGATAGATAGATAGAGATACACACACATACATACTGGAATGCAGTATGAATATATATATAATCCTGGAATGCACAAATATTGGAACAACTAAGATTTTGTGCATAAACTGAAAAAATCATCTCAAATTACTGAATAATATAATTATTCAAAAAATTCCATACAATAATTTCCATTAATGTTGTAATTACTCATTTAGCTACCCAAAACTTATGCCTAAGAATATTATCTGTAATATATTTAGTTTTCTCATTTTTAAAAAATATGGGTAGCATAGGTATTAGGCTGTAGAGGGGATTGTCTTTAGCTAATTCTGTATTTATATACAATATGCATTATCAATGAACTATAATTCCAGTAACACCCAGTTTTCAACTTCTACAAATAGAAGACTAGCATTCTTTTGTCTCCAATTTCTGGTACCGTTCTTCTGTATTGCCTTCAAGTAACCAGGTCGTATGTTATTGTAGGCTTTTATAGGTCATAACCAACATCTTGAATCACACGAGAAGCAAACTGGCAACCAGGGCAGTTCATAAAATAGGAGTGTCATATGGGCATACTGAGGAATGCCCATCGCTGTCTGTGCCACTGTATTCTGCATCAGTCAAAACTTCTGTGTGTCCTTCAAGGGTAGCCCTATGTAAAATATGTAGCAGTGATCGAGCTGTGAGATGACTAGGGCAAAACTGACAGTCTGAATGGTCTCTATGTAGGGAAAGGTACAAAGGCACATTAGATGAAGCTATGCAAAGGCCTTCCTGACACAGCTGCCGCTATCTTATCGAGCAGGAGCTGTGAGACTAGGAAGACTTCTGCATTATACATGAATTTGAATGAGAAAATGCTACCCTATCCAAATGTAAAGATGGAAAATCCCCAGATCAAAGTAGCCCCAAAGTAGTAATATCTACAGAAGGATCTTTTTAGGATTGAGTCAGAAATGGTTCTTCTCCATCCAAATCCACAGAGCCTTTGGGCATTGGGGCAGAACTTTGATAACCACCATTTATTCCCATAACTCTGCTAAATAGATTTTTCAGATGCAGAAGGAGAAGAATCATCATAAATTCTTTCTCCCCTCCTTTTCCAGGAAGTATCTCATGAATATACTGCCATCCACACAAAAAATCTGTTCTGAATCCAAAGTACAGATGCAGTCAAAAGGATCAGTTCTCCTTCATTTTTCCGCAAAGAATCCCAATTTGCTGTGAAATAGGTTGAAATTGACATAAGTAAGTGGCATCCATCATTCTTTATTTCCTAGCCTGCAGACCAGACATTTTGTTTTTGATTTATGATATATTAACAATACATTAAGTTAATCCAAAACTACATCCTATAATTGATGGGAATATCCCTCTCTGATTTTGTTCCTTTTTTTATTCATTCACAAATATATTTCTTGCTTCCTAGATGATGCCTACATAGCAGAAAATGAATACAAGATCAAATAAGATCTGTTTTTTTTAAAAGACTCCCAAATATCAAACAGAATTTTGTTTACCAATTTCAGTTTCATCTCTCTCCATTACTAATGCTTTCAGTAATCACTCAAACTGAGAAATATTTTAAAAATGCATTATTTTACCTTTTGCATAATGTGTATTCTTCACTACTTGTGACTCCCCGGGGTGGAGGGCGAAATTGCCAGCCATCATGACATCCTGTCACATTATGATAAAATGCAAGTTACTTTTCTGGTTGCTGCTATTCGTTAATTACATAGGATATCCAGATTTAAACAATATAATTAATTACAAACATTGAACTAAACAGCTGACAGTTCAATCCAACTAACAAGTTATGCTGTATTCCAAGCAAAGGGAAACCAGTGATCCTCACTAGCAATAATATCTACCAAGTATTACCTAAAGGAAAGTGACTCAGAGGAGTTCCAAAAATTAGGAGCTATTATTCTCCATGAATATTTGTCCATCATTTTCTTAAATAAATCAGAAATTACTTACATCAAAAGGACCCTGGCAGATTAGTTTGATCATGATTATATTTCCTGGAGCATATATTCAAAAGGCGAGTTGCACTTCAGAAGAGAGCACAACTTCCACAAATTTTACTGGATGCATGATATAGAATAGAATTCCAGAAGCAGGGAAGATTACCACTTAATTGCTCTGGATTGGAAGTCATATTAAAAACTACTTATTGCTTTATGTTGCTTTTATTTCCTATCTACACTAGAGACATTTTTTTAACTTCATATATTCTGAATATCTATTAAACATTGGTACATTATGCATTTTATTAGTTTTTAAATAAACATAGTTGAACTCATTTCATAGAAAAAAAGAGAAGCAAATTGTTTTAAACACAAGTAATCCTCGACTTATGACTATTGACCCCAAAGTTTCTGTTGCTAAGTGAGACAGTAGTTAAATGAGTTTTTTCCCATTTGATGACCTTTCTTGCCACAGTTGTTAAGTGAATCACTGCAGTTGTTAAGTTATTAAAATGGTTGTAAATTGAATCTGGCTTCCCAGTGACTTTGCTTGTCAGAAGATTACAAAAGGTGATCACATGATTCCAGGATACTGCAACCATCATAAACATAAACCAGTTGCCAAGTGTTCAATTTTTGCTCAGGTGACCGTGCAGATTTTGCAATGGTCATAAGTGAAAAATGGTCATAAGTCACTTTTGTCAGTCCCGTGGTAACTTTGAAAGGTCACTAAATGAATGGTTGTATGTTGAGGACAACCTGTAAATATAAATGCACCAACAAATGAGGAAAACGTTCTAATGTGACTATTTCTCACATTTGCAAAATCCCATCTAATGGTAACATTTCGAACCTTATTTTTAAGATTCCAAGAAGCCCCAGTGAGAAATCAGCTTTCCTGATGACTCACCCTCCAGGTGAAACCCCCGCAAAGCCCTCCCTCAGAATCAGAGGGTTCCCCCATCCATGAGTGTGATTCAGAACTGAATGAATTTTAATTTCATGCCTAACCCAATGCATCTTTTTTTATTTGTCTGACACAGAATGGTAAGACAAACGTGCTTTTTCTACAAACTAATTAGCAATTCCAATGTTTACTTAAATTAAGACATTTAATATTTTGAAGTGTACCTTCTTCCACCTCTTCCACATGATGTACTGAGGGTATTTTACAAGCTGCTGCCTGCAATCATAAAGATTAAAATCAATGTCAAATATGCTTCTAATTACTATGTGTATAAAAACAAGAAAAATATCAGGCTTCTATGGTGGACCACACATCCCTGAAGGAACACTAGATTACTCTGAAGAATTAACCTGGTATTTTAAAATGACATTGTCTTAGTTATTACCTATTTAATCACAGAATGCAGATATCAGAATAAAATTCTCCAGAGACAATCTTAAGTAGGAGATGGGCCTTTAGAAATTGTAAGCAATATTCTCCACTATGGGCTATCATATAACCCTCTTTTAATTTCAACTATTGTGACTTCCAACAGGCATTGTTTGCATCATATTTTATGAGGCCAGCTTATTTACTAACACTTTAAATCCTCCATTAAAACATTGCAGGCAGCTCTTATCTGCACAAATCACATGTTTCTGCTATCCTTACTGCTATAAAGGTAGAAAAGAAGCATGTAGATAAGACTAAGGCCAATGTACGTTTGTTTTGGCAATATTTAACCATTTAAAATGTAAACCCAAATCAAGATACCCGTTACTCAAGACAATTGCACTATAAAATGTAAGGTAGGCCACAGTGAATAATTGCTATAAAACAACAGATAAAAGAGGATATTAAAAATTATAGCAGTCACCTTCAAATTGGGAAAACAAAAACTGGTACAAAAAAAGAAAATCCTTTATTTCAGGAAGAGAGATATTCTTACCTCTGTTTCAACAAGAAGGTTTTTCAGCCTTGTCAGATCTTTAGTTACCATCCCATTCTGCTAAGAAAGAATATCATCACATTCTGCTTATTTGTTATCTATTATAAAAATAAAAACTGAAACATTTTTTCCATCAGATTTTTTTTCATGGTTACATATAAGTTTAGTTTTAAGAGAAACATACCATTTTTTAGTGTTATTTCTATGGCACCGTTTGGCTGAATGCTTTGGAATTATTACAAACCAGTTTGAAATATAACCTATCAATTTAATTGAAGAGGGTAGTTTTTCTACTTTGCTGAAAGTACTCTTCCCTTTTGTTTGATAAAATGCTCCTTTCAAACATGAAATTGCAGTGGCAAACTTAAAAAAAACTAGCAATAACATTATGATACATGAATATTTCAAACTAGAAATCTGCATGGGCCATCTCAGTGTATAAGACTGCAAGGATAAATTATGCAACTTAACTTTGCTGTAGTTGTTTTTTGCTTATTGTGCAATGATTTCACTTCAATGCCCACTGGAAAGGAAGCAAAGGCTTGCAAATCACTGCCAAATGTGGTTTGCCATGTCATATACGGTTTGCACTATGATTAAGCCTTCTGCAATTGTTCACAATTTCCATTACAAATAAATATCAATCCAAACATTTACTGCTGAAGAAAGCCTAAGCTGTGGCACAAGTACAAATATAAACCACAAATAAAATTTGGGTAAAGGCAGAGAACCTTTGCTAAAATTTCAACCAGAAACTTCCATTAAATTAATCTGTCTTGGCCATGGTTCTGTACCATTAAAAAAAACAAATAAATAAACGGTTAATTCTCCTTGCAGCCTTCTGATCTAAACTACTCTCCCAATAGTAAAATTATGCTGTAGCAACCTGTGTATTGCTCCAAAGCAGTTTTACCTCTATATAAAAAATGTGTTGCTATAATTAAGAGATTGGTCATTAAAGAGGTTTTCCCCATTCCATGTATGCCGGTGCTAACTGAAATTGAGCCACTATCCTTTAAAAAAAAATCAAAAAAAATATCTATTGCTTGAGAACTGATTTCTGAAGTAATTAGGGGAAGAAAGGGATATTAAGGATTAAGAACTTGCAAAAGGCTTATGGCAAAAGTCTGACATATCATATGGGGCATGTTTCATGAATACATTTTCTGTTCTGTATCTGCTTCCAATATCTAATAGAGAGCCGCAAAGATGACCTTAGAAAAACTATGAAGAGATGGTTTCAGCAACATGTACAACTCAAGACTGGCTCCGTCCTAACCCTCTGGGGTTTGTAAGGGATGCTTTATGCTGTCAGGCTTCCAACATTCTGTTATAGCCTGTATCAATACAATACTATCCCATAATCTGATTTTACTGAATCTGTTGTGAAAGCTGGCCAAAACCACACACACAAAGTTGACAAACTGGAATTAGCATAATAATAATAATAATAATAATAATAATAATAATAATAATAATAATAATAATAATAATAATAATAATAATAATAATAATAATAATAATAATAATAATAATAATAATAATAATAATAAAGTTGGAAGGGATGTTGGAGGTCATCTAGTCCAACCCCCTGCTCAGGCAGGAAACCCTATACCATTTCGGACAAATGGCTGTCCAGTCTCTTCTTAAAAACTTCCAGTGTTGGAGCATTCACCGCTTCTGGAGGCAGGTTGTTCCACTGGTAATTGTTCTAACTGTCAGGAAGTTTCTCTTAGTTTAGGTTGCTTCTCTCCTTGATTAGTTTCCATCCATTGCTTCTTGTCCTGCCTTCAGGCGCTTTGGAATAGCTTGACTCCCTCTTCTTTGTGGCAGCCCCTGAGATATTGGAACACTGCTATCCTGTCCCCTCTCGTCCTTCTCTTTATTAAACTAGACATACCCAATTCCAGCAACCGTTCCTTATATGCTTTAGCCTCCAGTCCCCTAATCATCTTTGTTGCTCTTCTTGTACTCTTTCTAGAGTCTCAACGTCTTTTTTACATCGTGGTGACCAAAACTGGATGCAGTATTCCAAGTGTGGCCTTACCAAGGCATTGTAAAGTGGTATTAATACTTCATGTGATCTTGATTCTATCCCTCTGTTAATGCAGCCTAGCACTGTGTTGGCTTTTTTGGCAGCTTGCAACACACTGCTGGCTCATATTTAAGGATTGTCCACTAGGACTCCAAGGTCCCTCACAAAGTACTTATAATTAAGCAAGGTACCCCTGTACTATACCTGTACATTTGGTTTTTCTTGCCTAAATGTAGAACCTTGCTTTTTTCACCATTGAATTTCATTTTGTTAGATAGCGCCAGTGTTCAAGTCTGGACAGATCCTCCTGTATCTTAATCCTGTCTTCTGGAGTGTTGGCTATTCCTGCCAGCTTGGTGTCGTCTGCAAATTTGATGATTTCCCCATCTATCCCCTCGTCCAAATCGTTGATGAAGATGTTGAAGAGCACTGGGCCCAGAACAGAGCCCTAGTGAATTTATATTTATATTAAACCAAGACTAAGCATGCTCTCATGATGATATAAATCAGATCGACTATCTATGGCTAATTCAATACAAAGTAATTTTATTACAGCCTTAAATGACAACAATGTTACAAACAGCAAAAACACAGTACCATTAATAAATTTAGTAAATATCAGTTCCTATATCCCGGATAATATAATTAGCAATCTGCTTCTCTGAGAGACACTGAAGTATACAAGGTTCTAGATGCAAAAAGACAAAATTTTGCAATTAAGTTGCTCTCTAGTTCTTACCAAACAATTCATAGAAAAATCATCTGTATCAGCCGGAAAACTAGTTAATAAAGGCTGGATAAGCCTTAACTGAGAATCAGCATAAAATCTGTAGCATTAAAGGATATGTTTATTTGTATCTTCTTATTTCAGGGACATAATCTCTGGAATACTGGGATATATTTTATTTATCCTCTAAAAATACCAAAGGGGAGGACATTAATGTAAATTCCCAGAAAGTGCCCATAGATATTTCAAGTAGATAACTGAAGACAAGTAATTTGCAAGGAAAATTCTCTGGGTTTCCTTAAGAGATCAATAAATCCCCATAGTTTGTCTTAAGTTATTTTATCACTTTGTATGTTAAGTCCACTGCTTGATGACCTTTCCAACATTATCTAACTCTGAACATAATTGACATTCGGAAAGAAACCAGACAATTATAAATTTACTGATGATGCTCTTCTATGAAACCTATGATTACCAGTTATTAAAAATGAATGCAGTCCAACTGAAACTAGATGGATCTCCTGCCATACTAATAATATCACTTGCCAAATTTGGCCTTCAATTTTAATCAGTACAACCAATGTAACATGATTAATAGAGATGCATGGGGAGTTGATTAAAGAGTAATAGGATTGAATCATACATCTAAATCAACTTGGAGATTCACCATTTGCTGAATATACATGTTTTTCCAAATTGAATCCATTTGACTTACTAAATTAACAATTCAAATGAAATCAACTTGTTGAATCAAATCAATGACATGATTTGGACACTAGATGATTTATAGTCCTGATGCTTTACAAAACAGGTAAGTGACAAACATGATCTGCTAGTGCCCCATGCATTTGGACTGATTTCTCTCAGAAATAATCAAAGTGTCTTCTCTGTGAAAGTGCCTAGTGTCAGATAATTTATTAAATGGAAAACAACAAAATAAAACAGTGAGATCAATACAAGCAAATAAACTTTCCAATCAATCCAACATACAACCATTCAGGTGGCATTTTAACACTCTCTCTCAGGCTGATATTTTTGTAATATATTACATTGCAACACAATTATGCAATATTTGTTGATATCAATACATTCTATACAACTATGTTCAATTATAATAAGATTAATTTAATTCTTATTATATAAAATTCATTTTACCATGTTTTTCTGTTAGCAAATGTTTTCTTTCCTTAACCCTAATGTATGAACAGATATAATCTGTTCAAATTTAAGATTCTGATTATATAAATAGAAATTCAAACATGCTTAATATCATCTTTGGATATACTTCCTTAAGGTTTTAACATAAATGGGCCCAAAAGAATAAGATAAAATCCATAAACAATTTTATTTAAATCCTGAATTGCAGTTAAAATCTAGAGAGAGCAAAGTAGCATATTACTCAGATATCTCATATCTTCTCTTCCATTTTGACATGTTTTACTCCCTCACATACAAAGTTGTTTTGGAAGATCGAGGAAATCTCTGGAATGGATTAAAAGAAACTTGGAGCAAATTAAGAGAAATCAACTGCACTGCACAAGAAAAAGTATATTTCTGCTTGCCTTCAGAGATGCAAATTAAAAAGAATGTGGCCAAGAAACTGCACACAAGAATATGTATGAGGCCCATATTTGCAGTTTCATAAAAAGTAAACTAATGTTTTTCAGGAGTAGACACACATGGAGAAAAAAGCCAACAGCAAACCAAAAAAGAGAACTCAGATTAACCATACACATCAAAAGAATGGAAGCTTACACTCTGAAAGAGTCAACAGCTCCCTCATTGCCTCCTCCCACTCCAAAATATTCCCTACCATTGCCCTACTTGGTTTGCATCCTTCAGAACAAAGTGGTGGCTTCAACTGATCAGTCTTGTTTTATAAGAAGATTCTAAATCTACGAGGGGTTAAAAAGTGTTTTTGAAAATATGTTGATGTTGAATTTTAGCACTTCGGATTGCAGCAAGACAGACTTCCAAAGTTTTTTGTAGGTTAGGGTAGGGGTATGGTAGGTAGGAGTAGGGTAGGGATTGATGCTATAAATGAATCATATTCTAGCCTAGATCTGGTATATCTGGGTTGCAAAACTCTGGCCAACCACGAGATGGCAGCAAAAGTTTACACATTCTATATGTCTTTGTTGGCATCTAGCAATCAGTCAGCTTTATCAGTCTAACTATGGCTGCCCTACTATAGCGATCACAATAAAAGCAAGTTGATGGTTAAGTCATTTTTTTCTTTCTGAAAATAAACTCAAGAAAAAAATGCCACCTATTTCCACCCAGATTTCAAAGACAAAAATACAGCAATAAAAATGGAAAAGCATATGTCTCTGTTCTATTAATTAGCATACTGAGAATATTACTTGAGAGTATTTAAAATCCACGCCTGTATCACATGAAACAACTGCCAGTCTGCTAGTGCAAACTCATGGATGAAACTGGGGTTCCTGTTTCTTCATCTATAAAGATGAAAATATGTTAATATTTTAACACAAAATAGTCACCCAAGTCTTCTTGCTAGGTCTCTAAAGTATACTATTTTGAAAACTGTAATGAGAATCAATTGCCACTTACCAGTGATTCACCCATCAGTGAGTTAGAAAGAGCGTTAGAAACAGCCTGTAGCTTCCCTTTAAGATGCACGCAGCCAAGCACTGCACGGAAAGTATCCCCTTCCCTGTCCAGTCCTTCTCCCAATACTGCAATTAAAAGCAGATACCATATTATTTCCATACTAGAGACACACATCTCTGCCACATCAGTCAACAGAAGTCACAATATGAAGTGAACTATTGTCCTTTTAAAAATATAAAATTTAATTTTGCTGATAGGCAGCTCTCTTTATATTTTGGGAACATATGAGGAAGTTGATTTCACCTGACTCTTATGAATTTACCTATCTCCAAATAAATATCTAGGTGGCCACAAATGTCATGGTGCATCTGAGGCCACTATTGACCACTGAATGCAGAGATTACTGAGCTGTTCCCAGTTTTACATTTTGGAAAAATAAGGAAATGATCCAAATATTCACACACGACTTTTCATAGCTAATCTAATGATATATATGAAGAGTTACTAAACATGAAAGTCCAATGTTTACAATGTATGGATATGAATCTTGAATTATATTAATTGGATCTCCTTTTGAGGCCATGACACATTGGCTGCATTCACGTAATTCACTATCCATTATTCATTCAAATTAATGAAGATAACCAATTTAGAATGAAAATACTCTTACATAAGTATGCATTTTAGAACAAGTGATATCAACAAACATAAGCACTTAAATTCAACGCAGCACTTAATATGGCCTGTGGCTTCTACATGCACAGACTTGATTGCTAGGGCTCATTTATGAGAATAAAGACTTTTTGAAAATTTAAAGCTGGAAGGAGAATATTATCAGAGTCGCCTTTGAAGTGGACTGGCTTAGACCTCTTTTTCCCACTACAATCATGTTCTGGAGAGAGAACTTGTACTGAATCTACCGTGTTTCCCCGAAAATAAGACCCAGTCGTGTATTTTTTTTGCCTCCAAAAGAGGCACTAGGTCTTATTTTGGGGGGATGTCTTACCTTAGGACCTTACTGCTTTCTTTTGCAAGGGGGATATCCCAAGTGGAGGCAAGAGAGAGTGTGTGGAGAAAGAAAGTTGCTGGGGCTGTTAACCTCAGATTTTAATAATAAAGGATAAGGGGGGAGGGGTTTGACACCGACGGGGCCTGAGACTGGAAGAAGCCACAGAAGAGGAAGAGAGGCTGCTGCTGCTGTGAAGACTGAAGGCCATCCGAACTGTGATTATTGCTGCTTGTGCAAGTTTTAGACATTGTGGGGAGTTGCCCTGCGGGGCGAGTCGTTACTGCAGCACGCTGACTGCTTTTGTTCGTGTTTTTACTGCTGCCTGGAGCCGGGGGGGTTCCCCTCCCCACCTGTTTCCAAACGGTCGCTGAGGAATCATTGACTATTGCTGCTATGACTGCCTGGGGCTGTTAAATACCATCACACATTGACTATTGGGACTAGGGGCTGGTCATCTTTGTTCCTGGAAGCCCCTTCTTGACGACAAGAGCCTGCTACCTCCTCACTTCGCGTGAGCCTCTGTTAGAAGAAACACTTTACTAACACCTAGAGAGCACAGCTGCAGAGCTCGACGGGGGGGGGACGGGGCTGGGAGGGACTGGGCTTTGGCAGCCTCAAGGAGGTAACGCTACACGTGGGGTGCTCGTCCGGGATTCCCTGCCTGGCCCGTCCCCTTAGTAAGGAAGGGTTAGTCTCGTGTAGGGATATGAGCCAGGAGAACAAAATGGACTCAAATGTGGCTACCAGGTGGTGCGAAGAGCAGAATAGTGAAGTAAGGACAAGCGTGGTAATCGATGTTCCTGGTGATGTTTGGTCAGAGGAGCGAATTTTACAGACATTGAAGGGTTTTGTCCCGGACCAGAGGGTATATGTGATAGATACGAGGGTGGATCAGGATTTCCCTCATTTTTATGTACTATTGGAATGGAAAAAGCATTCCGGAGTGCTTTTAGGTTAAAAGTTTGCAACTGACAGAAGATGTCAAGTGGGGGTGATTCTTCCTATTGCATGGAACACACCTTTGACCAAACCACTAGGCCAGAAGAAAGAGAAGTGCGTTTCCCCACCTGCAGGGATAGCGGAAGTGGGGTTCACACAGGCGGGGGGAAGTTTGACTTCCGTCCAAAACCTGATGGGGGGTTATTGCATAGGGGCTGGATATACGAAATTACGTACTTTTTCGGGGATGCAACCAGTGCCAGAAGGGGAAGAGGAGTATGAAGCTTGGATGGAACAGGCAATACAGGCAGTTGAGGAATGGGATATACCGAACACCCAGAAAAGACAACAGGTTAGAGAGAGTTTAAAGGGCCCTGCTGCAGAGGCCATTAGAAGTTTAACATTGAGTCGTGGACAGTTTACCGTGAGTGACTATCTCTCTTTGTTGCATGATGAGTTCGGGTCTGCTGAGACGGTCTCTAGTTTACTGTTCCGGTTGGAACATATGTACCAGAAGAGGGGTGAGAAGCTGTCCGAATATATATTATATCAGGTAGTGGAGAAGGGGGGATTGGATCCAGCTGGGATGGAACAGGCCAGGATAGAACAACTCTCCCTGGGTGCTTTGGCTTCGGACCTTGTCTGGAGCCAAATAAAGGTTGAAGCTAGAGGGAACGCTTGGGGGTATCACAAGCTTATAAGGAGGCGACAGCCGAGTTACCGGTAGGACGGCCCTTAGGCCCAGGAGTGAGAAAGGCCAGGGAGGAGGATGACCGGATAACAACGATGCAAACCCAGATACTGGAGTTAACCAAGATAATAGCCTCCTGGACAGCAGTGGGTGGCCCATCCCTGAATGGAGGTCGGGTTGGGACAACTGATGGGAGGATGGGCCCACCCGCCTGGGATAATAATCCAACAAGACCAGTGGTCTGTTACAATTGTGGGGGTGTGGGGCATTATAAGCGTGCGTGTCCAAAACCGTACAGAAGACCAGGGAACCCAGTGCAGTCGGGAAACTGTCAAGGGCCCCAGTAAAGGAGCTAGCTGGGTGCCCGGTGATATCAGTCAGCCCCGACAAGAGAGGGTTCCCTTGGAAACCCTTATCAAAAATGAGAGTGATGGGAGTACCCCCTTCGATAAGAGATCCCCGTCCCCTTTAATTGACAAGAGGCCGAAGCCATGGCTCCCCAGCAACAGGAGAACCAGGTGTGGGCTGGTGAACCAGACACTGGGTTTTCCAATACTGGGGCTCCACAGCAGCTGGTGGGCCCCTCTCCAGTGGTGTCAGTGCAGGTGGAAGGTATTTATACTAAGGCCCTTTTGGATTCGGGTGCGCAGGTTACGTTATTATATAGGGATTTTTATGATAAGTATTTGACATATATGCCCATACAAGAATTGGGTGATTTGAAGATCTGTGGTATTGGGACCGAAAAATTTCCCTACGATGGATATTTACCTATACAGCTGACGTTTGGGCCTTCTGTTGCTGGGTATACGGAGACCTTTGATACTCTGGCTATTGTGTGCACTCGTCCCCCGGGAGTTAGTCAGGGTTCATTGATTGTGGGGACTAACACCAGTTTAGTTAGGCGGTTACTCACCCCAGTCATTCCCTTAGGAATGTGAGGGATGTTCATCCTGCACTGCAGACAGTATGTCAGGGTTTGGTGCAGGAGCAGCAGGCCCCTGCAGAGGGAGTGGGGCGCTTATGGAAATTGGATAGGAAAAAGAGGATAATACAACCAGGGGAAGTGGTGTGCCTGAGGGCCTCCGTTAAGTTAGATTGGGAGCAGCCTGGGCCGTATCTCATTCTTGAACCTGGCCCAAAGGGACGGAATGGTGGAGTGGAATTAATTCCACGTGGGTTTTACAACAGGAAAAAGGGCGGATCTCGGTTGGGGTTTGGAATATCACGGGCCTCCCTGTACAGCTTAGGGATCGGATGTTGTTGGGGCAGGTGAGCCCAGCTACTCCGATTGAGTCTCTGGATGGTAAGGGAGAGACAGAGGGGGAGGTTTCAATGGATCAGTTTTATCCCAAGAACACTCAGCTTTCTCTTGAGTGGCGAGAGAGAGCGAGAGACCAGCTTTGGAAGTGGAGATATTTATTCTCGAGAGATGATTTTGATGTGGGCTCTGCTAGGAGTGCCCAACGTGAAATCCGACTGGGGGAGGATAAACCCTTTAGGGAGAGATCTTGGCGGATTCCCTTAAGCGACCTAGATGATCTTAGGGAGCATCTAACAGAGCTGAAAAGGACTGGGGTCATTAGGGAATCCTGAAGTCCTTATGCTTCCCCCATAGTGGTGGTCCGGAAGAAGAACGGGACCCTAAGGATGTGTATAGATTATCGCACTCTTAACCGGAGGACCATCCCTGACCAGTATACAACTCCTCGGATAGAGGATGCTTTGCAATGTTTGTCAGGGGCGAAGTGGTTCAGTGTGCTGGATTTAAGGAGTGGTTATCATCAGATCCCCATGTATCCAGAGGATAGGGAGAAAACCGTGTTCATCTGCCCACTGGGGTTTTATGAATTTAATCGAATGCCACAGGGGCTATCAGGGGCCCCAGGGACTTTTCAAAGGCTCATGGAACGGACAGTGGGGGACATGAACCTGATAGAGGTGTTGGTCTATTTAGATGATATTATTGTTTTTGGTGAGACACTTGAGCAGCACGAGGAGCATTTAGAGAAGGTATTGACAAGGAGGAAGGGCTGAAATTGTCATTAGAGAAATGCCAATTTTACCAGCCATCTGTCACTTATTTAGGTCGTCTCGGCTGAAGGGGTGGCAATGGACCCTGCTAAGCTTGAGGCGGTGGTTTCTTGGCCCAGGCCCCAGAGTGTAGCCGAATTGCGATCGTTTCTGGGATTTTGTTCATACTATCGGAGGTTTGTGGAAGGGTTTGCGAAGATAGCTCGCCCGCTCAATGAGCTGTTGAAGAATGAGGAAGTAGAGGATGCAGTGGGTTGTTCGAATCCGACCCATAAAACCGGGGGACCCAGGAAGTCTCGGGAATCTATTCAGGCAGAATGGACTGAGCGCTGTGAGCAGGCTTTTGATCAGTTGAAGTGGAGGCTTACGAACACCCCAGTCCTAGCTTATGCTGACCCCAATCGACCGTACGAGTTATATGTGGACGCTAGTCGGGATGGCCTTGGGGGGATTATATCAGGAGCATGATCAACATTTGAAGCCCATCGCATATATCAGCAGGGGCTTAACCCCCGGGGAAAAGAACTATCCCACTCATAAGCTGGAATTCTTGGCACTCAAGTGGGCAGTTGTGGATAAGTTGAAGGATTATTTGTATGGGGTAGAGTTTGAGGTTAAAACAGATAATAATCCACTTACGTATTTGCTCACAACTGCTAAACTTGATGCCACGGGGCATCGATGGCTAGCTGCCCTTTCTGGGTTTAGGTTTAGTTTGAGATATCGCCCGGGCGTGGGGAACATCGACGCAGATGCTTTGTCAAGGAGGCCCCAGGATTCAGGGGCAGGCATTAGAGAGTGGGTACAATTGTCCCATGATGGTATTCAAGCACTATATCGAGGGGTTGAGCACCGAGCTATCGGTTGATGTTTGGTAGGGAAGCCCGCCTGCCAGTGGACATAGCCTTTGGCACCTCAATGGATGAGACCTCCTTTAGGTCACATCGTAATTATGTGGATAGGTTGAGAAAGAGTTTGAAGGGGGCTTATGAAAAGGCCGCAGAGGACGCAGGGGTTCGGGAACAGCGGAATAAGAGAAATTATGATCTGAAAGTAAGAGTCCAGGATTTCCAGTCTGGGGATCGGGTGCTATTAAGAAATTTGGGCCCCTCTGGGAAGCACAAACTGGCAGATCGGTGGGGTTCCCAGATGTATGTTGTTATTGAGAAGCTGCCGGACTACCAGTGTATCGGATACGACCAGAGGGAAGCTCAGGGCCTTTGAAAGTGTGGCATCGGAACTATTTATTGCCCTTGAACGAGGCAGTACGAGCTACCCAGCCAGTCCCCGTAGATGAGCCCTCTGTAGTGGGAAGGGGATTAGGAACTAGGGCAAAACCCGTCTTGTCTGTAGGAAGGGAAACAGAAGACTCTGAAGAAGAAGAGAGTTGTATAGGTTGGTTGTGGTCATCAGGGGATATTGGGACCATACCCCCCACTGTGGATAGCGAGGTGGAATTAGAACAGTCTGGGCCTGATGTTTTGGAACCCATACCTAGAGCTTGTGAATGGGAGGGGACTCCCCAGAGAGTTAAGGCAGGGGATCAGCCTGGGGAATCAGCCTGGGGGATTGTCGGGACAGGAGTGGCTGTTGACCCCGGAAATCACAGAGCTAGGGGAGTCATTAGAGGTGGATCACATGGTCTGCGACCATCAGCATTAGAGGAGGAGTTGCCAGCCCCGGGTACCTCCGGGGGTGGGGAGTTACTAGGGGACGGCGCCCATGATATTGCTGAGCCTAAAGTGCAGAGACTGAGGCGGGTGATACGCCCAGTGAAGAGACTAACATATGATGCCCCAGGCCATAGCATAGAGAGAGAGTGACGTTCGCTCCCTGGATAATACAGATGCCTAGCAGAAAGTTTCCTATTCTTTGGGGGACCAAAGAAACTGCTTAGGTGGGGGGAGTGTGTAGCGGGGCTGTCTGAAAGTGTCTGCAGGAGCCTGGCCGGGGAGAGAGAGATTGGGACAGCTGCTGCCGGTTTTGGATGCGGCAGGAGTGGACGACGGGGAAAGACAGAAAAGGAAGGAAGGAAAGGAGAGAAGGGGTGGTTGTTGTTGCAGTTCGCCAGGTGAAGCCAAAGAGGAGTTGGAGGTTTTAAGCTGATCCCTTCTTGTGGAGGAAGAGGGAAAGGAGAGAGTGAGAGTGAGGGGGTGGAATTTTACTGCTTTCTTTTGCAAGGGGGATATCCCAAGTGGAGGCAAGAGAGAGTGTGTGGAGAAAGAAAGTTGCTGGGGCTGTTAACCTCAGATTTTAATAATAAAGGATAAGGGGGGAGGGGTTTGACACCGACGGGGCCTGAGACTGGAAGAAGCCACAGAAGAGGAAGAGAGGCTGCTGCTGCTGTGAAGACTGAAGGCCATCCAAACTGTGATTATTGCTGCTTGTGCAAGTTTTAGACATTGTGGGGAGTTGCCCTGGGGGGCGAGCCGTTACTCCAGCATGCTGACTGCTTTTGTTCGTGTTTTTACTGCTGCCTGGAGCCGGGGGGTTTCCCCTCCAACTTGTTTCCAATCGGTCACTGAGGAATCATTGACTATTGCTGCTATGACTGCCTGGGGCTGTTAAATACCATCACACATTGATTATTGGGACTAGGGGCTGGTCATCTTTGTTCCTGGAAGCCCCTTCTTGACGACAAGAACCTGCTACCTCCTCACTTCGCGTGAGCCTCTGTTAGAAGAGACACTTTACTAACACCTAGAGAGCACAGCTGCAGAGCTCGACAGAGGGGGGACGGGGCTGGGAGGGACTGGGCTTTGGCGGCCTCCGAGGAGGTAACGCTACACATGTATTAACCATGGATGTGTACAGGTAGTCCTCAACTTACAATCATTTGTTTAGTGACCATTCAAAGTTACAACGGCACTGAAAAAAAATGACATGATCGTTTTTCACTCTTACAATCGTTGCAGCATTCCCATGGTCACGTGATCAAAATTCAGACGCTTGGCAGTTGGTATATATTTGTTATGGTTGCAGTGTCCCAGGGTCACGTGACCATCTTTTGCGACCTTCTGACAAGTAAAGTCAATGGGGAAGCCAGATTTACTTAACTGTGTTAGTATAACCTAACTGCAGTGCTGTGGCAAGAAAGGTCGTAAAATGGGGCAAAAGTCACTTAATAGCTGTCTCGCTTAGGAATGGAAATTTTGGGCTCAACTGTGGTGATAAGTCAAGGACTACCTGTACATGCACTCCTTCTTCTGCCTGCAGACATCTAAGCTACAACCATGGCCTGGTTCTCTCCTGAGACTTGTGCCTCCAATGGCTCCACAGACTTCCTTCCCTACGTCAACATTCTTCTTCTCAACAACAGCTAATCTGGTCACCTCTCATTCCATCTGACCATCCCCAATTTTTTCTTTCCAGAAACAGAGCCCATACCCTATTATTCAAAGACAAAGTATGGACCTCAGTTCAGAAAAACTGTATCCCTTTAGAATAGGAAAAACTATATAGACTTTAGTTTAGACAAACTGCATCCCTGTATCTCTAGTTTAAAAAAAACTACCCATAACTTGTAAAGAACAAGCAATGATAGGTGCTATAGATATCAATTACACCTAGGATTAAATAAAAAATGAGGACTAATTTCCCCAGTCTAATAAACACAGAGATTTGAACACAAATAATAATTATATCTCATATTTGTTTCCTTTCCAGTAGCAAATAACAAAAATTAATTTAAATTGCACATTTTATAAATCTCAGAAGGGACAATCTTGCATAGTAACACCTATTAATTATTTTACAATAATATTTTTTATTAATGATATTTAAATGTATAGGAAATAGCACATTAAAGCAAGAATGGTCTTTAATAGTCAGACTTAAGTCTTGCATTTAGCATCCATTTTTATTCCATTCTATTAACAATATTATTTCTAACAGACTACCTCCATCTGTGCAAATGTCAATTATTGTAATGGGTAGAAAGAATAAGTTTGAGGAACAGGAGGGAGAGCTACTATGAAAACAGTGGTCAGATAAATGAAATCTGAGCCCAGGGCAGAACTGTAATCCGAGCAAGCATTTTAGACAAGACCCATAATTGGACAATTTTATTTCACTTGCAGATTAAATGCAGAATCATTTCTTAATGTTTAGAAATTCAAAGAAACAATTTAATGTTCATACCATGCCTACAGTCTTCATCTGCCTTTCCATAGTTTTTCTGTAAAAAAGAAAAAAGAATGGTTAGCCATAAATTTATAACTAATACAGCTGTGTTCTTTAAATAATTAAAATTATTTTCATCAGAAATTTTGATTTATTCAGAATTTCACAGCCTATAAACATAATCAGGAACCCAAGCTGTGACAGTTCCTATAGCAACCAAAATTCATTCAAAGCGAGAAAAATAATCCAAACGGCTTCTTTCTTTACAGATGTGAAGAGAAGGTTAAAAACTAACTATATCTTGTCAATCTGCCACGGTTGCCAAAAAGAAGATATGAAGCTATGAGGCCAGCATTTTCTTTGCAAGCCTTCTTGGGTGACTATAACTCAGGATTTCATACATTAAAGTGAGGAAGGATAAGATCAAAGAGTTCCCCTTAATGAAAAAATGACATTTTCTAACTCCTCAGATCTCTAGCTGAAGATGAGCTTCAGAGTAGGCCCGTTGAAATTGCAGGTGAACCAAAAGTAAGACAATTCAGCTACCAAAAGGACACCAACAAGGAAACAATGGAAGGCAAAGAAGATCTGGGAGTGACACAAAGACATCACATGGAAGTGTCCAAACTTAGGTATAGCCAGATATCTGTAATCAGAATTGATACATAAAATCTACAGAAGGAATTTTTCATTTAAATGCATTTTTCTAAAAATGTATTTTTCTACATTTTCATCTTTTCAATTTAAATACTTATAAGTACCACCAATAAAAAAAAAATACTGAGAATGTCACAAATCAAAGATCCAGTTTATTTGATCGGTGGTTTGTCTTTCTACTCAGAAGCCACACAAGGCAGATAAACACTGGGACAAATAAAATCTATACAATTGGTATTTGAGAGCTATTTTACATTCATATTGGTCAGCAGGTAATTTATAAAATGTCTCTTATTTTAAATAACAACTTAAATGTTATTTTGTTTAAAAGCTCTCCAGTAACTTTCATACTCTTAAAATCTTTCCACTTATTACCTCATTGCTTTAATCTTAAGGCAGACCAAATCTCAAAACGTATTCAGGGCAAACCACATTTAAAAATCCACTCTGTATCAGATCTATTACCACAATCCAGTAACTTCCAAGACTTCCACTGTATGATACCCTTGCTGTTTTGTTTCCCCATCATCTCTCCTTTAAAAAATTACCTTACAGTGACTGAATCATTCATTTATTTTCCCCCATACCAACTTCCTCTGTCAATGTCATTCTTCTATCTTTAGAACCTCACATATTACATTTTATCTCATATGGAAGAAAGCAATATATAAGGGAGCGGCACTTATGAAACCTACAGACACAGGAGACAAGCCTGGCAACCACTACAGTTATATAGCCAAGCAGATCAAACACATGAATCCACAAAGAAATGTTTGCTGCAAGCAGCTTAAGAGTGTGGTGTCAATAAATGCTTTAATTTCAATTCCTGCTTGCACAACCACACCAAAGTACTCCACTTGATTCTGCTGGAAGCATCGCACTCACGACTTGTAAAGAAGCAGCAGTTCTACGGAGAAGACTTTCAGTTTTGATGCAGTCGATTTCAGCCTGACATGCTTCTGAGGAGTGAGCAGGGAGGATATTGGCAGAGAGAAAACGCGGGCTTCTGCACAGTGCTTCACCACCACTTTGTATTCCTGCTGTTTGGGTGATTCACATGCTTGGTCACATGACTTCTCTGATCTTCTGTCTGCCATGACTCAGCGACAGAAATCCTAATATGAATCAGGAGCACTTCAAATGCAGGATAGCTTTAACACCCACATTCCTGCATACACATGTATCTGGTGCCACAGTTTTGCATGTTAAGTAATTTTCTGTTTTCATCTTCAGCAAAATCCTCTCCCAATATTTCCTCAATCCACTGCAGTGATATTCATTTTAGGGAAAGTAAGTTACCTTCTTCTTCTTTTACTACAACAGAAGATGCTATTAGAATCCGCATTAGATGCAACAATTCAAAAACACAATCGCTTTTATGTAACTGTTTTCTCCATCTTCCTCATACCCTTGTGAAATTTGATTGACCACACTGTAATCCACCACTTTGCAATGATCTGATTGCAAAATCTGTTGTTGTTAAAGACAGTCGACAAATTGTGCCATTAAATATATAGCTAATGCCTAATATGTTATATGCCAGCTTTAATTCAGTGAAATCCTACATGCTGCTCACCAAGGAGAGCTGAGGAACTGTTGCTAGGAGCATTCATGTCACTAACATCTTCATTACTAATTAGGGCTTCTGGGAATTTTGAAACAGACACCCTGCAGTGATAGCCAATGGTAGAAGTAGGGGAAAAGTCATCTGGACTAGAACAGAAAAGAACTGGGGCACAGAAATGAATTAATACATCTGAAAAACTGCTTGATATTATTAAGCAATGTCAGTAAAGCCAGGGAGTTTCACACATTTTAAGCATATTATCCTTCTCTGAACAAACAATACCTTACACTTTCAAAATACATTGTTGGTGAAGTTAAACGCTTCTGTTGATGTGTTTATTAAACAATTAAATTAAATAAATGTTAAGCTTATCCACTGAATATAGCTCCTTTTGGCCATTCTGAAAAGGTAGTGCAATAAATATAAATATCATCAGAAATATTTTATCCTCATTCTAGCAATGTATCAGAAACTGAAATAGGCACACAAGAAAGAAAGAAACAGTGTATGTTTTTCATTCAGTCATGTTTAAAAGCTGGTTTTTAATAATTAATAATTATAAATTTTTAAAAATAATCAATTAACCTAGCCATTAAACTTGCGTAAGAACAAGGTGTGTGCTTTCAAGAATAGTTGTTGGCTGTTAGTGAATACTGGCATGTCATCCAAAATGTTGTGGCACGTCACTTTTGGCACGCATGTCATAGGTTTGCCATCATTGGTCTAGACCAGGGGTCTTCAAACTTGGCAACTTTAAGACTTCCTGGCTGAGGAATTCTGGGAGTTGAAGTCCACAAGTCTTAAAGTTGCCAAGTTTGAAGACCCCTGGTCTTAAAGTTGCCAAGTTTGAAGACCCCAAGTTTGAAGACCTTGATTCTTAGGTGAGTCTATGAGCAACTGGTGTTTTGAGCCTCTGGTGTTGTTCCCAATGCCCTTCTGAGCTGTGCTCATCTACTGGCCCATATGGCTCTGTAGCTTGGCAGTTATGATGCTTGACAGGACTTCCCATGTTGTTGGGAGTCAGGTTTACTGGCCCGTAGTTTGATGCTGCTGTTCCCTGATGGGATCTTTCATGATCAGCACTGTCCTTCTTTGTGTTAGCCTGTCTAGATGGGAGCCTGCTGCTATAGCAGCTAATTCATCTGCTCTGCTGGGAGTTCATTCACTGCTGCTAGCTTTTTTAGTCAATAGGTGTGGATCACGTCCAGCCCAAGCGCTTTCTGGCTCTTCATGTTCTTGACTTGCTGTTGGATGTTTATTACTCTGATGGTGAATGGTTCCTGTTCCAGGAGATTGCTGTGGTCTGCTCTCAGTTCCTGCAGCCACTTTGCATTGGTGTTATGTATCTTCTTTTTCTCCCATATGTTCTTCTAGTACTGTTCAGTTTCTGCTGTTGGCGGCTCTGCTGTCACTGTGTAGTTGCACTGCAGTTGGGTTCTTTGGTGAATAGGACATTTATCTTCTTGAGCTCTGCTTCTCTAGTGTATCACCTTAGCCTAGTAGCCAGTGCCATGAACCTTTATTTAGCAGCCTCCAGAGCTTCAGATGGAGTCAAGCCCTTATATTTTTCTAGTAGCCAAGTTGTATCAATCTCCATTTCTTTCTATAGTTTCATCATCTGACTAACTTCTCTTCGAGTCACCTTGATCTTAGCCTCCAACTTCATTTTCCATGGGTGGGGATGGGTGGTATGTATTGATATTTTTCTTGATTGTGTAGCCAAGAATCTTCAGGATTACAGAGGCTGTAGCGTATACTAGTTCATTGGTTTGAGTTATTGTGGTAATAGGAATTGTCCTGAGGGCTCCATTGGAATCACCTAGCATACTATCAGATAGTATTGCCATTAAACCTTGGTAACTAGTCTCAAGATTGACTGTAGCTAGTTTATCTACAATCTTATGCCTCATATCAGCTGCTGCACTCTGTAATGGAGGAGATGGCAGTGACATTCCAGCTTCAGATGTTGGCTGCACTTCCACTTGTTCCTTCAGATCCTGAGTCTAGGATGCAATGTGTAGTTGGTCTATCTCCAATTGTGAAAACACCTTCTTTCCTATGTTAAAGCATTGGTTTCTCAACATATCTATCCATAGTTCCCTCATATTTTTCATATATTCCCTCTCATTAGGTCTACCATTGTAGTAATGTTCAATCAATTTCAGGTTATCTTATCTCACATGTATAGTTTATTCCAGTAGCCTACTTATCCTTGCTTATCTCACACAGACTTTGTTAATGTGGGAGACATCCAAGCGGCATGATGCTCTTAGTTTGTGTCATTCTCATATTCAAAGTAGACATGTGAAGCATTATGGGATCTTTGTCCAAAGACCCCTACTGGTAAGGTAGTTACCACCCTGGATTCAAACCCCAGCCTTTCACATCAAAGGGTGGTGCTCTAAGCATTATACTCTCTAGCCATTCACATATTTATGGAGTTAATGAGCATTATAGATTTCTCTGTTTATGAAGAAATATGAAAGAATTAGAGAAAGAAACAAGGGTGGTATGAAGTTCCAAATGTGGAAAAGACAATTTTGGGGTAACTTCAGGAAGAGATGCTGTAAAGTTTTTAGTTTCAAAAAATATTTTAAGATAGATACGCTGTCAGCAGAATGAATGGAAAGTGGATGTAAGAAAAGAGGAAACTGGAACAGAGCAAAAATAGTTATTATGACGGACTGTCATAGAAATATGTGAAATAACATCAACTGAAAGTTGTAGGAGAAGAGGCAAAGCTGGGGGCAGAGTCAAGAGAGGAATCAGTCTGGAGTTTTACATTCCCACAAGCGATCCAAGTCCAGCCCTCCCTTACATTCTGTTAATTCTTATCTAGCGCTGTTAGTTGACTAGATTCTTGTGTATAAGCATGAGCAATAAATCAGCTTAACTAGAACTTAACATGGGATCCTGATTCTTTGTGCCTGTCAAAAATATGAAAAAAGATGCTTGGTGAAATGATGAAGTAAAAGGGCTATAAGAAAATGGTGTAAACATGAGAATGAAAGAAATATGTTTTACAATATGTATAAAGCATTGTTGCAAAGAATTTAATCAAAGGAATCAAGGAACAATGAAAATATAGAGTTAAACAAGGATCCTTCAACAGAATGAATAGAATTAAAATACCAGTGATGAAATGATTTGGGATGAAACTGAAGTGAAGGAATGCTAAAAGGAGTATCTTAGAAACCTGTATGGCAGTGATGGCGAACCTTTTAGAGACCCAGTGCCCAAACTGCAACCCAAAACCCACTTATTTATCACCTGGTGCCGGGTGGGCGTGGCCACAGTGGTCATGGCAGACTGGGTGGGCGGGGGCAGGGTGGCGGGGGCCAGTCCCTCACCATCTCCGGGGCACGGCACACGTGCCCACAGAAAGGGCTCTGAGTGCCACCTTTGGCACGCGTGGCATAGGTTCGCCACCACTGCTGTATGGGGGGGACAGTGATATACCAAAGAGTGAAACTGAAACAAACTATAAATGTTACTATGCCAAAAAAAATTACAAATGCTACGAGGATGCTGAAGAAATACATGATGTAATGGAACTAATGTTAGAACTGGATCTTATTTATGGAACAACTGTGCACCTTGTTTAGTATGTATATGAAAGCAGCATCGGAGTCTGATTGGAAGAATGACATTACTGTTCTCCTATACAAAGAAAAAAGTACCAAGAAAAACTTCAAAAACTAACTAAGTTTTTTTCTGGGAATGTCAGCAGAGTTCTGACTGAAATGGAACACAATGTGACAATCAACAATATTTTGGAAGAGCAGTGTAGATTTATGCTGGGCATCGAGCATGCAAACAAAAATGTTCTTCAGCAAGTCATTGAGAAATATATGAATGTAAGAAAAGAAGTATTGTATACTGTACATTTATTAGGTTAGATAAAGCTTATGATAAAATGAACACGCTTGAATTATGGAATATTTTATACTAAGGAGTTAAATTTTGATTGCTGGATGTGATGAAAGGAGCATGCATGTAAATAATTGGAAGGTTTAGTGAATTGTTCAATATTCAGCAAAAAGTTAAGGTTGTGCATTATCTATAATGTTTTTATAGATAAATTTATAAAGAATCCTGTGGTGATGTCAGAGGTCGGTTGATTGGGGACATGGATGTATGCATGCTCTTATATAGAGAAGATGATGTATTCTCTGAGAATGAATGATCTGCAACATAAGCCAGACAGATTATATGATGGAACAAAAGAAAGGGAGACTGAAATATCATGGTTAGATAGAGGTAATGAGATCCTGAAAAATACAGAGGTGATATAATTTAAGCAGCATAAGTCAACATATGAAGTCCTGTAATAGAAGCAAGGACAGGAAAGTAATGATATATATAATGAAAGGTGTTGTAAACTATTTTTATTTTCTTATTTCACACTCTTAATTTTTTTGGCTTACTACTAATTTCTCTGCATAACAACAATTGCCTATTCAATATTCATTAATATCTGCCAACTTATTGTCTCTTTGACTGATCCATAATTCATGAAGAAAGGTTATGGTGAAAAAAGCATGACTTTCACTGAAATGTTTGGTCCATCCAAACAATGCCCCTGAATAGTTTTAACTATAAACTTAAAAGCAATACCAGTGTTTCCACAGTAAATTAGAAATGTCTTTGAAAGAACCACAATGAGATTAGCAATTAATGTTCTGAAGGATTCCCATTTAAATGCCATATGTTAAGCCACTCTTGAACTAAAAGAAAAGCATTCACATCTGCTCATTATTTTGTAGTTCCAAATACTCTTCCTCTACTTTGATCACTTTCTCTGAAGCTCTTGACTCTTTTGATGTGTTTGTTCCTAATAGAGGACAGAACTCTGCAAACTGATACTGGATGCCCATTGTGCCAATGGATAGATCCTTGGTGTCTGCTGGACTCCATATTCATTTGGTTATTTTTCTTTCAAAATTAAACACAAGCATATTCAAAAACAAAGTACCATTTCTGACATCACCTTCAGTTAAAAATAGAGGCTTCATAGTAATAAAAATGGAAAAGCCCTACTACTGCTTTATTCAAAAATATGCTCAATTATGCTGAGAAAAAACAACAGCCAGCTAATGAATACAGAGCATTATGGAGGTAGTGGGGGAGAGAAATCTCACCATTTTCCTTCTGGCAAGTAAATGTTGTGAATGGTAGCAACCTTTTTGTCAGTGTTCCATGAAATACTTTCTCAAAAATGGAAACTTCAGTTATAGATCTTGGTGTCCAATTGCCTAATGAACTCATTATTCACCCTGCTTGTCTGTTTCATATGAACAGGCAACAGAGTGGGTAAAAATTACAAACAGATATAGCACAGGGAGAAAAAAATATGCAGTGCTTTTTTGTAGTTCCAGAACATCCTAATATGTTTGGAGTTAAAAATGTGAGCTCTCTTACGCATTTTATAGTGGTCTGTTAAGTAGCAAAATGTTTTTTTTATGTATGGATTTTTAACTTTTAAAACTCTGGAACTCTTATCTCAAAATGGACCTTGGCCACACTTAAATTGGAAGTGTGATAGCCAATATGTCATACATAAAAGCTGATATGGCCCTTCAGCTAAAGTTGTATACCTGTCACGACAGATAAGGAGGAAAAACATCCCCAAGGTCCACTGCAATCTTTGAACTACTATATGTCATGTTAGAAAAAAACACTGTAAATTAAACTCAGCAGATTTCAACGGCTCATGTTTTAAGTTGGCATTATATATAATGTTTATGTATCTATTTCACATGTCAAAAGAAAGGACTGTATATGGGGGGGATTAGATTTTTTTTGTCCTTTGTGGTCTTATGTTACACTGGATATAATAAAGTTTATCTAATACTAAGCTATGTACTAAGCTATGAGACACAACAGTTGAGATGGAGTGTACCATGGGAAGGCACTTTATTGGAAAGAAAAAACAGAGACTACGGTGGATTCATATACAGATAACTACTTTTATATTATTGTATAATTTAATTCATTTCTGTAGGATAACTAGGGAAAAACAGAACCACTGAAGAAGTTACAAACCACCAGGCCGAGCAAACTCTATCAAATCAGAAGTGGCAACTTATAGAGAGCATAACAGTATCTTAAGGAGTGACATGCAATAAATAGGCAACAATTTGTAATAAACTGCAGATGCTTCTGTTATTCCTTGGTTTCTTATTTTTGCTGCAGGTCTCCATTAGGAAAGTACAAAAACACAAAGAAGAAGACAAGCTACGAAAGTTAGACACTGAATATGATCTGCAGCCACAATTGCCAGAAAATTAAACTGCCTGCATACCAAGGTTGGAAGATCGAGAGTCAACATGGTCGAATGTGTCTATTCCAATGAACCAGATGCCTACAATGGCAACAAAAGACAGACTAGGCAACATCTCCTATTTTGTTCTTTTTCTTCAAAACAGACTTTTGCTAAGCCCAACGCGTAAAGCATTGGAATGTGTTCAGCGGTTAATGGATATGAGAATATCATTGCCTTTAACTGAAAATAGTAGGGAAAGCGCTTAAAAGAACTAATAAAAAAACAAAAGCAAGCACAGAAAATAGTTTCTATTATTCCACATGAGTCAGAGTGTGTTCTGGGAATGGCTGAAGATGAAGAGGTGCATAAACAAAGAAGCATCTAGCTCACTGACACTAATATAAATATTACCTGTTCTTCCCATATAAGAAGCTGTGAAAGAATAAGTTCACAGATAGGTAAATGGCTCAGAAATAATCCACATTTAGTTCTGTATAAGGAAGTGTGTATAGTGCCATTAATTACATAAGTGTACAAGTTGGGAAGAAGCCCATTATCATGACCTGCTATGACATATCAGACTAATAGTTAAAGAACTCCATTTAAAAACATGGCAAGTAAAAAAGCAAAGCCACTGAAGTCATCTATATTTTTCAATTCTTAGTAACAAATCAAGCTAACACAGAAAAGTACAGTAGGAGTTCTGAAGATAATCATCATTTGGGGCATATTTACAGGAAATTCAACTTAATAAAGGCTTAGTATAGTTTCACTCCTCACATTATTTTTGGAGAAAGCATAATTAGTCTAGCTTCAAGAAGCCCTACCAATTCACTGAACCATGGGTTTGGAAGAGACCTTTTAAGCCAACCTTTGTTTAGTGCAGAATCCAAATTAAAGCATCCCCAATGAATTAGTCACCACTCAAATGTATCCAGTGAAGGGGCGGCCATTAAATATACAGGTAGTCTTCAACTTTCAACCACAATTGAGCCCAAAATTTATGTTGCTAAGTGAGAAATTTGTTAAGTGAGTTTTGCCCCATTTTACAACTTTTCTTGCCACATTTGTTAAGAGAATCACTTCAGTTGGTAAATTAGTAACACGGTTTGTTAAGTGAATCTGGCTTCCCCATTGACTTTGCTTGTCAGAAGGTTGCAAAAGGGGATCGCATGACCCTGGGACACTGCAACCGTCATAAATATGAACCAGTTGCCAAGCATCTGAATGTAAATCACATCACCATGGAGATGCTGCAATGGTCATAAGTGTGAAAAATGGTCTGAAATCACTTTTTTTTAGTGCGGTTGTAACTTTGAACGATCACTAAACGAACTGTTTTAAGTCAAGGACTACCTGTATTAATGTATTTCTCAGCCATCTCTCAGACAATACAGGCGCCCTGGGCTGAGAATTGGAGATGAGAACCGCCCCTTTGAGTCGGTCACAACTGGACAGGGAATACCTTTAAATCTTATTTCTCATGTATTTCTGCATTCCTACAGGATCAAACTGCCAAACCTTAGTAGCAAAATGACCATTTTTACATTAGATTTCAGAACAGACGCTATTATAAATCTGTCTTCTTCCAGATATTCCATCCCACATTCAGGATTGGGCAATAGAAGAAAGTTCAATACTTGATACTATTAGATAAGATGCTTTATTGTAAACAAGAACAAAGGAACAAATATGCAGAAGATATGATGTAGATAGAATACAGAAACCTGTAACTCGTACTTTCTTTCTCCGTACCATGCTTACATCTTAAATATTTTCTCCAGCTTTGAGACTGAAAGGCACCTGTCCACATTTACATAATGGCCTGCCTGGTCTGAGCAATGCAGGCTTTCTCCTTGCCAGCTTCATTTTTTACTGCAATTCCTAGGAGGCAGACATGATCAGGAAACTATCTCTACTGGAAGACTAGAATCTGGAGGTGGTCCTCAGCTTACAACCACAGTTGAGACCAGAGTTTCTGTTGCTGAGGAAGGTGGTTGTTTTTATGACTTTTCTTGCCCTGGTTGTGAAGTGAACCATTGCATTGTTAAGTGAATCAGGCGATCTTTAAGCGAATCCGGCTTCCAACTCTGCTTGTTGGAAGCCGGCTGGGAAGGCTTAACATGACCTGTTGACCGCTGCAACAGTCGTAAATATAAGCTGGTTCTCAAGCACCCAAATTTTGATCCTATGACCATGGGGATGCTGCAATGTTCCTAAGTACGTGGAGTGGTCATAAATCACTTTTTTCAGTCCCGTAGTGTCTTCAAACGGTCACTAAATGAATGGTTATAAGTCAAGGATTACCTGTGCTTTATCAAGACAGGCTGGAATGACAGAATCTTTCAAAGCTGATTGTGCTTTTCTTTTGGGCTTTTCTCTCTATTCCCCAGTGAGCAGAGTGGATTCAGACTGAATCTCTTTGTAATAATATTTTCCTTCCCTGGACTGAAGGAATGCTTCTGTCCTTTTTTGTTTATGAAATGGTTTATGAATATTTGCTTCAAGGCCACGGCCCTGGCTCTCTGTGTTTACAGCCTGATAGCACAATTTGTCAGAGACAACTGCACAGACCCGCAAGTGTTTTGATGGCAGTCTTCACTACCTATTTCTGGAGTCCTGTACAGGGAAAATCAGCTTCACTGGGGAGTACAAGCCTGCAAAACAACCACCATCCCGCCTTCTGCCTCTCTACATTAGCCTTTCTTCCCCTAGCCAGAAATAAAGTCACGATTTCCAGGCCAGCTTCTTTATGTCTGGGAAGAAAAGTGGGAAGTAGCCATTGAGGTTCCACCTGCTTTTTTTACATCCCAGAAATAGAGTTATTGAACTATTCATTTCATAGATGCATGAGTGCTGAAGGTATTTACCCTAGAAAGAAACATAATTTCTTCATGAAAATGAAAAACAAAGAGGTTCCTAAACTTCCTAAAATATCTACTGGAGTCAGTCTCTATGTTAAAGAATAAGAATAACGATAAGAAAGACAAGTCTGGATAGTGGACAATGCGATATCTGGAGAAAACTGAAGAGGAAAAAATATAGAAAATCATAAAATATATGAAAATAAGGCAAAGAGAATGACTGCAGCAGAAGAAAGCAAAGACGGTACATCTGAAGCATCACTTGAAAACATCAGCATTGACAAAATCACCATCATATTGCAAAAGGCAGCTTTACTTTGAATAGCTTACATCAGGGGTCTTCAAACGTGGCCCTTTTATGACTTGTAGACTTCAACTCCCAGAATTCCTCAGCCAGGCACGCTGGCTGAGGAATTCTGGGAGTTGAAGTCCACAAGTCATAAAAGGGCCACGTTTGAAGAGCCCTGGCTTGCATCCTGTGATAATACCTTTAATGGTATTTAATTAAACAACAATGAACTTGATAGGTAGACAAAAATGCCAAATAGTCTAAACATCTGGCTGATTATGCAACCAACTATAACTACTTCTATGGGCAATCTTGCTATTCTAGTAGATATATCTGATCACCTGAATGCATTGAACTTAAAATTTTAGAATAACAGATGAATTACATAGATGTATTAAGGATTAATATATGGGGGGGGGGGAGAGAGAACACCCAACAATATAATCCATCTGCCAGCTCTGTTATGTCTTTCTCAGAGCCTAAGTAAGCAGATAACAATTTGCAAATCATTACTACTCAAAAATTCCTCCATTATCAGGAAAAAGGTAGGTCACTTCCCCATCCATGAAACACTTGCAAACAAGAAATTAGAAAGCCCCTGCCAATGTCATGGCAAATATAGCACTAAAATAGAAATATCTAATTACCAAGATTTCTATAAGTTAATGAATTTTGCCTTTCAATAAATCCAATTAAAGGTTTTATGAGAATTTTTTCTGTTGCCAAGACCTTGACACTCGGACTTTCTTAAATAAGGCTAAATCCTAATTTTTGAAAGAGTTTTCAGATATAATTCTTAAATTAGTAAAATACTTTTGCTAACAGTTTAACGCTTTTATAGCACTTAAACCACAACTTTTTGGTACCTTGTTGCTGTGGACATTCACAATGCTGCCGAGGAAACACAAAAGAAGTTAAGTTGAGCTTCAGTATTCTGAAGAAAATAAATGCTGGAATTTGATATTTCCACACATTTCTTTGTGGGTATATACATACATGTATAAAAACAGTTTTTCTTTTTTTATGAATGTTAACAAATCTGTACTGAGGTCAAGGCTTGCTGAGAAACATTTCCAAGCAACACTAAGAGTCTCTTTGTCTCAAGCTAAATACTGGAGATCTAATACATGAAAAACAATAAGTGAAACAATGACATTTAAGAGTCACTTGAATGAGATAGACAAATCGAATTAAATCAATAAATAATGAAAATTAACTGTTTTGCAGTAGTTTATTTAAACATTTGTTTAACAGAATGCCATTATATTCTTCATTTCTGATTCATTAGAGACTTTTGCATCAATGCATTAAAACATTCAGTACTGCAGTTCTTGAGCTAATGAGCTCACACAATACTTTTGACTATTTATGATGGAAATGTCAAACAGACCCTGGGAAAGTGAATCAGGAAATAGGACCATTGCAAAAGAATGCCTCAGCACAGGGTAGGAATGGACAAACATGAGAAAGAGATTCAGAACAATTCCACCCTAATTACTCCAGGTATAAATTGAGCAGAATTGCTTTGGCAGGCCCTCAAGATTCTGTTACACCCCCTTATTAGAAATAAAAGTCTTTCCAGAAATCCAAATGGTTCATATTTCAAACTCTGCCAGCCCACAGGGCTTGGCATTATTTGAGTTTCCAGTCTCTGCCCTAGGTGTATATTAGAATGATGAGACTGATAGAATAGTAACTAATATTGTTTATATAATTTATACCCAAGCTTGAGATGCTTAACTAAACTTAAAATTGAGCAAAATCAAAGTCATAAAAGCAATAGTTTACCTTTTGTAGATATTTAGATATTTAACTGTGCAGAGCAATCTACTATGCTACAGAAATAATAAATATCATTTAATATTTATGCACCCTGCAATCTGTTTGGCCTCCTGCTATGCCCTGCGGTTAATTAAGATTTATCAGGACGTATTTTCATCTCTTGGTATTTCCCATTTTGTATGCCTCTAACACAATGTTTAATTGGAAACATAATTTCTCTTTTTTTAAATAATGACGCAATGAACCACTGAAGAAAATTCGTAGGTCTTCGGAATTATGTTTACTTAGGTACAATATGCTCGCAAACATATAACTTGAAAATATATACAGGTAGCCCTTGCCTTACAACCATTCATTTAGTGACCATTCAAAGTTACAATGGCACTGAAAAAAAGTGACATGACCAGTTTTCATACTTATGACCACTGCAGCTTCCCCAGTCACACAATCAAACTTTCTGTGGTTGGCAACCAGCATGTATTTATGATGGTTGCTGCATCCCAGAATCCTGGGATTGTCATTTACAAACTTCTTAGGGAGCCTCCGACAAGCAAAGTCAACGGGGAAACCAGATTTGCTTAACTACCACATAATTCACTTAACAACTGTAGTGATTTGCTTAACAACCATGGCAAAAAGGGTCGTAAAATGGGATATGACTCACTTAACAACTGTCTTGCTTAGCAATGGAAATTTGGCTCAATTGTGTTTGTAAGTTGAGGACTACTTGTATGCTCAGCTTGGTTTCTATGTCAGAGTCTTGACATAAGCAATTAAGATCTGGGGGGCAGGGGTCTGAACAACTGTGGCAATCACAGAATAAATGATGGGCTTCCTTTCAAATTGCATGTATGTAATTTCAAATTACACATATCATTTGCAGGCAGGGTTTAGATCCAAACTTGGTATAGAGATGGTCATAATTACAATTAGATGGATGATCTTTATTGGAAGGCAGACAGGGAGAGAGCAATTGTGTTAACATTCCTAGATTTCTTGACTGGGAGATACCTGCTTGACCCCTTGGGGTTTTACTGATTTATGTATTGGATTTACATTTGCCACAATCAAAAAGATCCATAGGGGTCCCACGAGTTTTTATTGCTTTAATACCAACACAAAACTGCTGAGAAGGATCATATTGTTTTGGCGCCACTTACCCATATGCTAATGATATTCAGCTACTCTTTTCCTTTCTTGCATCTCAAATTCTGTTGGGAAGTCAGAATTATAGCATGAGGAATGGGCCCAGACTCTCCATCAAATAATAACTGATTTGCAGTCTGAGCGTCCTCCTAGGACTAGCATTAATACTAAACCGCTTCATAAGACCTGTTGCAGGGAAAGTTTTTTTTAATCACCTTCAGCATCTAAACCAGCCGTGTCTAAAGGACCTGGTACTAGTGATTGATGAACTGATAATCTCAAGGTTCAATTTTTGCAGGGTGCTCCTTGTGAGGCAGTCATTAATGACATACTGGAAATTGCAACTAGCTCACAATATGGCAGCCTAGGTGGCGTGGTGAGCAGTGGTGGCGCAACGGTTAGAATGCAATATTGCAGGCTAATTCTGCCGACTGCCAGCAGTTCGATTCTCACCAGCTCAAGATTGACTCAACCTTCCATCCTTCCGAGGACGATAAAATGAGGACCCAGATTGTTGTGGGTAATAGGTCGACACTGTAAACCGCTTAGAGAGGGCTGTAAAGCACTGTGAAGCAATATATAAGTCTAAGTGCTATTGCTATTGCTAGGTGGTAAGTGGTACTACTTGGAAGTACCATATCAATCTTGTACTGAAACCAATGTACTAATTGCTATTGTTTTTTGACTCCCAAATATACTCATTTTGATATGCAAAGTTTTACGGAGCTTAGGCCAAAGTCACTTGCAGGACTGCTTACTCTCACACCTATAGTTCCTGCAAAGGCAGAACTTTTGGTATATTGCAACAATTTTGTTTTATATGATATAGTTTCTGGCTATTCCACAGAAAAATTATTTGCTCCTTCTAGGCAATTATAGGCATACTATCAAGGGCATTTAAACAATAATTCAAGAATTGCCTCTTTAGTCTCTGATGCAAATTAATTAACTGAAAACTCCAGAATTTATATTAGGGTACTTCTGGAAAATTGGCCAATTCTGGAAAATTAATTTTCTATTAACATTTCTCACCCCACCTTGTTTTAATGCACAAACATTCTAAGGGGGGGAAACAACAGAGACTGTTTCAAAGTATACTTTAACATCTAAATTATTTCACTAGAACGCATACAATGCAGAACAGAAATAAAAATAGATTTGCAATTTAATTATAGCAGCACATTACATGCAAAGTGTGATAAATCTAATTAGCATTTTTACCCCTTTCTTTCAAAGGGGTTAGGACTTAGGGCGTTTATGCAGATTCAAGCAATAACATTAATAAATCAAATACGAATAGATAAAAAGTGAGTTGATACTTTTGTCACCATCTCTACAACATATATGTATTCTACTTAAAAGGCAAGGGCATTTCTATTGCAATCTCTAAACAAGTTATATTTCTTTCAAGAGTAGAATATTTATCTTACAAAAAATGCTTAGAAGGCGCATAACCCAGTTTTTCTTAGTATGTCATGCAACATAAACACCCTTGATATTTAAGCCAAAAGCATTAACGTAAAGACGGGTATGGGCCTTAATGAAGTACTACAATATTTTAAGATAACATAATGTTAAGAATAGGAATTTAGTCTTATTTAGAAACATATTGTCTAAATAAGATGCATATTGTCATATATTTCCCAGGCAAAACAGACAGGAAGCATGACCAGATGGGCTAACTCTCCTTTATTGTAAAGCTACAGTATATTAACAGAATCCTACAAGTTTGAAAGTACAAGTTTCTCAGGATCTCCATAACAGCCTGAGAAGCCATGGAGTATGTTCTGAGTCTCTTCCTCTGCCCATTATGCAGCTGTGAACTATTTCCTTTTATCTGACCTAGGCAGCATTTTCTTGCCCTGATTTTTCACATGCCACTGCATATATACTATCATATAAACTGCATAGTATTTATTTGTCATATATATTATATGCTTGAGTGGTTAAGGCACCGGATTAGAAACCAGGAAACTGTGAGTTCTAATCCCACTTTGGCCATGAAAGCCAGCTGGGTGACTTTGTGCTAGTCAGCTCAATTCACCTCACAGGGTTGTTGTGAGGAAAATAGGAGGAGGAAGCAGTATTAGATAGGTTTGCCGCTTTGACTTGTTCATAAAAATAATAAAGGTGGGTCTGCCCTGCTCCTAATTATTAAATTAATTACTCCCTAGGCCAATCTGTTTAAGCATATAATAAAAATAAAAATTTGCATTTATAGGGTACAAATTAGAATGTATTGGAAGAATGAAAGAAATGAGCAGACTAACAAGCCACTTATGCACAACCAGGGAAACAATAAATAAATTTAGTTGTATCTCTCAGCTTTCCAGCACTCACTTTCATTACTGTAACAAACATTAATAATGCATTTCTGGATAAAAGAGTAAAATGTAACTTGATTTAGGATTGCCATACACTCCAGGCTTTGACTGGATTCTACAAATATTTCCCCAAAACCCATTGAAGAAATTAGCTTGTCTTCTCTGCTTTCACAATTTTGCTTCAGTTTTTGCTGCAGTCTGTTTAGATAAAATGGGAAATGTGCTGGAAGTCTTCTGATTTCCACCTTCCAGCAGTCTATTCAACTGGTAAACAAGTATCTTATCACTGACATAAAAGAAGGACAGATACATTTCTCTCTATTGCATGATGTCTCCCAGGAAGACACAATATTTGCTAGCAAAGAAATTGTTTGCTTTTTTTTACTATCAAGGTTCTTGCACCAGAAGAGCCTGGTAAGAAAAACTTTTATGCTAGTATATTTAACACTCCTGTCCAACTGTTATACTGTGATGGAATTTCTCTTCCACTACATTCCCCATCTCCTCCCATAGCTTGCTTTAAGAAATTCCCTCAACTCTCTAGCAAAGTGGTGTGTGTGTGTGTGTGGGGGGGGTGTGTTTGTGTGATGGAAGCAATTCTACTACTAGTAGCCAGCTACATTTCATACAAGATGGCATACGGAAAGGCCTATATGCTTTGTTCAAAGGCACAACACAGATGTAAAGAGTTGTAAAAGACTTTATAGTCATTTAATACACCCCCCCCCCATTCACAGAATGGGACTCTAACATCCCACAAAACATTAGCCTCAAGCATAACTTGCATTTCCGTCAGTTTCTTTGGCACAGCTTAAAAAATAAATGGCAGGTGTTTGCTTATTATTCAGAAATGTTGGTGTTTTGCATTTCCAGAAAATTCTTTTAAAATTTCAAATAATTCCGTTGCTCCAAAGACATTGGGAACTTTAGCCAAAATATTAATGCAAGCAGTTGCCATCACACTCTAGAATTTCTACCTAATCTTTAAACTTTTTAAAGCTCTTTTGCTCTAAGTTGTTCTGATTTTTTTTATTTCAAACCAGCATTAAAGGATCAAGACAGCTTTAATTTATACATGACCTCCAGAACATTGAATATGGGATACAGTACAGGATGCACTTGGACAGACTAGTTTTTAAAAACATTTTATTCTTGAAACAATTATAAGAGTTTTCAATTTGCTATTGGGCACAAAGAAAGTCCTGCTGAAAATATTTAAAGCCTTAAAATATGTAAAGCCTTAAACACTCTGTAGGTAAAGGGAAAAAACAGGCAAGATGACATTTGTATATGTGTTGATATTGATACATATACAAAAAGGGAGGGGCCTAGATGGTGCTATGATGACCACCAACTTCCTGTTTCTTTCCTCTCTGCAGATGCCTCCGAGTTCAAGATATTTGAGGAACAGCAGCCTTCTGTATCAACCAGCCTAGTGTTTGATATTAGTTCTTTTCATATGTCTCACTAGTAGGTTCAGTTTGGTCTGGGAAAGCAAGATAAATAGGTAATTGCTTCTACATTCTGGAGCTCCCATTCAAAGAAGGCCAATTTTACTCCTCATTATCCTGGCTGAGGAATTCTGGGAGTTGAAGTCCACAAGTCATAAAAGGGCCAAGTTTGAAAAACCCTGTTTTAAAAGAAAGTATCTGTGCTTTCTGAATGTTATAAATGCTGTTTTTCAGAAAAAATCAGGCCCACACATGAAGGTCCAATTAAAACTGATTTATTGCTAATCTAGCTATCTATTATTGCCTATGCACAGGAATCTTCTCAACTAACCATTAGCATCAGCTTGGAGTTAGATAAGGATCCATTTAATTCAAGGGAGGTTGGACTTGTTTGCTTGTGGCTACATAAGGATTCTAGGCTGATCCCTCTTTTGACTCCACCCCCAGGTTCTTCCACTCGTTTTCCTACAGGGATAGAACTTTTCTCTTTGTCTATTTATGTCATTGCATTCATATAATAAATGACTTCATTATGATTGTCCTACAAGGTGCCTAAAAGAAGTTCTTCAAGATAAGACTGGATACAAATGTTTTCAAATTAAATTAATATTTCAAAGGCACACTCTAAAGCCAACATTTATTTTCAACAATTTTGTTCTTTGATTTAAAATCCCAAACTCTAAAAATTACTTTAGAAAAGCATTTTAATTAAAAATATCCATAGAGCCTTAAAAAAAGAATCCGGAGGAGGAGGAGGAGGAGGAGGAGGAGACAGGTTTATAGAGGGAAAAGGTAACATTACAGTATATACCCTAGCAGGAATAGAGAGGAAGATTTCTAGACAAGAAGATAGAAGAGACCATAGAAGGGAAATAATTTCCAACTGCAAAAAATGGACACTCACTCCCTACTGAGCTCTACAGTCAAGAGGAAAGAGTTGAAAATGGCAAAAAAAGATGAAATTCTTTACAATTCCAACTGAAGAAATAAATGAAAATTCACACACCCACACCCTCCAGATCCTCAGAAGGAAGGGATTGAGAAGGCTGAAGCAATAGCTCCAACTGATGAAACAATGGAAATGGAAGGAAGAGCACAACATGTCCCAGTCTTCCATGATGTGAAGGAGTAGGAGGCAGATATTCCACTGAGGGAGGTGGCAAAGATTTTTATGGTCTGCTCCTGTTCTTCTGAAGCAGAGGCTGAAGGGCCTGATCTGACAAGCTGTCAGGCTCAAACATCAGGAGGCAATCAATTATCCAAAGCCAACAACAGAGGCAATGAGCAGGAGCAGATGATGACAGACTCAAATAATATGGAGCCAGATACTGGCGGGTCACCCAGAAAAAGGGCATGCTGGCAACTTTGAATGTCAAAGCAAAGGCAATCTGTTGGCAAGGATGACAATGACCCTAACTGAACAGTGCCCATAGCTGGAGCTACTTAGTAGTAGTTACCAGGACCTTGGTGTCCACTGTAAACAAGTCCCCAAACTCAGACCTACATTCCTGTATCTTTACTCTCTTGTCAGGGTTTATGACTCAAACTGGCTTGTGGAATTCCTTTGTGTTTGAATCTTAGGCCGATACAAAACATTCTTGTTTCTCTACCCTGCCTCACCCCTTTTATCTGGACCTGCTTCCCATTAGCTGCCAATCTTTTAGCCCTGCCTCTTGTCTGTTCTAGCTACAATTCTGGACTGCAATCTGTAAACCTCTGGGTTTTTCTCCCTGGACTCTCTGCTTCAAGCTGCACTAGCATGGCTGGTACAGTACCCTGGCTATCAGACAAGATCTCACTTTCCCTGGAGTTTGCGCGTTGAGTGTTTAGCTGAGCATTCTACTGTCGTATTCGTTGTCTGAATTACAATCTCATTATTAAACTAGTTCCAACTTGCTACTATATGATTGCACAGTCAAGAAAAGGATAGAAAGAAAGGGAGAGATGGGGTAAGAATTGAAGATAGTGAGGCAGGAATCTGATTCTTATGCTTGAGACAGCCATATTGTAAACAAGGGACAGAAGGCAGAAACCCTCAAAACTGAGAAGTGAGCAGTTACACAGCAGTTGATTCAAAAAGGCGAGAAGAAAAGATCCAGAATTAAACCTGGAGACTAGCATACATAGACAGCATGATTCTACTACATTGTTAGACAGAATATTTCTTGATATATATGGCTTCTTAATTCCCTGCAGGAAATCTATACATCCAAACCTCTTGGGTCTGCTTGGGACCACAAAACAGAGAAAGCATTTAATTGCTTTACTGACTCTGAAATCCATCTTTGCCCCAAAAGCCTCCAAAACTTTCAAAGATTCCTGGGAATACAGATTTAAAAACAGTGCCATAACAGAATACAAACAACATTAAACCTACATAATCCACTTCTGATTCATCAGGATTGCTGGTCAAAAGTATAACTTTAACAAACTATTCAAAATGCTGTAGAGATACCTGGAAGATATTTTCTCGGGCTGGTGAAAAACTTCAAGTAGATTATTTTGTCATGGAATGCTCTATAACGGAATTACAAGCTTTAATTTTTATAGCACAGTCTGAGCTAATAAAACATTGGGAAGATTTTTATTCCCAGAAAAGCAATTCAATCTGTTACAGTACAAATAAAAATAAAAATGCAATCCAGCATATGTCACCAATATTTTTGTTGTGATCCCGAGACATCTGAAAGTGTACTCCTGTAGAGAACTGTAATAATAGAAATCTTCTACTTCCACAATAAAACATTCTATAGAATGGGGGAGGGGATGTCCATTTTTCTATACAACTAAAAAAATCAATAGAAAGATAATTTCCATATAAACTCAGTCCAAATGAGTACATACCTTCCACGATTATAGTTTCCCATATAAGGGAATGAGCCTTCATATATAAACTCATGCATCAATAAGATATACTATTCTAGGGTGCTAAGACTGCAAAGGAGAAGCAGCTATTTACTGAGCTCCTCTTAAATTTTCTATTTAATCAAACAAATGGTTGTTGTGTACTATTTCATTTTTATCCATTTCTTAAAAAATTAATAAGCATACCATCGGGGGAAGGGATTTTTTTAATCTCAAGATCCCACTAAGGTGGAAGAGCCTCTTACTACTTTGGAAGCAAATGGAATGGGAAGCAAAATCAGCAACAAAATGATTGCTAAGAACAATATAAAAAGTACCAAACCATCCCATCAAGAAACAATGCAGGAGGACCATCAAATCTCAGAAAGCAGCAGTTGACAAGCAGCCACAAACCCAAGAATTAATGGATATGAAGGATGAAGCATATAAGCCCCCTTTCACTCCTTGTATCCATGATTATCCATTTACCTGGGAAGCTTGCAAGCTACTATCTCATCATAAAACTACCAGTACCTAAAAGACTTGGAATTATGCTATTTCATCTCAACAGCATACAAAATGTGATAGGCACACCGATTACTGAATAATACCTATTTTCATATATCTGGAGCAAATTTCTGACTTACTATCTTTGGACATGCAAACATCTGTAATTATTCCGTTCCGTTAAACTTTATCTGCTAGAAATCATTTTTCCTACATAAACAGGCAAGCCCACATAAAATCAACATTACATAACAGCCAGTTCAATTTATTTTTAATATGAGAAGTGATTCGGACAACGTCATTGGAAACATTCGTAGCAGGATTTGATTTTGATCGCTTTAGGATATATTTGTTAGATGATTAATCAAGGGGCTTCTGTATTAAAACAGGAAAGACTACTCTTGGAGCTAGTAAGACTTACAGAACAAGCACTCTGCAGTACGTGAGCCCGTTAGTAATCCTCGGAAAATCCCTCTGCAAGGCTGGAGGCCCTCTGAGCAGTGCAAAGGTGGTGCTGAAAAATTTGAGTCACCTTCAAGGAGCCTCTGTTGAATCAAAGACTCTTCCGCAACCAGAAGGCACTCTTATATTAGTGAAAGAGCAAGTATTAATCTGGAAAGTTAACTCCATTTAACATTAGTCAATACATAATATTTCATCGACGGAAGAGAATATTTGTAGCTCAGGGTTGAGCTGTGAGATCCTTGATGGTCTATGAGCTTGGTAGTTTTCTTGCATATGTTTCATTACCAAACTAGATAATAATATCAGTGCTGAGTTTGGTAATGAAACATCTGCCAAAAAAAAAAAAAGAAAGTTCAGAGAGTATTCAGTGGGTAGAACTGGAATTATGCAGAAAAGACCAAAGATTTATCGGTATGGTTGCCTGCCCAATTTTTACACAAAGTGCCATTCATTAATTCTGAAATCAAAATATTTTTATTATGCTATTGCATCCCATTGGTTTAATTAATTTAATTGCATCTCATTTAATTAATTGTATTAAGAACTGTTTAAACATGTCTTCAGGAATATAGATGCTTTATAAAGTTACAATGCAATCTGAAATTCCAAGAGAAGCAAAAAGATTCCATTGTGGAAAGTAATATCTGCTTTCTATAATTACTAGCTGCCAAATTGGTTTTTGTTGTCTGTTATTTTGATTATTTTTCACATAAAATTTAAGGTCTGGACTCTGAAAGTAGGAGAGCTGAAGAAAGGAGCATCCCCATTCTTCCTTACCCAAGAAAAGAATTTCCAGGGACAAAAGAGTACAAATCCCCAATAGTGATTTCAGATACTGTCGATTCAGTGTTAAAACTATATCTACAAATCTTGTGAATAAATATTCCATTACAGTCATCATAAATTCTGAAAAACTCTACAGCGGGGGGGTAGTAACATCCATCTGCTTAAAAGCTGCACCAAGCTTTTTCCTGGGGGAGGGGGGAGAAAGAAAAAAGGCCTAGCCCAAGCTCAGACATAAGACGCACCAGATTTGAGTGATATGAACCAACCACGTAAACAGTGTGATAACTATTTTTACTTGTATTACTTAGGGAAATTTTGAGCTAAGCCTCTCTCCCTTATGTGTGAAATGAAATAATGCATTTGCATTATGTTTTTTAATCAATCAAAGGCCGTTAAAACATAAGTGTTCAATTGTAATTTTTTTGCTACCTGTAAATGTATTTATTTACTAAATATACAGCTTTCCTTTCTAACCCAATAGGTTTTAACTTACTCTAGTGCATTGACATACAAATTCCATTTAAGTAATTATTGGTTTGTGTGTAGGCTTTTTCTTCTCCCTATTCTGTGTAGAATGAGGCACCTCAGCAATTAAACATGCTGAGCTTGTCAGCTGGAAAGCTGACAGCCCAGGTTCAAGACTCAAGCTCCGCGCAACTGGGTAAGCTCCCGTTACTTGCTCCAGCTCCTGCCCACCTAGCAGTTTGAAAGCATACAAATGCAAGTAGATTAATAGGTACCACTTTGGTGGGAGGTAACAGCATTCCGTGCACCTTGGGCGTATAACCATGCCATATGACCACGGAAGCATCTTCAGACAACGCTGGCTCCCTTGGCTAGGAAACGGAGATGAGCAATGTGCCCTAGAATCAGACACAACTGACAGGGAAACCTTCACCTTTTATTCTGTAGATCCCTTACTTGGCCAATAAAAAGACATTAATTTCACCAATCTTAAAAAAAACATGCAATGCTCTCTTTTCCATGCTGCCTTTACTGTTACTGCTTTAAGGTAACAGGAAAAAGTAGTAGTATCTGCCGTAGTCAATGCACACAATGGACATTAAAACAAAGA
This sequence comes from Azemiops feae, assembly GCA_023970755.1. Classification (NCBI taxonomy): domain Eukaryota; kingdom Metazoa; phylum Chordata; class Lepidosauria; order Squamata; family Viperidae; genus Azemiops; species Azemiops feae. Next base: position 2,511,250 of record JALGBA010004142.1, on the reverse strand, counting down.
TACTGATAAAGTTCTTTCCAACTTAACAATGTATTAGAGAGGAGGATAACCATATAGCTCCACTACCTGCAAAGTGGAAGTGTGACATTTCAAATAGAAAAAATGTAATTTGTGATTATGCATATTTACAGACGTAAGACATTTCTCAGTGATAATTGAAGCTAATCTTGATACCTCCTTGATCAAAGGCCTCATACCTTAAATACTGTTGGGAACAACAATGGAAAAGGAATTCTTTTTAGTTAGTCACTGTAGGACACGGGTGTCAAACTCGCGTGTCACGTGACGTGTTGCGATGTATCATGACTTTTTTCACATTGCCGGAGCTGGGGTGGGCACGGGCTCTGCATGATGCAACCGGCCCACGGGCTGGCAGTTTGACACCCCTGCTGTAGGACATAAAAAGGTGGATTAAATAGGCCTTTGGCTTGATTCAGGAGAATTTTTCTTATATTCATTATTTCCAGAACAAAGCAGCAAGTATGTTAGAATATGACCATGAGGCCATACATTTGTTCACAAAGATTTTTCTACTCCAATAGTAGTTAAAAACCTGGGTGTGTTTTTTTTAATTCTCGGAGAAAATACTATAATTCATGCTCTTCCATGATCAACAAGAAACTTCAGCCTTGAGTAACCAATTATTTGACAGAGACCAGACATTACATTTTAGTCTAAACATTAGGCGAAAAACCTCTCCACAACTCCAGAATGTCTGTCAGTAGGACCTGGTCAAAGGTAAATGCTTATCATGGTTTTTATATATGTTAGGGGAGTAAATATAAGCTGTAATGTTATTCTAAAACTGTGCATTGCTGGTTTTGTTTAATGCTTTTCTATTTACCTAAATAGAAGAAGATTGATTTTTTCCCATTTTTAAAAGGAAAAAAATTAGGTATATAAGAAACTCAGAATGTACTCTCAGCCATGCCTTGATTAGTAAAGTTCATATTCCTACCATTCTAAGATCACTTTTACATGGTTTTGCATTAACTATGGTTAAGGGAGCAAATGAGCAAACATGTCTTATATAACATAGCAAATCAAAGCTGGCTTTGGCTTTCCAGCCTCTCACCTTCTGTTCAGTATGCCAACTGGTGAGCAATTCCTGGATTTTTAGAATTATTATTTTCAAAAAAAGCATTTTTTTTTTTAAATGACCAGGTAGTCAGATGTCTTGAAAAAATGTCCAGGTGCTATGAAATGCTACTACTCTCAGACAAGGACTTGAAAATAACCTCTCAAGTCGCTCAGTTCTATGCTACCATTTTTACAATACAGGTAGTCCTTGACTTATAACCATTCATTTAGTGACCGTTTGAAATAACAACACTGGAAAAAGTGACTTATGACCATTTTTCACACTTACAACCATTATAGCATCCCCATGGTCTCGTGATCAAAATTCAGACACTTGGCAATTGCCATGTATTTATGATGGTCCCGGGGTCAAGTGATCATCTTTTGCGACCTTCTGACAAGCAAAGTCAAGGGGGAGTCCAGATTCATTTAGCAACCATGTTACTAGCTTAACAACTGCAGTGATTCACTTGATAGCTGTGGCAAGGAAGATCGTAAAATAGGACAAAACTCACTTAGCAACTGTCTTGCTTAGCACAGAAATTTTGGGCTCAATTGTGGTTGAGGACTACCTGCATGCCATACCATTAGGATTAGAATTTACTATTTTATTTGGATTTATTTTAGTAACTATGTTCTTAATTATTTTAGACTCCATTATACTTATTGTTTCTCTTATAACACGTATACATATATCTACAAGAATGCAATACCTTTTTTATTCAATATTTTGTTTGTATCTGGCTTTAGGGCTGTAATAAAATTGAATTGAACTGAATTATTATTACTATTATTATTATTTTCAAAAAAGCAGATCCACACAATATAAAACGGAGAACAATCCTTTCCCACCTGTGTCTTTTCAGAACAAAACTCCAGAAAGGAGCAGACAGATGATGATGATCATCATCATCATATGATGATGATGCTATATGACCACCTCTTCTCTGCCACTTCTAATCCTTAGCTTTTACTCCTAAAAAAATAGCTGCTGCCTAAAGATACATTAGGACCAACATCTGGACCATGAGCTGGGCAAAATAATCACTAAGAAATCCACACTTATAAATTGTGATTAAAGCATAGCAGTTAGACATACCATTTCCCTAAAAAGCTACAAGTAATAAATAACATCCTAGGAGAGAACATTAAAATTGGAATACCCCTTCTGAGGCTTTCCATAAAAGATTATTTCAAGTGGAGATACACCATGAGTCACTAGTCAAATGTAGGTGAACTTCCTATGTGTTACTCTGGGAATACAAAAGTGAGCAACTGTAAAAAAAAATTTTTTTTAAAAAAATGCTGTATTTTCTCTTCCTTATTGTGGTCACTAAAATGATATGGGAGAAAAGAAATACACTGATGATAAGACAGCTATATTTCCCAACCAACAAAATTAGATGAGTTTCTGTTATTTTGGGGTGCTGAATAGAGTTACAAAGAACCTATATATTAGGAGGAATATTGCTTAGCAACACAATTAAAGGCAATATAAGCAAAAGAAGGTTGGCTACTTCCTAGCAGTGGTCTCCAACCTTTCCAGCTCAGTGGACCGATGGTGACCACAGTGTGGTGGGGGGAGGATGGTTGCGCTGCATGCCACTTTCATAAATGCAGCTTTATGTATGCATGCACGCTCACCTACCACTTCCGCAGCCTGGTTCTGAACAGGCTGCAGCCCAACATTGGGCCATAGACCGGGGTTGGGGACCCCTGCTTTATGGCACACAATCAGGTTCCTCCATAGGAGGAATTTACAATAAGACATGGCAAATTTACAATAAGACATGGCAAAAGTATGTAACTACAATTCTTAAATATGCCCAGTAGTGAAACACTGGCTGAAAAAATTTACAGGATGGGCAAACCTGTAATTAAAAGTGAGCACATACACTAACAGCATGCAAATGTTTATGTTAGGAAGGGACTGAAGAATCATAGGTGCTAAAAATGATATAAAATGTGTGGGTTTAACAACACTACACTCTACATATTTTTCACTGAAGACTCATAAAAGTATTAACTCAATTAACCCTGATTGGTTAAGTAAAATACACTCTTCACTAGTAACATTTCAGGATAAAATATTTGCCATGGACCGATATGTTTGTGATTCTACCACAATCACTTGAATTAAGGAGATACTATATAATATTAAAAATAGATTCATCTCTCATGACTGATGAAAACAATGTTTTCAGCAAAATAACTGTATTTAGATTCCATTTTAACATTTCTAAAACTAGAAAAATATGAGTTTTAAAAATTATTATACATTAGAAATGCTTTATCTTTCATATTATATATTAATTACTAAATCTCAAACAGGGATTTAGTAGGTAAGTTTTATTCAAGCTGGGTGATGACCATCATATGCCTGGTTTTAATTGGAAATCTTCCCCAGTCATAATATTAGATACTCCTTTCTTTAAAAAGAGGAGTCCTAGAAACAGAACACTTAAACAGAAGTAGTCCTTGCTATATATTCTGGGGTTTATTTCTTACCAGTGAGGACATCAGATATGATTTGATTTTGGCCTAGTATCCTGTTTTAACTCAGATAATATGGTTTCTCAGCTGTGATATATTACTTAGGATGATGTATGAATCTAACCGTGTGAGCATAGCAGTAAGTGGATTTAAAATTGTAGCTTTAGTTTTACTCAGAAATCCCATGAAATTAATAACCAAGGGATAACAACTTAAAAATGTCATTCTGTATAAACTGCTCTTTGTAATAAACAGAACACATTGTCTCTGTGGGAATTCACAAGTTAAAAAAAGCTGGGCATGTAGTACTTTTTAATTCTTTCAAAGTAAACATATTCTCATAAAATGTTTGGGCCTCATTTTCTTTTTCTTTGAGATGTATTCAGAACTGATTGTTAACGCAAACAAGAGATCTTCCTGGTAAGTTTATTGAGTAACTGCAGTCAGATTACTCTCAGCCCAACCTACCTCACATTCTTACTGCAATGGCAGAGGTGGGTGAGTGAGACGGAGAGCCTGAGGTCTTAAACGAAAGGCAGGATATAAATCTCTAAATAAATAAATAGCAGAAGTGGCATCTCTTAAAATGGTCCTGTATTTTCTTATGTTGAAGAAAAGAACAGGTAATAAAATATTTAGCACTTGCAAAGTACTTCCGTGTGTGTGCAAAAACCTCATGAATGAATGAATGTTATATATTCTCTCAAAATTCTTACACCAATCATCTGAATTAAATCAATATTAATATATTCAGCCACAATCTGATGCCACCTTCTATCTAGACAATTTGGAGTTCTACAACTATATGACAGTAATTCTCTTTCACTGTATTTGAATTTGTTGCCTTATTGCATTTTTTTCTCCATTAATTTAACACATTTGTGTCTAGAAAAATGACAAGTAAGATATTGTTTATACAACCAGATTTGCAAATGTAAGGGCTTTAGATTTATAAAATGTATAAGCAGTAGTACAATCATTATCAAACGTTAGATCACAGAAAATATTTGGTCACCAGCTATAAATGACAGAGAAAAAAGTTGTATTGCACTAAATGACCTGAAAACAGACCATCATTTACCACAAAAATATAATCTCACTACTAGTCTCCTCAGTTTTAAATTTGGAACTTTTGCTAGCGTTTTTAAGCTTACATCTTCTTAAAATTCTATACCTGTTGTGAACAAATTCAAAATAACCAGTTTTAAGCCCTTTCTCTCTTCTAATACAAGATACTTATTTTAAGAATTACGCACACAAACACACACTCACACACTACTCCCCATAGATGTCTTATAATTTTAAATTGTACTAGTGGAATAATGTAACATATACTTTTTTCTATGTCTTTGCATTTTCTTTTAATTAAAAAAGCTATCATTTCAAAACAATAATTACATTATAATCCTAAATACATTTACTCAGAAAATTAAATTAATTGTTATGTATTCTCAGTTAAGCGGGAACCGCAGCCTTAATAAAACTGTATTTTTTATTTTATTTATGCTGGAAAAAAGTCTGGAAAAATCTTCTGATTTAAATCATAACTGAACAAGTTGAAAAGATAATGCTTAAATCCTTAGTTTCTTTAGTGCAGGTTTCAATCAATCCATGAATCTGATGACTTAGATAGGCTAAGATCCATGAAAACTTACACAATCATATATTTAAGTACCACAAGAATCTGTGTGGTATTTGCTGTGAAAGACTAAATTATATCAACCATATTACTGAAGGTTGAGTTGCAAACATTAAGGTCATTTCCTCTTACTTGATTGCAATATGGATGCCTATTCTCTCAAGCTTTGGTTCTACAAGTTATAATCTCATTTTAGTGAAACTTAATTACTACTTATAAATTGTTTTGCACAAAAAGTTATGTATGTACAAAAAAAAAAAATCCCTCTACATATTGTGAAACTGTATGCTTTTAAAACCATGCCCAAAAGACAAATTCCAATAAGAAAACTGATTTTTAAGACATTTTTGTTGCACGTGTATTTTCATCAACATATTTAATATATTGGTATACAATCACATACCTGTATAAATATGCACATCGATATTTCAATCAAAACACTGATACAAAAGTATATTAAAGTTATGGTTTTTATATTTATTATATAAACTAAATATAAAAACAATAACTTTAATGTACAGACGGGATACATTCTTTTCTTATTCCCTATGCAATTAACTACAGTATCGTGCTCTGTTTTTGCAACTGCTTTTAAACATTAACTTTTTCAGATATCTTGGTTAAGGACCCTAAAAAGGAATTCATTCTAAAGCTCGTGGTCACCACTCTGAGCATTCCCTTCACAACTCAAGCCATGTCTCCAAAAATGTTCGATCCGAAGAAAAACAAAACAAAACAAAAATTCTGTATTCATAATTTACTTCCAACTTCAGGAACCAAGAAGTGTTGCTTCATAGAATGGGTAATAAATACCTACGTGACCGCTTCTTGGTGGCGAGAGGGGAGGGGATCTTTCCATTTATAAACGTTAAGAGTTGTTTGTTGCTAAGCCTCACAAAAGCCCAGACGATTCTCGAGGAATTCGCTTTTCCTACCCCCGCCCTGTAAAAAGCTAAGTCTCAGACTTCGCTTCAAAAAAAAACACAAAAAAAAAAGAGAGAAAAAAGGGGGGAAAGAAATCAGAAATACACACACGGAGCCCAGCCTCCAGGGTGGGTTTTGCGCCTCTCGCCTCCAAAGCCTTGAAGGTATCGCTCGCCTGCCAGTGAAGGAGCCGAATCCGCCTTCCTTCGCAACCGACCGACCCCGTTCTAGTCCCCCGCCCCACGAAGCAGTTTCGTGGCCAGGACCCCGGCCGGAGCCTCGGCGTAAACAGCCCCCCCGGACTGCGACTTCTTGCAGGCCCCTCCGCAGGCACAGGGCCCTCTCCGGCCAGCCCCGTTCGCGCTCCGCCGGGGACAGAAGCCTTCCCCTCATCCCGCGGGACCCCGCGCTTCCCAGGCGGCTTCGGGGGCTTCTTACCCGTCCCAATCCCCGGCGGAGACCCCTCGTCTCTCCGTTTTTCCTAGCCAGCAAACAGGGAAGTCCTGACTTACCTGTCATTACTTTCTACGCCATCTTGGATCCACTTGTCAACGTCCTCCCAAAGCATTGTGGGTAAAAAGTGTCTTCTTCTTCTCTCGCTCCCCCCCCCCCCGCATGCCGCCTCACCGCCTCCTTCCCCCTCCCCCCTCCTCCCCTCGCGCGCCCGGATCGGAGCGAAAGGAAAACTTAAGCGAGGAAAGAGCCCTCCGATCTCTTTGGCGAAGAGCGAAAAGGCGGCGGGGGCGGCGGGAGATCGGGTGGTTTGCCTCAAGCAGTGGGGGGGGGGGGCAATGAGAGGGAAGGCAAGATGGTTGGTAGGCTCGGGAATCGGCGGTTTCTACACGGTTTTTAAAATTGCTGTTTTGATGTACAGGTAGTCCTACATCCTTTCCTTCGGTGACCGTTTAAAGTTACAGCGACCCTGAAAAAAGTGACTTATGACCGTTTTTCACAGTGGCGACCTTTGCAGCATCCTCATGATCCCGGGATCAAAATTCAGATACTTGGCAACTGGTTCATATTTATGACGGTTGCCGTGTCCTAAGGTCATGGGATCAGTTTTTGCGACCTTCTGACGAGCAAAGTCAATGGGGGAGCCAAATTCACTCAACAACAGGGCAACTAACTTACCAACTGCAGTAATTCACTTAACCTGCCAGAAAGGTCGTAAAATGGGGCAAAACTTACTTAACAAATGTCTCACTTAACAACAGAAATTTGGGTCTAAATTGTGGTTGTAAGTTGAGTACCACCTGCATTTGGGCAGAAAGGATCAACTCCTGAGCAGCCTACCGAGCAAAATGTGACTGCAGAGCCGCTCAAAATCAATCTTGACCTCCCTTGCCTAATAGGAACAAGTAGAGATGTGCACATTAATTAAATTATTAATAAATAACATTATTTTTCAAAATGTAATCAATTCTGAGAAATTTGGGCTTAGAAATTGCAACCATCTTGTGACTGATTCATATAAATTGGAAATAGCAGTTAAGTCATCCTGCGTGACTTAGATGTGGGTTTTTTTTCTATTTATAAATTTTTATTGCACTGTGCTGCATCTAGGAATTAAAAGTAGTTCTAGTTGATGGTACTAAAACGAGTTTTCATCGAGTGATATATCAAATAATACAGCTAAGTAGCAAATACCTGTCACTCTGAAAGACTAACCTCCAGCTATTTTTCTCCAGCTTTCCAAGGATAACAAATTCTTAAAGGCAAACAGCATGTCAGACTTATCACTTAATCTAATTTATCACTTAATCTCTTAGATGTCATGCAGTTTCCTGCAAGTGAAGAGTTGGTGCATTTGTTTATTTATTGATACTTTTGCACAAATGTATAGCTTATTCTTTACATTTATGGTGTTGCAGATCTAAAACCAAGAACAGTACCTGTGATCATTTCCTTTTATTTTTTCTCATGGTAAGCACTTTCTGAGGTTTCTGAATAGGTTTACCTTTCTTCACATTTTCACTGAATTCTAAAACTGATAGTGCAGTTGTCACTAAGAAGCCTTCAGTGTCTGGAACAAATACAGGTAGTCCTCAATTTACAACTATAATTCATCCCACAATTTTTGTTGCTAAGCAAGATAATTGTTACATGAGTTTTGCCCCATTTTACGACCTTTCTTGCCACAGATGTTAAATGAATCACTGCAGTTGTTAATAACATGGTTGTAAAGTGAATCTGGCTTCTCCGTTGACTTTGCTTGTCAGAAGGCCGCAAAAGGTGATCCCGTGATCCCAGGACACTGCAATCATCACAAATATGAGCCAGTTGCCAAGCATCCAAATTTTGATCATGTGACATGAGGATGCTGCAATGGTCATAAGTATGAAAAATGATCATAGTCAGTTTTTTCACTATAGGCATTGGGTCCAAGTCATTAAGATGGCAGATATGATGTCATTGTGCCAATTACTTCAAATCTAATCAAATCAATATTTGGTCCTAGACCAGCAAATAAAACCCAACGGTCACAATTAAGATAAAAGGAAAAATAAAATTATTTGAAAATATCTAAAAAAGATTAGAGTTAATACTACATTGTACTGTGCAGACTATAGAGCAGTACTTGGCTGTGGTCAAGAAAATAAAATGAGATTGTTCTGATCAGAACAGAACAGAATAACAGAGTTGGAAGGGACCTTGGAGGTCTTCTAGTTTCCTGCTCAGGCAGGAAACCCTATATACCATTTCAGACAAATGGTTTTCCATTATAATAATAATAGTAATAGTAAAAATAAAGTTGGGACCTTGGAGGTCATCTATTCCAACCCCCTGCTCAGGCAGGAAACCCTATACGAGACATGTCAAACTCTCGACATCACGTGACGTTGCGCAACGTATCGGGACGGTTTTGCCATTGCCGGCAATGGGGTGGGCACGGCTTCCGGATGACATGTCCAGCCCGCGGGCCAGCAGTTTGACACCCCTGCCCTATACCATTTCGGACAAATGGCTGTCCAGTCTCTTCTTAAAAACTTCCAGTGTTGGAGCATTCACCGCTTCTGGAGGCAGGTTGTTCCACTGATTAATTGTTCTGACTGTCAGGAAATTTCTCCTTAGTTCTAGGTTGCTTCTCTCTTTGATTAGTTTCCATCCGTTGCTTCTTGTCCTGCCCTTAGGTGCTTTGGAGAATAGCCTGACTCCCTTTTGTTTGTGGCAACCCTTAAAATATTGGAACACTGTTGTCATGTCACCCCTATTCCTTGGGGTGTAATCCATCTGGTCCTAGTGATTTGAACTCATGTAGAGTGGACAGGTGCTCACTTATCATTTTCTTGCCTATTTTAACTTGTACTCCTAATCTGTTTTTTACCGTACTGTTTTGATAGGTTGGACTGTTTTCTCCTTTTGTGTAAAGATGGATGCAAAAAAAGAGTTAAACAGTTCTGTTTTCTCCCTGTTGCTTGTCACCTTCTTGCCACTTTCTCCCATTAATGGACCAATCATTTCCTTGACTTTTGTCAAGGTAGTTAAAGTTCCCCATTACTATTGTGATGTGCTTCCTACATACCTTAGTTAACTGACTAGCAAAAAGTTGATCTATTTCCTCTGCTTGGTTGGGTGGCCTATAGCAGTGATGGCGAACCTTTTAGAGACCGAGTGCCCAAATTGCAGTCCAAAACCCACTTATTTATCGTTGGGTGCCAGGTGGGCGTGGCCCACTGGGTGGGCGTGGCTTGGTGGTCATGGCAGGCTGGGTGGGTGTGGCCAAGGTGGGCGTGGTCACCTCGATGTTGCTCGTGGGGAGGGACGCCTGTGGGGGCCAGGCAGGGTTGGGGGAGATCCAGGGGGTCTCTGGCAGGTGGGGTGGTGGGAAGGAGGCTCATCCTGCGGGGTGAGGCAAGGCGAGGCAGGGTGGGGGTACCATTGCCATGGGGCAAGGCAAGGCAGGGGCCGGAGCGGCTGCTGCCTGACACCATCGGCCCCCGCACACAGAGGCCAGCGAGCGCATGGGGGCCGACAGTGTCTGTCAGCAGCCACAGCCTGCCGGCCCCTCGACCGGCGCACTCTGGGGCACCGCAGCCTGCCACCAGCAGTTCAGAGAAGTGCCCACAGAGAAGGCTCTGAGTGCCGCCTCTGGCACGCGTGCCATAGGTTCGCCACCACTGGCCTATAGTATACACCTATGGCAATGTCATTTTCCCCCCTTTTATATTGACCCAAATGCATTCAAGACAGTTTTCATCATTGTTATGCTCTATTTCTGTAGAGATATAGTTATTTCTTATATATAATACAACTCCACTTCCTCTTTTATTTGGTCTGTTTCTTTTAAATAATTTAAATCCCTCTAGCTGTATATTCCATGTGTGGGTTTCATCCCACCAAGTTTCCATAATGGCAACAATATCATATCTGCCCTTGTTTACTTGAATTTCTAATTTACCCAGTTTATTCCTCATACTCTGTGCATTGGTGCATAGACATTTGAGTCCTTTTTGACTGACCCTGTGTTTACTTTCTGCATAACCTGTTTTATGCCTGAGTTCCCCTACTTCCTTACCACTTGTTTGATTAGTGCATATGGTATGGCCCACTATCAAAAGCTTGATTTTCCTTGACAGCAAGGTTGATATTCTTACCCGCACACACATCTATGTTACAAGCACTGATAAGCCTATTAGTTTTAGATTGCTGAGGACAGAAGTGTTCTATATCAATTAACTCTGTCCCCGTTGTTTAGTTTAAATGTTTCTCCAGAAAATCTGTGAATTTAATGCCAAGTAACTCAGTCCCTCTCTTTGATGGATGCAAACCATCTCTTTTGTACAGTTTTTCATTAGACCAGCTGCAGACATCGTGACTAATATAACCAAAGCCACCTGCTTTACACCACTCCTTTAACCACACATTAAACTCCGCTATACGCTGGCCCTTTCCTTTTTGTTCCTTACAGACAGGTAAAACCTCTGAAAAAGTAAGCCTAAAGCCTATCCTACAAAGTTCCTGCCCCAAGCTCTGGAAATCATTCTACACAGAGAATACATCTTTTTGGGACAGATCATTCATGCCAAGATGTACAACAGCATCAACATCACAGTCCTTACTGGCATTCTTGACTATCTTAAAAATACGCTTCTTGTCTCTGCTGGCAGTAGCATCTGGCAAATACATGATCTCTTTCAAAACCTCCCATCTTGAGATGAAACAAATTGGAACAACCAGGATATTTAGTAAAGAATGGGAATAATAGTTTCTGGTGAGCAATACAGAATAACATAGTTCACTTGAGTTATATTTGCATCAGTTGCCCTGCCATGACACCCCTTGCGGTAGACTACTTTTGTGATTCTGGGTATTGTTCAGTAACTCAAGTTGCATAAACACGTCTCAACATAGCTAAGGTCTGTGCTCCAGCCTGCCTGCCTGGGCTCAAGATGAAAGGGACCATCCTTAAGCAATTGGAAATTCCAAGGTTTCAGGAGTATAAACTTAACAGACATTTAATCTAGAGGCACTGATTAGTGATATTGTCCTTGGATTCAAAGTGGGATAGAGATGATTAGTTGACTGCTTTGTGTTTCAATAGCTGGTGCAAACCTAAAAAATTGCATTAGTTCACTAATACCATGTTTAGTTAAACATGGGTTAATATATAATGCAAAGACAAACCCCAAGTTAGTATTATCTTTGGAGAAGGAATGTGCCTCATTTGATTTAATCATGGAGTCATGCATCTCATTAAGTCACAATATGATCTGATAGATTTGGGCTTAATATGTTGTGTGAATCCATTGTGGCTTCTTAACAAAATCATGGCTTAGTACAGTGCATGAACCTACTCCTTTGTTCGAAGAAAAAGAAATAGAATGAGGAGAAAAGGGGGGCAATTTAATTCCCTTACCCTCTTTTGGGATTTTCTACTTTCCTGTTCATTGTGTTTCTTGCCTTTGCAGTTTTTAAGCAGGTCCCATTCTTCCCGTTTTAATGGTGGTAAGCTACTTTGGGTGACAATTGTCTAGAAAAAGTGTGTTAAAATCGTACCGGACCATATCAATCAATAGATGGTAATGATGAGAATGGTGTGGAAGCTCAATTACTAAATAAATATTGAGAAAAAAATCTACTTTCAAAACTTGGGCTTTGGTCAAACTTTTAAGTTTTTAATTATTTTAGTGGTTAATATTTGAATCTAAAGTAGAAATAATCAACATTGTGACAGATGCCAATCAACTGCTACTGCAAATACCTTTTTGTTCCTCTGCCAACTTCTTAGGTTAAAATGGTCTTCAAAGAGATCTATACTGAAACCCTGAAAATTGACATACTGTATTGTACTTCTATGGTACAAAAGTTTTTATTGTGAAGAATGTATGAATTTACTCATGAAACTTGGCCACAGGGAGAGAGATCTGAGAGTTAAATGTAATTCATATGGAGTTTCTCTATATATTTGCAAAGCAACTGGTCAGATAAAATAAATCACAATTTCCATCATAGAAACTGTAGGGAATTAAATAAATCATTAGGACATTGCATAGGCACTGTGGTGCCTGCATGCAGCACATTTCATTCCTGGCACAATTTTCATATTTGCTGGATGCTCTAGTTTCCTATCTCTAGGTCAGAGGGAAGAAATGGCTAAGTTATATTTCAAGTAGGCGTCAAGATAAGTAAACTAATAACAAACCTTGGATATGGTAGCAGCAGGTTGAACTGTGCCCTAATTTGGACAAGTTTGATTTTCAAAAGGTGAACAATATATAAAAAGAGTTCAGTAAAGTCCTGAAGGATTTTATTAGAAGTGACAAACAAGGGACAAACTTTACTTATTGAATATACAAAAATACATAATTATAATTGCATAATTAAAGTTCTGAAAGATTTTTAGCTTAAAACAGATGAACTGGGACTCTTTTTGAAGGACTCAAAACTAAGATTTGTAAAAAAAAAAAAAAAAAACTTAGGAAAGGAATACAAGGTTGCCTAATTTTATCAGGGCTAAATGAAAAATATAACTGGTTGCCCCATTGGATTTTTTTGCTGACAAAGAATGACTGACAAACATTTAGATTGTGTTTACTTAAGGGGCGAACTATTGAGTGAAGAGAGATTATGTTGAACTTAGAGATGGCGATAAACTATTAAAATTATCCTTACTTGCTAGGATGAAGGGAGAAGTTACTTTTTTTTCACTTTTTTTGGATTTTTTATTTTTGTAGTTTTTTTGTAATTCACGTTTTTTTTCCTTTTCATTAATTCTTAATAAAATTATTTAAAAAATAAATCAAGTATGGACTTGTGGATTTTCCAAATTTCAATTTGATCTATAGTTACTGTTGGTATTTACTGTTCCTTATACACAAGCCATAAGCTCAGAAGGACCTCCAGATTGTGCACTGGTCATCTTCTTCTCTTTCGTACCCCCTTTCCCAGCTTTATGGATTGTTCAAGAGAGCTAGATCTTTGTATAATACCTCCAGACTTTAATGTGAACCCAGTTGGTCAGGACAGAAACAAAACCTAACGCTAATTCAGCCTCCTGTCTCAGGCCTTGCCTCAATTGCCGATTTACTCACAGTGTGAGAATACGTATCACCTTTAATGATGGAGGTGATAACTATTTCAAGGTAATGAAATTTCGGAAATTCAAAAAAGGAGTTTGCAGTGCACAGCTTTTGCAAAGGCAAGTATGTCAAGTGTTAATTTCACCATGCTTATCCCTTGAACAAAAACTAGCAAGTTTTACATTAGAATACACAGCAGCTTTCTCCACCTCTAATTACAAATCACCTTTTGATTGGAGAATAAAGGATCATTTCTTTCTACAAAGAAAGATTGCTCGTTTAATATTAAAGTTCATATATTTCACGGTGCGCAATTACTCGTTACCTGCTTTGAAAAGGGGTAGAAGACAACAAATTGCCTAGAGTTTTCTTTGGTGCCATAAAATGTCATGTACCGATAATACTGATTTATTATTGGGCTGCAAGCTATTCAGGTTGGACCAGTGGTTAATTGATGCTCAGTACTTTAGTTCTGTTAATGTCAGGAAAATAATTAGTCAAGTTGAGAAGCAAAATATATTTCCCTTGAGGCTAAAGGGATTTTGGGAAAGTTATGTTGATCTTCTCAGTGGGTTCAGAATAACTAGAACAGATTCAGGCAAAGGCAGCTAAACACTATTGAGAAATTGAATGAATTGGGAATGTTTAGCCTGGAGAAAACAGAGGGTTATGAGCGCATTTTTTCAAATGTTGAAAAAACAATAAGGGATTTAAATAACAAAATACAGATATCATTTAAACGGTTGACAACTCTTGCTAATAGCAACAGTCTGACACTGCAATCAATTGCCCGGGTTCAAGCTGAACCTATCCAAGTGCAATAATTTGGATTCTTGCACAGATTTTTAGACTTGCAGGACCAAAACGCCCGATTCTAGTATTTAGATATAATTAAAGGTACAGATTTGATGTATTGGCGATATAAATTAAGAGCACCAAGTACAGGGGGACATATTACTGGTTTAGGGAAGTTGGAATGTATACATTTTATTTGCCCCATACTCTTTTTACCTTTTAGAAACTACAGAATGCATGCAAAGTTCTCCAGATCACTTCAGAAAGTGTTCTTTGGTAACATGTAAAAATGTATACACACTTCCCTTAGACATAGTTCTATGAAAAGTGACATACTCTATAAAGAATACACACCCAAATCCCAAATCATGTTTCAAAATCAGTACTCTTGTATTGCTAATGCTATCCATTACAAAGTAAAACACAGCCAACATTGTGCCCATCAAATGTTTTGAATGACAACTAGCACAACTCCCTCACAGCACAACTCATGACTGGTAAGAGAGGTTGTCTAAAACATTCAGCGGGCACCAGGTTATTTTTTAAAGTGCATAGTGAATACTATATTTATGCTGCTATTTAAGCAAAAATTGTGGGTTTTGTATGTACACTAATATATCATCCTAATAGATGTTATATGACTTATTTCTCACAACATATTAAGCCATAATGCAGTTTATTTAATTTTGACTTAAGTTACATGAATCCAGCCATTTTATTTATTTTAGTATGTTCTGCAAATCGAACCATTTGTCATTTACCAAATCTCAATTAACTAAACACCATGGTTTTTGTCATCATGTGTCCTAATCTTACCAAAGTACTGTATAAACAAGTAGCAATTGTCTAGAAGCATTAAGTGGCAGTCAGTAGTAAATCTAATCATTTTTTAAATTCAAGCACAACAGAATTGCATGGAATTACAACATAAGACTCCTATTCCTTATTAAAATTATATCTCAAGTAGACACCCTAAAAATTTACTCTTGCTCAGACAAATCAGTGCATGCATTCTGATTTACCTCATTCTAGATAAATGTAATAAGCATTCAGCACATTATCTGTAATCCCATTTTTTTTTACCATCCTTCCAAAAGGTTCATGGTGGTATACACTGAGAATGATATTTTGCTGGTGAATAATCAGAAAAGAAAATATTTATCTATTTGAAAGAAATTGTGTAGGGTAGTTGCAACTGCTGAACATTTCAGAAAACAAAATCAGCTACTTTTGTTAAAAATGCTTATATTGTAACTTGCTTTTCAAATACGTTTTTGGCCATTTTTTCATCAAAATTATACTTAATACAACACTCCTCTCTTCTGAATTTTATTCCACTGCATTGGAAATGGAAATGAGTTTGAATCTTATTAGTTAAAGAAAGAACTTTAATGGGGTTTCATCAGCTCTTGAAGAAAAAGGATTTGCATGTTAATACACCATTCCAGTCTGACAGATTAAGTTGTCATATGTATATATGTTAACTGCCTTCCACAGGAAAATGAGAAGGCAAGAACTTTTTTTTTTTTTTTTACTAAAGCTACCTATAAAGCAATACTTGTCTGGTTTGCAATCAACAGCACTCCTTTTTTGATACAATTTCCACTAAACGATCTTTAAGTCAGCTTTATGTATTATAGAAAATATACAGCCCGTGCAAGGCATCATTAATGACTTGCCATTGACCAGTTTCATGTACAATTAAATCAGTTCTAATTTAAGGGTAAGAGATAAAGGTGAAATACAGTATCTACCAGCTTATTTCAGTAAATTGTGACTTTCCCACCATGGTTTCAAATGTATTGTACACAGGAATCATACAGAGAGGCCCTTGAAAACAAGAGCTTTTTCAGTTTGCTAAAAGTCTGTAATCTAGAAAAGTATCTTGATGGAGTGGATGTTAATTTTCACCTGGATCACACAACACATGTAATGCAATTGGTTTAATTGGTATGTTCTGGTATCCCAGCCACAAGAATTTTTAAATTACAGTACAGACATGGCCAATTATGATTTATTCAGCAAACTTCGATTAAGCAATGACTTAATGGAATGCACGTCTCTGATGAGTGTTTAAAATGGACTCTAGAACAGGAGTCCCCGTGGACCAGTACCGGGCTGCGGCATGCCAGCAACCAGGCCGCACAAAAAGCAAAGCCCCATCCGCGGAATGCAGGCAGCACATAAAACCACACCCCCTCCAGTCCGCGGAAAAACCTCTCTCCACGTAACTGGTCCCTGGTGTCCAAAGGGTTTGGGACCTCTGCTCTAGAACAGAATGGGACACCTCAGCGTGGCCAACTCACCATGGGACAACTCTGAGGAACAATTCAAGTATTTACAATAATTTGAAAATAAAATATATCATATAAGTTAAATGTCATATAAAGAGCACAGGAGGCACCATTGTCATGGCAGATAGAAACTCAGAAGAATTTAGGATTGTGTTATAGGGGAAAAAAGGCAATCGGCATTTGTTCAAATCCATAGAATTAAGTGAAGAGAGTAGGCAGATAATTTGTGTTTTTTTTTACCACTGAAATTCTTTTTTAATGTTGGGTAGAATAATCCTGTATAAACTGAACAACGGCACAAGAATTTAAGGGAAGTTATCTAAAAATTGGGTAGTGGGACCTTCTGTAATCTTTGAAGGCAGTGAGCAACATTTTGCAATGTAGCCAAGGCAACAGAGTTCAATTGACATTGGCCTTATGACACGCGCAAACTTTAGTAAAAGCGGCTAAGAAATGAATCTCTCAATTTTGCACGCCTTGTGATGAGAATCAAGCATGGTTTTAGATACTTACTGGGCTTGTATCACAACATGAGGCAGCACAATATAGCCACACATAGTATGCTGGACAAGCACTTTATGTCAAGTATTGCATCTTCTGGCCCTTTGTTACATTATTAAGACACCACATGCAATACATAGCACTTAAATTAAAGGTTAACTTTTACATGGCCAAGATTGGGGTGGCTCCTTCTGGGAAATTATCCATTGCCCTTTCCTAACCCACTCAAAGAGCTCCCCTATATCAGAGAGACTGGGGGGGGGGGGTTGGAGGAGAACATTCAGAAATATCACTTTCCATCCTCCTCTTCTACAGGCATCTCTTTAAATCAAGCCATTAACTGAGGTCCAGGGTCTAAATAAACTCTGATCATGAGTTCGCTGAAAGTTTTGTGTGAACTCACTTCAAGTTTCTGGCAGAAAATAATCTGATACAACAGATGAAGATTAACTATCAACAATTCTTATATGAAATAGTAAACGTCAGAAGGAGCCTAAACAAAAAAATGCCTGTACATGCAACTGTTCTATTTACATCATACCATGCAAAATGGAATAAAACATGTAACAAATATCTATTTTTGTTTGTTTATATAGGCTATGATCCAATGTTGGAGCAATTTGTTCTTTAGAACAGCAGAGTCCACCCCTTTACGCCACATCACAATCTCCCAATGAAAATTTGCAAGTTGCCAAATAATATAAAGGAATACAATTTAAAAAATGCAAGCTCAAAGCATTAACCTCAATGTATCCAAGACACTTACCTATGCATGCTTTATATTGTTTTAAGTGCCATTTTTAAAACATGTTTAGTTGGAAACAACCTGTGTTAGTATCTGAACATGGCTCATATAATTAATTAATTAATTGCAGCATATAGCACTCTGCAGGCCTGTACATTTAAAATTTAACCTTCAAGTTTATGAGCCAAAACGTAAATGGCTATTTACCAGTTGAATGCAAGGTTAAAAAACCAGTTTGACTTATTTACATTTTGCTTTCATTTAGATCTTAAGGTTACTTGAAACAGCCTAGATAAGTTCCTTCATCAAAACACAATGAAGTATCAGTAATGCTCTAGACTTTTTTTTTGTAACTGTTTGTGTTAACATACCTAGATAAATGTACGTGAAAAGCATTGATGTATAAAAACATACAAAATAGCTACAACTTAATTCCATGCTTTTCTTCATCTGCTATAAACCTACCATACTTTAGTATTGGAGAGAAATAATACTTGTTTCATGCTTGAAATTTCAGTCTAAGAGAATCAACAATAAACACTTTGTCACATTTCTTTATAAAAGAATGTATTACAACATATATCTAGCAGTGTAAAAAGATATGCAAATCAGACAAATCCAGGGTGAATTGGGATAAATCAAAGGCCATTTCCATTACACAAGCAGTACAATTTTATTTTCCCCATCAATTGCAGCAAAAAAATTGTTATAAACCAAATTAATAATCAAAGGAACTTAATTGTCAACAATTCTTCAAGAGTGATTATGTTCTAAGTTTCATCTGGAAGGGAGAGATGAAAAAATATACAGTGGGATAAAGTCTCTATGGCCAATTCAATGCCTCTCTAAAGCATTAAGGCTACTGAGGCACCTTATTGCAAGTTATGTATCATCTCCTCTTTGGCAATGAGGTGTGTAGTTTTGTTAACTAGAGCCATCAGGGAATTGAGCTTCTGAGACCAGTCATTGAGTAAGTTATTTGGGTCCTTGGGTCTCTGAAAGTTGATAATTCCCGCCAGCCTATCAACTTTTGCAAAGATGGTCTTATTCACCACTAAGTTGGACAAAAATTCTTCAGATTCCTGTAAAGCAAATAAATGACACAGAATCAGGTAGTCAAACTAACAACTCATTTTGAATGAAATTTCATTGTTTCACAATAGTACATCACAGTTATCCATACTCTGAAGAAATGAATGAATATATATACACACACATACTTCTAATGAAATGTACTTAAGAAATATTTGTGTTTGGCTGGATTATCTGATGTTATTAAAAAACAACAACAACAACCGTGGTTTGGCACTGAAATTTTGATTGTACAGGTAGTCCTTCATTTATGATCACAGTTGGGTCCAGAATCTCAGTTGTTGAGTGAAGCAGCTGCTAAGCCAGATGTCACATCATCATTTTGCTCATTAGCTGCAATCCCGGCTCTCCCAGCTATGGTTGTTAAATGACTATGTGGGTCAAACAGAGTGCTGGGAAGAGGGCCAGGCCCCCACCACCACATCCAGGAGGCCTGGGCCCTCTCCCGACCCCAGAACTAATCATGAGAATTATAGCAATAGCAGTTAGATTTATAATTATGGTGTTTGCTAGCATTTTTTTCCCCAGTTCAGAGGTCCTCCAGCATTCCAAGTTCTGTTCTTCCAGCATGCCAAAGGATTTTCCGGAATTTCCATAGGGGAAATCCTTTGGTCCGCTGGAGGAACAGGCATTACATTTGGTGAAAATGGTAGCGAATGCCATTGTTCTGGAAGGTTCAGAGGGCTGGCTTTCACTAATGTTTTCCACTTATGGAAGGTGGTAACAATTGGCATTCACTAAAATGCTACTGAATGCCAGTGTTCTGAAAGACTCAGGTTCCCCTCCAGCAGGATAGAGATGATGGTGTTTACTAAAACATTAGCAAACACCAGTCTTCTGAAAGGTTCGCTAGCTTTTTTGCCAGATTTGAGGCCTGTTCCTCTACACGTGGGAGAATTTCCCCTCCCTGCATGGGGAGGTGAGGGGAAACCCCTCAGCATTCTGGGGGAACAGACCTCAAATCCTCAAGTCCCCTCTGCTTGCAACATTCCCTGCTGGCTTCCCCAATGACTTTCTGGGGAAACTTGCAGAGATGATTGCAAATGCAATCACATGACTGCAGGGCACTTGGCAACTAGGCATAAATGTCAACAGGTTGCCAAGCATCTGAAATGCAGTCGTGTGACCAGTAGAGGCTGGCATGACATTTTATAAGCTAGAAAGCACCTGTTCTGAGGCTGTTGTGACTGCGAACCACCGTTAAACGACCGGCCATAAGTAGAGGACTACCTGTATTCAACCACATTCAACCAATCGTAATATATAAATTAACTAATCAATGTGTCAAAATAATCTTGCATGAGACAATACAAATCTGCAACTAAAGATAAGTATCTGCATAGCAGAGTCCTGGTGATGCAGTAGTTAGAATGCAGTATTACAGGCTGACTCTGCCCACTGCCAGGAGTTCGATCCTTTTACCAAGTATGTCTCAGCAGACACCAGTCTTTATTTTAATTGATTATCAAATAAATATGTTTGATTTATAAAGAAAGAATTATTCAGATATTTTTCCTTTCACAATCTCAATGAGATTTACTGATTCTACTACTAAATTAAATGTATATCATCATGGAAATTGGTTTCTAAAAGCTCCAATACTGCTCTTTTTTCAATAGTGTCATATATCTTCTCTCATGTGAAAGGCATAAGCAATCTTGAGCATCACTTACATCAACTGATAAATCCAAAAGTTGTGCCATTCTCTTCATAGTAATTCTGGTATAATATTTTGCCATTATTCTAATATTCTAAAGGGAAAAAAATCAGAATAGATTTTTAGGTATTAATTGAAATTAGGTATTAGTTAGGTATTAATTGAAATAATTTCCCAAAATATAAAAGGAAATCTTGTAATGGATTCAAGCATTTGCTTATGTTTCAAATACTTATTGAGAGTGAGTTAAATAATTTATTCAGTTTAATATGTAGGAAACATACAAGATATTCTCAGATACAACTCTAATGTACACCAAACAAGTTGCTGGAAGGAATTAGCAGTGAATTACATTTTAAAGACAACATTTTTCCCACATTCCTCTCTGTATCAAAGTTTATTTATATGGAACAGCACTGCTACACTATTCAATTTATATTCCTGTATTTCAACTAGAACACAAATGCGTATCTGTCAAAAATAACTTCTCAAATAGAGTTTGGCAATAAGCACTACATCAGTCCCACTGACAAAACAGTTTGAATAAAAAGGACGACTGCTATTAATGACGAAGGGCTAAAAAACAGAATTGACTTACATGTTCCACTACTCTGTTTTTTAAATCTTTCCATCTTTTTTCACCTTCCTCTGTGTATCCAAACACATCTGTTGCAGGACTTTCGAGGGATCCTTCCCTCAATTCTTTCCCATAATCCTCCACAAGGGTAGTCCAGCGCATCAATTCCATAGTAGTAAACAGTTTTAAAAGATCTCTGTTCAAAAAAGAGAGCCTTTGTAAATGGCTAAACCATATTCACATCCATCAGAACACTGCATTTTCTAAAAGAATTCTGCCAGTGGTACCAGTGCATTAATCTACCTTACTTGCTTTATTAGACAGGTGTAATTGCATTAATATGTTAGAAAATAAACTATTAATTCAAAAGAGTATACCAGCATCACTATACGTATCAGTATACACATATTTACCAAAAATTATTTACAAATATGCATCAAGGATACTAATACAGTTTCAGTTTAACATATATACATATACGAACTTGGGAACAGAAATCGATATCTTACATGCACACCAACATCACAACTATTATTTTACATTCTATAAATGGGGTAGTTCAAATATGTTCACTATATATCTTAGCCATCTCCCTACCAACAACACAACATTATGAATATATGAAATACTACAGGGAACATATTCTGCAAATTAACATTTGTGCTAAAAAAAATAGAAACCACCTACTTATATTTGGGGATGTCTTCTAGTTTCTTATCACTGCTTATTCTGTGCACCAAGTCAGACTGTTCATTATCATAAGGGGATAGGATGACATACAATACAACACTCTTCAGTGCCTGTTTCAGAGAAAGAGAAAAAAAACCAATCTGCCGAGATGTAGTAATATATGAAAATAAACAATATTACAAGTACCACTTGGAACAAGAAGCTGATTTTTTTTTTTTTTTTATGTACCAGTTTGTAATCAAACTTAACTCGGAATTACAAGTTTGGAGAGCTGAAAGGAACCAAATTGATCATCAATTTTAGATACAAAATAAGAAAATTCATTGAAAACAATTTAAAGCTTTCTTATTAGGCTAGAATTCTTCATTTTAAAGTGGAATTAGTGGAATTTCCATATATGTACCTGAAAGCATTTTCAAAATCTTGGAACATTGTTCCATAAATTTGTATGGAGTTTTCAATTCCTAAGATACCTTTGCTGGAAGGAATTAGCCATGAATTACATTTTAAAGACAACATTTTTTCCACATTCCTCTTTGTATCAAAGTTTATTTATATGGAATATCACTGCTACACAGAATAGGAGCTCTGGTTTCCTGCATCTTAAATAATTTACAGGTATTTTTATCAGTAGCAAATTTTGGATAACTTCACTTCACTTCAAAAAACTTTTTCTTCTTGGGCCTTTTCAGAATTTTCACACATAATATTTTTAACTATTTGAACTGTTTGGCGCGAAAATCTGACATCTTTCCTATCAGTATTTTACTATCACACATACCTATTAACCTTTCATGCCCCCACATGCATGAGAATCAAGTTCGGTTCAGATTCCTACTAGCCTGACTATATGGCTGGAGCAAATGTTTACAAGGTGGAATGACAGATGAGCATCCATGGAGAATCCTGCACTTATGAAGGTCACTCTTCAAAGGTTCTGCCCAATTGTCATACACAGAATGTGGGAAAATCTGCACTGTTTTAAGTTATTTAAGCATGGTCAGGTTGAATGACCTCTCTGCCCAGTGTTTCCTCTGTCAATGCAACAGAGGCCTATATAGCTGGGTCTCCAGTGTACCCATATATTTCAATTAAAAAGACAGGAAGCTAAATGTTGCAAAACAAAGAACCAGCCTCCAGCACTGCCTGCACGTCCAACAATGCTGATTCTTCATTCTCCCTGCAGTTTTTCGAACTTAGCTTGGAGAAAAACTGTTTAAGCAATATGTGACACAGCTTCAGACACACATGAAAAATTACTCCTTTCTACTTCAAAAGCTTCAACTGAATTAAAGTAAACTTCAAGACATAAAGAAGCATTCCCCATTTGCAAAAGTGCCAAATAGTATCTAACTATGTTTGAAGGTATCTTCCATATGGGCTGATAAGATTCTACTCTATCAAATATAACTCGTAACTACATTTTATTTAATAAAAAAGAAAGTAATGTTGAAGCTGTTCTAGAAAGAACAAGAAATGTACACGGAATATGAATCACTTTTCTCCCTAAAATGCTGATTATAATATGAAAACGTTAGCATTTGACTTTCATTGCCCTAAAAAAACAATATCTTCATTAAAGGCAGCATTTGCCTATACAGACATTAACAGCTTATATAACCCATTTTTCTTTTGTTGTTACCTGTTGCCATTTTTCACCTTCAGCCTGGATGCAGGATGTATCATAAATAGCTCTGTAGTGTTTACAAATGGAAAGATAAGAACCTTCATGCTGATCCAACTGAATCATTAAATTGTAGTATTTCAATTTTAGTTTCTGAAATGTCAAATAATGTTGGGTTAGGAGAGACACATTAAACATACACATCTGTCACTTCCCCAGTAGTGTGAGAACTATTTAAGATGTGTGAATAACACCCCATAAACCAGCAAATCAAAAGTTTTCTACCACTAGACATACTTCGGTGTTTTCTTCCTGGAAAAATTTGGTGTTAATTTTTTTGCTTATAATTTGAGTCCGGATGTAGTCCTTTACAGCCAGACAAAGCCTCATCTGTTCCAAGATGAACTCCACACGTTCCTTCTTTTCCATCGATCCATAGGTCTCCACCTGAAGTTCAGAACATTAAAATATTACAGACTGTAACACGTGAAATTCTAAGAACTGCGCCCAAAGCTAACAAAAGCAGTAATTAATTTTTAACTTAAATAAAAATTTTCATTTGGTAGTTACAAGTGTACAGCAAATCAAAACAGTTACAGTAGGACAAGATTCGGCAGGCACGTTTGTTCAATTCCCAGTTGAATAAGCTTCATTTATTTTGAATTTTGGTCAAGCTGAAAGTAAAATTTAGGCTTTTTGGCAAATTGTATCAGGACAATTTGCCCTGGCCATGCCCTCAAAAGTCTGTTCTTAAAGGCTGGGGGCAGAGGGAGAAAAAACTCCCATTGCAAAAGATGATGTGCACCACACTAGATTTCAAACCCCACCTAATACACCTTCTTAGAAAATATCTTCATTGTTTTCTTGGGGAAGCTCCTAAAAAATTGGTTATCTTCAGGCTGGGAAAGGTAAGCTTTGCAACCCTTTCTGGGAAGTAAACAATATTGTGTAGGCAATGCATTTAACCACTCTATTAGCAAGGTTTCGAAAACACAAGAGATAAATACACCAAAACATCTGCACTATTTAATGTTCTTATATTACTACTGGATAACTGATCAAAACAGCTGTTAAAAATTAAAAGGAGAGATGATAGTATTTGAAACCAAGGAACTGACCCCAAGCTAAGCTGTTCTTTTACATTACCTGAAGTTCCTGCAAAATTGAGGCTGCTTCTTTTACTTCACCATTCTGTTCTTTTATTTTTGCCAATGTATTTGTCAGCCGAGCCCTCTCAATTTCAACATATATCTAAAAATAGCAAGGCATTGAATTTAATGTAAGAATTAACCACTGCACAAATCTAGTATTGTATATGTGGAAGGAGCCTTATTATTTTTACAAACGGAACACACATTTATCAATGTCATACTTTATCTTTCTACTGTTATATAATATTCATTCATTCATTTTATATGCTGCCCATCTCACCATCAAAGGTGACTCTATTATTTTTTTAGCTATTCCAGCTCAAAGTATGTAAACTCTTAATATAAAATGATATGTTCCCGATTCAGTAACCAAGAAAAGCACTTGTGGTAAGCCATTATTGACAAAAGTGTTAATTTCAGACGAGAATAAAAGCAATAGTAAGAGTATACTGATTCATTTAAAGTTATTTAATTGTTTGAACCAAGACAAGAACATACAAGGAAGTTATTTATACAATGGATCCAATTGTACAGCATTTAAAATTTCACCTCTTTAACTAGAGCAGGGGTAGGCAACCTCGGCTCTTTTATGACTCTTGGACTTCAACTCCCAGAATTCCTGAGTCAGCTATGCTGACTCAGGAATTCTGGGAGTTGAAGTCCATGAGTCATAGAAGAGCCAAGGTTGCCTACCCCTGAACTAGAGAAAACGTAAGTATTAATGGAATTGGTGAAAAAATTCAAGAAGGTACTGAAAGGAATGCAGATATAATTCAGAAGCCCCCTTTTTGTTTTATTACCGAAATCAAATCATGATTTCTAATGAAGTTTTACTGAGCTTTCCTCTTTCATGAAAGCTTTACAAAATTTCCCCATAGGATCACCTAGCAGTGGTGTTCAAATTTTAACCTTTTTTTCCGATACAAAACCCCTTGAGAATGATCAGGACAAGCCATCATTGAGTATGAAATACTTTCTTATCCTACATCCCTATCATCTGCTGCTCCATTTATCGTGTTTTTGGCATGATATACGGTAGAAATCCATATCTATGGGCCAGCCTGAGAAGGCAGTAACTTGGAATACTGTAGAAATAAATACTTAAAAAGGATGATGCAAATAACCAAATGAAAAAAAAAATACATATTGTGCATATTTGTGAAACCGAGAAAAGGAAGAAGGGTGCAACAGATCTTAATGAAGGTGTCCGATCTATAGGCAGAGAAGTGAAGGTAGATGGATATAACCCAAGGAATAAAACATTGTTAAGAAGACACAAATACATGGTTACAAGGGTTACAGTAAAGTAAAAGAACAAAAATAAGTGGTTACACTTTTGGGAGATCAGTAATTGTTTAATAGTATTAATACCACTTTACAATGCCTTGGTAAGGCCACACTTGGAATACTGCATCCAGTTTTGGTCACAACATAAAAAAGATGTTGAGACTCTAGAAAGAGTACAGAGAAGAGCAACAAAGATGATTAGGGGACTGGAGGCTAAAGCATATAAGGAACGGTTGCTGGACTTGGGTATGTCTAGTTTAATGAAGAGAAGGACGAGGGGGGACAGGATAGCAGTGTTCCAATATCTCAGAGGCTGCCACAAAGAAGAGGGAGTCAAGCTATTCTCCAAAGCACCTGAAGGCAGGACAAGAAGCAACGGATGGAAACTGATCCAAGGACCAGGGGTTGGGGACCCCTGGTCTATTCAATAATACTTTCCAAGCTAATGTAGAGCCAATTATCAGTATTCTCTGAATGCTGAGAATCAATTACAAATCCACCTAACAGTTACCTCACCTGTATTTTATATTTCTTTAATGAAGATATTATGTTTGTTGAATGCTTTGCTGAGGTCAAGACACAATGTCCCTTATGTACTAAGCTAGTAATACTGTCAAAAATAGACATCTGCCACTTGGGCTGGATATGTCAAAAGAAACATAAAAGTACACTGAATGAAAACAGAGTTAAGTTTCTTAAGAACTTCAGGTGATAAAACAAGGAGAAAGGCAAGAATGAATGGGTAAATGCATACATGCAGTTTGAATACAATGTGAGTGACCAGTATAAAACAGATGGCTTTTATATAGAAAGAATGAGGACTGAATCACAAGGCAAATAAAAGAATGAATGGATCAAGATTAATTGATTACATATCATCAAGTTCTTGTCGATCTTAGTGACCCCATAGATTTTCTCTGTGATGATCTCTTCCTAACCTAGTTCTTCAGGTCTTTTAATGGTGCACTCATCACCACTATAACTGAGTCAACCCAACTTGCTGCTGGTCACCCTCTTCTTCTATCCATCTGTCCCAGCCTTAGAAAACTAGGTCTTCACATAACACGTTTATTTCAGCCTTATCATTTGTACCTCAAATGAGAACTCTGGGCAGATTTGTTCAATGGTTTTCTAGTTATCCACATTTTTCTCATGGGTCTTCAACATCAAAGTTTAAAAGCATCAATGCTTCTTTCTATCTTACTTCTTCCAAGTCCAACATTCACTTCCATAGTGTGTTACAGGTAATATTATGCTTTGTATGATTCTGATCTTTGTAGGTACAGACACATCTCGGCATTTGAATATCTTTCCCAAGGCATTCAAGGCTGTTCCTTCACATCTTTCACATACATTCACAAGATGTATTTCTTGACTTCTTGGAGCTGTCCATTTCTATGCTGTTTTATACCCTCCATTAGCAAATTTTAACGTTGGAATTTATCAAATTGTTTCATGATAATACATTTAGTTTGCAAGGCACCAAAAAAAACACCGAGTGTTGCAGAAGAAATGATGAAGAAATTTAAAAAACCACAGATTGTGAAAAGCAAAATATCTTACCTTTCCTTCCGTCACTGTACGTAATGTGTCAATCAACTGCAATTTGGTTGGCAAATCTGTGATCTCTTCAACATATGTACAGCACTGTTGGACCATTTTAGCAACTGCCTAGCATAAATAATGAGAAAGATTACACTTACTGAATATAAACTTGCATAGGTAGCACTGGTGTTCGTTTGTTTCAGTAATATTGCCTGTTATGCAATTTTATTTCAAAATAGCCAAGGAAACTGAAAATGTTTGCAATGCAAGGAAGAGACATGACAAAACAAATAGGAAGTTGTCAGTGATTGTTTGCCTTCATTTTCACATATACACCACATGGAGCAAAAAAAAAAAAAACTTCCTACAAGAGGATATAGTTATTTTTGTCTAATATTTCCCACTTTTTAATAAGGTAAAGCTGCTAAAAGAAAAAACTTCTCCAGTACTATGTGGAAAAGAACAAGTCATTTTGACTACTTTAGAAATTTCAAAAGAAGTTGTTTCTTTACTTATCATGACTTCTACAACTTAAAATTAAAACACTAAATTTTTCTTTGCATTATATATTAGCATTGTGTACAACTTTACTAAAAACAAAAACAGTGCAATTTAGTTTTGCCTGAGACTTTGAACTGCTATTTGTATTCTATATATCTTGTACTGTTTGCTTCATATGCATCTTTTGGGTGGGTGTGGTTTTTTTTTTAAGCAATCAGGCAATAGTTGAAAGGGAGCAAAAAAACTTTAAACAACATAAATAAACTACCAGTAAGTCTCCCACCCGGACAGCTTGTCAATTTGTTGAGTATCACATTTCAGTCAAAGCAATGTTACCATTCATTGTCACAATCACAGTAAATCCAACTACAAGTGGCAGTCATTTTTATAAAACAATAAAAACACAGCCTTGGATATAAATCTAGAGGGGTAGGCAACCTTGGCTCTTTTATGACTCGTGGACTTCAACTCCCAGAATTCCTGAGCCAGCCATGCTGGCTCAGGAATTCTGGGAGTTGAAGTCCACGAGTCATAAAAGAGCCAAGGTTGCCTACCCGATCTAGACCATTCAAATTATTTATCATGAACATTAAAACTTTATTACGTACCTTCAAATTATCCACTGACCAATCAAAATTACCTAGAAACTTAGAAAATTAGCTAGTAATTTAATTTAGCTATCTCTTAATAATTATTGTCTCTGTCTCTCAACCCAGCCTACTTCACAAGA
Source organism: Azemiops feae (assembly GCA_023970755.1). Lineage (NCBI taxonomy): Eukaryota > Metazoa > Chordata > Lepidosauria > Squamata > Viperidae > Azemiops > Azemiops feae. The sequence goes on along the minus strand of JALGBA010004142.1, from coordinate 2,482,405 downwards.
ATGAGAGAAATTTAGTTGGGATGCTACACACAGAACACTTATGTCACTATGCATAAACTGCAACAGATAGGAAGTGAAAAGTCGACTTTACACCAAATCTAATCTTTAAGTGAAACCTACTATTAGGTTTAAACAATAAAAGCTAATCTATACAAGATGGTAAAAAGTCATTAAGATTGAATCCCTTACAGAAATCTTAAAATAACAGGAACAAATAATTTTAAACTGCAAGGAAATCATCTTCAAAATACAGAAACACTTTTCATTTGACCTGATATGTACAAATGATTTCATACATGCAATTCTCTTTTACAAGTATGAAATCTTGATCCGTCTACTTACAACATATACCAACAGTTGCCAAGCTGTAGTGTAGGAGATTACATCAAAGAAATACAGGTAGCCCTCAACTTATAACCGCAATTGAGACTGGATTTCCAGTCATAAGTCGTTACAGTCGTAAGTCGATGGTACCCACATGACCAAACCCAATTGCACAGCATTTTTGTGGTGGTGGTTAAGCAAATCACTACTGTCATTAAGCAAGCACCACAGTCATAAATAAGAACTCATTCTTCTGAATGAGCATTTTTTTTCCAGAAACCAGCAAAAAACATCACAAATTGTAGTCATGTGACTTTGGGATGCTGCAACCAATTATAAAGGTGAACCAGTTACCAAGCATCCTAAATGTGGTCATATAATTGGGGGGAGGAGGAATAGATGGACAACATCTTACAACAAGAACAGAAAAGCAGGAGAAACCCTTTTAAACTTCCCCCTTTTCCCTCAGTAAACTCACCTGTTTTAACTGACTCCTTCTTTTCGAAAGAAGGAAGATGTTTTCATTAAGAGCATTCCAGTCTTTAGCATCATAACACATTTTTACTACAGCAACCAAGATGCGAGATGTGGAAACCATATCAGAAGCCTAAAAAAAGCATGGGAGATAAAATATCATTTTTAGTGTAAAATATTTGCAAGAGTTCCTTAAAAAAATTTAAAAACTTAACTATGTTTATTATGAAAATAAACATATTTCTGATTGCATGATCAAGTATACGGGAGGAAAAGTAACTCAGAATTCACAAATGATCAATTCATTATTCCAGTACTCATATCGCTATTTTTCCACATCTTATTTTTGCTCATAAATGGAGATTTTACTTTATCAAAAAGTTTACTATTATTTAAGCATTAACTCTCAGAGTCGTAAACTAATTCTCTTTCACTGTTTTCTACAATCATAATAATTAAAATCAATGAGAATCTCATTGTCTGTAAGAACATATAAAAAGCTGGGGGGAAAAGACATCAATTATTATTTTGATATCTGCAGAAGAAGTCACAAACAATTTATGAGGAAAAAATGACTAATTTTAAAAATTGAAGAAATGATTAGTTCATTTTAAAAATGCTTACAGTTCGAGTCTGTTTTTCCAGTGACAGCAATATTTCAACTGCTTCCTGAAGCCTTCCATCCTAAAACAGAAATAGGATGCTTTAAACAAAATGAAAAAAAGTAAAGTACTTCTAAATTAACTGAATTGCCAAGTTATATATCAGTAAATACAGCATATAATAAAGCTGGATGAAAACATGTTATTTACTTAATCGAATTTAAGTACCCCCTATCTCACTGTCAGAGTGACTCTAAGTCAGGAGTGATTATAAGCTAGGAAACTATGGCTTGGTTCAAAGTAGCCATAGTTTCAAAGCCAAAATATATCTTGCTTGTTTATGGGAATTCAGCAAGACTGCTTTGTAAACCAATCACATAATCTAGCCAGTCCAACACTTTCACAAGTCGAGCTGTGTGCATGCGCCAGCCAGCCGCTCATGCGGCCCAGTTCCAAAACAGGCCACGGCCTGGTTATGGACTGCAACCTGAGGGTTGAGGACCCCTGAAATAAGCTACCTACCATTACCAAGAAAATATATAGCCATTTTAAAAAGTGATGGTCAAACTGTACCTTCCAGTTTCCTGAATTTAGAATCCATTTCCTTAATTTTATACTCAATTTCAAAGGAACAGGATGCTATTAAAGCTGTCTTCAGAAATTATTTTTCTAATGTTTTTCAAGATCAAATCTATAAGGTATTCAATCAGATGCTGAGAGGGAAATTATAGCATGCACCTCATTTTGCCAGATGCAACTTGCTTCCTCTCAAGTAAACGGCAAACGTATTTCTGTTCTGCCAAACATAATAATCTACATTAGCTATTTTCTACCAATTAAGTTATTGCATCTAGTTATATGTATTTTATTGCCAAAGTGTACTGTCCTGAAAAATTCCTTTTGTATTACAAAAAAACAAGCTGGGGAAAATATTTACACAAAGAAACAAATTCAAAAATATGTTACATCAAGCCCTTCATGACAAAATGAATTAACAGTGCAATTAAAATTTGGTTCCAAAAGACAGCACTGTTAAAGGACAACATTCCCAATATGTAACTGAACATTTCATAGTGTAATTTCATGCGCTGCAGAGTTTTTTTCCAAATCACGAGAGGCAGGAGATCTTCCTCCAATAATTTAATCATACCAAAAATATGGAGTCACTTGATTGATGAATTGGGCAGCTACAGAAAAGGAAGGAAGGAAGGAAGGAAGGAAGGAAGGAAGGAAGGAAGGAAGGAAGGAAGGAAGGAAGGAGGAACTTTTATGTTCAAGAAATGTACAAAAGAGAAACTTATGATAGGTCTTCAAATCACTCCACTGACAAGAGGCAGCACCTGAAGTTTCAACTATGTGCAGTAACTTCTTTAGCCAGATAATTTTTACTTTTTTTCCACAGCCAAAAGGGAGGTGAAGGGCCAGGCAGTGCCCACTGTGAATACTATGTTTTTGCCTGCATTTATTATAATATTCTAAGGAATATTAATGATCCTTCTCTTGCACAAAACTCTGTTCAATGTTTTAGCTTGTATTTAACATTACACATTTTTCCATGTACAATTTAATCCTGGTTTACTCCAATATAAAGGTGACTGCACTTAGAAAACCTTGGCTGATCTTAAGCAGTTAACCAGATTTAAAATCAGGTTAGTATTCAAATAAATGACCACCAGAAAATTTCAGAAATAGAATATTTTAAAGAAAAAAACTGGACAAAACCTAACTATTTCTGTATTGTTGCCAATAAACCAATATGGATGCATTCTTGAAATCATCAGAAATTAAGATGTAGTAGACTTTACCACTTAAATCTAAATGCATACAGTATGCTTAACCATAAGTGAATCACAACACTGAGTTAGTCCAACAAACTAAATTAAAATCAGGTTTGATAATTTGGGCTTCAGCAAGTCACATGTACATAGCCTTAACAGGACAACATGTAATCCATATAGCAGAGAGCAACAGTTCACCATCATCACTTGGTCTGGATAGTGATGGGCAGCTTTGTATTATTTTCTAAATACAAGATAATTAGCAACCTGGATAGATTTTTTTTCTCCATGGACTTACATTTTTAATAAGTTATTACTTATTTAGGAAGTAAACCTAGCTTAGCATCATGAGAACCCAATTCTAAAAACAATGTGAAAAATGTTATACTTAAGTATCCATTCCCCCCTTTTTTGTGAAAGTGCACTAATAACACACAGCAAATGAAAGAAAACGTAACTATTCTAAGCAGTGATGCCATGTGCACAAGAAACAAATAAAACAGAACAATTCGTAGGATATCCAAGATATACAGTATATGACACCCATGCAAATCTTTTAATATTACTTCACCATATAATAATTGTTCTTGTAACTTGGACAAGAGTTAAAAGGGAGCTAAAGGGTTTCTCTGTGAGACATGGGCGGTTTCTAAATAAAATAAATAAATAAAACGAAAAGGCACGAAGCAGCAGCAACCCCGATTTATCAGCGAGACAGAAACCCACCGAATTTAAGCTCCGGTTAAAGGTCGGAAAATGTCAAGCTTACTTCTGCCATCACTAACCTCAAAAAAACGTAACTGCCTCTTTCTTCCAATGCAAGCAGACAACTTACCTCTCGGGAAAAGCCGCCATAACATTACAATAAAGAAAAGGTCTAACTCTTATGGCAGCAACCGTACGGATCTAATTCTGGAGGCCTCGTTCCTCCGAAAAGCAGTGGGGGGGAGGGAGAGGAGGGGGAAGTTTCGTCCCGATTTCTACCATTCCTGAACGATAGAAATACGGAGTGACACGCATTTCGCCTCTCACATGCACAAGTGACACTTTTGTGGGGGAAGAGAGCAGCATCTCGCCCCGTTTCTCCCCATCCCAGCCGCCCAAGGAACGGAGCCATCGGTCTGCGGCATCTCCGTCGCCTTCCCAACGCCGGGCGATGCGGTTTCCCGAGCCGAAAGGGCCCTTCCGCTCTTCTCCCACCTGCCCTGCCAGAGCCCCCGGCCCGGGTCAGTCTGGAGAGGCGATCTCCCGATTCCCGGGGAGTCGCTCCCAGCCAAGGGCCGATGCGGCCTAAGTCGGGCCGCGCCATGACTCAGCCCTCGGCGGGCCCTTCGCTCGCTTACCCGGGCCATTTGCTCGCACTCGGGCAGGCGCTGGTCTACCGTGGCGCTGTAATCCACTTCCATTTTCACGATGCGGCCATCGGCCCGCTCCGTGTCCCCGTCCGCCATGGCCGGTCTCGTCCAGCCCGGAATCGCTCACAGGCTTCTCAAGCGAACACTCAAGTCACGCACTGACTCACCGGAACCGGAAGCCCCTGGCTAAGAATCGCAGAGGCATCCACGAGGACAGCCTTGCTCCCGAGGACCCCTCGCGTCTCACGCCCGGCGAACAGGCACTGCGTTAGTCACCTTCTTGGAGGAGCGCTTTAACCACAGCCGCCCTCTGCCACATCGGGGCGGTTGGAGACGCCTTTGCGTCTCTATTTCTGCCATCTGGAGGGCGTCCCGGATTTTGCAGCCCAGATTTGGAAGCTCCGTGTTATCCTCGGGTTAATCCTCGAGGAAGAGACGGGAAGCAAGGAGAGTTGTTGAGGGATCCGCCAATAGAGGAGAATATATGTAGCTCTGGGCTGAACGTGGTGCTCTCTGAGCTTGGTTGTTTTCTTGCAGACATTTCATTACTAAACTAGGTAATATCATCAGTGCTGAGAAGAAGTGGGGTTTGTTTTCTGTAATCTAGTGCAGCGGTCCTCAACCTTGGCAATGTTAAGACTTGTGGACTTCAACTCCCAGAATTCCTCAGCCCGCTTTGCTGGCTGAGGAATTCTAGGAGTTGAAGTCCACAAGTCTTAAAGTTGCCAAGGTTGGAGGCCCCTGATCTAGTGGTTTGCCCTGTCAGTATTGTGGGAGTGGTCTTGGTGCTTTGGTTCCTTGGTTGTTGTTTTTTTGGCTGAATTAGTAGTTTCTTCTTTGGGCTGTTGTTTTCTGATGCTGTGAGCTAGTTGGGTAAGGAAACATCTGCAAGAAAACAAAACAAGCTTAGGGAGCACCATGGACCTCAAAGAAAGGAGTGTGCTAAATGGGAAGTTGTAAGCCTATATTCCCCAGTTTGGTGCCCTGCAGATGTATATGACTACAGTTTTCAAAACTCCATTTCAGGAGACTCAGTGTTACACAGCTGAAATATACCAGGTGGAGGAAAGCTGCTTAACCATCGCTCCCCGCCAGTAGCCAGGAAGGAGATGGGAAGAAAAACCCAGGTTGGAGAGAAGCTCCATTTCACTGAGATTACATTATGAATGTTACCTATTCTCATGAAAGCAAGAGATGTCAGAGTCGGTCATTCTGGCCTATAATTATGAGGTGGAAGAATCATTGAGTTCAGTTCTGGTTCTGAAAATAAATCCCTGTGCTCGGATGCACTTTTTTCCGTAATTCTAAATGTAAGTTTGACCCAAATTATTTTCCATTGGGTAGAGACCAATGGAAAGGCTAAAAGGGTTTGGGTTCCAGCAAAAAGCAAGCTAGATCCAAGGCCAAAAGATCTGACCAACACTGATATAAAAATATATCACTACCGGTAGCCTATAAAGCACATGACGCCAGGAGCTGGATGGGGGCAGGAAGCGGCCTAAGAGCTTTCTTTCTTTATACAGCGCAACTGTATAACTGTATAACTGTGACTTACCACAGTTTGTTTAGTAACCATTCAAAGTTACAACAGCACTGAAAAAAGTAACTTATGACTGTTTTCACACAACCACTGCAGCATCCTCGTGGTCACGTGATCAAAATTCAGCCACTTGGCAACTGATTCATCTTTATGACGGTTGCAGTGTCCTGAGGTCTCATGATCACCTTTTGCAACCTTCTGACAAGCAAAGTCAATGGAGAAGCCCGATTTGCTTAACAACTGTGTTACTAACTTAACACCTGCAGTGATTCACTTAACAGCTGTGAGAAGAAATATTGTAAAATGGGGCAAAGTTCACTTAACAAATGTCTCACTTAGGAACAGAAATTTGGGGCTCAATTGTGGCTGTAAGTCGAGGACTACCTATAATTATACAGGTGGCTATCTGTTATTGTTGAGCAAAATTCAAAAAGTGCCAAAGGCAGCATTATGTACTATAGGTTTGATTAAAATATTCCAGACATAGTTGTTTCTATCTTTTGGTTGGAATAGGCAAAGGACAAAATAACAGGAAGAAAAATGCAGGGATGTCATAACATTTTATATGCTGTATTCTAACCTCAAAATTCTGTCACTTTGAATTGTAGAGCTATACAGAGTATCAGTGGAAGTTGTTAGGAATTCTCTTTTCTTTTTTTTTTTACATTAGCATTGGGATTGCAGTAAAATTCAAACCAGGAAAAAATGTTTGTGATTCATCATGATGGATATTGAAGATATATCTGCATATTCCTAAATGAATATTAAAGCCCTGGAACTGCACATTTGATTCAGAGTACTAGCAGTTGGTTTTAAACATTTTTATTACTTTTACAGCATATTTTATCATTTTATACTGACTATTTATGAAACATCCTTCCTATACTTTACAACTTACCTTATGCAGATTGATTCAAATGTAAATTGTACTGAATTACATTAGGAGTAAGTGTTTCAGTCTTGATCACCTTACATTTCATTTATTCATTGGTTTGCTTAATTTATTTTCCTTGTATACTGCTAAATCAGTACAGACTCACCACAGTTTATAAAATAGTCAACAAAAAAATTCCATCCTATGTCCAGGCCTGAACCCTGACCAGGGTATTTTGTTGTTGAATTTCTACTACCTTCTCAACATCCTTTGCAAAAAAGGGAAAGTTGAAGACTAGACAATGTTTGTAAAATACAGCCAAGGAGGGCCTGTTTTATGGCTTCCAGCATCAGCAGAACCACTGACAATCGTTTATTTTACTTGTTTATTTTTATCCCGCCTTTATTATTTTTACAATTAACACAAGGTGGGGAACATATCTACTACTTCTTCCTCCTCCTATTTTTCCCACAACAACTACCCTATGAGGTGAGTTAGGCTGAGCGAGAGAGACTGGCTCAAAGTCACCCAGCTGGCTTTCATGCCTAAAATGGGACTAGAACTCACAGTCCCTGGTTTCTAGCTTAGTGGCCAGAGAGCCCTGGGAGCACAGTGGATAGAATGCAGTATTGCAGGCTGACAGCCTGGAGTTTGATGCTGATGAGCTTGAGGTTGACTTCTGAGGTCTGTAAAATTAGGATCCAGATAGTTGGGGACAATATGCTGACATTGTAAACTGCTCAGAGAGTGCTGTAAAGCACTATGGAGTGGTATATAAGTGCTCTTGCTCTTGCTATTGCTGGTACCTTGACCTCTAGACCAGGGATCGCTGAACCTGGCAACTTTAAGACTTGTGGACTTCAACTTCGAGAATTGCAGCAGGCTGAGGAATTCTGAGAGTTAAAGTCCACAAATCTTAAAGGTGCCATGTTTGGAGACCCTTGCATTAGACCAAACTGGGTTTCCTGGACAACATCTTGGACCCAGACAACTTTGCCTCCACCTGCTTCCTGAAGAAGCCAAGGGAAACATGCTAGAGAACATTAGCAATTTCATCAAAATCTACAAACTATAAAAAATCCCAGAGAACATGGCAAGATGTTACCTCATCAGTCTCCTCCAATAAGGAATAAATATTCTGACAAATCTGTGCAGCTTTGTCAGTGAAATCAGCACACAGTCAACAGATTTAATTTAGGGAGTTAGTGATCCTAAACAAATCCACTGGCTCTCACAATGAGAAGTAGACCTGATTCACTTTGGTTGTATTCACTTTTCACCTTTTTTCCCATCAGCCCACCAGAAGCTGCTTCTGCCACTTCATCTCCTGGAGAATCTTGATATACAAAGAAACCGCTTGGGATTACTATGCAGAGAAGCTGCTCAGGAACAATAATGTTGAAATGATGTTGAAAGCCTGGGTTGCTCTGTTTGGATCTGTGGGGTACCATGAGACAAAAGCAAGGCTCAATGTATAATCATTCCAGTTTTGGTCATCACGATATAAAAAAGATGTTGAGACTCTAGAAAGAGTGCAGAGAAGAGCAACAGATGATTAGAGGACTGGAAGCTAAACATATGAAGAACAGTTGCAGGAACTGAGTATGTCTAGTCTAGAGAAAAGAAGAACTAGGGGTGACATGATAGCAGTCTTCTAATATTTGAGGGGCTGCCACAAAGAAGAGGGGTTCAACCTATTCTCCAAAGCAACCATTTGTCTGAAATGGTATAGGGTTTCCTGCTTGAGCAGAGGGTGGACCAAAACAGTGGTCCCTAACCTTTGCGGTTTGGTGGCCTGGGTGGAGGAGAGGGAAACTGGGCTGTGCACACATGCAGCTCAACTTGCAGAAGTGGTGGGCCAGCATACATGCACACGAGTCCCCACTAGCCCGCCACTTGTGCAAGTTGAGCCACTCACACGGCCCAATTCCAATTAGGCCATCACCCAGTAGTGGGCCACAGCCCGGGGGTTGGGGATCCCTGGACTAGAAGACCTTCAAAGTGCTTCCAACTCTGTTATTCTGTTATTCTGTGCATGTATGCCCAACATTAATTGGAGCAAGCTTATGGTGGCCATTGGAAATCATGAAATCCAGGATCCAGCCTTTATAGCATGGAAGTGGAATATATTTGACATTAGCCCCAAGATTAGATCCAGCAACATGGACAGAGATCTCACTGACCGCATGATGGCTGGTACAACAGCAGATTCCTAATTTGTCCCTACAGCTCAAAGATGACATACAAGAATCCACTCCCCACTATAGCAAGGGAAGATCATCTGGTCACATACAAATGTCTTTTGTGGATCAATGTTTCCTTTCCTCATCAGCCTTGGCATTGACAACAAATTTCTGTCAGGATAACATTACCATCCTCCAATAAAGGAGAATATTTGTAGCTCAGGGTTGCAGTGAGGGTTCCTTGGAGTTCTCTGAGTTTGGTGGTTTTCTTGCAGATGTTTCATTACTTAAGTAGCATCATCAGTGCTCATGATGTTACCTAGTTTGGATAACAAAATGTCTGCAAAAAACCAAACTCAAAGAGCACCAAGGACCCCTCATTGCCATCCTCACTCACGCAGGTTTTGGTAAGACATACCAAGTCCACTTACTCATCAGCCACCAAATTTTAGATGAGCAAACCATATTACAGATATTTATTGCATCCCAGTTGGAATTTCCCACACAGGAAGAAGCAAAACCATTCACAGGACACTATTCCCAAACCCCATTCCTTGAAATCAGTCCAAAAGGATGCTGTAGTCAATGGTATCAAACACTATTGAGATCTAACATGCCAAAGAGGTGCACCAACCCATCCAGATCCCACCACAGGTCATCCAGAAGAATGATCAATGAGATTTCAATCTCATGCTGAGGCTTGATGCATGACCTCAGGCTTCATCAACTTCGCTGGAGTCCAGCTATTTTCTCAACAACTTTACCTAAAAAGGGGAGGTTAGAGACTCTGTCAGTCTATTCTAGACAGCTAGATTGAGTAATGGCTTCTTGAGAAGAGAGCATACCCCATCTACTTCAAGATGTACTATCCCCTCCCTCAAGGATATGTTCTTCATATTCCATACCATGCTGTAATTTCCTCTTTGGTTGCATATTACCAGTAAATTTTATTTACTGATGGTTGACCACATCTACTTCCTCAAGAACCATAGGTTTGAAAGAGTCTCAGGTGACCTTTCAGGACGTTACTTCTTTCACTTCTGCCCATCCAACAACCAATCAGGATGAAAGTAAGCAATTTTGCCAGGCAAACTGCCTACAACAGCTAACAACAGGCTCTTTCATGCTCCTGAAAAATGCAAATAGGTCACTGAAATTGCACTTCTGTCCTGGGCAGAGTAATATTGACATCATGTTATCCTTACTCACATGGTGTAGGTAGACCAAGGGTATGTCCAAAGTTCAGTGGGCGTCTTTGCCAGCATCACCCAAAGTATCTCCAAGTGCTTAATTTCCCAGATCACTTCATTAAACTAAAGAGCGCCACTGGATTGGCACACTGGGAGATCCCTTTGGAACAACCCTTTCACGTTCCTTTGAGGTCTCCATATTCCACAGCTCAAGTTAGCATCCCATAGAACCTAACCCAAAACAGAGCTGAAAAAAATCTTGAACTAAAGAACCTTCCATCCTTGCCCGGCCAATTCCTTTCTCTCTTCTGCCATCAGTCCAAGGCCTTCAGGGATCTAGCCTCCATGACCTTAGATTAAAGCAGGGAGGCTGGAAGATGTGTTCTGGACAGGTTTCCTATCTTTGATTGTTTGTTTGAATCTATAAGCCAGTGATGGTGAACCTATGGCATGTGTGCCAGAGGCGGCACTCAGAGCCCTCTCTGTGGGCACACCTGCCGCCGCCAGCTCATGCAGGTCCATTAGGTCACCGCTGGCATCCGGAGCGGCAGCCCCACCCAGCACAAAGGAGGCGAAGCAGCTGGCTAGCAAGCTCGAGTAGAGGTGGTAGAGCACGCCCCCATGCGCTCGCTGGCCTCTGTGTGTGCGGGTTGATGGTGTCAGGCAGCAGCCGCCCCTGCCTCGCCTTGCCCCACAGCAATGGCACCCCCACCCTATCCCGCCTCACTCTGCAGGACGAGCCTCCTGCCCACCGCCCCATCCACTAGAGACCCCCTGGATCTCCCCCAATCCTGCCCAGCCCCCACAGGCATCCCCCCACGAGCAACAAGGTGGCCACGCCCACCCCGGCCACGCCCACTCAGTCTGCCATGACCACAGCAGCCACGCCCACCCAGTGGGCCACCCCCCCACACCGAGGGCACCACAATGCTGATGCAGCCCTGGCACTTTGCGATGAATAAGTGAGTTTTGGGTTGTGGTTTGGGCACTCGGTCTCTAAAAGGTTCGCCATCACTGCTATAAGCTATTAACAACTCACTCCCAGCCCCAATCACATCTCCCTCTGCCTGTCACCATCATAATCACGCCTCAGCCCACTTCCAGTGTCCCCCCCAACCGTTCTTCTTTTTTTTCTTTCCTCCATTTGTCTGACCCTGATTTTAAATTGTGTTTGGGAATTGTAGTAAGCTGTCATATTTTAGCTGCCTTTAGAGTTTATCTCTTGTCTACCCTCTGGCGGTCATCCAGATTTTTGCAGTCCACATTTGGTGGCCCTAAATTGGTGGTAAAAGAAAACAACACAAAGCAGGTAAGCAAAGGAGGAGAAGTGGAAATCTCTGCTTCTGTCTGAAAGACCCCACCACAGGTAGTCCTCAACTTATGACCACAACTGAGTCCCAAATTTCTGTAGCTAAATGAGATATTTGTTAAGTGAATTTTGCCCCATTTTACGACCTTTCTTGCCACAGTGAATCACAGCCATTAAGTTAGTGACACAGTTGTTAAGTGAGTCTGGCTTCCCCATCGACTTTGCTTGTCAGAAGGTCGCAAAAGGGGATCACATGACCCCGGGGACACATAAATATGAGTCAGTTGCCAAGCGTCTGAGTTTTGATCACGTGACCATGGGGGATGCTGCAACGGTTGTAAGTGTGGAAAAGGGTCATAAGTCACTTTTTTTCAGTGCCATTGTAACTTCAAACGGTCACTAAACGAACTGTTGTAATTCGAGGACTACCTCAGGTAATTCGAGGACTACCTCAGGACTACCTCAGGTTACTAACATTTGGGGACAAACTTCAAAGATCTATTTTTCTAGCTTTCAGTTAAATTGGGGAGGTTTTTTTTTTTTTTTAGCTACTAGCACTAAAGTATTCATTCTCACATTTTCCTTTCAAGGAGGAAGAAGAAGAATTTTTTTTACTGTCAGCGTTATTATAACTTTCCTCCCATGTAAACAAGAAGATCAATCAAGCAAGGTAAAGAAACTCAGTTACATGCTATCCAAGACTATTAAAAAAAAAAAAGTTTTGGGGTTTCACTTTTGCTGATTTCCTTTGCTTTGAAAAACATTGAAGTTCTTCACTATTCTTTGGGGAGGGGTTTACCTCCCTTCAGAAACCTTTTTTTTTTTAAATATTAGGCTGTACTGTTGTCATCTTTTTTATATTAAACTAACTCCTGATTTTCTTACACACTTCCAAGGTCAAGCCTGATAACGAAACTATTTGGCTTGAAACTGTTAGCCCCATTGTCGCATAAACCTGTATAACCTGTCTGAGGAAGTCACAGGAAGGTTAGAGGCTGATCTCTGGAGTGATAACTGGGCTATTAATTGCTATATAGGATCAGGCTGAAATTGTGTTAACTCTCCAAAACCTCTCCCTGCCACTGTGGATAAAAGAATGTGGGTAGTTTGTTTGTTTGTTTTTCTTCAAAAGTAATAAACCAGATTTTGTTAAAGCAATAATGAATTATATTTGTTTAAAAAAAAAAACAATGGGTTTAAAAATGAAGCCATGCGAAAATTTAAAATTTACTAAAGCACACGAGCTTTTAAAATATAATGCATGATCCTCTACCAACACCTTAAACAGACAACAATAACAAACGACTATGATTGGCCTAATTTGGTAACCTGGACTCTCCCAGGCATTCCCTCCATCCAGGGTCAGGGACCATGTCAAATAACATAGCCTTGAGAAGGTTTGCTGAGAGCAAAGATATATTTGCTAGGTCCCAACAAATAGTCATTTGTGAGCTCTCTGGGTCAGAAAATAAATCTTGTGTATCTGGCCTGGAATTGAAACCCAAGTTGTTTAATAAAAATATTAGAAAGAAGTCCCCCTTAAGAATACTGTATATCTATCCTGCCAGAAAAAAAAGTCTTGTAGCATTCTTAGGTATCAATTTAATAAAGGGGGGGAAAATCATCCTAAAATCCCCATCTTGATTAGTCATCCTACACTTCTCCCACACTGTTAAGATAAATAGATTCTCCTCCCTTTTAAGTAATTTATGCCCTCCTCTTTCCCCACTCCATAGATTCAGGCAATCTTTTAAAAATGGAGTCCCCGCAGATTTTACTTCCTAGTCCAGGGGTAGGCAACCTTGGCTCTTTTATGACTCGTGGACTTCAACTCCCAGAATTCCTCAGCCAGCGTGCCTGGCTGAGGGATTCTGGAAGTTGCAAGTCCACAAGTCATAAAAGGGCCAAGTTTGAAGACCCCTGATGTAAGCTATTCAAAGTAAAGCTGCCTTTTGCAAGCCAAGGTTGCCTACTCCCGTCCAGTTGTTGTCGACTATAGGAGGCAGTGCTCATCTCCATTTCAAGGCCATTGAGCCAGCACTGTCCAAAGACATTTCCATGGTTATGTGGCCAACATGTCACGGAGCGCTGTCACGGAGCGCTGTTACCTTCTCACTGAAATGGTACCTATTTGTCTACTCACATTTGCATGCTTTCAAACTGCTAGGTTGCCAGAAGCTAGGGCGAGAACGGGAGCTCACCCTGTCACATGATGCTCAGGTCTTGAACCTGGGCTGTTCCAGCTGACAAGCCCAGCATCTTAACTGCTTAGCCACCCCGGCTGCCCCAATCTGTTAAAAGCCACCCTTATAAATCTGATCAATCATCTCCAGAGATCTATGTGGCTCTTTTCCCTCATCAAGGGGTCTAAAGTCTAGAACCGGAACTCCTTCTTTGGTGTCTTCTTAGGAGCATCTTCAGCAGCCAATGTCCTTACTTGCAGCAGCAGTCACGATTTACTCAGCGTAAGATCATGGGATGTGAGAAATAAGTCATCCGCCAGGGTTTCTCAAGGCAGAGATCTTAGTCATATCAACCACCAAACAAGTGTCAAAGCCACAAAGCATAAGGCAAAGAGTTCTTTGAAATGTAGAAGAGAAAGAAGCAGCAAACTGTCTATAAGAGAATCTATACCTTTACCCTGAGAGAGAGCAATCAACTACTGCATTCACTGTGGCTTCAATCCAGTTTCCAGTAAAGATTCTCACCTAGATGTGCTGTGTTGAATTTCAGAGAGATTTCAGCCAGGTTTGTGCCTCATTCAGCCATACAGACTTGGGAATTAGACATTTAAATCAAGGCACAAGCCAAGGATATCCATTATCCCCATTATTATTTATATTAACACTGGAGGTACTAAACAGAAACATTAGGCAAGACACAGAAATTAAAGGATTGGAGATAAAAGATGAAAAGTGGCGTTGTCTTACCTGAACGCCTTTTCTCAGCATGACGATGGAGAATCCACCAATGGGTTTAGACTATCTTCCTGCCCAATGAGACTAAGTCTGTCAGAATTGTTACGCCTCCTGCTGGGCTTGATGCTCCCAGACACGACGAAGGCGAAGCTGCTGACGACAGTCCGATGTGTTGACTCTCTTTGCCCCTGACACAGGACCTGATAGGCCTAAAGAGGACGGGCGTGGATTCTCCATCGTCATGCTGAGAAAAGGCGTTCAGGTAAGACAACGCCCCTTCTCCAGCATGAGGATGGAGAATCCACCAATGGGATATACCAAAGCTGTCCTGCCCCTATGGGAGGGAATCAGTCAGGACCTGTGTCCCACTGGATGACGCCACCTGCTGGAGTACTCTCCGGCCAAATGATGCCTCCGCAGAGGCGAATTTGTCCAGCCTGTAATGTCTCACAAACGGGGAAGGCGAGGATCAGGTCGCCGCCCTGCAAATATCCCCAATGGGTGCCTGCGTTGCCCACGCTGCTGATGTAGTGGCGCTGCGGGTAGAGTGAGCGGTGATACAGCCTGGCAGCGACAGATGCTGTGATTGATATGCTCTGGCAATGCAAGCCCTGATCCATCTGCCTATGCTAGAGGATGAGACCTTCCGTCCCATGGAAGAAGGCTGGAATGAGACAAAGAGCGCTTCCGATTTGCGAAAGGCTGAAGTTCTTTTGAGATAGTGGTGCAACGCCCTTCTAACGTCCAAGGTGTGCCACTGGCGTTCTAGGTCGTGAGAAGGCTGGGGACAGAAGTTTGGTAGGACCACCTCCTGTGACCTGTGGAACAAGGAGTTCACCTTGGGGATAAAGGTCGGGTCCAGCCGGAGGACCACTCTATCGCTGTGAAAGACGCATAGATCCTTTCTGACCGAGAGAGCAGCCAGTTCCGAGATGCGTCTAGCGGACGTGACGGCGACGAGAAAGGCCACCTTCATTGACAAGAACTGCAGTGAACAGGTCTTAATGGGCTTGAACGGTGACGAAGTAAGGGTCTGCAAGACCCGTGGGAGATCCCAAGAGGGATAACGATGAACCACGGGTGGTTTGGTGTTAAGTGCGCCCTTGATAAAGGACTGCACCATTGGGTGCTTGGCCAAGGGTGTCAGAGTGTCACACGTGAGCACTGTGGACAGAGCCGCCACCTGCCAGCGGATGGTATTGGGCGATAAGCCCTTGTTGAGTCCCTCCAGTAAATACTCCAGGATTCTCGGGATCGTGACAGCCGAGAGGTCGAGGTGGTTCCTTGAGCACCAACCACAGAAGTTTCTCCACGAGGAGTCGTATATTCTATTAGTGGAGGGGCGTCTGGAGGCCTGAATCAGGGAAATGACTCCCGCAGAATACGACTCTCGGGCTAGGAGCCGCCGTTCAAATGCCAGACGGCTAATTGGAGGCACTGGGGTTCCGGGTGCTGTAGAGCCCCCTGGCTGAGAGCCACCTGTTCTGGAGGAATCTTCCACTGTGGGGAGATGGAAAGACCCACGAGGTCAGCAAACCACGACCGTCTCGGCCACAGGTAGACCATACAGAGGTCGGTCTCTATAATCGCTCCTAGGTGAAGGATGCGATTCGAGGGCTCTATTAGGCTCTTCCGGAAGTTGACTGAAAAGCCGTGGGTCTGAAGGGTCCAGAAGGTTAAGTTCAGGTCCAACCAGGCCTGCTGTAGGGAGGAGGACAGGATAAGGATGTCATCCAGGTAACATTGGACCCGGACGGGGATCAGTCTTAGGTGGACGACCAGTGCAGCCAGGATCTTTGTGAACACTCTCGGAGCGGACGATAGTCCGAATGGTAGGGCTCTGTACTGGTAGTGGTGGGACCCATAACAGAACCTGAGGAACCTCCGATGGTCAGGGAAGATGGGAACATGGAGGTACGCCTCCATGAGGTCGATGGAGGTGAGGAAATCGTGCCTTCTGATGCTGGCCAGAATGGACTGTAGTGTCTGCATCTTGAATCTTTTGTAGACCAGATGAGAGTTCAGTCCCTTCAGATCGAGGATTGCTCTCCACCCCCCCCGAAGGCTTTGGGACCACAAAGAGGATGGAATAGAACCCCCGCTGTTTGGCCATCTGGCACCGGCTCGATGGCCCTGATTTCCAACAAATGGTGAATGGCCTCGGTCATGAGTTTTATTTTGGCCGGGCTTCTTGGAGTAGGGCAAGATATGAAGCGGTCCTGTGGCCATGACAGAAACTCTAGGATGAGGCCTCGCCTGATGGTGTTGAGCACCCAGGTGTCTGTGGCGGTGGCCTCCCATTCCTGCGTGAAGGAGGAGAGTTTGCTGCCAATGGGGAGGTCCGTCCTTGAGTCATTTGTTTCTTCTAAAGGGATGGCCTCCCACACCCCGAAAGGGCTGCTTGTTCTGGAATTGTTGTCTAGGCCTGGGAGCTGGACGGTCCGGCTGACGGCCTGGCCTGGGGAAAAAGGGACGAGACGAAGGAGCCCACTCTGTTCCTGACCCCTGACGGAAGGGTGGCCTCCGCGGATATGGGGTGGATCGCCTGTCCGGCCTTCTGTTGAGGTGGGCCAACACCTTGTGCTTGTCCCTATTTTCCACTAGATAAGGGTCTAGTGCTTCTCCAAAGAGGTGCCCGTCCCTGTAGGGAGCGGTTGCCAGGCGCCACTTAAATTTTAGATCTGCTCGCCATTGTCTCAGCCATAAGAGTCTGCGGGCAGCAATGTTAGTGGCTATGGACCTTGATGAGAACCTGGCGGCATGAAGTGATGTGTCCACCACGTATTCTGCCGTGGCCACTAACTTACCCAGATTCTGGTGGGCACGAACCTGTTCCGGGGGAATCATGGCCTGGAGCTCCCTGAGCCAGAGGATGGATGTCCTGGCGAAGAAGGAGGTAGATGTGGACGCCTTCACTGACCATGCCGATGCTAGGTGAGACCTGCGCAAGGAAAATTCCGATTTCTTATCCTCCGCTCTTAAGGCCTCAGCCAAATCACCTGGCACGGTGGAGGAGGAAAGAATAGGTGTTAGTGATTCGTCCACTTTCGGAACCTCCAAGAGGTCCGACAAGGCCGGGGCGACAGTGAATAGTTTCCTGTCTGTTCCCCCTACTGCTGGGAGAGTGCCCGGATTCCCCCATTGTTTACGTATGGTATCCAGGAAAAATGGGGGGCAAGGGATGTGCCTCTCCGTAATAGTAGGTTTAGAGAAGAGCGGCTTTGGGTCCTAGCTGGTGGAGGGAGCCGGCTGTGCTTCCTGCTCGGGGCTAATATTGGCCGATATAGTGGCCTTTAGCAGGAGCGACTTAAATAGACCCGGGTCAAAAAGGCCAACGAAGGGAGAGGGGTCTGGAGCCGACTCCTCGTCTTCTGACAATTGGAAACCCGCCAACCCGTACTCCTCAGAACCTGAGTCCCGTGCTTGGGAGGAGTAATCGGAATACATGGATTCTGGATATTCCGGAATTGCCGCCCGTGATTGAGGTGGAACCGTGGATGAGATCAGTTCCGGCCTGGGATTTTGGTAAAAGGAGGAGGCCATGCCTTGGGCATATGCCTGGGCGAGTAACGCCTGGAGCTGTTCGGGGCCCACCCCTTGCGTCTCAGGGGGACGAAGTCCAGCCACTGTGGGCGTGAATGTGGCCTCAGGGGGGCTTGACCCCCGATCAGTAAACAGAGCAGCGCCCTGCACTGTTGGGCATTGCGGGGACCAGGCCCGCTGGGCTGGTGGGCCAGGCGGGCCGAACAGCGGGGTAAGGAGTGAGCTCTCTTGAGGGGCCGGGGATACCTAGTCCCCTTCATTTAGCTGTTGTGCCCTGGAGAACTGCTTTTCGAGAGCAGTATGTTTCCTACTAGCATCCTTTTCAGCGGCCTTAGAGCTCCTCTTGGCAGAGATGGCCTTGGCTTTGGCCTTCGCCTTGATCTTCCCTGCTGCTTCCAATTTGGAGGACTTATGCTTCCCTGAAATGGGAGTGCCGGGAGCGCCCTGCGCAGACTGAGGAACTGCGCTGTCAGCCATTCTAAACGGTGGCCAGAGGCCTTGCTGTCTCTGGAGCAGGAGCGAAGCACCGGACTGATGATGCAAGAGAGGCTGATGGCAGCGAACGCTCCGGGCAGCAATTGGCTTAATCGGCCTTGCGCCCCTTTAAGGCTCCCAGTGGCTGACAATGCCCAATGGCGCACTGTGGCACGTTGGCCGGGCGTCAAGTGGCGGTCAGGCAGGGGGGTGCTTGCCCCAATTGTATCTCTCAGTGTGCTTGGACCGCAATCGGTGAGTGCCGACGCGCACTTTGGCCGATCAGTGGCGGCAATCACCTTGGTGATATGTGCCTGCGCACTCCTCTCCTTATGGTGGCGGCAATCACCTGAGTGATCTGTGCCTGCACACAAAGCCTAGGTGGTGGCGACGGTGCCAAGGGGCGTGCCAGCTCACGCTAATAATGTCTTCCTCAACGAGGCCTGGACTTATATTGCCCTGGGAATGGTAGATGCCAGACCAGGATCTGGGTTAGCAGGGCCAATGGCAGCGTTTTAAGGCTGTAATGGTATCTTTGCCCAATCGCAAAATGGCTGCTGCTTGCAAAATGGCTGCGGCTGAGACGGACGAGTGGGCCGCTTGGCCTGAGGGGCCCAGACCAGAGTTTAGAAAGAGACTTCCCAATGGAAGCTGTTTAGTTTAGTAATCCTTTGATCGGCCTCTGGTTGCCTCTACAGCTTAGAGCTGCCAATTCTGGATGATCGGGCCGTCCCTGTCAGGCCATTGGGAGTCCAAAATGGCGGCTGCCATCTGCGCGCCAAAAGTTTCGGGCCCTCAGTGAGGGATGAGACAGTCAAGTTTGTCGGCCCACGGCTGAGGAAAGGAGAGGCTGAAACGAGTGTCGTAGGGCCGGCTGAGACTCCCAGTGGTCGTGCCGAAAGGACGGCTCGAGAACACCCCGAAGGCCGACGCTCAGCTGTGCGGCGGCCGCGGGCGAATCTGCTGACAGACAGCTGCTCCGCGGTAGCGATTAAATCGGCTCCGGCACATAGCTTGATTTCGGCTGGGCCGACAGTCAGCTGCTCTTTGGCAGCGCTAGGAGCGGATAAACAAGAATTCGGCTGCAGAAGCGTTTGTTAAACTGTCCCTTCCGCAGCCTCCGCTCAAGCTGGTGGGCGTGCCGAAGAGCGGTCTGTGAGCGGGCCCGGAGGCCGACGCTCAGCTGTCCTGCGGCAGAGGGAAAGAGACCCGACGCTTAGCTGTTGTTGCCGCGATTTTTACGGGCTGTGAGCCCTTTGTATGATAATGTTTTTTGGAAAGGTAGCTAAGAGGAGAATCCACCAAGGGGATGGAAAGATACAACCTGCCTAGCTGTCAGAGTCAACACGCGTCTGCATGGGTCAACACATCGGACTGTCGTCAGCAGCTTCGCCTTCGTCGTGTCTGGGAGCATCAAGCCCAGCAGGAGGTGTAACAACTCTGACAGACTGAGTCTCATTGGGCAGGAAGATAGTCTTAAACCCATTGGTGGATTCTCCATCCTCATGCTGGAGAAATACAAATTACAAGCATTTGCAGACGATGTGGTCTTTATACTAGAAGAACCGCTTGAGACAAGCCTTAAGCTTATGAAAAAGATAGAGGAATTTGGAGAAGTGGCAGGTCTGAAAATAAATAGAGAAAAGACCAAAGTGATAACTAAAAATCTCACAGAAAAACAAAAAAATCAACTGTCAAATCAAGATCCAGTCCTAGGAACCTAACTGGAGGCCATACTTGCAATATCCCAAAGCAAACATTCATGCTTCAACTCCAAACATGAGTACATGTAGTTCTTGACTTACAGCCACTTGTTTAGTGACCATTTGAAGTTACAACAGCACTGAAAAAGTGATTTATGACCATTTTTTCACACGGCCATTGCAGCATCCCTGTGGTCACATGATCAAAATTCAGATGCTTGGCAACTGGTTCATAATTGCCCTCACCTCAGTAAAAGCAGAAATGGGGAAGATCCTGTTGAAGGAAAAGTCTTCGTCAGGGTCCAGTCCAAGCCGGGAATAAACAACATGGCGACTGCTTTAGAAAGAAGGTTGCAATTTATTGAAGGGGAGAGCCAGACAGAAAGATGGCTCTGGAAGAAAAAAGAGAGAGCACATGTAGGGAGTGGGTTTTTATACCCTCTGGAGCCTTTTGTTTGGAGTTGTTCCTGTGGCATGAACTTTGACCTGAGTCTGAGTGTGCCCTTTGGCATCTGTGGGTTAATCCTATTATGTCCTGTCTTACAGTCTGGGTGGGGTATGTAGATTTTAGGTGTCTTTGTCTTCTTAATTTTCTAGCTTCAACCTTCCTGGATTATTTACATCTGCATTTCTACAGAGCTGGTTTCTGCTTGGGGGGGAGGGAGACTTGGGGCTATTAAGAAAACTGGGTATGCTTTTCTGCCTCTTTAATATTTCCTTCTCTGGGGGGGCTGACTTCCCACAATCCTTTATAATCCCAAGATCTAGAACTCTTTTCCTTAACGGAATAACAGAGTTGGAAGGTTTTCTAGTCCAACCCCTGCTCGAGCTGGAGACCCTATGTCATTTGAGACAAATGGCTGTCCAGTCTCTTCTTTAAAAACTTCCACTGTTGGAGCACCCACAACCTCTGGAGGCAAGTCATTCCCGCCTTGTTCTGAGCTCACAAAGACAAATGTTGAGTCCTCTGAATCCTTGCTAGAGTAAGACTTCTCACAAATTACTTTTGATCTAAATCAGGGGTTCCCAACCCCCGGTCCATGGACCAGTACTAGGCCGCAGCATGCCAGCAACCGGTCCGCACAAACAAGCAAAGCCCCATCCACAGGATGCAGGCAGTACACAAAACCACACCCCCTCCAGTCCGCGGAAAAACCTCTCTCCACGTAACCGGTCCCTGGTGCCCCAAAGGTTGGGGACCTCTGATCTAGATATTACTCTACCTGACCAATTCTTTAGCCAATCTGACTTTAACTTTGGACTCAAGTATGCATGAGAACATGACCATTATGTTTATTTATTATTTAAAAGCTGCCCACTCCAGTAGACCTGGACAGACTATTGAGAGCCAGCTTAGTATTTATTTGTTTGTTTGTTTGTATCCCTGCCTTTATTATTTTTTTATAAATTTAAGTCAAGGCAGCAAACATATCTAATACTCCTTCCTCCTCCTGTTTTCCCCAAAACGACTCTATGAGGTGGGTTGGGCTGAGAAAAAGTGACTGGCTCCGAGTCACCCAATCGGCTTTCACGGCTAAGGAGGGACTTGAAACTCACGACTCCTGCTTTCTCCTGCCAGACCAAATATTCATGGTTAAGTATTTGCAAGTCCTTAATCATCTTTTTAATAAAGCTTAGTAGTATACATGGTTTATAATCAAAATGAGCTGGTTTCATAAATGATAAATTACAAGCTCACATTTTATATTGGTTTATTGTGAGAACTTAGCTCAAGTGACCTTGGTTTGCCCAACCATATCTTTGCCCTTGACATATTAGAACATATTAGTTAGAACATATTAGTTAGAACAATTAACCAGTGGAACAACCTGCCTCCAGAAGCGGTGAATGTTCCAACACTGGAAGTTTTTAAGAGACTGGACAGCCATTTGTCCGAAATGGTACAGGGTTTCCTGCCTGAGCAGGAGGTTGGACTAGATGACCTCCAAGGTCCCTTCCAACTTTGTTGTTGTTGTTGTTGTTGTTGTTGTTGTTGTTTTTGTTATTGTTGTTGTTATTGTTGTTGTTGTTGTTATTATTATTATTATTATCTTTTATTCATTAAACATGAACCTCAGTCAACTGAACATTCAAATTGGCTGGCGCTGATGGTTGACACGGGTTGCTACCAGCATCCTAGGTGTCAACCAGGTACCTTCTTAAAATATAAGATGTTCCGAGTAGCGCAGTTTTTTTGTAACATTGCTGGAGTTATTGCAGGAAGCTGCAGTTTCTTGATGTATTTTGCAAAGTTTTGGACATAGTTCCCAGTGCCCCGATGACAATGGGTACCACTGTTACACGTTTCATCCATAATCGCGCAGTTTCGATGGCCAGGTCGCGATATTTCGTAATTTTTTCCAGTTCTTTTTCTTCGACTCTGGCATCTCCTGGTACAGCGATATCAATCAGCTGTACGCTTCGGTTCTCTACAACTGTGATATCCGGCGTATTGTGTTCCAAATGGCGATCTGTCTGTATTCGAAAGTCCCACAAGATCTTCACCCTCTCATTCTCAACAACTTTTTCCACCCTGTGTTCCCACGACTTTTCGGACACAGGCAAGTCGTATTTTTTACACAATGCCCAGTGGATTAATTTAGCAACTCGATCATGTCTAGATTTGTAATCAGTTTGTGCGATTTTGCTGCACTCACAGATTAGGTGTGAAACAGTTTCAACTTTATCATTGCAAAGTCGGCAATTTGGATTGTCAGTGGATTTTTGTATCTTCGCTTTCATGGCATTAGTTGGTAATGCTTGTTCTTGAGCAGCCAGTATTAAGCCTTCCGTTTCTTTCTTGATGGTTCCCATATTATTATTATTATTATTATTATTATTATTATTATTATTATTATTATTATTATTATTATTATTATTATTATTATTATTATTATTATTATTATTATTATTATTATTATTATTATTATTATGTTTCCTAGTCAGTCCTGGACTTGTTGGCTTCATTCCGTTCCTATTACCTTGTCAAACAATATTACCTTGTTCGCCTGTGGACCAACAGCTGGTCAGCTATTTTGAGAAAGAACATCTCTTTTCCACTATACAGCAGAGCGGTAAAAAAAAGTACTGATGTCTTCATGCTGCCGGGGGGGGGGGAGAATTAAAACATCTGTTAAGCTCAGATAGAAAATGGGGAGGGAGAAGACAAAGGTTTCTTCAGGCATCATAGGTATGTCGTGAAAACCCCAGGCCTATTCAGAGGAAACCACAGTACATATAACATGTAATGGATTCAACTGAAATAATCACATATTCTGTTTCTGCTTGTCTCCATTTCTCCTTTGGTAAATATGTCATCAAACTTACTTTAAAAAAAAAAATCAGATATCTTCAAACTTTAGCCATTAAGTGGTTGGCATGATGGGCTTTGTGATTACAAAACACCTAAAATATTTGATTATGTAATCAAATGTTATATGTTTGGTTATATAATTATATAAAATAATGATTATATATATAAAATCAAATCTTTTTTATACTCATTGGAAGGGTGAAATACTAAAGAATAATTTTAAAAGATAATTTAAAAAAAAAAGTTAAAAAACTAAAAAATACACACATACACACATAACAGGATATCTGAGAATAGGGCAGACAAAATGTTGCAATAAATAAAAATAAATAAATTTATTTTAAAAATTTTAATAACTATGTATGTGCAGGAAATAATAGAATTGTAATATTATTATAATTGGTCACACAGCCAGCCAGATGTTTAGACTGGATTTGGTATTTTTAATCTATCTATCGAATCACAAAGACCTGGGATGGACAGATGTTGTGGTTTGATGGCGTTAAAAGGTATCATTGCAGCATGTAAGCTATTCCAACTAAAACTGTCTTTTGCAATTGACGGATGGTGATTTTGTCAATGCCGATGGTATTCAAATGCTGCCCCAGGTGTTTTGGGATTGACTTCAGTGTGCTTGATGTTGTCAACTTAAAGGATGCTTAGATATTTGTAGTGTCTTACTCCAGACTCTTGAAGTTGTTTCCATAGGCATCTTGATTTCTCCAGTTTTCATTATTTTTCCCATTGATGGTGAGGGTGGCACTTTAGTCCAGTCCAAATTCCACTGCAGTATCTTAGCTATGTATGTGGACAGGGTTGACCACGACTCTATTTCAGATGGTGTTTTTCCATACAGCTTCAGATCATCCATGTAAAGGAGCTGGGATAGCTTGGTAGATGTTTTTGATGTTTGATAGCCATGATCTGACTTGTTCAGTCTTGTTGACAGAAGAATCACTGCAATGACAAACAGCTGGTCTTTTGTTCCTCTGCTGTTTGGGCAGTTTCCTTTCTGTTCAGGTGGAAAGGGCCTGTTTACAACTAGATACTGTTGCACTGTCTCAGCTAGCGCACAAGTTAACAATTTTTAAATTGTTGGTAAGCAAGACTTGTTGTCTGGTGCTGCCCCTTCTGTTAGATCTTTCATTATCAGGTAGGTTTTGCCAGATGTTAGCCGTTCTTCAATTTTGCTCTCTTGCAGTAAGCTGTTAACTACTTGGCAACAAGTGGATGTAGACCAGTCAAATGTTTCAACCAAAAA
Source organism: Azemiops feae (assembly GCA_023970755.1). Taxonomy (NCBI): domain Eukaryota; kingdom Metazoa; phylum Chordata; class Lepidosauria; order Squamata; family Viperidae; genus Azemiops; species Azemiops feae. The sequence goes on along the minus strand of JALGBA010004142.1, from coordinate 2,457,564 downwards.
ACAGTTTATCTTCACCTGTTGATGACCAATTGTTGGTCTTCCTTGCCATTTTCTCCACCATTTCTGCTGTTATAAAAATTCTTTCATTTTAGCTTCTTTTTATTCTCATCCACCTCGGTTATTCAAGCCGTATGCCATATGCTAAATAAATAAACAAACAAACAAATCCAAGCTGCATTCTTGTTGTATTTCTTTCTGTTGTTCCATAGCTGCACCAAGAACTGTATTGTTTCTTCTTTATCAGTTATTGGCTTATTTACCGCAGTCTCTCCATTGATGGATCTGGTAGGAACTTTTTTGATTTGACTGAAATTGGAGATTCTACCTATTGTGTGCAATTTGAGCTTTGTATCTACTGATCTTCTTGCTAGTTATTATTTGCTATTTTATTATTTCCAGTGCTTGCTTAATCTTCCTTGATTCTAGGTGTTATTCCTTGGTCAGATATTCTTTGATCTTCCTGTTCTTCAGTTTCTTTTCTTTCATTTGTTCTAGTTTGTTTGCGTCTGATCTTAGAATGTTGATTTTATTTTCCAACCTGGTCTTCCATTTTGTGGTGCATTGTTTGACTTCCTTTCATGTATGTTGATTTTGCATCCCCAGGTACTTGGTTACAACTGCAGCTATATTCTCCATTAGTTGGTTTGTTTTTTGCAGTGAGCTGGTGCTTATAGTTGGTATTACGGTTATTGACATCTTTTAATATTTGTGCTAACTATTTCTTTGGAACGAGCTTCAATGCAGAAAATCTTATTCTTTGGTTTTTGTTTCAATTCTTCTTTTTCAGAGGGCTTTATTCTTCTAAGAAGAAGGCAGAGGAGGGGGTGCCTGGTTTGGGAATGAAAATGGTTCAGTAGCTATGCTGGCTTCCTCTTTTGCTGATTCCCCCTGGTTTGCCTCTATAGTCTGAGTTACTTCTGGAAAGGCTTTGATTTCTTTGCCCTGAATAGACCTTTGCAGTTCTTCCACTTCTTTTTCTGTGAATAGTTTATTTCGTGTTATAAATCAACACTGTGTTCTGTAATTTTAGATTCTGGATGTTGCCCTCTCCAGAACTAGTGTATTCTTTTTAGATATCCTCTTTTTATTGGACTTAATTTGTAATAACAGATAATTATTTCTTTGTTTTCAGTCTTTCTATATCTGCAACAAGGTAAACAGCTTTTTTTCCAGTAGTCCTGCAGTTTTTGGCACTATTTGGTCAACCAACAGTCCTGAGTCCTAGAACCCATTTGTCACCATATGTCTTGGACAGGGGTAGACAACGTTGGCTCTTTTATGACTCGTGGACTGCAACTCCCAGAATTCCTGAGCCAGCTATGCTGGCTCAGGAATTCTGGGAGTTGCAGTCCACGAGTCATAAAAGAGCCAACGTTGCCTACCCCTGGTCTAGGAACTCCAACACCTACCGTTCTCGATAACCCGGGTGACAACCCATCCAATTGTTTAATAATCAGTGTGTGCAATGTTGCAAGAGCTGATTGTATCACCTACTGATTTTTCTACCTCTTTGCACAATCTGCACTTTGAATCATTTGATGATTCCCCCCCCCCAATTTTGGCCTTGATTCTATCATTCAGATAGCTTGCTCCTGAGCAGCTAAAATCAAGCCTTCGGTTTCTTTTTTTTAATGTTACAGTTATAAGCCATTGCCAGGTTTTATCATTATCACTTTCCCTTTGATCTTTTGTAGAAATTGACCACATAATGCTTTTCCTTGCCAGCATTCTGTTCATGATTTTATTACATTGTTTCGATATTCCTGTTTTGATTCCTGAACATTCAGTAAGTTCCAATTTTTAACTTGCCTCAATGCTTGTTCTTACCTGTCTTTTATCTATCACCTAATACGTAATTTTCTTCTTCAGCATTTATTGGTGACTGATCCTTATTTCTGGGATACCTTGTATAAGGGGCCAAAAGCATTATTAAAAACAAAGATGATTTTCAAGATGCCAGTTCCTGTTTTATGTTAAAATTAATAACCTAATTTCTATGGTGCCTATTAAGCTTTGTACCCTACTGTGTTATTAATTCTCTGCCATACTGGACTCAATCTGTCCTCACTCTACCCCATCTGAACTTTTATTGTAGGTTCAAACAAAGGAAGAAAAATTCTTTCTCGGACATGTTTGCTGTGTTTGCAAAGTACTGTGTGACAATTGCAACAATATTATAACAGGTAGATTTTGTAGTAACTGTTGGCTTTCATAGTTAACTCTCAAAGCAAACCCTTGACTAAAATGGAGAATATCTTTGAATGTATTTTCAACATTCTAGCATGACACCTAGAACTATCATTCCATAAGTAGATGGTTACTTCGTTGCAGTGCTTCCACATGTCAGCCTTTACAATAATTTGAGAATTGATTATACATAAATTCTATGGCTATGTTGTAATAAGAAATAATTTCTGAAACATCCAATAAAATTGTAACTGAAAAGAGATAAAAATATTGTTTTTCTTCCATAGCTCCTTTGAGACACCTACTATACACCAATTCGGATCCTGAAGATCTTTCTCTCCTTCCAATACAGCACTGTACAATGTAGTTCAATCAGCCAGTAAGAATTATTGTAATTTCAGAATAGGCTTCTTTTTTCAGTGGAAAGTACAAATGCATCAAAATGAAACTTAGAAGTTCTCTATAAATAGAAAAGACTAATGGACATTTAAGAGCAGGATATAACAACCTCACCTATTTCCCGTTAGGTCACCATTTCATTAAAAACCATATCATTAAAAGTTTTGCAAACCAATTTCCAATGTTGGTTAGAAATATAGATAAAAGCTTGTAAACAATACTACCCTGCCTATTTTTGAGGTGAAGATAATGCAACTGATAAAGGATGCTGAGTGTACATTTGATATTCATTAGTTAAGGCGATGATCATTTTTACTCTCAGCTTGAATACTTTGAATGCTTCCCCACTTTTATAAATATGTGTACAACTCTGAAATCTGAAAAGTATCGCAAAAAAATCAGATTAGGTAACATTAAAAACAGCATTGGAAAATGAACTACTCCATATTTTTTCATTCTTTTGCAATCTCCATAGATCTCTGAGTCACCCAATTAGGAAAAATGATCTTTAAAAAAAGATCTGTTTGCATTTAGGTCTAGTTAAATAAACTGATGTTGCAGTCATTACCAGGGTTGTGCAATATTTGGGATTCAAGGGCAAAAAGTTTTGGATTTGGATCACCTGAAATGCAAACCTAGCTTAATCCTTAATCCAAATCCAAAGAATGGCACATCACTACTCATTCCTACAGATGTTTATTCAAGGCGATGTAGTGGCTAGTTGATAATTTTTAGAACATGTTTGCATATCACACCTAACCTAGTCTATGCTAACCATATGGGACTGGCCATAAAAGAAGTGGAGAATGATAGACAGCTCCCTTTGGCTTGGGATGGAATTTTTGGAGAAAATTCCAGACATTTTCATAGTGATCACGATACAAAAAAGATGCTGAGGTCCTAGAAAGAGTGCAGAGAAGAGCAACTACGATGATGAGGGGTCTGGAGGCTAAATCATATGATGAATGGCTAAGGGAATTAGGCATGTTTAGCCTATAAAGGGAAGGCTTAAGGGAGACATGATAGAAGTCTTCCATTACTTGAAGGGCTATCACAGGAAAGAGAGCCTCAATTTGCTCTCCAGAGCACCTGAGGGCAGAACAAGAAGCAATGGGGTGGTGGGGGTGGGGAACCAGACAATAAGGAGGAATTTCCTACTAGTGAGAATGATTCATCAATGGAACAGTTTGCCTCCCAGAGTTGTGGGTGCCCCAGCTGGAGGTTTTCAAGAAAGGACTGGACAACCATTTGCCTGGGATGGTATAAGCTGGACTCCTGCCTTTGTTAGGGAGTTGGACTTAGAAGACAAGGTCCATTCCAGCCCTATGATTCTGACTAGCTAGCCCTGATTGTTACTACTGAATGTTGAGATAAGATAATTAGAATCCATGGAGGCTTACTGCAGACTGGAGAGGAGAAGGGTCCTTTACTATCTTGATCATCCCTTTGGGGGTAGGCCAGATCAAAGACACTGGAGCATGGCGAAAGACACAGGCACAGCCGAGATTCTAAGAAGGTATTGCAACAGAATCTTGACCACCTCTCTAATTTTTACTCTATCCCATCCTATATGACACAAAATCAAGATGGGATTGGATTTCTTTCCAACCCTTCCCTCTTTCTCTAGGACTGTGTGGATCTTTTCTGCCAGACAATCTCCCTAGCCCTTCTTCTTTTAAATGGCTCATCCCTTCCTCCCCCCTCCCTTACTGGATCTTTCATAGGTCAGCTCTAAATTCCTCTACACCCCTTTTTTTTTGCATTTCTGTTTTACCTTCCCTCCATAACCTTGAAGATGGGAAAAAAAGAGGGTGAGTAAATATGTGGCTGTAACAACAGGTAGTCCTTGGCTTATGACCATAATTGAACCCCAAATTTCTGTTGGCTCGGCGAGACAGTTGTTAAGTGAGTTTTGCCCCATTTTATGACCTTTCTTGCCACAGTTGTTAAATGAATCACTGAGCTGTTAAGTTAGTAACATGGTTGTTAAGTGAATCTGCCTTCCCCATTGACTGTCATTAGGTCACAAAAAGTGACCATATAACCTAGCACACTGCAATCATCATAAATACGAGTCAGTTGCCAAGTGTCTGAATTTTGATCAAATAATAATAATAATAATAATAATAAATAATAATAATACCACCATGGGGATACTGCAATGGTCAGAAGTGTGAAAAACAGTCCTAAATCACTTTTGTCAGGGCCATTGTAACTTTGAATGGTCACTAAATTAATGGCTGTAAGTCAAGGACTACCTGTATCTCCTTTTGCAGATGCTCTAAGCATGGAAGTCAGGAAACGTTAACTTCGAAGTAACTCTCCTTTTGCAGCCTTTGCAATACTAAGAGCCCAAGCGCAGGTTAATTGTTTACAACAGAACTCATTAAGGGGCTCTGCCTAATCCATAACTTGATCCAAAGTCTAGGTTTGTGTGGCAGGCAAGATCTAAAAAGAGCCTACTTTTTTTTGTGTGTGAATATTTCAAAATACTATGCACACCTTAACATTCAGATTATGGTGTATGAGTCCTTAAGAAAAGCAGAACTAGTAAACTATAAAGGCAATCACTTTTGTGATGCTCTGATTCAGGCATGAAGCATCTGTTCCACTGGAATGCTGCAAGGTGTCAAAACTATACAGTAGTAACATTTGTCATTTGTTGTGAGTCTATGTGCTAAAATATTCTTAGTTTGCCCAATACTATAGTAACACTATTCTCTGTGGACTTTTATTGAATACAATTGACTTACCAATGCCAGGATATGTTTTTGTGAATAGACTTTATTAATACTATATTTTGTGCATGTCATTTTCCTGATCTTAGTGTTTACAATTCTCTCTTCTGACCAAATGTACATAAACAAGGACAGCACCACACATCTGCTGAAGTGGTCTACAGTCCATAAACATTTATGCTATTCTGTGAAATGTTGTAGCTTTCACTTCCAGGTAAATTATGGATTGTAGACTACAGGCAGTTCTCAACTTACAACCACAATTGAACCCAAAATTTATGTTGCTAAGTGAGACAGTTAAATGACTTTTGCCTCATTTTAAGTTGAGGACTATGTGTAATTTCACATAAATGTTAAATTAGAGATTCAAAACTCCAGCAGGAGAAAATCCATGTGAATTACTGTAAATCAAAATAATTTAAAACAATCAGCCACAGAGAACTGAAATAACTCATATTCATATTTTCCAAAAGTATAGAGACAAAACAGTTTTTCTAACAATTAAAGCATATAAGCCAAAAGAGCTTAGAAATTGGCTAATGCCTTTATTATATGTTTTAGAGTCACAATAATATATTCCCCGTTTAGATGTCCCAGATTTCATTCTTTACACTAAAACAGCTTTTATAGCTACTCTCCTAAAAATTAAAACTAGTCTGTTTGCAATCAAGTATTCTCAACAGACACAAAACCAAATCTACATAATCTGCCAATAAAATCATCCCATTTTAAAAAGAAGAATCCAATCAAACAAGTGTAGCCAAAGATAACTTAAACAGAGCTCTAAACTAAGAAAGGATATAATTTAATACTGTATGCAGTAGTTATATTCTTGAACAACAATGAACAATTATGAAATGTAAGGTTTTGGTTTTTTTAAACAACTTTGATTTTTTTTTTTTATCCATGCAAAGATTACAGATACTCAGCTGGTTCAGTTCAGAGGGAAGGAGCAAGAAAAGGGGCTTGGCTCTTAAAATGGAGTTCTCCTTATTCTCTGCTTCTGTTCCCTTGTGAAGGATGTAAGGCTAAGATCACATGTTCAGCAAAAACACCGTTAGTGTTTCCGAGCTCAGCCCGCAGGGGTTTGCACAATAAAATCTGTCAAGGGAAGGAAACCAGATGGAATGTGTAGCCAGGGCCCTGCTTTACTGTGCTCCAACTCAGCACAGATGGATTTTGCAGGAATGAAAGCTCAGCTGCCTGTATACACACAACACCTACATTTCCCCCCCCACACACACACACACATAGTCCTCCCCTTCCTTTTTTTTGTCTTAGCGGAATGAAATCCCTAGAAAAGGCCCTAATAATAGTTTCAGGATGTTCCCCGAAGGCTACCTTTCTTTTCTCTGCGCTGGTGAAAGACACGCGTTTCGGCTTGCCTAAATTTCACGTCGAAATCCACGTCTGGGCCGGTCTCGCCCACCAGGCTGTCTGATTAACAGAACAGAATAACAAGAGTTGGAAGGGGCCTTGGAGGTCTTCTAGTCCAACCCCCGTGCTCAAGCAGGAGACCCTATATATCCCATTCTGAACAAATGGCTCTCCAAAGACCCTGATTGCTTCCCCCTCCTTCCTGGACCCCTAAGATTTCTAAACCTGCCAGTTGCCCTCCAACCCCCAACATACACATACTTTTAAAGAAAAATCCTGAGGTGATTTTTGCCCTCCAAGCATGCCCTCCTCCTCCTCCTCCTCCTCCTCCCGCTGCTGCCTGGCGTGCAAGCGGCTTTCCTTTCCAGTCCTTTCCCCGCCGCCGCCGCTTCAGCCGAGGCAGGCTCTGCTGTTTCAAAGGGTCGCCTGCCTGGCTCTGCCGCGTCCCCATTGGCCGGATGGGGCCCTCCTTCCTGCCGGGGCTGCTGATGTCAGCCACGCTCTCACACCCTTGCTAAGCTTGCCGCCGCCGCTCCTGCTGCTGCGGCAGAACCTCCTCGGCGCGATCAGCCACGACCCGGACCGGCAGGCTCTCCGCCTGGGCGAAGCCAGCTCTGCAGCCGATCCAAGAGCCGGGCAGGCGCCGCTTTTTCCCTCCAGAGCCCGCCCGACAGCCGCCCGTCCGGGAAGGCGGAGGGCGTTTGTTTACCAGGCGGAGAAGGAAACGTTAGCGACCCGCCTTTTGTCTTGGAAGGAAGCATCTCCTTCGGCGGCGGCCGATCTTCCCGGGGCCGGGGAGGCGTACGTTGCTCGCTCTAGCCTCTTTTGCCCGGACTTCGGCTTCGGGCAACATGTCTTGAGGCTGCGGCGGCTAAGAAATGCCTCTGGTTGTAGCGGTCCCGGCGGATGCCTTTGTATGAACACCACCGCCGCCTTTGGCGCCCGAGCCTCCTTCGGCGTGTGCATGTGTGAAAGGCAGCAGCGCCTGACCGCGATTTGAAGCTGCCAACCTGGAAGATCGGAGCACAGCATCGCGGGGTGTTTTCTCCGTCCTTCTCCCCGGGGGCTGGGTCAGCCTGCTGGATGGTGTCAGCGGCGACGTCTACGGCCATTGCCAAGCAGGCGACCTCCGGGGCGCTGTAGACCGTCGGCAGCTTTGCATTCGCAGGATCGGGGTGCCCCGTGGTTCGCGTTTCTCCTGAACTGCTGGTTTGCATTGAATGTGTCGGAATATGCTCATGAAGGAGTATCGGATCTGTATGCCTTTGACAGTTGAGGAGGTGAGTGCGCGTTGCCTAATACGGGCTGAGTGGATCGCTTATGCGGGGGGGGGGGGAAATCGGCGGCGATCCAGTGGCTTTTTCACGGAGTTCTTTTTATTGCTTGCAAATGCATAGAGGAAACCCTTGTTCTGCAAGAACCTGGATGTCAGGGACAGTTGAGATGCATCAGAATCTCGAATTGGCCACCCAGCTTTGCTATGGAAAAAAAAAAAGAGGGGAAAAAGAAATACGTTCTCGCGCACATACTTTGGGTGGCCCTGATGTGGGCTGCAATTAATGTAAGAAGAATGTATTTGGTTACAAAAAAACTAAGTTAACAAGAAAGCATTCTCTCTCTCTCTCTCTCCCCCCCTTTATTTCCATTCCCCAAGTTTATTTAGCTAATAATGCTTGGACGTTTCTATTATTTAAACTTGCATTCTTTAAAGAGGGCTTGTCACTTCCAATACGTGGAATAAGTAGCCAGCCTTTCTTCGGGTATTCGAATTAAAGCAATGCGTATCATAACATGCGCGTGCTGCGCTATGATGCCTAAATTGAAGCGGGTGGCAAACGAGCATGACGGCGTAGATGTACATACAAGGGACTGTTCATGTGTAGAATGCAACAGGTTTCAGGGTCATACCAGCTGCAGTTTTAACCAATCTGATAATATTATCTCTTTTTTCCTTCCCTCTTTCTATTAGCCTTCTCTGTTTTGACAGTGAAAATGAAAGGCTGTAATCTGAATAGGAGAACAGTTTAAATTACAGTTGCTGGCAGACCAGTCAATACCATCCAAGTTTCTTTTTCGCCTTTATTCTTTTGGCGCTGCCAAATACCGTATATTCGGTCTCTCCTTCATTCTTTCTTTCTTTCTAAATATGCTGTACGCCACAAGGGGGCGCGTTTTGGATAGAATTCTCTCTAGAGAGCGTTATTCTTTTCCTTTCTGTTTAATGCAGATACAGTATATACGGTGGGAAGAATCCTATTTGTAGATGGGGGGGGGGATAGATAGGTACGTAACTTTTTTCGATGGTAATGTTTTATTCTTGCATCCTTACATTTTTGGCTCCTTGGCAAGATTTATAATGATTTTTTGCAGTTGCATAAAAACTAGTTTAAATATTCTGGTGGTGCCACGATTTTTTGCAATTTGGGTCATGAGAAAATAAAAATGCAGATGTCAGTCATATAATTCATCTTATTCTGCATCTATATTATTTGAGCCAGCCAAAATTCAATGCCTGTGATCTATTTTGTATTTTTAATATGGAGGAGGGGACTGCCTGGATGTTGTATGAACTTTCTTGGTTTTTTTTAAGGCTCTTCTGTTGGAAACCAGCATTCTGGTAGTTGCTAAGTTAGAATAGCAATTCTAAGTTGCTATTCCTTAAAAACTAACGCATCTAACCTGTGTTGTTAATGTTCCCCTTTAATTTCTCAGTAGTTAAATTTTAACACCATCTCTCCCCCTTTCCATTTCAAAACTTTTACAGCCTGGTTGCCTGGAGCTTGTCACAATCAAATGAGACAAATGGCTGTTTACAAGCCTGATTTAAAATGTACTTTAGTTCAATACAGAGGACCAGTTTGGTGCAATGGTTAAGGCAGTAGGCTAAAAACCAGGAGACTTTTAATCCTGCCTGGGGCATGTGACCAGCTATTTTCTCTCAGCCCTAAGAAGAAAGGCAGGGGCAAACTGCTTCTAAAGAATCTTGCCAAGAAACTGCAGGGACTTGTCCAGGCAGTCACCAGGAGTGAACATTGAATCAAAGGCACACACTCACATAGACAAAAATAGTTCTACAGAACTATTTACTTACTGTAAGTAAAAAAGCCAGATCCTCAGTTCTTTGCACAGGTATGAAAAACATTCCACTTCCCTTCCTTTCCTGACCCAGGGTAATGTCTGAATTTGCAAATTTGGTTCATGCTTTTCTTGCAGAATACGACTGGCACAAACAATTTTCCACTTTGGGAAAAAATACAAAACAGGTTTGTTTAAAGTGAAAGAAGGAAGCACAGAAAAGCTCAATTCAGTTTTGGGGCTTGTGTCGCCAAATCAAAATTTTGTATCATATATGAATGAACGTTGACTTTTGGGTCTAAAAATATGAATCGGGAACAAAACATCATGGATTTTAGGACAATCTTTACACAAGTATCGTCAAAGGATTGTGTTTATGATTGTGCAAATGATGCAAGATAAGGTTTTTCTATATTCGCAAAAAGTATAGACATGCTGTTCCTACTCATGGAGACTCATGAATCCTACTCTCATCCCTGCTTCTAGAAGTGGGGTGGAAACTCACCAGATCTTGAGATGTTTGTTTTATAGGCCACCCATCTTACCTCAAGGCTGCAGGATTTCCACTCTCCGTACCTACACCCAGCATGGCCAATGGTAAGAGGATGCAGCTAGAGGACCACAGGTTGCCTCTTTTTACTCCAGAAAGCTCTCGGCACTCAGCTTGCCATCTTGGCTGCTTGTACAAGGGGAATAAAGTTCAGTAGTCTTTACTTTGAATGTGTCCTTCAAATTGTGCTTAGATACCAATCCTAGCTTAGGATCTTTACAATCATACCAAGAATGAAACAACTAATCCTTTATGCAAATAAATATAAATTCTCTACTCCGGAAGACTTGTGGTTTTGAATTGTGCCCATGCTATTGAAAACCCTAGCCGTCAGCGACTGTTCCTTCATCAAATACTGGGAAATGTATTTAAATAGGTTCTTCCTGGTATTCTTTACTTCACTCCCAGGAACTATCACCTTCTCGTTAATGCCTGGAGTCTTTTGCCATGTTGTACTATAAGCAGTGCTAAATGCACAAGTACATTATGTGACTAGGCTTGTGCAACAAGCTGTAGTTTTCCTTGGATCCTTGGTTACTAAGTTGTTTTCCTTTTATTTAAAAAGATGGCTATGAGTATCTGACCTTTAAATCATCAGACTGGACTTTTTTCTTGAATAGTTTGTGTATTTGCTGTAATCCCCATGTGACTTGAGTCAGATTGGGATAAAATATCAAAAGCTCAGCAGCTTACTTTAGGATAAAATTTCTGATAAACTTTCTTCCCAAATGGGAAGAAATCTAATGTAGGAAATCTAACTTTGTTAAATTGCTGAGTATATGTTGACTAAGGATCTCCTTACTTGGTTTATATTGCTTTACTTAAATACAAGTCCTCAACTTACAACAGTTCATTTAGCAAACTTACAATGGCATTGAAAAAAGTGATTTATGACCATTTTCACACTTAATAACCGTTGCAACAGCTCTATGGTCATGTAATTAAAATACAGATGCTTGGCAACTAGTTCATATTTATGATGGTCATGTGTGATCACCTTTTGCGACCTTCTGACAAGCAAACTCAATGGGGAAGCTGGAGTCACTTAACAACTATGTTAGTAACTTAACAATTGCGATTCACTTAATAATTGTGGCAAGAAAATTCATAAAATGGGGGAAAACTCACTTAATAATTGTCTCTCTTAGCAACAGAAATTTTAGGCTCAATTGTGGTCGTAAATCGAGGACTACCTGTATTGAATTTGGAGCAAATTCTGTCACTCACTAGTATTTCAAGCAGACATTTACATAATATCCTCTTTAATACAAAAATACTCTAGGTTGAAAGTATTAGGCTGCTTCCTGGTAACTATTAATGTTTGCTTACAATAGAAAAAGTCCCTTTGGCATAATTAGCATTTAGGATTGGAAAAAAGCCTGAAATAAAATTTCCCTAAAGATTTAATTGTTCCTGTTTTTTGTTCAAGTTCATGGCATGTAGGCAGGGCTTCCTCTTAACACACTTTGCCAGACTTCCACTAAGTTACAATGCTGTCTTAATTTCATGATTGCTTATAAAAATAATTTTATCCATCTCTTTCAGAAAGCAATAGAAGAGCCTTCATGGCGGCTGTCAGAACTGATAAACAATTCATTATAAATGAAGCATCACAATGAAACATGCAAACTAAACTTAACTGAGGAGCAAAACAGACATAAAATAAAATATTCAGTTATTGGAACAAATGAAATGCCTAGTATGGTAGAATTGAATTGATCAAATGATTGAATTTCATAAAAAAGAACCATCCGAGCTTCTCAAGAATTCCGAACCTTAGATCCTGGATCTACAAATAATTCCCTATTCAAACGGTGTCATTAGAATCTTAAATGAGAAATACTGTCCAATGCAGAACATATTTTGTATTGCAGTTAATGTTCTGCTGGTCAAATGCAGCCATAAATTATTGATGTCTGTAGCTTTCATGAGCTGGATGATATGAACTAGTGAAAGAAACAAGGTTCTTGATGTCTTAAACTGAATACTGGCGGTGTTGCTGGTTGGATAACTATGATAATTTACAGGTAGTCTTCAGGTTACGACCGCAATTGACCCAAAATTTCTGTTACTAAGCAAGACGGTTAGGGTTAGGGTTAAGTGAGTTTTGCCCCTTTTTGTGACCTTTCTTGTCACAGTTAAGTGAATCACTGCAGTTGTTTTGTTAGTAACATAGTTGTTAAGTGAATCTGGCTTCCCCTTTGACTTTGCTTGTCAGAAGGTCACCAAAAGTGGTCACATGACCCCAGGACACTGCAACCGTCATAAATACATGCCAGTTGCCAAGTGTCCAGATTTTGAACACGTGACTACGGGGAAGCTGCAATGGTTGTAAGTGTGAAAAACAGTCATAAGTCACTTTTTTCAGTGCTATTGCAATTTCAAACTGTCACTAAATAAATGGTTGTAAGTTGAGGACTAGATAGACAGACAGAGACAGACAGACAGACAGACAGATAGATAGATAGATAGATAACCTTTATTGTCATTTTTTTACTGTGGGCACATTGGCACATATTAAAAATGAAATTTTGTTGCTTGCTCTCAAAGGTATACACATACATAACACACATTTAAACATTAAACTACCTGTACTTGGTGAATTTCCATGTTGGAGAATGGATTCAGTTTTCCCATTCTTAGTTCCATATTGAACCTTAACTTGCCCATCAGACTGGCTCTCTTCCATCATTTTCTAGCTACGATTATTTGGATCAAACTTCTCCTCAGCTTAGTCTTGTTATTAAAATGGCCGCCTTGTAATCTATTTCCAATTGATCTTGTAGCTCTATAAATTATATAAATTATTTAGATAGGGAATCTGTCAAACCTCCTCTTTAATTCAAGGAAGTGGAGGTAGATGGGTTTTTCAAAAGGATTTTTTTTTTAATTTTTCTATTTTTTCTCCCACACTTCTTAACCGGACTCATGGGTATTTCTGTTTGCCAGTTAAAAATACTCAAAAGGGATACATATTACATTGGCATATCTTTTTGTTATTCTTGCATGATATTTTGACAATGTTCCAGGATATTTTTAGGATGCTGCAAACTTCCCCCCTCCCTTTTGATGTACTCATTTTTATTTCAAACATGTTTTATGTTGATGACAAGCTGCCAGAAAGAAATACTCTAAAATTATCTTTTGCTAGGTATCTGTAAATTTCATCCAACCCTCAAATGATTAAAGTCACCTTTGCACAAAGTTAAATTTAAGCCCTGCAGAAATGGAAGATGGCGAGACTCCTTGTTATTCTAAAGACTGCTGCAATTTTCAAATCTTCCCACTTTGTACAATATCTGCTTACAAAGGGTACATAACTTACTAATGCTTGCCCTAGGGAAAATATATAGCCCTATCCCCATCTGGTACCATTCTGCCTTGAAAGCTGCTGTGAAGATTATAGGTAGTCCTCAACTTATGACCACAATTGAGCCCCACATTTCTGTTGCTAAGTGAGACATATGTTAAGTGAGTTTGGCCCCATTTTGCAACCTTTCTTGCCACAGTTGTTAAGTGAATCTGTCTTCTCCATTGACTTTGCTTGTCAAAAGGTCACAAAAGGGGATCACATGACCCCGGGACACTATAACTGTGATAAATATGAGTCAATTTTCAAGCATCTGAATTTTGATCACAGGCCAATGGAGATGCCACAACAGTCACAAGTGTGAAAAAGGGTCATAAATCACTTTTTTCAGTGCCGTTGTAACTTTGAACAGTCACTTAATGAACTGTTGTAAATCGAGGACTATCTGTATTTAATTTTCATAGAGGAACACACTGCATTTAACTCAACTGCTCTCTCGACCTCTACTATTTACCCATTGAGAAATGCATTGTAACAATGCTAAGTGGTGTGGCAACTACATTTACTAGGCTCTAAGAATATTTCATTCAAAATATGTTTTAATGTATTTTACACTCTATTTTTGAGAGTCTTGTCTTTGTATTGACTTTCTTTTGATATCAGATACATCAACACTACAGTTTTCAGGTTCAGATCTCTCTCTTATTTGATTAATTCGTGCCTAAGCCTCATTAGCTATAATATTTCTGCATCAATACAAATGAAGATATACTCCATCAGAAAAAAAAACCCAACCAAGATTTATTTGGTCTTATATGTTCCAGGGATGATATCCATTTCATTATTGACCTTTATGCTAAAATTGGCATTTCTATACACCATTGCTTTTGAGACACTGAGAATTGTAAACATCGAGATTAGATAAAAATGAGATAAAAGAATAGAATGTGATAATTACCTTATTGGTTGTGGGTATTCAGAAGCGGAACAGAGCAAAAGTCCAATTTTTTCCTTACTGTTTTTGGGCCATGTAACTGCAGGCATTTTGTGCAAGAGCAGCTGAATTTCAGCCATCTCAGATTTTTCTTCTTGGAAAAGCACAGAATAGAATCAATCTGATGTAGTATTGGATTAAGACAGGAGACTCACTGCATAACCATTGCACCAAGTAAGAGAGTACATGCACACACAATCTATCTCTGTCTGTCTGTCTGTCTCTCTCTCTCTCTCTCTCTCTCTCCATATCCCTAATCCTAATCCTATCCCTATCCCTCTTTTGGGATTTATCTAACATTTCTTTCTTTCTTTCTTTCTTTCTTTCTTTCTTTCTTTCTTTCTTTCTTTCTTTCTTTCTTTCTTTATTTCTTTATTTATTTATTTATTTATTTATTTATTTATTTATTTATTTATTTACCCATCCAACATTCATTCATTCATTCATTCATTCATTCATTCATTTATTTATTTATTTACCCAACTTTGCATGGCTTACAATGCATTACAATAAATGAAATACATACAGATAGGACAGTACGAACCAGCAAGACTCATGTTTGAAGGAATGTCATCCTCTAGGCCCGTGTTTCTCAATCTTGGCAACTTGAAGACGACTGCTGGTTAACGAATTCTGGGAGTTGAAGTCCACACATCTACCATACATACAGCAACCAAGGTTTTAAAAAACGTAAAGGGAATTCCATGAAAAGTGGGAGGCTACCTTGTTATTGCTGCAGATGGGGAGCCATGGCTCTCCACTTCCCCGTGTAGCAACAGAAATTTGGGCCTCAGCTGTGATTGTAAGTCCAGGTCTATCTGTACTAGCTTTCATCTATCAGCAATCCCCGTCTTAATCTTTCTGGTTGGTCTGAATCAGCAAAAACCATCTGGCTCCATTTTTGTCATTTGTGTAAGCAGCCTGCATTGAACTCTTGCTCTGCCCCACTGCCCTGACCCTGGACTCAAATGAGCCATTTCTCATTCATCACCCCCTCTGCTACAACCTACAATCCTAGCTGCAGCTGTTGGGGAAAAAAGCTCCTGCTTTTTTTTAATGAGGCCATCATTACAGCTTTTTGGAGGAGGGGAATTTATACGCAGGAAGAACGAAACATCGTGATGGCTGGGCAGCTTTCTTCTCCTACCAACAGCTCACATTTCCCCCCCACAAAACAGGCAAACACGCCTGTTAATAAACAATGTTTAGTTATGGCGTGAGTAAAAGGCAGTTGCATAGACATACCATTAATAAGAAGGTTAGGTCATAAATAAGTAACAAGGTATACAGCAAGAGAAAAGAGAATTGAACTTTAATTCTCAGCTTATCCACGTAGCACTAATAGTCAACTGTTAACAAACATGACAGTGAAAATGTATTCAGTCTCACACGAGTGCTGCCATCTGTAACGGGGGAGATTCTGAGGTACAAACCAGCATCCAAGTCCCATGTGCTTTATAGCCAACCTAGGTGGCCAATTTAAATGCAGATTCCAGCCCTAAAAATCTCAAATCGAAGCCGGTAAATAGAGAACATATTACAGATAGTCCTCGACTTAACAACAGTTCCTTTAGTGACCGTTCAAAGTTACAACACTGAAAAAAAGCGACATGACCATTTTTCACACATAACCATTACAACATCCCCATTGTCATGTGATTTATATTTAGATGCTTGGCAACTAACTCACATTTATGACGGTTGCAGTGTCATGGGGGTGATGTGATCATCTTTTGCAACCTTCTGACAAGCAAAGTCAATGGGGGAACCAGATTCACTTAACAACTGTGTTACTAATTTAACAACTGCAATGATTCAGTTAACAAATGTGACAAGAAAAGTCCTAAAATGGGGCAAAACTCACTTAACAAATTTCTCACTTAGCAACATAAATCTTGGGCTCAGTTATGTGCTTGGGTGATTCTACTTGGACACATTTATAAATACAGATTAATCCAAGGTCCCTTTCAACCCTGTCATTCTGTTCTGTGATTAAAAGTACACATTTCTAAAATGGTGGTCTTTTCAAAGTTTCCAGTTCCTGTGTTGAAACAACTCCAGTGGGAGAAGTAAGAGGATTGTACCTCAGTGGCTGTTTACATGCATCACTCCAGGCAGGGGTTCTTCAGTCATAGTTTATTAAGTAAATCATATTTACCTAGGTTTGTGCTGTCAAGTGCAAATTATATTTTGGGCTCTTCCTCAAAGCCATATTAATATGCATTCCTCCAGTGACTGAATTAGCAAAAAGATAATTTGCACTGGTGCAATAGTCAAGCTCTAAGGTGCCTCAGTAACAACATTACTTACAAGTGGTCCAGCTCTTACAACTTTGCGGACAATTTAAGAACAGCAATTATTGATGTTTTATTCTATAATAATACCTACGATCTAAATACTTTTTTCCTCCCCCCTGCCATCAGCAGCACTGATAAAGATTACCACTTTTTCCCCTTAAAATATGGGGGTGATGCCCTTGGGGAAATGTGGCTGAAGCCTAGAATGTGAGCCATCTTCAGGTTTTCTGAGTAACAGTTACCAGTGTGGAGATGCTCCATCTTTGTAGCTCTGGGTTGTTTCTGAACTCAAGTCTGCTGGTTTTCTGGAAAACTAGTGGAGTTGGATCAAAAAATAACCCAGCTGGAGCTGAGATAAAAGTGAAAAAGGTTGAACAAGACCAAGAAAGGTGTGTTCTGCTTCATCTTAGTTTGTCTTTCACCTAGCAACCTGTCAGACAAACTGTTTTGGTTTAGAAGCCTTCTGGACAGGTGGATAGGTTTACTGGTCACTTGGGTTATAACCAAAATAGTGTCAGTCCTGACAGGGTCAACGCTAAGATTGTGATTGAGGTGTCACAGGTCATTCATATACTGAGTCTTGGGTTGGGTGGACCTTGTTTAGTGACTGCCTCACTTAGTGATCATTTGCAATTACAACAGTGATGTAAAAGTAACTTTATCACTACTCCTCACATTTATAATCTTCTCAGGTTTGTAAAGCAAAGGAAAGCTGAAATAAGATCTTAAGCACAGTAGCTGTTTCATTTAGTTACTGCTTTGCTGAACGACAGAGTTGCTGATCCCAATTGTAGTTGTTAAATGAGGACTATCTGTATGATAAAACCAGAGGAGCTGGAACAGTTTTACTTCCACGGTTGACCAGGGAGAAGACAAAAGCTGCATTATTTTTTAAAATTATTTTTTAAAATTTATATTATTGCGCTTTCCTTGTTTCATTGCTTTGCTATGATTATGTTTACATTTTTCTATTATTATTTTTTTTCTTTTTACTGTTGTAAGTTGCCCAGAGTAGCCCAATGGTGAGATGGGCAGCGAATAAATTTAGCAAATAAATTATAAAAAAAATTATGAGGACATATCCACAGAAAGTGATTAGTGAGGCTATTCTGAGTCATCCTTAGCAGTCTGTGCATTGTGTGAATTGAGTCTAAGTGTAACACAACATTATAGGAAAAGTTACCACCAAAGAAATCACATTTCAAAAAAGGTTTTCCCACTTGGATATCCTCCAGAGGTATGGGCTTTAGCTTCCATTATTCTCAATTATAGTCATGCTGATTAGAGAACTTTGGGAACTTAAGTCCAGATCAATATGAGGGAGAAAAGGCTAAAATACAAATAGGCAACCAAGTGTAAGGTGTGGAAAAAATGAAACTCTTCTGCATTGTACCTATAATTTGCTATATAAATAAATACCAAGGCAGTCTTGCCTCTTGAAGCATATGTTTGATATTTATAACTGTTGTCATGTGATCACTTTTGTGACCTTCTGACAGGCAAGTCAATGGGGACGCTCGATTCACTTAACAATTGCAGTGATTGACTTAACAAATCTAGAAAGAAAGGTTGTAAAATGGGGCAAAACTCACTTAACAACTGTCTTGCATGGCAATGGAAATTTTAGGCTTAGTTGTGATTGTAAGTCGAGGACTACCTACATTCCCTTTAGTTTGTTGAATTTGTTCCTAGTGTTATATGCCTGCATTTGATATAACACTTGGATTCTTTTTCAGTATAAGGCGTTTGTGATCTACTAATCATAATAGTATTTTTTTTATTAAATAATAATTGATTAAATTTGTATGCTACCCGACTCTCAGTGGCTTTGGGCAGGTCACAACAATCTAGATTTATACCTCATTTTGCACCCTGTTATAAAGTCACTAATTAGTGCTTGCACTTGAAAGCTTTTACTTCACTGATGCTTAATTTAGACCGATAAAAGTCCAGGACTAATTAGGATCTTGAGTTTTTAGAATCTCTCTCTGAAACAATTTGTAGATAACAAATTGCCAAAAGTAATTTAAATGCTGGTTTTTAAGATTATTGCATAGATATCTTAAAGAGGATGCAATTATATTTCAGTTAATTACTTCTTCTATGATAAAGTTATATATTTGCTTTAGTTGAACTGGCAGCCAACATCAAAGTGAAAATCTTTGGTGTTCTCTAAAATAATGAGAGATTTTAGAATGCAGTACTAATTAGGATTGCTTTTTATATTAGTAAAGGAATTGGAGAGATATTTTGATGTGACAGTTTGTGGTTTAATCAAGATTTATTATTCTAGCTCTAAATAATATTGGAGTATAGTAACAATGTTTATTGAAATAATGCATGTGATTTTGTTAAGCATTAGTCTCCAAATCCTTTTTTCCTAAATATTGGTTTGAGTCTTTCTTAGAACTATGTGTTTAAAAGCAATCCTTGCATTAGAGAAAACACAAAAAACACATTTCTCTATCTAGCCTCCAATTCCCTATCTGCAGGAAAAAGAGAAAAGCTGATTAGTAGGAACTTTACACGGCTGCAAGACCTTAAAATGTCTACTATTTTACATGCATGCATGGGAAAGTTTTCTATAAGGCTCTCTTCTCCAATACCACTTTAGTCTAGTGGTGAAGGCGCCAGACTAGAAAGCAGGAAAACTAACTGGGTGACTTTGGGCAGTTGCTATCTCTGGTAAACAAACAAACAAACAAACAAACAAACAAACAAGCAAGCAAGCAAGCAAGCAAGTAAGTAAGTAAGTAAGTAAGTAAGTAAATAAATAAATAAATAAATAAATAAATAAATAAATAAATAAATAAAATTTAATAAGTAAAATAAATGCTACAGCCTCCCCTTTCCATTTCCCTCTTGATGCAAGAAGGCTTCCTTGACCAATAAAAGGGAGGGGGGAAAATCAGGAAAGATTTTCTGCTTTGTAGCAAGAACTCAGCCTTGTTTTTCCATATTTCAAACCACTGTTGGAAATCAGTTTTCTTCCCTCCCCTCCTCCGCACCCAGCCCCATTGCTGTAAGTTTTTCAAATAGCTTTCATATTAATGGAAGCTATTTTAAAGCTTCCTTACCTGTTTTGACGCAGGTCAGTTGGTGGATGTGCTTAATATCTGAACCCTGGTAGGTCAGAAGTTGCAAACCTGCCAGGAGTGCTCTCCTCACACACTGTTCTCTGGCTTTGCTTCTTAATCCTGAAACAGTACCCTAATCAAGGGGCTGCCAACTCAGAGGAACAATCAAACAGTAAACAGCTTAATCAGGGAATCTCCAAGACCACTCCAGCCAACATTGACAGGGCAAGCCACTTGTATATAACCAAAAACAAACCACACTCCTTCTAGCACTGATGATGTTACTTAGTTTGATAATAAAACATCTACAAGAAAACAACCAAGATCAGAGAGCACCAAGGACCCCACAGTTCAACCCTTTGCCACAGATATTCTCTCCTATTAATCCTCAAACAGTTTGTCTGGAAATAGTTTGGCTGTTGAATTGCAGTACGTTGCTTGCACTCTTTTTAGGCCACTGGTTTGGATAAAGGTGTGTTCTTCCACCGTGAAGAAACAACTGTGGCAGTTTGATCGATATTGAGAAACAGTTCTTATAGTTGCAACAAAGGTGATTGGCAATACCTGAAGGAACTCTGCTTCAAGCATCTGGTGTGGGGACAGACAACTTTTGTTAGCCCTGTAGATTTATTACAGCTTGCCTGACTGACTCATGCAAGCTATGGGGCTTTGAAGATACCCCCCTTCCTCTAATCTCTGTTTCATCTACCCTCGCCTCCAGTGGTGGGATTCAGCCGGTTCGCACCAGTTCAGTAGAACTGGTGGCTAATTTTTTGTTGCCCAGGCCCAGAATGGACTTCCGGAAGTGGCATCCACACAGAGAACCGGTTGTTTACATATTTTAATCCCACCACTGCTCCCCCCCCCCAGCACCCCCCAGAGGGTACTGGAAAAACCAAGAATTGCTGAGCCTCCAAACATTCTTGCTAGAGCGCTTGTAAGTCCAGCTTTGCTTTAACTCCATGCAGGATGCAAGAAAATGAGTGATGTGGAAATGGGTTGATTCTAGTCATGGAACAGAATATCTCCTCCTAAGCATCCCCCTCTCTTTTTGCAATTTACTTAAGGTAGATGACTGGCAAAATCTAATCTATAACCAATGCCCCATGCTTTCTGCTCTGTACAATTTAGCTCCTTTTCTCCCATAACTTAAAATTATTTCTACCTGTAGTCCTCAATTTACAACTATTCATTTAGTGACTTTTCGAAGTTACAGCGGCATTGGCAAAAGTGACTTACGACCGTTTTTCGCACGATCATTGCAGCATCCCCATGCTCAGGTGATCAAAATTCGGATGCTTGGCAGATGGCTCATATTAATGACGGTTGCAGTGTCCCAGGGTCATGTGATCACGTTTTGCAACCTTCTGACAAGCAAAGTCAATGGAGAAGCCAAGTTCATTTAGCAACAACCGTGTTACTAACTTAACAATTGTAGCAGTTCACTTAACAGCTATGGCAAGAAAGGTTGTAAAATGGGCCAAACTCCCTCAACAATTGTCTTGCTGAGCAACAGAAATTGTGGGCTCAGTTGTGGTCATAAGTTGAGGACTGCCTGTATTTGCATTTGTTTTGAGGTTGCCCACATCAAGGGGTAAATGACAACTAAAACATCATCAGTCAGTCAAAGAGCATGAAATAGAGATATTTATTGTAACAACATTAGTAGAGGGGAATCCGGTCATACGCTGATGTGAGAAGAAATTATGTCATGCTCTAATTGAATAGAGAAGGCAGAAAACTGCTAGTCTTCTGCACACAATAACACTGGTGCTACTATATACCTATATATCAATCTCTGGTTTCAGATATTATTTGAGTTTTGGAAATTGTGGCTGATATTTTGCTTCAGGCAAAGATCAACTCCTTCTTTTGATTCCTTTCCCCCCTGCAGCTATAGAACCATACAACAGTGACAAACCTATGTAGGAGAGCATATGTAAACTTCTCCTGTTTTATCCAGGAGACTTATTTACATGAACCACACAAAGATAAATTCTCTCTGAAGTTCTCTCAATGACTTATTTTCCTATGACATTTAGTCCATCTTTTCAAAAAATAAATAAATAAAGCAAAGTTGTCTTTGGCAGGCAGAGTGAGGAAGAAGTGCCTAATAATAATTGTTGCCTTAAAAATGCAAGTTAGCTATTACCAAATTGAATCTTATTATGTACAGTAATTTTAATGGACCAACTGGAAGCATGAGTGAACCTGGATTTTGATGCAGAATCCTAATGTGTTCAGAGTTAGGAGACATTTTTGGATTCAGATTTAATGTAAAATCACACTTCTTACTTTGAGAGTGATCTTGCTGGAACCCCCAGATTGATACATCATTTTATCTTGCATGTTCATGAGAAGATATTGTTTTTAAAATATACCTGTTGTTTGGGAGGTTTTCTGTTTTTGTTTTTTTTAACGGTCTACTGTTTGTGGCAAAATTCCCTCTCTTGATGAAGTCAATATTGTGTTAAAAACAACATGTAGGAAAAGATAGGTTTAAGACATGATATTTACTTGTTTTAATAACATGTTTTGAAACAAACCATGGGAGCCTGGTTCACATATCATATACAACCAAATCGCATTTGTGACATAAACATAGTGTGGGAACTCAACCACTAATTAGGTGCCTTTTTTTAACAGAAATTCATAAAGTGCATTTATGAAGTCAACTTGCATGTGAAAAGAGATGCCCTGAATTAAGGTCAACATCTGGTGATTTCATGGGCAGAACCATTTATTCTTCATGCATTTATCAAAATCTATTATTCTATCCATTAGTTTTCAGTATTATGAAGAGTAGCCCTTAATATTAATGACATTCATTCACAAATGTAGCCCATCCCATTTAAAGTTGGGATTGTCAAGTTGAGGAATTGAGCTAAATTCTTCTGAGATCCTATACATTTTGGTGATTTACAAGATTTGGTGCCATCAGAATGCCTGAGGCGCTGCCATGCTGAAAGAATCAACCAGTGACATCACTGTTGCCATTAGATGCCCATTTGGGGACTCCTTTCATGTCCCCGTGAAGCTGCCCACCAAAGTGGTACCTAGGAAGGTTACAAATGGGGATCATGTGATCCCAAGACAGTGCAACTGTCATAAATACGTGCCAGTTAACAAGCAGCCAGATTTGATCATGTCACTGTGGAGCCACTGCAATGGTCATAATTGTGGAAATCGGTCATAAATTCATTTTTTCCAGTGCCGTTGTATCTTTAAACTGTCACTAAACGAATGACTTTAACTTGAATACCTTCCATTAGAGCAGGAGTGGGGAACCATGGCCCCTTTATGGCCTGTGGACTTCAACTCCCAGAATTCCTGAGCCAGGCTGGCCCAAGAATTTGGGGAGTTGAAGTCCACAGGTCATAAAGGGGCCATACTGTAGTTCCTCACTCCTGCATTGGATGCAATGGGAGCTTGATTCTCATTGGAAACTTGCTGTCTTAAAGCAACAGTACACATTAACCTGGCTGATTGCATCAGCCAGCCTGAGCCACCCAAAATCCTCTCTCTGGTTAAATATCTCCATGTCTCCTCCTTGATGTCTGCTGCCTTTGCAGATGTGCTTAGCCTCACCAGGTCTCTCCCTCACTGGAGCTCTGCTCTTTCTTTCACTGTTCTGGTGGCTGTAGCCACTACTTTTCCCCCCCAGATACCTTTGAAGTTTATTCTCAGCATACAAGTAAACATTAAAGCGATCATTCCTCTTTCATATCTTGCTTGGTTGATGCTTTTCTCTGGCCACTGCAGAGAGAAAATCCTTGCAGAGCACAAATGGCCTGGTCCCAGTTGCTGGAGAGAGAGGAACCCCTATTTTACCCCTAAAGTGCTTTTTTCTCCTTGTTCTTTGTATTAAACTCTCCCCCCCCCCCCGTCTCTTTCAATCTCCTTGCTTTTCTGGCCAAATTTCTGCTGTGCAGGCACCTTCTCACTTTCCTTCATCTCCTTTTCCCCCTTCTTTCATCAATGTCTGCTCTCAATTTTCCACTAAATTTAACTTTGGCTTTCCTCCTCCTTGGAAAAACCCATCCGTCTTGAAAACTTTTTGACTTTCATTTCTCTTCTGTTTGTGTTTTGCCACAGTTCTGCTGGCACGTAACAGGAAGAGGGTTGCCCAAATGGACCTCTACAGCAGCCTTTGGGTATCAGAGCATTAGATGAAAGGGTCATCCAGGTATCAGAGGATTAAATTCACAGGGTACAGGTAGTCCTCGGCTTATGATCACAATTGAGCCCAAAATTTCCATTTGCAAAGCAAGGCAGCTGTTAAGTGAGTTGCACTCCATTTTATGACCTTTTTTGCCACAGTTGTTAAGTGAATCACTGCAGTTCTTAAGTGAATCATACAGTCGATAAGAAGATCTGGCTTTCCCCATTGATTTTGCTTGTCGGGAACCAGCTGGGAAGGTTACAGATGGTGATCACATGACCCCAAGACAGCACAACTGGCATAAATACACGTCACTTGCCAAGCGTCTGAATTTTGATCATGTGACCATGGGGATGCTGCAACGGTCATAAGTGTGTAAACTGGTCATAAGTCACTTTTTTTGGTGCCATTGCAACTTCGAACAGCCACTAAACGAATGGTTGTAAGGACTACCTGTACGTTTTTTTTACCTTTGTGCTATAATCTATACCTATGTAATGTTTGATTTGTCTTTCGGCAAGTTATTTATTGCTCTTCAGAGCAGAGGCCGCTGAGGGGGAACCCAAACAGGTAGATGCCGATTGCTGAAATCTTCATTCATCTTTTCTAAATCCATTCAGCTGCCTAAAGCCTTTGCCAAGAAGGAAAAAAAGGTAGAAAAGATGCCACAATTTACAGACTGTCTCTAGCTAGCTATTGAAAACCACCATCCATTTTCAGGCAAATAAATAATATTTTGTTGACCGTAAACCTTTAGGTTTTAGCAAATTATTCGGAGGCGCAGGGGCGTAAGGCTTGCGATAGCTAGGGCCGCATAAACAGCATTTTCAGCCCTTATGGAAGCAACGTGGCACTGAAACCTGAGTGGTTTTTCAATAGACGGAAGAAGGCAGGCCCTGAATATCAGGTAAATGCTCTGCCAAACAAGTCAGCAGAAAAAGACTGAAGTGTATAGCAATCGGAGAAGGAGTTAGTCCGTAATCAAGGGGCTAGTTCAGGGGTAGGCAACCTTGGCTCTTTTATGACTCGTGGACCTCAACTCCCAGAATTCCTGAGCCAGCATGGCTCAGCTTGGAAACTCTCCCTTTCCCCTCAGCATGGCTGGCTCAGGAATTCTGGGAGTTGAAGTCCACGAGTCATAAAAGAGCCAAGGTTGCCTACCCCTGGCCTAGTTGCTTAGACTAGACCAAAGCGGGAGGTTTATATGCTCATCCCATCCCTTGTATCACCTGACAACACTACGGGGGCCTCTTGTCCTTTGGATTAGCCTGTTGTGGGAACCCATCCGAGTTTGTAAATTGTGACTACAAGTAATCCTTGACTTACAATCATTCGTTTAGTAATTGTTCAAAGTTACAACAATGGTGAAAAAAGTAACTTATGACTATTTTTCGCACGACCATTGCACGTCCCCATGGTCATTTGATCAAAATTCGGACACTGGACAACTGACGTGCATTTATGTCCTGGGGTCATGTGATCACCATTTGTAACCTCCCCAGCTGACGTCTGACAGCAAAGTCAATGGGGAAAGCCAGATTCACTTAAAAACCACTTGATTCACTTAACAACTGTGGCAAAAAAGGTCATAAAATGTGACACAACTCACTTGTCTTGCTTAGCAATGGAAATTTTGGGCTCCATTGTGGTTGTAAGTCAAGGACTACCTGTGATGGTTTCTGTGTGTCAGGAACATAGACAGCTTTTGGTAGGGTGAGCATGCGGATGTCTATGTATGAACTCAGCTACAGTAGTCCTTCACTTATGACCAGTTGCTTAGCGACCATTCAAAGTTATGACAGACTGCCTCCCCCCAAAAAACATACAACTCGATTTTGAAAATCCAATGCCAGGGCTGTCCAGCAGTCACATGACCCCATTTTTTGGCGCTTGGCAACCAGCCTGTATTTATGTCTATTTGCAGTGTTCTGCAGAACACGATTTAAGTGGTGTTCACTTCCCTTTTTTGGGGTGGTCATTAGGTAACCCTGTTCACATCACGACTACCACAAAAAAGGTTGTCAAATCAGATCCAATCATGTGATGACCTGATTTACGACTGTCATGATTTCCTTTTTTCAGTGCCATTATAACTTTGAATGGTCACTAAACAAATGGTTGTAAGTCAAGGACTACTATAATGTTGACTATTTAAAAACGTATTCTGAGAGGAAAATAGAGTGGAATAAATAGTTGGGGTGAAATGCAGGATTGAAACATGAGGTTCAAATTGTTTCAAGCTTCCAGAATAGAGTTATTTGACGCCACATCTGCTGAGCCTATTTTTCTTGTATTGAGGACAAAGATCTCAGGAGGGTTTCCTTTGTGAATTGGAAATACAGTGTAAGTCTGTTATTAAACTCTTAAGGATTGACCATCTCTAGGCTGCATTTTCTTCCATCCTCAGAAGCCATGGATGATGGGCAGTTGAGCCTAGGAATGGCGTTTCCCCTCACACACTTATTGATGCTATGGTCACAGTGCCAGAAGGGGCTTAATTATTTGAATTTTTTGTATTGACGGTTTTGTTTTTAACCGAGAATGTTTGTTGCCTATTTTGTACTTGTTGGTTTTTTGCTAGTTTTTTTTTTTATTATTTCTTTTGTTAGCTACAAGAGTCAGCTTGTCTGAGATGGGCATATAAAATGAATGCACCCCTTTTTAAGGCAGCAAGAAGGGCATTAACCTTAGCACACTGCAACACACTTCCCACAGCAATTTTGGAGGGCCAATACAAAAAATACCATATGAGCGGAGACTGTGCCCCTGTGGACAAGGAGCCATTGAAACTATAGCTCATGTCCTGCTGTACTGCATCTTCTATAACGACTCACAGACTCAATTTATAAGACCTCACCTAATAAAATATCTGGGAAATATTGATCTGTTTTGTGTGCAACTACTGTTATCAGATAGGTCAAAGTAGTTTCTCTGAATGTGGCCAAATTCTGCTATGCTGTATGCAAAATTAGACAGCCTCTAACTGCCTACTGACAATCCACCACCGAACACAATGTATTATTCTGTTTGTCTTCTATTTTTTTTTACTATTATTGTTTTTAATGTTTTTATTTGTAATGCTGGTCTGTAATAAAAATTGATTGAAATGAATGCATGAAAGAGAGCTGTAGGAAGCCTGGAGTTTCAAATTTTGGTGAGTGCTACTGTTAAATCATTGCTTAGTGAAATAGGTTTCTCAACCTCAAAGATTCATACTTTCAGCAGAAATTCATTAAATAATTTAGTTACATATATATCTTTTGGAAACCTCATCTGGAATTCTTAAAGAACTGCTCTTTCTCTCTGAGCTGCAGGCATTATTTAAACCCTTCTTTCTATGCTGCAAAGAATATTTACTATTGGAAGACTTGAAAGACCAAGTTAAGGTTTGATCATCATGGAGAAAATCTGCTTATGTGTTCACTACAAATGAAAAATGACCTGTGGCACACAATCAAAGCATATTATGAACAGTGAAGGAAGTTTATTAGTTCGACTGCTCTTTTATTCAAACCTATTTCGGATCATTTCTTCCTCATATAACCCTTTGAGAACAACGCTGGCATAGCTTAGTTGCTCAAATGAAGCTTTTCAGAGTGTTCTACAGAAATATGGTCAACAAGGTTTCGATATATTTGCATAAATAGACTAAATTGGTTATTTGACTTTCAAGGTTAATATATTTTAGAAACATTCTTAAACATTCTTAAGTGAGTTTCAGAACACCTGATGTTGGCATTTCCCTACTTATTCATTCCAAGGAATACCACACCCCAGCTTGTCTGTAGATATTAAAGTGTGTGAATGTGTATTTCCAGTATTTATTACTGCAGCTAGATTCGTCTACTACTACAATTTTTATTGCTTTTTTAAAATAAAGGGTGGGTTTTTTTGGTTAGCTGGTTAAATTGGATTTTAGCTTCAAACATATCTTTTCCTATAAAAACATTGAAGACACAAGTAGTCACTTTCAGTATTTATGGACAAATGTTGTATTTATGGGAATGTCTTTTTGATTATTTTTTGAATTTAATTCTCAAGATCAGAATCCCTTGGTAAGGTTCACTACATTGAAGTTAATGAAAAATGTCCTTATTGTTGTGTAGGGAATTTCTCATACCAAACAAAATAGAACTACTATTATTTAGGACTAGCAGAGGGTGTTACAATTCTGTTTGTTTAATGGTATGCAATCTCTCATTCGTTTCATTAAAAAATTCAAAATTGCTTATTAAAAATATACAATATACCATACAACAAAACACAATAAAATCAGTTGCTTTTTTTAATCTATAAAATCCAAAATTATTAGGGATGGCTGATAGTAGCATGGTTGGAGAAAGATTTGAGCAAACAAATAATAACTACTTATGGCACTAATCTTGATATGGAGACTGAAGAAATAATTTCACACAACAGAGGGCATCCTTCTCAAAATCCTCGTTGAATGGACAGCAGACTTTGGCATGGAAACAAAAGCATAGGACCCAAAGATTAGGCAGACCTTTATAGAAGAAGGAGATTCTTCAGATCCAGACTACTTATTTTTTTATATAATTTTTATTGATTTTTTAAAATTACAATCTTTAGAGCTTAGTAAACAACATGTCTGGGTTTACATATTTAACATTAACAATCTTTAGAGCTTAGTAAACAACATGTCTGGGTTTACATATTTAACATTAATTTCTTCAATATAAATCTATTCAGTACTGTACACTACAGTATTTTTTTTTCCTTTTTCCTTTCTTCCCCATATTTTTTCCCTTTTCCCCTCGTTGAA
Organism: Azemiops feae; assembly: GCA_023970755.1. NCBI lineage: Eukaryota > Metazoa > Chordata > Lepidosauria > Squamata > Viperidae > Azemiops > Azemiops feae. The sequence continues at coordinate 2,428,615 of JALGBA010004142.1, read as the reverse complement.
CAATTACAATTCTTAGTACTATTGATGTATACAAAATTAAATATAGACATCTTCATCATATTTTACTAATATTATAGAGATAACAATATCAATTCATAAATCAATGTCCTGTTTTTCATGCTCTTATTAAAGTTTGATTTCCCATCAATATTTACAGTATCTTTATCAGTTATGATTTTCTCAATATTAATTATGTTTGCATAGCTAAAAAAAATTATTCATACCATCCTCCTTTTTTTTTCAAATTTCCCATATCAAAAGAAGAAAAACAAAATGCTATTTTAATTCTAAATCATATCTTCCATTATAAAAATCTAGTTATATCTAAGGGTCATCCGTTCTTTTAATCATATTCAAACAGGTATATTAAACAGATAGTGCCCCCTCTGGTAAATCAAATCTTCTGTTTTTTAAGTCTAACTCTCGCTTTCTTTCTTCGCCAAGTAGCTTTCCAGGCCAAGGCAATTAAATCGCCCAAACATTTTCTTTCTATTTTTGTGCAAGCTGCTAGACATAAGAGAGGAAATTTAGATAGAATATGTTTGGGGGAGAACTCCACCCATCCACATTCCCTAGACATTTCCCCTGCCCGCTCTGTGTTCCGTTTTCTTGAATCTTCTTCCTTGTCCTCAGGTGTATTTTGGAGAAGGAAGTAAGGGATCTTTTGTATTTTCATTGTTATAGGTTGTTGCAGTATTTTATTTGTATATGGCAGTCCATATTTCCCTTCTCCTATCTCCTCTATCTCTAGATCCATTTCTTCTGCTTCATCCTCTGATTTCTGGTTTATTTGTTCATACTTTGTAGTTGTTGTCTGGGAGCTTTCCAGCTGTGGCTTCAGTTTGGAGATTTGGTCCTTTATATCATCTAGGTTATTTTTAGTCTCATTATGGTTTCTTTTTATGTCCTCTTTTTGTGCAACAATTGTTTGATGAATTTGCTGTAAAATAGAGAGTATTTCCTTCTGAAAGGTATTTGTTTTTTCTTGAGGCATCATTCCTAGAAATCCTCTGAATCACCAGTCTCAGTAAGAGTGGAACAAGATTTCCTCTAGTTTTCTGGTCTTTATATATAGCCTTTATAATCCAGTCCTAATAGCAATATTTTATAGTAATCCTTTGTCTCAAGTATCCTGAAAATTATCAGTCAGGCAAGTAGTCCACAATGTTCCAAGTATTCAAAATGTTCAACCTCCCTGCAGCCATACATATTCAAAAGTCAATTTTTTCTTTCTCTCCCAGTAGCTCTTGAGATTAAAAGTCCAAGCTCAGTAGGTATTTATAGTCCAAGAAGGTCAGGATGATAAATATGTCAAAATATTTTCCTTTATCGCCAGCTGTACCAAGTAGCCAAGGAGCTAGTTATGGTGCTGTACTCAAATCCACCACTAGATGTCACTCAAAGTCCATTTTCCATTCTTAAAACAAAGAGTTGATTTCTTATATTTCTTATATTTCACCTCAATATTTTTTCCCCAAGAGAAAATCTTAACAGTTATCTCAGTTCTCAGATTTATCAAAACTGTAGTTTTGTATTACTTTCACTTCAGTATTATGTATTTCTGTCCCCCATAACAAATTTAAAACACCGCTTCCATTCACATCCGGAGGTTTTAGGCTTCTTGGGAGCCTTTCCCAGGAAATCCAGTTGTAAAATAGTAAAGAAAGGATCAATATTCTTACCCAGTCCAAACATGCTGTTTACGAGGTGCTAATTAAAGCTTTTGTTCTTCGGTTGTCAGCAGCTAATGGCCGGCCGCAGAGGTGTGGCCGGTCTTTCTCCTGCTGGTTTAGAGGGCTTGGATCAAACGGAGAGACCGTCGTCTCTCTGTGATCAATAAGGCACCCCTCCTTCTTCATCGCCTCTTCGGGGTGACTTTAGACCCTTTTCAGGGCCCCCAGCAGGGCGAAATTGGGCACGGAAGGCAGAGCCTTGCTTTCCTGCGTCCGTTTTGCTGCGACGCAAAACCGGAAGTCCCAGATCCAGACTACTTAGGTTTTTGTTACTCAAGGCTGAACATTGATTGGTAAATAATTATAAGTCAATGCAGAGTTTTCAAGAAAGGCATTGTTTGGGCACAGTCAGAAGGTCTGACTGACTTAGCTCAGATGCAGAATCATTTCTGAGCTTCCATTTTTCAAACTAAGTTGGATTTCTTCATGACCACCCATGTCTTTCACCTCTTTTCACTTTAGCTTTCTTCTTCACTGAAACACTGGGAGAAGAGCTGAATACACAAAAGACACTATTGCTGCAAGATTCTCCAAGGTGAATATGAAAGTTTTGCTGTCATTAAGTGGAACTTTCCGCCTGTGGATCAAATATTCTGCAACTTCAAATAAATCAATGTGTGCAAAAATTAGAGGGACATAAAGATGACCTTTCAAGTTGAATTTCATTCTTGGTGACTTCAGGGATATGTCAGCATCATTGGTAGGGAATAATATGAAAATGATTTGCCATCACTCTCGTCACTATTTAGCTTTCCAAAACCCTGATAGATTCATGGTACAGATAGTCCTCGACTTACAATCACAATTGAGCCCAAAGTTTCTGCTGTTAAGTGAGACATTTGTTAAGTGAGTTTTGCCCCATTTTACGACCTTTCTTGCCTCAGCTCTTAAGTGAATCATCACAGTTGTTAAGTGGGTAACATGTTTGTTAAGTGAATCTGGCTTCCCCATTGACTTTGCTTGTCAGAAGGTCACAAAAAAGGGATCATATGAACCAGTTGCCAAGCATCTGAATTTTGATCACATGATCATGGGAGTGCTGCAAAGGTCGTAACTGTGAAAAACGGTCAAAAGTCACATTTTTCAGTGCTGTTGTAACTTTGAACGGTCACTAAATGAACTTTGTAAGTCTCAGGATTACCTGTATTACCTTTATTCTAAATATCATTTAACTTAATATAAACACATTACGCCTTGATAATGTTAATTGTTTTCTTCCTCAGCCTTAACTACAAAGGCATTACTTAGTCTTGGCTTATTAAGACAGAGTTTAATTCTTAACTACTAAGAAGCTGATGTATAGTATAGCCAGGTCACTTATTGGAACAATAAAATATTTTCTTATTGTTGTTTAATTAACCAGTTGTAATACAGCAGCAGGATTCTAAATTCACAATTTTGCATGTCAGCAAGTAAGGCTATGGCACAGTCCGGAAAAAGTACTGATAATGTTTTAGTGGTTGTTGGAGGCAATGTAACAGCAGGAGCTATGATTGGAATGCATGGGGAGGAAAATATTTTATTGCTTTCTTTGCAGTAGCGATGCTGGTGATTACTTCTTTGTTTTCAAGGTCATCTTGTGCAGATGCCAGGTGCTCAAAGATCTTTACCATCTGTACCTCTAAGGCATCTGCCAGAATCACAGTGGCACCCTAACCTGACAGAGCTGCAAAGTACCCTGCAATTAAAATGCACTCTTCTAAATTGGTTGGCCCATGATTTGCAGTATAAGATATTCCATTATTTTATTTCCTTGATTTTATATTCCCTGGTGGGAATATGTTCCAGCTTTCTTGTAGAAATGTACTTTAGCATACTTTAGCTTTGTTAGTTTAGCTTAATTTAGCTTATTTTAGCTTAATTTAGCTTAGCTTAGTTTAGCTCAGCTTACTTTAATTTAGCTTAGTCTAGCCTAGCCCAGCCCAGCCCAGCCCAGCTTAGCACTGGCCATTTTTCCTTGCTCAGGAGGTTAGTATAGGTAGTCCTTGACTTATGACCACAAATGAGCCCAAAATTTCAATTGCTAAGTCAGGCAGTGGATAAGTGAGTTTTGCCCCATTTCACAACCTTCCTCCTCCTATTTTGTTACCTCCTCCACTAGATATTACATCTGTTTCATCTTTAGCCTGTTTTTGAGGCAGAATAGTTGTTCTGGGGTGAAAGTGGTACTTCCCTTCTTCTCCCAACCCAGAGTTTGCCACCTGAATAATCTGGGGCACCTTGGTGATGAACCCAACCCAACGATATCACGGTCAGGGGTTGGGAACTGCCCAGGTCCTATTGATTCTATGTCTGCCATGGCCGTGCAGTCACTGGACACTGTAAAAGTATTGCCCTTTTGTCTCAGTTTTGAGTGAGATTGGATATCTGGCTTGGAGGTTATAAACGCTGGCTAACTATTTTACATTGGTGCAATATTTTCTCATTTTTGGAAGTGTAGGGTTGGGGGGAGAGATGACATTCTGCCTGGTAGATCTTCACACATTTCATTTAAATAGACAAGTAGAATGCAACGCAGTGGCAAAAGCTGAAGTTCCCAGCCAAGGCAGTGGGGAAGCTTGTTTGCTGTTTAAAGCTCTAACAGGCTGCCAGATGTTGCAGTGGGGATCTATTGAATCCATGGGAATATCGATCTCTTTATATTCTATATCAGACATGTCAAACTCGCGACGTATCGGGACTGTTTTGCCATTGTCAGCAATGGGGTGGGCGTGGCTTCCGCGTGACGCGTCCGGCCCAGAGGCCAGCAGTTTGACACCCCTGTAATATCTTCCAAGAGACTGAGATTGTTATACCTTTGGATTGAAGTTTTTGAAAACTGTTAAAAACAGTTCTTGGCTGTACCTCCTCTCTACCAATCTAATGGAGAACTTGGCTCCATTTTTTTAGTAGACTGGCTCATTTGCTGCACTCATTTGTTCGTTCATTCATTTAATTTATATAGCTGCCCATCTCACATTTGAGACCCTAGGCAGCTCACATAAGTAAAACGGTAACAAAAACAATCAACATCATACAAATAAAACACAGGACAGATTAAACCATTAAAGCCAAATTAAAACTGTAAAACACAATCAGCAGGAGAATATAAGTCATGCATCTCAATCAATACAGTCATCTAGCAGGCTCCACACCACAAATGGATCCCCAGGCATGATGGCAAGATAATGTCTTCGGAAAGGCAGGAAGGAGCATGGCCAAGCTAATCTCCAGAAGAATGGTGTTCCAAAAGGCAAGCACCATGGCAGAAAAGACTCTCTTGTTGGGTCTTGTCCGATGATGCTCCTTAATAGATGGGATCTGTAACATGCCTCTTCTCCTGGACCTGATGGGGCAGGTAAATGTAACCAGGGGGAAGAGGTCCCTCAAATAACTTGTCCCTATGCTGCAGAGGGTTTTATATGTCATTACCAGCACTTTGAACCTGGAAACAAATTGGCAACCAATGCAACTGGCAGACCAAAGTTATAATGTGCTCTGATTGAGGACTGCGCATAACAACTTGCGCCTCCACATTTTGCACCAGTTGTAGCTTCTGGGTGCTCTTCAAGGGCAGCTCCATGTAGAACAATTACAGTAATCCGTTCAGGAGGTGGCCTAGGCATGAGTGACTAAGAGTACAGCTTCCCAGTGCAGGAACAGGCACAACTGATGGATAACATGAAGTTACTCAAAGGGTCTTTTGGCTGCAGCTTCCACCTTCTCTTCAAGCATGAGCCATGACTCCAGAAGGACCCCCAAATTGTACCACCCCAATCAGCACCAAAGATGGTAAATCCTTGGAACCTGTGATGGTATAGGGGAATGACCTTGGGGGAGAGGAGGACGACTCACACCCTAGGCAATTGTCTGCAGCTCAATCCACATGAGGAGGAGGGTAAAGTATGGGAAGCATTTCAGAAAGGACCCTCCCTAGTTTTCAGAAACTAAGAAGAGAGAAAGGAATAAATACTTTGTCTTACAAGATTCTGTTTAATGTCATCTTAAATAAAGATGGTGCTGATACTCCTGGTAGTGTTCCTTGTGTGGATTATCTTGAAGGGCTAACAGAGCCGAAAGGCCTCAAAACCCAATGCCAACCAGACTTGCTATGGTTGAGCTGGAATTTGTTATTCCCTATCCAAACACTCATAGCCTCCAGATATTGAGACAGGATATTACACCATTTGCAAAGCCCCTACTGTCATAAATGTGGGAGGTTACCAAATGCCCAAATTTTGATCATGTGACCGAGGGTCCCTTTATTACTTTATAAGTAACTCGAGGAGGTAAACTTTCACAATCCTCGTTCCTCCTCCTATTTTCCCCACAACAACCCTGTGAGGTGAGTTGGGCTGAAAGTGACTGGCCCAAATTTACCCAGCCGGCTTTCGTGCCTAAGGTGGGACTAGAACTCACCATCTCCTGATTTCTAACTCGGCATTTTAATCATTACACCAAACTGTGTAATGAGATTAGATACTAAACAAAGTACTGTATAGTAGATTAAATAATTTTCAAACTTGGTATTGTCCTTGATCTTTCCTTTGACCTCTTGGAGCTTTGCTTCATGATAATCAATTTGTTTGTGTAATCCACTTTTTAGACAATAGTTAACAGGATAAGAGATTGCTTTAAAGATTCTTAAATATAAATATTATCAAAAGTATTTTAAACAAAATTAATGCCATGTATATGTGTACATGTGTTATAAATGTTATAAACCAAGTTATAAAACTCCTGAGGTAATTTACTAAATTTAGATAGGGTTAATATATACATGCTTGAGCCTAGTGAAATTCACATTTGGAATAAAAGGATTGATCTATAAAACCACATTAATGCTAAGCTAGAAGTGTGATTCCTTCTGTTAGTGATTGATCATTATGCCCCAACAAAAATCATGGGTTGATATGCCCTTTATAAGCCAGGATAAGAATTCAAGCTTTGTTGTTGTCTTAAAAGGAACGGTAAGTTCCTGTCTTACTTGTTTGGAAACAGCAAACAGTCCCAGTTTTGGGCAAAAGCTTTGGTGTATAAAATATGAAGGACGGGAATAAGAACTATAAATTGCTATGCAAATAGATGACATACCCTAGTGAATTCATGCAGATAGTGAAAAGAGGTGGAGAAAAAAAGAGATCTTGAAGCGTTCCACAAAGTAGGGGCTCTGTTCCTCCCATCAACACTAATGAGAGCTATCCATTCAGGAAGACGAACTACTACAAATCACTGCCCCTATTCCAGTCTCTTGGAAACAATTGAGACGGATACCAGTTTAGTCCAGTGGTGAAGGCACCAGACTAGAAACCAGGAGACTGCGACTTCAATGGGACTTAACAATGAAAGCCAGCTGGGTGATCTTGAGTCAGTCAGTCTCTCAGTCCACACTAATCTCACAGGGTTGTTGTAAGGAAAATAGGAGGAGGAAGTTGTGTTGGATATGTTTGCCACCTTGAGTTATTTGTAAAAATAATAAAAATAAAAATGTCTTAATTTAATAAAAAATTATATTCATAATTTAAGAAAGAAAGGAAAGAGAAAGAAAGAAAGAAAAAGAAAGAAAGAAAGAAAAAGAAAGAAAGAAAAAGAAAGAAAGAAAGAAAACAAACAAACCATGGTTGATATATCAAAAACCACTGAGAAGTCAAGGAGAACCAAGAAGGTTGCATTTCACCGGTCTTAACTTCCGTTCCTCTATATCAGGGCTTTTCAACCAATGGTACGGGTACCACGTGTGGTACATTGGCACCTGGCAGGTGGTACGCGACCATCCTAGAAAAGTGGTAGCGGGGGAGGGGAATGAGCTGAACCGGTGGCAGCACCGCACAAGCCTGAGTGGAAGCGCCAGGATCAGTGCCGCTTTCCAGCTGATCAGCGCTTCTTCGGGGCTGTCAGGTCTCAGTGGAAGCGCCAGGATCAACACCAGGCTCCAGCTGGAAAGCGGTGCTGATCCTGGCGCTTCGGCTGAGCCCTGACAGCCCCGAAGAAGCGTCGATCAGCTGGAATGTTGCAGCATCTCCAGGGTCTTGTGATTTATACACAGATGCTTGGCAACTGATTCATATTTATGATGGTCACAGTGTCCCAGGGTCATGTGAAGTGACCAAAACCTGCTGCAACCACCCAGCAGACGGGGGGAATAAAAACCAAACACCCCCCACCCCACCCCCGCTGCCAATCCTTAACAGAAATGCTCACAACAATGAAAACCTTGGACAGGAGGAAGAGCGCCGCCAGGCGCTGTCTTGCTCGGCTGTGGCTTGGGCACTTTTTTCAGTGCCATTGTAACTTCGAACAGTCACTAAGCGAACTGTTGTAAGTCGAGGATTACCTGCACTTTATCACTTTTTTCCTTTTTTTTTTTTGGTCAAGTTTTTGACACCTTGCTAGGCGACTGGTGGTACTCGGATGTTGCCATATCCTAAAAGTGGTTCAATGGGTGAAAAGGTTGAAAAGCCCTGCTCTATATTATCTGATCTTGGCCCAGCTATTATAATACAGGATTGCATTAATAAAAAACAATAGTTAACTCTATGGAACTGTCCATAAGGAACAATAGTTAACCTAACGGAGTTGTCATAAACTATGTTTAGTTTCAGCTCTATCGCCAATCTGCATAATGTGTCTAAAACCTCTGCACAGCTGCAGAGTTGCTGTAACCTGATATGCACCATTAACTATAGAGCTATATTCTTGGGCATACATCTTTTAATATAAGGGCAGTAAATTCACTGATTTAGAATTTGCATTGGTAGGACTATTTTCAGTTGATTTACATAAGAGAGATTTGCATGATTATATAATTGTAACCTATCTCAATAAAGTAGAGTTCTAGTCTTCCTATAGACTCAGTTTCCTGGTCTGTCTATCTTATAAATTGGAAAGAACGGTTGGCTTTAGTCAAGAACGTTTACCATTCACTTTTTTTCTGAATCTGAAAGTTGTTATGCTGCTGTGGTCCTATTCACTTCTCTATGTCAGTTTGTTCAAGACAAGATACATTTTTTTATCCAACAAACTGACGTGAGACCAGAATAAAAATAGCCTGGTGTTCTCCAGCTGTTTTGGTTTTAATTCTCATCAGCTCCAAACAATTCCCATCAGCTCCATGCAAATAACATGGGGCTGGAAAATGTGTAGTGTAAACATCTGGAAGATACCAGGTGCTTGCTTCTGATCTAGGGGAGGACTTTTCAATTCCTAACAGTTAAATTTGCCATCTGTTATCCACTGGCTGAGATTAATTTGCTCTTGCAAAAACGTGTCATGATTCATGTTCCAAAATATATCAAATTAAGTTTTAAAGACAACACTGTTGGCATATTAATCATTTGGTGTTCTAGCTAGGTATTCCAGCTTAAGAATGCTAATGATGATAATTTTAGGCAGCAAGTAAGCTTCACAAGAAAATGTTCATTCTCTAATAGCTGATGGCTGTCCTAAAGTTGATCTTTCTTAAATAATGTCTCGTGACCATGAGATTAGAAACAAACTCTTCACAGTTTTGTCATTCATAATATGTAACATGGCACTGACAGAAGACAAAGTGGTTAAGTACTATCACTAAATGATATCAACATGAGTTGACAAGACCTCAGAGGAGCAAGTAGTGACTGATAATCCTGATGAAATTATCTCCAGGTTACAATTGTTAGAGGCAACTGAATAGCTGAACAAAAATATGCTGTGACATGAAAGAAGGTTTCAGGGACACACCATCTGTTTTTCTATCAAAGATAATACACATAATTCTGTCAGTCAAAGAAGCATTCAGTTAGATATTTTTTCACGAGTGCATAGCCTCAAATATAAGTCAGATTTAGTACATGCAAAGGTAAATGTTTCCCCTGTTCAGTCCACTTCTAGGGGTGGTGCTCATCTCCATTTCTTAGTTGAGGGAGCCAACATTATCCGAAGATGCTTCATGGTCATGTGGATGGCATGACTATATGCCGAGGCGCACGGAACACTGTTGCCTTCCCACCAAAGTGGCATCTATTTATCTACTTGCATTTGCAATCTTTTGAATTGCTAGGTGGACAAGAACTTGGGCAAGAAGTAGCTTTGTGAATTAGGTTTTGATGAGAGAGTTACTGGTTCCCAGCTCTGTCGCTGAATGAGAATTTTAACTTAGGTTTCCTAGGTTACAGGACCATGTAACTACACACACACACCCCATACTATTAATTTATGATAACTATATAAGTCCATTATGTAAAAGTAGTGTTAGTAGTACACTGTATATTTGTTTTATCCTGAAGATCAACATTCTTTAATGATAAATTGAAATACTTTCGTAAAAACCAAATGCACAGGTATAGTTTAGGAGGTACCTTACTTAATAATAGTAACTGTGAGAGGGACCTCGAACTCCTAGTGGACAATCACTTAAATATGAGCCAGCAGTGTGCTGCAGCTGCCAAAAAAAGCCAACACAGTGCTAGGCTGCATTAACAGAGGGATAGAATCAAGATCACGTGAAGTGTTAATACCACTTTGCAATGCCTTAGTAAGGCCACACTTGGAATACTGCATCCAGTTTTGGTCACCACGATGTAAAAAAGATGTTGAGACTCTAGAAAGAGATGATTAGGGGATTGGAGGCTAAAACATATAAGGAACAGTTGCTGGAATTGGGTATGTCTAGTTTAACGAAAAGAAGGATGAGGGGTGACATGATAGCAGTGTTCCAATATCTCAGGGGTTGCCATAAAGAAGAGGGAGTCAAACTATTCTCCAAAGCACCTGAAGGCAAGACAAGAAGCAATGGATGGAAACTAACCAAGGAGAGAAGCAACCTAGAACTAAGGAGAAACTTCCTGACAGTTAGAACAATCAATCAGTGGAACAACCTGCCTCCAGAAGCTGTGAATGCTCCAACACTGGAAGTTTTTAAGAAGAGATTGGACAGCCATTTGTCTGAAATGGTATAGGGTTTCCTGCCTGAGCAGGGGGTTGGACTAGATAACCTCCAAGGTCCCTTCCAACTTTATTATTATTATTGTTGTTGTTGTTGTTGTTATTATTGTTATTAAAATACTTTTGCAGATCTCTTATTTGTCATTATACTATTTGTGTCTTTTAACCTGCTATTTCCCCCCCCAGAGAATATAGGATAGAATCATCCTTGTGTATCACAGCCATCCATAACATTTAGTGAAAGAGGGGGTCCTTAGCTACAATGGCAGTGTGGGCAGTCTAGAGTGATAAAGAATTCTGGAACTTCAACACTGTCTGGAAATGTACAAGATGCCTGTCTTTTCTGTATGTAAACAATTAGGATTTTTTTTTTCTGATTTTAATTGTTACTTTGAATTCAATAAGGATGTGTAACAGTAGCTTTCTGTTACCTGAGAAAGCTTGTATTTTATGCAAACAGCTGTGCTGGTGCTTACTGGATGTGAATATAAACTTTGTTTTTCATCTTCCATGGAAAGAACCAAGAGTGAAGCCACAACACCATAAAACATATGAATGGTGTTGCTATAAAAATACATGGAACATTTATTAGCTATGTTTCATTGGGCTCAATTCTCAGAAAGTAATATGTATATGTAATTTTGGAGCCAAATTAGTGGGATCAGCTGCATTCCATGGCAGACTGGGCCTGGCCAAACCAGGAGGAGGGAGGATCAGCATTTGGAAGAACAAGCTTCTGAAATAGATGTTGTTCTTTGGCATCCCGCTGTGAACGGGCAGAGGCTTCCTTTTTCTTTGTCCAAAAATGCATCTTATTGAACCAGAGATTTGAGAGAATTGCAGTAGTGCCATATTTAACACTTTGCAGTAGTTTTCAGAAAGAGCTACACACCTTTGCAGGCTGCTTAGCACTGGTGGGTAGCTTTTTATATCCATATATGATGGAAGACATTTATGAAGACTAGGGGTTGGATTATCTTCTCTTTGTTTTTCATACTGTTCATCTATTCTTTTTTAGATTTAAAAAGGTTGACAATATGTTGAATGGATCTTTTTATAGTGCTTTTTAACTGTCAACTAGAAATCTCTAGAAATGATGATGATGGTGATTAGTTTAGTTAAACAGAACTTTGGGCCCGGTTCTATGATGAAGAAGGCCTTGACTGACTTATTCACAGAATTATAGCTTTGGAAAGTACCTTAGAAGTGCTACTCTAGCCATCTATTCTGTGTAAATTTCACTATCTGTTGTATTTTCCTGTAAAATTCAAAATCCCTTTTTCTGCTTCTTCATTTATGTTCTATGTTTTTTTGCCCCAGTCCTTGGCTTTTTATTCAGTTTTGGATTTTTGCCACTATCCATCTTTTTTCTAGTTTTAGCATCCTCCTGATGAAACTGCCAAGGTACCTGTCAAACACTTTCCTCCCAGTTTTTGTGACAAGTATTCTGTATTTCTTAGGTCCTCTTCATGAAGTTACCATGGGCCATTATTATAGAATCCAGTTCATTTTTTGCAGCATTGTATAGCCAGTTGTTTACTTCAAAGGTTCTGTTTTCTCTTTTTTGCCTTAATCCTCATCTGGGGAACCAAAGAAACTACCTGTGGTCTGTCCAAAGTATCATTCTCTCTGGAAATTCTTTCAAGATCTCTTTGGCTCCATCACACATCTGTATGCCTATCAAGATGAAGGGTAGTTTTTGGTGGGTGTAAAGAAGGAGTGGCAGAACCTGGGGGTGGAGTCAAAAGAGTAACCAGCCTAGAGTCTCTTTGGAACTATAGACAGTCTAGACTGATTCCTCTTTTGACTCTATCCCCAGGTTCTCCTACAGTGAGCTTGAATAGTTTGGTAATGGCTCTATCATGTCCTGGATATGACCATCAGGAAGATGGTGTATCTGCATGTATCTGCCTTTGTTCTTAACAGGGAAATCGTCTAGTGTTGTAATGTACCTCTTCTTTCTCAGGATGGCTCGGTGTGTGTGTGTGTGTGTGTGTGTGTGTTTTTAAAAAAAAATCTTAGGAGCCTACCTTCTCTTACAAAGATCTGTGGCACTTGCATAATTTGCTCAGATGGCTGGCTTTCATTCTCTAGAACAGTGATGGCAAACCTTTTAGAGACCGAGTGCCCAAAATCTGGCCCCGCCCCCACTCCACCCCGCCCCCGCCCCCACCCGCTTGCCCGCAGGGCCACTCACCGCCTCCAGGGCCTGCCGCAGATCGCCCAGCAGCGCTATGGCGGTCACGCCCTCTGCCCGCACCCCACAGCATGAACTATGCGCGAAGGGGCGCGAGGGCAAAGTCTTGTCTACACTGCCGGGCTGCCATGTCCTTGGCTGCACTGCTCCGCGTGGGCCACGCTCGGGGGTGACTCTCCTCCAGGGTTCTGCTGGTGAGGAGGGGGTCACGGGGGAAGGCAAGGCTGGGGCAAAGGCACATGTGCTCACAAAGAGGGCTCCGAGTGCCGCCTCTGGTACCCGTGCCATAGGTTCGCCACCACTGCTCTAGAAGAAGAAATTGATGATGATTCTCTAGTGTCTTATATTTTTCTTGTTGGGTCACATTCTTCCATGTATTTGGAAGAAGAGAATGAAATGCAAGTGTTTTCCACTCAACCAGATGTCAAGAATGCTATGTAGAAACAAATTTCCTAAAGCAATTGGCATCTTCTGAAATAATAGAATGGATGAAATGAGATTGAAAATGAGCTGGGAACATTGTGTAAACAATTGCTTAACGAGCTTTGTGTGGATGAAAGGATCATATTGTTAGCTCTGTTTTTTTATATGGTCCAAGTTCTAGCCTTGTGAATCATTAGAAGTGGGCGGATATCTTAACCTATGCTTCCATTTGCCAGACAAAAGTAGAAGTAATATGAAATGGCAGTATGTCATCCAGGCAATCATTGTGGGAGTGAGAGGAGCATTTCCTTTTGTTTGCTGTTTATAAGAAGTCTGTTTGTATTTCTACTGATTAAAATCTAATTCCTAAGCCCATATTTTTACTCTTAAATACATTGAGAAAGGAATCAGCCAGATGTTAGGTAAAGTACATTCCCAGCAGTCCCAAGTAGAATAGGCCCTACAGATGGCTTCTGGAAATTGTCTTTCAGCACATTTGGAAGACCAGAATTTCCTTATCCAAAAAGGCACAATAGTAACTATTTAAACCATGTCTTCTACTGAATATTCCAGCTTAGTTTGTTTTTTAAAAAATCATCATCAATCAACATCACCATCATCATCATCCCTGTGTTTCTCTGCCAGGGAAGATTAACATAAAACCAGAAGTTTAAGAATACTTCAGAATTAATATAAAGATAGATCACCAGGATGATAAGGAAAGGTCTGCAAGCCATGATTTCTCCTTTGAAAAACTGGAGGCAATTAATATGTAGACTTGGCAGTTAATTTACATTTTAGATAATTACAGTTTGTTATTTAGAATATCTTACATTCTCCAGCATGAGGATGGAGACTCCACGAATGGGTTAAGACTGTCTTCCTGCCCATTTAGACTAAGTCTGCAAAAGTAGCCACGCCTCCTGCTGGGTCATGTGCTTCCCAGACACGACTTAGTCTTCAGCCCAACAGGACACGATTGTGCTTGGCTCCCCTTTCAGACTTCAGAGCAGGTTGTATCTATCTTTTTTCTCCCTTCGTGGATTTTCCTCCTGTTTTTCAGCGCTGCTACCAGCGCTGCCAGGCTGCAGGGTCCTCTATTTCCTTTAGATTCAGATTTTAATAATCCCCAAGTTCTTAAGGGTCTTAACAGCCCTGCAGTAGCCTTCCCGTTTCTGTGGTTCAGAAGTTTCCACAGATCAGCTGTGAGTCGGTCTAGCTCGCTCAGCTGAGCGGCGGCTCCACTTGGCACGCCGAGCGCAGCCACGGAACATTCCAAGGCTTAAAAAGTTTTTCCCTTCACTTAAACAGTCCGCAAGGGGTCAGGAGAGGCAGGGGTGATACCTTAGAACAAAGGAGGCTCCATATCGAAGCCTCCACTCCAGGACCCTCTGACTCCTTCCCTTAACGCGCGGCCGCCATTTTGGAGCACGCGGCCGGCACGAAAAGCAAATCTGAGGCTTGCCTTTCAGCCGGTAACCAAGCAAACCGGCAAAGAGGAATACAGGCAAGCCATCCACAGGGAAGGGGGGGCTCGTCATCTAAGATTCTGCCCCAGGACTGCTCCGCGCACCGGCCACATGCTGTGGCCGCCATCTTGACCACGTGGCATTCAAAGCCCCTTTTAAATTTGGCGTGGCCAGGAAATCAGCTGATCACTTAGATCCAACAATTTTAAAATCAATTAAATTTAAAATCAACTGAACCTGATCATCAACAGCAGGTCAGCACTACCAATTGATTTATATATATATATATTTAAAAAAAAACAATAATTCCTCTCAATATCAAGGACGACTGCAAATTGGACGACTCAATATCAAGGACGACTGCCAGTAGCCATCAGGAGCAATTTGGTGTGAGAGTGGCCTGTTGGTCCAGCGTCCACCACAGTCTAGAGCAATTACTGGCCCTGCCGGTACCTGGGGTCACAGCCATACCCAGTGCTCTGCTCCATTGATGATGGCAGACAACACGGTTCCTCAGACCGCGCAGGGTGAGCCCGACCTTTCTGTACCGGGAAACACCAAGTCCTCCAAATTAAAGGCTGCACGTAAACTTAAAGTCAAGGCCAAGGCTGCCTCTGGCAAGAAGCCCTCAAAGGTGGCAGAGAAGGAGGCCAACAGGAGGCACCTAGCCTTAGAAAAGCAATTTTCAAAGGCTCAACAGCTGGACACCACTGAAAGGGCCTAGACTGCCCAGGTCCCACTATTGACTCACTATTCAACCCGCAACCGGGCACATCCAGCTCCCTGGCCCAAAGGGCCTGGTTTCCGGTAGCCGAAGCCAATCAGGGAGAGGGCTCTCCTCTCAATCAGGAGACAAGTCCCCAAGGGGTGACATCTCCGCTCAGGCCCAAGCTGGCACCAGAAGCCACATTCACACCCACAGTGGCCGGCCTCCATCCTCCTGACCCTCAAGGAATACGGCCAGAGCAGATGCAAGAGTTACTGGCCCAAGTGTTTGCCCAGGCAATGACATCATTGTTCATCCAGGGACCCAGGCCAGAATTGGGGATTCCCTCGGCCACACAACACTACCGGTCTGAAACCCAGGGGTACCCTGAATCGGTTTCATCCGATCACTCTTCTCAGGTCAGAGACTCAAGCCCAGAGGAATACGGGTCAATGGACATTCAATTATCCGAGGATGAGGAGTCAACTCCGGACCCCTCCCCCTTTGTGGGCCTATTCGACCCGGGCCTGTTTAGGTCACTTCTGCAGAAGGCAACTACCTCAGCCAAGATTTCCCCTGAACAGGAACCTGAACTGGTCCCTTCCACCACGCAGGACTCAAAGCCTCTCTTTTCCGACCCCAAGATCACGGAAAGGCATATCCCTTGTCCCCCTTTTTTTCTGAACACGATTCAAAAGCAATGGGGGACCCCTGGCATCCTCCCAATGGGGGGGCAGACAAAAAATTGTTTAACGTCGCCCCGATCTTGTCAGAGCTCGTGGACGTTCCAACTGTTGATGAATCTTTAACACCAATTCTTTCTCCTTCCACGGTGTCAGGAGACATGACTGAGACCTTAAAGGCAGAGGACAGGAAATCAGTTTTCCTTACGCAGGTCTCATCAAGTGAGGGCATCCACCTCCACTTCCTTCTTTGCCAGAATTTCCATTATATGGCTTCGAGAGCTCCAGACACTGATTCCCCCGGACCAGGTTCGTGCTCATCAGAATCTGGATAAGTTGGTGGCCGCATCTGAATACATGGCGGATGCTTCACTACACGCCGCCATATTTTCATCACAATCCATAGCCTCTAACATCGCAGCCTGCAGGCTATTATGGCTCAGGCAATGGCGGGTGGACTTAAAATCAAAGTGGCGCCTGGCTACTGCCCCCTATCGTGGTGGGCAACTATTCGGAGAGGCGCTCAACCCCTTCCTGGTGGAGAACAGAGATAAATGCAGGGTGTTGGGCCACCTTATCAGAAGGGTAGACAGGCGATCCAGCCCATACCCACGTAGGCCACAGTTTCGATCAGGATCAGGATATGAGTGGGCTCCATCCCCCTGCCCTTCCAACTCCAGACCTGACCGACAACCGGACCGCTCCGCTCCAAGCTCACAGCAACAATTCCAGTCCAAGCAGCCCTTTCGAGGCAGGGGAGGCCGTCCCTTCAAGGGAAACAGGTGACTCCAGATCGGGCCCCCCCATAGGTGGGAAACTCACCTATTTCATCCGCCAATGGGAGGCCATCACCACAGACACATGGGTGCTCAACACAATCAGATACGGTCTCCCCCTTGAGTTTGCATCGCACCCCCCAGAACGCTTCACTCCTTGTCCAGTTTACAAAAGTCCGGACAAGACCAGGCTCATGAGCGAATCCATTCACCACCTTCTGGAAATCAGAACCATAGAACCAGTACCGACTGGTCAATTAGGAAGGGGGTTCTATTCCATCCTCTTCGTGGTACCAAAGGCCTCGGGAGGATGGAGAGCAATACTAGATCTGAAAGGTCTAAACTCTCATCTAGCCTACAGAAGTTTCAAGATGCAGACACTTCAGTCGATTATGGCAAGCATCAGAAGACACGATCTTCTGACTTCCATCGACCTCACAGAAGCATACCTACACATCCCCATCCTCCCCGACCACCGAAGATTCCTCAGGTTTTGTTATGCAAACCATCACTATCAGTACAAGGCTCTACCTTTCGGCCTCTCACCCGCCCCAAGAGTATTTACCAAAATCTTGGCAACCCTGGCAGCTCACCTAAGACTGGTTCCAGTAAGAATCCAGTGCTATCTGGACGACATCCTTATCCAGTCCACTTCTTTACAGAGGGCACGGGCGGACCTGGCCCTAACCATCAGGTCCCTTCAAAGCCTCAGGTTCTCGGTGAATTTCCAAAAGAGCCAGACAGAACCTTCAACCCGCCTCCTTCACCTCGGTGCGATCATAGACACCAATCTCTGCAAGGTTTTTCTGTCACCGGAACATCGGGACAGCATCCGGTCCCTGATCAGGCAGGTACGGAGGAAGCGGGTGGTCACATTAGCAACACTTTCTCAGCTATTGGGAAAGATGGTTTCCTGTATGGGGATAGTACCATGGACCAGGCTACACTCCAGATCCCTTCAATGGTTCCTACTACCATTTCAGAGACAGGGCACTAGCTCCTCCAACAGGAGAGTAGTCGTCCCTACCCAAACCCTAGAATCCCTCCAGTGGTGGACCTCCACAGCATTAGCCAGGGGGTCCCTATTCAAGGAGCCAGACAGGCTTACACTAACTACAGATGCCAGTCTGTTCGGCTGGGGGGCACACCTGCAGTCACAGATAGCCCAGGGCCGATGGTCACAATCGGACCTCAAACACAACATAAACTGGCTGGAACTCAGGGCAATTCACCTGGCACTACGCCACTTCACCGACAGGGTGGCGGGCCAACATGTCCTGGTCCTCATGGACAATGTGGCTGCAAAAGCACATGTGAACAGGCAGGGGGGTACCCGGTCCAGGTCCCTCTTGAACGAGGCTCAGTTGCTAAGCCACTGGGCAGAAACCAACCTCCTTTCCCTCAGAGCAGAACACATCTCGGGGGAAGCAAATCAGCAGGCGGATTCCTTGAGCAGGTCGACAGTGGACCACTCAGAATGGCACTTGCATCCCGAGCTATTCAGGGAGATCTCGGAGAGGTTCGGACTCCCAGTGCTGGATCTGTTTGCCTCCCCAGCGAATGCCCAGCTCCCCAGATTTTTCTCCCGGTTCCCATCCCCAGGGGCAGAACGGGCGGACGCTCTCCGCAACCCATGGCCAAAAGGTCTGCTCTACGCCTTTCCTCCCCTCCCCCTGCTCCCGGCCGTTATACAGAAAATACTGCGGGAGGGAGCGCAGGTGATAGTAATTGCTCCACACTGGCCGAGACGACCGTGGTTTGCCGACCTCGTGAGCCTTTCCATCTCACCGCAGTGGAGGATCCCTCCAGACCAGGTGGCACTCAGCCAGGGGGCCCTTCAGCACCCGGACCCACAATGGCTCCAGTTAACCGCCTGGCACTTGAGCGGCAGCTCCTGACACGTGAGTCCTACCCGGCAGATGTCATCTCCATAATTCAGGCCGCAAGACGTCCCTCAACCAACAGAATCTGCGACTCCTCATGGAGGAGCTTTTGTCGCTGGTGCACAAAGAACAACCTTGTTCTGTCATCCATCACCATCCCAAGGATACTCCAGTTCCTACTGGAGGGGCTCAACAAGGGTTTGACACCCAACACCATCCGCAGGCAGGTAGCAGCCTTATCCACGGTGCTCACATGCGACAATTCAACACCATTGGCCCAGCACCCGATGGTGCGAGCCTTTATCAAGGGCGCAAATAACACCAAGCCACCCGTGGTTCACCGTTATCCCTCTTGGGAACTCCCACGGGTTTTACAAGCCCTAACCTCGCCACCGTTTGAACCCATCAAGACATCGTCGCTGAGGTTCTTAACCATGAAGGTTGCTTTCCTTATAGCCACCAGACGCATATCTGAATTAGCCGCTCTCTCTGTCAGAGAGGACCTCTGTGTCTTCCAGAATGACAGGGTGGTCCTCAAGCTGGACCCATCCTTCATACCAAAGGTAAATTCTCTGTTCCATAGATCACAAGAGGTGATCCTTCCAAATTTTTGTCCTCGCCCTTCACACGCCTTGGAGCGCCAATGGCACACCTTGGATGTGCGAAGGGCATTACTCCATTACATCAAACGGACTGCGGCCTTCCGCAAGTCAGAAGCACTCTTTATTTCCTTCCAACCTTCGTCCATAGGTCAGAAGGTTTCTCCCTCAACTATAGGCAGGTGGATCAAAGAATGCATTGCTATAATGTACCAATCGCATTCCCTGCCAGTTCCAGGGCATATCACCACCCATTCCACCCGCAGTGCTGCAACATCAGCAGCGTGGACATCCCAGGCATCCATTGGGGATATTTGCAGGGCGGCAACCTGGTCCTCGCCTTCCCCATTCGTGAGGCATTATAAGCTGGACAAATTTGCCTCAGCGGAAGCAGCATTCGGCCGGAGGGTGCTCCAGCAGGTGGTATCACCAAGTGGGACACAGGCCCAGGCCAGTTCCCTCCCATAGGGACAGGGTAGCTTTGGTATGTCCCATTCGTGGAGTCTCCAGCCTCATGCTGGAGAAGGGGCATTGCCTTACCTGAACGCCTTTTCTCAGCATGATGATGGAGAATCCACACCCACCCCTTTAGGTCCGCCAGGGCCTGTGTTAGGGGCAGGGGAGCCAACACATCGGACTATCATCAATAGCTTCGCCTTCGTCGTGTCTGGGAAGCACATGACCCAGCAGGAGGTGTGGCTACTTTTGCAGACTTAGTCTAAATGGGCAGGAAGACAGTCTTAACCCATTCGTGGATTCTCCATCATCATGCTGAGAAAAGGCGTTCAGGTAAGGCAACGCCCCTTTCAAGTAAATGAATATTTTCCCTAATTATCTCTGCTTGACAGTCACAAGCACAGTTAGTCATGACCTAGAGGACTTGCTTCCATCCATATCTCTGTTTGAAACATGACAAAAATTAAAGGAAACACATTATCTTTTACAAGGGAAAGTTTCTTCTGATTGGAGACTCATTTCAGGACTTGAAAAGCCACAATGACTAACTATACATCCTGAGTATTCTTAAAAAGCTGCATTTATCAAAGAAATATTCTTTGGTTTGTTAGTTCTTTATTAATGATATAAAAGCTGTTGCTTTGTTGTGGATAAAGAATGATAATAAGTTAGCATTTTCTGTATCCATTGTATTAGGAGTTTGATCTTTGCTCTCTGATTTAGTGATGTGTCTTTGTAAGAACTCCATAAGAGAATTCAGATTTAATATATTTTAATATATATTGTGAAATCCCGTGCATGCCTGCAACGCATCTGATTTCAATTTTCAGTTATATTCCAGCCCAGTTTAATTATTACTTGCCAACAAGGATACAAAACAAGGATCCTGATTGCTAAAACATTTTTTAAAATAAAATTATTTGTTTACAAATCAGTCATTGCAGCTAGTAACAGATGTCAAAGAACTATACTTTGAGTTCTACATGAATTATAATGGAATTGTTTACCTTTATGAAACTAATTTTTGTTAAAGATAATTTCCTGTAATATGGCTGAGGCTAGCAGTGTGTCAGCTTGTGACACTGTCATTACTTTCTAGGATTGTGGATGAGTCAGACGTGATTCAGAACAGCTTTGGACCCTGCCCATCATGAGCACAATGTCTCTCTGATGCTCATTAAAGCAGCTGTGTCTTTTTCAGGCTTTTGTGCAAACTGAAAGATGCTACAGCTTTAAGAGTCCCATGAATGACATGACTATTTCTTAGTGCAAGGAGGTTCCCAAGGTGCAAAGCAGTGATTCCAAATCATTTTTGATCCATATGCAGGGCCATAATTTCTACTCTTCATACAAAATAGGTGATCATGTGGGCCATGGTAAACTAAAGACCTGGTGCTCTTCCTTGGGATTTTAAAAAGTGCAATTCATATTTAAATTATTGCTAATATTGCAGTCTTCTTGCTCTTTTGTTCACGAGGGATAGTTTCTGTGGTTTCCGTTTGATCTGCTAAGACTGTATCCTGTATTAATAGTTCTGCTCTTAAAGTACTGTACTGAAATTACTGGTTTCAGTCAACTAGTTTCACTGTTTTCATTATTAGATATTTGAAGTGAATCCATTATTTCCTTTTTTTTTTATTCCTCCTACCCCCTCTGAAGTTAAATACATTTGTTTCTATCTTCTCCTCTGCATTATCCTACTACGTACTTTGATAAGGTTTGGTTGCTTTTTTTGAGAAAATAGTGATTTTTCTCTCTCTTAAGAATTCAGCTAGCTACAACTCTGACTTTCTAAAATGAACCATAGGCAGAGGATTTCTAATTACTCCAGTCTTGCAATGATAAGAGATATCATTGTATTCCCACCCAAAAAAATATATATCCTTATTTGAACCATTTTTTGAACTGGCTAATTACTGGATTCTCTTTTAATTTACAGGCATTTTGCTCTTATTTTCAGGCATTTAACATAATGCTTCTATTGCACTTATTTCCCCAATTGTTCTTCAGTATTGCCAACACATTTCTCTAGCAATTATTGGCATCTGGAGAGCTGCAGGAAAAAAAGCAGTATGCAATTAAAATAAAACAGATTCTTGGCCTGTTACATTTTATTTGATTATTTGGCAGCACATATTAAGTGTTGAGGATATAATTAAATTCATACCAAACATCCAAATGTGTTTGCTTTCACTTTTATTATATTTTCTTAGTTTTCTGTGCAACTTCAGAAGTATAAAATATTTCATCTTGCCATTCTCTGAATTCATTTAAAACTCTTAAGACAGATTCAAATCACATTGAGATGTGAATATATTAAAATTTAAAGTTCATATCGAAGCACATATTGCACATAAGGCATATGACATTCTCAAGAAATGTCTGTGTGGAATCTTTTATATATTGAATCAAACAAACTGCTCCAGGAAGTTGGCAATCTCATTTATGCTAGCTTGGGTTGGGTCATAGTTCTTAAAAAATAATAATTTGAAGAAAATCATTTTAGGCATGACACTTAGGAGACTTGTCAGGGAATTGCGCAGCAGGTGTCCAAATGAAGTCAGAGAGGCTGACACAAACTTGGAGTTTTATATAAATAAATATATATTTGCATCTATATTTACAGCAAACAAGATAGTCAGGCAAAGAAGAGCATCATGAGGTGAATCACAGAGCATACAGGGCACCCAGAAGAAAAAGGTGGGAAAACAGGGAAACTCCCCCTCCACACCCACAGCAACCAATGACAGCATACATTGCCTCATGCAGGAGCCAGCCTTCTCCAATCAATCAACTATAACTGTGCATTGTGGTTCACTGCACAACCCCACTGCTCGAGCTACTAAATTTAAATATCTTAACATGATTCCCTATTTAAAAGTATTTGCATCTCCAGGTTTTGGAAATATACTCAAGTAAGTTTCTTCAGTGAGAGCAATGCTAAATTGTCTAAACAAGAATTGTGGGACCAACTCTCCATTGAGTATATCCAGGAACATTTTCTAGGATGAAATACAAAACTCAAAGTGTTGGCTGCAACTATGCGATTGAAGCTTTGTTCCTTTTTACCTGTATTGTGTAAATTATTACAAAAGGGGCAGGGATTCAATCACATGGTTGTGGCCACCCACTTGACTTATTATTATTTTTTAACTTCTTTCTGCAGATTACTCTGGATAGATTGGAAAATATTATCAGGCCTGAAGAATGTTGCATTTTCAAGTCCCCTATTCTTTGCAACTGGGATTTATCAGCAGCAAGTTTTGAGAGTTGTTCAGAGGACTTGTGATTGTAATCCTTGACTTACAACCACAATTGAGCCCAAAATTTCCGTTGCTAAGCAAGACAGTTGTTAAGTGAGTTTTGCCCCATGTTACAACCTTTCTTGCCACAGTTGCTAAGTGAATCACTGCGATGATTAAGTTAGTAATATAATTGTTAAGTGAATCTGGCTCCCCCATTGACTTTGCTTGTCAGAAGGTTGCAAAAGTTGATCACGTGACCCCAGGACACTGCAATTGTCATAAATACATGCCAGTTGCCAAGCGTCCAAATTTTGATCACGTGACCGTGGGGATATTGCAACTTTTTAAAGTATGAAAACCAGTCATAAGCCCCTTTTTTCATGGCCGTTCTAACTCAAGCGGTCAGTAAACGAATGGCTGTAGGTCGAGGATTACCTGTATTGATAGTAATCTATGTTTTCTTATTCCTGTTTTTTAAACTTCTCATTTAGGACTTCCAAAGCTTTCCTTAGTTTAAAAAGAATTAAACAATTTTTAAAAGGAAATTAATAAAGGAGCCATTTTGTTTATTATTTGGGTATTTTGATGGATCACCATTAGGTTATACCAGCAGTAGGCAGCCTTGGCTCTTTTATGACTCGAGTCCACGAGTCATAAAAGAGCCAAGGTTGCCTACACCTGGGTTATACTGTAATATCCTTCAATGGAAAACATACTACCAGTTGGGTATTTAGAGCTCATAAGTGCACCCATGTGGGAAAACTGTCAGTGGAGAATGTTACTTTCCATTGATGAAAAATATATTTCTATGTCAAATGTAGCAAAAGGGTTAGCATATTTTCCCAGCTGTATTTTTTTCTTCAATTGACTAAAAAGGAAGCATATTTTCCTGGAAATCCTGGTTAAATATGGGAGCAAATCTCTTATAAATATTTCTGTTCTGGAATTCATATAGTATGTGAAAGTTTAATTACAGTTGTCGCAAGTCATTCTGGGGATAATAACAACAACAACCACCACCAACAACAAAAATTCATCTAGGAATTGAGGAGAGTTTTGTAAAATGCCCCCCCCCCCCAGCTTCAATAATTTTATGGATCCTTCAATATATTTATTTGAGAAGAACTCCTTTTGAATTCAGTAGAATTCATTTTTGATTCATTGCATTTAAGATTGAAGTGTTAATGTTGACTCAGTGCCCTTTTTTCACAATCCAATAGGATTTAAACACCCCACACACACATACACACATTTGGTTTATTTTCAAAGGAAGCACACCCAAGGGCTTATTATTTGTTCCTTGCAAGATACAATTTTAAAAGGAAAGAAATCCAGATGTAAAAAAAAAACTGTTTTAAATTCAATGGTACAAGTTTCGAACTGTCCGATTTTTTCACTTGGAGCATTCCAGCTACACTGTCCATTCTCTGGATACCCATGTAACACTGCACTGCTCAAATAAAACAGACAGGGAACTATTTGCCCTCTGTTTAAGTTTTTAAGTAACTGTACTCCATTATTGTGATAGCTCCCAAAGAGTGGCAAAAGAGACAAGTTAGTTGTTTTTTATGGTTGTAGCCATGCTGAATTTCCCAAATCTTAGGAGAGGATTGGGATGCCAGAATGACAATCATAGAATGATAGGGTGGAAGAGACCTTGGAGGTCTTCTAGTCTAGGGATCCCCAACCCATGGCCCGCCAGGAACTGGGGCTGCACAAGTGAGAGAAGCCCCATCCACACACACGCAGGATCCAGACAGCACACAAAACCACGCCCCTCCATCTGTGGAAAAATCGCCCTCAACCGAACCGATCTCTGGCCCAAAAGGTTGGGGGGCGCTGTTCTAGTCCAACCCCCCTCCCCAATTATTTGTTGAAAACCTCCAGTGATGGAACACCACAATTTCAGGATTCTGCTATTCCCATTATTATTTATCAATTTTTATTTATTAAATTTTTATGCCACCCATTTCCCCTACAGGTGACTTGGGGCGGTTTCTCATGGAAAGAATGTTGCTTCCTCCCCCCTTCTGAAATTTCCGCCAAGGCAAAGTAATAAACGCTGAGGTAGAGAGTGAATAAAATGCACCTTTTCCAATTCCAACTCCATTCTTCCCTCAGCTTCTGCTCCACCCTATTTTGAAATTTGGATCCTTTGATGACTTCTTGGTCAACAACCACTTGAAAGTGTTAGGCAAGGATCCAAAAAGCACCAAATTAGTTTGCATTCCTAAGACAAGTTTGTCCTGTGTTCTGTAGCACTGGTTCTCTGACAATGTATATCCAGATCAGTCAAAACAGATCGGTATCAATCAAAGGAAAATCAGAATTTGACTACAGAACATGTTTGTGCCTCCAAGTATGCCTAAAGCTGCTCTTTAGAACTCAGTATTTTTCCTTTATGCAAATGGTTTCTTGACACATTCTAAGAAAGGATGATGAAGCAGAATTTCCTCCAGCAAAGCTTGTTTCATTTATGAGATTGCCGAAATATTTTCAACCAGGTAGAAAGGTTCCAGTGGCTTTCCTCCAAGTTTCAAGAAGACCTAATATAGCGTAAATTGTGGACATTTTCCCTGTCAGTACAACTGTTCTCTGTATATGTGCATGCATATCCCTAGCGTAAGGTGCCAATTTTCTTTTCATAAAGATTGGAAATCTGTACTTTAATTAGCAGAAGGGGATTCCTGTAGCAATACTTAAAATGGGAATTGGCACTATTCAGATTTGACTAATGTGATACACTTGAAAATTTGCCTCTGTATCTTTGTCTGCCTACTTTATCACAGCATATTGGGACATGTGTCAATGACTCAACATCCCTGCCAGAAGGCAGATTCTTCCTACAAAAGAGATAATCTGAATTTAGTTTTGAGAACTGCTGATAGGGAGAAGTCAAACTTCATTAGCATGAAAGCCTTGGGGTACCCACATACTGCCAATTGCTCAAGGTACTTAACTGATTGAAAATGGTTCTTAGACCTTCCCTTAGGGATTTTCTGTTCAGAATCCTTTATTTAAGCTTCGCATAACCTACTTGTAGCCCAAAGGCAGAAATACCCTTCAAAGAATCATCTCGGTGTGAAATCTGTCACTGAAGCCCTATTTTTATGAAGACTGATAGTCATGAACCAGAGTTAGAGGGGTCTTATGTCAGAAAAATTAATTCTCCAGCATGATAGATGGAGAATCCACGAATGGGTTAGCTCTGTCTTCCTGCCCAATTAGACTGAGTCTGTCAAACTTGCCACGCCTCTCCTGGGCCGGACTCCCCAGTCCTGACTCAGTCTGGCCCATGACAGACATGTTAGTTTGGCTCCCAGCAAATTAACTTTACCAGAGCATGTAGGATTAATCCTTTTCTTACTCATTCGTGGATTTTTTCCATTTTCCAGACAGCGCTGGGACCAGCGCTGCGTCTGATCACTTTAGGGAGAGACAGACAGGATTGCCTTCCAGGGAGGCCTTAACCTCCGTCTCTCAGTGAGATAGGCCGAAGCCTTCAAGCAGAGACAGAGGACTGTTTCTTAGGGAGGCCTTAGCTTCCATCTCCCAGGGCGATCGCGCGAAGTCCCTTTAGGGACAGAAAGACAGGATTGTCTATCAGGGAGGCCCTAGCCTCCGTCTTTCAGTGAGATAGGCCGAAGCCTTCAAGCAGAGACAGAGGACTGTTTCTTAGGGAGGCCATAGCCTCCATTTCTCACTGCGATCGTCGCGATCGTCGTGGGCGCCATTTTGCGCACCGCGTGGCAAGCGTCCTCGCTGCGACTAGCCGGGCCGCTTCTGACCCTTTCGGCCCTCTTTGTAGCCTCTGGCTAACAGCATCCAGCGACTCACCATGCCCCGCTTCTCTTCCGTTTTCTCTGCTTTTTAGTGAGACGAAGAATCCCCTCGGGCTTGTCATTGAAGCGGCGGCCATTTTAGGTGCCGCAGTCGCTCCCTCCAGCCACCATTTTGGCAGCTCCAGAAACCTGCACAGCCATTGCTCCACTAAAGTGGCTTCAGAGGACTCTGAAACTAGAGGCAAGTTTCTGCAATAGCGCTTTTATCAAAGTGTGCTGGCCCGCCTTTTGGTTCCGCCGCCACCACCTAGGTCTTGTACGCAGGCACCTATCACTGAGGTGATTTGCCGCCACTAAACGAGATACGTGTGTGCTGGCGCTCACCGATTGTGGTTTTGCCGCCACCGTACGCCTGACCGACACGCCATGAAAGAGACTCAAACAGCAAGAAAAAAAAATACAGCGCATCGCAATGCAGGCCTGCCCCAGCTGCTGTATTACTCAGTAACCACTGAAGTGGTCTTGAGTCCCTTACCGGCCTACATTCACAGGAGGCAACAGACTGCCCTAGGCCACAGCCTAGGTGCCTCATTCGCCCGTGTCAACAGGCGACATGTGCTGGCCGTGCCATCATTGGCCTTGCCGCCACCAATGAATGCTAGTGAGCTGGCCATTACCACTCGCTGGTCTGACCGCCACTAAGCGAACTACATGTGAGCTGGCCGTTATCACAACCGTGGTCTTGCCGCCACCGTAGACCAACGGACGAAGTGTGCTGGCTGTGCCATTCTTGGCCTTGCCGCCACCAACTAGGGCTAGTACGCTGGCCGTTACCACTTGTTGGTCTGACCGCCACTAAGCGAACTACGTGTGAGCTGGCCGTTATCACTGAGGTGATCTTTCCGCCAACGTAGACCTAACCAGTGCACTGAGAGGGCAGTCACTGGTCCCGTCGCCATCAGGAGCGTTGCAGGTGTGCCAGCGTCCATTAAGTTGGTCCGATAGCCACCATCAACCAAGAATACTTGACTGATCCCAGGGCTGTGGCACACAGCCACAAACAGTACTCCGCTCCTCATTATCGAGATCCCTCTCAGCCCACCACTGAGATATCTCATTTTTTTGTGATGGCAGACGGCACGGCACCTCAACCTTCACATGGTGCCACTACCAGCACTACTGGCCAAAAGAAGCATAAGTCCTCCAAGCTGGAGGCTGCTGGAAAAATCAAGACCAAGGCCAAGGCCATTTCTGGCAAAAGGCCTTCCAAAACGGTGGAGAAAGAGGCCAGCAGGCACACACCCCTTCGGAGGCAAGCCACCATCTTGACCTCGCAGAAGGCCTGGATATGGTCGTGAAAGTGTACTAGCCGTACCATTGAATTGGTCTTGCCATCGCCAATTGCTACTAATGTGCTGGCTTTTACCATTGAGTGGTCCTTGCCATCACTAAGTGAACTACATGTGAGTTGGCCACTACCATCGAGTTGGACTTGCTGTCACTAAGTGAACTACATGTGAGTTGGCTGTTACTACTGCGTTGGTCTTGCTGTCACTAAGTGAACTACATGTGAGTCGGCCGTTACCATTGAGTTGGTCTTGCCGCCGCTAAGTGAACTACATGTGAGTTGGCTGTCACCATTGATTTGGTCTTGCCGTCACTAAATGAACTATATGTGAGTTGACTGTTACCATTGAGTTGGTTTTACCATCACTAAGTGAACTACATGTGAGTTGGCTGTTACCATCGAGTTGGTCTTGCTGTCACTAAGTGAACTACATGTGAGCTGGCCGTTACCATTCAGTTGGTCTTGCCGCCACAGTTGAACTGACCTGAGCACTAACGTGCCTTTACTGGCCCTACTGCCATCAGGAGCATTGCATGGGTGAGGGCAGTACCATTAACTTGGTCCTGCAGCCACTTTACCCCATAAGCACACCGTTCCTTACATTGAGTGGCCCTGCCACTATCAGCACTCTGCTCCTTCCTATTGAGATTCCTCTCAGCAGAGATCCCTCTCAGCATTCCACTGAGATATCTCTAATTACGATGGCAGACACCGATGCAAAGCACTTGAGATCCCTCTCAGCACTCCACTGAGATGTCTCTGATTGCAATGGCAGACAACGCTGCACCTCAGACCTTGAGGTGAGCTGCACTCCTAGGTGCAAGAAGCCCAAAATCCTCCAATCAGGAGGGGGCAAGAATCCGCCAAACCGGAGGAGAGACAATCTAGCAGGAGGCATTATCAGGAGCAACTACCAATGATTCAGAGGGTCACTAGGCCCTCTTCAGCGGCTGCCATTTCAGCTCCTGCACAAGGACTACGATTCACAGCCTTGATTGCCTATGCCTCCTCTGTTTACAATTTGTTACCATCATGCGGACCGTTACCATTAGGTTGGTCTTACCACCACTAAGTGGATTACATGAGTGCTACCTTTATCATTAATTTGGCCTTACCACCACTAAGTGGATTACACGTGTACGCTAAGTGGCCTACAGTGGGCCGGCTGTGACCATTGAGTTGATCTCTTTGGTCGTCCTTGATTCAAATTAAGTCTCTCTGCTCCCTTATTCGGAGCAATTCAGCCTCAGGGTGACTAGGTCAGCAAACAGACAAACACCATCAGATTCGGTCTGTCCCTGGGATTCATATCCAACCCCCCGAGACATTTCGTTCCCTGCCCATTGTCCAAGAATCCGGCCAAGAAGGCTCTCATGAAGGAGGCCATCTGACGTCTTCTGGCTATCCGGGCCATATAACCGGTACCAGCTGGACAAAAGGGACAGGGGGTTCTATTCCACTCAGTACAGGGCACTACCCTTGGCCTATCATCGGCCCCCAGGGTGTTCACAAAGGTCCTGGCAGCACTAGCAGCACATTTGAGACTGGTTCCGGTATGCATTCAGTGCTACCTGGACAACATTCTCATCCAGTCATCCTCTATTCCGGCCGCCCAGTCGGATCTGGCCTTGTCCATCAAGACCCTTCAAGACCACGGGTTCTCGGTGAACTTCCAAAAGAGTCAGACAGTTCCCTCAACCCGCCTTCTTCATCTGGGCGTGGTACTAGACACAAGACTTTGCGAGATCTATCTGTCTCGGGAACGTCAGGAGAGTATCCGAGCCCTGGTCCTCCAGGCCCAAAGAGAGTGAGTGATGACACTGGCCACGCTTTCCCAATTGTTGGGGAAATTGATTTCATGCATGGCGATAGTGCCATGGGCCAGACTACACTCCAGAAACCTGCAAGGGTTTTTGCTCCCATTCCATAGACTGGGCACCAGCACCTCCAACCAGAGGGTAAGGGTTCCTTCTCAGACCCTAAAATCCCTTCAGTGGTGGACCTCCCCAGCGGTAGCCATTATTCAAAGAACCCGTTCGGCTTACCCTGACCTCGGACGCCAGTCTGTTTGGCTGGGGAGCGCACCTACGGTCTCAGTTGGCTCAGGACCGGTCGTCCCGGTCAGACCTGAAGCACAATATAAACTGGTTGGAGTGGTCCTTCGATTGGATCCATCCTCTATTCCTAAGGTCAATACCTTATTCCACAGACGGCAGGAAGTAATACTGCCAGATTTTTGTCCTCATCCGTCCCATGACTTGGAACACCAATGCCACGCCCTGGACGTTCGCAGGGCATTATGCTATTACATCAAGCAGATGGCGCCGTTTCGCAAGTCGGAAGCCCTCTTCGTTTCCTTTCAGCCTTCTTCTATGGGGCAAAAGGTTTCTGCCTCCACTATTGGCAGGTGGATCAGGGCTTGCATTGTAGGGGCGTGTCACGTCGCAGTCCCTGTCAGTTCCAAGTCATGTTACTGCTCATTCCACTCACAGTGCTGTGACTTCCACAGCATGGGCGACACAGGCGTCCATTGAGGATATCTGTAGGGCAGCGACATGGTCTTCGCCTTCCCCGTTCGTGAGGCATTACAAGTTAGATAGGTTTGCCTCCGCAGACGCCTCCTTTGGCCAGAGAGTGCTACAGCATGTAGTGCCACAAGGTGGGACACAGGCCCAGACTGCTTCCCTCCCATAGGGACAAGAGCGGCTTTGGTATGTCCCATTCGTGGATTCTCCATCTATCATGCTGGAGAAGGGGCGTTGTCTTACCTGAACGCCTTTTCTCAGCATGATGATGGAGAATCCACACCCGCCCCTCAGTGTCCGTCAGGTCCTGTGTCAGGGGTCTGGGAGCCAACACGTCGAACTGTCGTCAATAGATGCGCCTTCGTCAGGACTGGGGAGTCCGGCCCAGGAGAAGCGTGGCAAGTTTGACAGACTCAGTCTAATTGGGCAGGAAGACAGAGCTAACCCATTCGTGGATTCTCCATCATCATGCTGAGAAAAGGCGTTCAGGTAAGACAACGCCCCTTTTACCTAATAATTGAATCCCAGTCTGTATTTTATTTATTAGCCTCTCTTATATATGAATGGCCTTATTAGAAATACATTGTGTAATCTGAAACAACTTTCTTAGAAATTTGGATTGAACTGCCTCAAATTTAGCATATTTAGAAGTGCATGGACGAAGCTGGGCCCCTCAGAGGAATGATGCAAGTGCCTGCACTGCCAATAATTTTACTGTGATGAAAAGTATTTTACACTAACTAGTACAGGTAATCCTTGACTTACAACCACAACTGAGCCCAAAATTTCTGTTGCTAAGCAAGCAAGACTGTTGTTAAATGAATGTTGCCCCATTTTATAACCTTTCTTGCCACAATTATTAAGTGAATCACTGCAGTTGTTAAGTTAGTAATATGGTTGTTCAGTGAATCTGGCTTCCCCACTTACTTTGCTTGTCAGAAGGCCACAAAAGGTGATCACATGACCCCGGGATATTCTAACTGTCATAAATACATGCCAGTTGCCAAGCGTCTGAATTTTGATCATGTGATCGTGGGGATGCTGCAACAGTAGTAGGTGTGAAAAACGGTCATAAGTCACTTTTTTCAGTGATGCTGTAACTTCGAATGGTCACTAAACAAATGGTTGTAAGTCCAGGACTTCCTGTATACAAAAGATGCATGATAACCAATCAGGTTTGGGGAGCATTTAGTGTCTCTCTCTCTCTCTCTCTCTCCCCTTCTCCCTCTCCCTCTCCCTCTATCTTACACACACACACACATTCCAACTTTAGCCCCAAACCCCTCAAAAATGGGAGAATGTTAAATGCAAATAGCTATTCTAATAGGTCAGGCTTGCTTGGAGCAGGTGGTCCTATAGGTATCCAGATGCCAAGATACATGGGCCTTTATAGTCAATACCAGCATCTATTCTACCTGGAACCCAATCAGGACTCACTGAATTGGTTTTTTATGCTTTCAGCCATGAGAGCCAGTAAGCATACAGGTTGCCATACTCTGGACCAGTTGCAATATCCAGGTGGTCTTTAAAGGCAGCCGCTTGTTAAGCACACTGCAGCAGTGTAGCTTAGTAGTAATGAAGACCTGAGTTATGGTAACCTAGTTCTCTTGCCCCAGGTACAGCCACAAGTTACCACACCAATCAAAACTGTGCATAAGCCCCTCTGTTTATGGTTTCACTGGCTGATCACACAAGAGCTAAGAGTGCAGAAGAACCCCCAAATTGTTGGCCTAATCTTTCATGAAATAGTGGCTACCTATGAAGAATCAACCCTGGTGACAACCAGCAACTTTCTCTGCATTGTGTTGGCATGATGATATTTCCTTTTTTAAAAAAAATATTGAGCAGCAGAACAAATTTATACTTCATCCTTCCATCATCTGTCTTCCTTGTTTCCAGCTGTCTAAGTGCTTCATCAACACATCTGAGGTCCTTGATGTTTCTCCCAATAATTTTAACTCCAGTTTCTACATTCTTTAGTCTAAGGATTAGACTCTAATCCATTCCATGGTACATTGTGCACATCATTTAAATAAGCTAGCAGGATAAATGTTGGTGCACTCCTTTCCCAAATTTGAATTATCAGTTGTTCCATAATTTGTTTTAACTGTTGCTTCAAGTTCATACTACAGATTCTTTAACAGGCAGGTGAAGGAACCTTTCATACCTTTGTTTATAAGAGCCATCCACAATTTGTTCTTTCTAACAGTCAAAAATCTTTGTGTAATCAGGAAAGCAAAAACAACTATTTTTCACTCCCTTGCCTTTGCCATTATTCATTAGATATTAGCAGTTTGATCTTGGGTGTCCCCTCTGCATCTAGCTTGCTAAAACTTGCATTCCTGTTCATTGTATTGTATTGTATTGTATTGTATTGTATTGTATTGTATTGTATTGTATTGTATTGTATTGTATTGTATTGTTGAAATGTGGATTGTAAAATCTTGACTATTATATTAGTAGCATAAGTGCAGTGGTTTGTTCATTTAGGCATTCTTTAGCTCTGTTCTTTTGTATTTTGGAATACAAATTGATTTTTTCCCCAGTTCCTTGGTCACTGCTATGTTCTCCATACCTAATTATAAATTGCAAGTAGCACTTTAGTTGTAAGATTTTAAATAATCCTCCAGCATCATGAACTCCTGCAACTTCTTTCATTTCACTTTCCAGAATTTTTGGCTTTAGTTCAAAAATAGTTTGTAAATACCAGTATCAATTTTGGAGTCTTCCTTACAGTTCTTCCCTGTATTTGTCTCATCTCTTTGTATCTTCTTTCTCTGGTAGATTTTTGCCTCCTTTGTCTTTTATCTCCCCCCCCCCCCCGCATAAAATATGTTTTGTGCCCAACTTTGCATAACAAGTTCCCTTCATTTCTGTAATTTTCTTAAATAAAACTCTTATTCTTTCCATTTGATTGTTAACCTCAGTTTCTTTCATTGTTTCTTTAAGTATAGCTTATGTCTTTTGAATATCACTTTGAATTCATTTGAAAACTTTACAAAGTGAATGACTGTATGCAGTGTAGTGGGAGATAGGATATGCAATTAATGTTGAGGGATTTAACATGAAATCTGTAATTAGTTTAAGGTCTGAGTTTCAGGAAACAAACTGCTTTTGATTATTTCTTGGAATGGGTCAATCTCCAGGACTCTTACATAATACCAGCATTTTTTGGGTTGTTATTGTTGTTTAAGTAAAAGCATGTGTTGCTTTGGTGACTGTTCCTTTGATTGGCTAAACTTTTCTCTAGTCCATTCTTTCTTAAGTGGTGTTCCCAAAAATTGAAAAGTGCTACAGCTTCTCATGCTGGCTGTGGATGAACATAGTTGTAGTCCAACCCATGTGGAACACATCAAGTTGGGAAAGACAGATCTGGTCTCCATTTTGTTCTGCTTGAAGTTTCAATATTTCATTCATTTCCTGCTCAATAGCAGCCCAGGCTACAAGGGCAATTACATTTCTGAGAAGCAGAATACTGCAGTAGTGCAGTGCAAAATCAACAGCCCATTCTGTGTGGTTCATTACATTTTGTCTTTACAAAACTAACTTCTTTTGTCCTTTTTGAGGAGTCGAAACATATTCAGAATTTGTTTCTTTGCCACTGTGTTTTTCCTAATCTTTCAAGCAAGGTCAATGGGTATACTGTTGGAAGAACTGAAGGACCTGGTTAGGGATAAATGCTCATGGAGAATATCTATGTGGTTGCTAAGAATCAGCACCAATGATGGCACATAATCAACCTTTCAAAGGCAGTTTAATAAACAAGACACTGCCACTGATGTTGTAGCCCTAAGATTAAGGAGGAAAGACCAAATGCCCAAATTATTGCAGCAAAAATTTATTGACATTCAATGCCACACAGACTGGAAAGAAAGAATACCCTAGTGCTTTCATGTGCATGGTCCATTGCCAAGAAGAATACCTTATCAACTTCCCTAACTGGACACTGAGGGAATATCTAAAGCTGTCAAGCCAACATTCCCTTTATAAGACCTTTCTGAAGCTGAGAGGAGAGTGAAGAAGGAGGGTGAAGGGAAGGTCCCATGGACAAAACTGACCGTGTTCTGCACATCTGTGGCAGCTTTAAAATCAGCTTCAGGGCAATTCACTTGCACTGCATTTGAGCCAGAAGTAAATCAATTTAGCAGCTAAAGAGAAATGATGGCATGGGATCAAGGGGACTAGCACAAATACCTCTTATGGAAGTGCTGTAATAAATTTTTAATTGCTTTATTGAACTGAAGCATTGATGTTAGGCCTACAGAGGCCTTGGGACTAGTAGCCATGCCCGTGTTCTCCAACCTTGTCAGTTTTCAAGTGTTCTGCAGTATAGCTAATTAACTTCTACCTCAGTTCTAGCTTCAGCTGCAGTATTAATGTTTTGCCCCATTAATGCTGGAATTGCAGGGCAGGCATTATCTCGTTGGCTGGAGTTCTCATTTCATCCTACTTCTGAGTCCCATGACCTTCTCGCTTGCCTACTGAAGAGGCTGTGGTGTTTGTCACCATTTCAGCAGACTTATAAAGTCAAGGGGGCAAAGCTCCTTGCTATCCTGTATATGGACATCATAATATTATTTATTTTTATTTTATTTATTTAGTTAGTTATATCCCACCTTTATTATTTTTACAAATAACTCAAGGGCGTGAACATACCTAATGCTCCTTACTCCTCCTATTTTCCCCATAACAACCACTTATTGAGTTGGGTTGGGCTGAGAGAGGACAACTGGCCCAAGATCACCCAGCCAGCTTTTATGGTTAAGGTGGGACCAGAACTCCTGGTCTCCCATTTTTTAGCCTGATGCTTTAATGAACAATGAAGACAGCTGGGTGAAGTTTCTGACATTTTGGGAACTAAAACTGGTGGCTTTATGAAAGTACTCTGAGAGATGTTAGAAATAGTAATATTGCTATTTCTAATCACTTATATTTTTAGGGATTGTTTTTTATGCCCAAGGTGACCCAAGGCATTATTGCCCTTAAATCTCTGTTGCTGTTTGATTCTTACATGGCAGGAATGATGAACTATGCCTTTTATACTGTAACATAGTACAAACACTCCCTCTCCCCCTTTAAGGTTTTCCATATAATATGAAAAGTACAATTTGCAGTTTTCAAAGCCATATTTGGAGAACACCATTTAAAAGCAACATACAAGAGATTGGTTAACAAAGAGCTCATTGAAATTGCTGTATCTGAAAAAATCTGGGGCAACTTTTGAAGGTTGAACTTCGCCAGTGTTGCATAGTTGCACTAATTTACAAGGCTTAGAATGTTTACCCCAGTAAGTTATTTTAATGAGATTGTCTTACTTTTATTGTGATCTGTAGGTCTTTATGAAGTGTCTTATTTCACTAAACATAGCTAAAAGAGACCCTAACTTAACAAGAGGGTTGAACTTAGCAATAGTTCCTGGGCATTTGTGGGGCAAGGGGATACTTAAGCTTGGCTTCAGCACACGTGCGCACACACAGACTCTCATCAAATCCTTGAATGCCTCTTCCAATAGCTCTGATAGACCATCTTAACAGTGTTGGTGTCTTTGGCACTTTAGAGAGAGAATTTCAGAATAGGAACAGGTAAAGTTGACTAGGGGACTGGAGAAGAGGAATGTGCCTGTCTCCCACCAATTAATGGTCACCTGAATTTGGGCATCTAGACCAAATTTATCTATTTAAATTTATTGGCCACCCAACTCCAGTGGACTCTGGATAGCCAATACATAGTGAAATATAGCACACTTGAGTGTTGTTATCAAATGCCATGGGCTTAAGGGAGAAAACCAATACTGATACAGTTAAAGACAATTGGAAGGTGTCCTCTTCATGGCTGGGGATAAAATGAAGATATTATGGGGACACAGTGGGAAAAAATATTGCTGTGTTCTGTGAGTATGTTATAATTTAGCCTATTGTGCAGACCAAGCCTATATATGACCTTAAACACAAACCTACCTTAAATACAGCCCTTATTTTTTACTTGAAATGAAAACCTTCGAAACTAGAATGGTTCAAACTGTGAGTAGGAAAGAAGAAAAAGTTCAGTTCTCTTTTCATTCACACAGGATTATAGCCCTTATAGCTATTATTTAGGGAGTAAAAACCAAGAATATGAAGGCTGTATTTACAAGTGATATCAAGCCATGGTTTTCTTAAACATGATTCACAGAATAAAGTCTCATTGATAGGGTTTATGCAAAGTGTAAAGCCAAAACCAAACAATCACAGTGATTTAGTCATAGGTGTGCATGGCAGGATAGAGGGGGAGAATGCAGTGTAAGTGACCAAAAATGAGTACAGTGTAAATGCTGTGACTTGCCTGTAGTCCTTTTGTCCTACATCAACAGGCAAGCACAAGAGGCTGGGACTTGTGTCTTGATTTCACAAGACTCATTTGGTTTTTTTGGTTTTTTGTCCTTGCAGTTTATAGTGGTTGCCGAAGGGCTTAGTATGATCAGGCAGTGACTAATATAATGGACATGTTATTAAAACAATATTTCATTTGACCAGATGGGGGGAAGATACAATAATTATCAACAAGGAGAAATGGGAAGCTTTATGTCTATAAGGTGACTGCTTGATTTGTAAGCAGATTTAGTAATAATCTGCGAATAGCCTTCAAAATCAACACTGTGTCCTAAAACCATTTGAAGAATATTAACAGCAGAAAAGACAATCAACTCTGCCTATACCTTTATGCTTTTTTAGAAAGAAATATTCTAATTTTTGTAGCATATCTACCATTTTAAAAGTCTATTAACAAAATGTACCACAACAATCCCCTTGGGCTGCAAATTGCAGCATACACTTGTTATCCTGTCCATCACTTATATGATAAAATCTAGAACCTATTCCTATTGTAATATTAATGGATAATGGTGTATGCTAGTAATATCATGCAGTAAATAATGAATGCTTGGACTTGAAATGGATTAAAACAGATTTCTCCAGTAGATGTTTAAGGGATGCAATGCACAGATTCCAGCCAGCAGATTCAGTAGCAAAAATTAGTTCCAACTCCTCTAAAATGCAGAGGACCAAGGAAACTGAATTTAGGTCATATTTTATCTAAAATTGTATCGCATTGTATATTAACTGACCTAATACATATACTTGAAACTGTTGTAACTGAGTTGCTATATTTTTTAAAAAAAATATTAAAAAATGATTGGGCTTAATGTAAAGTAGGAAAGTCATGTGACACTGCAGCCTGTTCTTCATGTTGTACCAGCTTCCCGTGACTTAAGAAGCTGGGAATGCACTGAGTCAGTGTATTCTGTATTATTTGCTTAAAGGTGCTTACAACTCCTAGTTCTACAGATAGTCCTTGACTTATGACCATTTATTTAACCATTATTTCAAGTTATGATGGCCTCTGAAAAAGTGATTTATGCCCTGTATTCACAGATACAACTGTCATAGCACCCCTGCAGTTGCTTGGCATCCAGCCCTGATTTATGACCAGTTGCAATGTCCTGCAGTGATGTGATCACAATTTGCAACCATTTTTGCTGATTTGTGGCAA
Organism: Azemiops feae; assembly: GCA_023970755.1. Lineage (NCBI taxonomy): Eukaryota > Metazoa > Chordata > Lepidosauria > Squamata > Viperidae > Azemiops > Azemiops feae. The sequence continues at coordinate 2,390,362 of JALGBA010004142.1, read as the reverse complement.
AAAAGGACCATGGGGAATGCTGGATTTGCTTGATGACTATGTAAAAATTATCATCACATAGAGTCCAATTTGACTTATGACTGCAACAACTTATAGTGGAAAATCCTGTCCAAATTGTGGTCATGAATCAAAGATTACTTATAGACATTTTGCTTCTGTTCCTGGTTTCTTCGTTGATGATTCTTTGTGGTCAAAAAAAAAGGAGAAGCAGCAGTCCAAAATTTGTAGAGGGGAACTTCCACCATTTTCAGCACCACCAGCAGCCCACCTTCCCAGTATTTCCATGAATAAGGCAAGCTGGTTGTAGAACAGAAGCGATGTTCCCCAAGCTATGATTGCTGCCCTTATTCCCAGGAGAGACGGGGCGTTGTCTTACCTGAACGCCTTTTCTCAGCATGACGATGGAGAATCCACCAATGGGTTTAGACTATCTTCCTGCCCAATAAGACTAAGTCTGTCAGAGTTGTCACGCCTCCTGCTGGGCTTGATGATCCCAGACACGACTTAGTCTTCGCCCAGCAAGGACACTCGTGTTGGCTCTGAAGACTTAGGCAGGTTGTATAGTTTCCATTCATTAGTGGATTCTCATCATTTCTAGGTATTCAGGCAGGGGAGTCAAATTACTAACAGCACAGCTGATTTTCGGGAATTTTTCCCTCAGCCGCAGAACAGCTGAGCGTCGGCCTCCGGGTCCGCTCATAGGCCGTACAGCACTGCTGACGGCTCGCTCGAACTCCACGTTGTTTTCAAAGTTTCTGCGCTAGAGAGGGGGATTCCACACCGAAAAAGATTAAGAAATCAACTGATCATCGGGGCTTTTCCCCTTAGCCGCAGCGCAGCTGAGCATCGGCCTCTGGGCCCGCTCACAAGCCGCTAAGCGCCGCTGAATGCTCTCGGTCTCCAGGGTCTTACATAGCCCAGCTGAGAGTCGGAGCTTGCCTCAGCCGCTGCGCAACAGAGCATCGGCCTTCGGGCCCGGCTACAGGCCATTCCTCTCCACGGCCCTCCAGCTCTCCCTAGCGAAAATCAATCGAAAACACCGCGATCGCTGCCGCAACGCAGCTTACCTCGCTCAGCAGCTAGCTGCCGGCCTCCGGGCACTTTAGGGGCCGTTTTTTGGGACGAACGGCCCTCTGCAGCAGATTGGCGAATTTGAGGCCTTTAGAGCTCATATTCTTGGCGCGTAAATCGCGGCCGCCATTTTATATACAGAGGTCTGTCAGGCTTGACAGGGACGGCCCGAGCAGACAGCAGCCACTTCAAGGGCAAGTAGGACGCCGCTTACAGAGGACATTGGATACATCGCCAGGCCTCTTCCCTCCATCTTTTGGAGGAAGTTAATTCAGGTCTACGCCCCTCAGGCCAAACAGACCACCTCGCCATTTCAAGCGGCAGCCATTTTGCGGACTGGACAGGCCGCTATTTTGCAACTTCAAACTGCCATTGGCCACATAAGCTCAGATTCTGATCTGGCACAAACAATTCCAGGGCAAAACTTGGAGAGGAATTCACTTCTTAGCGTGAGCTGGCACGCCTTTTGGCCCCGTCGCCACCACCTAGGCTCCGTGTGCAGGCACGTATCACTCAGGTGATTGCCGCCACCAAGAAGGAGAGGAGTGTGCTGGCACATATCACTGAGGTGATTGCCGCCACTGATCGGCCAAAGTGTGTGCCGGCATTTGCCGATTGCGACCCACCCACTGGGTCTGGTCGCCACAAGACACCTGGCCAACACGCCTCAGTGCGTCATTGGACAGTTTCAGCCTCTCGGAGCCTTAACAGGGGCAGAAGGGCAATTAGGTGAATCGCAGGCCCCGGAGAATGAAGGGTGCAAGCCTTTGGATCCAGGACAAAATGGCTCCCTCAGATGTAGTCACTAACTTTGCAACTGATGACTGATGTTGGAGTGGGGTGCCAGGAGAGTGACTTGCCTCGGGACCCAGAGAGCTTTGCTTGATCAGCAATGACAGCAGCACAGTCATGCTGATACACTTTTCTGACAATACCAGGATGATACGATAGCAGTATAATTTGATCATAATCCAAATTTAATTACTAAGAACTTGCATCTCTGTCTGTATTCTGGTGACATCATCATGCATGGGTCATTTGCTCCCTAGTAACTAACTTGTCACACATTAAATAACAAGCCCATTTAGTTTTTTTACAAGGGGAATTAATATTATCCCATAATAAGGCACTATTGTGATACATTACTTCTTCAGAAGGCAGGGACAATCTGGCTGTGTATCATTTCATAGAAACAAACAATTTCAAGGGGCCTTCCTGTTGGTTGTAAGAAAGAATGCATTTTGTTTGCAGGAGCTTGTATGTACATATTCCTGCTGATCTGAAGGAAGGGAACTATAGCACACACTCAGCTGCATGTTCACAGGGTTTCATTAAGACCAAGAAGGCCTGTGATTTTGGGGAGAATTATTAGCTTGAAAGACAAGCTTGGCCAATGTTTAACAAACAATTATTTCAGCCACTTTCTCTGCTCTGCTCAGCCATCAACTTGGTTAGGAAAGCTTTAGAATTGCAATCCCCACAAATGGCTTGTTCTGTAAGAGATTGCTGGAGCCTTGAAATGATGGCTTGCATAGGCTTTTGAAATTAAGCCAAGAATGATTCCTTCCCTGACTGGAACTACCATAGAAGCTCCAGCTTTTCTTACAGTTTTCCTGTACAGGCTGTCTTTGCTTTCATTGCCTTCTTGCAAGTTAAATTCACATAAGACACAGACATTTGAGGGAATTGACCCAAAGGTACTTTGCCTGGCAGTGGACCTTGGTTGAAAGGTATGAGCAGGATTCAGTTATATAACTGAATATAAATCTATATAAGTCTTTGCCACAGAATTTGAGTCCACGTATTCAGGATATGTTGGGAAACTGCCAGCTAGGCTGAAAGGGTCAAGCGAGGGCCTAGCTTAGAGTCCTTGCTCAGCCACAAGTGGCATAAAGTTGATTTTCCCCAAGAACCATGAAGCCTTATCTGGTTGTTCCCAGGGAAAGACAAGTAGTCTTGGGAGATTTTTGTAATATATGTGGTAGACAATAAAGTTGCTTACTATAGCTATTTACAAGTGGCTCTGGTTGCTTGTGCCTGACAGGGTGTTTCTCATGACAGTTCTTCAGAAAAGCTCCTTCCATAGGATCAGAGCCACCTGTGATTTTAAACATCTTCTCAGGATTATGTTTATTATTTAGAGATGAGTCATAATAATCTATTTCAGTGGAACCAGACTTGTTAGCCTCTGTCACATCTATCATTTCTCTTTGGAATTCCCAATTAGTGTATTTTGGTCTCTGCATTTTGCTAATTTTAAAATTATGCTAAATTCCACTTCTGGAATAGGGTGATTATTTAATATTTTCCTACCGTAATCCCATTTTGTAAGAAAGCTGGAAAAAGTAATACAAAAACTCAGAAGTGACCTTTTCCATTAAAAAAATTACCCCATTTACAGAATGATGCAAACTAAAATTTTTCAGATGTTACCCTAAATAGCAATCAGTGCTTTTTTCAAGCTCATATCCACACTTGGCACCAAGTGATGACATTCCAGATGATTCAATACGGTACATGCAACCAAAACTTGATATTCCCAAAGTGCTAATATCTTCAGCAGATGGCAGTTCATAATTGTTGTAGGAAAATTAATATTAGGGAGGATTACATAAATGTTCTCCTTGAAAAGAATGAAAGAAGAGTTGTGCAAGCCTTTTAGATTGCTCTAAATTTAAACCCACATTCATGTCTTTAAAATGAGCCAAATGATGAAATCAAAGCAAAGGGTTACCAACAACTAACTCCTCAGTTTAAAATGGCCAAATCTTGCAAAGCTCAGTAAATTCAGCCCTTCTGTTATATGCTAATTAGACAGTGATCTAGTCACAGTTGTCAGTTTGCCTGGAAAATCTTATTAGGTGCCAAATTTGTAGTGATGATGTGTTTCACACTTTTCAGTGACCACAGCATTAGAAGGCATGTTGTGTTTTCCCATAATGATTCATTATTTTCATTTCTTCCATATTGTAATACAATTACTGCTGATATTGTGGAACAATTGCAAGAATGTGAAAAGGATTTTAAAGGTCAGATTTTCATTTTATTTCTCCATTTCTTCTTGCTAGATCAAGACATTGCAATTTGGCTAAGCATGTTAAATCTTCTATCTCAACCAGACAGTATTTATTTATTATTTACAGGGATGTACGTAGATACTCCAGTCTGCTATCTTTGAATGGATGCAACTTCCCAATATATATTTGAGTTAAAAAAAAATCCAGTTTGCTGTAATGATTAAGATGTTGGCCAAGAAACCAAGAGACTGTGAGTTCTAGACCCACCTTAGGCATAAAAGCCAATTGGGTGACTTTGGGCCAATCACTCTCTCTCAGTCCAACCCAACTCGCAGTGTCATTGTCGGAAAAATAGGAAGGAAGACTATCAGGTGTGTTCACTGCCTTGAGTTATTTATAAAAATAGTAAAGGCAGAATTGCAATAAATAAATGAATAAGCAAGCAACTGCATGGAATACTTCTGTGGAAGTGGAGTTGCAATGTAAAACATTAGCAATAATGAAAAGATATCAACAGTCTTGACTGAGAGATGAGTGCAACAAACTTACCTTCTTGCCTTGACAGACCAGGTCAGACTTTCCTAAAAGAAGGCAAAGGGGCCAATCCCTCTCACATCCAGGGCTGTTCCAGATGAAGAGCATTTACATGGCCTCAGATATAATAGAATAAAATAACAGAGTTGGAAGGGACCTTGTAGGTCATCTAGTCCAACCCCCTGCCCAAGCAGGAGTCCCTGCACCGTTTCTGACAGATGGCAGTCCAGTCTCTTCTTGAAAGCTTCCAGTGATGAAACTCCCACAACATCTGAAGGCAATCTGTTCCATGCTGACAGTCTCTAATTGAGGAGACATGAATTGAGCCCACCTTATAAGATAAGATAAGATAAGATAACCTTTATTGTCATTTTTTTACTGTGGGCACAATGGCACAGATCAAAAATGAAATTTAGTTGCCTGCTCTCAAAGTGAAACACATACATGACACACACCTAAACATACTATATACAACATGTATAGATAGACCCATACCCCTACATATACATAACAAATAAATATTAAATATTGTCCATCTTGAATATATAACGGAAGAGAAAGCTTGAGAGTTCACAAGGTTAATGCTGTATGGAATGAAACTATGGCTGAATCTGGATGTTCTGCTACGGATACCACGAAGCCTCCTCCCAGAAGGTAACAAGGAAAACAGGTCGTGAAGAGAATGTGTAGTGTCCCAGATAATTTTACGGACTCTGCTCAAGCAACGCTTCTGTGCTATGTCCTGAATGGGAGGGAGGGAACTGCCAATGATCTTTTCGGCCATCCTCACCACTCTCTGCACCGCCTTCCCATCTTATCAGGCTGGCAACTATGGCAGGAAGAAGTTGGCTCTACAGAGTTTGAATCCTAACCATGAAGGACAACCAGCCCATTATTTTTTTCAAAGGAACAGTTGTGATTACATTTGTAAATGTAAAGACTCTTCCTAAAAACAATTTCTGCAACCATGTTTTTTAAAAATGCTAAAGTAATATTTTTAATTCAACCTCTAAGTATTTAATATCTTATTGTCATCTTTAAAAATACCAATTTTTTTGCTATTTTATGGCAGTTTACAGGGTATAAAAAAGGCAGAAAAAGGAATGTTGTTGATTATTATATTTAGTTCCAGTAGTTTAATATTTAAGCTTAGTTAAGTTTAGTTTCCAGAAATTTAATATTTGATTATGTCACATTTTAAATATTCATTTAGTTTTGCTATATTATGCCAGTCTTATAGGATATTATTTTTATGAATGATAACTAAGTGTTGGCAGAAAAAAAAGGAATGTTGTTGATTATTATATTTAGTTCCAGAAATCTGAATCAGTTTTGAGCAGCTATTTTGAATTTATTGTAGATTTCAAATAAAAGGATGTAGGTCAAGGACCAAGAAATATACATTGTGATTCTTGAAAAGGAGAATAGAGACAGGCTGGGTGTGAAGGTTATTTCTAGAAGGTAGCGTTCTTTGTATGCTACAGTACAGCCGTGTATTTTTTCTAGAACATCCAGAAAAAGAAGATCTTCCACTTACTATCTTACCATCATTGCTTCCTGGAAAACTATGACTTCTTTATTACTGAAGATTCATGTAACCACACTAGCTGCCTCAGTGGCAAAAGTCATGAGGAAATGGGTCCATGGCAATTCGCCGCAGCCAACTCACCAAAGCCAACTTGCTGTGGCCAACTCTCCACAGGACAATTCTCCACGGCCAAGTTGCCGTGGGACAACTCACTGCAGGACAAGAGTTACACTAATATCAAAGAAATGGTGGAATAGAATCATTAAAGAAAGGAAGCAAAAGAAGGAACAGAACGAAATATAAATGACAAAAATTAAAATAAAATTTTATTTATTTTAAATAATTAAATTGAATTGTTAAATTCAATTTGCAACAAGCAAGTTATTGTAAAAGAATAAACGAAATATTATTATTCTGATGAATTCAGCGAGTCATGTTGTCCTGCAGTGAGTTGGTCATAGTGAGTTGGCTGTGGCGAGTTGGCCTTGGTGGTGAGTGGGCCGTAGCGAGTTGGCTGTGGTGAGTTGTCCCATTCCGTGAGGAAGTGGCCAGCTCAATTTGAACTATTGCACGTGAGTTAGGTGTCATGGTTCTGACAGACGGAGACGAATAAAGCAGAACTCCAAGGCTTGCAAATTCCTGGAAATTCAGGGAGTTATAATCTCAACACATATGGCAGTTCAACAGAATGGTGAAATAAATTAGGGATGGATTGATGTCTGTTATATAAAATATGAATTAAATTACAAGAAATCTTTGTTGGCAGTGTTATTGGTTACTGAACAATGTTCTTCCTTTGGTATCAAAGGACATAACAGTATCAGTATCGTATCTGTGAATTGCAGTGTTACATTTGGGAGTATAACTCAATTTTCAGGAGGACATGTTTATAGCTTAAGTATTTTTATAGTTGGAAATATAAACCATTTAAACCCATTAAAATTAATAAGAAAAAGTTTAATTAATATTCCCAATGAAATTCTTCTGATCAGCCGAGGGAAGAAAGAACAGAACAATTTAGACGAATGAAATAGAATAGAAAGCACAACATTGTTTGCTAGAATCAATCTTCAGACTCTGGAAAAATGTGTAAGAAGGAGAAATGGGACATTTTCATATATATATTTATTCATAAACACCTATTGCACCTGGTATTGTACTAGAATTCATCAGAATAATAATATTTTGTTTATTCTTTTACAATAACTTGCTTGTTGCAAATGAATGTTAAGTTTAGCTCCATATGCAGCAAAAATATTTCCCTGGACAATGAGGTGGAAAAGCATCTTGTGCTCATTGAAATTCAGTTTATTACAGGCTAAAAATATAGTTCCTAAAGTGCTAGGCCAGTACAAAGTAAAATGAGACAGATACACTCAGTCCTAGGTTTTGTCAGAGGACCAGTCATTGCAACAACCATTTCCTATGCAAAGCCTGTCATGTGCTTATTTATCTCAACCGTTAAATAATAAACCCTCAAATGGTGTCCTTATTTATTCTCCAACCTTGGCTCAAATCTCTGTATTCTGATGGTTTCATTGGCCATTCGATTAGAATACATTATTGTGCCTTACAACGAATACACCTTATTAAACAAAAAAAAAACATTATTACATTGTGTTAAAATGGTAAAAATCCCAAGTCACTCACTTTGCAACGACCAAATAGTAAAATAGGGCTGGCAGAATAGGATTTGGGGCTACACCGCTATATATTGTACTGGGACAATTAAATCCTTGTGGTTGGAACTGTTAATATCAGAAAGTAGTTTTCACTTGAACAAAGGAGCAGTGATGCTGAAGATCATTTGGATAACCCTTCTCCAGGGTAATAGAAGTTCCCCCCAGATCTATTGGACAGCATTTCTATCATGCCATGGAGATGGTTATCCTGCTGCTCTTAAGGACATCAGACTGGGGTGGATTGATCTGTACAAAGCCCAAAAGTCAGCCTCAGACATGGAAACACCTCTGGGATGCATTGCTATGGGATAAACGGAAGGATCTCAGGTCCAGAGGATCTCAGGATATTTACATTAATTTTAGACCTCAAAGGCACACTTGCGTACACTTTTAGCAGACATTAAGCAAAGGCTGTTTTTCTTTACAAAGGGGATACCTTCCATTCAAACCATGCAGGTGGAGAAATCTGATGAGGAGCATGCCCTCCCACAGGTTTTTCAGAACACATCTGTGAGGACAATAGGAGTTAGTGAGTGAGGAATGGACAATGAACCCATTTCTGCAGGTGGAACAGGATCTGGCTACAGAATGGCAGGAGATTTAACCTAAAGATACTTTTGGCAGCTGTAAAATTCTTAGTGGAACCAGTTTGGTGTAGTGACTAAGGCATCAGGCCAGAAACTAGGAGAGTGTGAGTTCTAGTCCCACCATTGCCACAATGTTGGATGATGTTGGCCCAATCCCTCCCTCTTAGCCTTAAGAAGTAGGCAAACCAATTCTGAAATCTTATCAAGAAAACAGCAGGGACAGTTGCCAGAAGTCAACATTGACTTAAAGGTGTACATGCACCAACTATGCACAACTGCAAATCCCTAATGAGCTTCCTTCTTTTTTCCATCCTGGAAAAAAAAAATCTCCTGTGGGAAGAGTTTGCCCTTTTCAAGCCTGCTTTTTAGCGAGTGTTGCTTACAACTGTAATTAACAGACTAAAATAACAGAGTTGGGAGGGATCTTGGAGGTATTCCAGTCCAACCCCCTGCACAAGCAGGAGACCTGGCCTATACCATTCTGGACAAATAGCTATCCGGTTTCTTTTTAAAAGCCTCCAGTATTTCAGAAAGCAGTCTTTTCTCTTTTCTCTTCGAGCAGCTTTTGAGTGTTTTGGAGGTAGCTCTGAGTTTATGGAGTCTGATTTCTATATATTTTGAACAATTTCAGTAGCACCCTGCTCCATACCAGTACCTCTGCTGCAACATGATTTGCCATGTTATTGAAATAGATGAAATCATTTATGTATATAACTACATAATCGATGAAAACACTATCAGAACTTTGAAAGATGAAGTCTGGCAATAATAACACCAGGAAGAGGTTCCTATTTCATCCCCTGGGTAGGTAGAGCATTTTGAAATGTTTTGTGTAAGTGCAAAATAGTAAAGAACAATAAATAAATAAAGAGGAAAGGTTATTCCATGTGCCTGAAGTGGTTGAGAAACAAAACGGAAGCAGGAGTTACACTGGTATAGGAGCAATTTTGCTTCACCAGACATTCGTTGGGGTTTAAATAGCTGCTGTTTTATACTTAACCTAAAATAGATTATGGCTACTCAGCTAGCCCCATAATGACTATTCTTCCAGGTTCAGATGAGACAATAAAACGCTTCTTAGTCAATTGTAAAATCCTTAGTAGAGCCAGTTTGTTGTACTGGTTAAGGCATGAGACCAGAAACCAGGTGAATGGGAATTCTAGTCCCATGCTAGAATTCATACAGCATAGGTGAGTTTAGCATGCAAGTGTAATCCACATCCTGGATGGCTACACCTTATGTTCACTGCTTTCTGATCTCCCCCTTTTAGAAATCAGGTATCCATCCTTTTCCCACAGGAGTGCTACATTGGTACCAAATTTATCATGTTTTGCTTGTTTGTTCATTTTTTCCCCCTTGTAGTTTAGCATGGAAGCCCTGCTTTAAGAACTGAGAAAGCTGATCTCATTGTACCATGTGTTTCAAGATAAATGGAATAAACAAATTGTATATGATAGTAATAAGGGATCAATAACTGTTGTTTTTAAAATAGGGTCTAGTACAGGGGTGTCAAACTGCCGGCCCGCGGGCCAGTTGCATTATATGGAGGCCACGCCCACCCCAGCTCCGGCAGTGCAAAAAAAAGTCATGATACATCGTGACACGTCACGTGACGTGGCGAGTTTGACACCCGTGGTCTAGTAACACTCTTTTTGGTTTCTTCCTACATAGAGAGAAAAAAACATAGCAATCAGGCCATATTATAACTTATTTTAACAGCCAGCTAGTTGTGGTTTGTTCACAACCTAGAGTTCAGCACAAAATAGAAATTGTGATTGTCTCCTGGTTATGTAGAACGATGTGTCCCCTAATTGTGGTATGGAAGTCTTTGTCTGCTTTAGTTCCCCCTCTGCGTAGCCAATCATCCCTGTGGTCTAAAAATAACAAATGAAATTTTGACACCTTAATGACTTATAAGTTTATTAAACAAAAATGGATGTGCATGTTTTGTTCACAAAAGCTGATGCCATAATAAGTCTGAGGGCTTTTAAAGGGCCATGGTGTTCCTCCTTGTTTTTGTTGCTGGAGATAAATGATGCAGTCATTAGGGTTTGGTCTCTTGATTGAGGCACTACCAATGTAAACAAACTAAAAGTAAACAACAGCCTAATCAAGGAACTACCAAGATCCCTCCCACCAACACTGACAGGGCAAGCCACTAGTATATAAAAATAAGAACAAACCACATTCCCTTCTAGCACTGATGATGTTACCTTAGTTTGGTAATGAAATGTCTGCAAGAAAGCCACCAGGCTCAGAGAAGACCAAGGATCCCACACTTCAGCCCTGAGCTACAAATATCCTCCTCTTATTGATGCAGCTAGTGATCTACTGCTTAGGTCCAAGCTCAGCCAGATAATCCTTGACTTACATGATCGTTTAACGATCATTTGAAGTTAGAATGGCATTGAAAAAAGGGTCTTACGACCAGTCCCCACACTTACGACTATTGCGGCATCCCCACGGTCATACGATCACCATTTGTGACCTTCCCAGGGGGCTTCCAATAAGCAAAGTCAACGGGGGAATCCATATTCGCTTAATGACTGCATGATTCACCTGACAGCTGCAAGGATTCTCTTAACTGTGGCAAAAAGCCATAAAATCAGGCACGACTGATTAACAACTTGCTTAGCAATGACAAGTCTGGTCGAGGAGCATCTGTAGATAGGCTCCTTCCGTCAGGCTTTCTGAGTCAGTTCAGGATCAGACACAGCATGTCCAGGAACACTGTGAACTGAGTCCTTTTTTGTTTTTTCCTCCCTCCCTCCCTCTTTTCTATGCAGGTTTCTCTAAGCAAAGCTGGTCTTCTGCTTTGAAACCTTGCACAACTTGGCAGGCTTCCGTTGGTGGGAAATCATGTCTCATCTGATCACCTGCCTCTTAGCCACAGATTCTTAATGTTTGACTGAGGCATTGCTTAGAAAGTGTGTTCTAAACTAGGGGTCCCCAACCTTTTTGTTTCTGCGGACCGGCAGTGGCAGCTTTGGCGGTTTCAGCGGTGGAGGGCCAGAATAGTTTCGCATGCAACCTAAACCTGCGCATGCACAAATGAAACTTTGCACGCTCGCCTGCTGCTTCAGTGGCCTAGTTCCCAACGGGCCATAGCCCAACGGGCCACAACCCGGGATTTCAGACCCCTCTTCTAAACTTTAGGAGTTATTATCTGATGCCACTGAGGCCTTGGAAAGCATTAGGATCTGTGTCCCGGGATTATTTGAGATATTCGAGCAATGTTGCAAGACAATACAGTTCATGGAAAATACTAGATCAAAGTAAATTTGGTCCATTGAACCACAAAAGTCTTACATGATAGACAAGACCCATTAAAAAATAGTGTCTAATAGTGCCTTTTTTGGGGAGGGGGGGGAAACTGGCATTCTAGTAGTGTTACTTGGATAATTCTGAGGAACCTGTGAATTTCTAAAGAAAAAATTATTTACTGCTTATTGACATTGATTAAACATTTCTTACTTGGTTTATTTGGTCCAAGTGCTATTATTTCTTATTAACAGTTGTGGAGAAATTAATTTTGGCATCTAGCCGAAGGAAAATATTACCTCAGAGAGTGTTTAATAAGCGTCTGTTGCAACCACACTGCTGTTAAAGATATAATTCTGTTGAAACATCAACTCATATGTTCTAGTCTTGTCAACAACAGTATGGCCAACATGACCTTGGATTATTCCCTCTGTATTAAGAACATAATATCATCCTCTTGACTATATAAGCAAACCTTGAAATCTATGGAGACATAAAAGAACTTGGAATTTTCGGGCATAGCTGATGGTTGGAATAATTGTCATGAAACATTCAAAGCTGAAATCTATCCCTGATTTACTATGATGGATTGTCGATATGTTTTTTTTTTGTCCACAGTTGAAGTAGTATTCTTTCAGCAAATGCACACACACATACAACACACACAAACAAACTTTCCCTTCTGTCCTAGTCTAGCTACTACAACAACACGCAACCTTGGGATGAATTGCAAGGGATGGTATTGATTGCAAAAATTGAAAGGCTCAGTCTTTTCATCTTCCTCACTAGAAGGAGAATTTTTGACTGAGGAAGAAATATAGTTTTGCAGCCAGAAAACGTCTCCTTATTGGAAGAATTCTTTTTGTAATTGGTCAGTTGGAGGTGGGCATTGACCAATTCACTAATATCTTCCAGGTTTTAAGATAGCTGAGGTAAACGTGAAGTGGGCTTGTAACTGCTTTGTGTGGACTTGGAGAAAGAAGTGGTGACGTGATTTCCTCCTTTTTGATCTTAATGTGGAACCACAAAGCCACGACTCAAGTTCCTCAATTTATGATTTCCATTCTGTTAGCTTGTCCCTTGTTTTGCAAATGCGGGTCTTCCAAGTAGGTGTCTCTAGCATTAACTATCAAAGGTCAATGTGGAGCTAACCAAAACTTTTTTTCTTTAACAGATTTTTTTTTCTAATATAAAAAGTGGTGGGAAATCCCTGAAGAGTTATGAGATGAAACACAGTGTTCTCTGGATCTAATGTAAAATTCACTGATGATAAAATAAAAGCTTTGTGTGGAAGTAGTGTTTCCAAAGCTACTTTTAGTACACATTACTATTGCACAGGATATATCCATGGTAGTTCATATAGATCTATGGAGGGGTGCACAAATGAATACATTTATATTGTGATACAAAGTAGATAACTTAGCTATTTGCATTTGATACTGGGACACAAGTATGAAAGGCATAGCTGTATCACCATAATGCACATTTTTATGTAGTGGGTAGATGCAATAAGAACGGAGCGACACAGCTTCATGGCGTAGCTTTTATTATCAGGAATAGAGCTGGTTAACGACAGATAGTAACCGGTACTTATACTCTTAACCACTCAGGTGTTCACCCAATTACTTGCCTGGGATTTCCCGCCCCAGTACGAATGTTCCCGCCGAAACGGTCAGGGTCCCCTGGGGCTAGCCTCGGCTTGGCAGGAAATGCTCGCTTAACTACTCCACAATAGGTGGGGGTCAAGTGGCTTCGCATATTTACAATACAGTACATTACACACATATCTCTCCATTCATTCATTCATTCATTCATTTATTCATTCATCAGAATAGAGCTGGAAGGGACCTTGGAAGGGACCTTGGAAGTCTTCTAGACCAACCCGCTGCTCAAGCAGGAGACTCTATACCATTTCAGACAAGTGAATGTCCAGTCTCTTCTTAAAAACCTCCAGTGATGGAGCACCCACAACTTCTGGAGGCAAGCTGTTCCATTGGTTAATTGTTCTCACTGTTAGGAAGTTTCTCCTTAATTCCAGGTTGTTTCTCTCCTTGATTAGTTTCCATCCATTGTTTCTTGTCCTGACCGCTGGTGCTTTGGAAAATGTTGACCCTCTCCTCTTTTGGCAACCTCTCAAATACTGGAATACTGCTATCATGTGACCTCTAGTCCTTCTTTTCTCTAGACTGGCCATACCCAAATTCTGTAACCGTTCTTCATATGTTTTAGTCTCCAGCCCTTTAATCGTCTTAGTTGCTCTTCTCTGCACTTTTTCTGAAGTTTCAACATCTTTTTTGTAATGTGGTGTAATGTGGTGACCAAAACTGGATGCAGTATTCTTAAGTGTGCTCTTACTAAGGCTTTATAAAGTGGTCGGCTGTCTTGAAAAAATTTCTCCTGTCCATCTTGCAGATGTCTTCATTCATTCATTCATTCATTCATTCATGGTTTGTAGAGGCCTGTAGTAGATCATAGAAAGTCATGGAGGAGTGACTTGAAGTTTAGCATTCTGTCAGTGGAAAAATAAGGGGGAAGAGAAAGGACTGAAAAGATGAAGGCAAAATGCTAGGTATGAGGATAAGAACTAAGGAATATGTCATAAGGATCACTTTTTTGCCACTGTGCCTGGAGGAATGGAAGGACAAGAGGGGGGGAAAAGAGGAGAAAATTGGAAGGACAGCCTACGTATGCAAAATAGTGCAGGTTAATATTAAATAAATGTAATATGTAGAATAGTACTCTGTTTAAAGTAGCAACATTGAGGGTTATCTGGATGACCACTTTAATGTTACATGGGAAATCTTTAACCACTTGAGAGCCAATTCAAAAAGATAAATACATATAAATAACAAGTGAACTATATTAAGACAAAGTCCAAAGATGCAATTTGATTGAATAAATCATGGGTGATTTTGTTCAATCAGCACAATGACCAATAAGATTTATAGACCTTAATGGCTGCATTTATTCAACCATATTAAGCCTTAACATAACAGTTGAACTGCATTACAGAAGGTGCTGCTTTTTAAATACTTTGGTTACAGCAAAATACATTTAGAGCCAAACTACTGGAAAGCCACTCCTTTTAAAGAGTAACTCATTTTCTCTCCTTGCTACTTTTCTTCTGTGAGTATCATACAGAAGATGGCTTATCCCCAATGTCCAAAAATACCGAGGTTAAGAATGGACTCACTAAAACATGTTATCTCTGAAACAGAGCTTGGTATTTATTGTTAGAGGTACACAATGGACAAAGTAAATTTAGTACCCTTGTGGCTTTTTAGGGATGCCACTCCTAATTGTGCATTCTCTCTCTGTCACAGTGAAACACAAGGCTAGCAAATGTAACCTTTAAACAGCAGGCATGGAACAGCTGCATAAATTGTTGAATGTCACATAAAGCATTGTCAAAGCAAAGCACAGCCAGTTCTTTTCTGTAATCTGAATGTATTTATAACATTAAAAATGAAGATAAAACAAGATTCTGTTCCCAATTACAAGCAACAACGGGAGGTAGAATCACTGGGTTATTCATCAAAGTACAGAAGAAGCAGAATTTAGCTGTCTTTCGATTTCAGCACCTGGGAATAGATTTTCCCACTACAGTGGCAGGCAGCAAGCAGGAAAATGGCTACATCTGGATATGTTTGTGTCAGGTTGTCAATTGGGATACTGTAGGAATAGTTTTCAGTGAGCTGGGCACACCCACTGCAAGAGACAGCTTCTCTGTATCTGTATTATATGTAGCAAGTATGACATCAGCCAACTTGCCTTTGCAAAGTTTAGAATAGGGAGAAAAAGAGTCAGTGATGCTCATCTTAAAAACAAGAAATTGTACACGACAGTGGAGAAGTGTAACACATGTTCATTCCCATCTCTATTTTAAGTTCTTTACTTCATTGGAATGTGAAAGATACAGGTAGTCCTCAATTTACGATCATTCGTTTAGTGACTGTTCAAAGTTACAAGAGCAATGAAAAAAGTGACTTACAACCGGTCCTTGTACTTACAGTTGACACAGTACTCCCCGCGGTCATGTGATTAGAATTTGGATGCTTTCTATTTGGCATGTATTCACATCAGTTGCAGCATCCTGGGGTCATGTGATCGCCATTTGCAATCTTCCCAGTTGGCTTCCAGCAAGAAAAAAATCAATGGGGGAAGCCAGATTCGCTTAATGACCCCATGATTCACTTAATAACTACAATGATTTGCTTGACAATGATAGCAAAGTCATAAAACTGGGCATGACTTACTTAATAACAGTCTTGCTTAACAGCAAACATTCTGGTCTCAATCGTGGTGGTGGGTCAGGGACTACCTACATAATCCAATGTATTTAATTTCAGGCTCATCTTCTCATCCGCCCAGACTGTGACATAAACATGTCTCTGTATAGTACATGCCCTAACTGCAGTGCCTTCACCCCGCTCCCCCAACTGTGGAGTTGAGGCAACTTGAAGTTGTATTTAGCTGTTCAATTCATAAATAGGGGTTTCACTCTCGCCTGGCATAGTATTTCCACGAATGTGCTATAACACATTTCACCAATGATGTGGTTGCTAGTATAGTCGCCCATGGCAAACAGTGGGTTTGCTTAATGACCATGGCATTCATATAACGATCGTGGTGATCACTTAACAACCACTGAGTCAGCAATGCCTTGGATGACCTTAACAGACACTGCCTATGTGGTTCGTGCAATAACCGTTTAGCAGAAGGCTGAATCACTGGACAATCAGCATGGGATGTTGAATTCATGTAAATCAGGGGTCCCCAACCCCTGGTCCATGGACCAGTACCGGCATGCCAGCAACCGGTCCGCACAAACAAACAAAGCTCCATCTGCGGGATGCAGGCAGCACACAAAATCATGCACCCTCCATTCCGCGGAAAAACCTCTCTCCACAGAACCGGTCCCCAGTGCCCAAAAGGTTGGGGACCTCTGATGTAAGTAGATAAGTAAGGAAGACTTAGCTCATCTCACTTCCTTATATTCCTTGAGTTGTAAAAATCACCACACACACATTCACATGCAAGTAGTCTTCAACGTACAACCACAGTTGAGCTCAAAATTTCTGTTGCCAAGCAAGACAGTTCTTAAGTGAGTTTTGCCCCATTGTGCGACCTTTCTTGTCACAGTTAAGTGAATCACTGCAGTTGTTAGAAACATGGTTGTTAAGTGAATCTGGCTCCCCATTGACTTTGCTTGTCAGTAGGTTGCAAAAGACAATCACATGACCCTGGAACAATGCAACCGTCATAAATACAAGTCAGTCGTCAAGCATTTGAATTTTGATCGTGCAACCATGGGGATGCTGCAATGGTCGTAAATATGAATAACAGTCATAAATCAACTTTTCTCAGTGCCTTTGTATCTTTGAACGGTGGCTAAACGAATGGTTGTAAGTCGAGAACTACCTGTATAGACAAGGCATTAATATGTAGCTCAGAGAACCAGTTTAAATAAAAAGTATACTGCTGCAATATCTATTGTATCCTTTAAGAATTAAGAAGGAAGAGGCCAAAATAAAAACCTATATATCTTTGTGGGAGATATGATGTTATGATTAATCACTGAACTAAGCTGAAAACAAAATCACCACATAGAAGCACTATTTTATGTGAGGAAATTAAAAGCTAGGATTGTTTGATCTACTAAATGCCTAGATGAAAGAATCTGATTGCATTGAAAATATATCAGAGAAATTAATCCAGTAAAAACAGAATAATTTGAATTAAAATTAGCAGGGATTCAAGAACAAATAAAATAGGCAAATTATATCTAATGTAACTGGTGATTTGAGAAATGTTACCATATACTGCAAATGAATACTGAATTTTCCAAGTCAATGTAAATATACATAGATTTCATTTTAAAATAGATAGCACTATGCAGTACTCATGAGAGATTAGGCTACAGGGAGTCACATAATCCCATGCTATGCGTCACTTCGGTGTGCTAACTGAGTTTATCCCAGCTAAAAAGGCAGAGATTACAGTCTTACTTTGGATGTACAAGTACATTTCTGTTGTATGGGGAAAAGCAAGTATGGCAATATTTATATATCTGTTACATAATTTGTATGTTCCATTCTGCTAGCTCCAAGCAGTCCATGTAAATTGATATGCATATATTTCAGTAAAAGAAGAAAAATCTGTTCCCCTGAGCTCCATGGCACTTACTTAAATGTGCTTAAGTTGGATTGGATCATATACGGTCGTGTTTCTTTCGATATAGGGCAACGAGTGAGGTTATATAGAGGAACAGAGACCAGAAACTAATCTATCTAGTTATAGATAGTTCTCAATCTACAACCATTCGTTTAGTGACAGGAGTTACAAACAATACTGAAAAAAGTGACTTATGACCAGTTTTCACACTTAATGACCATCGCAGCATTCCCGTGGTCACGTGATCAAAATTCAGACACTTGGCAACTGGCATGTATTTATGACGGATGCAGTTTCCGGGGATGATATGATCACCTTGTGCAATTTTTTTGACAAGTAAAGTCAATGGGAAAGCCAGATTCACTTAGCAGTCGTGTTACAAATTAACAACTACAGTGGTTCACTTAAGAACGGTGGCAAGAAAAGGTCATAAAATGGGGCAAAACTCAGTTAACAACTGTCTTGCTTAGCAACAGAAAGTTTGTTCTTAATTGTGGTCATAAGTCAAGGACCACCGGTATATTTCCAAGCACATTGGGCATCTTGAGGTGCTCAGGTCTATAAAACGGTAAGCATATATTAAATTTATTTATGTTCTGTTGTAAAGAAGGGGGCTTGTAAGACGGGGAAAAAGCAGTGTTAACGAGCGTTTTAAAGGCGAATTCTTGCAAAACGGAAGATGTAGGTCTGGGTGTCTGTATTTGCAAGTCAATGCATTTCCCGTTTTTCATTCTTATGCCGACTGCTAAGCAAGCTTTACTAATAGCATATGACTATTAATGATTAGATTATTTTTCAGAAAACGGGGAATAATGGGTGGAAAAGTAGAAGTGGTTAAATTTTTTCCTAATACTTTCTTATCAAAACAGTAAGTTCAAAACAGTTCTGTGCACGGTTTGGTTCCTCCCTGTGCTGACTCGCAAACATTCTTCAACTCTGCATACCTATTAAAGACACACCAGCTTGCCCGGCTGCTCCTCCCTCTAAAAGGGTCAGGCTCCCCCAAACAGGACCCCACAATAGATATCCGATTTCTTGCCTTTAGGTAGCTAAGTTTGGTCTTAGGCTAGGACTTGGCTGAAATCTTACAGAGATGCCTGAGCTAGGGAAATATATTTTCTGCAGTTCGGTAAGGGAGACCTATAAGACAGCTCAAACAGTGCCCATTCCATGTGTAAGGGTGTAAAGGCCCTGAACTGATGGTTCAGAGACATGTGATGTTTATTTCCTGCCTTTTCCCAAAGCAAGACTTGAAGCTGAGCAGATGACTGTTCACACAGTTGCCAACTCTGGTCTCAGACCTGCCCCGCCCTAGGTTCGGTTTTCAAACTTGATCTTAAATATTTTTAAGGACTTCTGTACATCCTTAATGAAGATATTAACATTTCTTCTTTTGTGTCTTGTTTTTTTATAAAGCATACATTGTTAGCATGGACTTGCTTTAAAAAATATGGTAAAATGCCAAGTGCTACTACATTAGGTGTGTTGAATATAAAAATGATAACTAAGATGGATTTTGGAATTGACTTTGTCCATATGGATCCAATCCAATATGGAGATTTCGTCTGTGTGTGTAAATAATGTAATATGCCGGCAGCTGAAAAAAGGAGAGAGGGAATACATATATTGCATTTAACTTTTTCCCACATCTAGCACCAGCTCAGAAAATGTGGAACATTTGAAAGTCGTGGAATTTTAAGAAAAGTAGGTAGTGAAGAGTAATGAAATGCAGTGAGCTCAGAGAGGATAAGGAAGATAAGAAGCTCTTTTGAGCTAGCAGCCTAGAAAAAAACTACCTGTGTAGATTGCTTAAAATCTCTTTTCAGCGAAGTAGTGGTGTCATATTTGTACATACCTGGTTGCAATGGTGTCTTAGTATGGTGGTGCAAAATAAGAACGCCCTACATCATGCCAAAATATTAAGGTTTTTTATTACACTTTGGGTAATATCCAGTTACCTGAAGTGGGCCTAGAAACAACTTTGCATGAGCATAACTGCTGTAGTATTATATTTCAGGCACAAAGGATCAGGATCATTTATAATTTCCAGTTCAGAAGATTTATTGCTCAAAGCTATACACAAGAATCTAGTCAACTCATCCTCAACACTAAATTAGCACTAAATAAGACTAACTGAATTCAAAAAGTGAGTGTTTATAGACATAACGATTCGAGACTGAGTCCTCTCTTGACTCCGCCCCTAGGCTCTGCCGACTCTTTCCTATATTATATGACTGAGCGCTCAGCACCTCACTGTGGGCAACCTACTGCAATATATAGTACTAACAAGTTCCAGACTCTTTTCAAGGTTGCCCAGATAGCCATGTAAAATATATCCTGGGGCTGTTAAGTATTTAGGAACTTGTGATCATTCCTAGCCTCTCCTCTCTACAACTTTCAGAGTTTATGATAATTATACATTACACATTCCCTGCAAACCAGACATTTTGAGCTCTAATCGAGATGGGTGGATTACACTGAAGGCTTTTAATTTCCAGAGAGCATCATTTTTTTTTTCATCATATGTTTCTGGTTCAATAGGTTTTGCAGAAGAACTGCACAAGCCTGTGAAGTGTAAGTCAAGAGAGTGGAATCAATTTACTGTATACAGCACAAGTCATTATAGATCTTCGGTATATTCCTTTGGAGGGACTCTGGGCAATCCCGACCACTACAGTGAGCTCAAATATTTAACAGATCTGTTTTGACAGCTCAGGGTCAATATTGGTTGGTTGGTTGGTTGCCTAGCAATCTCAGTCTCTTAGTCTCTTGGTCAGTTGATATTCTTGTGGCAAAAATAGCCTATATTTTCTCAAGTTGCTGCATTGATGCCCCCCAGTAAGCTTTGTTGAACCTTCTTCTACCCAACAGAAAAGATATTGATGGCATCTTCCTAATGGATAACTAAACTGTGATTTAAATAATTCGATCCTCCTGATTAATGGTTTAAATAAACCCCACCCTGCTAATAATGCACCCTTCATGGTCTCTTTTTCCTTATTAACACACTGATGTTCCCAAATGCAAAGCCCAGAAGGGTAGCTGTTTAGGATTATTGAAGCCAAAGCAACAAATTGGTTTTTGTTTTTTTCTGACATGCATTTCTGAAGACTAGAGTTTTTATTCCCTCAGCTCAGACTTCAATTCAGTTCTGTTTGGTATTTATGTGGTTAATGGTTGTATATCAGTAAGGATTCCCCCCCCCCTCTTAAGGTCTGGGTGACGCACAACTCCAGCTGACAATTAGAAAATGCTTAGTAAAAAGGTCAGTCATATGAGGGAGAGAGATGGGATTATGAACAAAGTTCACCATTTTTTGAAGCATTTTGCATACAGTACCCCCTCCCCCACAAATACACTGAGAGCATCAAGCACCTCAAATTGATCTACTACTCATTCTCTTTCTCATGAGAAAATTTGAAATATAGGCCTAGTATAAATTGGAGATGTGGAATTATTGAAATATCTATCCTCCGCTTGGATGTTTGTAACCATTTTGGACTGTTTTAGGAATTGCTGCTCTCCCTGGAACTAATGTAGAGGAAGTCCTCAACTTATGAGCACAATTGAGCCCAAAATTTCCTTCGCTAGGCAAGGCAGTTGTTAAATGAATTTTGCCCCATTTTATGACCTTTCTTACTACAGTTGTTAAATGAAACACTGCCATTTCAGTGTTTAAGTTAGTAACACAATTGTTAATGAATCTGGCTTCTCCATTAACTTTGCTTGCCATAAAGTCACAATAGATGATCACATGACCCCACAGGACATTGCAACTGTCATAAATACATGCTAATTGCCAAGGGTCTGAAGTTTGATCATGTGACCACGGGAATGCTTCAATAGTCACAAATGTGGGAAACAGTCATAAGTCACTTTTTTCAGTGCTGCGGTAACTTTGAATGGTTACATTCATCACTAAATGAATGGTTGTAAGTCGAGGACTATCTGTGTTCCAGGAAATGGTTTGGTTTCTACTTTGACCTTCCTTTGTTCAACATGTTGTAGGAGGCAACCAGGCTGAGCCCAAGGGAGGGGGTCAAATGCATCATCAGTCTTGAGTCCCTTCGTGCCCACAAGAGATCTAAGTCTAGCCCAGCTTAAATTCCGTTAACTCTTATCTACCACCAGTTTGCTTTGACAGTTAGTAGTTCAGATTTTTGTAGAGAGTTTAAGCTTGCAATAAATTTTACATTCATTTGAACTGCCTTGACCTGCCTGGATTTCCTGATTTCCCAAGCTTGACACATACAATGTCGTAACTAGAGCAGCTTGTCCTAGATATTTTTTGTCAGAAAGTCAAGGCTATAATCTTTTTCCCTTTCTTTTCTTTCCAGTTACTTTTGGGATAAGGAGGGAGGGAGGAAGAAACTTTAGTATTGTATTTTGTAATATACAAGCCAGAGCTTTGACGTAAAATTATTCTTGGCTTCAACAGAGGAAACACTGGGCTTTGGGAGCAATCTGCGTTTATGCAGTTTTAAAGAAGAAAAGTATCTCTGCGAGTCAGAAGACTCACAAGCTTTTAAATATTGTGCTATAAAAGTGGTTGTCTGGGGAATACCTTAATTATAACAAAATCCTTTATGCTCTTGTTAAGCACCGTTTAAAAATAACAGTTTAAATGTTAGTTCACACAGCTGAAGAACTTGTTTTTGTATAAAACGCTTGAAGGCCTAAAGATTGTGCTGTGGAGCTTTGTTGTGGGTAATGATACAATCTCAGTTGTAGTACGCTACAACTCCATAATTCCAGGATACATGCCTAGTTATATAGCTTGCACTACTCATTCTATCTTAAGTAGCAGGATCTTTCCTTTTTACATTATTAGCAACCCCAGCAGAGTTTTTCATATTGAAAATCACACCACAATTTGATACTTGCTCTTTGTTCAGCATTTTCTAACAAAGCTAAACAAAATGGAAAACAACAAACTTTGAAAAATACAGGACCCAGTTTGGTCACACAAATATTTACAGCTGTCTCTAATTTCAACAAAGCAAACTAGTGCTACAGGACTAAAAAAAAACTGTATTAAGAGATGTTTTTCACTCCACTAAATTGAAATCACGTTCTGTTATGAAAATAGTTAAATACCACACATTTTAGCTGGATGGTTTTTAACTTAAAACCTCCCAGAATTGTACTGAGTTTCACATTACTGCAGATGGTTCAATTAGTTTCACATGATGTTTTGTTGTTGTTGTCACAGTTATGAAACATTTGGGAAACTTGGACTTCTATTTGCAGATAGATTCCAAGGAATTTCCAAGCTCCTTTGAAGATATCTTCAGTATTATTTTCTTCAGTTTATAATGCCCAGGTTAATATGTGGAGCCTATAAGGAAATCCCAGGGCTTCAGACTATATGTCAGGGTGGACAACTATGATCCCTTTACGACTTGTTGACTTCGACTCCCAGAATTCCTGAGCCAGCAAGTAAAAGCAGGCAATGGTAAAACATGTCCATAATGTTGCCAGAAAAACAATAGCTTGTTGGAGATTTTAGTATGTCCCAACTAGATCAGATCTGAATTGAGCAGACAAATGAGCTGTTTATACAATCCGTGCAGCATTTACTGGCTGCACTTAGAGTTCAAAGCCTGTGTGTGTATATATGCAATAGGTTGAAATGCTACTCACCCTCCCCCCCTATATTCTTGGGGCCATTTCATGTGGGACAATTTACAGATACTGTCAATGCTGTGACAATGGATGTCGCTCTGACAACTTGAGAACCAGCAGCACTTTTTACTTTTGCTTTTAATGTGCCTTTCTATTCTCTTAGAGTTCAGATGTAGAAGGGGGGAATGGGGTAGATGCTTGACGGTTTAGCTAGCCATAACAATGTAGAAGTGTGGGAACTCAAGGACATATTCTGATAAGCTTTTGGCGGGCTGAGGGGACGGAGAGAAAAGCCCGCATTTTGTGCTAATTGGGGGATGTGATTTATGACAGCTCTTGTGGGGTGGGAATTGCAATTTGTTACTTTGTATCTGGGAGGAGGGAATCTCATTCTTGGGTTCAACTATGTAAGTGCTGATACTTTGTTTCCAAATAAAATGTTCTTTAAGGAAGAAATCTTGCCTTGAAGTTCTTTTAACTGGTTTCATCTTCTATCGGAACCATGACAGATACATCATACTGTAATTTTGTCTAGATAGGTATCAAAGCTTTCTAATGGGGCTCTGTATAAAGGGATTTCCAAACATACCGTATTATTATAACCACAGTGTAGAAGATGAGCACGCTGAACTGGAAGGCAGGGTTAAATGTGTCATTAGTTTGGAATCATTGCACAGCCACAAGAGACCCAAGTCCACCCCCCCCCCCATGAATTTTGTTGAACCATTTTAGCTTTGGCCATTAGTTGACCAGATTCTTGTGTATAAGTAGCAATAATAAACTCTTCTGTGTTAGGCGCAAGAAACCAGGAACCAAGGTTGTTCAAACGAGTGCAAGTTTTCCCATGCTAGCTCTCTACAAGAATCTGATCTATTAATGGTCAAGCCAAATTGGCGGTAGGTTAGAGTCAAGGAAATTCAAGGTGGGCTGGATTTAGATTTCTTGTGGGAGTGAAGGGACTCCAAACCGATGACGTGCTTGACCCCTCCCTCGGGCTCAACTGGTTCATCTCCTAGAGTCTAGACCCTGTGCTTTGAACTCAGCGAGTGTTCCTGGTTCTTTGCACCTGAAACAATCGGCGTTTAGCATTGTTAGTAGTTCCCATAATTATTTTTAAATGTGCTACTCACTATGAAGATGTTTTCTTTAAGGATTTTGTAAAAATAAATAAATAAACCCATCGCCTAAATACACTTTTTCCTTCTTTTTGCATTGCAGTACAGAATTGGACAGCTGTACATGATCAGTAAACATAGCCACGAGCAGAGTGATCGTGGAGAAGGTGTGGAAGTGGTACAGAATGAGCCCTATGAAGATCCAAACTACGGGAATGGTCAGCTGACAGAAAAACGGGTCTATCTGAATAGGTAAAAATTCCTGTAAGCGTTCTGCCATTGCATCCTCCCCTAATGCATATGCAGCTTTGGGAAGTAAACTATGGCTTTAATCAGCCTTTGTACTTTGCACCAATCTTAGGAGAATCACACAGTAGGACATACCCTGAGAATGGCCAGGTCTCCTCCTATAAATTACATGCTTACTGGTTCAGATATGTGGCCAGTCACTTCCTTCATGTTAAAAACTCTGGAGAAAGGAAAGTTATGAAAATGAACAGAGATGCTACAGATACTTATGGGTTCATACATTATGCTAAGTACAAAGTAGTGAAAAAGCAACTGAAATTATAAATAAACTTAAGCAAAATATGTGTTCACATGGGGGAAAAAAAACACAGTACAAACACAGTACAAATAGTCGTCGACCATTCGTTTAGTGACTGTTCAAAGTTACAGCGGCATTGGAAAAAAGTGACTTATGAATGTTTTCGCACTTCAGACCATTGCAGCATCCCCGTGGTCACACAATCAAATTTTATCAAAATTTAGATACTTGCCAACTGGCATGTATTTATGATGGTGGCAGCGTCCTGGGGTCACATGGTCCCCTTTTGCGACCTTCTGACAAGCAAAGTCAATGGAGGAGCCAGATTCACTTAAGAACGGTGTTCTAATTTGACAACTGCAGTGTTTCATTTAACAACTGTGGCAAGAAAGGTCACAAAATGGGACAAAACAGCTGTCTTGCTTAGCGATTGAAATTTTGGGCTCAGCTGTGGTCATAAATCGACTAGCTATACTGTATGTGGTCTGGATCATCAATGGGAATTGGTACTGATCAAAACTTGTGCAATTCACAGGTTAAACCTATCAATATCTGTGCAGATTTGCATGAGCAAAAACCCCCACCCCCCCAATCTCAAAGATTTAGGTCAGGGTGTCATGTAAACAAACTCTCATTGAAATCCAACACGTTATGTGAATGCTTGAAGATCGCTTCGTGGACCAACTTGAGTATGATCATTCTAGGCTTTCTGCTCAAAAGGAATCAGAGATTATTTTGTTCATTTTTTTCTATGGTTTTCAGACTCTCTGATACATTAGTTACAACAGAAGAGAACATTATATTGCTATAACTGAGGCCCAGCGAAGTAAATATGTCTGAAACTCCCAAATCAGTAACAAAAACCTTTGCAGGGAGAAAACTTGCTTTTAAAATAAAATTCTTTTTGGTACCAAGGTCAAAGTCTGACCTCGTTTCTATTTGTCCAACATCAGCAACTTGGATAAAATCAGTCTGGCTCACAGCATACGAAGAACTGCTTACGACAGGAATATCCAACCTAGCTTCATAAGAAATATATTTTAGTGAGCTCCTTAGGCGGCAAAATATCTTAGTAAAGAACAGCACTATCATGAATGATTACTAACCTTGTACATCACTGCCCCAAAGCAGCAGTATTAATGATTTATCGAGTGAAATATTTTTTCTTGTCTGATACTTTCTTAAACAAAGTCTGCATATCTTGTAAGATACTTAAACCTTGTTACTTTTACTGTCATTCAAGAGATATATTGTGGTTTCTAAATATATATATATATATATTGCTTTACTGTCATTTGATTAGTGGTGGTCTAACTAAATATTGATGCCTTACTTTTTTTGCCTCTAAGCCTGGGGTCCATTGACTTCTATTGAGCTTGTGACCTTGGTAACAGACATAGCAATTATGTGCCCCTTACATCATGCAGTGCAGCCCTAGAATCTTAATACTTCTGACCTTTGGTAAGTGTAGCATTTGCGCAACCAGCTATGTTCAAATTGAAAAATCTGTTGAGGTAAAATGTTTCTTTAAACTCAACCACAGCATTGCCCTCAAACGAGAGCCGAGTATGTTAATCAACCTTGCGCACAGACATCTCATTTCAAGCATGTCTAGAAATATATCTTTATCTGATTGAAGAAAAATTAAGAACCTATAAATTAGGCAAGGCCTATTGAAATAGATATTTTAAAGGGATTGTCAGAGCTTGCATAAGACTGGATGCTTGCTAACATTTATTGACATCAGCGGAACAGCTAAGTACCAACAAAATGTAAGATTACATGCCAGGCTGAAACCTGCTAGGCTTAGTTTGTTCAAAGACAAAAAACCAAGAAAGTCCAGTTGCCTTTTGAAACACACTTTTGGGACAACCATGACCTAGATGATTGAGAATCTCCATAGATATGAATTTAATGAATTTTAATGGAGAGAAAAGCAAAGATTTACATTTAGGCAGGAAAAATCAAAGGTACAGATTAGGCGAGACCTGGCTCAAAAACAGTAATTGTGAGAGGGATCTTTGAGTCCTGGTGGATGATCACCTGAATATGAGCCAGCAGTGTGCAGCAGCAGCCAAAAAAGCTAATACAATCCTGGGTTGTATAAGCCGAGGCATAGAATCAAGATCACGTGAAGTATAAGTGCCGCTTTATAAAACCCTAGTAAGACCACACCTTGAATACTGCAACCAATTTTGGTCACCATACTACAAAAAGGATGTTGAGACTTTGGAAAAAGTTGGACTTTTCCTGTGAGAATAGACTGGATCGGGATTTCACCTGAGAACATCTGTTTCAGCCAATATTTCAAGTGAGGCATTACCATGCAGATCTCCATATAAAATAGCCTAGTTCTAATAATAATAAAAAAAAAATTGACGCAGATTGAAGATTGCAAAGTGTTGTTCTTATAAATTTTGTCTTAATTGCATTTGAGCTCATTTTATCTTTATTGGCATAGAGTGGATGCTGTAGAATAGGAGGCTTAGCACCTTTACTCTAAACAACTTAACTACTGCAGGCACAAAGTTATTACCATTGCAATGAAAAAAAATTAATTATAATGTTCTAATCTAAGCCTTTGGGGCACATCTATTGTAATTTCTCAGATTTTGTTGTTTCCAAGTACTAGGAAATTGAAAGTGGATTGCTAAATATTTGAAAACCTTAATCTGTTTAGTGTGGACATCATTTCCCCCCCAATTATGATGACAGTTGGTACATCTTTTATTGAATATGACCACCTTCATTTTAGAGTAAAATGAAAGTTTTTTTTATTATTATGGCAGAATATTGCTAATGCTGGAGACTCTGGGTATAGGGTCTCTTGCTTGAGCAGAATTCCTGCCAACTCTGTTATTCTGGTTTTCTAATCTCTGCTGAAGGCCAAACTGAGTCCTGGAAAGAAGGATGACATCATGTGCAGAAAGGAAGATGGAAATGGGCTTATGGGGGGGGATTTAAATTTTGAGAAAGCCATACTATGGGATTGATATACAGGTAGTCCTTGACTTACATCAGTTCGAAGTTACAAAAGCACTGAAAAAAGTGATTTATGACTATTTTTCACATTTACAACCATTGCGGCATCCCCATGGTCACATGATTCAGACGCGTGGCAACTGACTCGTACTTATGATGGTTGCAATGTCCTGGGGTCGTATGATCACCTTTTGTGACCTTCTGATCAGCAAAGTCAATGGAGAAGCCAGATTCACTTAACAACCGTGTTACTAATTTAACAACTGCAGTGATTCACGTAACAGTAGTGGCAAGAAAGGTTGTAAAATGGGGCAAAATTCACTTAACAAATGTTTCACTTAACAACAGAAATTTTGGGCTCAATTGTGATTGTAAGTTGAGGATTGCCTGTAATAGTTAAATAAGAAGGGCAATGATGTATCTCTATTTTAACAGTCTTTAGAGTGGGGAATGGTAGTGAAAAAATTCATCACCAATGCAAGTAGGTATTCTCATGCAACACCATAATTGGTCAAAGTAAATGGTGATCTGTAGCTCTGGTTATCAGTCTCTTGCAAAACATCTCTGTCTAGGGATTAAATCAAATGCTATCTTCAGCTCAGAGAAAGCAGCACAGGGAGTTTTTCACTGTATTTTTCTGCTGGATGTTATGCAATGCATTGGTCAAAAGTTGATCCATTAAGTATGAACCTGGCTTGTTCCTTAGCTGGCGCTTTCGCTTAGATAATCCAATCAAGGAACTTATTATAGAAGAATTTAGCACACAATTTACTTTACTAAGCAAATTGGGCCAAACGTTAGTGGGGTGGAATTACTGCAATTTGAATTGTTATAGATTGACCCGTGTCTTTGCACATCTTGAAGGAACAGTCAACATGGCAAATTAAAATGCTAGCACAGGACCACATTGTTCAGAATTGTGTTTGACACATTCTGCATAGGCTGAAGTCCACAACCCACATAGCCCCAGCAACTTTATAATTTTTCAGATAAACAGTGGGTTTTGGAATTTTCTGGACTGATGACAGAAGGCCAGTCAAGGAAAGGGCTAGAAGTCACCACTTGCAAGGTCTGGCTCATTATTATTAAATCGTTCATAGAAGTGGTTGAGTTATCCTGCAGGTAGGTTTAGAATCCTGGCCCTAAAACTGAATTGGACATCAGAAGACAGGAGAGCTTTG
Organism: Azemiops feae; assembly: GCA_023970755.1. NCBI lineage: Eukaryota > Metazoa > Chordata > Lepidosauria > Squamata > Viperidae > Azemiops > Azemiops feae. The sequence continues at coordinate 2,361,058 of JALGBA010004142.1, read as the reverse complement.
TCCTTGGGCTGCTTTGTATCAGTTTTTCCCAATGACCAATGCTCAGAGTATCACTTACAGACTGTTTAAAGTTGATGTGGGCATGCTCTGTCTCCACCATTCTGTAGTCAGCCATGTCTTCCATCGTTCGGCTACTATCACCTTAAAGTGTAGACAGAGTGCTGTGCCTACAGCCATTGGCACTGCTAAACTACCCAACCATCAGTTTTGGTAGAACATAAGGAAGATGATCTTGACAGATAGGCCAGATTTGTTACCATGCAATAAGCAGAAAAGCATGACTTCAGTTCAAAACTAGTAGACAGTCTGTGTAAGGGGCTCACACGGGCACCTCCCTAATTCACATAGTATAAAAGGGGAAGGAGGCCCATCATAATCAGACCTGCAAGATTCTGTAATTATAGCCGCTCTCAGTAAAAGTGATCTTAGCGTCCTATGGAGTTGATTCTTAGTCTGGTCTGCTTGGTGGGTTTGACGGTACTATAAATGGTTTTACTCTGTAACATTCCAAAAGGGTGAAATAATAGAACAGGCTGAAGTAGCCCAGCAATGGATTCGTTTCATTGCATTGCATCCAAGGTGTATTGAACCTGCTAAATTGATGCTTCATTATAACTGGTTGTTGTTTAGTCTGCACTGATCCTGCTTAATATTGGTAATAGTGAATGACTTATAAATCAAAGCAAACATGAAAAGACAGCTTGGCAGATGTTTACCACAACAGTTTGAGAGTTTGTGGTATCCCCTGTCATAATAATGGATGATTTGAAGTTGGAGTAGCTTAATGTAAATGGTTTAAAGACAGTGATGAAAACACAGAGAAGAAAATGTGGGGATTTTTGTTGTTGTTGTTGTTCATGGATGAGAGGTGGGAATTAACATTAAAATCACTAAAAATTCATTCCTCATACAATGACTGCATACCACATGGTACGTGGCATAGAAGACCTTTCTTCCTCTCCCACTCCCTCTCCTTGTTATATATTTCTGCTTCTTCCCCTTTTCCTGCTTTTATAGAGTGGGGGCTTGAGGAATACTTCTGGAGAATTCAAGAATCTGTACTTTTTTGGGCTATTGGCTTACTCTAATAAAGATACAGGCGGTCCTCGTTTAGCAACTGCTTTGTTTAGTGACCATTCACAGTTATGGCGGTGATGAAAAAGAAACCCTTGGCAACCAGTCCTCGTGTTTATGAACTTTGCAGGTCTGAAAAACAAAGGAAAGCTAGTAAGATTGTAACATTGTGATATTTCACTTAAACAGTTGCTTTGCTTAATGACCAAGTTGCCAGTCCCAGTTATGTTCACTAAACAAGGACTACCTGTTCAGGAATACTCAGTTCTGGATATTGGTTTCCCCCCCCCCCATTTTTGCTTTTTAAAGTAACATACCCAGTTCTCTCCGATTTAAAAAATGTCACGCTTGCAGGCAGACTTGATTTTTGGAATATTTATTTAGCACTAGTTTGGCAGTATTTTTTATTTATTTGTCAGTAAAATCAAATGACTCATGGCAGTACCACCAGACTGCAAAACAAATCCAGGTGGCTCATAGTTTATAGTCACAGCCAAACAATACAGTTGCAAATAAAACCTTATAACAAGGTAAAGATATTTTCTTAAAGACTTCCAGGAAACAGTGTCCATCTCCTATGATTGCCCTGTTTATATATATATGACACTATCATTCCACAAACACCTTATGAAAAAGTGCTGCTTTTATTGATTTTCTGGAGGACATTAGGTGGGGCCAGTCTGCACCTCTGATGATAGAACTGGATAGATGGCAAGAAAGTCTGTCCTTGCTACCCCTAACTCGATAGAGAAGAGAAACCTGAAGCTTCCTTTCCAATAGTGTGCATATAGGACTGGCATCTCCAGCTTGAAGAAGTCTTGGTGATACTTAGCAGCCAGGCCATATAGAGTTTTATAGCTTAATATCGGCATCCTCAAACCTGTTGGAAGCCAATGCAGTATCCACAAAACCCATAATACATGACTGTTTCAGTTCTCACATCCAGTAGACGGGCCAACCCATGGTGCAGCAGTTGCAGTTTCTGAAAAGTTTTCAAAGGTAGCACCAGACCAATACATTGACTAGTCCAACTTCAAGGTGATCGTGGCCCCCTCAGTCAAGTCCCACGTAGCTGGCAAACCAAGAAGCGAAAATTATACAAATGTGAGGAAGGCATATCAGACTTAAAGATTAAATAAACTCTCCATCTTGAATCTCCCTTCCCAGCCAATACCTTGCAAAGCAAACAGAAATGTTGGCTTGAAGTTATACACAATGGCAGATAGTAGATTATTATTATTAGTCAATTTTAATTTTAAGATACTTTCTATATTAAAGAAGACATTAACCGCCTTCTGTTCTCCATCACCCCTTTCAAATGCCAAAAAAGGTGCTAATTATATTAAAGGTGCTATATTAGTATAGTTTCAGTTGAAATCAGGTATTGAAAGCAATACTGTATGCTAAAATGCATTGTTCCATTTAAATCAGTTAAATTACTGAGGGTGTGAATTCCTTTGTATTCAACTGGTACAGCCTATCACTTTACAGATGAGAACTTGTAAGTCTCTTTAATGTATCCAGAAAAAGAAACCTTTTAATAAGGTTTCATTCCATCTTGCATAAAATTTCTCAAACCCACGTGTTAATATTTTATATAGCCCCAATTCACATTGCATTCACTTTTAGATTGATTATGGGCCATCGATTATGGGCCAGTTTTAAATGTTAATAACCGTGTAGATATTTTACATAATTAAATTGATTAAGCTTTATTAATTTATAAATTGTAAGCCAGCTTTTGTCCAGCTGGATACTAAGTTTGTTCTATTATCTAACCGAAAGTCTAGACCCGCAGCTTCAAGCTAAAGTCAGAGTTTGTTCAGGAATTTGCAAAGATTTTCTTAGTAAGAGGAGTAATGTTGATCAGATTTTCTCAGTTGATCCATCAAAACAGTTCTGGATTAGTTAAAATGCAATCACTTATGTATCTTAGACTTTATCCACTTTGAGTTGCATTCCCAAGCAACTGAACCCCAAGTAAACTTGATCTCAGCACACCCAGAGACCTCGTATCATACATAGACCTTGGATTGAAGACTCGATCTCCCTTATTTGAGATATTCTAGGCAGACTATTATCTTCTCTGTGTCTACTCTGTCAAGTGCAAGGAGCCAAAACAACACTGTGAGCTGATCAGAGTAACTTCTTTATTATTACTTGCCTATTTATCTCCCCAGACTGACTGCATCTCTTGGGAAGAGTCAGATAAAAGCTTCAACTTTTTGTGTGTGTTTGTGTGTGTGTGTGGGGATCAGGTTTCAGTCTGTTCCTTCCCTGCAACCACTCCAAGCTTGCCCATTTCTTAAATCCACTCCCCACTCTAGCTGAAGATTCCACTACAACTTTCACATATTACTTAAATGTATTTATCTAATATTATGTTAACTATTTATATCTTATAATAACTATTAAATCTCTGTATTAGTCTTAATACACTTGTATAATAGAAATCTATATAGAAATACAGAAGTTTATCTAATTAAGAGTTAAGTACAGTATCCTTCCACGTACTTTAGATCCATATTTGTCTGTGTCCATCAATCTCCCACCCACCCACCCCTCTTTTTTATGCAATCTGCATATCTATTTCCCCATTTTTTCTCTGTGTACCCTGTCTTTCCGTCAAGAAATATGTCAGTTTGATCACTAATTGCAATAAAAATATATGTGCATTGGCAATCTTATCTCAGTGACATTCTCACATTTGCAACCTAATAGATTTGGAATCAGAAATGTGAGAATTAATGGTACAAGAGACAAATATCAGCCAAGAAATACAAAAAGATTAATTGGGGAGGGGGGATATATTGGTACTACAGAAACCATCATTATTCTCTTTTGTGCTAAAATAGATACTGAGGAATACTTATCTTATATATTGTTAGTAATTTCTGCCTGCCTTGTGCAGTTGAGAGAAAAAGTAGTGGGTAGCACTACTAGGATCAGAAGCTAAGCAAAGTTGAAACTAGGTTAGTACTTGAATAGGAAACCATCGGGGAATCATAGGTTTATGGAGGTTTGATGAGGAAGTAAAAAAATGTCCTGGAGGACATAAGAAATCAGTGATGCACAATTTTGCACTTCTATGCAGAAAACTGCATAGATGTATACATTAAGTTATCAGGAGCTGACCTGAGAGAGAGATACCCTTTTTTGATCAGTATATTCACAGCAATAGAAACATCAAGTGAAGTTTCCCATAGGCTGTCTAAATGTTTATTGTATAGCAAGAGCAGGCACATTGGGGCTTTCTGGACAATTTGAATGTCAGTTATGACTAGCTAGCATGTTCAGTGATAAAGGATTATGGAAACTGCAATCTAAAATCTCTGGAAATCTCTCTGTCATAGTCCATGGGATATTATTTCCTTCACTGATGCAGAATTCCTATTAAGACAAGTAAACACAAAAGGTATTGCCTGTGTGTAGAGAGAGGGATGGATAATTATAGTTTATCAAGACATATGAACCAGCTCTAGTGTAGGTCTTGGCTTGAGAAAAAAAAACCTGTAAGAGTCTGTGTGGTTAGAAGATTGGATTCGAACTTGGCAAACATACCAAAAAGATTTAACTGTGATGTTAAGAGAGATTGATCTGCTCTTCCTTCCACAGTATCACCATGTTACATTTAAATGTATTTAAAATCATGAGTTCAAAAATCAGTAAAGTGGTCAATGCCATGGGTGTTTTGAAAGGCTTATCAAATAATTACAAATGCCCAATCATATACTGCCAAAATTACGATAATGAAGAGGCAAAAGCAAACATTGACTCCACATAGAAATATTTGAATTGTAATCTCAATTTGTTTAACCAAAGCACTTGTGGGAAACCCAAATAATTGCCTTTCAAGACGGAAGGCTATGTACATTTGCCAAATATGTAGCAGTAAAAGGCAGGTGCTGTTGAAAGTGGAGAAGAGCCATCAAGGGAGAACAGGAAAAAACTACTAACCCTCCCCTTCCTCTTCTCACTCTCCAATGTATATTTGTGTAGTGGGAAGCCTCTCTGTCCATGGAGGCACTCCCCACAAATGAAGAGTGCATGGTGAATCTCCATGAATAGAGAGGACTACCATACAATACTGCCATTATCTGAGTTGCAAACTCCAAACACCCACTAGAGGGCAGCAAAGAGATACAGAAAATGAACTTTGCTGCCATCTAGTGGCTGTCGAATTTTTGTAGGTGAAATATTGAAATATTGTCCTTGTGATAGAGGCCCTCTACAGGTGAAAGGTAACAAGAGGAGAAGGGAACTAGCACTCAGACTGAATGAGACTAGAAATCCTAAGTATTTTCCAGATACTGTAATTTGCAATGTTGAACTCTCAGCACACAGTAATCAGGCCTAGATTTCTGTTTGCCTTCCAGGCTTGCACAAATCTTTTTTGAAGACAGAAAGCATTAAAGTTCTCCAGTTTTCATTATAGCCCCATAGAACAAGCTAGCTTACACAGAGCCATCATAGCAGCTGCCTCTGTTCACTAACCTGGGGCTGAGAACCATGGAAGGCAGAGAATCTTGCTGTAGAATGAGCCTGCAGAATTTTATACTTACTGAGTCCAACTTCCTACAAATAGATGCATGAAAGAGAGGGTAGTGTCTATATATGCAGGCTGGAGATAATTAACTTTACAAATTGGCTTCCCTGTTTTGCAGGTAATTCTTAATCAGTAGTTATTAATTCAATTAATGTATTTTGCTTTCTTGGACCCCAGGAAAGTATGTGGGGGGATGGCTTCTTGTAGGTAGTAGGTAGATGCACACAAAAACATATATACAGATGCAATCATGCACAGGTGTGTCACATGTGCATATGGAGGGGATCTTTTGTCTTTTTGGAGAATTGTTTTAAATACATAAATTTACCTTCCTCTGGGGGTAAAAATGGAAATAGTTTAGGCAATTGTTTTGCATGCCACCTGCAGATTTAAACGTAGCAGCTAATGTTACATACAGTATTGTGTGAATAGCAGCAGGTGTATCTTAGTGGCTCCATAAAAGAAGGCTGTTTTAAACCTTTTTTCCCTGGTCAGAAAGGAAATGCTTCCAAATTGTGACTCTTCCCCCTGATATATGTCTACAAGACTAGATTGTGGGAGGAAAGCTATAAACTGGGCAAGACTGGCCAACAGCCAAGCACATGAGGTCAAAGACATAGCCAATTAGTGGAGGCAGACAAATTGTTGTAGTCAACTACAATATAACTTGAATGTGAATCTGCATTTCAGAGACTTTAGAGGTTCACTATTCCCAATATAACAAACAAGCTTTCTTGTTTCCATGCTGGCTGGAGAATTCTGGGAGTTGGAAGTCCACAAGTCTTAAAGTTGCCAAGTTTGGAGACCCTGCAATAAACCATAGTTCAGCTAAGGCTTTGTCGACCCAGTTTTCTCTAGATATATTTCAGTCCCAAGATGTTCTGACTGGGGACAGGTTGACTTGTCATAATAGGGAGATGTCAAATTTTTTTTATCATCTTTGGCTTTGTGTCAACTAGTTGTGTAAAGGGAGGAAGAATACAATTTTGGGGTTTGCTCACAGTTCATCACAGTCTCCTTGTCTAGACTTGGAAGCTGAGCAGGCTGGACCTAGTCTAAACTGGGATGATGAATTTCAGGGCTATAGACTTTATGGAATAGTCAGAAAAGATTCTGAAATATGGTTGTGACAAAATGCTTCCATGCTGTGGCCTTGAAACCTGGATGGACATGTCTGGTTATCAGGAGTCAGACTTGACTTAGGGGGCATCTTCATCTTTACTTTAAATGTAAGCTGTTGTAAAACTCTCTAAGAAACACCTGGCTACAATTTATTTGAAAAATTGATTAGAGATTCCTAAATACCCTGGACAGTGTAATCCTGTTGCCAATTTCTAATTATTTATCTGATTGATAGTCATTCTTTTTTATTGGCATTGAATACTTAAGGCAACTCACAACATGCAAAATATAGACGCAAAATCAAAAATTAAATGCAATGATAAACTAGTGACAATTAACCATAAAACTAGTTTAGTCTAGTTTAATGAAGAGAAGGACGAAGGGTGACATGATAGCAGTGTTCCAATATCTCAGGGGTTGCCACAAAGAAGAAGGAGTCAAGCTATTCTCCAAAGCGCCTGAAGGCAGGACAAGAAGCAATGGATGGAAACTAAAGAGAGAAGCAACCAAGAACTAAGGAGAAATTTCCTGACAGTGAGAACAATTAATCAGTGGAACAATCTGCCTCCAGAAGCTGTGAATGCTCCAACATTGGAAGTCTTTAAGAAGAGATTGGACAGCCATTTGTCTGAAATGGTATAGGGTTTCCTGCCTGAGCAGGGGGTTGGACTAGATGACCTCCAAGGTCCCTTCCAACTTTATTACTACTACTACTACTACTACTACTACTACTACCACCTCGATGGAAGAAATAGAAAAGTGGGTGGGGTCAAATGCAACTCTATGAAGAACACATGCTGTAGTTTGAGAGCCATGCAGAAGAAGACCCTTTCTGATACGTCCAATAGACAGGCCCCAATTAGAAGGCTCTTCTTAACATCTGAATGCCTTTATGTATTTATTTATTTAATATACCCCATCTTTACTTTTTACAACTCAAGGCAACGTACATAATGCTCCCTTTTCCTGTTTTCCCCCCACAACAATCCTCTGAGGTGAGTTCATAATCACCCAGCTAGCATCATTGCCTGAGGGAGTTTCCCACTTTCTAATCCAGCACCTTAACCACTACATCAGACTGTCTCAATATCACAAGAGTTGGGCTTTCAGATAGATAGGTCCTAACCCCAGGTAAGGTTTAAAAAAGTAAATGCTAGCAACTCAAAATGTGTCTGAGAAATCACTGGCTCAGAACCATCTGTGTTCTTTCCATTAAATCTCTTTGCTCCAAGTGGGACCTGCCCAGCCAATAAGTGATTAGCTCAAGAAGGCAGGCTGTCAAGTCCTCCCCACACCTCTGCCCCACACCTCTGCCCCAAGGAAGTAAAGAAGCTTGGAGGATGTCTTGACAGTGTTGGTGCCTCACTGAAGAGTAGTGGGCCTGTAGGTCTGGATGGCCCTTAGCCTGTTCTGATTCTTAAAATTAGCAAACCTCGTGCTTTTCTGCAGGGCTTTCAGAGGGCTGAACACCATATAAGGCAGCCAGCATTTTAGTGGAAAGTTTTTGGCCCGGCCAATACATACAGTATTGTGGACTGGTTTTGATAATTTTATTTTTTAGAACTGTAAGGTACCTAGAATTAATTGTGTGGGAGACACATTCTCACTCTTTATTTTGGTTCAGTTATTTATGACTTTATTAATTTTCTTCATTCCTTTTGATAGTTTCCAACTTGGTTTAATATCTCTACATTTAAACCAGAATCTTGTTGATGGTCTCTATCCAGTGTGGCTTTAGCCAGTTTCATTTTCTAGCACCTCCAACCATTCTTAGCATAGTTAATTTTTTCTAAGGAATTTGAATAAATTGTATGATCAAAATAATAGGGCCTGAGCTTGGTAAACTTAGTTTCCAATGGTATTTATTTCTTGATGCTCTTCTCTCCCTCTTCCTCTCTCTCTCTCTCTCCCTCCCCCTTTGCTGTCTAAGCTCCGCTCAGTAGCAATCTCCACATCCATAATTTGAAGGAATGTAATTTCTATCTGTTTTCACAACTAGGTAGTTACAGAAAAAACAATAGCATTTATTATTTTGCACTTGGTATTAAGACTGATATTCTTGCGTTTCCAGATCTCCATGCTGGTCACCGCAGTGCACTCAAGTGATACAGTATTCTGAAAAATCATATAAATCACTGTAAATAAATACATGAAGTCTTTTTTTTTTATGTGGATCACCAGCAGTGCAGAAGGGGCAATATCTTCACTGTTGCATTTTACACTGAATGGCACTTCTGGATACCTCTCAAGATTATACTCACATAACAGCATCTGACAATAGTCAAGGCAATCATGACTATTTCCCCCCCAACAAAAATACCTTTTATGTTTGAAAAACATCTTGCTACTTTTTCTTATCTCAGTGAATGCATGAAGAAATGTTCTCCACACATAGCAGCCTTACCTCCACGTTTTCTGTGCACCCAATTAGTAAGCATGTCCCAACTCACTGATCACCTCAATTTTTCATGTTATTTGGCAAAATTCCCTGTTCTGGGATTTGGGCATATTCATCTTATTCATTTTCTGTTTAAGCTAACCACAATCCAATTCCTGTAGGATTTGCCACCTATCTCTTTATCATCTCCCCTGCTCTCTGCTGGATCCTTACCAGCATATGAGAAGGATTTATACTGACGTCAGCACGCAAGCAGACTGCATTTTTTCCCATGTTAGGAGTATCATCACTCATTCAGCCACCACTCAATAATAAGAAAACAACTTTAGAATTGGGAGGGCAAAATAAACCTTAAAAGTTATTAGATGCAATGCAAAGCTAACATTTTGGATCGTTAATCGGAAAAATGCTACCAGGCTGTACTTTTGTTGTTCATTATTCAGGGTTTATACAACACCTAAGCATTATGTAGTGTAGGAACACTGGTGTGATTATTTAGGATTATCAAATGAAATCAAAGGATTGAGTTTCTAAAATGTACAATTCATATTTTTAAAAAATCATAACATTTTCATTTTAGTAGGATATTTATTTTTGGTCCTTTACTGTATTATAATACATTATTGATGCCTAAAGTATATATTTGTTATAATAAGTCACTGGCTTATTATAAAAAGGGATTAAGTAGGGGAGGAGATCACCTGCCCTCTGGAACATCTTGCCCCCCTCCCGATGTGAGATTGGCCCCAACCCTCCTATCCTTTCATAAGGGCCTAAAGACCTGGCTCTTGGGGCCAACCTATATATACAATTGTAAGCCACACAGAGTTAACTTGTAGTAAGATGGGCAGCCAATAATTTTTATAAATAAATAAAATAAATAAATAAATAAATCATGGGAAAGCCCAGGTGTTCGCTAGGAAAAAAAGGCCAGGAGAAGGCAGTGTCCAAATCACTTGTGTGTTGCTACCAGGAAAACTACAAAACTGCACTGACAGCACCTGGAGTCAAGCTTGATTTGAGGGAGCTTTTGCATTTCAAACTATATTTACTGAATGGTAATGCTAGGAAAAATAATCCTGTTTTATGGTTGTTTAAAACTAAGCTTGGAAGATACATTTTGACCAGTTGCCACTGTGGAAAAAAATGGCTGCTATGTATGGACAACAATTTCCCAATTTATAACTGCAACACAGAAAAGCAAATATTCCATTTGATCCAATCGTTGGCGTTTTCTTGTCGTCTCATAATCCTGCGTGTTGGGAAATGGGTATTTTATGGCTGGCCATACTCCACCATTCTTGTCCCGTTGGGAAGACACAACTTCTTGGGGCATTACTCTCCAAGTTTTAAATGTGCAAATGAGAAAAATGGGAAGTTTGAGACCTCTGTTTTGCAGTATTCAGTACAGAAATGTTTGTTTGTTGAATTTATTTGCCACCCATCTTGTGTCAAATGACTCTGGGTGGCTTACAGCATATAATATATCTCTTTCTTTAGCCATATATACAAATTTATATCATCCACTAATTATTGTTCATTAGGGGAAATTAACAGAGTGGATTGTATTTGTGATTCAAGTTCTTTTTCTCTTGCAGCAAACTTCCAAGCTGGGCAAGAGCTGTTGTCCCCAAAATATTTTATGTCACAGAGAAGGCATGGAATTACTACCCATATACAATTACAGGTATGTTTTAAGGGGTTGTGATGGTAAAGAAAGTCAATGTTTTAATGATTTCAGTTGTTACATGATTCTGCTATTCTATCTTGGATTAAAACTGTTATTAACATTTGATATTTTACAGACTAAATGCTCCATCCCATGTATATTTATCTTTAGTGGGTATGCATATATTCTTTGTTTGGGTTTAGAATTGCAAGCAGTTAAATCAGAGGGAAATGATTGGAGGTTGGTGTTAAGCAAAATAATCACCGTGACTTTTTATAATGGCAGTGACAATTGATATAAAACACTGCTGAATTAATTAATCTCCGTAGTGAAGTGGGAAATCATGGATTCTTATTTAGACCAATTAATATAATGGAACTTCAGCTGAAGTTTTCCCTTGGAATTCCTTTGTTCAAGAACGACCATAGGAAGGATAGTACAGAGAGTCCTCGATTTACAATCACAACTGAGCCCAAAATTTCTGTTGCTAAGTAAAACATTTGTTAAGTGAATTTTCCCCCATTTTATGACTGTTCTTGCCATAGATGTTAAGTGAATCACTGCAGTTGTTAAGTTAACAACACGGTTGTTAAGTGAATCTGGCTTCCTCATTGCTTGTGAGAAAATCACAAAAGGTGATCACATGACACCAAGACACTGCAAGTGTTATAAATATGAATCAGTTGCCAAGCATCCAAATTTTGATCACATGACCATGGGGATGCTACAGCGGTCATAAGTGTGAAAAATGGTCATAACTCACTTTTTTCAGTGCCATTGTAACTTTGAACAGTCACTAAATGAACTGTTATAAGGCAAGGACTACCTGTAGCAAGTCAGTTGAATCCTGACTGACTCCGGCTGGCTTCTGAAGATTGAATTTCTAATGTCTGATTTGCATCACTTGATTATTTTCCGTGTCCTGTGCAAATATAAAAAGATACAAAAATGTAAAAGGGGAGCATTTTTTTAGAGTGGAAGTTTTGGATTATGGATGTGAATAGAATCCTATTCTATTTTCCTCACCAAAACTACCTGCTTTCCTTTCAGTTCTTAACTTCTCCCCCTCCTCCCAATATTGGAAAACTGCATTTGGGCCCATCACTGGACACCTTCCTGGGTAGCTGAATTTTGGGCTTGACTCCTGTTTTGGCTCAAGAAACTGTAGCAGGGAGCAGTGGGCCCTTTAAATAGCAAATAGGCAGCCTCCTGTGCCCAGTAGTAAATCACCCGATCCCTGAGACCCCATAGAAACAAAGAAGATTTGAGATTTTTGGAGATGGCTAGATAAGGAGAGATTACCTCAGGCAAGGCTGAGTTATTTTATTATAAGCTACAGGTGGTCTTTGACTTAAAACCATCCTTTTAGTGACTGTTCGAAGTTACGGTGGCACTCAGAAAAGTGGCCTACAACTATTCCTCACACTTATAACCATTACAGCATCCCCACAATCATGTGATCAAAATTTCAGCGCTTGGCAACCCGCATATATTTATGACAATTGCAGCATCCTGGAGCCACGTGATCACCATTTGTGACCTTCCCGACTGGCTTGTGAGAAGTAATTAATGGGGGAAGCCAAATTTGCTTAATGACCACATGAGTCACAAAACTGTAGTGATTCGCTTAATGACCATGGCAAAAAAGGTAAAATTGGGCATGATTCACTTAATAACCGCCTTGCTTAGCAATTGAAATTCTGGTGCCAGTTGTGGTCATAACTCGAGGATTACCTGAGTTTGTTTGTATTTATCTCTCTCTTTTTTGTGTATTCAGTGTAAGGAATCTTATCTTCTCTCGCTTGTAATAAAATTACTTCTTTTTAAAAAAAAAAATTCTGGAGTTGACAGGCTGCCTTCGAGCTCACCCCTCAGCTGCAGATTCCCTAAATTTTGTTTGGTTTCTCTCTCTGGAGTTTAGGCAAACCCAGGTTGGGATGAGGATTTCCCATTTTGATCACGTGACCATGTGAATGCTGCAACATTTGTCAGTGTAAGGATTGGTCATAAGTCACATTTTTTCCAGTACCATTGTGACTTTGAACAGAGGCTAAACTGTAAATCAAGGATTTACAGTTAGTTGAAGAAGGCTGGCTTATTCTCGAATACATTTCACAGCCTTAAAAGTGCCACACAAAACTGCTATTTTTATAACACAAATTCATAGGTAGTCCTCTGGACATTTTTGTTATTTTATACATTGCTCATTTCCCCTTAATTTTTATAAGTTAAAGTTTTAAAAGTTACAGATTAGAAAACCTCCTAATCCCCATAAAAATAATGAATCCCCCATATTTTCATTTCTTGATCTAATCTTTGCTACTAGATATGTATTACCCAACTCTTTTCACTGCTGCTTAAGTGCTGCATTACATAAAATTGTGAAGTAGGTTTGATGATATATTCACCTGGTTGCTGTAGCTGATTTCTCTCATAGTTAACCTAATAGCTGTATTGCACCAGGGATATTATTTAGTAGGGGTTACAAGGATCAGGCACTACTTCGTTCAGTTCATCCAAGGACAAGTTGCCATTCTTCATAATTAGAACTTTTGCTAACTGGAGAGGCAAGCTGAACAGAATTAGTCATACAGCTACAAATTATTGTTTGTGGTACCAGGGCTGAGTTTGGTCTCCCTGCATGCCTATCTGAAAATTGCTTTACATGTCCAGGGTATACCCACTGTTTTTGCAGGGGAAAAAAAAACCTGTTCTCACTTCTGCCATCTGAGGTAAAATGTCAAGGGCATATTTCTCCTGGCACCGCAGAGTTTTTTTGGCACCAGAAGAGAGCAAACATGCTCTAACTTTGAGCTAACAGGGAATTGGAGAATTGTGCTGCCTGAGGGGAAGCCAGAGTTGTGAGATGTGTACATTCCCAAAAAGCCACAATGAAGCCCTGACTACTCTCCGGGGACAGAAATGATCTCCTTGGGTTCCGTTGTTCCCACCGACTACTCCCTTTAGATTGTTGTGTGGAACTATCCTTGGGGTCTGTCTCATTAGAATTTCCCACTGCACCAGCACCATCTCCATGAATCCCTTCACTGGAAAAAGGGAAGGTAGCCTAGTGGTAGAGCACACACTGACTTCTCCAGTTTACTAATTAAAAATGGAGAAGGTATCATGGAAGTCTTTTGCCTCAGAGTGGACTCTTGGAGAACAATTGTCAATCAGAGGAAAAAATACTCCAGAGGGAACAAAATAATAATAATAACCTTTGGACAGATGAATTTCAAGGGACTTTTGCTAAGTCCCATGAATTTAGTTTTCTTATGTGGTGCCATTATAGTCTTCATGTCCAGTTCCTCACCCCAACCTGTCATTTCTACTTTCCTAAAAGAAGGCAACTGTTCACACAGATGAAACAGGATTAACAAAAATATAACCTTCTTTTAAGTATTTTGCAGTTGTTTGAGGCAAACTTGTTATGTTCTCCGTGCTTATTTATGATAGGAACCTTAATCTTGCTCTCCAAAGTGCTGTAAAAAAAAATCAATTGGTAGAACATTTTGGAGCAATATTTTTAAATTCAGTTTTCTCCATTGTATTTGTTGTGGGAGACTGCAGGATTAAGATTTCTTTTATATATACACATGCACAGTTTTTTATGCTTCCCTTGGTGTTGTACAGTTAGTATATTGATATAATCCATAAAATTCCATTACAAAGAAGTGTACTCATATTTGTAGACAAATATCATTATTGTCAACAATTTAATTCACACAAAACTGAATAATTTATTGAGCAAAAAGTGTAATAATTTAAATTAAATTAATTAAATGGTGACATGGAGGGGTGGTTTTAATCCTCTATGCCTGACTCACATTTGCCATTATTAAGATAGCATTTGACACAAATTCACAATGTTTTGAAACTCCAGCATTTGACTGTATCTTGAATTATTATGCAGTTTGCTAATTGGAACTCTGGGAATATTCTTGATATATTAATTCACCAATTGATTTTCCAGTAAAATTTTGAATAACTTATATGCATTTAAGATTAAATAAAAAAACCTAATTTGTTTGGTGTATATGTGTATACATATATACCAGGGGTCCCCAACCCCCAGTCCGTGGACCAGTACCGGGCCGCGGCATGCCAGCAACCGGGCCACAGAAACAAGCAAAGTCCCATCCGCGAGATGCAGGCAGCACACAAAACCATGCACTCTCCGGTCTGCGGAAAAACCTCTCTCCACAGAATTGGTCCCTGGTGCCCAAAAGATTGGGGACCTCTGATATATACAATACACACATACAATTCTGTAACTTTAACATGTCATTAAGAGTACGGGAGCTGAAAAGCAAAATTATGCAAGAATGACACCCATCAAATTCAGTTCACAACTTCCAACAATTTCTCTGCCCATTCATTATTGAACAATTACAAATAGTGCCCCTTTGAATTGTGTTCCAGCCCATATGATTTTTAGGGTTTTGTATCATGCATCAAAATTAGCAATGCATTTTGCATTTTAATTAAAGTAATGTGAACAATGAAATAATTTTATTCTTTTTCTTTTTCTTTTATTCCTATCGGCCAAATGTGGATCAGAATACACGGTAAGTTCTGATTCTTCTTTGTCATGTTAAATAGTATTTAAAAGCTATGATTAGAACAAAACAATAGATTCTTGGCTTTTTAAAAGAATAAAAATACTGATATTCAACAGCAGATTGCTCCTTCTTTTATGTAACTGAAGAAGAATAGTGCTTCTAATATCATCAGATGTCACTGATGTAAAAAATGTAATACTTTCAAAGCTTGATATATTTTGTTACCCAGTAGCTGTAATAATAATAATAAAATCTTTCTCTCTTTATATAAAAAAGAGACATACAGGCTTTAATATGCTGGTTATTTCTAGTAATAGAGAGACAGTTTTTCATTTTATCTTTCATTAACTTATAAAACAACCATCTGTCTTTACAGTACCTGGAAAATGCTGCAATCTCCAGACGGAATTAAACAATTCTGGGCTCAGTGCCCAGAAAACATAAGAACTGAACTAGGCAGTATAAGACAGAAGAGACACAGGGCATACTTAAAAATACACTGCTCTGAGCAAAATCAATTTCTGTTCCGTTGTCTTCCCTATAACAGTTTGATCAACATTCTAAAAAAAATATTCCATAGCTAGATTAAGTAAAAAGATGGGAAAATTGGCCTTCACAAATTCAACAGGTGGAGTTGTACTTAAGTCAAGCTTCTTGTGCTGACTACTTGCATCTGTTTATTATCACCAAGCGCACTTAGAAATAATTAAGAAGTCCTGTGTGGAACCAAATATGTATGGAACGTCTATCTGCTGCTCATTAAAATGAGCCTGAAAAGGTCTGTGTCAGCTGTAACAAATTCACTCCTTAAAGTTAATGCAGCTCTTCAAGCAACACCTTTTACTCAAACGTATGCCAAATAGAAGCACTTCTGAACTATTTTGAAGCATACCCAGTCATAAAATCCAAGGAGCTTTCTTGGTAGCAGTATGGCAGCTGTTTGCTAATACTGTCTTCTGGGATTTTATTTTTTTACATCCCAGTCTAGCCTATAGTCTTTGGGAGTCTTCCATCCAAGGATTAGCCAACCCCAATGGCAAGCTTTGTGCCTAGACAAGGTTGGGTCAGGTGCTTCCACAGGTTAGGAGGTTTGCTAATTAACATGGCTAAACATGAGGTTTTAACAAAATGTCATCCAAAAATGAGCCCAGTCATTGTAGGGTTAGAGATTTGTGGTGCAAAAAACTTAAGGACCACTACAGAGAACTATATGCTCTCAAATTGCCCAAATTTACTCAGCTCAGTTCTGGTAAATCCTGGTAGTCCTAGAATAGCCTAGAATAGGGGTATAACATTTGTTTTTGCTTAGAGTTTCCAAGAGAGCTTACATGAGAGTTTAATCTCATCTTTGTTATATTTAGTTTATTAGTGATTCCCTTGACGCATTCCCAGGACAACTAATGCTATTTTCTGTCTTTGTGGATGTTTCCTCTTCTGGACATTATCTGTGATGTTAGTTCTGAACAATAGTGGCTTAAAGCATATTATGGTTGAGATAATTACAAAGTATATTATTGTGAGAATCATCAAGGCTTTCACTATTGAAAACAGGAGGCTGTATGTGTTTTAAAATATTCTTCGATGGGAAGCGGGGCAGGAAGAAACAAGTAGATATAAAGCACCAGTGGATGAAAAATATTCAAAAAAGTTGATTTTGTCCATTAAAAATAGCCATTATCTCTCTATGGAAAGAGGGAACTGCACTATCAACAGGTATTTTCCCATTCCTCTTTCAAACAGGTAAACCCTCAGTGTATGTAGTCCTGTTCTCTGAAGCACAGCTTCTCTTGAGTAAATGCAGAATGATAGAAAAGCAGATTCATGTGCAGGAGCTGTAACTAAGATAGCTATATCCATGCTTGCGTTATGCAAAAAACAGAAATTCTACTGCATTCATTTTCTCATGCCTAGTGAACGTAGTTGCAGTTTGAATGGAAAATGCTGCATGGACCAAATGGCCACCTATGTAGATCCTACCTTCTTTAAAAACCAACTATAAAGCTGATGTGTGGCCCTGGACTTTCAGCTGTGGCATCATTGCTTTCATTCATCTCAGCTAGAGCACAAATTGTTTCTGTTTTCGGTAAAGGTGGATCTACAGTAGTTATCATGCTGTACATTATAGTGGATTATACTAAGGCTTTTTAACTGGGTATGCTCTTGATGAATATCTGGTATGCTGGTGAAGATGGCTGCTGCAAGACTTTTGATCAGAGCTAGCTGTCAAGGTTCCGATAGATGAGATCAAACAAATCAGAACTCCGAGGCTAGAGGTTTCCTCAAAGAACATGTTTATTGGCTACATAGTATAGGCACAGGTCAAAAGTGAAACCAAGTCTGAAATCCCCTTCAAAGAGAAACACTATTACAATGTTAAACTTCCCACCCCATTGCTATGCAATCACCTACATTTCCCAATAAAATAGTTTGGCAGGCTTTCTAACCAAATGCTCACACCCCCCCCCCACCTAACCGACAGAAATAACCTTGGTTCCCACGGGACAGTGAAATGTTTAGACTAGCAGAAATCCTCCATACCCCCTCAAAGTCCTGTGGCAACCTAGAACGAGCAAGATGGCTGCAGCCAGGTTCATTGTAGAGTTGACACTAGCTATCAAAAACTCTGACTCTTGTAAATCTGCCCTCTGCTGTTAAGAATATTTCTCATGTGGATCCACAAGATCAATTTTATTCCTGTTTAAGGTGTCTGTATAAAGCTGGTGGGCAAGCACGTGTGCAAATATGGAACTGAATAATCAGTGAAGTAGTTATTTTTAAAGATTGTTTAAACTAGGCCATTTGTTGACAACACAAAAGCTAATAAAAAATAAGAGACATCAAACACATATTGAACAGGTTATCCCAGACCTAGTACTTCAAATGCACATTGAAGGCTGCCTTAATCTTAACAGTTGTTCTCCTGAACCATCATTACAATCAACTGAGACAGTCTGTTTAAGAGCATCTTCTACATACATTCCATACCTAATTTCAAATGTATCAGGAAGGTTTACAGAGGAAAACTGGTCTGGAATATCATGTCATGAGATCAGATACAGTTAATAGCCTATGCATTCAGCAAAATTATCTGCTGCTTGTAGCTAAGAGTGGTTGATAGCAAAGTTTTCTGTTTTCTGTTAAACAACAAAAATTAAAGTTAGTATTTAAAAGTAAGTCTGATGCATAATTTAATTCTAATTGGAAACTATTCCGGAACTACAATTTTACATGTGGAATTTGCCATATTTAAAATTTGGGTTTAGAATCATATCCTAACTCGATATATAATTTATATTATTGATGAAATGCATGATTTATTACTATAGTTTTCTTTCAATGGTTTGAACAATGTGAACTAAACATTTTTTAGCTTAAAGGCTAATGGGCTTGTGGATTTTGACCAGAAAAATTGATATAAAATATAAAAGTTTCTAATGATTATTAAAATATATTAGCTCGATAATACTTAACACTTGCTGTTTATCTACCCTTAATGGGTAGATAATATTTCTCAATCTGTAGCTCATTTTCTTATTTGTACTACCTATTTCTTGTACTTTTTCAAAATATAGACAGTTAGTCCTTGACTTATGATCACAGTTGGGATCAGAACTTTTGTTACTAAGCAAGGCAGTCATTAAATTAATCATGCCTGATGTTATAACCTTTTTGTCAGAAGTGAATCACTGGGGTCATTAAATGAATCACATAGATGTTAGGCAAATCCAGCTCCCTTCATTGACTTGGCTTATTGGAAGTCAGCTGGGAAAGTCACAAATCAAAATGTTACAACCCTCATAAATACATGCTGCTTGCCAACCACCCAAATTCTGATCGTGTAACATGAGGATGCTGTGACGGTCATAAGCGTGAAGACTGCTCATAAGTCCTTTGTTCAGCACTGTTATAACTTTGAATGGTTGTTAAACAACCATGGGGGGGGGGGGAGAGAAAGAAGTATCTTTTGAAAAATAAGATTGAAAATGTCCTGAAATCCTACGAACATATGAACTCCCTTATTCTGAGTCAGAGTCCCAACCTATCTAGATCCAAGTAATAACATGTTATTCTTTCCCTAGTCTTACAACCCAAAGCTATTAACTGAAAATATCAAGAATTATTCAAATTATGTTTGCCTTTGCCCCAGCAACTTTTTCTAACTCTTATTTGGTTTTGATCCTTTGCTGTTTAGTATATTTGTTCTTCCTATCATTTTGAAAGAAGTGGGATGTTGAACCATACTGTCAATTTAGATGTTTCAACTTCATAGTGAGGGAGACTGATCTGTTATCTTTCGCATTTATATTAACCATTACTCAAGGACGCTTGGAAGTTAGAATATATCATATGCACAATAAGTAGCTTTCAATCACCATGAATCATTGTTATGGTAATGAAAGAATTTAATCAGCTACTTTAGAACTGTAATTTGACAATTTCAGTTGAACTGTAAACCTGTATTGTAAAAACTGTAACTTCAAAATGTGTGTTTATTTCAACAGTATGATTACACTTACTAGTTACATTATTGATGGCTTCTTGCATTTAAATTGGTGCATAAACTAATTGGAGAGAAAATTGATAAATTGTCTTGGAATGTCAGAACTTCATGGCAAAATGTCTGCACTTTTTATTATAAACTGGCTGGGTTCAAAATCACAGTGTTTCAGAACTTTCACACTTGAAATGTGAAATATTTCTGAAATATTGTGTCTATGAAATAAGAGTTTTGATCTAAAATATAAAGATTTGTGGTATGAAATCTACAGATTTCCAAACTAAGTCGGAAATATGTCTATTACTTTTTAAAGAGTTGGGATAAACGGAGACATATATACAAGGACAGACCATACAGCTTCTCTGTTTCTCCCTCCCACCCTCAGGAAATCATTTTCTTGCTGTCCTGAAGGGTAAGGCTTACTCATTTCCTGCTCTTGTATTAAGAAAAAAAGCCTCAGTTACCCTATTAAGTTTCTTAGAAATAGCATAATAATAAACCGTTTTTATGCCACAATGGGTCACTTAAAATACTAAAACATCGGCATTTTAATGATTTATGTACATATTCTTTACTGCCAGAAATAATGAAAGTAACAAGAGCAATAATACCACCACCCAGAAATCTGCAAATATAGGGGAAAAAAGTTCTTTTTATTCTTTGCTTTGCTTTAATTACAAAAAAAATTAAGAAGAAAGAAAACATAAAAACAGAATGGGAAAAGAAAATACACACAGAGATACATATATAATTTTAAGTTACATGTAGAAAATCTTTCGTCAAAATTTAAAACACATTGTTTAACTCCTGACCACACAAAATAATATTGATCAATCTTTCCACTACATCAGGGGTCTTCAAACGTGGCCCTTTTATGACTTGTGGACTTCAATTCCCAGAATTCCTCAGCCAGGCACGCTGGCTGAGGAATTCTGGGAATTGAAGTCCACAAGTCATAAAAGGGCCACGTTTGAAGACCCCTGCACTACATTGAGAGAGAGAACCAACTCAAAACAGAAAGCAAATTATCTCTTAATCCAGGATCTGTAAATCTAAGATAACACTTTCTTCTATCCTTGAAGAGTAATATTTTTGCTGTCCCTCCCCACCCCCCCTTGATTGATCCATAATACTACATTGAAAGTTTTGGATACATAATTCAAAAGTATATTTATGAATGCTATATTAACAAGCTTATGAATATTTAAGCAAAGCAGTGCAATGGTGGGAGAAACTCATATGAATAAGTTGAATTAGATTTTTCATGAAATAATAAGAAACATGTTTTATACTGTTTAAAACTCCTAGCCCTTGATTTGGAGTTCTAGGGAAGAAATGACAAAACTGAACATGGATCCACTTAAAGTTTAGCCACTGGCTGCAGTAGAATCAAGAGCTAGTGAATGAACTGGCTCTTTGTAATTCCTCTCTGGACAAGAAGACTTGAGATAGCCCACAAACTTTCCATGCATTTGCTCCTCAGGAGGAACTGCAAGGCAGCAATCTCTGGTGGGTTTAGAGCTCTGGGAGATGAGGGCTACCTTTTCACTCAAACCATGGTTACACCTTTCAAAAGGACACTGGATATGCATATTTCCTTTTATAATCAGTAAAATTGCTTGTTAACTACTTTTCAGCTATTAGGAACTTTGGATTTACAAGTTTTATAGCACTGGGTGAGTTTCCTTCAATCCTTAGCAAAAGAAGTTTAAAATACAAGTTTATTTTTTTTCCTCTTTTGGAATAAACAGCAAAAGGGTGATTAGAACTTGGATTTTGGAAAGTTACAATTGGACTAAGGGTCCATAGGGATTTGAAATAAGATTTTGGAATTAATTATAACAATCCATCCCATGGGGAAAAATGTTTTTGTTTTGAATTCTCTAAAAAAACATGTTAGGATGTTAGGATTTTAATGATTGGACACAAGAGGGAACCGGAAGGAGCTAAAGATAATTAAAGGAGAAGAATACTTAAATTTGACTTACTAATACAGAATGGAGCAAAATAGCTTAACATTGGATGTATTAAAGGATATTTTTGAACAATGGACCCAGAAATTAATTTTAAGAGTGTTTGCACTAACATAGATCATTATGTTAAACAAGATAGACTGAAAGATGTTATGAAATAGGAACAAGTTTTACTGAACAAGACTCGGACTGATCTGAACATGGATTTAAAAATGACCTGCTACAAGAATGACATGGAAGAAGATGCTACACTGGATATTCAAATTATTAAGTTGATGTCTTACTAATTAAAAGAAATATACGAATAACAAACCAAAAGTAACCTGGATAACTTTCATATAATGGATTTACAAAAGAAAGTTATTAAAATTTTGTAAGAAAGGACAAGGACAAAATGAAAAGAAATCAAGATCTAGGACATTATTTGAAGTGATGAAAAATAAAGATTATTAAAAGTAACATGAAGGAATATAAAGTTGGTTTAATTTATCAAGGTAAAAATAGATATGTTATCTCTGGTAACCTTTAATGGGCTTTTGCTGGTCAAGACTGAACAAGGAGGCTTTAAGGATTTGTTTATAGCTAAGAGATGGAGTATGGGAAGAAGACATCATTTGTTGAACTTTAAGAGTTTTTTAAAGAGCTATCCCTGTCCCTGATAGTAAAACAGATAATACAGTTGAAGGAAATAATTAGTATATTAATATACCATGTGTTATCTGGAGATGGGCAGTTATATAAATATGACAAATAAATACATAAATTTTTACTCCTTCTATTATTTGATAGACTCAAAATAATTTCCAGTGGTTCAGAATTAATGCTTCTAAAGAGCAGAATAATGAGGAATAACTTAAGAATCAGTTCAGCTGTTCTGTAAACATCCCATCAGATTCCCAAAACAGGTTCCTCAAATGAAAGAGTTGAGAAATGTTATCTGTCTTCATTTTCAATATTTCTATTTCAGAATATTGTAATCTCATTATCATTTCAAGTGCGGTTGGTATGGAAAGGTTACAATTATAGCATCATCACTGACTGATAAAAAATGTCATGTGTTTTCTGTTTAGTGTCTTTAATTCTTTGGCACTTGTCTTAGCTTGCGCAAATTATACCATGTTCATGCTGTTGCTTCTTATTGCCATGGCAACGTTAATCAATCATCACCCTAAAAATAGCCTTAATTCTTTTTTCTTTTCTTTTTTAATAGAAGGCATCTGTAGTGAATTTAAAACTTGACTATCGCTATGTGTTTTCCATGGCTGTTTTCTCTTCTTCCTCTGTCTAGGGAATACTCAAGTTGTCTTAGCAATTAATTAAGTTAGAGTTTAATCTGCTCCTTCTCCACTGTGGCATGCTGAAAGCTAATTTCTATTGGTTGTATATTAAAATATGTGAAGATAAACAGTTCTGGGCACATAATAGATGGGAAACAAGCATAGTCCTTTGTAATCATGGGCATAGGGTCAGCATGCATTTCCCCAGTGCTATTAGAAATCTGAGAGAGGGCTGAAATTTTGAGAACTTGTCTGCAATGTCTATGGCAAGGGTCCCCAACCCCCAGTCTCTGGACCAACACCGGTCGACGGCATGCCAGAAATCAAGGCGCACAAACAAGGATGCAAGCAGCATGCGAAACCACGCCCCATCCGGTCCGCAGAAAAAACTCTCCACAGAACTGGTCCCTGGTGCCCAAAAGGTTGAGGGCCACTGGTCTATGGAGATTCTCTGTCATCCAGGTCATGGTTGTCCCAAAAGTGCTTTTTAAAAGGCAACTGGACTTTCTTTTTTTTTTCCTTGAAAACATTTTGCTTCTCATTAGAACTGAAGAAGTTTCTTGGATGAGAAGTGAAAAGTTTTCAAGGAAAAAAAAAGTAAGTCCAGTTGCCTTTTGAAAAGCACTTTTGGGATAACTTGTCTGCAATTTTATGCAGACGTACACATTTTTTTTAATAAATATCATTTTCCCCAAAGGCAAAATGAAATCAAATGGATATGTTTTTATTGTGGTAACTCAATAACAAAGACAACTCTCTGGATTGGCATTTGTTCTTGGAAAAATGATACCAAGCTATGATTTAGATTTAGTTTTAGATTGCATCAAGAAAAGAAGAGTTTTCAAACTAGGAGAAGAAAGAGTTGCTTTCTGTTTCACAGTGGCGAAACCACACATTTTGGACCTCACACATTCAGACAGATTGGAAAGACAGTCAAGATTATCAGAGGGATTTAAACTGAGTACTAAGAGGGGATGTGTTTAGTTTAAAATAGGTAGGGTGTGATACCAGTTTTAAAATATGCTGAAAAATTTCTACACAATTGCATATGGAACAAATTGATTTTTTGGCAGAAAACCCAAATAGAGGAGCCTCAGTATTGTTGGCTTAGGAGAAATTGTTAGCATTTAATAGTTTTTTTTCTCAAGTTTCTCAAAAATTTGACAAACCGGATCCTGAGAATGAGATTTTCTCTGTTGCATGCTTCAGTTTGTGACAGAGTATCTCTTACAAATATTATTTTGATTCATTATTATTTATCTGTAGAGCAGCACCTGGCCACTTCTAGAAATGTTAAATAGGAAATTGGAGAATATGCTCTGTGTATTCCTTTATATGCCATGTGTGCTAACAAAAATGCTGGTTTAGTACTTGAGAAATCTATGCCCAAAGGAAGTGAAACAGGAAGGAATCAAATGTTTTAAATTTCAATATGCTTGCAACATTAACTTTTTGCATTTGTATCTGATTTTATTTCTTGCATGAATTAATATGTTGTCACTAAAGTACCATTCTGTATGTTGCAGTCATTTACTATCTTTGCTAAATACAATGGATCCATAGGATGAATCCCAAAATACTTGCATTATAATCTAGATTTAGTTAGTTACTGTTAAATGTTGATAGTAAGTGTACATATTATGTCATTGATTATAGTTTAAGGTGCAGCAAAAATCTAAAAATAGCAAGAAATAGCCTTTCCTTAAAATAGGACACAAGATAGCATCCTATATGGACAAAACACAAAACCTCTTATTAAATCAGTTGATGCTAAAATTTCAAGTATTTCCAAATATGCACTTAGTCCTAAAATATCAAGATATGCATTTGATCAACCAACCAACCAACCAACCATTCAACATTCCATTTTAATTTCTGCATGTTTCCATTTTCAAAGGAGAAACCTCTAGTTTGGACTACTGCAATACGCTGTACACGGGGCTGCCCTTAAAAGAGCATTTGGAAGCTTCAAATGGTACAGAATGTGGCTGAATGGGTAGTAAATTGTGTCAGATATGTGATACATATAACAACACTATTGCTTGAGCTGCTTTGATTACCAGTGTGTTTCCAAGTGCAATTGCAGTTTCTAGTTGTCTTCTTTAAAGCCCTATATGGTTTGGGACCAGTTTACTAAAGGATCGTCTTTTCCTAACAGTTTTTACCCAACCAATTTGGTCTGGCAAGTCAGGTATACTGTGGGTCCTGTCAGCCAAGAAAAATCGGCAGGCACAAATCAGGAGACAGGCCTTCTCTGCTGTAGCCTCTGCCCTTTAGAACATCCTTTCTTCAGAGATTTAAGTTGATGCAATCCTGTGGTTCTTGTGTAAGGCCTTAAAAACTTGGCTATGTGCCCAGGACTGGGCCGCCAAATGTGTTAAGGGCCCTGTTTCTTGGCTATACTGACAATTATTATGATAATTTTTTCAGTTGCTGTACATATTTATTTTTATACTGTTTTAACTCTGCTGATTGTTTTAGAATTGTTTGCCGCCCAGAGTCATTGGATTGAGATGGGAGACTTGAGAAAATAATGAATTAATTTTTTGTCCTAACCATAATGAACCCGGTGTATGGGACAGTTACTTTACCATTTTTAGAATTCTGGAAATTCTTTTTCCATAAATTAAAGAAAAAGGTTATAGGAAGGCACCCTAAAGACATAGGGTGAATCCAGAGTCTGCCACTCAAGCACAATGGGATGATCTTCTTTCTCACAGTTCTAGACTAGGATTGGAGGATTTGGGGAGTTGGAATACGTACTGCAGAAACATGGGAATTTAAAAATAAATTCTAGATTCAAAGCGCAATTACTAAGGTACTTTTAAGATATATTAAGCTGCCAATATGAGCCAGATGGTTAATCACTTTAGTTAGTTTGAAATGAGTGGGAGTGACTCTCCAGAGTATAGCATTACCTACGAACTGCTACTTTATTCTTATTTCTAAAAATGACTCGACCTGGATCCTTCTGGAGAGGATTTTTACCCTGGGCTGGACTCTTTTGTTATTCAGCTAACATTTAGACAAGAATCCAGCATCTACACACTCGGTTCTCTTTGAAATACTTGCATTTGGCTAATATACTTTGTTCTGTCACTCTTTGGATACTTTGTCATAGCCATGTTAACACACATTCCTCCATTGCTTAAATTGTCAGGAAAAATATACCAGCCTAAATTGCTCTGCCTGGCTGCTGAACTTTATTCTATCTCAGTTACAGGGCTAGTCAGTGGTGCTGAATGTGAGACAGGTTAAGGGAAACAATGGGTGAGTTTCCCTGACTGTCTCTTCTTCCACCAAATTCCACTTGCCAGCAGAAAAAATAACCAACATTCCTTAATGTGTGATGGTGGTGGCAGCATTGGGCAAATGTAAATGATGCTTGGAATGGTGGGTTCACCTATTAAGTTGCCTGCATAACAGATCATAACAGGCTTTTTTTAAACATGGGTCCAGTGCTCTTTGAAGAGAGCACTAAACACCTGTCCAAAAACAGTCCAGCTAACAGGTCAGAAGGATGAAGGGAGGCATCAGGGACACTCCCTCCCATTTCATCCAGCATCTCTCCTCTGCACCATAGCAACCCCAAATGCTTTTGTAGGTGCCCAAGAGATGAAAGAGCTAGTCCCTGGCCTCCAAGAGCAGTCTCTTTCAATGGACAGCTTTGTGTTATTCTGATAAATTGTTCTCTGTCCTGAAGCACAGGCACATATGGGTGGAATACTGCAATTATTTACATTAACAGGAATATGTCTACGCAATTGAATGTACCTCCTTATTCTGAGGTTTGCTGCGAGTGGCAGTGCCCACCCCAGTAAAAACCATTGTCATGTGAAACCCTTTGCCAGCAAAAGCAGCAGAACATTTTACAGTACCCTTATTGGGGGAGAACAAGCAGGACCCAAATGTTTGGGTTCTGTTTCCTGGCATCAGTCACACTCCTGTGCAGCACAAGACTTGAGCAATCTTTAAACCCTTGTTCAAAAAACACATCTAGCACATCTGAAGAGATTTCAGAACCCATGATTATAAAGAGACTTCAGGTAGTCCTCGATTTACGACCACAACTGAGCCCAAAATTTCTATTGCTAAGCAATGAATTGTTAAACGAATTTTGCCTCATTTTATTACCTTTTTGCCACAGCTGTTAAGCAGATTACTGCAGCTGTGAATCATATGGTCATTAAGCAAATCTGTCTTGACTTTGCTTGTCAAGAGCTGGCTGGGAGGGTTACCAATGGTGATCTTATGACCCCGGGACAATGCAACTGTCATAATTACATGCCAGTTGCCAAGTGCCTGAATTTTGATCACATGACCTTGGGGATGCTTGCAGTGGTCATAAGTGTGAAAAATGATCATAAGTCACTTTTTTCAGTGCTGTTGTAACTTTGAATGGTTACTAAACAAATGGTTGTAAGTCAAGGACAAATTGTGTATAAGATCTGACAAATGCTAAGAAAAGTGCTATTTGGACACATGAATAGATTCCAGTATGGAAGGTGATAACTGATCATTTCTGCAGCTCAAGCCAACATGGCTATGGAGCCCAGAGCCCAGTAAGTAGAGGAGAGGTCTTTTCCATAGCAGACTAAAGGGGTGCATAGGAGATGTGTGAATTACAGCCTCAAGCACATTGTCAGTTGTATCCTAGACTGTGGCCATGACCAACATTCTGTCTGGTGGAGGAAAGACTCCTTTTGAGGTTGACAATGGCAATGTCATGAAGACATGTCATTTAAAGTCCTTTTGTGGGTCTTTTTTTATGCAGAGGGACATGAATATAGTAGATTAGCATCATACAGCAGGGGTGGGAAACTAAGGCCCCTTTGTGACTTATGGACTTCAATTCCCAGAATTTGTCAGCAACTTGTGCTGGGAAATTCTGGGAACTGAAGTCCACAAATCTTGAAGTTACCAAGTTTGGAGACCCCTGTCTTACAGGGATGGTGATGGTGATGGTGATGGTGATGGTGATGGTGATGATGATGATGATTTCATTCTTTTCATTCATTCTATCTCGATTTATTTGTCATAAATCTGGAAGTTGTTACATCAATGAAAAACATCTCCAAGCATACATTAGGAATTCTATGGCAGGAAAAATAATTTTGATAATTAGGCAATTGAAATATGGTAGGTGGCAAAAAGATTCAACTTCCTTCAATTCATATGCCAGTTACATCCACTCTTCTGTCTTTCCTCTCAAAGTTTATTTTTTCCTAGAAATTGGTTTGCTTTTATTACTTACCCTTGCAAGTGCAGCATAACTATCTTCACAGAAAACAAATGCTTCAGTTCTGATGAAAGTGTAACTTGCCAGCAAAATTTATGAAACTATCCATGGGCTGAAAAAATTCATGGAGAATGTTGAGACTGTTGAACTTGTGAAGTATTCTTTTTTCCTGTCCTTACAGAGATTTTGCACCTATAAATGTCAGGCTAATTCTCCCAAATATGAGGCAGGTAGGAACTATAGCCAGGATACTGTAATGGAGAAAGGACATCATGAAACTGTTAATGGGTATAATTGTTGTATTATGTGTTTTCTTTGCAGTGCTCATTTTTGCCCAAGTTCTCCATTCACATAGAGACCAAATATGAGGACAACAAAGGAAGCAATGATAATGTAAGTATTCTTTCCTTTCAATAATTGAATGTAAAATACATTTGAAGGGTGGGGCAGATAACCTGGAGGGAGTCAAGGTGTTAGGCGCAAAAAACCAGGTCCATATGTGAAGGTTCAAATTATTGGTTTATTGCTAAAGCCTATGCACAGAAATCTTCTCAGACTAACAGCTTGCACCTGGACAGAACTAGATAAGGGTCAACTGCCCGCAAGCGGGGTTGGACTTTGTTCTTTTGTGACTATCTAATGATTCTAAACTGATACCTCATTTAATTCCTTCCCTTGGCTCTGTCAGTTTCTTTCCTACACAAGGGGAGATCTATCAGCATATTTGTTCATGGCAGCACCATGTTAGGATACCACTCATATGTAATTTAAATAATCACTATCCAAGGTTTACGTTAAAGACCTTTTAAGCTTGAATGCTCTTATTTCATAGATAGCTAATACTTTTTATGAGGGTAACAATTTCTAGTAGTAATTATCTTCAGGTTTTTTTAATAGCAAAACTGTATGCGTGAACTGCCAGTATGTTAGTCCAGAAATGTGATATGAGATATGACATGACATGACATGACATGACATGCGGGTAACTAATATATCCCCCCATCCTTTGTAAATGTATCATAGGCTATTTTTATATGTACTAGCTTGGGCTTCCTATTGTTCCTATTGAATAATACAGTCCTGTCAGGAATTTTTCTCCTATTCCCATTCTTTTCAGATTGAAGGTGAGGAAGAGTGTGGCCAGATTGTACAAATAATGGGATCCTGACCACCACCATTAATTTAGGAAATCTGTTGAAGGAAATTCATCCCTACAGTTGTTTGTAATTAAGCTGCAAGTTTCTAAATTGTCAGCCTTTTGAGTTTCCAACAAACTGCTCAGATCAACAAAGATTTTAATAATTTCAGAGAAAACAGGAGGAGATCAATATATTGTGGCATTAGCTTTCGTTGACTACATTCCATTTTGTCAGACAGATTAAAATATCAATTACAAAAGAGGAAACAGATACAAAATACCTTGAGTTTAGAAAAAAATGAAAAAGAAAAAGGTTCTTTGTTTTTCTTATGAAAAGAGGCCAATACAGTGTTTTAGATGTTTCAGGCTGGCAAATAGGATAATAACAAAAACATTCCACAGGTTTTTCCATTAGGTTCTAGTAATCTAGTCTGAAGTCAGAAGATCAGAGCTAAAAGGACTGAAAACGCCATCAACCAAAGGAGGACAGAATCTAGTCAAAACTACCAAGTGGTAGGCAAAGAAGCACATTCCGGGGGTTTCAGGTGCTATAAAAGAACTGATTGTGAGCAAAATTCTTAAGTAGAATTGTAGTTTTTAAGGTGTTTGGACCTCTGCATGGGTGTTTCCTTACAGTTCAGCCAGTTTCCGCAACCAGTTCTTAATTCCCCTCCCCCCCCCTCATATTTGAAAGGCAGCAATAGGGCATTTGATGGCATGCAAGCAGAACCCTGGTGGGAAGAAATAAAATATACTTAACATTACTTAAACATTGCACTAAACTGGTGAGGGCTAAAGTACTAGGGTATTGTTGGCTAAACAGTCATGATGCCTTGCGCAAACCCAAAGAATCTCCAGTTTTTTTTAGAAAGCCAAGAGCAGAGTGGTGGCAGAGGTGACAGTTCAGGGGCTGGTGAGAAGGACATTTTTGAATTAGCCTGAAATGACCAATTAGCACCCCTCTGATCTTACCCACTGCTGGTTACCTGATTTTGCTTCTGGGGTATAAGGGTGAAGCATAACATATTTCATTCATCTTGAGGCTGCATGTTAAGGGGGAAACACTCCTTTAACATCAATACAGTTAAAGACAACTGTTGTAAGAAACAAGCTGTGAGTGACTCTTTCCTTTGTACTATGGAAGGTGCAAAAGAGGATAGGTCTATGTTTATAGCTGAATCCTGCAATAACCTACTCTGTAGGGTACAATAGACTGAGATATGGTAGCTTTAGAACCTGGCATTGGGATATGAATTACAGTACTATCTCCCATTGTCTGTACCACAGCAGTCCTTCAATTCTCATGTAAACAGGAGCGGTTTAATGAAATCATGAGTGTGTAAACTTCACAATATTTTTCTCATACAAATCTCCAATAACTTTCTGTCAAGAAAGAATTCATTAATTGTGCTTCCTGTTATATATTAGAAAGCAAATAAGATAGCAAACATTAATCAATGAATTAATTAAAGCTCCAGATGATTAATCAAGAGTACGCTGCTAATTTTAACATGGAGACATTTTTAAGGCTGTTTTGTGATATGCTATGGTAATTGAGAATGAAAAATAAATATTAACTTAGATTAACAGATCAGAGATTTGCCATGGTCTAAAGCTTATTTATGCATGTGAGGGTAAATATAGGAATGCATTCCACAAAAAAGAACAAAACTTATGGCATATTTGAAATGTACAGATTTATTTAGTTTCTTTCAAAATTTATTGTCACAGAAGCTTTTGAAGACTCTAAACATTAACATGCAAGGCATCAGAAGACTCTTAATTTTCTTGATTTATATGATATAATATATATAGACATTGAATTACAGTATATGTACATGTTGCCAGAAAAACTCAAAAGTATGTCTTTCTCACCCATCAAACTAAAGAATATTCTTAAAACTATCTCTTTTAAAAATAGTTAAAGCTATTTCTGTCTTTAAAGGGAATGTATTTGTTTCAACCTGCAGTGGAACAGAATTTAGTTTCTTAGTTATCAAAATATTGATTCTTTAAAAATGAGATACTCTTACAGGTAATAAGAGTACTGTAACATATGGCAATGCAATGTTTGGATTTATCATGGACATTTTATAAAATGTCAATTTCAGATTAGAATATTTATCAAACAGACATAGAGAATTAATTTTTCAATATATAATCCTTGATATATATTGATATACATTATAGTATAGATATAGATATACATTGATGTATATTGAAAATATACATCAATATATATGAAAATTTTAAAAAAGGTTACACATACATCTCCTTCATGTAGACAAAGAACAGCAATAGCATTTGACAAAAGTCAGAGAATATTTAAACCAGCTTTATAATAGTAAATGTTTTTTGTTATGATCTATTAAACTATATCCTTTGCTTGCTTCCTGCCTCTGACTGCTTTATACATGCCATCATCTATTTATTTAGATGTTCAAGGAAATATTCCCTATTCTTCAGATAGAAATTGTCTCTAAAGATAACATTTTCTCGCTGGTTCTGTTTATTCTACCAGGTTTCAACCAGACCTGCTATCTCCATCTCTCTATAAAACCAAAGCACTCTAGCACCCCCCAATTTGGCTTAGATCTTTGTAGTAATACCCGAGACACATTTTCCTGTGGCATCCTCAAGCATGTTGGTAGCATTTGACTTTCCTGTTTGTCTTCCTTCTCCTCCTCTTGGAAGGAAATGCTTCCTTTAGGTAGATCAGCATCTTCCTCTGTTTAACTCTAAAATGAAATTTGATTAATTTGCTCAAGTTAGCAATAGCAGAATGCTAGGTCTTTGCCTTGGAAATGCTGACACAGTGTTGATGACAGAAGTTTCTATATTAAGTTGAATATGATGCTCTAGGTCTGGGTTAACGCTGGTCCACAGAGATAGAATTGCACACTGAAGCTGATTGACCTCTAGCCATATACTTCCAAGTTCCTTTTTTTGTGGGCAGAGGTTACAAGAAAGGGGAAAGTGTTATTACTTGCCTTCTGCTCACTAACCTACTCTCAATATATGAATGCACACAGTATATACGCTAATAGAAGACAATATCAAGGCATATCATTTCCCCTAGCCTTAGTTTTAGTCCGATAAAATGTGTAAACACGATTGCTTTTCTTGTCTCTGCTCCAGATTAAGGAATGAGTTACTCAATTGCAAAGCTTTGTCAGAGTCTAGAAGTGCATACAGTTTAGCAAATTAAGAATAGTTCTAACATAAAACTGCAAGCAGACAATTGGTCATTCTTCAAGATTTATAACCTGTTCTACATTCTTTTACTTGGTAATAACTGAGTTTGTTTGGACCTGCCTATATAAGTACTTAGAATTGCTAAAAGCAAAAATGCACTTTCTTATAAAGTGTACTTTTTATAAAATTATATATAATGTTTCTGCTTCAAAGGGTTTAGATCTATAATATACAGAATACAAGTATTATGTTACTCCTTAGGGAGATACTTAATTGGTCAAAAATTGTTTTGTAATTTATGATACCATTAGCATATGATTTAGTGGGAAAGCTATTTGTTGCTTGTAAACTCAATTTGTCATGGTTAGTTGTTCCTTGTTTATCAAATTGGGCGTGATGCTGTTCTTATTTTATTTCATTTTTAGTTATTTGGAATGTAATATTTCTATGATAATTCAGTGCTGACCCATAATGACTTTAACAACCATTAGTATAGGAAGTTTGCATTGTTCAAGCTTATGCTTTTTCCATATTCTTAAAGTCCCCTTTGAACCAGTGCTGAATCCTGGTGACTTCAAGGACACCTACTTTTCTATACTTTGGTCAATTATAAATTTTCCATTTCTATTGCTTTCTTCCAATGTGATTTTTCATCTGTCCGTCCATCCATCCATCCATGCATCTTAATTTATGTGGCTGCCCGTCTCCTCGTGATGACTCTGAGCAGCTAACAATGGTTAAAATCCATTGTAATATACACCACAAAAATACATAAATACACATCAGCATACCTTCTCATGGGCTCTGCCCCACATTCTGATTCCCATGCCCAATGACACAGTCATATCTTCAGTGTTAATAAGGTCAGGATCAATCTAATCTCCATCCGGATGATGTTGTAAAAAATGGACACCATGACTGAAAAGCGCTCTTCTTGGGTCCCATCATATGGCACTCTTTAAAAAATGGGACCCATCACACCTAATCTAATATTAATTCATTCTTAATAAATCTGAAGAAGTTATTAATAAACTTGTTATGATATACAGTAGTATAATAAACCATGATTTTTCATTTAGCAATATTGCAGCCAAGAAGAACCATTATTCCCTTCACTTCTAAAATGAAATACTTTAGGTTTTTTTTTGCTAATTCCTCGATTCATCTGTGAATGTATAAACAACTAGTAAATGTAATAGGAATTTTCTTGATTGAAAGGAACTTCTACACAGGACTTAAAATTTATGAAAGAACTAATTAGTTGGATCAGATTTTTGTGAGTTGACAAATATGATAAAAGCAGAAATATTGGAAAATTGGATGGAGTTTTCACAGCATCTCTCGGAAGAAAAGATTCATGTAAAATATCTTTGTACAAGGCAAGAGGATTTTCTATGTTGCCATAATATACATGGCCATAATCAAATTTATTAATATGATCAAATATGAAACAGTAGATAAAAATGTTATAAGTGTACAAATAAAATAAAAATAATTATGAAAAGTTATATCTGCCAGTCTTGTAAATGAATTTTTAGAGTGATTCAACTATTTTATTACAGAACATTTTACAAATGGCTATTAAGTGACTTTGAGTTAATTAATGATCGCATTTAATCTAAGGCCACAATTTATTATATTTTAGTCACATTAAGATTATTTATTGACTGAAGCAAGATTTCAATTAATTTAAAATTAGTGTGCTAATAATAAAGGTATTTCCCAACATCTGTGTTGATCTATATAGCATCATCCAAATATAAATGATACATGCTATTTTCCCATCTTCCATAAATATTCTAACCAGATAGATACATTTGTCTACTTGTTTTAGCGGTATTTTTTCCATTGACTTGCCCTTGTTCACTCCATTTATTCCTGTCAAAGACAATTACTTCAACCTTTTGATATATTAATGTTCAGATCCATGATCCTTATAGCATTACATGGTCTAACATTTGCTCTAAATCCTTTGGGTTCTCTGCATACCAAAGCACACCACACCACTAACATCCATGAGCATTATTACACTCATGTCCATAAATGCATTAAACAACCAAAGAGACATTCCACATGAATGAAGGCAAATATATGTGTCCCAGGATAATGTTGCAAGATCCAATCTGGATCGGTCACTGGGACTAAAGGTTTAGCTTTCGGACTTGTGCTAGAGCCCATCCTCAGGGAACTTGTCTCTGGAGGATGGGCTCCAGCAGGAGTCTGAACATTTAGAAGACTAAACCTCTGGTCCCAGTGACTCACCCAGGTTGGATCCTGCAGACATTCCACATTTTTGACGTACTCCCTGCTCAGTGTTGGACCATTTGCTAAGCACTGATTCTCACTGTTTTAATTCCATCCTATGCCATTCTTAGAGCATACAAGCAAGCAACTTTGAAGTCCATATTTATGCAAAGCTTTCCATGACATGGCCCAATCCACTTTATCATATGTTTTCTCTGAATCAAGAAACATACAATAAACTTTTTGACATTCAAACATTTTTCCCACTGACACTGAAGTGCAAATTCAAGTCTGCACAACCTCTGCCTGGCATAAAGCCACAGTGTACTTTCCAATGTTGGCTCATTGTCAGATCTCATACCCTTCTGAGTCAGATTTCTGCCAAATACCTTCCTTTAACCTAATCCCTTAAATATTGTTGACGTCTACTTTTCTAATTCAAGGTTTTAATGTTTTACTGTAATGCAGATTGGTTAGGGTCTTCAGCTGATTTAATCTCATGAGGGAGAAAATAAGTCTTCATGGAACCCAAACTAGGTCCATTAATATGGTGAATTCGCCTTAGTACAGAATGTTGAGTGTCTTTTGTGATGAGGGTGACTTAATATTGGGAGGACTGATGCTGTGAAATACAGGTAGTCCTCGACTTACAACCACAATTGAGCCCAAAATTTCTGTTGCTGAGCAAGACAGTTGTTAAGTGAGTTTTACTCCATTTTATGAACTTTCTTGCCACAGGTATTAAGCGAATCCCTACAGTTGTTAAGTTAGTAACACAGTTGCTAAGTGAATCTGGCTTCCCCATTGACTTTACTTGTCAGGAGGACACAAAAGGTGATCACATGATCCGGGACACTGCAATGGTCATAAATATGAGCTAGTTGACAAGAGTCTGAATTTTGATCATGTGACCACATGGATGCTGCAACGGTCATAAATGTGAAGGACAGTCATAAGTCACTTTTTTTCAGTGCTGTTAACTTCCAACAGTCACTAAATGAATGGTTATAAGTCACGGATTACCTTTAACATGTCCTGTATAAGAAAAATTCTCCATAATATTTGGAATTCCAGTTTATTGCAGCTCTCACTTATGACGTATAAAACAATGTCAGTACTTTTGATTTGTACTCTTATCGTCCAAGAGATTTTCCCAGCAAAGTCATGTTGTTGTTTTTTCTAAGCTCACCACCTTAAGTGCTTCGTGCTGTACATTGAATTCTTTCAGGGAATGCAGGAGTATAACATTGTCAAGAGGGCTGCAGCAGGTTCCCAGCAGTCTGAATGAATTGCTATGAGCAATTAGTGCTGGTTGGCTGGCAAGCCAATCTTAGACCTTTCTGTTGAATATTAGTTTTCTTTTATATAAACGAAACAGTTCAGTGAGCTGCCCCTGTTCAATTAGAACACAGTTATCTGTAAATGATGTTTTTCAAATCAAGACATTGATGACAAGCTCTGAGTAGAAGGCTGGAATTTCAAGAGCTTAAGCCTCAACTCATACATTACTCATCCTTTAAATGGTGGATGAAAGCTTTTATGTACCTCTTACAGATCAGAGCTCTAAGCAGCTTGCCTTAATTTACAAAAAAAAAAAAAAATCACAGGAAAATGTTCATGAAAATTGTATCTCACTTGACTGGATTTTTATGTTTTATTTATTTATATCCTGCCTTTATAATTTTTACAAATAATTCAAGGCAGAGAACATATCCCAAACATCTTCCCCCCTACTATTTTCCCCACAACAACAACACTTTGAGGTGAGTTGGGCTGAGAGAGAGAGAGAGAATGACGGGCCCAAAGTCACCCAGCCAGTTTTCAGGCCTAAGGCAGGAGTAGAATTCACAGTCTCCCAGTTTCTAGCCTGATGGTTTAACCACCATGCCATAATGTGGCTTTTAAAATAACACAGATGATGTGATTAATAACCCATTGTGGTTTATTATTGTGTGGCACAAATAACAGTGCCATGGTTTGCTTAACCATGGTTTGGTCAGTAAATTACTATTTGGTTGGACTCACCCAACTTTGTAAGCTATAAGTCATGATTTTTAAACCAGAGTGGCCTGATTCATACAACCTATTAGACAGACTGAAACCATATAACAACATTATGGCTTAGTTGTGTGAATTCAATGAGTAAATTCACTCACCAACTTGATTCACATATTGTGCTTTAACCACAAGCTATTTATTAAGCAACAATTGGAAGGGTTAATTTCATAAGCTTAACACTAAAGAAATTACAATATGCTTGGTAAACATAGCCATGTTATTTATAAGGAGAGGGGAATCAGCTATTGTGTGCTAGTGTATAAAGGAGTCAAAGATATGAATTGAAATGCATACTCTGTTTTATTTTTCCTTGAAAGTAGAAAGCTTAATTAAATGGTTGCTTAAGCAGCAAATGAACACCTTTCTAGGCAAAACAGCTCAGATTAAATCCTACCAAGATGGATTTGCTTGGTAAAAATTATGGTGATCTTGTAACATCTAGTCTCGTAGTCATTCTGGGGGCTGTGGTAAACCCAGAAGAAGTTGGTTTGTGGTTTGGCTCTCCTGCTCCTGTGGTCCCTTTTTAAACATCAAATTAAAGCCGTAGCCTGCAAAGACTTTGTCAAGCTTTAACATCTTCCCCCTACTATTTTCCTCACAACAACAACACTTTGAGATGAGTTGGGCTGAGAGAGAGGGAGGGAGGGAGGGAGGGAGGGGGAGAGAGAGAGAGAGAGAGAGAGAGAGAGAGAGAGAGAGAGAGAGAGAGAGCATAAGTCTACCTAATGAGACTTATGAAATCCAGTCAATAAATCTAACTAATGTGAACCTTATTTTCTGGACTGTATTCTGTGGTAGGGCTTAATAGCATGCCTTCCCCAACTATGGAGAGGAAATATTGTAAATTGGCAGCAGTGCTGCTGCTGCCTGAAATTATGACTAATACAGGAGCAGCAGTGGAAGAATTGGCAAAATAGCAGGGGTGCTAGCTATCTCTCCCCCACTTGTGCCTTCTGCAACCCTCCTCCGCTACAACTCCCTTTAGGATCCTGAACAACTAGGTCAGTGGTGGCGAACCTATGGCACGGGTGCCAGAGGCGGCACTCAGAGCCCTCTCTGTGGGCACGCACACCATC
This sequence comes from Azemiops feae, assembly GCA_023970755.1. Classification (NCBI taxonomy): domain Eukaryota; kingdom Metazoa; phylum Chordata; class Lepidosauria; order Squamata; family Viperidae; genus Azemiops; species Azemiops feae. The sequence goes on along the minus strand of JALGBA010004142.1, from coordinate 2,322,989 downwards.
GCCCCAGTCCTAGGCCTTCAGCTGGGTTTTATAAAACCTTTTCACTTTAGGCCTCCACTGCCATGTGCAAAAAAAAAAAAGGTTCAATCAGTCAATTTCAACTTCTCGCGGGAAAAAAAATCTTGCAAAGTTAGAATTGATTGATTGAACTTTAGTCCCACCCAGTCTGCCGTTACCACCGCAGCCACGCACACCCAATGGGCCACGCACACCCAACTGGCCACACCCACCTGGCACTCGACGATGAATAAGTGGGTTTTGGGTTGCAGTTTGGGCACTCAGTCTCTAAAAGGTTCGCCATCATTGAACTAGGTGTAAGGTTTGGGGCAGGTGAGACAAGAATCGGCAGTTCCTAGTCCAGGAACTGGGAGAGATTCAATATCTGTACAGTTTTACAGCAACAAAGTATCAAGTATCCTTTAATTCTGAAGGTCTGTGGATGAAGAAGGCATAATTCTGAACCATCAAGGATATAAGAGGGCAAGGAGAAAAGCAACCGAGAGTTGGAACTAGCAATATCCAGCCAGACGCATATGGCTTTTCATTCCTGACTGCAATGGAAATGCTTCTCTAACCAAGCCGTATTTGATGGGTGCCTAGGAAAATGTCTGCAAGCCCGAAGCAGCTCATGGGCAACTCCAGGGCATCCAGATTTAGAATAATGACAAATAACAGATAAGACATGTGGTATTGTGGTAGATTTTTTTGTTTCTGGCCAGCCACACATAGAGCACATATTGAAAACTGTGGAGAGAGAAACCCTAGCAATTAATTTCACTTCATTGTTATGTGTAAAGTAGTAGCAACAAAGAGACAATTACTGCAGGACTGGCCAGAACACTGATCAGATGTTATTTTTAACACTCATCTACTAGTCATTTGCAAGGGAGGAGTCTGAACAGTGATTGACTGATGGTGCTCTCTGTGTGCGTTCTTTGTGTTTCAAAATTGGCAGAAGAGAAGGTGATGATAGGTTGTTTCCTAATTACTTTGTGATTAGAAATGCTGATGGTGTGGAAATGCTCTTAAACAAAGGCCTTTTTAAAAGTCTTCAGTCCGTTAGAAACAATTGATATATTTACTCTCAAGCATGTATTAATAATGTTTCCTTTGTTAAGTTTAATTTTAATTAGTAAGTGTGGAATATGCTAGAGAGACGATGCAATGTAGTCATGAAGATGCTGGAGCAGGCATGAGGAAACCTGGATTCTAGTCCTCGTTTTAGGCACAGAAACCAGCTGAGCGACCTTGAGCCAGTCAGTTGTCATTTGTTGATGTTGTTCAATTGCTAAGTCTGGTCCAATTCTTCACAACCATATGAACCATAGCATGCCAGCCCCCCCCCCCCCCCGGTCTTCCAGAATTTGCCCAAATTCATGTTCATTGTGTCAATGACACTATTCTACCATCTCATCCTCTGCCATCCCCTTCTCCTTTTGCCTTCAGTCTTTCCCAACATCAGGGTCTTTTCCAATGAGTCCTCGCTTCTCATTAAGTGGCTAAAGTATTTGAGTTTCAGCTTCAGTATATTTGTCCTTCCAAAGAATCAATTGTCATAGCTGTAATCAGTGTCATTCTCTGCAATTAACCTGCTAATACCTTCCCTTCCTCCCCTTATTATGCATTGATCGATTAGTTGGAAAAGCTAGGTGAGCACAGTGCAAAAGTAAGCAGGAACTGCAACCTTGCAGGTTAAACACAACAACGGATACTATATATTTCTAAACTTACTACATTTTATGATTACAACACACTATAGATGATGGGAACAGAGAACAAAGTTCTCTAAGCCACAGGAATAGCCTTTAAAAGCTTTGGTCTTCTGCTTATTTATTGTCCTTTGTGAGGACTAGAAGGTCAAACATTTGGTAATACACTATTTGGGGAATAGTTGGCAGTATATGCAAATATAAAAATGAAGCAAACCACGTATTAATCTGGGGGGGGGGACCCCCTCAGTCTGGATTATTACATTTCATTTGGATCTATTGATAGTTAGCATTTAAGATTAAAATATTCACTAGCTCAGATAATCTTTTCTCTCATTAATTCAATTTTTAATATATTGTAAAAGGTTGATTCTAATCATAATGAACTGATTTAGGAACACAGAGAATGTAACCTGAAGACTTTATGTGTGTGACTTGAATTAAAATAACAGAATCAGCCTTTCCAGGATTCTGTTAACATATTTTTAATGGCAGCACTTTATTTTATGTTCTACTGATATAACAGAGTTCTTGCCAAATCCTATAGTTTTATCAGCCAGCAAAGTTCAGGGATCACAGCTAAATTTCATTTGGAATTAATAAAAAAGGACTGTAGTCGTTAACATATTTCTGTCTGTACAGTACTTGGTCTGTTGGTCCAAATTCTGTCTTGATTGTGCAATAAAAAAATCGATTCAGACTACCTTTGACTGCTTCTGCTAAGTCAATTCCCCTGTGCTTCCTAAAAATCTGCTCTGGAAATGATGAGGAATGTTCCAGAACATAAGAGAATGGAGAAAAGAAAATGTGCAAAAATTGCTTTCTTCCTTCTAGTGTGAGCCTCCATTGGATTTCATTACCATCAATACTGGGCAAATAGCTTTGTAAATACTATAATAAAGAAATGCCTGACATTTTTATAAAGGTTATAATTTATAATTCACTTTTGGTTCTTGAAAATTCTTGATTTGGTTTAGTCATAGGTGTTTGTATTGCTATATTATATTACTTCCAAAAAGCAAGCCTCTCTAATTTCTCTTTTATATCATAATATTTCTGAGTCTGTTCTATAATCCTGACATTGTTAGGAACACAGAATGTTCTTGCCATTTGCTTTCTGCTCTTTGCCAGCACAAAAAAAGCGGTTGGAAAGCCTTCTGCTTTTCCCCATGAACTTTAATTTTCCTTTTAAAAAACTTTTAAATATCCCCAGCTCAACTGCATAATTAATGAAATTATCCCCTCTACAGACTCTTAAATATTTCAGGGAATATTTGGCTAGAAGCAATAATTATCTACATTGATTTAGTATATAAATAGCTCCATTTCTTATTTCCGATGTAGCTGTTTATTTACGTAAATAAATTTCACAATATCAAAGCAAAAAGTACCCTGTAAAATCATTTAAAATACAATAAAATATTAGATCAACTAATCAAATCAAAAATGCACAGACCGCGTTGTCACAGCAGAGAGTGTTTCAAGCTAAGAGATTAAACCGCCATCTGAATACAAGAGTAAATTATACATGAATAAAAACTTCAGACATCCCAGGAGTGAAATCTATTAGATTTAGGATCCACTTAAAATTGATCGGGAAGATGAAAGTAATATCCTATGGACAGCAGAGTTCTTTGCCATCCAGCCATTAGGAAGATGATCTGTAACTCAAATCTCACATCAGACATTCATATTCAACAGATGACCTTAGTGAGGCGACTGCCTCCCTACAAGACAAGGCTACCACATACTAGCACGCTTTACAAAGTGGTGATGAGATTGGTCATCTGTACTTATCCAATGTGTGTACCGTATTACGGTGCTTTGAATTTTTGTAGATGGGTACGTTGAAAAGCCAGTGTAGATTTAACTTTATTTTGTTAACCAGAAGGAGGAAGGAGCAAAAAGAAAAGAAAAATAAATCATTTGTTTCCCTGAAAGGTGTTTAGTTTAATTTGGCTTCATTGTTATTTCTGTGCTATCTCAGCTGACAATTCTGGGCGATTTTATCATCTGATGAAGCCATAAAAGGTGCAATAAAATTACAAAATAGTAAATAGGCTCCATTCCAAAGTTTTTATAGAAGAACTGCCTCAACAGCTTTCCTAAATGTTCTAACCAGCCACCTATTCTAGGTTATAACTGAAAAGGCCTCCATCTTGTCTCCTGTTGGTATTCAGGGAGTGGTAAGGGATCTGCAGCAGAGCCCTGGTGGTGCAGTGGTTAGAATGCAGTACTGCAGGCTGATTCTGCTGACTGCCGGCCGCCAGCAGTTTGGCAGTTCGAGTCTCACCGGCTCAAGGTTGACTCAGCCTTCCATCCATCCGAGGTCGGTAAAATAAGGACCCAGGTTGTTCGGGGCCACATGCTGACTCTGTAAAATCACTCAGAGAGGGCTGTAAAGCACTATGAAGCAGTGTATAAGTCTAAGTGCTATTGCTATCCCATATCAGGCAGCACATATTTGGCACACCAATTCTCCCTAGAGCACATGGTCCTTGAAGGTAATGAGAACTTGAACCATAAACATCTGTAGAAATAATAACCAGTACCTAGAATAGAATTGCACAATATTTGTGATTATTCAAGCTATTCTCCAAAGCGCCTGAAGGCAGGACAAGAAGCAATGGATGGAAACTAATCAAAGAGAGAAGCAACCTAGAACTAAGGAGAAATTTCCTGACAGTTAGAGCAATTAATCAGTGGAACAACCTGCCTCCAGAAACTCTGAATGATCCAACACTGGAAGCTTTTAAGAAGAGACTGGACAGCCATTTATCTGAAATGGTATAGGCCGGGTTTCCTGCCTGAGCGGGGGGTTGGATTAGATGACCTCCAAGGTCCCTTCCGATATTATTATTATTATTATTATTATTATTATTATTATTATTATTATTATTATTATTATTATTATTATTATTATTATTATTATTATTATTATCTTTTATTCATTAAACATGAACCTCAGTCAACTGAACATTCAAATTGGCTGGCGCTGATGGTTGACACGGGTTGCTACCAGCATCCTAGGTGTCAACCAGGTACCTTCTTAAAATATAAGATGTTCCGAGTAGCGCAGTTTTTTGTAACATTGCTGGAGTTATTGCAGGAAGTTGCAATTTCTTGATGTATTTTGCAAAGTTTTTGGACATAGTTGCCAGTGCCCCGATGACAATGGCTACCACTGTTACACGTTTCAGCCATAATCGCGCAGTTTCGATGGCCAGGTCGCGATATTTCATAATTTTTTCCAGTTCTTTTTCTTCGACTCTGGCATCTCCTGGTACAGCAATATCAATCAGCTGTACGCTTCGGTTCTCTACAACTGCGATATCCGGCGTATTGTGTTCCAAATGGCGATCTGTATTATTATTATTATTATTATTATTATTATTATTATTATTATTATTATTATTATTATTATTATTATTATTATTATTATTTGCTCTCACCAATTGCAATAAGCTTCCTTGAGATAAATGTTTAGACATTTATTTAGAAAGGAAGAGCGGGCAGAAAGGCAGTTCTGAGTGCCAGGAATATTTAATTTGTTTTCAATGGATAATGGGGTATCTTGATACCAGAGCCTGTAGCTCAGAGAGACTGGCTGATTAGGGCTAATGGTTAGCTTTCAGCTGGAATGAATGACACATCAGAGGTTGGGAATGATGAGGCAGCTTTATAAGAAATAAATGAAGCAAATTCTGTAAATGTTCAGTGACCTCTGCTCCCCCCAAATCAAATCCAATTGGAACATTCTTTTTAGCCCAGAAGTTGTGGATTGAACAATATGTATTTATTCGTGCAAAAATAGGGTTAATGTTTTAGAAGCATATATCAAAGTCATAGCAATGGAGAATAATAATAGGTTTACTCTCAAAGGGGGTGTGATGGCTCAGCGGTTAGCTTGTCAGCTCGAAAGCTGACAGCCCAGGTTTGAGACTCAAGCGCCACATGACAGGGTAAGTTCCTGTTACTTGCCCCAGCTCCTGCCCACCTAGCAGTTCGAAAGCATGCAGATGCAAGTAGATAAATAGGGAGCACTTCAGTGGGAAGGTAATAGTGTTCTGCGTGCCTTTGGCATATAGCCATTCTGGCCACATGACCATGGAAAATGTTTTTGGACAACACTGGCTCCCTTGGCCAAGAAACAGAGATGAGCTCTGTGCCCTAGAGTTGGACACGACTGGATAGGGCAGGGGTAGGCAACCTTGGCTCTTTTATGACTTGTGGACTTCAACTCCCAGAATTCCTGAGCCAGCCATGCTGGCTCAGGAATTCTGGGAGTTGAAGTCCACGAGTCATAAAGAGCCAAGGTTGCCTACCCCTGGGATAGGGAAACATTTACCTCTACTCTGAAAGGGCTAGGAAAGGGCTGCTTACCTCTGATTTTTTTTTTCTATCTTACCTCTTAAATCACATTTTCATGCTGTCACTTATGAGAATAACATGGAAAACGGGTTCGAGGCATGAAGTAAATTTGGGTTTTGTGCATTGAAGTTATTGCCAGCAAGCTGCACACTTTGTGAACGGCTAACCTATAATTAGGAACCAAGACCAAGAACATATCCTGCCGCTTTTGAAATCAGTAGGTTTGTTCCTTGAAACAAGTTGTACCAGTGCACAATATTCACAGAGTTTAGCTTCAGAATATATGTCTGCTAAAATGTTTTAAGTGTTTTTATTTTAAATTTTGCAGATATTTGATAACGAAGCCAAAGATCTTGACCGAGAAGTCTGCTTCATTGATATTGCCTGTGATGAAATTCCTGAGCGCTATTACAAAGAATCAGAGGTAAGTAAGGGACATAATGCCTTTGACTGATATTGTGCAAGTAACTCATGAAAACACACAAGGGTGAATGTTCCCATCCTGGAGTAGTTTGGCTGATTTTTTAAAAAAAATCATGCTACCAGTTGGAACCAAGAAATATTCTGACATATCATATGCAAATGTCTGATAATTTGGATCATACATTTGTGCTGTATTTAAAGCACATGAGAAAGACTCTGTTAGAGCAGACCAAAGGCCTGTTTAGCTTCCTGGGTTATCAAAGGCCAACTAGCTATGTTTGGAGAGCACAAAGGCAACACATACTGTAGTACTGTCTGCCTGGAGTAGGTACTAAGTTCCATGTTGTTCCTGCAATAGCAATATATGATTTCTCTGCACACAATTCCCAGACTGCTTCCTTTTCATCTGTTTGCCTTCATTCCATCTACCTGCACTTTTTTAAATAGGTGCTCTGGGGTTTGACCTCTTGTTACCTGTATTAAACCTCTTTAAACCTTCACTCTCAGTGGCTTTTAGGCACTACTCTACAGGGAGTGTTCAACTTACAATCAGTCACTTAGTGAACATTCAGTGTTACAATGGACCTCCCCCCCAAAGTACTTAGGACTTGATTTCAAAGTTGCAAACCCATATACACAAACATATGCACATACAGTCACACTATTGCATTTTGGATGGTTGGTAGGCAGCTCAATTTTACGGCCATTTGTACATCCCACAGTCACATGACCATGATTTTTTATTTTTTTGCTGATTTCTGGTATTTATTTCCAGTTTCCAGTAAAAAAACACCCATTGAGTGTTTAATGACTGTAGTGTTTGCTTAATAACTGTTGTAAAAATATTGTAAAATTAGAGCCAGTCACATAATGGCTCTCTTAATGACTGCAATGACTAATGGCCATAATTCCGGGCTCAATTATAGTCCTAAGTCAAGGACTACCTGTGCTGTTTAGATTATGTAGTAATTTAGGAAAGATTTTTCATGGTTAGGCATCGAATTTCTCTTCTTTATAACGCAGATGCTGTTCATGTGTGTATGTGTATATTTTGAAAGCAACTCATTAGAGGTATCTACAGTTCATTTATTTATCTATCTAATTTATACAGCCATCTATCCCATCATAAGTGACTCTGGATGGCATACAGTTTGTACAGCATACAAAGTTAAAACTATGAATTAATACATAAAACTACTTATTATTAATTACAAAAACATTTAAAAACTTTTTTTTTTTAAAGAGAACAAAACATAGAAATAGCAACAAAGGGAAGTTAATAATAATAGAGCCACCTCACAAATTCACCAGCCTCTGGCTGGGGCTTGCTGGCATAACCAGGTCTTAAGAATCTTTGGAAACTCAGGAGTGATGAGACCAACCTCACTTTGGGGAAGTGGGGGAGAACCAACCCTGAACGAAGGAGAAATTTCCTAGATAGTGAGAACAATCAATCAGTGGAACGGCTGGCCTCCAGAAGTCAGTGCAGATACTAATACTAATAATACTAATACTAATAATACTAATAATACTAATACTAATAATGCTAATAATGCTAATAATGCTAATAATAATAATAATAATAATAATAATAATAATAATAATAATAATAATAATAATAATAATAATAATAATAATAATAATAATAATAATAATAAAAAGTTGGAGGTCATCTAGTCCAACCCCCTGCTCAGGCAGGAAACCCTATACCATTTCGGACAAATGGCTGTCCAGTCTCTTCTTAAAAACTTCCAGTGTTGGAGCATTCACCGCTTCTGGAGGCAGGTTGTTCCACTGGTTAATTGTTCTAACTGTCAGGAAGTTTCTCCTTAGTTCCAGGTTGCTTCTCTCCTTGATTAGTTTCCATCCATTGCTTCTTGTCCTGCCTTCAGGCGCTTTGGAGAATAGCTTCACTCCCTCTTCTTTGTGGCAGCCCCTGAGATATTGGAACACTGCTATCCTGTCCCCCCTCGTCCTTCTCTTCATTAAACTACACCTACCCAATTCCAGCAGCCGTTCCTTATATGTTTTAGCCTCCAGTCCCCAAAGTGAATTCACTTTGCTGATATTCCACGTTTTTAACTTCAGCACTTAAAAATCCTTTCATAAACCCTAAATAGAGAGAGATCATTTGGATGCAATGAATTTTCATAATTCACTTCAGTGTTTGTAAGTCCTATAGCCTTGTGTCTTGTCAGCCAAATGGCATCAGTTCCTCAGATCATGTTCTGGGAATTTTCAGTTCAAGAGGCTTGGCTTCTGCAGCAAAGATTGACATAGGGCTTATCCATACAGCCACATTCGTGAGTGTTCCTCCATCCTTGAGACAGGGAAGAAAGTATGTTAACATAAAAATCATGCCCTCCACATCTGCTTTTATCACTCTTCAGCAACAAGGCCAATAGTGTTGCTGTCCTCAAACAATGTCATGCAGAATACTTCCAGAGCAGTAAGTGATGGATTATTTCTCTTCCCACACAATGTCACCTCTCAATGGGAAAGCTAACCACCAATCGCTTTCCTGAATGTGCGGTGGGCAGAATTCAGAATTCCAACTTTCACCTTCACTAGGTAGACTCCTTATGTTAGAGAGAAGGCAGAGCATTGTGGGAGTGGACTGCTTCTTCTCTTAGGGGGACTCAAAATCACATTTTTTAAAAAAAGATGTAACTGTTGGAATTTGACCTCTCACACAAGGTCAGTATTCCTATGGCTAGAACTTTTTAAAAATCTCCTACAACACCCCCATATGAGTCTTCTGATATTTTTCATTCTACTCTATAAATATACAGATAGATGCCAAGTGTTTTTCTGGGACAGCATGCCATGTTCCTACCATAGATCCGGCTGGCAAGAGAAATGGAGCCCCTTCCAAACTATAGTATCCGTTCACTGGCTGATTGGCTTGCTCACATGCAACTTCTATTGAAATGTCTTAAAGCCTGACATAAGAACCAGGGCTAAGCAAGTTAGCTCTCTTGAAAGAGAGATTACATTACAGGTAATTCTCACTTAACAATAGTAGCTGGGACCAGAATTCCCATCACTATGTGATGGAGTTATAATATGCGATGTAATATGACTGCTTCGCTTAGCCACAGCAATCCTGGCAGTCTCCAAGGCATAATTAAGTGAGGATTGCAGGTTGTTAAGGGAAGACCTCCTTGCAACTTTCTGCCAGTTTCCAACAGGCAAAATCAGTGGAGAAGCTGCAGGAAGTTGCCTCCTACGTGCCCGCTGTAGCATAGGCATGGTGGGACCAGTGCATGAAGGGGCATTGGTGGCCCCTGCAGCACCATGCCAGTGTGGCCAGGCATGCGTGCACTATGAAATGTGGGAGGGAGATGCTATGGATGTGCACCATGGAACTACTCTGTAGCTGAGGCCCTCAGGGGAAAAAGCAGTGGGAGTGGGGGCAACTTAGAGGAGCAACTTACAATCTTCTCTGCTGGCTTCCCCATTGACTTTGCTTCTAGGAAGCCAGCAGGGAAAGTCACAAACGGCAATCATAAGACTGCAGAAAACTGCAACCTTCATAAGTGTGAGCTACTTGCCAAGAACCCAGATTGTGATTATGTGAGTGTGGGGGGGGGGGCTGGGACATCCAGAACTCTGAGGACTATTGTTCAGTGCCTTCATAACTTTGAACGGTCGCTGAACAATTCGTTAACCAAGGACTACCTGCACAGCAGTAGGAACAAAGTCAGTCCCTTTACTATTAAAACAGCTTTATTGCTCTCTCCTGGATAAAAAAAAAAGAAACATCTGAGTCCTGTACTACCTCTTGTACACAGAGGAGGGAGAGAAGACATTCTGGAGATTGGTCAGCAAAGTTTTGCTGAATTCATAGTGGTTGCAAGTAGTAAGAAATTGTCAAATGCGACCAATCAATCTTTCCTTCCTTCCTCTTAAATGCCACTCCAAACATTGGAATCTGAATGGCATGTTGTCCAGCCCCACATAGTTAGCAAACCAAAGAAGCATGTGGATTTCAGAAAGACCTCTCAGATGCTAATCGTGAAAACTGTAAGGGTATTCCCAGCCAGACTTACTGTGAATTCCCTGTGAGTTTCTTTCTTTCCAGAGCTTTCACAACCGGACTGTGTTGCCTCTTCTTATATGTACTACACCTTCTGCTCCTTGGTTTCCTTCCCACAGACTCTCACAATATAAACTCCCAATATAATATTTGGATTAAAACAGTAAACATGACATAGATATTGCTGGTAGCAATCAGTCACAAAGAGCTTTCCAAAACTTGAGAGGATACAGAAGTTCAACTTTTGTAACAATAGTGCTGAGCTACTGTAGATGGCAATCCTTCTGACCCTACGAAAAAGGCGCTAACAAACGCACGTTTTTGTTTGCAAAAAAACCTAGCAGCTCTTAACTTTTTGTTTTATTCACACTTTGCTTTAAGGAAACAAAAAGTTAAGAGCTGTTAGTTCATGCAAATAAAGAGGGTCTGCCTGCTTTCCTTGTGTTTGCCTTATTTTATGTTGCACACATTAACTACATTCCTGTTCACTAGAAATGTTATTTAATTGTTTTCTGAAATTTTATTGCTGTTGCATATGCACTCCTCTGCTTTCCTTCAGCCACAAGGAGCCACGTGAAAGGTCCATTTGAAAAGATAAAAATTTTCAGGAAGCTGAACGTTGCATCCGGTATTACATTCAGCCATAGTTATCCATTTGCATAGTATCACTGTATTAACATACAAGGACCTAAAAATAAAATAGATAAAAATTATAATCCCATGAAAAGAGGCACTACTTTCGATGGGCACCTCAAGAAGACGAGACTTCCCCAGAGCCATGAAAATGAAGCAGGACTATTCTGACTATTTATAACATTTCTTTCTTCCATTCAGTTGTGTCTGATTCTTGGGAAACTGCCTGGGCAAGACCTGCAGTTTTCTTGGCAACGATCTTCAGACGTGGGTTTGCCATTGCCTCCTTCCTAAGGAAAGTTACTGGCCCAAGGAAACTGAACTGGCTTTATGCCCACGGCAGGTCTAGAACTTGTGGTCTCCCATTTCTAGCCTGATGCCTTAACCCAGAGGTCCCCAACCTTTGGGGCACCAGGGGCCGGTTCCGTGGAAAGAGGGTTTTCCACAGACCGGAGAGTGCGTGGTTTTGTGTGCTGCCTGCATCTCACGGATGGGGCTTTGCTTGTTTGTGTGGACCGGTTGCTGGCATGCCGCGGCCTGGTACTGGTCCACGGACCGGAGGTTGGGGACCCCTGCCTTAACCACTACACCAAACTGGCTCTCTAAATATCTGTGTACTTTCAACTCAGGTTGAGTCCTTGGTCATTGCCTGGATAGGTCGCTGCAGTTTTCTTATCAAGGCTTTTCAGATGTGGGTTTATTTATTTATCTATTTATATCCCGCCTTCATTATTATTATAAATAAACTGAAGATGGCAAACATACCTAACACTCCTTCCTCCTATTTTCCCCACAACAACCACTCCGGGAGATGAATTGGGCTGAGAGTGAAATCACCCCCGTGGCTTTCATAGCTAAGGCGGGAAAAACTCAGTGATTCCCCGTTTCTAGCCTGGTGCCTTCACCACTGCACGAAACTGGCTCTCTCTATTTATAACCACCAAGAATATAATAAGTGTATTCACTTCCTTGCACATTTACAGTACAGGGCTTGCAGAATCAGCTGCCAATCAGAGCTTACTCTTCTTGTCTATTCCCTCAGTTTTGCATCAAAACACAAATCTCTTCCCCTTTTGCAAAAAAAAAAAAAAAGGTTTAAAAAAGTATTTAAGGTGCATATCAGGTCTGATTTCCTGGCATGGTATGGGTCAAAGGTATCGGTATCTTAATAGAGTTCATATCTCATTCCAATCCAGAGAGATTCTAAGGGGCTTACATTTCCTTCCTTCCTTACAGTAAAAAGATCAAATAAAACAATAGAGGTAGTCCTCAACTTACAACCATTCATTTAGTGACCGTTTGAAGTGATTTATGACAGTTTTTCACACTTATGACCATTGCAGCATCCCTGTGGTCATGAGGTCAAAATTTGCACACTTGGCAACTGGCTCGTATTTATGACGGCTGCAGTGTCCCGGGGTCATGTGATCACCTTTTTGGAGCCTTCTGACAAGCAAAGTCAATGGAGAAGCCAGATTCACTTAACTGTGTTACTAACTTAACCGCAGTGATTCACTTCACAACTGCAGCAAGAAAGGTAAAATGGGGCAAAACTCAATCAATTTCTTACTTAGCAGCAGAAATCTAACAATAGCAAAAAAAAAAAAAAACCAACCCAGCCAAATCCAATAACAAAAAGGATATCATAAAAATATTACAACAGTAGCTTGATGAAGTCAACCCAGATCTCCCAATTTAGAATCTTGATTTATGCACCCTTCATAGACTACTAAACTATAAATAAGAAATGTGTACAGTATGAAATATCAGAAGTGTGTGTCTCCTCCAGGCTAGATTCTAGCTGAATACTCTTA